>OZ017802.1:9665101-11152601 GCA_963969395.1 Pseudoscleropodium purum
TTAAGCGTAGAAGAAATTTCTCCAAAATTGCATGTTAAATGATATTTGGCCTTTTAAATTTAGTTTCCAAAATGGAGTAAATTTAGAAGTTGTTTATCAAAAGCCCATTTGTTAGTTGTTTACATTCCATGATTGAAAAGTCAAGTCTTGGTATTCAAGAAAATTCACAAAAAGGTTGACATTGATTAGAGATAAATTTCAAAGAAGGAAGGCCCGAAGGCAAAACCAATCCCAAACAAGCTCTGAGCAACCCTAACAAAGCCTCAAACATCCCTAACAGTCCCAACCAGGTTTCTAGTGGGTACGGGTCTCGGTAAGCACGGTTCAGTAGCTCGGCCTCATGAAGCTTCAGCTTCAGCAACTTCGGCTTCAAGTAGTCCGGTTCCAAGTAGCCTCTAAACTCGAGGCCCTTGGGCTTGAGGGAAAACTTGGAATTTTAACACATAATATTTTTGGTTTCATGTACATAATAAAACCAAAACAAAACTATAGAATTAGAAGTAGAAAGTAGGAGTCTCAATAGACAATAGAAGTAGTGGGAGAAAAAACTCAAACAATGCAATAGGTAGAAATTGAAGATCACACTGACAAATACAAAGGATGAAGGGACAATTGAAGGTTGAAGAGAAGTTAGGAGGAGATAGGATTAGGTGGAAATCATAGGGAATCAGTTTAGACCATTAGAAGTTGGATAAAACAATAATTGAATTAGAAAGGAAGATAGGAGTTAGCAATTCTCAATTATTGTTTGGAAATTGGATACAATATTCCAAAGAGGTGAAAGTCAAAATTTAGCATAAAATAATGGAAGGTAAATGGCGTGGAAAAAAAAGGAGAGGATAGAAGTAGAAGGCAAAGAAGTCCCAACTTCCTCCAACTTATATTAAAACCACTTTTTAGAGCAGTAAAAAAAATCATAAGAAAAATTCCAAACATGGAAATTGATAGAATTTGAAGGCATATTCAACCATCTTCTAGATGAGGCAAATTTCAAGATGAATAACTAATTCTTCCAAATTCTATATAATTTCTAAGATTAACCATTTTTACACTTAGCCGAAATTCAATTACAAGTCATGGTGTCAAGATTAGGTTTTCTCAAAGTTCAGATAGAGAATCTTGTAGAATTTGCTTATATGTTTTCAAAAATGTACTACACTCAGAAATCAGAGTCAAATTGAGAGAGATATTAGTATATGAAATCTGGGAGTCATATTGGATGAAAATTAGTCAATTTCATCCAAAAAGAACAAGAATGGAAATTTAGATAGAATTAGAAAACAAAAGGTCAAAAGTGAAATTAAGAATAAATTTCAAATTGTAGATTACTAGAGAATTGCGGATGAAGTTTAGAAACACTAATTAGTAATCAAACTTCTTTTACTCATAACTTTTACTTGAAAAGTCTAAACTTAGAGTTCTTTAGTAATCTGGATAGGTAATCTTAGAATCTTCAAGTAACCAATTCCATAAATCTAAAAATAATAAATTAACAATAGAATTTACGCACCTTAAAAACGAAGTAGGTAGTAAATGAGGATCTTTTGAAGACAACCAAGTAAAGAATTAGAGGTAGCATTAGGTAAAAAAATCTTAGAGGAATCTAAAACTACTTCAAGCTTGAAGAAATACCTAAAACTACAATAGTTGTAAGAAGATGAAGTTTGGGATAAAGAATGAATGAAGTCACTTGAAAATTGTCCAATGAAGTCTAAAATTGAAACTTAATTAGAAATTAGTAGTGTAGAGCTAGGTCCCAAAATTGGTAGTCAATTGAAATAAAAAAAAGTGTCAAAAAGAGTGAATGAAGTTTAAATAGCTTTTTCAACGCTTCAACTTCAACTAGTTATAACTTCTTGTAGGAATCTCCAAATCTCACAAGATTTATGTTTTTGAAAATGGTGTGAGCTAAACTACATTTTAGATTGTAGATGCTTTTATTAGAAAACCAAAGCAGCTCAAAGACTTATTGTTGTTTAGGTTTGGTCTTTACAATTAGAATAGCTTTTAGTTACTTCTTTGAACTTCAGGAACTTAAAAAAGATTCATTGCTTGGAAGGTACAATGGACCGACATTAAGCACCAATTAGGTTTTAAATTCAAAATATTAAAACCTAGTTTTGCAAGTGTGAGCATTTATTTATCTACCCTTGATAAATAACAAGTACAACCAGATTCTATAAACTTTGGTTAAATTTGCCCTAGGGGTCTTTAACGTCGGTCTACTTTGCCTTCAAGCAATGAATCTTTTCCTAACTCCTAAATATGTCTACTTTGTAAATTAACCAAGAACTTAACCACAATTTATACTAATTACCCCTAACATTTGTATTTAACCAAGTCATGGTGGTTTTAGAGTAAAAGTGAAGACAACATAAATTTAGACTCTTAAGGTGAAAGAAAAACTTATGCCATTTCTAAAAATGTAAAATTCACCTTTAATCTGTCTTCCCTAGTAGAAGTTTTGGATGGATGAAGTTTTGCTTTGACGAGGCCTCTAAAACTTCATCTACATTTTTCTACCAAACTACAAGTTGAAATTAATTTCGGTTTTTAATTTTGTCTTTTTCATTTTAATCACTCTCTAACTTTCAGTTCTCATCCTTATAAGATGATTTTAACTAACTTTCATCCACTACCACCTCTAAACTTCATTTGTAAATATGTTATTTAATTTAGATCTAATTTCTAAGTGTAATACGGTTTTGAAAACCTTTCACTAAGATCTACAACTCTATCTATTTGATTCTTGACAAACACCTATTTTTAACACTTTGAATTACACTTGTAGTTTGGCTAGGCTAATTTTAATAATTAAGAAGAGTAGGGGGAAATTAGTGACTCACCTAGGAACCAAGATCATTGTTGAGGTAGTCGTATACTCCTTCAAATTTCCCATCATTTGCCATCCATCAAGACTATTTGATATTTTTTGTCCATGGCTAAATGAAGGTGAGAAATACACTGTGAACTTTCCAATCTTTCAAATTCCCATCTTTCTCCTTCATCTTCTCCTCTGTTCTTTTTTTATTATTCCTCTCAATTATTTTAGTGTCAAGAGTTGATTTGAACTAGTAAATAATTGCACCAACTTCTAAACAATAATTGACTTTTGATATCCTACAAGTCAATTATTATTCTATCTAAGTTTTTATGGTTCTAAATGAATTTTAAGAATTTTCACCTAATCCTTTTAACTTTAAGACTTACAACCAAAGCTTTGCCATATTTTGAAAAAACACTAAAAATAAGTAAACACCACCGCAAGTCCAATGAACATATAAATGAAGTTCAAATATAACAATAAGCACTAGAGGCCCCTCTAAATGGGAGTGCCAAGGTACAAAAGGGGAGCTCTCTAGTATTAGTTTAAAGACTTCCAAAACTCAACAATAAGCACTAGAGGTCCCTCTAACCAGCATCACTAAGGTATGGAGGAGAAGCTCTCTAAAATTAGTACAAGGACTTCTAAAGCACATTCAAACAAGGCAAACTTTGAAGAGGCCTCAATGTCCTTCAAAGAGAGCTTGAGAAACAGCAACAACAAAGCTAAAAATGCTCCTAAAATACAACTTTGGCAACTTTGGCACACAATGGCCAAATATCCAATTAAATGAATCTAAAATGAAACAATGTGATTCAAAATGAACCTAGAGGGGTTCAAGAATGAATCAAAGGGTGATTTGAAAGGAGAATGAGTACTTTCTTATACTCTTCCAAGGGCAACCATCTCCTCACATTTCCTCATGATAATCTTATCAACAAAGATTTTCATCCTAATCTAAAAGTTTTAACTTTCTATCCTGGACCTAAACTCTAAATTTTAGGAATTAATTTCAAATCATACACGGATTGTGCCATTGGCTTTAAAAGGTCATTTCTAATCTGGAGGCCATTCCTACCTACATCTTTTTTCTACTCCAAAATCTCAAAGAATCCTAGTAGTGATTAAAAATCCAAGTTTAGGAGTTTACCTTTTCTGCCAAAACTAACTAGCTTAGGCTCTTAAGTAAATCCAACACAATTAGAAAAGACCCCATATTTACTTTTTTTCAACGTCGTATACTCTTGATACGCTGGTCAACTCTACGAATGTTCTTCAATTTTGCTAGTTTTTGAAGATGTTAGTTTTGGCACTTCCTATTATTAAAATGTTTTGAAACTTATTAGGATGCTTTATTAATATAGAAAAAACTATATTCATTTTTAGTGAGATTTTATCGCATCCAAAGTAATCTCTATAAATTTCCCATATTGGATTTTGGTGATTGATTATTCAAAGAAATATCTTTTGACTATCAGAAAATTCCGAAACTTTTTGGTGAACATTTCATAGAATTTACAAAAGATGTGCAAGTTCATATTCTTACCTTGCACATGTGAGAAAGGAGCGCAAAATTCCGCTATCTCTTTTAACTTCATGAATAAGGATTCTTCCATAGGAAGGAAAATCTTGGCAAAGCAATTGCACCGTTGGAATCCTAGCATGACTCCCACTCCAAATCACCATACTTAGGTTGTAAATGCCCTTCATTGCTCCATTTGAGTTTCTTCACATGTAGGCTAACATTTGGGGTTTCCATTATTTCAACAATGAAATGGAAAAATTGAAACCTATCTTTAAAATTTACCTTAGGATTTTTACATGGTTTTCTCAAACCAAATTAGCCAATTTGTGTCTCATTGCACAATTGGTTTAGAGAATTGAAAATTTTCTACTAACACACTTACTATTTACAATTTGTGGGCTTCTACCTATTTACAAGCAAAATTTGAGTGTTATGGGAAAAAATTAGGCTTAATAAGACTAAAGGCAATATTAGTATGTGCAATATCTATTTGGTCTAACACTTTGTTTAAGTCTTTTTATACATAAAACCACACTCAAAACTATAAGAAATTCAAAAAAATAAATCAATATCCCAAGTGACAAAAATAAGATTCACAAGCCTCTATATTTACAAATTGCCTTCACTAAGACAACTTCTTTTAAGCCCGTCCAAATTTTATCTTCCTTTGATTTAAATCCTTATGTACATCCACAATACATTGATTTGTATTGTCAAGAATCCCTTAGTATGAGCAAATCTTCATGTCCAACTTGTAGCATGGAGCTAAAACCGGGAAGATAAGGACCACCAAGGGTCAAGCACATAAGAAAGTAAAAATGTCTTAGATGTAGCAAATGTCATAGCCTCAACCTTCACCAAACATGAATCAAGTTTGTATCTCAATTTCTTCTTTGTCTTCAATGCATTAAAACTCTTTTCTTCTTGATTCAAGGAAATATATTTTCACCCACCCAAGGAATTCAAGATCTCTTGTTGTATATTAGATGATTGAATTTTCATATTTGCAATATGTACAATGTAAAGTTCAAAGATTGTGTAAGCAAGGCTTATGAACCCATTATGAAGTAGTTAATTGGTATTTGTGGTACTTTTTGCTTCTCTTTTAAAATTATAGTGGTGCAATTATATACACACAAATTCAACTTCTTGCTATGTAAACTAAGATTGATTCTCTAATAGTCCACCTGAAGTGTGAAAAACCTTAGACTTGAAGTCACTCACTAATCTTCTAGAAGTATAGTTTCAGAAATTCTCTACTATTAGAATCACTTTAGAAGTAAACATCAATAGTTTCAATGAAAATTTGCACCCCAAATTAGCGTAGTGTGTAGAACCAATATTTCTATTCTAAGTCAAAGAGGTTGCTTTTGAAATCTATAAGTGTTCAAAGAAAGTTTGAGAACTTTTCTAACGAGTTGTGTCCATTATATGACATTCCTACCACATTTGGTATTGGTGGGATGTGCTTGTAGATGTCATGCCCATAAGTTGAAGTTGTAATTTATTTATTTTTTGATTGATTATCTTGTAAGTCCAAAATTGGAAGTAGCACAAGCTACTCCTCATTTTGGACTTCTAAAGTAAAATTAAAATGTTCGGAAATTCCACCTTTTGATTGTGCCCTTTGTGAGACACTCCTATGTACATGGCACTAGTAGACTATGCTTGCTTGTTCCACACCTTTAATGAGAGTTTGCATTTGCATTTTTTTTAATACTTCTTTTGTTAAGTCAAAAATCAAGGAAAACCTTGTGCTACCCCTATGTTAGTCATTTTGAATCATCTCAAAGATTTTTGACATGGGTCCTTAAATCTTCTAAATTTTTTAGTTGCACAATTGCTAATTGGCACAATCTTTGTAGTAGGTGGATAGACTATACACTAGAAGAAACCCATGTTTTATGTGATGAGTTCTAATTTTTTTTAAATGGATTTTTGGTGATGTCCAATGCAACAAATGCATGTTTTTATCTCAACATTGATGTTTGTTGAATGTTTTTGTTGATATAAAAACATAGGTTTGCTACATGGGACATCACCAAAAATCCATTTTAAGGAATTAGAGCTTGTCACATAAAATGAGGATTTCAATAATGGTATATGGCACGACAAAGCATCTCTCATAAATTGTTTTACTTTTTTTCTAACAAGAGTAGTGATTTAACCAAAAAGCAGGATAGTTCAAGCTACCACCCTTATAAGCCACTTTGTGTGGTTTCAATTTCTTTTATATGGGCCTTCATTTGTCCAATTATTTGGCTGCATTTTGGACACTATCGTTGTAGTGGGCAACCAAACTGCGAAGATGCTTTCATTAAAAATTAATAAAGTATAAAAAACAGTTTTAATTTCTTTTTAATTGCACCCAAGGGGTTCCAAACTTGTATACCTTTCAAGGTATAAATTTTTTTGTACTAGGTCCAACCTTGTATACTATGTGACAAAAAAGAGGTGAAAGTAGTGTAAGGTGAGAAGACAAGAAGAGCCATTTATACAAATGAGGTGGTAGAAGATAGAACAAACCATATGGGATATTTGATTTAGGAGTCTGAATAATTCACATATCCTATACGGTTTGATTAACCTGTTACCACCCCATTTGTATAAAGAGTTTGCCTTCTCTTTCAACACACCATCAAAGTCACCTTTCTTCAGTCACCAAATTGAAAAGGCTATTCTTCTTGTCAATTAATATTTTTATGACTTGGACGTCATATACTAGTAGTGTTTTGTCTTTTAAAATAATTGTGGTGTATTATTTGCCTTTATTTCTTAAAAAAATACTCATTGAAATGACATTATACTTGTAAAATAAGAGACTGCAATGGTAGCATACTATTGTTCAAAAGTACCACAAGGTGATACCAATACAAGAGAAGAGTGATGTTGGCATTGCAAATGTAATGAGGACAAAATCAAAAGAAAAGTTCATGAAGTTGTCTATCAAAATGATCAAGCTCTCCATAGTGGCTATTCCTACTTATGGTCCTAGTTTCATAGAAGAGGTGCATTTTTCTTTCACAAAGATTCATTGTATATCATTGTTGTATTTTGGATTTGATGTTGAGTATTGGTAGAGTAATTTGTGTTGGTGCAAGTTGAGAAACATTAGAGCACAAAAGAAGCCCCAAAGATGACACAAGAGAAGCCCCAAATGGTTGAAACGTACAACACTACAACAATCTACAAAATCAAGTTCCTGAAGTGGTAGAACTCTTCAACACTATCAAATTGCTAGCGATTTTTAATAAAGTTCATTTCCAAAGATAGGCTCAAGTTTTTTTTCAATAAGTGTATTTAGCATGCAAAGATAAGTGAATCTATGTTTTCAAATTTTAATTTTAAAAACGTGAAGTCTTTTAATAAATAGTTGCTTTTGCAATTCATAGACATGCACATCACTTTATACATCCTAAAAGCAAATTGTTGGGTTTCTTGTAGATTGAAGATGTTATTGTAGTATACTTCAATGTAGTGATCAAGAAGATAACATCAACATGAAAACCCCACTCGAGCCAAAGACTTTATTAGAGTATATGGAAGGATAGAAAAAGAAGTTTTGAGACCAAAGGTTTGGTTCAACTCTCAAAAGAGCCAATTATTTCAAAAAGTTTGATTCCTTCATGAATTTTGACATATCATGGCAAGTTGTTCAACAAGTTTTCTTCTTCTATTGCATGTTTATCTACTTTAGCATTATCTAGTGAATTTCTTTATCTATAGAAAGGCCTTGAAATTGTGTTTTTTGGTTTTTGATTAGAGTTGCTAAAACCACTAAGACTAATTGGTAAAAAGAATGACAAATCCAAAAGTAGGAGTAGCTTGAGCAAACCCCCAATTTTGGCTTTGAATGTATTCTATTTAACTTTTTGTTGTTCTAGCCAAGATTTTTTAATAGTTTTTGGATAGTGTTGTTATAATGCTTTGTTACTAAAGTCCTTCTAATATTGGTTAAATTCAAAGCCCTCTTCTTTTGTCTATAACAATGCAAAATTCCAAATGCCTCAAGTGATTTTTCAATTGTATATCTGTCTCTAATGACTCTTTGTATTAGTATTGCAATTACTTTAAGCATGAGCTTCTTGCAAAGTATGCTATTGTTTAGGAGGACATTCTTTCTTTCTTGTCAACATGGTTGGACTAGTGCACAATAGACTATATACTCCTAGACACCTTTGCACATAGAAGATAGTTCACTCAGTGGCAGATGATGGTATTTAGAATGCAACATGAACTTCACTAATCTCTTAGAGTACAAGTTGCAAAAGTCTTTCAAGAGCCTTGGTACTATTGACTTAGAGGTTAAAAATTTCACAGGTTACATTCAAGTGGCAAGAAAGAAGATCATTGCCAAAAGGACATTTGCTAACTAGAAGAAAGAAGCTAGAGAGAATGAGATACATGCTACTAAGGCAACAAAGTAGTTGAGCAATCGGCAAAGTTTGCAAAGAAAGAGAAGGAGAATAAAGATAAGGAAAAGTATAAGGTTAGAAGAAAATCAGTAGTCATGGCCTAGATGATTAACCAAAACTACAAGATTCAAAGTCGATCTCAAAGTGGAGTGAAGAAGGTAGCACTTTTGCAACTTACAAAAGACATTGTTCTTCATGGTACACGAGTGATTGTCATTGGTGAAGATAAGGAGGACAACACAAAAGAGTTGATTTTCAACATCTTCATTGAGGACCCTGTAAAAAACATGGAGAATGAGACATTGAGCTTGTACACTAAAGTGATGGAGTTCCTCAAGAAGGTAAATTGTTTTCATTTTTATTTACAAATTCATTTATATATTGAATGACATGAACATCATTTGTGTTGATTATCGATTGTTTGAAAAATTGTTTATTCACAATTTTTAGTAAAGAAATCTTGCACATATCATGATAAAATGAACCAATGGTTGGAAGCAAACCTTGTGCTTGTTGATTGTTAGAAGAATTTGTCCATATCAAAGGTGTCTCTTTCACCAATTACAATACCATTGCAGAATACAAATGAGGAATACAAGGCTCTTCAATTTGCTTTTCTATTTGTTGAAAAGCATTTGTGGGACCACGGTTGCATGATTATGTTTCACTTGTTCTTCACTAACTCCAAGACTAATTTTATTGGACTATGTGAGACATACCTGATGTTGAAGGAGACAAAACAGATGGATATGAACTATATGCTTTTGACCTCAACCTTCAACATTATTACTATAGTAAGTTTTTAATATTTTAGTAGCATTTAATATTGCATATCGTTTCATTCATTTTTAATATGTTTTTTGTTTAAATGCTTGCAGACCCAAAAGTTTGGAATCACCCTCATGGTAAAGGACCTCGGCGAGAAAGAAAAATCCAATTTATCTTTGAAGTGCACACCAACAATGGAGAATGTTAATATGGACATTGGACGCACAAGATGACATCTTCATGAACTTCACTAACAAAAGTGACTTGGCAATGAATGGTAGAAAATTGTCGTGAGTCTTCACTAGAAGGATCATAAGTTTTTCCAACTCCTCATCAAAGTGGCTACTAATGAAGGAAACGTGTTTCTGTATTATAAATACAACATCTATAGATGAGTTTTCAATTCAATATTTCTGTATTTTAATTCTAATTTATATAATAAAGCATTAAACTAATGATTTTGATTTCATTTTTTGAGGTGTATTAATTATTGCATGTTGCAGCACAATGTGTCACATTGTGCCTTTGCAAGAGGATAAGGACATTTTCAACGTCCATGAGGAAAAACACACCAACTATAGTGATATTACAACTAGTGACAACAATTGAGGCAACACAAGATCCAGATGCCATAATTGCAATGCCCTACAAGTTTATTTGCAAGGCTTAATTCAATAAGTAAGTTTAATTAAATATGTTTGAATTCATTATATATTTACTAATTTTTATGCTTTATGAGCCTAACATTGAATAATATGTTTTTGTAGCCATCCTAGATTGATGTTGCTAAATGAAACCATAAAAAATGAACTCTTCTCTTTAGTCTAGGGATGATTTTCAAACTTTCTATACATACCAAGTAGATGGCATCAACATTTGTGGATTTGGGTTGCTCTAAACCAAAGTCCAATAAAAATAATTATATATATATATATATATATATATATATATATATATATATATATATAATTTTAGAGTTTATAGATGGATTAGCATCCAAGAGTGAAGAATCTTCAAATTCTTCTACTATTGAGGATTTTGCTTAGAGTTATGAGACTGAATGACTGACATATATCACAAGTCAAACTATTATGTATTGACTTTTATTATGATTGTATTTGTGTATTTTATATCTATTTCTCAGACGTGTATTATTTCCCTTTGAGTTTTGCATTGTATGATTTCTATAGAAAACAAGTACATTTGGTTCATTAGAAGAATTTTGAAAGGATAGGAGGGCCGTTCCAAAGCCTATTCACTCGCATTTCTCCCCATAATTAAAGAACACCAAGCTATAAAAAAATTTAATTCTTAAAATGAAAAGAAAAGTAAAAAAAATCATTTAAAAATGACATGGCAATCATTTCGCCGCATCACACACAAGCTACCTTGAGTTCTAACATGTTGAGAACCTCGAGGAACTCATAGCCTTCTAGACTAGGTGAATTTTCTCTAATGTGTTGCAAAGAAGATTTTTTTAATTAAAGTTTGTAAATGCCCCAAATTTCAATAAAATGACCTTACATTTTTTGAACTAAAAAATTTCCTAAACACATATTCATAGGTCCCTCTATCTTTTTTTTCAAAAAAGATTATGTTTTATAAGCTCACGAGCTCATGAGCTCAAACTCACATGTTTACTTGGTAACAACCCTATTTAATTATCTATAGATCATTGAAAGCTGATTAAAGGTTAATAAAAGCTAAGAACTTAACATTGTCTTAGAAAAGAGTATTTTTGTACTATATTTGACTTAAAACCTCTAAAAACTTTAGAAACTAAATTATAGAATAAAAAAAATTGGTTTTATAGACTATCATTCAAGATAGAATATTTTCTAATTAACCTCATTGAGTTATCAAATTATGCCTCTAATCATTGCAAAAGTTCATGGAAATTTATTTTCAACATTTGTCATAGTAATAGAAGGTTTACACTGGGTATTTTAACCCCTATAGAATTGTAGTGTTTTTAGGCTCAAAACTACTTCAAAATACTCATATCTAAAGCAAAGCTGCAATCTTCATTTATATTTATTTGTTTACAAATCCAAGCACAATATCCCTTAGTTAACTTGTGAGTTAACTACAAATACACCCTCCTAAAATTTCATAGTAAGAAACTTTACCAATTGCAAGATTACGATGCTTGAATTTCAAAAAGAAATATTTTCAACTCTTCCCAAATGGTTAAGTTTAATCTTTCAAAAAAATTATCCAAAAATGTGTATGTCCTACAAATTGAATTTTTCTATATTATGAAAAAATAAGTTAGGAATACATATAAATTTTTTTTTAAGAAAATATTTCATATTCATCCTTGGAAAAAATAATAAGTAGAAGAAAGTAAAGTATGTTAAAAAAATACTATATTGTTAAGAATTTATTTATAGAATTGAAAATAATCAATATTAAAGATTATAATGTTGTAATAAACAATCTACATGCAATTTTCTTTTTTAATTCTAAGAATATTGAAAATTGAATTCAAAACAAGACTTCAAAGTTTATTTGGAGGTAGAGATTCCATAACTACCTACAAACTAAAACTCCTCATAACATTCATCTCATTAATCAAACAGAATGATTCAAATCTATTCAAGTACACATAAATATATGAAATTCAATTAATTTTTTTTAAATATGATTTTTCCTAAGCTATTCAAACTATCTAAACTTTGAAAAAAAACTACATATTATACAATAATTTTTAACCATGTAGTCAAATGTTGTGAAATTGTTGTCCTTTAGAACTACTCCTCAACCACATGTTGTGTAAAAATTTCAAAGAAAAATAAATGAAAATCCATCTGTAAATGGATGACTTAAACTCTATGTTGCCAAAAAAAACTACTTTGAACAAGGTTTAAGGTTGCTATTTTGTGAGCCTGTGAACGTGAGCTTGTGAGTTTGTGAGCCTATGAGCATACAATTTCTAAGAGATTCCATCTAAAATTTTTGGTCAAAATAAATTATTTTCAATAAATTTTTGGACCTATTACCATGGTCTCTTCAATAACCTAACATGTGATAAGGAAAACTTTCCTCATGTTGTTTGGTGTTTCTTGGTATTGAGAGGAGGATCAAGCACTTGTCATCTTGATGTGTTACTTATTGAATTTCACTAGATTTTAACCCCTAAAATTCCTTGACTGTGTTTTTACTAAAAACATTCCAAAACTGCCATTTTTAGGACAAGTATCAAAAAAAAATTTAACATTTTTAACACATCCAACCACATAATATTGTAATATGGTAATTTTAGAAGATTTGAAAAAAATTTCAAAATTTTCCACCGTGTAGATTGCAAGATATTAGCCTTTCAATTGACAAAAAGCCTTTTTTTGACCCTACCAAAAACTGGGCGGCTACACTTCACAAGGTAACATTTGTATGAATAAATGTCCAAAATGGTTTCAACTCTTTGGATTCATTCTTCAAGGCAAATTGACTACATATTTAAAAAAATTTAGATCATTTGAAATTGTACAATATATAGGAAAAAACAAGAAGTAGAAAGAAGTAGAGAAAGAATCAAAATATTAAATGTTAATAATTTATTTATGGAATTGAAAAATGACAGTTCCAATGTTTGTAATGTTATAATAAACAATCTTTACCTACTATTTTTATTTTTTTTCAAAAATATTGAAAATTGAGTTCAATAAAGAACTTCAAAGTTTATTTTAGATTAGAGAATCTATGACTGCTCCCAAACTAAAACACCTCATAACTTTTGACTCATTGATCAAAATAGAATGATTTAAAGCTTTCTCTCTCTATATAAATCTATAAAATTAATTTCAAATTTTATTTTCAAAAAAAGTGATTTTTTCAGATTAGTTGAGAAATAAACAACATATAAGGCCATAACTTTTGACTCATATTTCCAAATGTCTTGAAATTTAGTTCACATGAAAGATATTCCTTGTCTACACCTTCTCTTAAAATTTGGACCAAAAATATGGAAATCTCTACTCACATGCACTTGCCTCAAAAAGTTATGTCGCCAAAAAATGCACCTTGGTCCTTTAGGGGTTAAGAAGAACAAATATTGGTGATTGATATTTTTATGATTACTCTCCTCTTGTTGCTTAGTACCCCTTGGCACGGAGGAGAGCCCCCTAGCTACAACAACATATATAAATAAAATAAATAAATAAATATTTTATTTATTTAGATTCGACTTCCAGGTATTAGTCCTTGGTCGTTATTAGAATCTCTTGCTGTTAGAAAAGGAAAGACATATTGAATTCCTTATTTATCCAAGTACTCTCATATGTAATATTCTCCTTATATTCACTATATACGCTTTGCACTATATACGCCTTGAATTTACTCTGGATTTACTCTGGATTTACTCTGGATTTACTCTGGATTTACTCTGGATTTATAAAATGCTTCCCAATATGGTACTTACACAACGCTGTCTCATGATATGTCTGTAAACTAGCAATGAATGGGTTCAATTACTGTACTAGTATTGATGTCCTGCTTGCTGGGTTTAACACAGCCAAGACAAGCTTACCCCCGAGTATCTCCTCCCTTAATTAAGCTCTTAATTTAAAAACTCCCGACAGGTAGTTCGGGCCGTGTGCCTTAACTGAGACGATCAGGGTTAATATCTGGAGGCTAACTACGGGTTAATGGTGGCTTGAAGGCAAGGAACTGCTGCGCTACTTGGGCTTCCCTGACGGTTCTTTCATTTTTTGAATACAGAACTCACAAAAATCAGCCCTCTTCACATATATGTTGCTCGATTTGTTTTGTATGATACTTTCTGAGCTCAGGCCAAGTAACTTGCAAACTCTCGGCACAGGATAGCGTGTCACAGCTTGTGGAATTTTCGAAATGGTGCTTGGCTCACAAAACAGCGGCCAACAGGTTGCGTTTACAAACAATGCAAGCTTTACAATTGCCTTGTTTTACTTACATGTCTTTGTTTATGATGTGAGTATGCTTGAACAAATTCTCTTGCAATTTTACGATAACAAGTAGTGGTAAATCTTAACCCATTAAGGACCAGGTTGATGATTGCAAGTGAATATCTGGCTGGAAACGACAAATTTTCATTCATAGCCAAAGTGAGTACTAATGAAAACCTGTGATTTTCAGCCATAATCATCTACCAATCATTGACCTAGTCTTTAATGGGTTAAGACACCTCGTACATGTCGTTTAACACAGTAATGGTTTGCTGAGTGGCATGGGTACACGTGAGGATTACCCCCTCTCAAGAATTTTTCAAAGAAACTCCAATCTAGGCTATTTGGCTGGTGAAATTTTGTGTTTGTCTGCAACAGATGCTGCATGGACTCAACTAGCTCAGAACATGCTCATACTCTTGTGTACATACTCTTTATTTTTCAAACATATGGTTGTTGTCCATAATCACCAGTTCGAAATTAGGGTTGTGTATATGCAGCTACTGGTATTGGATATTGTCGTAACTAGATTTCAAAACCACTCTGGTTCAATACTATACACTAAAACTCACCTGCCACCCCAGTTTCCCATTAGTTCCCCCCCACCTCTCTCAAAAAATTTGTGAGCCGTTGATTTTTTTGAAAAAAAATGTTTACCCTCAAAATTGACGTTGATTTCTCAAAAAATCACAAGATGTTGATCTTGTGAAATTTAATCTGAGCCGTTCAAATATAAAATACAAATATTGAATACGAATACGGGTATGGATATTGGATATGAGTATTAAATACATGTATTGAATATGGGTACTGAATACAAGTATGGATACTGGATATGAATACTAAATACATGTACTAAATACAGATATTGAATATGGGTACTGAATACGGGTACTTAATACGGATATAGTATTGGATATGGGATCAATTGTCCCATATTGTTTGTCAAGAACTTTGATTTTGAAGATTACAAGAGGGGGTGGGGGTGAGGGGGGGTGAGATAAAAAAATTTAAATCAAATTTTAAATGATAGGTGGGGGTGATAAAATAAAAAAATTTAAATAAAAATTGAGGGGGGGAGTGCATAGTGACACAAAGTGTCACTATACACCTTGAGTGCCTAATAACATATATACAAAGGCCTGATAATTGACGGAGGTTTATGTTTGGATTATTAATATGATCCTGTCCAGTCACTTAGTCTCCCTGGGGTCAATCTGTATACCACGAGGGTATACTCTTTTCAACTGCATAGTAGCTAAGTGATAAACCCTGGACCATTCAAAAAAATGTATTTTTTTAAATATGCCTTATAATGCGTTATAGCTGCATACCATATGTGTAAGTTTGCTTTATAGACTTGTAGTAGCTTAAGGGTAAATTGGTATTTGTTTTCTTATTTGGCAAAAAGTCAGGCTTTGAATGCAATACTATCTCTTAGTTCCAAACAAGAATTTAGTTTGATTTTAAAAAAAGGACTTAAAATCTACTTGAAATCTATCAGGAAGTATAAAAAAAAAACTTTTTGGGGTGGTGGGTGGGTGGGTGTCATAGCTAGGGGCTCTCTTCAATGCCGAGCAGAGTGATTAGATAACAAGTGCTTGATCTTTCTTTTGGCGTCGTGATGAAGAATTGTATTGCAAGTCTTTGATCTTTCTCTTGGTGCCAAGTGATAATTACAAAAAACAAGAGTTGAGTGATTAACTAAAGGACCTAGAGATTCAGACTAAAGTATTGGATCCTTGAATAGTCCCACAAGAGGATAGTGATCAACTAATCAACATTTTGGTCTAAGATAGAACCACCCATACCCGATCATTTAAGCAATTAATGACACACAACAAGGAGTATGAGGGGATACATATTTTTCTTTTGTAGAAAGATAAGGAATACAATGTCTCCAATTTTTCTTTAATTTTATTGTCAAAATTGAAATTACTATGTTTTTTGGAAGGCAAAACATAGGCAAAACCCATAGCCAAAGTCTAGAGTCTTGCAATTCTGATCATTCAAGAAGTACATTCTACTCACTACTTCCTACTTTCCCACTCACTAATTTTGGACATGTGTCATGACTTTATTGGTCTGAACCTTGAAAAGGGAAAAACGCACATTCCAAGTGCTAGTTGGAATTTATTTATTTATTTTAAATGACTTCCTAAGAAATGTTTGGTCTATCCACTATCCATTGAGCATTGAAAATGGCATATTATACAATAACTTTTTAATTGTGTAGTCAAAAGTTATGAAAATTGTTGGGTCTTAAAGTTAATTCTTGGGCACATGTTGTGTAAAAATTTCAAAGAAAAAACCTTCCATTTGTAGTAAGGTGCCTAAAATCGCTATGTTGTCAAAAAAATGCAGTTTGGTCCTTTAGGGGTTAAATTACAGATTTAATTAACATCAAGTGTAATTATATTATAAATCCATAGTAGCTTTGATGGTTGGAATATGAAATTGTAAAAGGGGGATCCCAAATTTTAACAACTTTGACCCCATCTACATGTTAGTTGTTAGCAATTTAGTATAGACCATAACACTATCTTCCCAAAATTACATGCACCTCCAATGTCCCTTAAGGAGATTTTTGTAATGAAAAAATAACATGGGACATCATAATATTTTTAAAACCGGAACTTTCCAGCCCTTCCTAAATGCTTGACCCACGATACAAATAAAGAACTAACCCATTTAGTGTACAAATATTTTGATATAAAATCATATTTTTTTTGCAAGAATCATGGTTTGTTAGTTTTTTATAATGAACCCTTTGTAAGGGTTAAAAATATTATAATGTGCACAAGGTGTTACTATCTATTAAAAAGATGTGAACATGCATCTGGTTGAATTCCCCCCCCCCCCCCCCCCCCTTTTTCTTAAAAAATCAAGAGTTGTTGATATGTTTTAAAAAAAAATCTCCCCTAGCTTGTTGTTGTTGATCTCTAAAAATAAAAATAAACATATGAATACAAGAATACAAATACAAATACAAACACAAATACAAGATTACAAATATGAATACGAGTACAAATATAAATACAACGTAAGATATATCCCATATTGATTGTAATAGCAAAGTACAAACAAAATTATAAATATTGGGTTTAGGAGGGGGGATTTAAGTGAATTTTATTAAATCATGTTAAATTTTTTGAGGGGGGTAACAAAATAAATTTAATTTACAAAATTAACTTTTGTCAAAATCTCACTATCCACTCAAAGTATATGACACAACCATTATTAGATATTATAACATAATCTTGCTAAATTTAAAACTTGCACTTCTAAAAAAAGTTTGTTTAAAAAAAAAAAGATAAACCAATGAAATAAAGTGCAAATCATTTATTTTCCATAAAGGGAAAAAACATTGAACATCAGCATCTACTTCTATTTTTTGGGATACTCAAGGTCACTTTACACTATACTAGAGAAGTACATTGGTCAAGAATTGTAGAAAAATGGAGCATTATGATTGGAGGAAATTTTGTTCTTTACTAGATTCAATATACACTATATATGACTAAGACTTATCCAGTAGAGATGTTCAAGCATGGATGGAAAAAAATGATGTGATTTTTTTATAAGGTGAGTTCTTCAACAGTTGAGTTTTGGAGGAAGCCTCAAACCCTTAGCAAGAAACTTGGCCTCTAGAAAACTCCAACTTCATTTAGTATTGTCTTTTCATTACATCACATCTCAAACATGTAATTCAAGTTTAAAAAAAAAAAATCTCAAATAGCATTAGTTGGCTCTTTGCTTCTTCTTCTTCCAAAGTGTGAAACTCTCCTTGTAGTATAATTGTCAGGTGACTAGACTTCAATTTGTGAAGTTGTCCAGGAAGACTTCTTTGTGTGGTTTTATACTACAACCATTCTAGACTTTTTATGGCATTATTTTTACTTTTTTTTCATCCCGCTTGTTGCCTCCCATAACCATGTCTTGGCTGGCAAAACTTCTCCACCGACCAAAGCCCTTCTCCACCGACTGACCGGTGCCCTTCTCCACGATCCTAGCTAGTGTAAAGCTGCCCTAATTACCTTCCTTCCCTGATTGATTTTTTCTTTTGCCCCTAAGAGGCTCCGACACCAGCACATTGGCTGAGTGACTCTAGTAAGAGTGGGACAGGCAACACAAGTAGATGTAATGAATGGACAAGATAGGACCAGTCAGAGGTTGTCCTCTTCCAATTTTCTCCAGCAGATTGCACACATGCCCCTCCCTGAGACCCTGACAGAAGCCAATTCTCCATTTTTTTTGTTGCGACGTGGATCCCTTGGGTACACAAAATGGAAGATGTGCACCAAGTTTCCTCCCGCCCAAACTGAAGCCAGTGAGTTCTCTCTAATGTAAGTTCCAGCTCTGCATTTTACGTTAAACTAGATTGTCATCAGGCCCATTTCATTATGAAAAAGTTCACTTTTACTTACAAAGAACAGCCAGGTCCCAGCCGTTTTCGTTTCCATTTCCGTTTCGTTGGCCCCAGTCTGGCCATTGTAAGTTACGTTAAGTTCAGCTTAAGGTCTGTTATGCTGTGCTGTGCTGTGCTGTGCTATGCTATGGTTTTTTTGTGTTTTGTTTAGGGATTGTGGGCTTACGTTATGGTAGTAAGATATCCCCTGACAATGGTCTTTGAACATTGACTTTGCATGTGTCAGTGGCCTACAATAGGAAGGAATTGAATGATAAGCGAGCCCCTCTGTCTTACAGTCATTTTCATTCCTGAGCTCAATGTTGTTCTCTCACGCAGTGCACATGCTCTCAGATATCTTAGACAGTGGGTGGCAGCTCCGCTTAGATCTCAGACCAGCCCCAAACAGACTGAAGCTTTTGCAACCTAGGTTACAGGAGCTTCTTCAAGAATAATGCAGGTCCCATTGACAGGGCTCCCTGGCTGTCCTTCCCTGGCATGTTCTAAGACATGCATTTGGAAGGGCATGCCTAAGTAAGTTAAAGCTTACCTTACTTTCACACCAGCACACCATTCATGTTAATTAACATATCTATCTGACTGTTGATAAGCTTACGTGAAATGGCCTTTTTGACTGTAGTTCCACACCCCACATTACTTACTGAGTGTGGGACACATGATTGATTGATTTTTGACAGAAAGGAAGCCAAGTTTCTTCGCAAAGGGAGGGCAAAATAACATAAGCTTCACGCACAAGCCCTCCATCCAGTCCCAAGTGGCTGGCCTGGCAGGTGAGAACCAAGACAGCCCAAGACAGCTGCAACAGCCAACAGAGACCACCAGGACAGTTGGACAGATTACGAGAGTGCCTGTATCTCCATGCAATCTAGAGAGAAATCTTGGGGAGGAAGAGACTGGTTGTCATACTCCAGAACAAAACAGAGATAACTTAAGTTATAGTACTTCATGGGAACAGAGAACAAATCAGGTGACTCACTGTATGCTACTTCCATGTGAGGGGAGGGGGAGGGGGAGGGGGAGGGGGTCCATACATGGCACTCATGGGTCTCTAAGGGTGTCGTAGAACACAGAGGTACATTTTTCTTTCTCATTGCACTGCACTGGGAATGCACAAATAGTGTGCACTTCAAGTAGAAACAATTTGTGACTGTCCACTATGTTTCAACTTCAAAAATTCATAACTAGTTTTATGCAGCTCCAAAATAATACAAAACAACTTGGGTTAGATGTTGATCACCATTTCTTTGCCAAAAAAACATATAAAAAACTCTCAACACCCACACCCCACTCCCATCAAAAACTCCCCCCCCCCCTCCCAAAACAACAACTTGGGTTAAATGCTCAATTCCATTTGTTCTTAAAAAAACACTTACTAAAAAATATTTCAGAAAGTCTAACCTCCCCCCAAAATTATTTTGGACCCTTAACACCTGAAGTATCGAGATTTATCTCAAAGAACCTTTAAAGGTTTGGGCAAGTACCTATAATCTCAATTTTTGGCATGATTTTTATAAACTTTTTATAGAGATTGGGTGTCTCAAGAGCTTTGCACGTATACTCGGGAGTATAATTGGTTATCAAATCTGACTCAAGATTGATAAGGTACAACCATTTTTTTGAAAATGGGGGAAAAGAGGCATGCAACACTTGCATGCTGAATCTCATTGACTTTCACCACCAAGGTTACTAGAATGGACAAAGATTGCTGCAAAAAGGGGTAGCAGGCGCATATTTGGACCCATGGCAGGGGGCAGCCACTAGTGGGCAACTGCTGGAATAGAGGCATAGAGCCATGTGGATACCGTGCTTATATAGCAGGTTCAATTTCAATTAATTATAAAAAGTTGCCCTATTTCTAGATTTGGCTGTCTGATCCTAGAATGAGACAACCAAATGTAGAAATAATTATAAGCATGGTTTGCCAAAAATCCGTAGGATCATATATCAATTCATTATTGACAATCTTCAACCATATATGCAATACTAAGGGAATCACTCCATTGACATCATGTGGGAGTGCAAGAAGGAAGGGTCGTATTTATAATGAAATCTATTGTCCATCATGAATCCTCAAAAGGTATGGGATAATTTGGAGATGAGAGCTTGATCACTCATTGTCAAAATGCAGGAATTGTGTTCAAAGTAAAATTTAAGACCTCATTTTGGCATAGTAAAATCACATTTTTCCAAAAAAAATTGAAATAAGTTAATGTAGAAAATCAAGATAAATTTCATCTCCAAAAATTTGTTTTAGATTTTAATCCTCCAATAAAAAGTTATGGACAACATTCAAAGAGGGTGTATAAAAATGTCCCTTCCAACCCCTACTTGAACTTTTTTCATAACTTTTAATTAGAGACTCAAAATCTAAAATGTTTTTTAGGAGATAAAATTTAGCTTGATTTTCCACATTAACTTAGTCAAAAAAATTTGGAAAAAATTATTCTACTATATCCAAATGAGGTTTGATATTCTATTTTGAACACAATCCATACTTTGACTTGAGCTCTAACTAATCCTAATTTACATATTTTAGATGGGTTGATTTTTACCTACTACTACCCCACTTGTAACTTTTTTTCTCATATCCTCACACCCAATAAGTGGCTTTCGAAGCTATGTGAAAGACTCAAGTAAAAGGTGAGTAGTTGTGTTAGGATAAAGAATCTAAGTTAAATGAATAGTAATAAGATTAATTAAATGATTTCTAAAATGTAAATGTCTCATATAGTATAGGAACATGGCTTACCATCAATAGAGCAGTATGGAAACTAAACAAAAACTTATTAGGAGCATCTAGGATCCTTTTATACAAAGATTACCCACTTTATTTGTTGTAAGGTTGCAACATGTATTAGATGTTTGTAGAAATTAGATTTTGAAGTTTGCAAGTTTTTTCCCCACTTCTCAAGTATGAGAACATTTTTGAATCCAATATTTGAATTTTTGTTTTCTAAAAATACGTGGTAAAAAAATTGATTCAGAAATAGCCTAGTGGTTGTGAATTCTTGGGCCATTGCAGCATTGCAAGATTTGATTACATGTGTTCAATGTCTTGTATTGCCTTGAAACTTAGTATGCATTTGTCCAATATGATTAACCATAAGAAAAAGAAAATTTAACCTCAAAGTCTATAGTGCAAAAAATTTAAGCAAACACCGGTCAAAGCCATCTGAAATTCTTGGGCACAATAAAAAATACAAGTGAACTTTCACTTTGAATCCACATATCATTCAATTTGTATAGTCAAAACTCACAAAAAAAATTTCACATGATCTCATACTTAATCCTATAGTTTCACAATGAAGTGCATGATCTTACGGTTTCATTCTTAAAATAATCATCTTGTAAACTTTTTTTTATCAATGCAATAGAAATGGATTTTGAGTAGTTTTTGAGCAAGAAAATGCCTTCAAACTTAAGAGCATGACCCTATAGTTTCATTATCAAAAAATCCATTTTGTAAACTTTTTAAAATTATGCAATAGAAATGACTTTTGAGTGTTTTTTGAGGAAGAAAATGCCTTTGAACTTTAGGAGTTAAATGGGCGCTTTAAGGATTTCCTACCTTGTAGCTTTAATTGAGAAGAAATAAATGTGGATAATCTATTATATATAGGAAATTTCATCTTCTTTCCAATGACATTAGTTTCAAGCTAGTGGATGCTTGGATGCATTTGGAAATGAAAAAAAAATGTTTTGTAAATGCATTATGGGCAAAACTTTGAATTTTTGCAACCAATGGAAGGTGGCCTTTCATTTGAGGAGACCTTATTGGACTTTAGTGGGATTATTTCAAGACAAATCAGCCCACATGTGCTAATGAATAATGGTAGGTGCAACTAATCTTGATGGCTTCATTCTCATATAATTGTGTATTTGTCCTACAAAGCTTATTGAATTGTAAGGACTTATCCAAATAAAATAGAAATACTTTGAAATTTTAATTATTTTGCATTGTGTCACATGCAAATTCCATTTTCTAAAGATATTTTTATTGTGACAAATTTCATGCAAGATTTTGGAATCACAAATGAACAAAGACAAATTATTTGCT
Source organism: Pseudoscleropodium purum (assembly GCA_963969395.1). Classification (NCBI taxonomy): domain Eukaryota; kingdom Viridiplantae; phylum Streptophyta; class Bryopsida; order Hypnales; family Brachytheciaceae; genus Pseudoscleropodium; species Pseudoscleropodium purum. The sequence goes on from OZ017802.1 coordinate 9,688,045, forward strand.
CAAAAACATTTTATTGCCAAAATAATCTTGGCAACTTCAAAAGCTACAATAAATTGATCAATTAGTTAGACTAATTGAGTTGGCTTTCTTAAAACTTCTTTGAAATTGATCAAAGTATAGATCCTAGAACTACATAATCCTAAATCACAATCAAATTTGAGTTATTATCTATTTTAGGAGTGCCTTCATGAGTACAAAATCCCCTCATTTTAGTTAGTTTATGCAATATCTTCGTTGATTTTAGCTTAATCCTCCCTCATTGAACTATTGAAAAGACCAAGAAAAGGCCATTTGTTTTTCAAATAAACCTTTTTATTGTCAAATATTTCTTATACGAGGTATAATTTTCATAGTAACTCATGTGATGTATGTTTTGGATTTCAAACTAGGCAATTATCATCTAACTAAAATAGTTCAATGAAGCATCTAATAACTCCATGCTTACAATAATAAAGGCTTTCTAATATCAATAATTGCATCAAAATACAAGTGACTCTTCCAACTTAGAAAATGAAGACCGCCTATGTCAATGGTATTGTAATTTGTGGAACTTCATCATAAACTTTGATTAACTATCAACCACCTAGTTCCAAATACAATGATTACCCCTTTGTAAAAACTTCATTTTTAGCCTCTAGCCTCTTGTCCTACTTGCTTGTGTGCTCTCAAAATAAATTTCATAAGATAAGTTGGTTGAAAAAAATTCCCTTATTCTCTCTTCAATAATAGCGTTCTAGAGAACTTAGCTACTTTGGTTGCATATTCAATGGCTTCAAAGTCTTACAATGAGTCCTTTCAAAATAATAGTTGTGAGTGTGGTTGGTGAGATCATAAGTCAAGTTACATAGCCCATTCTGACCTTTGAAGTGCACAACTTGGACCATCGATGCTAGTGTATGAACATAGAGAATGTGAGCCTACAAACCTTCAACCTAGTTGTAGAAGTGTACCTATAACCATTTGAAGGTGTTTATAACATATGTACCTATATATAATATAGGTTCTTCATAACATAGGTATCTAAAAGAGAGACATATACAACCATAGGAAACATCTATAAAATAGACTTTTAGACTCAATGGCTCATAGATTCAATGCTTATATGCTAGCACTCCTTCACCTTGGACACTTTTGTATTTGCTTTCAATATCTAGTTTTTTTCTTATCTTTTCCCCTTTCTTGAAACAAACAAAACACAATTCAATCATAAACATTCTACTATAAAGTAAACCAATCCTTTTTTGCCAACTACCTAATTCCATCATTCTACTTTCAACCCCAATTCCATCCAAAAATTCATCTAAATCTGTTCAAATTTTGACAAAATCACTACCAATTAATGCTAGCAAGGTGATACAATAAATTTGTGTCAACCCTTTAGTGGTGAACATTTAAGTACCATTGAACAAATGGGAGAGTGGATATGGGTTGTTTATAGGATGTTCATGACTCCACTCTATGAATGGCAGTTGTGTAATTCCAAGGCAAACCACTTCAAAAATTCATAGAAGTCACAATTTTAATCGTAAAATTATAATTCCGCTTAGTTTTGATTCATGAAACAAGTCCACACCTCTGAACAGGAATGTAATGTGCCCCTCTTGGAGTTGGCCCCAAGATCTATTCAGATTGCGAATCGGGGTGGTCGTAGGCTTGTCTACCTTCTAGGTTTCATGTCGCCATTGTTACGAACTTGTAAGCAACCCCAAGAAAGGACTCCTCATTGGTCTAAGGATTTTTTTTGTCTGCTTCTGCTTTGAACTTATCAGAATGAGTCCCTGCCTTGTATTCCTGGAATTTCATTGTGTGCACTGTGCAGTGTATCTTGTGTATGTACTTAAGTTACCCCAGTTTGAGTTCAGTTGCTGAAGTGTTGGTGGAAGTCGAACAGTTTTTCAATTATGGACGAATCTTCTAATTAATTGGCCACCAGGGATTGAACAAGGACTATTTTCAATCAGAACCTGAAGGGCCATTGCCTTAGATTTCATTCTCTGGGATGCAATAACTTAACCTCTGGACAGAAGCTCCTCGAGGTTCTCGATCAGATGTACGAGGTTGTCATTTAAAATAAAATAAAAATCTTTGGCTCCTGGACGGACAGAGCTCTTACTATTGCCATTTTGGGAGGGGAAACAAACAAAACACAGCTGCAGGACAGTATCTTATCCTGAATCAGGTAAATCCAAGCATATGGATTTTGTAACGTCAGGAATGACAATTGAGCATAGTTATTAGCACCAAACATGTTATTTTTTTATCAGATCTTATTGGTGACCACTTGAGAGAGGATTCCATTGCACTTTGGTATGCATTATTTGGACATGATATGAATAAGTTATGAATGTTTATTGACTACCGTCTCTAGGTGTATCAAAAAATAACACTAGTTAGGCTCTCACCCACTCTCATCTTATGTTATCTAAAATATTAAGCTTAAGCTTTGTGAAGTTAGCTATTTTGTCCAAACTTAGGTTTCAAATTTTGGACAATGTTGATTATGAGTGTACATACCTTATGTCTCTTTTCAAATGAGAGATCTTCAATGTCAATGCAATCTTTTATATATTAATCATTGCTAATTGAAAATTTCAAAATCTCCATTTGACAATCATAATGTTCTAATATTCCATGATTGTATTTTAGTAAATGAAATCAATTCTAAACCTTCAAAGTTTATAAAGGATTCAAGTCCCACAACCTAGTCTTGTGAGGTGCAAAACAACACCTATTTCCACTTGATTGAAATGTTAATATCTCTCAATTTACTAAACCATAGTTTTTAGAATTTCTTCTATACACTTTCATCTATGAGATCATGAAGTTGGATATGAAAAAAATAGCGACAAAAATTTTAATTTTTTCTCTTTGAAATTCTAGAAATGACAACTATAGAGTGTTTTTCTATTAAACATAGTCATGAAAATTTAAGGATCTTACCTCCATGTTGAAAACTTGCAAAAAGTATCAATATATATTCTTTTCTAATTCCAAGTTCTATTTGCTCAAAGGAGAAAGATTTTTAGGGAAGCCATTGTGTGCCTTTATAGATGTTCTAAAATTCAATGAATTTAAGAGGGTGTGGAATTTAGTTTTCATCTTTTAGATTAATATAGATATTAGGATATGAAACCAAAGACACCAAAAAAACACTTCAATACACTTTCAAAAAGAATTACATGTCTTGCATTTCCATGATTTCTTTACAAATAGTAAAACACCTAAAACATCAATGAATTTATCAACATTTGAAATTGACTTTTTTGTAAAATATGTGTATTATTTAATACCCCCTTTTTCAAAAAAATTTGAGCATGTAGATAAATTATATTATACTATGTCCCTCTTCTAAAGTTACATATATATATATATATCTGTGTGTGTGTGTGTACACCTTGTTTTCATTGTAATAAAGCTCACTTCATACCATAGGGAATGGGCACATCAATACAAATCAAGTCTTTATTTATATACTTGTATATTGAAGTTTAGTTGAAAAATAATATTATAAATCTTATAGATGCAAGCTTGATAGTTTGACACATTGTCATTTATAATAATCTCATCATCCTACTTGGTAAAAAAAAATATTATTTTTTATTTTATGTACGTATAAACAAAGTTTTGAATGTTTTGAAGAGACCATTTCATATGACAATATGGATTTGGTTACAATAAAAAAATAAACAATCTTTTCATTTCAAAAAATTGTCTCAAAATTACGTCTCCAATAAGATTCAAGACATGGATTTGATAGTTTGGTACTTTTATATTGATTACATCATCCAATTTGGTAATTTTTTTTTCTTTAATATGTGCATGATTGTTTCGGAGCACCTATTTTGGTACATACCCATTTTGGTAATATAGACTTTGCTACAATGAAAAACAAAGTAGCTATTATCTTGCAACTTTGGATTTGTTATCACATTTTCTAATTTTGAGAGATTTTCTTTCCAAGTATAATAAGTCAATATTTTTACAATGTATCAAGTGGGAACAATGCTATAAAACATGCATTACTTTTGAATACCACATACAAGTTTGGAGACTTACTTCTAGTTATTTTATCAAGGCTAAGTCAAAATTTTAGAAATTTCATTTTTTATATTTATGAATTATTCATAAATAAAAATATCTTGCTACAATATTCTTTTTTTATAAGGTAATACACCGAGAAGCATTCAAATAATTACATGAGCTTAGGTCCAAATATTAATCCCAAGGTGTCTCAAAGTGGTAAGCTATCTACACTAAAAAATTAAAACCTACATACAAAAACTTTTGGAATTCTTTTAACATCACAAAATTCAAAAAGGAATTCATAAGATTTTAAAGAAATCCAATTGTTCACCACCCTCCAACAAAATTTTCATTAGAATTCAATTGTGAAATTTCAAATTTATAGTGATTAAAGACTAGGTAGTAGAAAAGAGGTTTTGAAGCACCAACAAAGCCACAATATGAGAGAATGGTTGATGGTTCCAAAAAACCACATGGGCATCAAGTTCGTACTCATATAGGCCTTTGGATTTATGCACTCACATTGTAGCTTGCCGGTGCTTTTCCTTGACCTTCTTTGTACTAGAATTTTTTGTTTTTCAAAGTCAAAGATTCTTGATCGAAAGGAGATGCGAATCTTTTGATCCAAGTAGTACAACCTTGGTAATTTCGTGCGACGGCACCAACGAAGAGAGTAAATCGGCGTCGTTGATTTGAGTTCTTTTCATGTGTGTCAATCCCCTCCCACATGAAAAGGAAAGTGTGTGAAATGTAGAATTGTGCATGAGACGGATGGGATAGCAAGCCCATGCTGGCAAGGGGGGCTAGCATGCAGCGAGCAGCCACATGAGGTGCCAGGAGACTTAGCCACGGCAGAGGCTGCACTGAACACATCAGGTCAGCATGAATGGAGTGTCGTCCTGCATGACCCATCCTCTCATCCAAATGTCTAATCTAACTCACTTCGATTGCAGTGCTGGTTTCGATCACTGTTGCTATGTAACGGTTGCTGCCTGCAGGCCCCCCACTCCAGCTAGCTTAAGGTAAGTATGTTATTTTTCTGAAGAACAGGAATCCTCTCGTTGGCAGCATGTCATTGACTTGAATTTCGGGGGACGTCAGTTTGTGAGCTGCTCTTTTTTGTCAGAGCTAGCTTTGTGAAATTTCGCCGGCAAGAGAAACGCGAAGAAAGCTGCCCCACTCTAAGGCAGGCTACACAACGATGCCGAAAAAGCAATCTAACTTAGACTCGAACTTGGACCTTTATTATTGGAGAATGGTCCACAATGATATTCCCTCAGCTAGCGTAGTGACAAGGATGAATGCAAAGGGCCGGGCTCGCTAGTGTAACGACCCTTTCAAAAGGGCGGGTCACTGGTAGGGGCTGGTGGCGAATAGGGCCGTGGCCGTCATTTAATGTGGACACGGGCACCGAGGAATGTTCCAGAAAGCCTCAAGGCCGAGAAATAGTCTAACAAATGGCTTGCAAATGATCACCTCGACAGAATCAATCCTGCTCCGTCTCGCTCGATCTGTGTGTACGGTAATAATAACCTAACGTTAAACGCTTGCTTGCTTGCTTGCAGCTTGAGCGGTGCAGCCCAATGGGCGGGAGAGTCGACCTGCAGTCAAATGAGTTCAAGTTGGCACAAACTGGTTTCACTGGACATGGATCGGGAATACTACCTTATCTCCCGGAGCCAAAGTCAAATACCTGAGGGAATACGGCCTCCTCACTTGGCTGGAGCAGTTTTTGTTTCCAAGTCTCACGATCCCGCACATACTGGATTATATATTAATTAAATAATTAGTAATGCCAAACTGTTACAACGCAATGCCGCATACTCTTTTCGAGTTCTGTGTTCAGGGGAACGATGCAGTAGTACCAGCACACCAACTCTGTCCCTTGGCCTCTACAGCCCCATCTCACAGCAGATCCAGGAAGAAATTATACTAACTCGTCGCTGGAGATAGACCTGGAGGTCTGGAGCCCAGCCAGCAGGCGGTTCAGAACCCAACTGCTGCAACTGTCGTTGGCCTTCGTTAAATTAGGTTACCCGGATTCCCAAAACTCAATAACAGGCCGGAAAATATCCATCCATGCATGCATTCCCAGCCTCAAACAGTCGGATTCCTTCAGCCTGGTCCTCTCGCCAGCACTCTAGTGGCGCTGCAGTCTGGGGCAGCAGCAGCAGGCGCTTAAGATCACGTCTAGTCTTACTTAAGTTACCTTGTGGCCTTGCCTGGGGGATGGGATGTCAAGAGTTAACTACTTTCCAGTGATTGGAAGTGGCCTGTACTGCCCAGCGTCAGCGTTGGTCATGTCCAAGTAAGGTGAGCAGACTGGGGGAATGGACAGACTTGGAAGCTCTCCCACTCCTCCAAATCTGCTTTCTCTGCTCCCTTGGCAGATCCTGATGTAACGCTACCCACATGGGAATGGGAATAGAAAGGGATGGTGAAATGAAATGCACTCAAGACCAGGGTTCAAATCAACGAAACTCACGCCACGAGAGTGACTGGACCTTCAAGGCACCCCAGTTGGCACAGTAATAATAAGTAATACGTTTGTTTTCAGAGGTAGTGAGAACAGTACATGCTGGCTCAATTCACATCTATTCTTGCTAGCTGCAAGTTGCAATTCAAGAATTCCTAGCTAGCTTCTCGACTTTCCCGAACGAATCCACGAGCCCCTGAAGATTCCAGATTCCAGCTTTGGGGACTGCGTAACGCTTCCTTTGGGCTTTTTCGGTTTGAATTTTTGCAATTTTACCGCGCACATGTTCTTGAGCTACCATACCCTAAACTCAGTCATCAGTCCGTCTCGGATTGAAGCTAGAAATTAAAAATTTTCATAATTCCATTCTCCAACGCCGTCTGTCGCTATCCATGGGAATATTCTGTGAATGCCGAGACACAGTCGTCCTGGTTGCTAACGAATCCAGCTGTCGCACTCCCTAATATTCGTCTCCAGGTGCACAAGCTAGCTAGACCTAGAATTGCGGGCATGGAATTCGCTTTCTCAGCAGCATCGAAAGCGACACACGGTGTGCTGACACGGTCGGCGCCAGTGCGCGACCCGGGTCCTGAGAAAGTGGACAACGATACATTCTTTGCGGCATCCTCGGTGGACTCGTCACCGTCGTCGTCGGCTCGTCGCTATCCGCAGCTATGATAGCGCATTCCAACCGACACACTCCACTTGCCCCCATGCAGCTAGCTATGACAATCGACTTGCCCTGGCTGGGTCCACAGATAGCTCCGCTGTCAAAACTCGGGTCATGGAGCTCAATCTCGAGGACTGATGTGAAACTTCCGACGCAGAGTCCGAGTGTCTACTTTCCTTTCAACTTTCTCCTCTCAGGAATACATGGAGCACACTCAAGCAAAGATGGTTGAAGCTTCTTAGTTATGGTAATGTCATCATGAGAAACTGGGTCCACAGCTTGCTTGCACGGCGACTCTGGTCAAGGAACTGGTTCGTTCTCAAGGAAGGATGTGAGACTTCAACACTGACCAAATGTTTGTAATTTTTCATACATCTTCGTCATGAGAATGTGCGGTTGCCAGGTATTGGTATCACAAGCAACATGGAAATTAATTAGTATTCGAGCTGCTTGCATACATGACCATGACAGCTCGTTGGCAAGAAGAGACTTTTCTGTATATGCACACATCCAACTTCATCACGAAGAATGATAATACGCAAATCATATCGACATTAAATACGTAAGTACAACATGCTAATCAAGCCACTGTAGAAGTGCTTATTAAATGTGCTCCAACGGCTTCAAGCTGATCCGCTATTAGAGATCTGCTGCCAAATGCAAGCCCGGCTCTATGATAACTTCTGGCACGGTCTACTCTTGCTGTGGATGTTCCGCAACTCTCATGTTCTGAAATTCTACCTACAGAAGCTAGTGAAAACAACTGAACACCTAGGCTTCCTGTCTCCTCCTAATCTATCTGGAGAGTGAGAGAGGGCGCCAGTGGAGATGATAGCACGTGACTGATCTCCATACAGAACGCAGCGAGAGTAACAAATTTCAGTCGAGTGCTGAAAAACTCTCATGCAGAAGTTAAGCTCCAAAACTCGGTCATGAAACGCAGATCTTCGGGCCACTTGGCGGCAGTCAAACAGTCTCGCCCGCTGGGCACTCTTTCGCAAACTCCAGCCCCCATTAGTCATGTCCACAGGCATGCAATCACAGCACGGAAGAATCGGCACTCATCAGTCAACAGCAAGCAAGCATTTGCACAAATTGACGCCACTGCTACAAACACAAGGCCAACTTCATAAACTAGTGACATAGCCAAAGCATGCACAGCATACATGGAAGGTAGGACCGGTCACAGGATATTTCTACTCAACCACAGAGACATGGGAGCTCCCTTCAGTCCAAGAGACGCTAAGCTGAAGATTGGTCAGCTCCCGCATCAGGCATTCGGATTCCATGTCCTTCGCAACGACACAGGAAGCCGGAAGCATGAGTCGGCAGCAGTGCAAACCTCAATTTCAGCCACTATTGAACCGAAGGAAGCTCCCACAGCCACTGGGGTGCAGGTGCACCCACCACAACTGTAAACCACAACATTCACAACCACCGAAACACCACCAATTCTCCTACTTTCTACTCACCTTCACCAAGCCACCAGACACACTCAAAACCTCCCCCAAATACTTAAACAAACCACAAAATCACACACCCGCCCCCCCGGAAAATCACAAGCCTTCTCGTCAAGGTCCCTCCACAACCACGACGTCGATGATGATGAAACCAAAGCCGAAGTCGAAGCCGAAACCGAAGCTGAAGATGGGACTGGAATGATGCACGTACGGGTTTATAGGAGATCGAGCGGTGAGAATGAGCGAAAAACGGATGGATTCTCGAACTCAACTGGCAGTTATTGCAACGAAAGCAAGCTTCACTGAAAGAGGAAAAAGAAGACTACACTGACTGTCTCGCTCTCTCACTCTCACTCTCACTCTCTGGCTCTGGCTATAGAGCTCTCCCTCTCTCGCAGCGAGACTGTAGTCCAAGGAATGAAGCAACAGGCAGCGGATGCGAGCGGTTGGAATAATTTCAAGGATCGCGGCCAGGAGGATATATAGGGGTCCCGGTGGTCAGAGCACGAGACCAGGAACTTACTTTATTGCAGGCTTGGAAAAAGTAGAAAGCCGAAAAAAAAAAGCCTCTCTGGTTGCAACTCCTGGTTTGGCCTCTGCAGGTGTGCAAGGATTAAGGTGCTGGATTTCACTGGGGTCAAAGCTAATAGACTTTTGGAGTACTTTAAACGACAATTGTCTGTTCAATGGACAATTGAAAACTCAAGTAGGTTCCTATGAAGCTAATTTTGAACAGTTGTTTTTTGAACTTTGGACACAAAATGTGAATAGACTGATATATATTGATATCTAGACTTTTACACTAATATCCCCCTTAATGGAAATGCAATTTTTTTCTAGTTGACTTCTAAATCAAAAATATGTTGCCCTAAATTTTTTGGGTAGTCTAAGCAATTTCAAGCATCACGTGTAGATGTCTTCCTTAGTTCCTTTAATTTTGAAATTTGAAAGGTATGTAACTTACATCATACAAGATGAAAATTTCAAAAAATAAATAGGTGTTGTATAAAAATCTCATTCTAGGAGGAGTTAAAGTCTATTGGTCTTGTCTTGGAAGGTAAAAAACAACCTAAAAGATTATAATCTTTCAATAAATGTTTTCAAAGTTTCTGAAATTTTTTCCACACATTCCTATATTAGTCTAGTACAAATTTGTATAGTTGAATTTTTTTAATCTTCATTTTCATTTTTTCTCACTTATTCAAAAAGTTGCAGTTTTTTCTAATTTATGTTTGAAATGTGCCTCATTCTTAAGGGATGAATGACCTTCAATTGTAGAGTGATGAAATTGTTCATTTGAAAACTTCTTAATAGATTAAGAGTTATTGCACACTACAATATGTAAAGTCCTACTATACACTCCAAGGGCATAGAAATGCTCAATTTGCACTAGTTTAGCATCAAAATTGAGATATTTGCATCAAAAACTGCACAAATATATTGAACCTTTTATTCCACAAATCATTCATGATCCTCAACAAAAAATTAGAGAAAAATGTACCTTCACAATTTAAAATATACATTGAAGAAGACAAATATTAAAAGAATTCTTTTTTAAACCAAAGTATCTAATTTTGGATTTTGAACTTCAAAGTTGAATATAATTTTGTTTTTAAATCCTAAATTGATAGTCTGAACTTGAAAAATTCAATTCTTTCCATTGCAAAAAACTACATCTGAAAAATTGAAAATGATCTCAATACTTGTCAATTAGATCTTTAAATTAGTGTATATGATGCATTGTGACAAAGTGCCCTAATGAAGTTCATTTTTCTAATTTTGAACACTAAAGGATTTTTAATTTTGTGTGTGTGGTCAAGTATCCTAAGTGATTCTAATCCTCAAAAATTGCCCTTCACTTCAAGTTCAATGTATAATTACTGTAGACATTTTTCATTTTTTCAAGTTTATCAATACATTGTCTTTTAGTGCATTGTGACAAAAAAAACTTGTGTACCATAATATACAAACATCCTTAACAACTTGAGGGAGTAAGAATTTCAAGTGTAGACAAATCATAGAATTGTATACTTGAGATTACAATCAATTGTACAATTTGAAAGACAAATTTAATTGTTATAAGTGAAGACAATGATATATACTAGATAAACAATTCAATAATTTGTCAATGCATGTCAACATACTCAAGTTGATAACATTGCTTCAAATTTGCAAGTTAATTAGCAATATTATTCTACACAATATAGAAACTCAATATCATAGCCTTCTGACACAAAAAATGTAATTTGTAAGAAGTAAATTGTCAATAACCGAACCTAGTTTGAAATGTCAACTTCTGAATCTTAAAAGGTTTAATAAAAAAAACACTTGTTAAAATGCTAGCTATTGGTTGGCAATGGAAAAAATGTAAATACTAGTCAATCAAAAACTCTATATGGAGATGAATTTAATCAAGTCTTAAGGGGCCACTAGATAATAGTTTGAAAAGTATATGAATTGAAAGCCTACAATTTAATTTCTCTTGGTAAATAATACAATTGAATTTGAACTATATAGTGTGATCTTCAATCCAAAATAAGGAATATGCATACTATAGTGTTGCAAAAATTGGGATATATTTAGGCCCTAAGTATTTCTAATATTCTACTTGATGTAAGTGACTTTGATTTTTTTTTGGTTACAATGCATTACCCTTGCTAGTTTGACAAATTGATGTTGATGAAAAATATGCATCCTCTATTTTTACAATTGGAGGGTATTTGTGTGGATGAAAATATATCCAAATTGTGGGGCTTGTAGTATTGTGGTATTTCTTCAACAAGAGTATTTCTCCCTACTATTGTGGTTCTATAGCTTTGGAATGGCTTTTAGTATATACAAGAATACAAATTTGGAAGGGATTTTTTTTTTCAAATTCCAATGCCCTCCCCTTAGAACTTTCCTTTATCTCACCTATTTGCTCCATTTTAAAATGGTTGCTCCATCTTGTTAGGGGTAGGTGTACACTTTAAGTTTTCTTTTGCACTAGAATTGCAATTGTTGTTGTTCAAGATTTCTATTCTAAGTTCAATATTGTAGGTTACTATCTAGGATGTATATATATGGCTACTAGAGTGAAGCTTTTCTCCATTGAAAAGGAAAGAAACAATCATGTCTACATGGGTTGTGTTGCAATGCAAAAGGGGGAGGCTTATTACTTGCATTTAGGCTGATTGTTAAGAAAGCAATTGTTGTGGATTGGTCTTTGTAGTTTTGGGACGTAGAAGATGGTAATATAATACATTAAAATCTCAAATATGTCCACAAGGTTTTGGAGAGAATCCACATCATTCAAATGGATGACATGTCCAAGAAATGACAATGTGTTGAGGATTCTATTTTGATCTACTCTAGGACAATAGTGATTCCATTGTTGTAGATCTAAGGTTCCAAGTGGAAGCTAATATTATTGTTGAAAAATCAATTAATTCCAATCCTACATCAGTAGATAGTCATTCAAAGAAAGTTAACAAAGTAGCAAAAATTCTTTTTCTATATACTTCAATTTCTAAAAAAAATTATAGATAGGTGATTTATTGTTGAACAAAAGCTATGAAAAGGGTTGAACTACATTTCCCATAAGGATGACTTGTAGATTTTAAAATCCTTCAGTATGAACAGGAGCTGCGATGATGAAGATACATCACAACCTAGAATGCAAAAAAATATAAGAAGGTTTCATAATAAGCAAAAGAAGTTAGTTGTAACAATAATGAATTCAATACTTGTGACATGACTAAAAACAATAATTATCTTGTTTGTTGCAAAGTTGCCAAAGACTATAGCAAAGGGAAGCCTAAGAATTTTTAAGTGTTGAAGACCATCAACGTCTAGTTTATGATGGAGTGTGCACTATGGAAGATGTGAATCTTGATGTCAATTTCAAATTTATATGTTGAATATAACTTGCATGTGAAAATTGAAATTTCCTTTGGAATTATAAATGTATACAATTGTTTTTTAAATACAAATTGCAGGTGAATTTTATTTTGGAGCTATTTGGTGCATTGGCTTAATTTAGTCACAATTTTGTTTTTGGAGTTGTTTGGTTCCTTGGCTTCGTTTAATTTTTTCTATATGCTCTAAAATTTCTTTCCTACAAGATTTCTATATGAGAGTCATTAGGAATAGTTTGCTCTAGACAAAATAAGATTTTGTACTATTGGTATTGGTTGTAGGATAGGCTACCTCAATTCACTTGAAATATGGAGACATTATAGGTTGCACTATAAGAAACCAAAGTTTATTGATGTCAAAAGGAACAGATTTTAGGTGACATTGAAAAAAAACACCATGTTTTTATGTCAATAATGATCAATATAACATCAATGGACATCATTCTTGATATAAAAACTTGGATTTGTTTTTTGATATCACATCGGATGTCACCTAAAATCCCTTCCTTTTGATGTCAATCCGTCACCTAAAACAAGGTCTTCTTATAGTGTTGACTACTCACTAGTAGAAAACCATATTGAGTAAAATAAGTTGTGTTACCTTTGAATTTACTATGACGTTAAAATGCAAAATATCAATGCAAAATTTGTGTTTTTCTATTAGAAGAGAAAAGGGTGTTTTAAGTGAATTCTAAAGTATAGTTCTAGACATAAGATTATAAGTAATGACCTTTAAGGAGATTATAGTATTCACATCATAAAAAATACAAATGTCACATAGAATTTGTTTCTTTCAATATGGTTTTCTATTGGTGACTCAAATGTTTAGACTAGAGTACATATACCATTGAACTATAAAGGCAAAGATTATTCAACTTAAAATCAAATTTCCTACATGTAAGAGGCTACCCAAAGGATTTGTTGGAGAAAAGAATGTATTTAACTTCTAAAAGACCACATTGTTTTGGGGCCCAAAACTAATTCAAAATACTTATTTCCAAAATTAGGCCAAAAGCTTCATCTATATATATTTTACTTACAAAATCCAACAATAGGATCTTTTTGTTAACCTCTAAATGTTTTAGACTATGTTTTCACAAGAACTGCTCCAAAACTGCCATTTCTAGTGCAAGTACTAAATTTTAGAAAAAAATACTTTTTTGGACATGCATAACCATGGGATCTTATACTAAGCTAGTTTAAAGAGCTGTGGCAAAAATTTCAGAAATTTTCACCTTATAGATTGCCAGAAATTAGTGTTTGAAGTGACAAGAATCCTTTTTTTGGCCATACAAAAAACTGGGTAGCTATACTTCACAAGGTCATATTTGCATGAAAAAATGACCAAAATGGTGGTTGTTATGTGGATTAATTTTTAAGTCAGTTTTGTTACACGCTTGAAAAATTTAGATCATTTGAAATTGTACAACATATAGGAAAAAAATAGTAAGTAGAAAAAAGTAGAGAATGATTCAAAACCTGAAATAGTTTAGAATTTAATTATGGAATTGAAAAATGCCAATCCCAATGGTTTTAATGTAGTGTTAAACAATCTACATCATATATTTTTAATTTTTTCAAAAAAATTACAAATTGAGTTAAAGAAAGGATTCCAAATTTTATTTTAGAGTACGGAATTCATATTTGCCCACAAACTAGAGCACCTCATAACTTTCATCTTATAAATCAAAATGGAATGCTAGAAAGCTTTCCGCATATAAATAAATCTAAAAAATAATTTTCAATTTTTAGTTTTGAAAGAAGTGATTTTTTAAGAAATTTTTGGGCTACCCACTAAGCATTGAAAATGACATATCATACAATAACTATTTAATTGTGCAGTCAAAAGTTGTGAAAATTGTTGGGCCTTAAGGCTATTCCTTGGATATATTTTGTATGAAAATTTCAAAGAAAAAAAATAAAAATTCCATTTGTAGTGAGTTGCCTGAAATTGCTATGTTGTCAAAAAAACATTATGAAAATGTTGTCAATTTGGTCCTTTAGGGGTTAACTTAATAATACAAGGTTGAAAAAGTCCAATGTCTCGGGAAAAATCACGTTCAAAAATAGGAAGTCCAGACTCTATGTCCACAATGTTTGAAGTGCCGTGGGAAGGTGGAGAGGGTGGATTTTTTTGGCGGACAAATTTAGGCCATTAGATCTCGTGGATAGTGAATGCGGACCGTCAGGTCTTGCGGACAGCATGGCGGATGGTGTGGTGGCAAACAAGGCGGACAATGTTTTTTTTGTGAATGTCATGGGACACTATGGACCCAACCATCGGTGCTATTTTGTGAGCATGTGAGCATGAGCTTGTGAGTAATGAGTAAGGATTATGTGAGCATTGAGCTCAAAAATTTGAAAAAGCTCTAAAAAATTTAATAGTATTTCTAAAATACATTTCATCTTATAATTTTGGTCAAAATTGACTATTTTCAGTAAATTTTGGTACCTATTACTATAGATCTATTACTGTGAACCTATTATCGTGGTTATGTAGAATTTAGACGAGAACTATAATTTTCAATGTTGTGTTTAAGATATTAGAAGTATACATTATAAAAATGATGAACTCAATTGATGTGAAAGATGAATGGAGATGGAGATAAGTTTGCATAGAATATTGGTTGATCACTATCATATAGCAATGTGGGTCTTTTGGGGGCTAATAGGAGGCTACCAATAATTTTCTTTTGATGGACTATTGTTGAACTTTCTTAGATTTTAGAAAAACAATTGTTGATAAGAATTATTTTTATATAGTGAATTTTATTTTGATTGATCATTGTCTTTTAGCATCATGGATCTTTTTAGGGTCAATAGAAGGGTACCAACATTTTTTTTCTGATTTGTAAATTGGTGGACTTGTTTAGATTTTAGAAACAAAAATTTATTTTTAGGAATTCATTACTTGTAGAAAGAGCTTAGCTGCATTGAATTTCATTTTTGTTGATCACTATCTTGTAATAGCATGGGTCCTCTTGAGGCAAATAGGGGATACCTATAGTTCTATCTTGATATGTTGGAAATTGAACTTATTAAGATTTTGGAAAAAAATACTTGGTTGATATGGATTATTTTTGTAAAAAATGAGCTTAATTACACTAAAGTGTTGATTCGTTGATCATTATCTTTTTGTGGGCCCTTTTGGGAGTCCAATTCTTCCATCTTTGACCAAATGGTTATTTGGTTAATCACTTCTTGTTGCTTAGGACCTCTCGATGCCAAGAGGAGGATCAAGCACTTGCCATTTTAGTATGCTCCTTATTGAATTTTGCTAGATTTTAAGGGAAAAAAATTGGTTACTACTTAAGATTTGTTTAAAATCAACTAAAGTTGGGTACATTTTAGCGCCAAGAGGAGTCTCTTTCACTGTAGGAAAAACAAAAAAAAACAAAAAAAAAATCCTATAGCTCATAGGACTCCTCTCGCTATAGGAAAAAGGGATTTTTTTCCCACAGCTTGTAGGACTCTTCTCGATGCCAAAGGACTCTTCTCAGTGCCAAAGGACTCCTCTCGGCACCGAGGGGTACCCAACAATAAGAGGGGAGTGATTATAAAAATCAAAATTTGAATACAACATTCTCAATCAATTTCAAATAAATCTTAATTAATTACCCAATTTTTTTCTTAAAATCTAGCAAAGTCCAATAAGTAGTACATCAAGGTTGATTAAAAAACCACGATAATAGGTTCATTGTAATAGGTCATAGAAATAGGTACTAAAATTTACCAAAAATAATAAATTTTGAATACAATTTTTAGATGGAATCTCTAAAAAATTATACACTCACAAGCTCACAAGCTCATGTTCACATGCTCACAAAACAGCAACCTTGCAAACCCAACGTCCACATCCAACAAACGTCTAGACGTCCTATTATCAACCCTGTATTAAAGTGCATCCCTTTTAAGTTTAGAGAAAGAAATTTTACAAATTACAAGATCATGATCCTTGAATTTCAAATAAGTATTTTCAATTCTTTCCTAAGCTCAAATCTCATATTTCTATTTGAAAAGTTATCCAAGTTCAAATTTCTATTTTTTTTTAAGTGACTTTTTTTCTTTTGTGTAAGCTACTTGGATTCACAAAGAAACTAGATATCATACAATAATTTTTTAACCATTTAGTCAAATGTTGTGAAAATTGTTGCACCTTGAAGCTATATCTTGATCATATGTTATGTGAAAACTTCAAAGAAAAAAAAATGAAAATTCCCTTTGGAAATGGATGACCAAATATGCTACATTGCTAGAAAATGTTGTTTGGTCCTTTAGGAGTTAAATTTGTAAACAACATTGTCTCTATTTTTGTATTGGGGCATTTGGTGGCAAACCAACTTTGTTTGATTTCATGAGAAATGTAGCCGTTGATCTAAATAGTTCAAAGAGAAAATTTTGATTATCTAAAAATAATAAATCTTTTTTTCAAGTGATGAAAATATACAAGAATTGCAAGATGTGCAATTTGTTTGTTTTGAACTATTTGGGTCTGCATTTCTAGTATTATCAAGAGGGATGCCCAGAAGGAGATTCAATTCATGGACAATAAACATGTAGACATATTTATTTACATAGCTTGTATTTCTAAAGAAAACCAAAGAAGTTTATGAAATCTCTAGGCCTATTATTGTCTTTCTTGCAAAGGATGAAATTAAGATAAAGGGATGGATCCATTGGAAACAAAAGTGGGACAATCTAGTTAGGTTTTGTAGTTCAATAGAAGAACACCTATATGTATTTGATTATATGGTTGTGGTTGTGGATTACAAGGTTGGATACAAAATGAATGTTGATTCCTTTCATACTAGCAAGGTGCATGACTTTGCTAGTGTTAGAGTCATGAAGCTATTGTATGACAAACTCCCTTGTCTTGTACTACAAATTCACATATATGCAATTGTTTGAGGTATAGTGGGTAAAAAGGTAGTCAACAACCATCAACACTTTGTAGTGAACTCACTGCACACTATAAGAAACCCACATTTTAGGTGATGAGCCTAATTTTTTTAAACAAATTTTAGGTGACGTTCAATGCAACAAACCCATGTTTTTATGTCATCAAAATGTCCAAATTAACATTGATGTTGACATAAAAATATGGATTTGCTGCATTAGACATCACCTAAAATCCATTTAAAAAAATTAGGGCTTGTCACCTAAAACATGGGTTTCTTATAGTGGCAAAAATGACATAGACTTCATTTGGGGACTTGGGAGGGATGACAATAGTAGACAACAATAGTTGATAGTAGCTAACTTCAAGTCCTTAAAAGGGACCTACTTCACTATTCTATATATAGTTTGGCTACTAATTATGAAAGTAAACCTAGATAGAAATGCTCTAAGTCTCCAAGAGTAGGACTACATCCACAATGGAAAGAAGCTAATAGATCCACTAGAATGTACATCATCTGTCCTTCAATTGGGAATGACAAGTGCCTCTTTAAATAAGTAGGAATGATAGACAATAAGTTCTTTTATGATAACCATGGTCTAAAACAAAACAATACAAGTAGAAAATTTAGGAAAAATTAGGCTTTGGTCCAACATATGTGTCATAAGAAAATCTACATTTGCTTGGCACTATTGAGATCTTTCCTAAATGTGCATTAGAAGAGAACTATAGGGACTAAGATATATACCTCTAAGTTTGTTCTAATTACTTAAAGATTTTCTTATGTCCTAACTTCCGTAACCTCAAAGAATGCCTAGCTAGTTCTAATGTCCATTAAAGTCTCTTTCTCCTAAAAGTTGTAAAAGTAGTTCAAATTTCAAACTTTAGGATCACTTTGTACTACAAAATTTAAGATTTTTTGTTCCAATAGAATATTTTGTTAGACAACAATGTTTTATAGATATTCCAATTAGTTCCATTAATTAATCCTCTTTGAGTGACACTTTCAAGACAATTACATTCATCTTCCAATGCCCCTACATGGCTACATTTAGGAAGTGACAACTGTAAAATCTTCTTCCTAAAATTGAAAGGATGGTCAGACTTTAGTGCGCTTATGACTTCCATGAATTACCAAGGACACCTAATATATTGAAGCAATTGGTTGCAACAGAGTATGGGGTTAATGGACTAAAGTTTGGGTATGTCAGTGATTGCAAGAAAGACCGGTACTATTTGGCACTACGTTTAGAATGACGTAGTTATTTTTAGCTAGAACTTTTGAAGGTAGAACCCAATGAATATGAAATTATTATAGGAGATGTCTAACTTGATTGCAATTATAATCCTTATTTCATAGAAATTAAAAAAAACAATTTGTCACAAAAATATAACAAGAAGGTATAAATTAATAATAAATTGAAAATCATGAATAATAAAACCTAGAAATTGACAATTTGTGAGGACTTGATGATCATCATATTTCATCCCAAAAATGAAGTCAATACCATCTTCAATGTTCAAAAGTATGTATGTACACAAAAGAGCCCTATTTGTACCAATACAGAGGCCATAAAATAATGTTTTTAAAATTTCCTTTAGTAGTCATATATTTACCTACTATAGAAATAGACCACAAAAATTTTAGTTTGAGATTATGAATTTTGGATATTCTTTGGTACTAAAAATCTCTAAACCTCAAAGTGTGACAAATTAGCAAAATTGACATTTAAATTGATAGTGACTTTGAAATTTTGCTTGAAAAATTGGAATTGCAAAGTGAGGAGGAAGTTGAAATAGACATCTCCAAAGATAATGTAGAATATATAGAAGAAAATCCATTACTAGTGTTGGAAGAAGAAGTGCAAAACGCCATTGTAGAGGTTATAGATGCCCAAGAACAAGTATGACAAATTCTACATTATGATGAGGTGGTGCCTATAGTATCTAATGCTATTTACTACTAACATTTTCAAGTCAATTTTTGTAGCGCAGCTAAATAGCAATTTGTTTCTATTAAAAACTATCAAATTTGAGTGAAGCACTCCATTTCTTTCAATTATAGCTAAAACTACATTAGGCATTGTCAACTTCTAAGTCAAAGTTTCTTGGCCTTGGTGCAAATTGTGTTATATATTTTGTGCAAAGAAGAAAAATTGTAGTGTCTTTCATTGTGAAGGCAATTACTAAGAAGAGGAGTAGAACGAAAATAAAAAAGGAGCCTCTTGCAATATATTACAAGGTGTAGATGTCAAGAAGTAGTTTTTGAAAAGAACTCAATGGATGAGGAAAATAAGGTCCCAAATGGAAAATATGTAAACAACCATTTGATCTCCTAAATCATAAGGTTTAAGCAAGTATAAATGGCTTAATAAGTCTAGTTTTTGAGGTATACATGTTGTGGTTCTCTAGGGCATTAGGGTCATTTATATAAATTTTGCTACAATATGACAAACAACAAATGGATAGATGTAGATAATATCCTTTCTACTTCTTTTTTAACATTTTTGTCCTTATTTGTCAAATTTTAAGTCAAGGGATATTTTGGGCAAGGAATTTTGACTTGCCTTCCATTTAGTCAATATGGAAGTTAGAAATTTTGACCAGTAAAGGATAGGGGTCAAAATGCAAAGACTTGAAAGTAGCTAGTGCAAGTATATCATGGACATAAGCATGAAGAGGCTAATAAGTTAATGTATTACCTATGGTGCATGGCACAATTTTGATGGGCTATTGGAACTTTGATGATAGCTTCATGGACTATAGAATCAATAGAACCACCCAAATGATTTGGAATTCATCAATGGATGTTGAGAGGGATGACAAAATCCACCTAGATGGGTTTTTTAGAGGTGATCAACTATGGGAATAAGATGAAAATATAATGATAATGCTTCCAGATCTTTCATTGTGTCTTGTCCATTTGAATGCTTTAGTAACTAAGATGAATGCATTAATAGTTCAATTACTATAGGATCTAAAATTTTTATTTTTTATTTTTTAAATTTTGTTGTAGCTTTTCAATGATTCTTAAATCTTTCAATATATTGTTAATTTTTTTCTTTTGACAAAGTATGCAATGGAAAAAATGCTTACAAGAAATACTAGTGTATTGTGAATTCAAAGTACACCTTGGAAGAGTAAGATTTTATTAGTAATTAGTAGTATTCCGCATATTTATTACCTCTTAAATTTAGTAGAAGTATGCTTAATATGGCCTTCGATATAAAAGATATTTAAATTAAAAATCTATAATGTAAAAACTTTCTTCGGACAAAGACAATTAATCCATTAAGGACCAGGTTGATGACTGCAATGAATATCTGGTTGGAAATGACAGGTTTTTGTTAATAGCCAAAGTGACTACCAATGAAAACTTGTCATTTTCAGCCATAATCATCTATCAGTCATTAACCTAGTCCTTAATGGATTAAAGTCATTAAAAATTCTTGGATAGGTTCCAACAAAGCTTTTTTGGAACTTCTATGACTAATATCTTCCAATCTATACAATCAAAATTTAAATAGTCTTATACAAGTAAAGTATAGAATCCTATAGTTGGATTTGCAAAAAGAATTTTCTATGTTTACGTGGTTCAAGGCATTGGATACAATATTTTGAGTGGTTTTTGAGCAAGAAATGATATTGAGACTTCAAAAATTATCCCTACAACAAAATTATAGTCTTTATCTACAAGATTATGCCTTTTTCAATGAATTTTTTTACAAAAATAAGCAAACAACAATTTGGTTACTGACATTGCTCATTTAGTATGCATGTGAACTTTGATTACATTTGCTTCTTACCTAAAATATATATTGTTTACTACTTGTGTTCAAGAAGTAGCTTAACCCCTAAAGGATCAAGTTGTGTTTTTGGCTACATAGAAATTTTGGGTAGGTGTGTATGACTAGAGATTTCTATAGTTTTAGCCCAAATTTTAGTATAAAGTAGGAATAAGGAATATCTTTTATATGCACTACATTTCATGACATTTGGAAATATGAGTTAAAAGTTATAGCCTAATATGTTACTTTTTTTTTATAATAGGGCAACTTGGATAGATTAAAAAATCACTTTTTTTGGAAACAAAAATTTGAATTTTCTTCTAGAATTATATATACATGGAAAGCTTTGAATCATTCCATTTTGATCAATGAGTTAAAAATTGTGAGGATTTTTTGTTTGCGGAGAGTTATGGATTCCCTACTTTGAAATAAACTTTGAAATCCTTTATCTTACCCAATTTTCAATATTTTTGTAAGAAAATAAAATCATAGGATGTAGATTGTTTATTCCAACATTTCAACCATTGCTATTTTCAATTTTCAATTCCATATTTCAATTCTTAATAATTTAGTATTTGGAATCATTCTCTAGTATTGCCTACTTACTATTATTTTTGTATATGTTGTACAATTTCAAATGATATGAAATTTTTCAAGCACGTGGTCAACTTGTCTAGAAAAAATAATCTAAAGAAGCACCACCATTTTGGTCATTTTTTCATAGAAAAGTAAGCTTGTGAAGTGCACCTGCTCTACTTTTTCTAGGACAGAAAAAATGATTTTAGTCAATTTGAATGCTTATATCTGCAATTCATGTGGTGGAAATGATTGAAATTTTTACCACATGTTTTTTATACCATATTATACAAGACCCTATGGTTACATGTGTCAAAAATTTTTTTTTTCAAGAATTTGATACTTGCATTAAAAATGACAGTTTTTGAGCGTTTTAGGTGAAAATATAATCCTAAAACTTTAGGAGTTAAGCAAGAAATTTTGATGTCAACCTTTATGTTTTGTTCATCCATACTTGTCTAATACTTTCCATCTAGATATTTGATGAAGACAAACTCTAAAAGAACAAATACAAGAAGTTTCTTGTCTTCTTTGAATTGTTTTTTTTCTTTTGCTTGCACTACTTTGTTATTGGTGTATTGTGTTATATTAATAGGATCCATGTGCCTAGATTAATTGACATAACCTTCATTGTGGAAGTGGTCTCTTCAATTGTAGACCTTGCCCCATTATAGGATGTTTTTTGTTGTCTTTGATTTAATAGTGTCTAAGGTAGTTTATGGAGATGCCTCTTGGTATTCAGTGACTTTTTTTCATTTCATATGTCTTGAAATAACTTGTTTTCAAGTAGTCTCTTTGGTTTTGAATAATAATTTTTTTGAAACATCCACTTTAACCCACTAAGGTATTAAATTTTTTTTTGGCAACCTAGCAATTTTGTGCAGCTTATAACAAAATGAATTTTTATTTATTTTTGCTAAAACTTTCACACAACATTTTTTTCAAAAAGTAACTTCAAGGCCCAATAATTTTCATAACTTTTGACTACATGGTTAAAAAATTATTGCATGATATATCATTTCATTGCTCAACAAGTTCAAAAATTTCTTTAAAAATCACTTTTTATTAAACAAAAAATTTGAAATTGATTTTCTAAATTTATATATACATAGAAAGCTTTAAATCATTCTATTTTGATTAATGAGATGAAAGTTCTGAGGAGCTTAGTTTGCGAGTAGTTATAGAATTTCTTTTCTAAAATAGACTTTGAAGTCCTTTATTAATTCAATTTTTAGTATTTTTGAAAAATAAAATAAAAACATTGGATGTTGATTGTTTATTATAGCTTTACAACAATTAGTATTGACATTTTTCAATTTCCTAATTGAATTCTTATCAATTTAGTGTTTTGAATTATTCTTTGTTTCTTTCTACTTTCTATTTTTTTTCCTATATATTGTACAATTCCACATAATCTAACTTTTCAAGCATATATCTAACTTGCCCTTTAGAATGAATCCAAAGAACAACCACCGTTCTGGACCATATTTTTCACATCTTTTCGAACTAGTATACAACAAGATCCTATGGTTACATGTGTCTAAAAATGTTTTTTTCTTGAAATGTGGTACATATACTAGAAATGACAATTTTGAAGCATTTTTGGTGAGAATATAGTCAAAAAAAATTTTAAGTTAAAAAAGATTTTACCTTTATACAAGCATAATCTTTTTTAGGATTTGGAGTTTAATTCAAAATTTTTTGTTGTAGGTGGTCTTCAATTAACAGTACTTGTATGTGGCAATGAAAAATGTTAGTAAATGTACCTTTGTCCCTCTACCTTTAATTTCTCATACTTAAATTGGATTGTAATGCTTCTTAGATTTGAAATTTTCTTATTGTTTTTCAATGTAAGATATACTAATTTCAATTGCCCTTCTTGCATTAGTGAATTTTGTATTGGCTTCATGAACAAGCACAAAATTATTTTATAAAATGAGGGTTTTTTTTAAACTTTTTTATTAAATTTTCTTTTTTTGCATATTCATTCTTGCTTAAAAATTAGATTGTAATGTTTTATTTGATTTATGTCTTTATGTCTTTGTTTTAAGTGTAGGGTACACAAATTTTAGTCACATTTTTTCTTATAATGATTATATTCGCTTCAAAAACAAGTGAATAAAAATCCTATTTTTATTTTTTATTTCTTTTTTCTACAATTTAATTTTAGGGGGAAGACATTCAAGTTTTGAAATTTGATTGTAACACAATCATGAAGAATTAGGTGTAGCATATTATCTTTATAGTCTATATTTTAGCAAGAAATCATGATGATCGTTTTAAATGATTACTTTCATTGCATTTGATTTTTTGTCATAAGTAGTGTTTTTGTACATTATATATTTATATTGCTATTCATTTTGCATCTACATCTTTTTTATTCTAACCTTTTCCTAATATATATTCTAATTTTATCCTATCTAGAGCTTCATTGTTATAGTAGGACTCTACATGGCTTACATAGTTCCTATGACAATACTCATCAATTGTGAAAACCTCTAGCATACAATATACTTCATTATAGTTTACATTAGGGCTTTCAAATTTTTAGCTTGTTTAGAGGCAAATCATGGAGTTTGTACACTCAATTATCCAAATTTATTTCAATATTTCTAATTGAACAACACAATTTAGGTAATAAATAGTAATTTAAGAGCATATGAGCTTAGAAGACTATACATGCACCTATGTTATAGGTGTTTATACTATAAAAATCTTCTATGATTATAGTACATGTATAATGTAAATATTGATGTTATAGGTGTTTATATTATAGACCATCAATGGTTGTAGTATATTTACTTATATACATGCTCACATATTAGCATTGTTGATAGCTTAAGTTATGCTACCTCTCTTCACAATGTACACTAGAAAAATTTATTAGGCATATGCCTGAATTTTCACAGATTTGGGTGTGAGAGCCATTCTTTTGCCTTTTGTGGTGTCCATTTATTCATTTTAAAGTTGCCTTCTTCAAGTTGCATAGTGCTTCCAATTTTGCTTTAGAGACCATTTGCATTGTATGGTCATCTACTTATATTTCTTCTTGTGACTTATTTATGCACCTAAGTTGTAGACCAATATTTCACATCTTCAAAAGGGGGTAGTTGAGTTTTCTTAATCTATTTTTTTCTTAATTTCACACTTGTTTTCCTATGATTGTTATTTGGTTGACTATGCTTTAGACCCCTAATTTGTCATTGCAATATTGCTTGTACAAATTTCAATATTGGTCATACAAGTTGCAATTGTGCTCATAGGAATTGCACCAAGTATTTTAGGCTCACATTTTGTTGTAATTCATTGCCAAAATGGACCGCTCAATGAAAACTTTGTGGACAACCATAAAAGATGTCAATAAGTTGGAAGTGGAGTCACTTAGCTTCAATTTTCTATGTACTTGTAGTGTGTAAAGATTCTAAATGGGTGGCCATCCAACATCTTGATGTGGATGCACTTTATTGTTTAATTTTTAAGAATCTAGTAATTATTGAACCTAAACAATTGTGCACGGATGGTAGAGATAGATTTTTTGCTTGAATTGTTGATAACCGTAACAATTGCATTCTTCTTCAATTGCATTATGGATCAGGCAACTCTCTAGGATATATTGTAGGTGAATTGGAATGCCTTGTTTGCTAAAGATTTTCATCAAGTAAAGTTGGTAGCCTTCTACCTTACATAGTCAACTTCTTCATGAATTCAAGCAAGTGCAAGGTAAAAGTGAACTAGTCAATGCCCAATATGTTTTTAAGTCCTTTGCGATTTTAGGTATGATTTTTTGGCCTTCAATTTGTGTGCATGTGTCGACATTGTTGGCTCTTTTATGCTAAATTATCATCAAGCATGTTGTTGCTTGGCAAGGTGATTTTTAATTTGTTTTTTTTTGTCTTTAATTGTGCAATTGCAAGAAAGTAGCAACATTTTACTATCACTTTGTATACGTCAATTTTGTATACAACTTGTTTGACAATGTTATATATTAAATTAGTGTATAAAGCTAAAAGTATGTTGTTGGATTGTATTATGTAAAGTTGCATGTAGGCTCCAATAAGGCTTGATGTATATAAATTGATATACTCATCCTAAATCTTAAATGAAATTTAATCTGAGGTTGTAAAGAAAACAGAAATGGGATAAAAAAGTTATTTTGGATTTTGGATTTGTGAACGCTTATATTGTAGTTGTGGTTTCAATTTTGGTTTTCATGAGTTGTTTTTGAGACTATCAATGATGAACAATGAACAATTATGTTTTCATTGCAGGAAATTGTAGAATAGATTTAAATGCTTAGATGTGGTTAGTTGTTGTTTTTCCAAAGCTTGCAATCATTGGAAGAAGCCTGTTTTTTTTTAATGTTTTCATAGACAAGCACATTTTGAAAAACATGAGATCTAGTTTGCAGTAGTAGTCATGGGAGGCTAAATTTAGTTGGATGTTTTTGAGAATGTGTGTATGTCATGTATATAACAAGTTCATATTTTATGCAAGAGGAATGTTTTGAGAGAAATTAAAGAATACAAATGCGCGTTTTTCTTAGTGTCCAAAAAAACATGGACCTACCAAATTGGTAAGGAGGGTTTGCTTCACTATAGGTAACTCAGGAAAATTTATTGTGGGATCAAGTCAAATATTGCCCCATTGTGGAAAACAAAAAGGAAGGACAACCCCTTCCTACCTTTTCAAAAAGACTTGCATGGATGGATGCAAAACTTGCGGTTCTTCAACATTTCCATTATTACTTTCAATAATAGTATAAATAAGAGGCTCTAAAGAACTAGTCTAATGTAATGGACCTTATTTTTTCTCAATTGACATGTGTTTTTTGGAGCCTTTATAAATGAAGGGAAATAATACAAATTTTGTACTTACTTGTTGCATATTCCTTTTCCAACTACATTTTTAATTGAATTTGGTAATCGTTGTACGTACTTATATTTTAAATGTCTTCTTAAATAACAAGTAATATTCATAAAATGGTCATAAATTGGTTTTTTTATTTTACAATGCACATTTCTAAATTTCACATGTGACAATATATATGAATGAAAAAATAATAGCAAAAGAAATGCCTAACATTGTACTATCCTTCATGATTGGACATTGTAATTTATTAATAATTGAATACAATTCATGCATTAGAAGATTTTATGGGATTTGGGAGGGGTGTTTCAAGCAGCTACCTTCGGCAATTCCCCCTCTAGTGAAGCGAACACCATGTTGTTAGAAAAAAAAATTTGAAAAAAAAAATGAAATGAAATGAAAATTATTTAAATGAAAAACAAAGTTGAATTTTATTTTATTTATTTTTGAAAAATGATGTGGCAGTCGCACTACCATGTCATGTAGTAGGTTTTAGCCAGTTTACAAGGTTTGAGAACAACTGAGAACTCGCAACCCTCTTGGACCCTAGAAAATCCTGTAATGCATGTCTTTGCAGGAGGACATGCAGCATGCATACATATTTCATTGTTAACTAATGATAGAAATAAAATTTCATGCATATACATGCGCGTTCAACAAATTATTGCTATGAAGGTGTTCTATGTTAAACTACTTCAAAAATTCTTATAAAAGGTCAATGTTTGTGAAGTTATGATTCAGTAATGCAATATTGAGTTTATAATTGTAATGAAAGTTACCTCCAATTGTGAGTAATATGTCATCATTGAAGTGAAGAACATGTGTTAAGCCTTCATGTTCCATTGTCCCCTTTGGGAAGAAAATGAATTTTGGGCTCACTACTACAATCTCAATATTCATCAAAATAATTTGAAATTTTTTGTGAAGATAGAAAAACATAGTAGCTTTCCAAAAATTTAATTTTCAATTTCAATCGGTACCTAGGATCTAAAGTTATAGTACAAAAGGTCCTTTTTAAAGGTGCGGTTGGCAAAATTCTTCCTACCCTAAATTAATTTTAAAACAAATTTTTTTTCCTCATATACTGTAATTTTATTGATATGGGAAGATTTGATTCTTTATATTTGGAATTTTGGACTTATTATCTGAAAATCTGTACAATCTTATTTTTTGGGCTAATAAAACATCTTTTTAGAATTTTAACTTGTGGAATGCATTTTTTTGTTTAGTTTCCACAATTTTAAAAGAAAAATTGTTTAAGGTTAAATTTGCTTGCTAAAACAATTTCACCACTAGAATTTTAGTGCTCCAATCCCATCTTAGAGCTATTAATAGTTTAGGTTCTCTTTCAATCTTAGATCTACTTCTACTCAACAACTTTTTAAAGAATGAAAATGTTTTTTTTAAATGTTTTTCATAGACTTTGAATTCAATACTTCAACACAACATTTTTTAAATATAATGTCTATAGTGCAAAAAAATTCCACAAATGGTAGTCAATTTCATTTTATATTGTCAGCTATTATTTAAACAATCTTTATTTTCCAACTTTGAATGTTTATATCTTCTAAACTGTATAGTCATGAAATTCTAACCACATGAGTTGAGACAAGTGAAGTGCAAGATCCTACAATTTGATTTTTAAAAACTTTTTTTTGGATTTTCTTAGATGAATGTAGTTGAACTTTCAATATTGAGCCATTTTTAACAAAAAATTGACCTTGGAATTGTAGGGATAAAATCAATTTTTTTTTAACTTGGGACATGCAAATGGTTCAAAATTTTGGCCTTGGAATTTTCAAAGAAGTTGTTTTACATTATGCTCTATAATTCGTAGAGTGAAACATATATATAAATATATAAATATCAAACATATGTATTCTTGAAATTGTAGTAACTACTATTTAGAATACATGTATTTGCGTTATGAGAAGTATTAGTTTATTTTTCTTCAAGCACTATGACTTTTTGGTTGAAGGATAGTTGCAAGTAACACTTACTATTCTTGGTTGAAAATGGGATTAGTAATGATATACAATGACTTCTAGAATCATATTTTTTTTTTAAATATTTTTCTTGTAAATCATTTAGATGATAGAGTACATATGTGAAAATGCATGTTTAGAAGAATCCAATTGTAAAATTTATATAAAATAGAATAGTAATGGAAAATACAAGGAAAGAATATATTAAATATTTCTTTGAAAAAAGTGGTTTTAAAATTTATAACTTTTTAAAAAAGAAACCTATGTCCCACATTCAATGATTCAAAGATGCTCATTTTGAACCATTTGCATATTTGATAAATAAAAATTGTTCTTTACATATGCACCAAGGTGCAATAATTTGATAATACAAAGAAGCTAGAAGCTTAGCTATTTTCGAAGAACTTTTTTGGACGTTTTTTTAGTGCAATTATTGTTTATATCTTCTTCCAAACAACAAAGAAAATTGGAAACAAAACAATGATTCTACACTCACTTCTATTATATGTTGCACTTATTTCATTTCCATTGAGGGCTTTAAAATAATTGGATTGCAAATAGAGTAGAAGACGTTGCACTTTTCATAACATAGCCATATTCAATATTTTTAGTGCAAATTCTTCTTTGCATGTTTAGAAACAATTTTGTTATCATCTTGAAATTCTATGAGGCGATTCTTTTCCTATAAATTAAAATTCTATCATATTTCATTATTTCATTAATAAAAAATTATTTTTAAAATGTAGGTAATAGTATTGTAAAAGAAGAATTTTACCTTTTGCTATTACGTCTAACATGTAAATCTAAAATGCAAAGACACTAGATTTTAGTGTTGACAAAAATTTAAAGTAAAAGAAATCCTAAAGTACTCACTATTTTAATTAGTTATTCTTAAAAGTGATGTCTTCTTGAAGTGTAGCTTCAACATTGAACATTTGATTTTGATGATTTTGATGATGATTTTTCAATTCAACATTTTGTACAAGGGTGGCTACTTCAAATTTTCATTTAATTTCTATTGTTGAAGGCTCGTTTCAATTAACATGATGTGAAATACATCTTGTAGGAAAAATCACTATTGATATTTGATTTCACAAGATATATAATATATTTAAAGAAAGTTCTTAGAGCATACAATTTTATTGGGACCAACATTTTGGATCTGACTTGAGATAAGAGGAATGATAGAAAGACTATAAATGACTCATACACATTAGTACGGGCTTAAGATTTGATTGCAAGTAAATTTCTAGAAATTCTTGAGGGCTAGGATAAAAAGGTAACCATATGTGAAAAAATAGGTGAAAGCAAACTACAGGGTATTTTTTTTTTTCCAAAAAATGTCACTTGCATTGGCATTTGAGTATTATGACGCCCAAAGAAGATGAAGTGGCATGCCATGTTAGTTTGCTTTAATGCCATTTTAGAATTCTAACACTGTCATAGTACACATTAGCTAAGATGTCCTTTGTCACATGTAGATGTTTTTTGTGATGTTAATAGAGACTTCCTCTATGGCATTGAGATGTTTTTTGCAATGTCAATTAAAACTTCTTCTATAACGTCTGGATGTTTTTTGCAAGATAGTATCGTGTTCATCATAATACTTAAATCTAGAATTCTGATTTTAATAATAAAAAATTACGTTTCAGATGTCCTATTTAGTTTGTCTTCCCTCCTACCATCATTCTTGCATAAATAATTTGCCTTTTTATGTCAAAATACTTACAATAAGACTTTTTTAGTCATTCAATATTATTGCCAATATGGTGTATTGTATACAATGTACGATATATTTTGTATAATATATAGCATATTATGTACGGTATATAATGTATGGTATATTGTGTATGATGTATAATATATTGATAATGTATTGTATATGGCATATGTCTAAGCTAACATCAAAATTGATGTCTCAAGAAACATCCAGAGGTCAAAATCAATGCTGCTAAAAATAATATTCAAATTCTTATGGATGTCTAAATTGATGTCACTAAAAGTAGTATGAAAATTTTCAAAAAACATGATGTTAATTGCCATCCCATCTTCGAGTCAAGTAAAAAAATCCTATGTGGTGTTACTTGCTTGCGTGGCACTTATGTGGTTGCCACATAGTGCATTTTGGGCACCTTTTGAAATCATGTTTGTTGTGATGTTTCTCTACAAATATGGCATGTTTTTTCAGATTTCCTTATGTTTTTACCATGTCAATCTTGATGGATTTTTCTAAACATCCATAGTACACATGCATGACATTTCAGAAAACATGTAGATATGTTTCAGTACTTGCCAAAAAAAACACATATTCCTTCTAATAAGTTGCAAGTTTGTGTCTACAATGCTACTTGGCTACAATAGGGCACATGCACATGATAAACACATTGAGCAAAAGGTTATTATAACTAACAAAACCTTGTAATAGCAAACCAACATTTAAAAAAAGCATAATAATAGGGCTCTAAAAAATGAAAAACACCAATAGAATAGCCCTTGGAATAATATGTGGTTAATATATGTGTATTCAAAAAATACAAGCAAGTGCCCCTGTAAGATGCAAATGTCCTTGAAGAAGATGTTGAAGACCTTTTGTTTAGGATTGAGATCAAGTACATCCTTGCATAGTTCACCTAAGATGGTTTTTGTGAATAGATGTATATTATAATTGGAGCAAGGTTCAAAAAATAAAGGCCTCAAAGTAGAATATAAATAGTTGGTAATATTTACATTATTAGAGAGGGCTACACTATTTTTGGATGAAGTTCAAAGGATTCTTGAGTCTAAACTTGAAACTCATAAACATCATTGTCGCAGCACAGGGCAGGTCAATTCCCCATTATACTCACAAAAATCGCTCTAGAGTATAACTAAGTGACTCTAAAGATCGAACCCACGAGATCCTGTGAAGTATCTAGCTCTATTAAGCAATTAAGCTAAGTCAGTATCCCAATCTTACTTTCCAGTCCTAGATCTAGAACCAGAAATACCACCACACCGGATAACTACAGACCGGATTACTCCTTCTTCCGGTCCTACTTACTATCCGGTCTATACAATTACCCAAATCCCAGGATCTCACAACTTCCGATCCTGGAAATCCGTCCTGACCAATCCGGTCGGGATGGTCATCCTGTATCCGTAATCCTATCCGGTTTAGTTTTGCCTCTATTTCACCATCAGAGGGGTCGCCACTTAATTTTGAGAGTGGTAGGCCCACCACTCCTTCCGTGACTTATAGTGGTTGAAGACCCACTGTCCTACTTCCTAAACTCCTAAGCTAATCCGGATCCGGTTTGGTCCTTCACAACAATCCAGATAGCAATCCGGGTTGTAGGTCACACAAAGACCCCACACTCGATCCTCTCGTACTACAACGACCTTGATGCTACTTCCGATCCGTGCGAAGACAAGTGGTTACAAGTGCACCCGTCCGTTCCAACATCAACTAAAGTTCTTCCGTTACCTATACGGGTGGTGAGACCTTACAGGAGATCGGACACTCGACCGGATTTCCCACCCGGGAGTTCTAGCGCAGCTAAGGAATCCCTCCCTACCCGCCTAGCCTAACAACGGCTTTCTCACTCGGAATCTCAAACTCTAGACGTGCTGAGGAACTAAGTTCACTCCCAACTCTTCGATACCTACTCACATGCACCTTGGATCGGAAAAGAAACACCAAGGGGAGAAATCACTTGCAAACCAACTCGTACTATCCTAACTCCACATCATACAATCCTGTCGCGCTGGAGAGAGACACACAATGAGAAGAAGAGAAAAGTACAAGAAGTTTGCAAAATGAAAAACTCCCAGTTCCCATCTCAGGAACCGATTTATATACAAAGGGTAAAAACCCTAAAAGCACAAAAAGGAGCGGAAAACCCGTGGGGGTCCGCCGCCATCCTAATCTAACTTCCGGCTAACCTAATACTGTTGAGCCGGATCCGGATCCGGATCCGCTCCTACTCCTAACTGAAATCCAAAATCCTATCTACCCTACAACTCTGGATCCTACTGTCGGGCTTCCGATCTCCGGGACTAGCTCCTCGAAGACTTCACTCAAATTCCGGACCCGTTCCCCCTCCGCAGGATTCGATCCGGGTGGAGACTCCAGGTTGATGGTGATATCCGGTCTCGTGCCCGGAGTCCCAGTCCGTGCAGACTTCTTGGACTCAGGAGTCCAATCCTTCCTATCCTTCGGAATGGTCGCGTCCGGAAAGAGATCCGGTAGAGAGATGTCCGAAAGATGAATACCTTTGTCGCACGTCGCTCCAGTCAGCTTCCGGCTGCTCTCCTCGATCCGGTCCGCAGCCTTCCACCCCTCCACCATTACCGTCTCCACCTGCTCAGCGAAGTCCGCGAGAATCCGGACCATCCGGGAACCGGACAGTTTCTTCTCTTCGTGGATCTTCTCGTCGAAGAGCTTCGCTTTGGCGGCGGCCGTTCCGGTCTCTCCCAGGACCGCCTTGATCTGCTCGGCTATCTTCCGAGTCTCCTCCGCCATCTCCCGGGCGGCCGTCACGTCTTCCTGATAGGCAAAAAGAGTTGCCTTCAGTTTATCCACCTCCTCCTGCAACCGGCGGATCTCTGCTTCCTGCTTCCGGGTCTCTTCCGGATTGGTGATGCACTCCGCCACTTGTTCCGCCAATTTGCTGTCCGGTGCCGCACCCACCAACTTGCCGATCGCCTCAAGCGTCCTGTGCTTGACCTCCCAATCCGCCCTGATGTTGCAGAGGACGTTGATCAGACCGTTGAACGGATCTTGCATATCCGGGTCTCCCCCGGAAACGGTCTTCTCGGCTTCCGGTTTCTCTTCCGGGGCCGGTCTGTCTTGACTGGGAGGCGTCCCGCGCTTGTGTGGAGGCGTCAACTTCTGTCGCTTGATCGGCGGCATCGGCTCCTCCTCTTCCTCGCTCGACTTCCATTCTGACCCGGAATCGGATTCGGCCTCGTCATCCGTCTCCAACTCCCCATACTTCAGGAGCACTTCCTGTGTCTTCCACACCTTCTCCTCCGTGTCGGTGAGGACTTGGTGTTCCCGATAGAGGTGGAAGAGGTAAGGGCACACTAGAGTGGCCCTTTTCTTCCCAACCCTACTAACGAGCTGGGCCACGAGATCGGAAATGATCCGTGCCCAGTCTACTTTCCGGGTACCACTGAGGGCACCGAAAATAGTGTTGCTGAGGGTGATCGTCACCCTAGTCGGCTTTTCCGGGTGAAGAACCGGAACCAGGAATTGCAGGAGCCGACGGTCTCGGTCATCCACGCAATCCTCGACCGCGTATCCGTCCTTCGGGTTGACGGCTCCCTTGAACTTCCCTCGGACAAACTCATCCTTCCGGTTCGCCATCCCTAAACCTCCTGCCCGGAAACCGTAAACCGCTCTCCACATCCCCTCGTTCCAGCTGACGGGAGTTCCTCTCACTGTGTTGTCAAACTGGTTGGACAGCTTTCCGAGGAGCTCCTTGACCATTCTCTCCTCCCTAAAACCCCAGGGTTTCTCGGCAAACCCTACGCAACCCATGGATTTGAGATCATCCATGAGTTCAGACTTTTCCGGCTCTGTGGAGGGAATAACCGGAATAACTTTCCGGAGCTTCACCTCACCTGCAGAGGGACTCGTTGGTCTAGACCTACGTAGCGGAGGCATTCCCACTCGAATCTACCTCACTCTCTCCTAGCCGCATGTCCCGTTCCTCACGTTCTCTCTCCGATCTCAACCGGAATCAAAACGCACAAACTCCAAAAACTCAACCGCGCATGCTCAAGGTCGAGTTTCTAAAAGGGGGGTGCAACAGTGAAAGCTCCTCCTTTTATACTCCCTGGACCCTTTCCAGTTTGTCATCATAAATCCGGTTTGCCATCATAATCCGGTCCTAGACCTAATTTGTGTTGCATTCCGTTTCCGTCGTTAGTTACTCCTGACTGGATTAGATTCAAGAGGCCCACTACTTCACGTTCCGTGCTAATTCTGAGTTTTCCTTCCCCACCTAATCGGATCCGGTTAGCTAATGACTAGTTTCCGTTCCTATTTTGGTGTATACTAAGAAAATCAAAATTCTAAGCTGCGACAATCATTAAGAAGACTCAAATAATACATAATAAAGTACAAATGACCCTCCAAACCTAGAAAGTGACACGCTACTGTATTAGGATTTAAAAGGCCTTTAATAACTTCAATAAGAAGATTCAAATGATATTGAAATACGTTGAAGGTGTGTATGAAACTAATATTGTAGTTTAGACTGAAGAAGCTTTCAACTAAATTCCTGAACATAGATTCAGATCAATAAATGCACAATTTTGGTCCAATTCAATATATAATCTTCTTTATGTTGGATTAATAGATAAACATCATGTATTTCAAATGTCCAAGAGAAGCCCTTTGTTTTTGTATTGAAGCTTTAGAAGACAAAAATTATTCAAATTTGGATGCTAGAAAGAATTTCAATGACTAAAATAAACTTCTATCCAACCATATTTGTCCACAAATATGAAGACTATTAAAAATAAATATTAATTCAAGGGGAGCGTAATACTAATTGTTGTTGCGTTTATTGTACATAATGAAGACAAGACTAAAATGAGTGCTTTGACAACAATACTTAAGTCATTCAAGGAGAGGATTTGACTAGGATGGTTGGTTTATTTTAGGAGTGATTTTGCTAAACTTCTCCTAGTAGCTTGCCATCTTGGTTGATGGAAGTCATTATTACCTATATCATAATTTGAGCAAGTGGACATTTGTATACTTCATTGTTGAAACAAAATTATAAGAAAAATCTCACACATTCAATATATGTTTTTCTAGACCATCTACAATACAAACCAATAGAAAATAGCCAATGAAGATATGCATATGATTCTTTCTGCAACTAGTGACAATAGAAAAATGTTTTATCTTCAAAGTCACCAACTTCAACACTTAGTCAAACAATTTGTTTGATCAATTTGGAGCAAATTGCACAAAGGTATCCAACAAGAGTATACTTTGTAGAAAATTGAACAAAAAGTAGCTATGTAGAAAGACATTGTAAATGCATTACAATATTTCAAAAAAGTGAAAAATATTAAAATGCACTTTTTGAAATGTATGGTGCTTACTAAAAAATTGAGGAAGTACTTCACAAAGTTGAGCTTCACAAATGAGCAATTTAATGCCATCTATTCTAAACAAATGTCAAAATTCAAAAAATTGGGTTGCCTATATATACATTATTACATTGCGTTCGCAAAGAACAAGTCACCTATTGCATGATGAAACTCTAAATGATGGTTTCTTCCTACATATCAATTTGTAAATTTTCATATTGTCAACTATAGAGTGAATAAAAAGAACATAATACATTCAAATCTTTGGCTAAATTTCAAGATAATTACAAAAGATTTTCCGCAATTTAAATGGTAATTGTACTGAGTTTATGCCTCACCATCTAAGATTTCTACTAAGTCTTCACCATTACTCTAAATATGTAGCATAAAACCACTTAGGCAAAATTCAAGTTAGAAAGAATAAAGTAATAGTAATAGTAATATAGATAGTGTTTTTTTCATTATAAATTTAAAAGTTTGATATTAATTTTTGTATTATTTCATTCATCATTATGCATTATCAACAATATAGATACATTTTTTAATTACATAATTTAGTTGATGCAAGCCATTCAAATTTTCTTCATTCCATAATTCCATTATAAGAAAATTGCATTTTTTTGGATGTTAGTATCAAACAAGCATGTTTTTTGTAACAAGATGTCATGTAAATAAAGATCATAGCACACAATAGATTGAGTGCTATAACTAACACCAAATATGCAATAAAAAAACTAAACAAGAATGCATAACAAACACACCCTCAAATAGAGAGTTGTGTGGAATCTACATACACAAAGTCAAGCGACTCTCAGTCCACAAAGGAAGAATCAAAGAGTGTAAACGTAAGAGAAGAAGTGAAGCTTTTACTAAATGATAATCCATCATCTCCAAGCAAAGTAAAACACACAACTCTCTCCAAAATGCTCACAAAACTTAACTTGACAACAATGTTAAGTCAAGGAGCTCTCTCCACCTAAACACTCAAATCCTAAGGTGGATGAACTCCAACCTTTGGATGAAACCCATCTAAGACTAAGAAGAACTCTCATAGGAGTTCATCTAACACTACAATCCAATGTAGAATGGTTCCAATGTCACTTCACGTAACAACTGTCGTGTAAATAAAGATCGTAGCACACAACCAATCGAGTGCTATAACTAACACCAAATATGCAATAAAAAAATTAAACAAGAATGCATAACAAACACACCTTCAAATGCCCCCCCTAGCAGATAAGGAGCCCCTCCAATCAACTAGGAACAAACATACACACAGTCGGAGATGACCTTTGGTGATATTGGTGCAACAACTGTACATATTCAAGCCAATGTATTGGTACATAGATAGTCCAATCAAGTTGGTGATGAAGTGACTAAAGAATAGTAGGCTGGGTGCAATGTGAGCTCCATCTTTAATCGCCTTTGACAATTGTTTTTTTGAGAGTTGAATCCTATAGTCAACCTCATCATAACTTAATATTGTGAATCAATAACTTGTACCCATTATCCAAATGGTAGCATCAT
This sequence comes from Pseudoscleropodium purum, assembly GCA_963969395.1. NCBI lineage: Eukaryota > Viridiplantae > Streptophyta > Bryopsida > Hypnales > Brachytheciaceae > Pseudoscleropodium > Pseudoscleropodium purum. Next base: position 9,725,298 of record OZ017802.1, read on the forward strand.
CACCATATAGAAAAGGTCAACTTTAGAGAAGTCCTCAATTCTTGTTAGAAGATGTGACATGAGTAGAAGACCGTCTGCAACGAGGATAAATTCAATCTCCAGAAAGAAGAGTCGAAAGAGATGGTATCAAACATGCCATATGCCATCTACGTTGGTAGTGATCACACAATAACATGGTAGCTGTCCCCTTCTTCTCACCACATACATAACATAGAAGGCCATCTGGCACAACAACTAGCTCTAGATGCACAAAACTCTCAATAGGAAGATGACATGGAGCACAATTTTTAGAGTGCTTTCGACATTCCATCCATCCTTGCCTTCAAATAACAAAATACCACTAAGCAATATATCTTTCACACGAAGAATAATATGCCTTGCCTTCACATTAAGGGTTGTAGGTGCCTCATGTTGGAGATACACATAATCTCCTAGAGAAAATCTTCTCAACTGAGGCCAATAAGCTCCACTACAAATGCGAGCATATCGTAAGGTATCACGATGTTGAGCAATAGATAAGTTCTCCATTATCATGGGGCATGACCTGTTTGAAGAACTCCACTTGATCATGTAGACATTGAACCCACATATCAGGGTCATCTAAGTCTACAACTGGAGCTAATTTCTCTCGCAATGAGTTAGATAGAATCGACTCCCGTCCATATAACAATTGGTAAGGGCTATAAGATGCCAATGATGCTTGCCTTCTGAAACGATGGCCCATAGCAATCCATGTCAACATCAAGTCCCAATCACGATGATGGCCATGAAAAAGTCCATATTTTTGTAAATCACGTTTGACTATTTGGACAACCTACTCTACCAGGCCATCCGCCTCAGGGTGATCTCTAGAAGTTGTACGATGATCTATCAAGGCTTTAATACACAATTCTTCAAATGAATCAAGGAATTTTTGCCCTTCATCTGTTAACACCTCATCATGTGCTCCAAAATGTGCCAAAACTTGATAAAAAAAAGCCATAGCTACCAACTTTGAAATTTTTTGTGGTAGAGATACAAGTTCAATCCACTTGCTAAAATGCTCCACCATCACCAGAACATATTTAGCTCCACGTGAAGTGACAACAAGTCGCCCGGCAAAATTTAGAGACCAACGATAATCCAAACCCATGATGGGCAAAGGTTGTAGTTGAAGTGATAAGGTGTTAAAACTTGATCTAACTCAATCACACACCTCACAATGAGAAACATAAATGGCCACTTGTTGATACATACCAATCTAGCAATATTGATTGCATAACATAAAATGTGTCCTACGTACACCAAAATATCCAAGCTCCTCATATACTTGCCGTACTAAAGAATCTCGATGATTTGGTCTTGGAACAATGCTCCTAGTTCCATCAAACCATACTCAAAACAAAAATCTGTTCTCCCAACGAAATCTCTTTGTTCAATGTCTAATTCTATCTCACTCTAACATAGAGATAAGTGTAGAAAATGTCCCTTGTTGAAGCTTGTGTAAAACTGCATGATCTTCCTACACATCACTAACAACTTGGGCCTTGTCAGATTCTTCATCTGATCTCTGTTTAGGTAGCATAGATGCAGAACCTGACATTAAAGTGAGATATGCTATGGTATGCCATTCGGAAATTGCCTCTCTATCGCATTCCCCATGCCATCTAGCTTTGGTCAAATCCTCCTCTGAAGAGCTTGGATTACAAGAAAGTCTATTAACATCTAAATTTGTAATGCTTGTCCAATGTACCACCTCAAAATCATACTTTTGAAGCAACAATGCCCATCTAGCAAGCTTACCTAATTCCATAAGCCACTTCAAAGTTTGGTGATCTATCACCAATGTAAATTGTTAATTGTACAAATAAGGTCGAAAATGTGCAATGGTCCAAACTATAGCCAATGTTTTTCCTTCATAAGATGAATAGTTGGACTCCGCATTGTTATTATTCCTAGACGCATATGCAATGACATACTCTTGTCCTACATCATAATTTTGTATCAAAATGCTCCCAATCCCATTGCACTTCAATCTGTATGTAATTGAAAGGATCTAGTAGCATCTAGCCGTCAAAATATAGGAGTTGAATCCAACTTCTACTTCAATGTATCAAAAGCTTGTTCTTGCTCACGGCCCCAAATCCATGGTTAGTCACTTTCCATGAGAATTGTCAATGGCTTGGCAATCAAGCTAAAGTTCTTAACAAACCGGTGATAGTAATTTGCCAAACCAAGGAAAGCTCAAAGTCGTGACACATCAACAGATGTTGGAATCTTGTGCAACGCATCTACCTTTGTTTGTTGCACTCCAAGACCTCTTGAGACAATCATATGGCCCAAATATGGTAATCGATCATGGAAAAATCTACACTTGCCATGATGCAAGTGCAATCCCCATTGTTGCAGCCATTCAAATACCACTTGCAAATGCCTCACATACTCTTGTGGGTTGCTATTAAAGATAATAACATCATCAATGTAGCATCTAACAAATGGTAGGCTAGTCAAAACTCGGTTCATCACCCTTTGAAACTCAACCGGTCCATTCTTGAGACCAAAAGAAAGAAACTTCTAGTGATAAAGTTGATCCTTATCATGTTGATCAACTCCCAAAAATGTTGTCTTTACTCGATCTCCTATGAGCAATGGCAACTGGTGATAACTAGATTGTAAATTTAAAGTACTAAAAACTTGAGAAAAGCCCAGTGCATCAAATATCTCCTCTAGCATTGGAATTGGATACCGATGTGACTTGGTTTTACGATTAACTGGATGGTAATCTCCACACATCCGTTTCTCCATCCAACTGCCAAATATATCTTTCTTAGAAGGCATAATCATAGCACAAGTATATTTGCCATTGGAAAGCTCAATCAAATTTGCGGCCAGTAATTCTCGACAACAACTTTGGATACCATCTCTCTCTGAGATACTCAATCTATAAGGATGTCAAAAGATTGGATGATCATCTTCCAACTGAATGTGAATAGGCTTGCCTTTACAGTCTTCAAGTTCCTCTAATTTAAAGGCAAAACAACTATGATATGAGCAAATAAAAGCCCGTAGTTTCCGTGCTTCAGTACTAGTAAGATGTGGCCCTAAGTCCAATGGCCAATCATCAAACTCAGTGGTTATTTTATCAACCAATGGAGCACCACTGTATGCCAGAATGTCTTGTAATTGCCAATCAATGGAAGGCACAACCTCTGTGCCCTCAACCTCCTGACTTGAAGTCAAATGAAAGGCTTCATCACCACAATCTGTATGTAGAGTTGGGATGTCTACAGAAGAAAAGGAATCTTGCAAAAATACCTATGAAAACATCTTTTGGGCATTTTCTTTCTCAAAATCTTGAGCCAAAGTAGCAAAAAAACCTTGAGCCCGAAGCTCTTCCACTACATGCTACTTTAAGTGAGAAAATGACTCAAACTCTTCAAATTTAGTGAGTTTTGGTTCCATTGTCCTCTGACTATTGTTTTCTGACCTCAAACTAAGCAAATAGTCACCATGATGTTGTTGAATAGCAAGACATGTGCCAATAATCCATACTAAAACATTGAAATCCATAGCTTGGCCCAAAAAAAAACATCATTGACCTTCTGTGAGGTCATAAATAGCAATGGTACCAATTAGAAAACCCATGGCACGTTTCGCTCATCCGTAGTAGATTCTTCATGAGTTTGAGAGGTATCACTCTAAATTATACTAAGACCACGTGCTTGAAATGCAAAAGAGTCCGGATATATAACAAATGTAGGGAAAACAACTCAAGGTGCTCTCAACTTGTTCACACAAGCTAATGAAGACTCATTATCTTTGAAAACATTCAAAGGAATACGATGATCATCCAAAATATCAACCTACTTTTATCCTACAAGCCTCTTGATTTTTGAAAGGGATGCTTGAAGCATATGAGATGTAATTAAGTTGGTCCAAATCCAATGTGGGCGATAAGCATAAGAGCCCAAAGCTACATCATTCACAAAGGTTGGAGGACCTAAAAATTGATTAATATAGTACTCATCTTCAAAAACCTTTGGTCATGTGTCACTTAATGGTAGCACATTTTCAAAAATATACCCTAGTGGAGTAGATTGGTGGATATACCACCATTGTGTAAGTCAAAGCAAGTTTGCAAATAGACTAGATTAAGGATCATTAAGACCTCTACCAACTCCTGCACGTGAATGCCCTTGACAAGACCAACCGATGATAAGTAAATCAATATGGCCCAACTTCCTCAGATCCTCATCACTAATGAAAGTGACATCTCAAGGAAGTTTGCCAAAACAACCATGAATAGCAGAAGGAAATAATTACTTTAGATACAATGCCAACAATCGCTGGACATGATAATGGACAACACAATTAAGTATAATCCCATTATCTACATGAATGTAGCGCTTGACCTTAAGTCCAACTTCTAAAGCAGCTGCTAAACCGATACCAATGCCTCCAAAATTAGCTTCACAAGAGTAATATTCTCTAATGGTGGATGCCAATGAATAGGTTGAATAAAAAGAAGTGAAGAGGAGATAGATGGTTCCTTTATAAGATTCAATGAAGCCACAATGTCTTGGCATTACCGAGACAATTCAACTCATATACTCCATGAAGGTATATGATCCTTGCAATATTTGTTAGGAACTTCAAAAGAAGATGAATCAGACAATGCCATAGAGCTAGATATAAATGTCATAGTCTCTTCTATAAGCACTAGTCCATATGATAAATCTGATACTAATGCACTACAATCAAATAAAGCATTTGCTAACATAATTATGGCAGTTGTTGCAAAAGCTACAAGAATAAATTCCTTTGTCCCATGACTAGAAGACCATCCCAATCTAATCCATACCTCCTCAGTCCAATTGTCAAGACTAAAACTTAAAAGATATAGTGCTTGCTGACCAATCAAAATGTCATAGTTGGTAGCACTAGTGACTGTACACTATAGTGACAAATGTAAATAAAGTGGCCTAGATCCAATGCAAAAAATCAATTACAATGGTTGTTTAGTATAACTAGTAGCACTCTTTGTACCTCCAACAGAAGTAACAATGGCGAATAGACAAGGCTCAAGGTTTGATCCAATGAGACCTAATTTTTGAACAAGTCGCTTTTCAATCATCACTAGCTGAGTACTAGAGTCCATTATTACATGTAATGGTATAACATGACTAATATTGCCATCCGTGCGGCTAACAACAAGAACGTCGTTGTCATTAACTAGTTGTACTAAGCCTGGTCGTAAGCTACAACATTCTCGAGTAGACTTAGTTGCAACATCAGCTAAATAAGCCATACTTATATTCAAAGGTACACAGGGTTGACGAATCTCTACATCCGCCCCAAAATAGCGTCCGTAATCCGGACGTCTGGACGCATGGACGCCAGCGGACACAACGTCCCTCCCGCCGTCGAAAGGCAGACGGATGGGGCGGACGCCTAGATCATGCGGACCAGATCAGTCCGCGTGTCGATCGGACGGCCGTAACCGGGCGGACGGGGCAGACGGCCCAAGGTGGACGCCTAGATCATGAGGACCAGATCAGTTCACGTGTCGATCGGACGGCCGTACCGGGGCGGACGGGTATCGGGGCGAACAGGGCGGACGGCGTCCGCGAATGTCAACGGACGCTGCGGACACAGCATCCGCGTCCGGACGTCCCGAACGTCCGACCGTCCTGTCAACCCTAAAGGTACATGAGATAAAAGTAATGACTCTCGTTATTGTAAAACACCCTCCTTAAATATTGCAATAGCTTCAATTATAAGATTAACTTGCAATTAAACTAAATCTTCTTCTGTGAAAGGCTTAGTGGTAGCTTGAACCACTTCAGGAGATAGCATAGGAATTGTGCCCTCCAACATCTTGCTAGCTAAATGAAACACTTCAATTGATACAAAATTTGGAGCCAACATCTCTATAGAAGAAAATACAAACATTTGCAACACTTTGTAAGTTAAAGTGTATACCAAGTCATTTGTAGTAGTCCCTCTATGTAGCATTGTTGCCACTGGAATTTGAAGATGAACAATAAAAGTAGCATCTGCAAGGCCAAATGATAATAGCAAATGTGCTTGGCTAATATGATCTAGCAAGCCACTATATCGAACACGCCCACTATCTTTGGATATATCCAAAGGTGGTGCAATTAACTTGGTTGTTGTTTGGGTACATATAGCTGTCGCTAATACCACCATCTCTCCAATAGCACTAAACATATACAAATCTGAAGCAGAACCACTAGATGTAAATTGATAAGTCAATTTGGTCGCAATAACTTGGCCAAGTGAAGCCATAGTATTAAACCCCTTTTTAAGCTCTACAATTTTAGCTTCTAAAGTTTTTTCCTTCTCTAAAACAAGCCGCTTTTCTAAATGTCAAATGAAGCAATGATCTGCATTATGGTTAAGCCTACTACAATTAATACATTTCAATTCCTTTTTTTTAGATATTTCTTCTATTTTAGCCACTTTTGTCTTTTGTTTGGGCTTTTCTATAGATTGGGCCTTCTTCTTCTTTGGGCAATTGGAATCATTTTTGACATGACCAGATTCTCCACATCTCCAACAATGAAAAGTCTTTTGACTCTTTTCAGGTTGAATTTCCGCAAAACTATTTGTAGCCAAAGTAGTCTTCTTAGGCTTAGTAGTATCCGTCATCTAAAAAACCATGTCGATAGCATCATGTTAGTACAAAGCTCTATCATACCTCTCAACTTCAGTAAATGTTTGTACTAATGTTGCTCGACCTTCATAGTTGATAATAATCCGTGGTGTGGTTAAATTAAGAAGTCTTTTGTCAATTTTAGACAAAAAGATTTTCACAAGCTGACTCTCTACAAATACGCCTCCAGACTCAATTGCAAACTGTACCAATCTAATATACATCGTGTGTGGAGTGTCATCCTTCTCACGCTTGAAGTCTTAAATGCGTTGTATCTAATCATGGCAAAAGCCTCTGTATTCAATCTCCAAATGAGCAATGAATAGGGGCAGTGGTTCAAACACTAGTAGATTACCAACTGCAACAAATGTCGCATATGTAACTTATGCCATTTGAGATAAGGATATGGAAAGTTGAACTAGTGCCAAAGCCTTCTCCTTGGTGTCTTCAAAAGATGGATCATCTTTCTTCTTTCCAAGCTCCCTTTTCTTTTCTCCATAGGCACCAAACTTGTTGTTGCGCCTTCCTTGAGTGTAGAAACAAGCTCCATACGAGTCTCTCAATAGCGCTCTACTTGGCACAATTGCAACATATGCTTATCACTCCATTGTTTATATATTTAGAACACTTTGTATTCCAAATGTTGTGGCAATAGTTCAAAAGCATACCAATTGTTGAAGCTTAGAGACCGTTGTCACCTCTCTTTCATTCAAGTCCAAAATCGGAGCTTCCAATCGGGAATAGAAATGCCTCTAGCCCTCCCAGAGAAACGATCCCTCACCATACTACAAAGATCATCGTCCATGTCGTAAAATGTACCTTCACTCCAAACCCGAACCATACTAGTGGTATCCAACGCCGAAATAGGCTCAAAAGCCTCGTTAATATCCACTGTTGGTTCAAAGTCGTCGATGTGAGTATTTTCCAAGTAGTCCGAGTGATGAAGATCGATAATATCGACTTTTAGTGTACACCATAAAAGGACTACTTAGGTACTTGCTACTATCTAAAGGTTAAAGGCAACCTGCACCTACACTTGCATCACTACCAAACTTGTAGTTGACGGGTCATCACTTCCTAAGTACCACAATTCAAACAAGCACCACCCACTTGGTGCACAGAAAATAGTCTTGTCGGTGATTAATCTAACCTCATCACCATGATACATCTATGAAAATGAAAGCCTATTCACAAAAAGAAAAAATGGGATAAAATAAAAAAATGCCAACAACAATGTCTGCTATGGAGGAAGGTACCAAAATAAAATGCAAGAAATCCAAATTGGATATTCTTCTCCAATGAATTGCAAAAACATAAGAAAAGTGTAAATCAGAGCCACCGGCAAACACCTACGATGGATGATCACGAGTCGCCAATCCTATATCAATAACAAAAGATAAACACTAGAATGTGTCTAACTAGGTTCCAAAACCTAAAAATTCTTGGAAACTTGAGAAAATTAATGTTCAAAAACACCATTCAGCTCAAGAAAAACACTAATCTAGGCTGAATAACAAGTTCAAAAGCCAAACCAATTGTACCATTGGATTCCTTGGAAAATTTCACATAGAATAGGCACAAATTTTACTCAAATACGAGCTAATATGCCCCTAGAAATGAATTTCAAAGTTTGCACCCTACTCCATTTTTTAAAATTTTATATATATATATATAAAGAATTCTAAATCTACAAATATAAAAGATTCTGTATTTTGAAAAATGCACCCTTCTGAGACACTTCAGATATCTTCCAAAATCCTAGATATCAAAATCTTCAAATTTCATAGATATCAGAAATATTCAAATATACTAGATTATATTAGAAAATCTTCAGAATTACTAGATTTCAGAAAATTCTTCAAAATACCTAGATTTTATAAAATCTTTAAAGTTCGTAAATGTCACAATCCGCCGCTCCACTCCAGGGACTCATTGCAAAAACTTCCACAAACTTCAAAACCCCATATCTTCTTCAAAAATCACTCAAATCTTGCGTTTTTCGAAGCGTTGGAATCGTATGAAACTCCTCTACTACTATTATAAGTATTAGCAACAATCTAGAAGTTGAAATTTTGTCTTTCTACTCAAGATAAATCCTGCAAGAAAGAAAGAAAGAAATTGTTGTCAAGTGAGAGTTGTGTGGAATCTATACACACAAAGTCAAGCAGTTCTCAGTTCACAAAGGAAGAATCAAAGAGTGTAAACGTAAGAGAAGAAGTGAAGCTTTTACTAAATGATAATCCATCATCTCCAACCAAAGCACAACACACAACTCTCTCCAAAACGCTCACAAAACTTAACTTGACAACAATGTTAAGTCAAGGAGCTCTCTCCACCTAAACACTCAAACCCTAAGGTGGATGAACTCCAACATTTGGATGAAACCCATCTAAGACTACGAAGAACTCTCATAGGAGTTCATCTAACACTACAATCCGATGTAGAATGGTCCCGATGTCACTTCACGTGACTAAGAGTAGTAAGATGAGGTTGTAGCCAAGGAGGGAGAATTGAATTGGATTTAAAAAAAATAAGTAGATGTCATAAGCAAAATAAATCGATGTCCTATGCAACAATCATATTCCGATAGACATAAAAAAAATAGGTTTGTTCTCTATAACATCCAAGAAAACATTGAATTACAACATTGGCAAGGATTTTGGTTTAACCCCAAATAAGATAGTGAAAGTTACTATAGGCTAAGGTAATGCATTGACCATAAGTAAAAACATAGAGGAAAGGCAACCACGAGGTATGCTTTGTAAGAAAAGGGAAATAGATGGATGTACAATATGGATGAAAAAATGAACTCTTCATACATATGGGGTGGTAGAAAGTACAACAAACAATATAGGAATGATATTTAAAACTAGAATTGTATTCAAATTAGACTATCTAAAATAACACTTACTTATTTGAAATAATGTATAGTGGTAGAGTTTCTATCTTCTAATTATTCCATATCAGACCATGGATGGCTAATGCATTTTAGTATAAATATGACCTCTCTACTCTTCATTCTTACTACATGTCTGTGAAGTAATTACTTTACTTTGCCATAAAAAATTCTCTTAATGATAGATGGTGAATTCTTGTTGAATTTGACATTTGATTTTTCTTGTTCAATTTTTTTTACAACCTTTTAAATAATTATTTTGTCCAAACCTTGCCTTATATATGATGCATTAATTAGTGTCTTAGAAGATGTCTAAGTTGATGTTGCTAAAAACAATATTAAAATTTTTAGATGATATAATGTTAAGTACTAAATCAAGTGCATTATCAATGCTAGGTATGTGAAAAAATCCCATAGGACATTGCTTGTCTACATAGTACTTACGTGAAGTGACATGGCTACCACATAATACAATTTTAACACCTACTTTGACCATATCTATGCATCGCACTAAAAATATGGCTCATTTTCTCAAATTTTTGCTTAATTTTGCTACAACAAACTTGACAATTCTTTTTGAACATCTACAAGGGCATGCTTGATATTAGAAAAAACTTATTTATGTGTTAATCAACTTGTTAAAAAAGGTTTTCTTATAGTATCTTGAATAGTTAATACTAAATTCTTTGACAACTATGAATGCAACAAGTTCTAATCAAACACCCTATCTGGTTTTTAGATTGTGAATATGATGCTTTGACCATATCATTATGCCAAGAAATAAAATAACCTCATCTTGCAACAAAATCAATGTACATCAAACATTCCTAATACTTTGTAGGTCAGGGTTGACGAATCTCAACGTCCGCCCCAAAATAGCGTCCGTTTACCGGACGTTCGGACGCACGGACGCTAGCGGACGCAGCGTCCCTCCCGCCGTCGGAAGGCGGACGGGCGGGGCGGACGGCCCGAGGCGGACGCCTAGATCGTGTGAACCACATCAGTCCGCGTGTCGATCGGACGGTCGTAACCGGGCGGATGGGGCAGACAAGCAGACGCGAATGTTAACAGATGCGAATGTCAACGGATGCTGCGGACACAACGTCCGCGTTCGAACATCCCAGACGTCCGAACGTCATGTCAACCCTGTTGTAGGTACAACATGTATAAGCATTTTGTTGTATATATTGAAATATTAATATAGGGTTATTCAGGGTTGACATGACGTCCGGACGCGGACGCTGTGTCCGCAGCGTCCGCTGACATTCGTGTCCTAGCGGACGCAGCGTCCGCCTGTCCCCCGACTGCCTGTCCGCTCCACCCGTCCGCTTTCCGACGGCGGTCGGGACGCTGCGTCCGCTAGTGTCCGTGCGTCCGGACGTCCGGAAAACGGACGATATTTTGGGGCGGACGTTGACATTCATCAACCTTGGGATTATTAAGCACCACCTTTGGAATAAAGAGGCAACTCATTTGGATTGTATTAGAGATGGCACTTGCGACATAGCTATTGTAACTTCTATTTTAGCTTGCTATGAATATTGACTTGCATCTAGTACAAAAAATGCATTAAAAATATAAAAATCAATAAATACGCAAATTAGCTCAAGATGGGTGCCAAACTATTATGCTAAATCCATAACAAAAGATCTTGTTTTTCATAACCAAGAGCAAATCTTTAAAAAACAATGACTGTAGCTTTATTGCGTAGCAACTAATTTAAATTATGTAAATGGTAACACCTCTTCTACGGTCTTTTTTGCACCAATCTTTTATTCATAAAATATAGATAACCATCAAAGTATGAGATTGGGACTAACTTGGGCTAGTTATAAGCTATAAAGTAAATTAGTCCATGATTGTCAAAGGACCCATTACAGACACCTAGGGAATGACTCTAAATCTCTAATATAGTTTTTTCAATTTGTGAGATTTTGGGTTTCAATGCATGTTTTACATGATAGTATAAGAGTGATTAGTGACTTCATTAGAAACTTCTAATTTTTCAATGAGAAATCATTATAAGGATTGAATTTCTAGTTCTCCCATGTTAAGAAATACCATGTCCACTTCAAGTGAGCAAAATGAGCATGATGGATTCAGATTTTGTTGGTTCTAAGGTAATCTACAGACTCTTTTGGACAAAGATGCATTGAACACTTCAAAAATTCATAGCAAATTCATGTTTTGTCAAAAAAGCATCATTTCAATTGCCCTCACTATTTCTCATACTTTTACTATTGTGAAAAAAAAAATTAAAAAATTTCAGCAACCATATGAGGTCAAACTCCTAATTCTAATTGTCATGGGCTATTTTACCTTAGTCCACTAATTTTTAGACAAATTGTTTGTGTATTTTCATGCATTTAATATACATTTTTGTCCATTAGACGTTATTTTAAATCATAATCCATCTTTTAAAACATATTTTGCATTGAATTATTAAAATTTTAAAGAAACAAACATATTGAAATATTAAACTCAAAGATTCTCAAAGCCAATATACGTATGGATATACATTGATAGTTTTGACTATTCAATATGATAGTGTCATAATATTTTGTAATTTTTGTAATTTTTATATAGGCTCTATATTTTATTATAAAATTATTATTATTATCTATCTATGAACTATTCATAAAAACTAGTGACACCTAGCATTAACAAATTCCCAAACAAATTGAATTACTAGATATACCTTTACAAACTATGAAACAAAAGTAACACAAATGTATCAAAGACACTTTGCAAGATAAAAATACCAAAACACATGCAAAATTATATTGACTTAAAAGTTAAAATACTTATTAAATTTACCAAAATATTTATCTCAAACTTTTCATCCCTAATCACTTATTCTATATAAATAATTCTAAAAATCAATAATCAAACCAATGAACAATGTCTCATGGTTCAAAAACCGTCTAATATATATATATCATTTTTTCTAAAAATCCCCTCAAAGATAACATTAATTACTAAGGCAAATTTTTCTCTTTAATAAATAGAAGTGGCAAAATATTTTTTGTTTGTCAAAGCTAGATTTTCTATAATACATGGGTCTCCACAACATTATTGAGGGCCAAAGAATATATGAGGGTAGTTGCAAGAAAGGATGTCCATTTTTTGTAGCATTTTGTTAAAAATTGACTTTCTGTGGAGCAGTATTATGAGTTCTATGAGTACTACAAAACAAAACAATCTCAACCATTGATAAAAAAAATTGATGGCTAAAAGTACCATTTTGAGTAATATGAATACTTCTAAGTACTAAAATATTATTGTTTGAAAAAAAACCAAGATTGTCACAGAAAATGGATACAATGAGGTATAAATTAATAATAAATAAAAAATCATGATTTAAAAAAATCTAAAAATTTTCCATTTGTGAGGACTTCATGGTAATTATATTTCATAAAAAAATTAAGCCAAAACCATCTTCACTCTTTAGAAGTGCACACACAAAGGACCCATGTTTGCATAATTGCATGCATGTGGACACCTTAAAATAATATTTTTTTAAAGTTTTTTTTTAGTGGGGACATGAATCTCTAGTGTAAAAATATCCTGTACAAATTTTAGGTCTACATCGTCAATTATGAATACTCCATAGTACTAAAAACTCCTAAACTACGAAGTGTGACAAATTAGTTAAATTGGAATTTAATTATGAATTTTTTTTTGGAAATTTCCAAAAAATAATAATTCTCTTCATCAACAAGTTGTTCATCTTCAATAAAAAATTCAAATACATCAACTTTATTCTCCAAAAGTTATGGTCAAATTAAACTACGCAACTCGAAGTGATGGAAAATAGGACCACCCTTTCTTGCAACTAGCCATGATCAACTCAAAGAATCAAATTTTGTGTGAGCCAATGAAAGTTTGCACTAGTAGAAAGGTCATTTGAGGTACTAAACTACAATAGGAGAGTTTGGTTCTACAAATGTTAACAAGCACTGGTTGAAAACCTAAATGATTCTTTAGAACTAAGCTCTCCTCCTACAACTTAGTGCCAAAATATCTTTTTTTAGATTCTATTGTAGTAGTTCTATAAGCATTTTATAAGGGAATGAGAAGATCTTTCCTACCACCACTATACATGGGTATAGGTGTAAAAACCTATTTCCTATTTTGTACCATTAATTTTGTATATATGACCTCTACAACCTAGTTTGAATCTTTTGATTCCAAGTCAAATTTTTAATTTTCAATTTTTACCATTCGAGATATAGAATTTGCTCTTGTGTTTTCTTCAAGGTAAAAATTTGTAGTGAAGCTCATGACCTTTTTGCTCTTTGAAGAAGGCTCATGGGACTAGTGAAAGAGAGTCTTTTTTTTCTACTACCATAGTGAAGGCCACCTCATCTTGTGGGAGAACATTCTTTTTCAAACACTTGGACTCTCTTCAAGATAAATAATGACCCCTCTATAAACAATGAATAATGTTGTGTGAAGTGACAACTTCACCCATTTTTGCACCCATTTTTAGTGTTGAGATAGCCCTTATCAAGAATGAGATTCACATGGTTAGATTTGGGCGTATATCCTTGAATTTTTTGGAGTTGTTATGAGACCATTTCACATGAGGAAAGGGAACATGAATGGCCCTTCTGACGTATATAACACTGCATGACCCGACAATAGTCTTCCCCCATGCTAGAAAGATATTATGCTTTGTTAGATACCTAGGAAGGACTTATCAGTGGGACGGTTGGCCAAGGAGCCATATAAGACAAATATGTTCACTGTTACGGGTCCTGTTTTCAAGGAAGCAAAAGGGAGCCTGCCTCATTGGTAAACCTTGTTAAGTTATGGAGCTGGCGCCGGCGGTCGCTAGCGAAGAGTTTGGTGTAATTAAGCTTAATAAGTTGGTAAGATTCCTTCAGTGGCTTCAGACTGGACTACCGTTCTGACGTTTGATTCCCTACAGCAAAGAGACAAAGAGAAAAGACAACAGCAGGAAGCTTCGATGAGGTGAGGCTTGCGGGAAAAACAAAGCAAAAATTCCGGGGTATGAATCCGCAACTGCAGCAAATATAACTGACAACTTCAACTACTTCTCGGCAATTTGAGCAGCAGCATAACTTATTAGAAAACTAAAACTAAAACTAAAAATTGGAACTCTTTCCTGTTTTTTTTCCTACGTAGTCTGTTGAAGTAATCAATATGAGTGTGGCATTAGAGAATCCGCAGTTGGACCGGAGCAGGACGCAGCTGCAACGTTACTAAACAATGTCGAAACAGATTTCTTGATCCAGTCCGCCCTTGTTTACCTGGTTATCATCCTGGGTTCTGCAAGAGGCCCTTGCACTCTAGATTTAGATTTAAAGAGCTTGCTGCTGAGCACCATTAGAATGAAACTCTCAAGGGGTAGTGAGTTTGACATTGGACCATGTCAATTCCCACGTCCCCGCGTCACATTGTGTGCACCACGTGGTTTGAGGATCATCCACGGCAATTTCAAAGTCGTCCACATCAGAATTTGTGAGGTTAATTTTTTGTCGTTAATCCTCTTTTCTCTCTCAATGAACTCCGTCAACGGTGCTCCACGTCATCTCTTCATCATGATATTTAACAAAGTTTGGTTATACAACACCTTACATTGAACTCTTCACAACTTAATCATATTTTTGTTACCCAATAAAAGATGTGCGTTTCAAGGATGTTTCCTACATATCTATGCAATTCTTTTTTTATAAAAATCAATTATCATGTAAAATCATGAATATTAAATGAAACAATTCACCAAAAATAATGTTTTATTTTTCTGAAATTGAAATATGGTATGATTGATTGGGATTAAGTATGAATTGAGACAATTGTTGATTATGCAAGATAGAAAAACATGAATTCTTATAGCAAAAAAGAAATTTCTTTTTTTCTTTTTTGAACAAGTGTGTTCAGGAAACACACTGCAAGGGTTTTTCCATCATGAAGACAGGCTAACTTTACACAAGGTAAAGAACCTGGTGCAGCAAAGTTCTTTGCATAGCACGATAGGCAGATTGTGAGATTATTGTACCCAACTGTACACTCAGTGTCCCTCCACGCATCTGTCACTGCCACTGAAGGAACGACATTCTTTGGGGGAGGCCACTGTACAGTACAGTACATAGTGATGAAGTTATCTGTATTTGTGAAAGTTCAATTGTAAGATTGCTCCGACTGTGAAAAGCTCCTGTGAAAAGGAATTGTGTGCGCCTGCTGGCTGGCTGCTGCTGAAAAAACATGCAGAGTCCGGATACACGAGAAATCATTCAACGCAGTTACAGTTACAGTTACAATCTGCATGAAGCAATTAAGTGCGTTACTTTCTAGCTGCGATCAGCAGGCGCTGGGTGACGGAGATCGGACCCTGCATCAGAATTGGAATCACGACACAACTACCGGTACTACGACGTGAACAGTCCTTCGCCTGCAGCACAGGCCGGGAGGCACTCTGTCGATCTGGCTGCGATGAAAAGGCAAAGGCAAAGGCAAAAATACTCATGAAGCCTATCCGACTCTAGCTAGCTAGTCTCTGATGCTAAGTAAGTTGTAGCAGCAATGTTCATGACAGATCCGTCTGCCGTGCGCTTGCTGAGTGGGCCTCCACGCAGTTGCTAGCACAGCCTTTTTCCATCCGGCCTGGCCTTTCTAGCACAGCCTTTCTGAGGCGCCTCCTGAACATGTATGGGTGTGGGTGGGTGCGTGCGTTCACGTAGACTGGAATAGAATAGAAAAAGCTCTTTTATGTTTTCTTAACGCATTGATATCGGTGGAACTCATTCTCCTACGTCCACGCGCGTCAATGATCGGTGGAACTGTTCTTGTCTTCCACGGAGTACTACTTTTTCTGTCCACCGGACTTCACTCATGTAAGCCTACGTGGCCTCAGGTAGAATCAGCTAATTTCAAGTGTGTACCAACTCCCAAGAAATGAAGTGTGCTGTAATAAAACTAGATAAATAATAGATATTCATGTGACCACACAAGCTATAGGTCAATAGGATTAATGTAAAATTTTCCTGAACTTTAAGTAGAAAATGCTTTTAGTGCACTAGAACAAATCAAGCTCCACAAGTCAAAATCTATTAGAGAGAGCTATATATTGTCCTTCTCCCCCTTAAAAAAAATGTTGCATAGCATCTAGTTATGAATCTAAAGTGGATGCATAAAGAAGTAAAATGTGCTTTTTAGAATGGGAGATCAAATATTGTATTCAAAGTTATATATGGTGTCTAATTTAGAAATGGAATCAATACTCAAAGTTAGATGAGATTTTGGATATGTTGTATAGGGACTATGTGTGTTAGTACTACAAAACTTCATTACATCAAAATAGGAAGTCATTTGTTTAGGAGTGGATAATGAGTTTATTCCACTTGTGTAACTCGTTGTATAAACTTTCAACCAATCACAAGTCTCGTAGTGTGCAGAGTTAAATGCAATTGTCGTCATTTATTATGTCAATGCCCTAATTGTAGATGCCACAATATTTGGCAAAGTTTTTAATCTTTCAAAAATTGCTTATTTACATTAGAGAAAATGTAGGCCTTGTAGAGGATTATTTGACTTTCAATTGATGTGTAAATATAATAAAATAAAATATTTTTTTTAAATTAAAAAAAAATCAATCACCAAATAAAAAAAGACATACAAGTTGACATCAATTAATAAGATTCTCTATGACAAAATTTGGGCTATTTTTTTCTCCATTTGCATGTTTGCATGCAGTCAAACAACCCATCAAAGGGTTGAAATTCTCTTTAATGATGTGGCAAAGAAAATCTAAGGGGGTTGAAGCATTATTTACGCACTTTTCATCTAAATTTTATGGGTGCGTAGGGTACTATTGTTCAAGTGGCAATATCTAAAAGCTTGACTAATAGTATGAGACTCCGGTTTTGAATTTTTCGAAATTCTTCCCAAATCACAACAATATAACTATATGTTGCCAATCTACATGTACAATTGCTATTATGTAATTAACCTTAGTATCTTTCTTTTGAACATTATTGAATTTCTTTGAAAAGTGCCCACTTGTAAGTTGGCACTTAAAATTAGTTATTCTCCTCTGTCTCCTCAAATTTCCATGTCCATTCTAACTCCAAAAGGATCATTGTTCCTTCAGTGATGCTAGCATGTATGTCTGCAGCGGCAAGCTTGTGACCTTAAAGTCCCAAACATGAATTTTTTTTTAAATTATTTTAGATTTTTAGATTTTTCATAGTAAAAAACATTTATTATTTATAATAAAATTTGGGACCTATGACCATAAATTCAATTGTGTAATCCAATGACTATGAAGTTAATTTCTTTTACTTCCAATTATTAATGTTATTGGAAGAACACTATAAAAAATTAGGACATGAAATTTTAGTTCACCTACTACAATTTAAATGACTACACAATTACAAAATTCTGCTTCAATGCAATAAAACACTATTAGTACAAAATGCTAACAAAAAAGATTAGAAAATAATTAGATTCTATTAAAAATTAGATTAGATCTATTCATGTCATTTAATTCAAAGAAGAAACTATACCCAATAATATAATTTATAGCTTCTTTAGATACAAACTCAATAACTAATGTCATCAAATGACAATCTCATTGACTTCTTGTAAATATCCCCCAACCTAATGGAGTAACCACCTTCATGAAATCCAAAACAATACATTAGGCAAGATAAATTAGAAATGGATGAATGCAAAAAACACTATTAGTATTTTGCATTACATTTGCAGTTTTTGAGTTGTAATCAGCCATAACTTTTGCAAATTGAAATCAATGATCTTGAATTTTTTTTAAAGATCAGCTACTAGAAAATAATTATTTCAATTTCAATTTAGCTAATTTGTCATACTTTGTGGTTTAGGATTTTTTTATATTGGGGGGTGAATGCAAGAAGGACTGACCATTTTGTGTAGCATTTTCCACAATGCTCATGATTTTTTCAGTACTTTATAGTTAGAATTTTTTTTTTTAAATGTGAATTTTTTTTAATGTATACGCCTTTAAGAAGAAGGTACCTTAGGAAGGAAAAGTATAGAAAAATTCTCTAAGTATGAGAACTAGAAAAGTGCAAAATCTTATGAAAATAGATACTTTAATGTTTTAATTTGTAAGAAATAGGGGAACAATTTTCAAAAAACTAAAAATTGTCTATTTGAAAAAACTTCATGGTGAAGAGATTTTACCCAAAGAACCATCTTGAAACCATTTTCAATGTTTAGAACTACTTGCGCAAGGGAGCCCTATTTGCATGAATGTTGAGGACATAAAATAATTTTTTTAAATACTTTTTGGTAGGCACATGCCTCTCTAATGTAAAGATAGCCTAAAATTTTTTAGCTCTAGATCCTTAATTTTGAATAGTCCTGAGTACTAAAAAACCCTAAACCACAAAGTGTGACAAATTAGCTAAATTAAAATTAAAATATAAAATTATTTTACAAAATTCTTGAAAAAGAAGTACTCTAATATCTTTCTAGTTACTAATATTAAAAAAAAATTGAAGTACATTGGCTTCAATGTGCAAAAGTTATGGTTGATGACAATTCAAAAACTTCAAGTGTGATTTAAAATAAAACTAGTCTTTCTTGCATTCACTTTGGGTACTATCCAAAACTAATGATTTATAGCTAAAATTTGTGTGGTATTTGGGTATATTTCCACACTAAAGAGGCCTATGCTCACTAAAAAAACTTTAAGAAAAATTATTTTATGTCCTCTACATTCATGCAAATAGGGTTCTCTTGCATGCACAACTCTAAACAATGAAAATGGTTTCAAGATCATTCTTTTGATGAAATATCTTTATCATGAAGTCTTCTCAAATTGACAATTCTTAATTTCTTTGAAAACTATTTTATCTATTTTTTACAAATTAAAACGTTAAAAGTACCTATTTTCATGAGATTTTGGACTTTTCTAGTTCTTCTACTTAAATTTTTTTCTATGCTTTTCTTTCCTAAGGTATCTTCTCCTTAAAGGTTTATACATTAAAAATAATTTTTGCATTTAAAAAAAATTCTAATTATACAATACTTGTGAAAAAATAATGAGTATCATGGACAATGCAATAAAACATTAGAAGATTTTTGGAGGGTCGGGAGGGTCGTTGTAGGCTTGTTCCCTCAACCTTGTTCTAGACTTCTAGTTGTTTTCACTATCAATTTTGTGTTTTTTGAAAAAAAATTAGAATAGAAAAAAAAGCAAAAAAAATGGAATTTTTTTGTGACATGGTAGTTGCCATGCCACATGAAGCAACAACTGCAAGGTTGTTTCCCCAACACTAGTAGCTCGGGGAACTTGCAGCCCTCCAAACTTGCTAAAAATCTTCTAATGCAATTGGTGTTTCTTGCATTCACCCAAATCTACCCAAAGTGTAAAGAAAAACAATAGGCATTAAAGAACATAATTACTCATTTTTATATTGATTAATAATTTTTAGTCCATAGTCATTAGTCTACACCATTAACTCCTATAGGTTTTTGATGTTTTTAGGCCTAAAATTGCTTCAAAGTACTCAAACCCAAAGCAAGGCTAAAATCTTCATCTATATTTATTCATTTACAAATTTAATCGTAGGATCCTTTAGTTAACTTATTAGAATATATACCCACCTAAAATTTTATAATAAAAAACCTTACCAATTGGAAGATAAAGCTTGGGGGAAAGGAGACCATTGATGCAATAGAAATGACATGAGATAAATAAAGCATCAATTTAATTCACTGGAGATCAAATTAAATATTTATTAGATATACTCTAGGATTGAAAATATGTCAATTATACAATTATGTGTAAAATATGGTGGTTATAAATCCTCGATTTTAGAATATAGTAGAAAAAAAAATAAGATGATGGACATACTTAGAATCCTTGAAAAACTATTTAATAGGAGTAGTACTAGAATACTAATACTATAAAAAGGATGGATGAAAAATAATGCACTTTTTATGTACTTTTGAAATCAAATGCATGTCCTATAGAAAAAAATGAATTTGTTGTTTTAATGGGTAAGAATTTGCTATTGTTCCTATGGTTGAGTGGTGGAGAGATGGCGTTTTTTTGGTTTTAGAATTTGCTTACATTAGATCCATGGCAACTGCTTGAGTTTTTCTGGACAACACAAGTGGCTCCATTGCCCTCCGGTGGTTTTGAAGGCATTCTGGTGGAATGTAGGCGGAGCAATTTTTTTTAGTCCTTGAAGTGTTGCCATGATGAGACTTACATTGAAATGGAATTTTCTTCACTACTATGATTTGTATATTCACCTTTGGATGTTGCTTCAATTTTAGTCATGTTTTATTTAGAATTTCATAGTACAAATTGATGATTGCTGCTTCACTTTGCGGTTAGGGTTTAGGATTTCAATTTATTTTGCAAATCATGTGAATGTTGCTTCACTTTTGGTTTAGGTTTAATTTTGGTTTCTATTGCCATTTTTGTGACTCTTGCTTTAGTTAAGATTCTGATTCAAAATCTTGTGAATGTTACAAGGCATGAGGTTTACAATTATTTCTAATTTTTGTTGGAGTTTTGATTTTTTGTTTTGTCTACAATTTGCATTGCAAATGTTATCAATGCTATTGGACTTTGTAATGCTTTCAATTGCTTTGAATTTCTCTTCTACATCTTGTGAATGTTAATTTGTGACTTGCTTGTATAATTTACAATACTATCCAAGATCTGTTTGCATTTGTAGTGATAACTTGCGAAGAGACTATAATAAGCTTACTTAGAAGCGTTGCATTGGATCCTAGAGGAGGAGAAGCTTGACTCGTTGGGGACACCCAATAGTAGTTGGTTGGAGCCTTCTCCAACATTGTAGATAACCCTTGCAACTTGTGGTGGTTTTAGATGAAGGTCTTTTCTATTTTTTCCCTTTAACTATTGTTGACTCTAGCAATTGCTACGTTCTGCTAGTTTCTGTAATCCTTGTCTTCATTGGCATCTAGTATTTTATAGGCTCTTAGGAACTATCTGGAAACTGTAGTTTTTTTGTTGTTGCATATATGTTTTTGCAATTTTGGAGTGTAGAGTGTAGACAACATGAACGAAACATTAATATTGTAAATGTATATTCACAAGTTAGGCATGAACTTGTTATAAATGTGTATTTGAATACAAATGCAATGCTTAATTTTTATTGTTGTTTGCTTCTCTTGTATTTGAATGCAATCTTGGTACTTGGCTTTGTAATATTTGTGGATTCAATGTCTTTTTGCATTTGATTTTGTGTACTAGAGGCTCATTTTTGTTGTTGTAGTCTTCTATGTTTGTAAGTTCAATTAGGGTTTCAGTAAGCATATTCTATTTTCTTCTTATCTATATGTTTTCATTTCAATTGTATGGAAGTGCTTTTCACAGTTCTATTTTGGATGGCACTTGCAATAGTAAGTACCCTACATCACTTCTTGTATCAAATGTAAATTTGCATGACATGGAATGACCAATGTTCACATAGTCATATGTAGTATTTTATTTTGTATTTTGTAGTTCTACAATGTTGAAAAAAAAATAGGGTGCCAAAAAATAGTCCCCTTACCCAATTAAAAAAAATTGAGTGTTGAAAAATACCTATAAGTACATAAAAAATCCCCCATAAATTACCATGTTGTCACACAAGTTCCCAAATGGGTGTGACCCCCTTGAGAGATCAAGTCACTTGAATGTTGAAAAGAAGTATTTTTTATTTTTTCCAAATGGATAGATTTCATCTTTCAAACTTTTTACACAAAGATGTGTAGATCCTACAATTTGTTATTGTATATAATATGTTGAAGAAATAAATTAGAATTTATAAAGTATGTTTTTAATAATTATAATTCATAGAAATCTAATGTCAACAAATATGTATGGAATAGAAAAAAAATCTTTCCGTTCAGTGATTTAGTCCAACAAAATTATGTAGAGATTGTCTATAATTTGTCTTTGCATCAAGAAACCATCTAGCTATAAATGAATACTTCATTGTTAAAAAACCATCTAGCTCTAAATGAATCCTTTATTCTTAGGTAGATATTGTTATTGTACTTTTCTTCATTTAACTTTTTACCATTGTACAAATTGTTGATTTTCAACTTTAATATTGAATTCACTTCTTGTATGGAGATGTTGGTTTGGTTGTTAATACAAAGCCCCTAGAGTTAATGCCTAATTCAAAGGATATGTGTAATATTTACATTCTAATTCTTTAGTGTCCATGAAGAAGCTCTGACTTGTAGAGTATGTATTAATAGGTTCTAGAACTATTTGGAAAGTGAAGTTATTTTGAGCTTTTGATATTAATCCTTATATGTCAGAGCAAAAGTTTTTTTGATGTTGAAAAATTGGAAGCTATGGAATATCAAGTTCATCAAATATTATAATCTCAAAATCCACATTGTAGATTATCTTATAAATTGTAGATTTGCAATCATTAGTAAGTTGACTTAAAATCTCAATTGTGAAAACTTCAATAGTAGAGTAGTTTTCAAATTATTCTAGATTTTCTAGATCCAACAAAAAGCTACTCACTTCTATTTATTTCTCTATGATACATAGGGATTAAAGTGTAATTTCAAAGCATGAAATTTTTTTAATGTGGAGAAGTGTGCGAGAATATGAACACGAATGGTGAATTTTGTTAAAATGGTGGTATTCCATTAATTTGGTACTTTCAACATTTCAAATCGCACAGTTTGAACCATTTTTTCTGTACTAGAATCTATATCAATACTAGATTTTTGAAATCTACATGTCTTTTAGATATCCAAAATCTATATGAATCCTAGATTTTCCAGATTGCTTAGTCTGATGTGTATGTTAGTCATAGATTTTTGAAATCTAAAAGTGACCTAGATGTTAGCAATGTACACTTGTCCTAGATGTCAAGGTGTGGAAATGGCATATTAAATACCGCCATTTTAATGAAATTTGCCATAAGAGTATAAAACAATGCAAAAACAAAGGTATTGTGTGCGTAGTATAGATATAACCTCTTTAACAATATTTGTGAGTATATGCATTTCTTGAATTGTATGCATTAGATGCTTATTGTCATGTATCATGTATGTGTGCAATGTAATGTCTTTGGTTCATTACTAAGTTTGAATGTCTTTTTTAGAAGTATACAATGTGTAGGCTAGTATAGTGAAGGATACTTTGATATGTACTTAGATTACTTGATTGACGCGTACATGTACTACAAAGAATTAGATGGCTCAAACCTTGAGGAAGAATTATGAAACCAATTTTTTCTTACAGTGCATATATGGTGTATTGCATATGATTGAGCATAAATATGGTATGTTGCATTAGGTGTGCACATAAGTTTGAACAAAATGCATATCTAGTATTATTAAATTTTATTATTTTTATGCATAAATATTCTATAAGTAAAATAATTAAAAAGACTATGTTGGAAGCTATGTTGTTTCAAACAAAATTATGTTTATAAAAACATGCATGCATTTGACCTTCACTTTGACATTTGTATTGAAAACAATGATTTTAGCATTCCATAGCATTACCTCGGGCTATTGCATAAAACGTAATATCATGACCCATGAAACATTTTTTTTAAAACTATGTTTCGAAATACATTATAAAGACCATGTTTGTATTACAAGTAACATAGTCAACTTGTTTCAAATGTGAGTTTTTTTTTTAACATAAAGGAGGTAACCCATTTCTAGCCAATTAAGCAATTCAGCATATTTACTATATGCACATGGTCATGGAAAAAATTTGTTTGGGTGAAGAAATAGATATGAACAATGTTCCATATTTATTTTAAATTTTTTTATGAAAAATGGAATTTCTACGAATTATTTTCACAAAGATTTTGCTTAACACATTTCTATTATGTAGGCTAACCCAATTCCAACCATAGGCAATTTATACCTATATGTAATCATCGTGGTAGTCCTAGAAGCACTCACTGTACACTTGAAAATTGACATCAAAAGTAATAAATATGTACATTACTTATGAAGAATTCATACATCTGGTTTTAAAAAAATGGGCAAGTTTAGAGATGTTTGGAAACTTGGGGCTTCCTAGTCCCGCTCAAGTAGAAACCTTAAACCAAAACCCTAGATCACTCTTCTCCCAACTACTTCACTACTTGTCTCTCTCCGCCACTCTATTGCATTTTCCTACATTGAGTTGCATTAGGAATGTTGCTTGTAATGGATATGCAACAGGGAAGGCTTGAAGGTGGTTCAATTTAGGAATCCATAACTATTGGAAGGATTGTAAAAGGGCGACATAATTTTCAAATAGATTGTCGGTGAAGGATGGTGCTCCATTTTTTGGAGTTGTGATGCAAAGTTTTGTCCTCAACTGATATTTAACTAATTATGGACAAATCCATAGTCCAGAAATAAATCGGCCGTCAGCCGATATAGTCGAATGCATAGATTTGTGTGTCATAAGCAATGAACAGAAATGGACGCAACCACTAAACAAACCAAAGTACCACAACACACGGCAAGTTATTGAGTTCAGAGCCTACAATTAGTAGTTAAATGAATAATTTCATAAGCTCCTATGCTGTGTCCAAATTTGGAACAAAGTATCGGCTGGCGCCTGATACTGCCAACCGATTCCTAACATCATTCTCTAAAGCACCTAGATCTATGAAAGTGTTTGCACTACGTAAACTATGAAAATCGACTATGGCAGCCATCTGTAAGATGAAGAGCAACGAATGCTCCTCCTTAAACCCTAAACCCTGAGTCCATCTGATCCAATGAACTGAATTGCTCGTATCAACTGGCAGCCGATATCCCCCCCAGAAAACTCCAGAGAACAAGTCTTGAAGTGAAGAGGCAGTCGATTCGATAATACTGGTGTTGACAATAAAGCCGTTCAAATTTGGGAATAAGGTAAAGGGGACGAGATTGGAAGGTATTGAATCCCCCCCGATTCCAGTCTGCAAGGGTATCGGCTGGCGGCCGACACCATGTAGGGCAAATCACCAGAATATCCCATTCCAGTTTGGCTTCCCGTACTTGATTGACTGTGCAACTTCATAGTGTAATTGTCCCGGTCTGATTGCGCCTTTCATGTATTCCGAGATTGACTCATGCTCGTGCATGGGATAAATGAATGGAATAATATCTGTTGAAATGTTCGGAATAACTCTACTAATATTCGGGAAATTGAGATCCCCCGTAAATGGTAGCGGAATATAGCACGCCGGATCCGGCGTCCTCCTGAGCGAAAGCGGGCACACATCGACCATGAGCACTTGGTCCGTGAAGCATGTCATCCTGGATGGTCTCTTAGTGTGAAGTATTGAGAGCATTTTGTAGCACTACGGGAAATTCTGGCTATCTACACAGTACTCTCTGCCATAAACGAACGCTAGGTTGTCTCTGATATGTTTTGGAAGCAAGTGCGCAAGCAGAGGCCTAAGATCCACTATTGGCATCCTGGACCAAATTCCTACGTGGAACTTTTCAAACAATGTCATGAACATTGCAACTAGCCTTGGCCTTTTAATGACATTTCTGTGCGGGTCCGACTTGTCCACCTCGATATTCAGGTCGAGATAACAAAGTAGTCCCGTGACGCATAGAACCACACATTTCTTGAACGACTGTGGATGGCCCACGTTGGACTCCTGAACAGAACATGAGTTAGTAGCTACAAGATTATACAACATCAACATCCATTGAAAGAAGACAAGCCAGTTGATATCGGCTGGCAGCCGATACTGCGGCCTGACACAAGACAGCAGCCAATAATTCATATTGAGAAACAAACAAAAGGTGCCAGATAGATTGTGCATAGATGAGTGAATGCCTGCACCTACATTATTGCGATCACTTGATTAGAATGATCAAGACCTAATGCTGGAACTCTCAAAGGAAACATTTGAATGCTTTGAGAGTGAGTGTCCTGTGCGCAAGTTTTAGGAAAAATCGGACTGAAATGCCTTCATTACAAGAAAATTGATTAATCAATACAAAAGAAAATAATGTACACAAAAGATGTAGTCTCTAGACGTCCTCCTTTATCTACAGAGAATATATACAATCTACAAAAATATGTGTCGGCTGGCAGCCGATACACTATGCCTCCTCCATTAGGACCCGTGGGCTAGGAACTCCCATGGCCTGCAGCTCCTCCAGTGAATATGGCACCTCGAATCCCTTTTGATATGGCGGTGTCACATTCACGAATTGATTATGAAGAAGAGAGCCCGGCATACAGCGTGCACTTCCAAGTGAAGAGTTCTTTAGACAGAACTCTGGGACCGTGAGTCCCGAAGACAAAAACCGTTCAATGAACGGGACGAGCTTCGCCTGGAGATAAGGCAGTTTTCCAACCTTTAGCGAACCCTCCGAATACATAGTAACCGCGGGTGGATGAATCGCACTATATGGCTGATTCAAAACGTTCCGATAGGGCTCGTGATCCACGATCAATGAGTTGTTGATCGTGGCCCCATTATCGTACAAGGAGGATGAAGCGAGAATCCTTGCGAGACGCTTCATAAAAATTGGTCGTGCGGGATTCTGAGGGTCTCGATAAGCACTCTCGTCACAGTACTCCTGTCCAAAAGCCAGGTAATCGTCTCCGATATCCAGCACCATCCATTTCAGGTTATGAAGACGCTACTCAGGAGTCTTCTTGGGTAAATACGACCAATAAACGATCTGAATGTCCTGAACCTTACAGAACCTGATGAACTCCTGAAGACCTGGTCGAGGTCTTACTTGTGACCTCTGATGCATACTTTTCCCTTTAAAAATGAGGGGCTCATAGAAGAGCAGAGTTCCCTGAACCTCAAGGAAAAGAAACAACTTCGGAGTCGCTACCTGAGACGGGCCAGCACTAGACGTTTTCCCTGCCCTTTCTTCTAGAGTTGGTTTGTCACACTCCTGCCAACCTTCAGACGCGGTGGCGGGGAATTTCTCAGAAGATTTGGAGTCATCATCTGCATTGCAAAACGAAATACATAGAGCATGAGAAGCAATGAACCTAGGTACATAACAAAACATTCGTGCATCGTATCGGCTGGCAGCCGACACAGTCCAGAAGTACTCTAGTCTGCCGAGATGAAGGCTCCTACTGACAAGTCTACGCACAAGTCTGAGCCAAGCAGTGCTACGTATACATGAGCTATTTTAGATACTCCACAAACATCGCGGAGCATGTCTATCGCCTACGAACCTCCAGTCTGAGCCCGCCTCTGAGATCGAGCGGGAGACATCGTTTCATTTGGGAAGTCCTGCTCCTGCGCCGCCGTGCCACCGTCTTCCTCGTCACTCGGTCGTTTCCGCTTTTGTTGAACCTGAGTTGACCTCCGCAAGTCCGCCGACTCCGACTCCTTTTCGAGCGTGGCCGACTTGCTTCTCCCTTGTCGTGGTTCAAGCGGGGAAACCACCATGGGTGTCGGCTGGCAGCCGATACTAATGTCAACTGCAGTAGCTGGGTGGCCAATTGCAGTGACTCCCACTTGAGGCTCTGTCGCAGGACTGACCACTAGAGCCTGTGGAATCCTGTGAATCTCCTCTGACGGTGGCTGAACGTGCAAGTCCACGACCATTGCGACCGATGAATTTTCCGGTCGGAGCATCTCGAGCGTCTGCGAATTTGGAGCCGGGGGGAGATTGAGAGAACGCCGCGGAGATGAAGGACTTCGTTGCCGCTGCCTTCGGATGAGTGTCTCTTCTGGGGTGTCATCACTGTCTGAGTCAATCAGAAACGTCTGAATTTCTGGTCGCTCCTGAGACTGACCTTGCGGTCGTCTCCGCGCCGCCGCGCCACCGGGAGTCTCCGTCAGATTGAGGGTCGAGATCGGCCGCGGTTGCTGATGTGATGCCGCAGGCGACACTTGCCCCGATTTGCTTGCGCCCCCTCGGTCTGTCAGCGCAGGCGTCCCCGAAGAAGGTCCCAAGGAAGCCGAGGAGACGAGGTTCATTCCCCTCACACGTTCCGTGGTCTTCTGCAATCCGTCCTCCTCCCGAACAAACTCCATGACGGCCTGCCCATTCCTCTGCGAACCCATGGAGTACAAGTGAGTAACATGTTGTATCGGCTGCCAGTCGACAGGATTTCACTTCCTCTGAACAATGCAAATGTGAGGAAGGGATAAGAAAACTTACCAGAGCAATCTCCGTGACGTTCCCGCCCCCCCAGATGTTGATGACGGTGGCATCCTTGGATTTTAGGGTCGGCATCATCAGTTTCTCTAGAAGTCCATGACCAACCCTGCACATCCCGCCATTCCAATCGACCTCGCCCTCAACGTCGACATTGAACCAATCGGGTGCCTTGTTGATCCCAGTGAAGCGCTTGAAGACCGGGAAAATACTGGACCTTTCCTCGGGCTTCGGAAAGGTCAAGGACAGAGTGACCAAAGGCATGGATTCAATCTCCGCCTTTTGAAAGCCTCCATGGGGAGATGGTTGATAGTACACCGAATGGTAGTACCAGGAGGACGAGGACGAGTACGAGGCCGTCGCGACAGAATCTCGGAAACGCGTGTTCCCGATAAGGAGCATTGGCAGGGGGATGTACGCTTTGGTCTCCTCGATATTTGGACCGTCCACCTCAGGGATTTCAGCGGCCAGTGCCAGATCGAGTAGATCGTTCTTGTTCACTGGAATCGGTTCCCCCATATCTGTATAGCCAAAGAGGACAATGAATTTTTTGTCCTCGGGTTCCAGCGCCATATTCCCCTTCGATTGACGGACGAAGTCGACCACCTCAGGAATACTCTCTCCGACATAGCATTCGTATTTCAGGTCAGCGGACTTCCCACGCGTTGGAGGCAATTCGATTTTGGTGTAGTTCGCCAACGTCGTGAAGAAGACTCCCGGCGCCTTGCCATCCTTCGACTTGTCCGTCGTTGGATTCATAGGGTTCACTCGCCCCTTCAACCAGTTGTTGGCGTCCGTGAACTTCATCATGTCCTTCCAGACGTTTCGGACTACGGCTGCTGAGTACCCCTCCTTTTCAGCAAGCTCCATCCAATCCTCGTCAATATATGGGGTCCAATTGTGGTCCTTGCAGGGAAGGGGATGCTTCTTCCTGGTCCACATGATCTCGTTCATGACGATCCTGTCCAGCTTTTTGTCCTTGCACCAGTCGAAGAAAGTAATCTTCCCCGAGGACTTGGCCTTCGCGGTGTTCTTGATGCTCACGCGAAGTGCAATGATCTCCCGCCCTAGCTCGCACAGATCCGAATCCCGAAGCCCCAGCGTTGGCGTGAGATCCGTTTTGGTGATGTGAGTGAGCGGCTTCCGATTGAAGAGGAGATTCGGCACAGTCCCATCATCTCCAATAAGCTCCCCGTTCTCCCACGCATCGAAGACCTCCGTCCATAGCACCCAGGTGGTCTCCTTGATGAAGATGAGGGGCAACTTGGAGGACACCTTCTCATCCACGAAGTGCGCCATCACCTTCAACTTCGCAGCCTGGAGGAGTTCCACCGCAATGTTTAGAACATGTGAGAATGGTATCGGCTACCAGCTGATACATAAAATATTAATCAAAAGGGAGAAAAAAATAAAGGTGCGTGGGAATTACCTCAAATGTTGTTGACGGCTTTCCACCTCCACGATGCGGCTCTGGACACCTCGCCTGCACCCACGCCGCTCTTCCCATCTCTGCGCAGGATCTGAAGGTCTCCTTTGTCACTTTCTCCGCGATGTTGAGATTGAGGGCATTGGAGACTCTGACGAGTGTGTCCGGGTCTCTACTGAATACCGAAATGACCTCAAACTCCAGGAGGTCGGTTTTGGCTTCAGAGTCGTCCGGATATTGCTCGGCCAATTCTCGACAGGCCGTCACTGTGTGTTGCCCACCAATGATATACCAGTGGACATTTGGCGCCTTCCACCACGGCATTGAGATGCCGTCGACAACAACAGTCTGATCCTTCCCGGGACACTCGTCCATCACGACGTCTAGCCCTTTGTCCGTTGGCAGTGGAGCCCGCTTCAGAGGAATCCCATGGATTTCCGACTTCTTCCTGATGGACCCGTATCCCTTGTACATGGTCTTCACCTGAATTGAGAGAAGGCCAAAATATTATAGACCAGCTATAGATGACGGCTGCCATCCGATACATTATATGGGAAGATAAAAACTAGTAAAGGATGGAAGTGATCGTCGAATTATCTGGCCAAGTCGGTCCTTTGCAATCTTCCGGTACTTCAACTCGTCCGATGCAATGTGGAATTTGTCCGAGTGAATGACCCCCGGAAGTCGCTGCTTCTTGTAAGGAAACGCGTGCAGGAGCCCCGTTTCCAACGCGTGGTAAACAGTGTTCACCTCGTTCTCCTTCGTCTTGGTTGTGAGATGATTTCCACGCCGGAGTGCCTCGTCGAGTGTCAGCTTTAGCGGCTTGTTGGGGTCGTCCCTGGCCTTCGCTTTTCTCTTCGGTTTGCTGGGAGACCCGGTCTCCTGCAGATCAGTAGCAGCGTCTTCAGTCACTCTCGCCGCCACTTGCTTCCTCGCTGAGGGTACCTTTTTCTTCCCCTTTTCCAACTCACGAGCGATGAATGCATTGTGCTCATCGCGCTCTATCTTCAAGCACTCCCAACCCTGGATGAGCTCCTTTGTACTGGACGGCGTGCTTCCCTCGAACGTCATGCCCATCGACATTGACTTCTCTCCGCAGACCTCTTCCATGCACTTGTTCACTGGCAACTCCACTACGAAATAATCGGCAACTCCATCCGTGCTTCCCAGTGGCATCAAGCATATCATGACGTGCATGGAATCGCCAACAGCCATGACGGACAATACACTTCCTTTGCCAGGGGTCATGTTCCCTTTCAGCTTGAAGGAGCATACGATCTCCATTGTCGTGTCGGGTAACTGCCTCCAACACAGACCCCATTCTTGGATGGCCTCGATCGCTCGCCATGTTGCCCTTGGTGGATACCCATCTCCCAATATCCGAGAGTTTGGGATTTGCTTTCCCAGAAGGCGGGCCAAGAGAGTCGGCTTCCTACAGAACAATACAATTGAATTCTCAGTACACTCACACTATGCACCTTCACTTTGTGCATCCACTGTATCGGCTGCCAGCCGATACAACCTTTCAGTCCCTAAAGCCTACCGTCGGAAGACATTTCTAGAAATTCCTAAGTCAACCGTCTCGGGATCATATCGGCTGCCAGCCGACATAGCTTAAGCTCAAGCTCCTAGTGAGTGTTGAAATGTATGTCGGCTGCCAGTCGATATAGCAAGTAATCGGTGCCTCAGAATCTCAATGGCTATCCTATATGATATAGCAAATGACAGTGTATTGGCTGGCAGCCGATACATGTAGTGCAAAGTACCTCTCAGTCGCCAAATCAGAGGACGCCATCGCCAATGGACTTTGTCGCTTATCAGCTGCTGAAGATGACTTGTCGGCTGCTGAAAAAGCACGCTTGCCTTGCTCTCCTTCACTGTCGGCTAGCCAGAAATGCGTATCGGCTGCGCTAGGATGTATCGGCTGCTACTTTGCTTTGCGACGGGATGTCAGCTGCAAGCCGGACTGGAGGGAGAATGGCAGAGTGAGAGTGAGTGAAGCTGAGAGTGAGTGAAAGTGAGTGAGAGAGAAAGTGACAGAGAGAGAGCAGGAGACGCAAATGGCAAATGAGAGAAAATGAAAGTGGCGAGGGGTGTATACCTCCTAAACCCTCGGCTGCCAGCCGGTAGGCGCAATCATGACAAACCGTGTCCGTTCTTCCATAAATTTCATCCATCGCAGGTTTTCATCCGTTAGCATGTACTCCACATCCAGCAAAGTACATGGAAGTTACGAACACTCATTGCAGAGATGCGTACGTTTTCCAACACGATCTCCCGATGCACGGACTTGTCTCTCTTGCAATCACCACAACTTCATCCTCTTCCAGATTCAAATTTCAGGCGCCAAATTCAGTTTCAGGCTTGCTAACCTAGGATCAGATCTTGGAGGACTTCCATTTTCATTTTCATTTGCCCCACACACACACTCAGAGCGTCCAAGAACCGTCAAGGAATTGCAGTGGCTTGTTGTGGAATGTTTATGAGGGATGCAACGTGACTGGGAATTCAGTAGACCTCAGTTCAGTGCAGCATTGAGTAGTCTCCGGGTTCATGAAGCGCTCATCGACAGTTGTTATTTGGCGTTTAGGCTTACGTAGGATTTGTAGTGGGATTTGAATTGCTCCAAGCTACATTTGAATTGCAGTAGGATTCTAATTGCAGTAGTAGTCAGGAGCATTCTCGAAAATTAGTTGCCAGACAGAGGTTCAAGATTTCCTATTCGGTTGCACATGTGTTTCCATTTCATTATTTTTACTGGTCAGAGCATCTGTGGACAGTGCCTAGATCATAGGAAGCGCAAAATCTAGCTTCGTGCATGATCCCCAAAGTTCTAGCTGTACAATCCTGCCCCTCTGCTTGACCGTACGGACAGTGGTATCGGCTGCCAGCCGAAACCAATTTGTGTACCAGGAAGGTCGTGAAGCAACAGGTACATAGACGTATCGGCTGCCAGCCGATAAGGTCATCACGGGTCTGACAGAGATTCCGACATTGTAGGTTCTGCCTCCGATTTCAAATCATGAGTGGATTTGATGACTGGACATCGGGTGCGAGTCCTAATGAGGCATTCACGAAAAATGGAGGCTTCGGAAGACTGAAAATGCAGAAGGGAGTTGTTGTGGCTCTTACACTGGAAGGATTATACTACTCCGGAAGGGCGGTCGTAGAAAGGGTGGTGAGCTGCGATCCCTACCTCGTACGCGTTCATGTCCTAGACGTTCCAAATAACCTCGATATGCCTCTTCCGTTTCCTGAGGGAGACATGGTGTTCCTGCGACACTGCCGGGAAGGTCAATCGTGTGGGAGGCAGAGAACATCTATCCCCATGTAGAGTCTGAAGGGTCTTCTTCTGCTGGTGTCGGCCGGCAGCTGATACAAGTGGTCACAGATGAAAAACCCATACAACAATTCCTGTCACTCACTGTCAATATGGATGTCTCACTACTGTAGACTATGGGCACGGATCTGCTGTATGCTGGTGTAGGTACAATTGTACAATGCTCTCCGAAGGGTTACTGGGAAGGCTTTCGCGTTCCACACAGCTTCTTCCTCGTTGTGAAGCTACTGCACGTCGTCGATGATTTCCAGGATCAGAGTGCTTATTGCGAGATTCCTGAATTCATAACACTCAAACACTGTGTTGGATTCAAAATACTCTGGAGTGGTTATAAGGTCAGACCAATCGAGACGTCCGTCCCAATAACCAAGGTTGTCGGCTGCCAGCCGACAAGAGAACCTGCGACCCATTTCATGCAGGCTCAAGTCGATGGTAACTACGAGAGTGGTGGGAGTTCAAACGATGTATAGGTAGAATTATGTGATCCGGGTACACAATGAGTACTTCCTACTGCATCAGATGAAGACGAGCGAGATGATAGGCTCTATTCGTCCGACGATGACAACCACGGGTCTGCAGAGGATCACCGCGATGTTCATGGTTACAGTACCTCTGGCACTGCCGTGTCCGACACAAGTGTTGCTGATAGCATGGAGCATTCGGACACGTTTAGAGCTGATACTCAAAGTGGAGATAATGGCCATCCGGATGGAATGCAAGTTGGGCTTCCAATCTCAGATAGACTGCTCTGGAGAAATCAATACTATGAACTTCTCAATGACGACTTCTCGGTTCTCGGAAGAGCCATGATCCAAGTCTGCCTACCAGATGAGGCCTGCGATGATGGCGTCCTGGGCGACACGGATGTCGGGGTCATGTTCGTATTGGACAATGACAAACTGCAAATGACAACCATGCTCTGGAGGCTCACACACACAAGGTTGGAGAGTGGAAGGCTACTATCTGAAATTGTCACGCTCTGCTCAGAGGCTGCTCTATTGAATGAGTCGGACGATAACGGAATGCAGGGGGTACCGAGGAATCCATACCGCTCTGTGCGCAGAAGGGTGATTCCCAAGGATCACGAAAGCCAATCCAGGCTGCAAATGAAGACCTCGGAGACGGAGGTACGTAAGGTCAGCTCATAGAAGTGCTATAAGCTCAGATGCTGCCAGACGTTTCCCTGGGAGGACACGAGGTCTATACGACGAAAGTTCTTTGCTTGCACATTCGAGAGTAGGAGGGAGGTAGCGTATGTGGTGCAGAGTCAGCTTCATGCAGGGGTTATTCCAGGAAAAAAATTCATTACTCTTGCAAATACAGACGTCTGCGAGAACGCATGGTATATCATTCACGGGGTATCGAGGTCGGCCTATCATGTTTACAAGGCTGCGGCCGTGGGAGGATCCGTTAACGGCTCGCATGGAAATGCGGGGGCCCAACGGCCACGGCCACAAACAATCCAAGCTCAAGCAACCCTCAAAACGATCATCGACAACAATGCCGACAAAATGCCAAACGAATTCAGAATGGTTGGAAATAAACGCGTCGACAATCTCAAGGTCCTCCCCTCTGCAATGAATTGGGATCACATGCACGAACAAGTCAATTATGTAAGTCCATCATCTGCCTCTTCGTCTACAGTAGAAAAGTCCTTTTATCGGCTGCCAGCCGATACAATCATGTCTGGACTTTGAATGTAGAAGCCATTGATCTTTCCTTTCTATAGGCCGTCATTTGCAGTTTTGTCGGCTGCTAGGCGATACAACTCTATAGTCTTCCATGGAAACTCATCCATGAAGTCATGTTCTTCAGGTCAATGGAATATGCAATATGAAGCCGGTCTCGCAGTCTGCTATCAGCCGCCTTCAGAATGCTCATTTCAAAAACGTAGAGGTCAAGGCCGTAGGGAGCAATTTCTCAAAATGCACAGAATGTGACTTCCTGGTAGAGTTCATTGCAAAGTATCCAAGAGGTTGTGATGAGTGGCAGGCCCTGGTCGACGACAGAGAGAGACATCTCAATTACCAGCGCGCTTGTAGAAATGTATACAGTGGATGGACCGTGCAGTCAGTGCAAAATCCATCAGAGTTCCTCTACATTATTCATGACAAAATGGACACCACAAAGACTGCCATTCCGAGCAGGGTTGACAGGACGTCCGGACGCGGACGCTGTGTCCGCAGCGTCCGCTGACATTCGCGTCCTGGCGGACGCAACGTCCACCTGTCCCCCGTCCGCCCGATTACAGCCGTCCGATCAACGCGCGGACTGATCTGGTCCGCACGATCTGGGTGTTCGCCTCGGGCAGTCGGGCCGTCCGCCCCACCCGTCCGCTTTCCGACGGTGGTCGGGATGCTGTGTCCGCTAGCATCCATGCGTCCGGACGTCTGGACGTCTGGAAAACGGACTCTATTTTGGGGCGGACGTTGAAATTCGTCAACCCTGATTCCGAGGATGCAGCGCATCACGAAGGTCACCGCAGGGCTAGGGCAAATACCAATCTCGTGTACTGGAATGCTCACACATGGACATGGAGATGGTGCGTATGCACATTACTCCACATCACTTTGGCCTGGGGATTCAAATTTCACAATTTCGTCCATCTACAGGGTCCTCAGGGCCCTAGAACTACCACCTGTTCGGGAGTCCAAGATCCTCTTCTTGACTCCACCACTAAACACCTTCTTCGAGGCTCTACTTCATGGAAAGTCGAGATGCAACTCGTCAATCCCGCAAGCCTCGGACATGGTGATCGACGCAGCGAGACCAGGACGACCTCAGGTCCCACTTCCGAGGAAACTGTTCTTGCAACTCGACAATTCAGCAAAGGACAACAAAAATCGATTCCTCATGGCTTTCTGCTCACTGCTCACTGCCAGGCGCATATTCAAGGAAATTTCAGTGGGGTTCCTTATTGTCGGGCATACGCATGAGGACATTGATGCGCACTTCAGTTATCTCTCTAAACTAATCAAAAGGAAGAACACATACGTACTTGCAGATCTCATGAAGGCGTTCATGGATTCACAGAAGACTGTAGCCTTCATTCCGGAGTTCGTGCAAGAAGTGGCGGACTTCAAATCATACTTCAAGGGCTTCCATCATGATGGGGTGAACAAAATCATCGGGCTCAGAGATAAACACCTCTTCAAGTTCTACATCGTGGAGGATGGTGTGGATCGTGGATGGCCGGTCATGAGGTACAAGCTCAGGGTCATAGATTCTTCGTAGCTGCCTCCTGGTGCACCTGTCAAAATGTGGACAGCGGACAAAAATGGACAACCCAATATTCCACAGGGGGACCCTCGACCTGTGCCTTTCAAGGCACTCTGGGGGAATGTGGACATTAATACCAGAAGGCGAAATGCAGAAAAAGAAGTCGCAAGGGTTATAGAGTGCAATGAGAAACAGACATTCATCAAAAACGGAATAGCAAAGTTCATTGAGTTCTGGAAATCGGGAATGGCCAGAGATAGACGGTACGCATAGGAAATGGCAGGATGTGTGGCTTACTGGGAAAGAATTCAATCGGAGATCAATTCGGTGCTGCCTCAAACTCCTGCATTGCTTCAAGAAGGATTATGGCCGCTCTCTGACTGGACAAGAGATCACACGTCGACTTTTGTAGACAAGGAGGCGGAGGAGAATTATTCAGTAGACACCACTCCGGAGGACGAAGGGGACCCCACTCCATATTGCGGACCTGCGAAGGACAGGCCGCGCTTGAGATTCAATCCATTCAGGGATGTTCTGCTCAGAGACTTTGTTCTTTGTCGACCATGTCACAACAATCATCTGCCTGGCTGGCTGGGATAGGTACTCCAATGTGTGGACATGTCTCCGGGGCCCACGTATGGTAATTTTAAAATTGAGTGGTGGACTCCGATGAAAGCCAAGAGGGAGTCAAAAGCGCTCATTGTGAGGGAGTGCTGGACCCGAAGATGGCACAAGGAACTCTGTCTTCCGTAGATGGTCCATGTCAACATTGTCTTGTACTCGCACAGAATGCCCTCGCACGCAAAGAAAGGACCTCCCACATCTCATGTCATCCCGGAGGCATCCGTTGCTGCTGCTATTGCGAATCTGGAGGCCGTGGGGGCAGCTTTGGACAGAGATGCAGACGAGGGCGGAGAAGATTACTGACATATCGACTCGGACCTATTGGCTGCCAGCCGATACAATAGTTTAGCTCTGGAGTTGTGTCACCATCACATTGCTAGACAGATCCGAGTCCTCGCTGCAGGTGTCGGCTGCCAGCCGATACTAAGGGCTTTGCTGCATGTCGATCGCATGGTTCTTGAACAGGATGTTTTCACTTCAGGATGATTACATGCATATCTACAATATTTACTCATTTGTGGATGTGCCTTCATATCTTTTAGGGTGTGCCTTCATATCTTATAGGTTGTGACTATAAGTCTTATGACTAGTCAGTTTTGACATTTTTAATATGTATCCGTTGGCTGCTGACAAATCACATTTATTTGAATCTCCTATGGGGACCATGTTACAACTGTTTTATCTTCAGTGCACAGGCGATTTGCTCATATCTCTATCTTTCTTGTTCGTTGTCGTGCTTTTTGGTTTTGCGTACTTTACTGTGCTGTCTTATCGGCTGCCAGCTTATATGTCAATGGGCACGGGATGGATGCACGGTCATAGGCACCGGTTCTGCTATTGCATAGAAACCGGTCCAAAATACAACAATCCACTTTTTTTTTGTACCCTCGGTTCTTCTGAACAAGGTGTGGGTGGGCTGCTGACACTTTTTAATCATTTGAAGCATGTTCTCTACCTTTTTTAATGTGGCTATGGACTATGAATTTGTCCATAATTTGTGCAATTGTCCATAATTAGTTAAATATAGGTTCCTCCCTCTACAATCTTTGTTGCATTTGCATTGGAGGTCGGAATAAGCTCAACAAAACTGGAGTTTCCAAGTTGGAGAGCCTGTGCCCAAAAAGACGGCATCTACATTGGGAGCAGAGCAAAGTCCCGCATGACAACCATAGTAGGGAGAGGCCCTTCCGTCAGTAGCAGTGTGCCAATTGGAGGATGCAAGTCCCCAATCACCGGATTGGTGGCTACAGCTAGCCTCCCTATTGGCTTCAAAGTCGGCAATACGTTGTTGCTGGCTATAAGAGGCTCCCTTGTATAGGAGCTCAACGCAAAGTACGAGACTATAGTTCCCTTACCTTGGCCAGCAACCACTCCTGCTTTGCCTACGCCTCCTATTTCTCTGCCACTGCCCTCTCCCAAAGGTGAAGTTGCTTTATTATTGCTTGTACTTTCTTAGCAACCATCACTTGCAATGCCTCCACTCATTGAAGCAACCAGGACCTCAAAGCTACCTCTTGATCTCTTGCCCTTTCTTGTTGCTCCTTTGCTTGCTGATCCAACCCTTTATAGGCACGTTCTTTTGCTTGTTATTGACGGTGATTGAGTTTTTCTCTCCAATCATTTTGCTTCTTGTTCTTGCAATCTCCGTCTTTTTGCCACTTCTGTGTCATGTTTTGCTCTTTTCTTTTTGCTCCACGTTCTACATTTTTCTACTCCCTTTGTTCCAAAGTGTTGATGTATTCCTTCGATGTGATCAATAGAAATTTGGAGAAATCAAAAATAGAATTTACATTTTTTTTCTTCTATTGAGTAAATCTTTGATGTTGGGTAGCTGCAAGAAGCATGTGATAGAGTTAGGGTTCCTATCATCTGCATTTTCAGTGTCATTCTCCTCAAGCAAGTTCACATCTATAGCTCATTGTTGATAAAAAAAAATGCTCTAAGTTGGAGTTTGGAGCTTGTTCAAATTCAACGGCTATGGCATCATTCTCCAAGGCAAGTACAACTGGTGCTTTGAACTCTATATTCACTTTTTCTGGATCCAAATCTTCTTATGACTGTGCATTTTCTCTACCAATGTTGTCTTTTTCAGCTACTTCATGGATGCAGTCTCTATATATATCGCTTGGATCAAAATAGTTGTCCATTGCAATTGATTCCAATGGATAAATTCTTGTGCAGCTAAATCCTTTGGTAATGTTGTTCACAATCAAAGCCTGCCTCAAGCTCATGGACACCCTTTTGTACTAGCACTTGTTTATGTGTAGGATGATTTAGGTGTCTAGGTACCCAATAATCCCGTTAATGCTTGAAGTAGTTCTTACAAGGTCCAAAAACACATACATCTAAAGGTTGCATTCTATGAGAGCTATGAGATGGTAGGGTTACAATGTCCAAACCATTGTCATGTGCTACAATAGCCACATCAATGGAAACATGACTAGTGTGGCCGTCCAAGATCAGTAGATGTCTATGTCTACATGATATACCACCATCTTCCACATTGTTCATAAAATGAGAAATTTAGGCTAGGAACACAGAAGTTGTCATAAAATTAAAGCCTTTAGTTGCATTGCCATTGTTGTACTAAGCTCACAATGTAGTATGATGTTGTAATAGACTCTTTGCCCTTTAAAAATATACAAGAATGGTATGGCTAATCCTATTGCATTGATACAAAACTAGGATTGAGAGCCATTCATATTGATCTGAGATAGTGAGATGTATTTGACAAACCCTTCTCTGAGCTAGAACAATTGCACTACCATTTCTACCTACTTGTATCCCAACCTCATCATAGTTCTAGATTCTATTTGGAGGGTAGTCATATGAGGTATACATTTCACTCAAGTTTTCATAAATGCTCTAGACATTTTCTTTACATATTCCCTTTGTCTTAATAGATGCAATAGCTTTAGCTACCCTCAATGTCAACTCTAGTTGACAATGTTTGAACCACCTCATCCATCCATCACCAAAAATTTTATTTTTGAATGGTGTACATCGATTTTTTGTTATTTATACACTTTCATTTTCAATGCTATTGGACTTAAACCTAAACCTTTGTCACACATGGCTAGAATGTATTTAACAAGCTATCTCTCTTCTTCCATTGTTAGAACACTTTGAATTCTCTTTTTCCTACTTCTCTTCTCACCTTAACACCACTTCCTAAAAGTTGAATATGGAATGCCATGATTTGTAGATACTTGTCTTATGCTTTTACCTTCTTCATATTTTGCTATAGCTTCTTTCATTTCCTCATCATTCCATAAGGAATTCTTTTTAGCCTTCTTACTACTACTCTTATGTGGCCTTACATATTGGGATTGGGATTTTTTGTTCCTCACCTCTTGTACTATTGCCCTCTTTCTTGTAGGCCCCATTGTTGTTGTAGTGGTAGTGATGTCCTCCAAATTTGGGTTGGTGTATAGTAGGACCCCATTCTCCTTCTTGATGTGGCTTTGTTCCATCTACTTGCTCCTCTTGCCTTTGTCCAAGCTTTGTTGCTTTCTTCCTTGCCTACTTTGAGTTGTTGTACTTTTGTTTGTTGCTTCAACTTGCCCATCAATCCTGCTACTCCTATTGTTTCTATTTTGTATCTGTAGCTTTAATAGTGCCTCATAGTTCTCTACCTCACTATCTACAAGGGAATCAGCTTCACTTTTACTAGTACTATTCCATCTTTTGTTTTCTGTATCTTGCTCTTTACTATAGTCACTGCAACATTGTAGCTATTCTTTCTCTAATGCTATATAATCATCCATGGACATCACACTCAATGTGCACAACTTGAATTCTATGTCTTTCTTGCTCATTGTGAATTCTATTTAGGACTTTATGTCTTTGCAATTGTGAGTGGTGAATGTCGATTACTTTGCTTTCTGTTGTCAATCACAGGCTTTTGCAACTCTATTCTGTCCTTCATACAAATTGTAGATGACAATACCTTCACCAACTATAGCATAATAAATGTTAATCACCAAAATATATATAATTAACTGCCTAAAGTACCCAATTCCAATAATACACAATATATTTTTCAAATATCATCTGCATCCATTTTGAAAAATACAATTAACAAACATATTTATCTATTGTCGCATTGTGAATGCTTTTACTATGTAAAAATGTATAATTATATGTCAAATTGGAGGGGGGGTTTTAAGGATTAAGAAGCAATTGAATTGATTTTCCTCTTGACACTCTATTTTTTTACCTCTGTTAGACATTCATTTGATCGTAGTTATTTTATTTTCATTTATAAAGATATTTTGAAACTTACCTTATATATTGGAAATTATTAAAATGAAAGGTGAAGTTTGTTTTACCTTTCTTTTAATTGATTTTAATTCCACATAGGGATGTAGATAGAATTATAGAGTAGAAAGGAATTATTCAGTGGATGAAATGTGATCCATGTGGCTTGTTTGGAGAAATCTACTTGCTTAGATGGAGGAGAAGGAAGATGAGGTGGAGAAGTCTTCTTCTTCCTCCTCATAGTTTGTTTAGGGAAGCCATAAGTTTAGAGAGACATAGCATGTTGAGTTTTGTAAATTTTGTAATGAAAATTTGAAATCATGTTCTTTTTTTTGTGATTTCAAATTCTTATCACTTGCTTGATTTGGAGTTTCTATGTGAAAGTTGTGCTTAAAAGAGTGAGAGGGGTTTATTTGTCATGAAGTTTGAGGGTAGAATCTTTGAAAGCCTATAAGTTATGAACAATACTTTTTTTTAGTTCAGTTTTAGAGTGATTGTAGATACTTGTGTTAGCTTTTCAAAAAGCTATCACACACTTGATTTGAAGTTGTAGAGTGAAAGTTATGCACTTGAAAGTAAAGTAGTGATGAGCTACCTTTGAATTGAAGAGAGAATTTTGACCGCTTATAACTTATAAACAATATTTTGTTTTAGTTGAATTTTAAAGAAACTGTATATTTTTGTGTTAGCTTTCTAAAAAGCTATCACTCACTTCATTTGTAGTTATATAGTAGAAGATATGGTGCTAAAAGTATATGGGTGTAGAATTGCCGCCAAAATTGAGAGAATCAACTTCAACACACTATAAAAGATGAACAATATCTTATTTTGAGTTGAATTTTGAAGAGATTGTAGATATTTGTGTTAGCTTTTCAAGAAGATATCACACGCTCAATTTAAAATTATATAGTAAGAGATATAAGTTTGAAAGTGCAGTAGTGTTAAGCTGCCTTTGGTTTGAGAAAAAAAAACTTTGGACGGTCATAAAAGATGGAAAGTATTTTATTTTGACTTAAATTTTGGAGAGGTTGTAGGTATCTGTGTTAGCTTTCCAAAAAACTATCACACTTTTCATTTGGAATCTTGAAGAGATCATGGCACTTACTTGAGTGTTGGATACTTCTTTGAAGCATTTCACAAGTTTATTTTTCAAGACATTCAACTTCTTTACAACTTTTGGTAGTATACTTGAATTATATTATCTTGTACGGAGCATATATGGTATTTATTCAACTTGGAGCATTATATGAGCATTTATACGAGTATTTGTACAAATACTTAAACACATATTTATTCAACTTAGAGAATTCTATAGGTATTTATATGACTTCAAATACTATACAAGTATGTATATCAATACATGTATTGTTCATATGTATTTTACTTGTATGGAGACGCTATATTTGACGTATATTGTTTGAATTTTACTTTTATTTGGTTATGGGTTCCTTTATGTCTTGGACTAATTTTAGTTGCAACTAGAAATTACACGTTTTTCCAAGCCAAATTCTCTCTCCACGACACCGTAGGTATCAACTAAACTACTACAAGTCCTATTTCTACTCTTAATGTATCATTGTTTCTTATAAATATATTGCTGCCTACACAAAATTATTGCAGCCTATCCTACGAAATTAGATCCATGGTCGGAAATGGGTCGCCTCCCTTAACAGATGAAAATGTGAATAGACAACCACATGGCATGACGAGTACAAAAGATAGGACTCCATAAGAACATGCCTACTAATGAAAGTATTGCACCGACTCACACTAGATGATAAACATGTTGATGCAAACACAAATTAAATGCAAAAAATACATTTTGAGAAATGTTCAAGGCCAACTTAAAGCATCAAATGATTTTGTTGAGTTTTGTATTCTAAACATGCGCATTCAGACATTTCCCTTGTGTTGTTTTCCATGTTTGCTTCTATGTTATCAATGTTACAAAAATTATGGTGGATTTTTCATATCATTATCCAAGTATTTTTTTAATTTCCATTCTACGCCATGTTAGATATGACATGGCATTTTTTGCCTATGAGGTCTTCTTTTGTTTGGCCAACATATATCTTTCATTGGGCATATTGTTGTCCACTCCTATAGACTTCGCTCATATGTTGTGCAATCTTATGCTAGTGTGCTACTATCAAATAGACTGGATATGTCAAATAATCTGGGTGGGTCAAATAGTCTTATGCCATGTAATGCATTCTATCAACCTAATCAAATAGCCACATATAATATTTATGCCATCTTCCTTGATTACTTCTTCAACTTAATTCATGAAAGTTGGTCAATTGGTCCAGTAAGCTAATTAGCTACTGTTATTGACTATTTATGCAAGATGCAAATTTACAAATCTGTAATTGGTCCTAGTATGCAAAGCATACAAAAGTAAGTATGCTTATCTGCTATTTTTTGCTCCAACAATTAGACTTTATGGTTGTTCTTTCTCCCTTGTTTCTGCTCCATCTGCTAATTCTGCTTCAATAAGTCAATTTGTTATACTCAACAATTTAAACTTTCTCAACATATTCTTTGTATAGTCAATTGAACTTGCTAGTCTAAACTATAACTAATTCTTTTGTTTAATTAAATTATAAACTAACACTGCTCCATATCCGTAAGGTCAAATTGTCAAGCACAATGGCTCCTATCAAACTCATTAGTTAATTGGTCAGTCTACTCTAATTCACAATTTCTAATTTCAACTTAACTAAAGTTCTATCACTTAAACTGACTAATTGACATCTCAACAATCGGCAACAACCAAGGAAATCTTCAAGGTAAGCTTGGTCAATTTATCTTGATCTCCAACAATTGCTTGACTCCTTATCTGATTGTCAATTTGTCCATTTTCTCACAATATAGCCACATTAATCAATTCAATTATAAATCATTCAAATTCTTTCTACTTACCTTTAAATGTAACCGCTGGACTATTAGACATTAGTAACTTAGAAAACTACTGCCAATCTCTGGCTACTAATTTCTCTCAAATCTACTATCTAATTGACTTCATAAATAAGTTTATATATTGTTGATTACATAGGCTACATCCACCTGTACATATCATCAAATAGACACTCTTACCAACCACTCACTAGTTGCTCATTTTAATTATCAAATCTCAAGGCTATTCGTCTTCTTCAACTCTCTTAAATGACCATTAGACTTTACTTTTCATTAAACAAGTTTGGCCTTATCTAAGGTCACTGACTCACTCGTCTAATGGACTCAAAATCTTATTTTTAATTAATACCAATCACTGGTAATTTCAGCCTACTTTCTCTCACAGACAAGTAGACAACAAAAAGAAGTTAACACCAACTAAACCAATCACTGGCTCCAAATAACTATCCATTTGACTCACAAAATTAAATTCTCACAATTAGATGTTGCATCCTTCTTCATAGCATCGACCATTTGCCATCAAAATTAAC
Organism: Pseudoscleropodium purum; assembly: GCA_963969395.1. Lineage (NCBI taxonomy): Eukaryota > Viridiplantae > Streptophyta > Bryopsida > Hypnales > Brachytheciaceae > Pseudoscleropodium > Pseudoscleropodium purum. The sequence continues at coordinate 9,770,259 of OZ017802.1, forward strand.
ACAACTTTCTCAACTTGACTAATTGACTACCTGTCAATGAAACAATTGCCAATCTCTAGCTTAATTTAAGAAATTATTGTGCTCACATTTCCACTCTGCTATACTCTGCTAGCGAAGCTAATAGGCTTAATCAACAAAATAAGAACAATGTCGATCCCTAGCTAATTGTCCAAAATACTAATCTCTGTCACTCACTGGTTTAATAGACAATTTAACACACTCTCCAATTAACAACTTGTGCACACAGAACCTGACCAATTGACCTACTTGAAGAAGTTCAACCTTAAACATTCATTTGGACAATGTGTCTCACGGATGCACAACTCTAGACAATTAGACAGTACGCAAAGAATAACAACCGCTTAGTAAATTGTTTGAACAATTGACTCACACACACACAAAACTTCATGCTCTCACAGCAAGAGTATTAGACCAATGCAAAAACAAAATTAAGGGAGACAATGCCAATCATTGGCAACTGCTCCAACAAAAGAACAAAGCCAATCACTAGCTCAACAAAGATGAGACATAAAAATTTAGACAAATAGACAAATTGTATTGAAGGAATGCACAAGTACAAATTGACATAGGCGGGAATCACTGCAAACGCCTAAAAGAGAAAGAAAAAGACGAGCCAAAGTTGTTAGTCTTATATCTTCTTGGCCACAACTAACTCTTAGTTATGTGGCCTGTCTATTAGTCCTAATTGCTTTCCCTTATTTGACTCTAACTACCCTTCAGGCTATTTAATGGTCCTTTTCTATATTGCAATGACTAATTGAACTTACTTTTATTATAACCAGCTTTTAAAGCTATTTATTCAATCCATTAGTCTTTAACTTCAAAATCTGCAAAAAATGAACTCAAAAATTGTGTCTATAGTGGTTTGGATCTACTCATATTTGTGTTCTTGTGCTTTTTTTAAGTCATTGACTTGTGTTTGTTAATTTTGCACAATCACCATGTGTGAAAATTCCCCCTAGAGCCTTGATATGCAAAATCATGGCCCTTATTAAACTTTTTTTACATCTTTTATGTGTTTATAAATTCATCAACTAATGGCAAATCTTTAACTTTATATGTTACATTTTTATATTGTTATAGTCATTTTTTTGTTAGTTTGTTTAAAGGAAACTACATAAGTGGCAAAGCTCTAACTTTAAAAAAGAATAGTGCAACTAACAATTCTCCATTCTAATTTTATTTCCTACACAAACCTCTCTCTTAGTATTATTTCCCACCAAGTTATCTTTTTAATTTGTACTCCTCTCTTAACAAATTCCCATTTCCAAGTTTTCTATATTTTCTCCAACAAACCTAGTTACATTTAGGGCATCCCTCTCAAAGATCTTTTATATACCCCTTTCAGTTAAATTTTAGCTCATTTAGTATCCCATTCAAAAACCTAGCCTTATACTACCCAACCAAATAGTTTGATTTATGTCCCAATCCTAGCCATCCCGTTGTTTTCCACTACCTCTATATGGCCTTGCCATGGATGAAATCTATCCTTCTTGTGAATACCTAACTACCAAAATTCATGAAAGGAAGATCAAATCAATCACCCAACTATCAAAATTCATAGAAGGAAAACCAAAACCTGTCCAACTACCAAAATTTCATGAGAAGAGGATTAGTATGACCAGTTGTTGAAATTCACAAGAAAAAGATATTAGTCCACCCAACTACTGAAATTTCATGAAATTTCATGAGAGAAGGATCAATGCGGTCAACTAAGCTTACTAGACATTCAAGAAAAGTAAACAATAGGAAACAAAATGAGTCCTCCAAGGGACTATTTCCCTTTGATGAGTTCCCATCAATGGAACTCACAACCTTTTTGAGGGACAATAGCTATAGTCTTAAAAATAAATATATTATTATTATTATTATAAAATAATAATGAAATAATAGATGTTTGAAGTGGTCACACTAATATTACATTAGATTTCCAAATTCTATATTTTTGTATTTTTTTTAAAAAAATTCAAGTTTTTAAATATTTTCTTATTATTTGAACTATCCTTCACTAATTAGGTTCAAGAAAATTGTTGACCAAGATAAAATAAATAAATAATTTGAGCCAATGTTCCTTATTGGCTGGGAACTCACAATCCCTTTGAGGGCTCATTTTCCTCCTTATGTCAAATCAATTGACTCAATTGCCAAAATTCACAAGAAGAGGACCAAAGCTTGCCCTTCTATTAAAATTTTATGAAAGGAAGATCAATGTGACTAGTTGCCAAAATTTACAAGGAAAAGACTTGAGCCCACCTTATTAACAAAATTTCACAAGAGGAAGATCATTGTTGCTAATTGTTGTAAATTTACAAGAAGGGGACTAAATTGGTTGACCTAAATGCCAAACTTAACAAGAAGATTACCAAAGCCTATCCATCTACCATAATTTTACAAGAGGAGGATCAACACAACTATTTGCCAAAATTCATAAGAAAAAGACTTGAATTTGACTAGATGTCAAAATTTCAAGAGACAAAGATCAATGCGATTAGTTGCAGGAAATTCACAAAAAAGGAGCAAATCCGTCAACCCAATTGCTAAAATTTACAAGATGTAAACCAAATCACTCAAGCACATTGATGAAATTCACAAGAAGACGATTAATGCCCACCTAGCTACCAAGATTTCACAAAGAAGAGGATTAGTTTAGAATATAATTGCAAAAAATTTACAAGAAAAGAACCAACCACCTAGTTAGTTGCTGAAATTCACAAGAATATAAGATTAATGTGTCTAGTTGCCAAAATTTACAAAAGAAAAGAGGACTAGAACCCGCCTAATGACCAAAATTTTACAAGAAGAAGACTAATTGAATCCAACTATTAAAATACTCAAGAAGAGGATGATTTGATCACTATCTCATAGAAATCTAAGTAGCCAAAAGTTCACTCCAGCCCTATTGTCAATCTTTGATTTTCAAAATTCAAACCAAATTGGAGGTCTCAATCTAGTCTTTACTTGTTGAAAAAAACTTGGCTTTTATCCCTAAAATTCATTGATGTAAAGGCCTCCAAAAAATGAAAAATAAAATCTAGTTGCATTTAACAATAAGACCTAGTAGTAAACTACTTCATTACATTTTAGTAAGAAAATGGAAGGTTCTGACAACACAAATTGTGAGATTATAGCATTTGAAGTTGAAAAAAATGTTGGAGGGGAATCCAAAATTCTAAGAAAATCTAATTTAGGGAGGCTTTTGTACAAGTTAATCACATTTTTTTTTGCATAAATTTTTTTTGCTTTGTTTTTATGACAAAGTTGGTCATATATTCAAAAAAAATTATAACATTTCAAATTGAAAAATATGTAACAAAAAATTGTGATAGAAAATTAGCTTCAAGAAAAGCCTTGAAAAAATAGTCCTATACAAAGCTTTTTTTTTCAACAATTTAAGGCTTGCACATATAGTAATTTCTTCAAAATGTAAACAATGAAATTTTAGGATTTAGCTAGACCTAAAAGGAGAAGAAAAATCACCCAAAATATCAAACTTTGGCAAGCTTGATCAATCTATGTCCAAACTAAAGTAAAGGACAATTTGGCATATTGGGCTTAGCATAGGAGGATGCTAGGTCAAGGTTCATGAAGCCCAACTCATCTTGAATCATTGACACATATGATGAAATTTGGATGGTGTAGAAACCCACAAGTTCTTAAATTGCAAGAACAAGGGAACTATACCATAATACTGACGCTGCAGTAATGTGATGTCACCAATAACATGTCATGTTATTTAATAATATATATTTTTAATTTTTAATTTTTTTTAAAATTAACCTTTTTTTTCATATTCCAATTTTTTTTTTTTAATATTTTTTTTTCCAAACAATTGGTTGTTCTTTTACTGTCAAGGAAACAAGCTTGAAACAGTCCTTTTTTCTCTTTAAATTTCATCTAATGCTGCATCAAATTCTCTTCAAATTTGAAGATGTTTCCTACTCCATAGACTATAATTTTAGAATATTCAACATTTAATTTCAAGAGAATTGAAACATTTGGCAACTATCTCTCATAGCTTCTAAACCCACTTTCTTTTTGTGCATAAAAATGAGAAGAAAAGCTCTTATACCAATGAGGTGGTATGAGGTAAAACAACTTTTGTGGGATATATAAATTAGATTTATTAGAAGCTCAACCATTTATAATTAACCCTTGAAAGACCAAGCCCAATTTTCTATCAAAAACCACTCAAAACTATTACTTTTGCTACATTCATCCAAAAAAAAAATTTAAATGTATTTTAAGAATCTAACCAAAGATACTTATATTTAACTTGTTATTAATCATGTGGTAAAATTTCATCAAGTTTAACCATACATATTGGAAGATAAAAGCATTCAAAGGTATGAGTTTGAATGGATTTTGAAAATCTATCATATTTTAGATCATATTAGGAACACCTACTCTAATTTTCAAAGGTTTTAGAGACTTAATACACTCCCAATAAAATCCTACAATGCAACTATGTTGTGAGAAATGACAATATGCTACTCATTTATGCAATCAAGCTTTTCGCTTTGTTCTTTTGAATCTCATAAATTCCAAGGAGAGATTGAAAAATTCAATCATTTTTTGTAAGAACCAAAAATATAAGTTAGAAAAGAAATATATATATATATATACTCCCAATTGTCCCCTGAGGGGACAATAGTCCTTTAGGAATTAAATGAAAAGTAGAAGTTGTGCTCAAATTAAAATTTCAGGACTCAATTTGGCATAGTAGAAAAACAATTTAAGGAAAATTTGAGAAATCGAGCTAACTTTCATCTTCAAAAATTTGTTTGAGATTTCAAGTCTCCAATCAAAAGTTATGAACAATTTTCAAAGAGGGATTGGAAGGGACATTCTCTTTGACATTTTCAAACATCCTCTTTGAATTTTGTCCATACCGTTTTTTTGAAGTCTCAAAATCACAAAATGATTTTTTTAAAGATGAAAGTTATCTTGATTTCCCAACTTTTTTTAGTTTAAAGATTTTTGAAAAAATTTATCCTTCTATGCCAAAAAAATGTTAGAGAAGTACCCTAGTTTGAATGTAGGGCATAAGGCTACCTAAGATCCTTTAGACATTGGAATACTAATTCTGTTGTAGAATAAATTACCTTGGTTGTATTGCCCTCTATCCATGAAAAACAACTCTTTCCCCCATGAATCCTTGTGGGCACATCCAATTGTAAAAAAAATTGACAAAGCAACAAAGTATTCCTTCTTCCCACGTCCCAAAATTCAATTAAAAAAATATAGTGAATCTTTTTGTTTATAGTGAGCTACCCCAAATCACTATATTTCCAAAAAAAACGTTGTCTAGTCCTTTAGGGGTTAACACAAGGGATTCTACTATTTTTCATTTCAAATACTAGCTAGCACTGCCTAGCATAAAGAAGCATAAATTGACACTTGTTTTGAATCACTAGTCATAGTAAAATTATTTAATTGAAAGATTAACATTCTTTCCATTTCATAATGATCCTCTTGTTGGACCAAATATTCCAGAATAAGTTTGAAAATAAAATCTTTTAAATCCATTTTGCATTATATGTAGAGTTCAATATACACCTATTTATCCTATAAAATTTAAATTTCAAAGCCCTTATCAAAGTGCAGTTTGGGAGTACTAAAAAGTGAAATTTAGGGGGCATTTTCAAGAAGCACTAATGGGCACTTAATTGTAGAGTTTGAGGTCGTCATTTTATGGATAGTGAGTGTGGGCCCAAGACCATGTATGAATCTTTGTTTTGCCTTCTAGAGCCTCATCTCTTTTAATTGAACACTTAAAGATATGCAAAAAGTAAGAATAAATAATGTTGATTGACACTTTTAGTCATTTTATTTGTCTTTCGATTGATGATTATATGGATGGAGGGTGAGAGTTGTTTTATTGGTCCTAGATAGCTATCAAAAGCTGAATTTGACTAAATTTTATTGTCACAAAGTGCAAGAAGAAGATCATTTTGGGCCAAAAAATTGAGGGCAACAGAAAGATCATTTTAGGACGGAGGGAATATAAGATTAAGGATTCATAATATATTTGTTTAATAATCTATCACTTCAAGAAATGGTACATTACATTGAAAAGCCAAGAAAAATCCAAAAAGAGTGAGGTTTAGGTATTTCTAGAAAATCCAAAAAAAAAAAAGTCAAAGAGAGAAGAAAATAGGTTGAGAGAAAATCCAAAATATAGATTATAGATTGGGTCATTGTAAAATTCACTAATTTAGCAATGCACAAAAATTGACTAAATTGACAAAAATGAAACATGAAGGGAAAAAGGATAAGATTATGGTGAAAGTGTTAGGACATGGTAGAAGCAAATGTCAAGGTATGTGTTTAACCTTACTAATTTGTTTTTTTCCATTATGAAAATCATTGATCAATTCAAAGTTAGGCATTAGAATTAGATCCTATAGTCTATTAAAATATAGACTTTGAATTTAAATTCACATTGATAACCCTTAGAGGTTTCTAAAACTATTTTACACTTAGAAAATAGATGAAAAACGTAAAGAAGTTAGAGTATTAGGATGAAGTTTGATTATCAAGAAGGCTAATTTTGGATGAAAATATAAATATTCATCCAATTACAATAAAAGAAGAACTTTAAAATTTCTTTGCAATTTAAGATAAAGTCCCCCAAAAAATCAATTTGGACATACTAATCAATATAGAAAAAATACTAGTTGAAGTTTTCTAAGATATTAAAGCTTAAACTTCATTTACTCATAACTTCTTCTAGAAAGGTATAATTAAAAAAGTATCTTACTATTTTAGAAAGGAAATTTAGTATACTATAGTATAAATCAATTGGAATTCTAAAGGTAACAATTTAAAACTAAAGATCTAGAATCAAAATTGTTAGGTAGGTTTTCAAATTAGACCCTTTGATAAGAATACTAAAATACAAAACCTAAATCTAAATCCCCTTAGATAATTTTTAGAGGTTTTCAAAACCATCTTATACTTAGAAAATAGATGGAAAACAAGGAAGATAGAATATGATGAAGTTTAGTATTCAAGAATGCTAGTTTTAAATGAAAAATACCAATATTCATCCAATCAAAATCAAATTGGAAATTCATAATTTTGCTTCAATTTGGAAGGAATGCCCAAAAGTAGAAGTCTATTTGGATAAATTCATTAATTAAAAATGTTGAATAAAATTTTATAAGATGAATTACAACTAAAACTTCATTTGCTTATAACTTTTACTAAAAAGTTTTGATTACAAAGTATATTATTATTTTAAAATAGGCATTTTGTTTTCTACAACTTTGACTAATTAAAAGTTAGAAGGTAGAAATTTTAATGCAGAATTTTGATCAATTCTAGATGAAATTTGGAACACTAAGAACTTCATACTAGGAAATGCTTGTTTATTACTTGGAAGGTCAATTTGATGACCTTTAAGCACCCAAAACTTTCAGATTTTGAACCCAACAACATACAATTTTGCTATGCCTACTTTTATCTTAAGGATGAAAATGAAATGTTCACACCTTATAATGCATCTTTGTCCAACTCTCCAAAGCCATGCCTACTAGAAGAAAACCTTGTTGCAGGCAATATAAACCTGACATTTTATATTTCCCGCGACCAGCCACAACAAACCTAACCTAGGCCGGTTGCATTGGAGCGGAAGAAGGAAAAAAGGTAGTCAGTTTCCACTCGGGAGCTTCCGTTGCCGGGACTCGAACCCGGGTCGCTCGGGTGAGAGCCGAGTATCCTAACCATCTAGACTACAACGGAGCGTGGCTGGTCATCACCCTCGCACCTCGAGAAGGAGCTGCAGAGGCGAAGCCCAGTCAGCGCCAGGTGCACGAGGAGGGAACTGAAATGAATTTAGCTAAATCTAATGTTCTTAGTTCGAGAAATCCAGCCTGCAACCGGAAGATCAATCACCGGACGTGATTTTTTTTGTCTTCGGGCTTTTCAATCAGCAGGCGTGACAAAATTGCACCACGATACAGGATATCAGTTCACGACCCATACTTTCCTGCGAACACTACACTTTCCTACGGCGAAATCTGTGAGACTTTAACTTCCGAACGCACCCACTGACACAATTGCTTCAAGAAACCCTAAGCTTCCATACGATTGACAGATACTGGTGAAAAAGTAAGAAAGTATAACATGATCCATGCAAGCAAAACCCCAATCACCCTATACGCAAACGTCAATCGCAATTACAGCGTAACTTAGAAAGGCGTTATCCGGCTTCCTCCGATTCCGGAGGTCCAGACAACCTTAGCAGACCAAAGTAGCCGCCATTGATACGTTTCAGTGAAGCATCCGAACACACAAAACCTAGAGTGTTACGCTTACGCTACTCTATTCCCACACGAAGTAAAACCCATTATCCAAGCATTCGCACTGACGAACACGTAGGTCACAGGCTGACCCAGCGCCTGCGCTTGGAACCAGAGTGAGCCCTAGATATCGGCGACGACGGCGATGCCAGTAGCTGGTGCTCCATGGCCGCGATTGAAAAGAATTGAAATTAGGCTGTCACCAAACTCATTCCAGCAGTCCTCGAAGCGGGGTTTCTAGAATTTATGCGGACTGCCATTGAACATCAGTTTATATGTGGTATTGTGACAGCGAAATTGCATCTGGGACGACCGGCTTTGAATCTGGAGTTCCGTAGGACTGTCGCTTTGGCCGAGTGGTTAAGGCGTGTGCCTGCTAAGTACATGGGGTTTCCCCGCAAGAGTTCGAATCTCTTAGGCGACGAAAGATTGTGACCTAAACATGCGACGTCCTACTATTTTTTTCCTGTTTTCTCTTCAATAGTATATGGTAAGGATTTTTTAGTTGAAAATATTGATAATGAAATTTTGTTAAAATTGATTCAAAGAACTTCACTTCAAAGAACTTCACTATCGAAGAAAATCAACTACTCTCAAGACCTTCATTGTGGACCATAGAAATAACAATAATACATTTATTAATTCAAATTTAGTGAATGACCGTTTTGGAAGTTGACCGTTTTGAAAGTTGCAAAATACCTTACAACCTATATATATACTTACTGCACAAGCATAATAGTTGTGGGCCATATTTTCCTGTCTATGATTATTTTAGTGCAGCCGAAGAAACTCTCAGTCATTCAAGCTCGTTGACGACTTCTCCTCCTCACTTGTTTCAAGACCAGTGCAGAAAAAGAGACCCAGGGAACAAGCCGAATGAGAAGGGAAATTCAGAGAAAACTTAGATAAGCACTTTCTTGTCACGACCCTCAAAAACAAAAGACCAAGTACGGAGTATAATTATATGACTTGTCATCATCCCAAACAACAGAATGCTGTTACTGTTGTTCTTGTGAAATGAGAAGGAAAAAAATTCAGAGTAACTGAGATGAGCACCCTAGCTTGTTGTCATGATCCTCAAAAACAAGACCAAGTGTGGGACTTGTCATTATCCAAAACGGCAACGGACTGAATGATCTTCAACCGGGTCGTTATTATTGTGAAAAGCGATCGAAGGAGAATCCAAAGATCGAACTCCGTCTCTCGGCACGATCCTCAAAAACAAGACCAAGTATACTTACTGTACGTAATTCTTCATATCGATCCAAAACAACGGCACGATGATCAGTTCTAAGGTTGTTATTGTACAAGAAATTCAGAACCCGATTGTCTTGATCCTCAGACAGAAACTGAAGACCCAGGAATAGTTTCTGTCTGTTTCTGCCATAATCCAAAACCATGACAGGAATGAACCTGAGGATGTTATTATTGAGACTGGATACAGACTGACCTTTTGGTTCATGTAGATCATATATTCTTCCAGAATCCAGTGTCCCTGTTTGCTTGGCTCTGGAGTCTGGACCGCACAGCAGGGAGGAGGTTTGCAGTGGCAGAAGCTAGCTAGCGGGAGGAAGTTTGAGTAGAGTAGCTGACCCATTTCCGACCACTTAAGCAATTACGCGTATCTGCTGCGCTGGTTTCTTGTCTGCGGAAATTTTTCCCATGTGTAGAAATAGAGTTTGAAAAGATTCCATAATTTTCAGGATTTTTTTTTCTTAAAACATAATTATCCTGAATTTTTTATTTGAAGGTTTTTGTTTGACATCCCTATTTCCAACCACGGGCTCCAAGCAAAATCAACCAAGGGTTGGTTACAATAATGAGAGATTTGTAGCCAACCATAGTGAGCCCCAATGGTGCTACGACTTGCACTATAATTGATCACTAATCATCTCTACTTGCACAAGAAAAGAGTAGCTCATATTGCGGAAAAGAGGGTAACAAAAAAAAGGGTCAACATCTTGTAGCTACCTCACTTGAAAACTGAGCCACCTTAATCCCTAGAATTCCTTGACTATGTTTTCACCAAAAACATTCCCAAACTGCCATTTCTAGAACAAATACTAACAAATTCAAAAAATATGTTCGTGGACACATCCAACTATAGGATCTTGTAGTAAGATAACTTGAGAAGATGTGGAAACTTTTTAGAAATTTTCACCGTGTAGATTGCAAGATATTAGTGTTTGAATTGACAAAAACTCTTTTTTATCTTTGTAAAAAACTAGGCAGTTGCACTTTACAAGGTCACATTTGTATGAAAAAATGTCCAAATTGGTTGCAACTCCTTAGATTCATTTTTCAAGGTAAATTGTCTACACGCTTGAAAAAATTTCAAATCATTTGAAATTGTACAACATATAGGAAAAAATTTAAAATAGAAAGAAGTGAAAATGAACCAAAATACTAAATTGTTAATAATTTAGTTATGGAATTGAAAAATACCAATCCCAATGGTTGCAATGTTGTAATAAGAAATTTACATCTTCTGGTTTATTTTTTCAAAAATATTGAAAATTGAGTGAAATAAACAACTTGAGAGTTTCTTTTAGAGTAGAGAATCCATAATTGCCCACAATCTAAAACTCCTCATAACTTTTGATTCATTGATCAAAATGAAATGATTCAAAACTTTTTTCATATATATAAATAAAGAAAACTAGTTTCAAATTTTTATTTATGAAAAAAGTGATTTTTTTAATCTACCCAAATTGTCCACCTAGTGAAAAAAATTACATATCATACAATAACTTTTTAACTATGTAGTCAAAATTTATGAAAATTATTGGGCCATAATGAAAAATCTCATCCCAATGTTGTGTGAAAACTTCAGCAAAAATAATAAAAATTGCATTTGTAGTGAGCTGTCCAAAATCACTATATTGCCAAAAAAAATGCAACTTGGTCTTTTAGGGATTAAAGATTAAAATAGTAAAAGAGAGACATCATTCAAGTTTTAGGTTTTTAGTTCTTACTTTTGGGACAAAACCTCTTGCAATATAGCTACTTAATTTTATTCATCAGTTCTTTCTTTCAGCTTAACGTAACCTCTAAGAGCCTGTACTAAAGATAGTGAATTTTTTTTAAATTAATTATATATAATTGAACATCCTTCACATGTCTATCAATAATATTCTTGATCCATTTAGAGCATTTTTTCTTCTTTTTATTGATATATTACATGATTTTTCTTGAATTTTTTTCAACAATTATCAATTGGATGAATTGCATTTTTCACAAAATTCATCATCAAAATACTTAGAGGTTAAGCCCATTTGTGAAAATAGGAGTTTGGCAATGAAATTTCTTCAAAATCATTATTTTTCCCTTCAAAAAACTCTTAAGCCTTAAAGAGGTTACTACCAAAAAATTTAGAAATCACATAAAAGACACTATGGGTGCATTTTTTTCTTTAAATCTACAAAATTATACTTGACATTATAGATGTATAATAAGGTAGGTGATATTGTTCTTATTAGAATTGCAATACTACATGATGTGATGTATTCACACCAATAGCAAAAATTACATGTATAAAATAGGTTGGATTTAATTCCTTAAAAATATATATACAAACCTCCCAAAAGACCCCTTGTTAAATGGGAGGTTCCCTCAATTTACATGGAGTAACCTCCCCAAGTCTCAAGTACACATGAAGAACCTCAATCTCGTAAGATCCAAAGCTCATTGCTCTCATGGTAAAAAAATCAGTTCAAATCAACATCCTAAAACAATTGCATATGTCTTTACTTCATATTGTCAAACCCTAAAGATTTGAAGTCCTAGGTGGAATTGTTACAATTTGGAGATGTTCTTATTATGTCAAAAAAAATTTGTAACTTTTTGAATTTTTTTAAAGATAATGTAATGTACAAAAATATTGTTAATACAATTTTAATTTGAATCAATGCTTGGGTGAAATTTTATGAGCACTCTACTAAGTACCAAATGCTCGAGCCTAAGTAGCATAAAAACACAAAAACTAAAAAATTCTAAAGTTTTTCCTCGTAGAATAAATCTACATCTACATCTACATGAAATGCTTGATTCCATCCATGTGCATTAGTGATGTGAAAGTTATATAGAATCTTATTTGGTGGGCAACTAGGGCATCTTCCTCAAAAACAATAGATAGAATTTGTTTTTGAACTCAATTTTGACAATTTTAAGAAAAGGCCCTTTAAGATAAATATTAGTTACTACAACACCATTAGGATTAACACATTTAATTCTAAATTAAACCAACTATTAACAATATCATTTTTTCTTCCATCTTATATAGTTATATCTATTTTTATGTAACAATTTTTTAAGAATAAAAATCATTTATTATTTTCTTTTATTTCCTAAATTTTGAACTCTATGCACAATTCTAAAAATTCTATGTTAAAAGGATTTAAATTTCAAAAATTTAGTACTCCTTCTATCACATACTGATCTTGTTGTTGGCTTTTATTTTTTACCCAAAATGATCCTTCTATTGTACTTGTAGCGTTGCAAATTAGCCAAATTTTTCTTTTGATTGCTATCTAAGACCAACAAAACAACTTCAAGCATGTGCTCCTCCTCCATCCATGTAATCATCAATTGAAAGACAAACACTATAAGAAAACCACGATTTTTTGGACATTAACGTTGAACATGTATACTTGCACATATGTTTTTCAAAACACAAGCACAAAGATGGGGCTGTGGCCATTGGAGGTAGAATTCTATTCAATTTTATAGAAAATGTGTAGATGTCAATTGTAGAACAAGTTGATGTTGTACACGATGGTAATGTTCTAAAAGACGCCTAAAAGAACATTGTCAAATTTATGTAATGCCTAGAAAAATACAGACCAACCATATTATCAATGGGTTCCAATTTCATTATGAGTAAGTTACTGGAAGATATTGTGGGCTAGAATAAGATATAGACCACATATGAAAAATATAGAGAAGAGGTACCCTATACTCGGGTCAGATTCGTTAAAAAATAAACATAAATGAATATGGCCTATGATGAAATTTTTAAAAATTCTAGCATGACATATTTGAAAAGTGTAGAAAATATTCATGAAAATAATTTGAATCTTAGAAAAAGAACCCCATGAAAAAATGAAAAATGAAAAAATAATAAAAATACCAAGGTGTTGCTTTATAAATGTAAGAAATTCATGAATGCATAATGGAATGAAATAGCATGTAACTATAAAACTATAATGTATAGCATTACATTCATGTTGATAGATTGGCCATTAAATCCAAAATATCAGAGTTCTCAAATAAATCCTCTAAATCTTGGTCATCCAAATCAATCTCATTCTCACACTCATCATCTACATTGACCCTACACCAAATAATAAGCCTAAGGTGTTTGCCTCCATAGCTTGTACCTGGAAATCTCTCTCAAATGCTTTAAGTAGTTCACATTTTTGCCAACCCTTGATAATCATGTCAATTTGCAATCCAATTGTTTCCCAAGCTTCAAACAATCAGATGCACAACTTTTCTTGTAATGTGCCAATGCTCTAATCAAGTTCAATTGTCTAATCCCACTTTCTATTTGTTCTTTAATACAAGAAGCTAACCATCATTTGAAATGCATAGTGAAGCTACATTTTAGTGGCCTCTATAGAACCACATTGGCAGATTGAAACTTCGATGTGCAATTTGATAGAATGGATAAAACATTGATGAAAGGATATTGTACCTTCATCTACTCTAAAAATTGTTTAGACTTGTGAACCGACTAGCAATCAATAAGTCATATCATTTTTTGCTTCTTAGGGAGCTTCAACTTCTCTTTGACATCTTCAAAATATGGATGACAGGATGAAGAATCTCATGAACAAATTCTTGGCAAGTGTTGAAATTTGACCACTGATTTTCAACCATTGTAAACTGAAAATTAGAGCTGAAGCAAAGTTTTGCCAAATGAGTCTTTGGTAGAGACCTCTTTATTTTACTTGTAAAGATAATTTGCATTGACAATAGAGACGCACGTGTTGCTAAAGAGATGCATGGAATGATTTGATGTTTATCCTCTATGCTATTAACTCTAATGTCCTTAGATCCTCTTCTCTCCCAAGTCCTTTCTCTAGCCATTGGTACAAGATGAGTACCTACACACATTGACAAAATTAATACGTGACATACAATAATAAATTAACCAAAAACACAAAATTGCCAACACTTTAAAATAAATTAGGAAATAATATTTACCAATTTGATCCGTGTTAACCACCAACGCTGATGGAATGTCATAAGCTCTTACAAAGTAAGCTACTCTAAGAGCCATCATTCTTCTTTGATCCTCCCAATCTAAAGGAAGTTTTCCACATACTATAGTTGCTTGCCTATAACTCCATTGTAGCTGATGCTTCATAAAATTTTGTATCCATTCTATACTCACTTTAAATTTGCCAAGGAGCTCTAGTACACAAGAAGACAACACTCCCAAAATTATAGGCTGCACAATCTCTTCACTCAATGATTGTCCTACATCCCTCATAGCAATAAGAATATCACATATCTCTTTCAATATGTTAGGTCTTAAAGAAAAAGAAGACTGATGTTGTGATGAAAGTACAAAGCTACTATATCTCTGAATGTATGGCAAAATTTTTGGCTTCATTGCTCCCTTCTTAGTGAACCAACCAACCATAGTGCTTTGAAAAAGTCCATCAAATAATCCTCTACTTGATCTAGGCTTCCTATAAAAAAGAAATGCTATGTGTTAGCAAAATCTCCTACATTCTCTCTTAACAAACTGAATAGCTCATCAAAATGCATTGCCATCTAAATCCTATTAATTTATGATAACAAAATGTAAGCTGATTTGCTAAAAGAATTCTCATCTACTCATCAAATTTGTTATGTGGTCATCCTACCCATCAAAATGCTCATTTGGTCATCATACTTATGAAATTTCTCATGTGGTCATCATATGTCTGATCTCTCCATCAAATTGTTCATCACTAAAAAATAGAAATTAAGCTCATTAAATGAATAGTATTCACAAATTTCCAACTATCCCAAAATTTTATTTTATTTTTTGAAACAAGTGAAAACTTGACTTCATTGCAATGGTGAGGAATTATGTTGCACATCATCATGTGATATATACTATAGGCAATGGCACAATATGGGTATTACTTCCTAGACTCTTTGGACTTTAGAAAAATGTCCTTCCAAAAATGAAAACAATATTGGAAAATTACAAAATTACATGGTGTTATAGAATGCATGTTGGTACACCACAATCATGTTCTATATAGGTCAAACTCAAAAATTGAATTTTCTCCTAATTTCACATATTCAACACTTGATTGCATTATAATTGTGAAAAGATTACGTATTAAAGTTTTTATTATTGAAAAAACTAGACATACACCTTATTAAGTTTGTATTTAAAAATTTCATGTGGTTTTAAGAAGAAAATTTTATGAAATTAAAGTCCTTTCAAATTGTATAAAAAAAATTTATTTTTAAAAGTTTCCATAAATAAGGATATATAGTAATACATCAAATTAAGAATTAAAATTGAACATGGATATGGCTCAAACATTGTTTTAGCTAATTATCATGTTTATAAATAGTTCCTCTATAAATTGGTATTCCAGATTGTTCCTTTTGCCTCAAGTCTGGAATGGAGACAGTTCTAGATTTGACAACAAAGGAATGAAAAGGAATATCAAAATTGTTCAATTTTCTTGCTCAATAGTGTTGTGGATGGAATATTACAGTTTTTTCATGAATTTGTCATCAAATTCATGTAAATAAAAAATGTCTAATTTCTAGTACACATTGAATGAGTCAAAAAATGATAGTGTTTTATGGAGACGGTCCTTTTTAGAACCTATATCGTGCACTTGCCCCTATATGTATTTGACTTTCAAAACTTGGAGAATAAAACAAAGACCTTGCAAATCTAGCTAAAACTTGAGAATAAAACATGCTTGAAGAATTAACTTGTGAGCTATCTTCAGATAGAGCAATGCTCCCAAGATGCTTTGACATTGGTTAACATCTACTACAATAAGTGACCACTTGTCTACAATGAACCAATTTTCATATCATCCTCTTTTATTGGTATGCAATGCCACTGTAGACTTTGAAGGTATCGAAGTAGAGACAAGCATCACTTGTGGCAATTTACAAGGCCTCCTAAGTTGTTTCTTAACGCTTACATTGTTGATAGAATCATTGGTCACTTGCTCACCTGTCTCACTCATCTCAAGTATTGTTTTTGAAGGCCTCCCAAGTCTCTTCTTCACAACTCCAACTTCTTTAGGTGTTGCTTGACCCTGTGATAGTTGTTGAAAAACAACAAATGAAAGCTTCTTCAATTCAGCTTCTTGTCCTTTACAAGTAATTGGCCTTATAGACCTTATTAGAAGAACCTGCATACTAGCCATAGTGAAAAAATGCAATATCCAAAAATCCTAGAACAAATTTGAAGTCTAACAAAATTATCAATTTCTTCCTACAGACTCTTCATCATCATTACTCTCAAGAGAATTTTATCTTTGTACTCTTTTTATTTTCTTGCAAAACGAAATGGGTAACAATCGCTTCTTGGATCTACATCTACACCTCTTGGCCTTTTCTTTGAGAGCATCTCCAATTGACAAACTTCTAGCTACTTTCAAATTACAACAACAATAATTTTGCACACAACCTTCTCCATAAAAAAAAAAAGTTGTCCATTGATGATATGAGAACCTACACTCGTCTTCTTTCTGCATCAAATTGAAACAACTAAGTTGTCAACAAATGAACGCTTTAGTGTTTGATGCGAGGTTCGATGAAGAATGCCAAAGTCGTGAACTATACGAAAGTCATCAATACCAAATACTACATGCAAGTAGCCGTAATTGTTAGTAAAGCCTCCTTAACTACACTAAAGCTCAAGTCCCAAGATAAAATTGGAAGACCTAACTACCATACATGTCTATATGACCATAAAGTTGAAGGTCCCTACTTGTTAAGTGAACGAAATATTATTTTAGCTCCATAACGAATTTTTAGAAATTCTAAAAGCTACTAATGAAGGGGATTTTCTTAAAAAAACAAATGATTTTGAATTAGCTATGACGAACTTGTTAACTTGACCTCAAGGTAAAGTAGTAGACAAACAAACAAACATATAGATCTTTGCAATTAAGGCTTTAGGGGAATTCACAAAAGTTTGAAATTCCTACCAAAGAGCTTTTACAACAAGATAAACACACATACAAAGACTCTATAAAGCTTCAACTAGTGGCATTGCCAATCTTTGGTTGGAAACTCTCTAAGATTAGCACTTGACCCAAAACTTTCACAAAACAACACTTAAACAACTTTCAACAAATTCAAAACACACACAAAGATTTTCATAACTTCAAGGGAACCTCAAGTCCTTCAAGTATGTATTCCAACTAGAAAGATGAGCCAAAAAAGCTCTATAAACATCACATGTACACAAAATTAGCCAAAACTTGGCCAAACACAAAGAATGGATGGACTAACAGACTTCACAATGAATAAAAAGGGGTGAGATTGGGGAGAGAAGGATTGACTTTATATAATACCCTTAATGGTCCCCTCTCCCTCTTTTAACCCCAAGATTTTAAGGTTTTTAACCACTATTTACCAAAATGGAATCTAAAAAGTACATTATTGTTAAATTATACTCTAACTTTTGGATAAAAGCTTCAAATTACAAACAGATTGTACTATAGACTTTAGAAGGACATTTTTAGTCTATAGAAATCCCTCGCCTTTTTTTATGCTAAAAACTCATTGAAAGCTAGCATCAACTTACTACCCCAAAGAGCTAAAAATCCAACTTTTGAAGGTTGACTTTTTTGAGAAAAGTAACTAACTTAGGTTCTTAAGTAGGTATGAGGGAGTGAAAAAGACCAATCTTCAACCTCATTCCAATTTCATATGTTCTTGAAACGCTGGTCAAACTCCATTGTAATCTTCAATTTTGTTGGTACTTGGATAAACTTGCTAGTTTGGGCACTTCTCACTATTAGAATGTCTATAAACTTGTTAGAAAATCTTATTAGCATAAAAAGATACTTTAATTTTTAGTGAGATTTTACCGCAATCTAGGTAATTTCTAAGAATTTCTTATTAAATGTTAAAGTGGTTGACTGTCCGGAAAGGCATCTTTTGAGTATTAGAAAATTCCAATTTTTTTTTAAGAATCTCTCATCAAATTCTACAAAAATGTGTAAGCCCATCTTTTGATCCTATACAATTGTTGAAGGAGAATTAATTTTTTCTACCTCCCTTAATTATCGGATTCAAAAGAATTTTTCGCTTAGAGAAGAATCTTAACAAAGCAATTTTGTTGTTGAGTTCCTAGACAATGTGATTTCCTCTCTAGAACATTGTCCTTTGACCATTGATACCCTTCATCAGTTCATTGTGAGTTTCTTCAACCTCTATGCTAACAATTAGGGTTTCTATGAAAAGTAAAAATCGACTAGAAATTTGAAACTCATTTGTGAATCGGTTTCTTGGATTCTTACCAAGTTCTCTTGGACCAATTTTGGCCAAGTTTTGTCACATACATGGCAAGTTAGGCATTTTGGCAATTTAGCAATTTCATAACTATAATTTGTACAATTTACGGATTTCCATGCTTTTAACATGCAAAAATTGTTTTTAATTTAAGAAAATATTCTATTTAGGACCAAATGCTTGTAATGGCATATGGCATCACAAGTAGTTCGTTAAGAGGCTTTCAAAAAAGGATTGCTTGGAGGAGAAAAAAATAGAAGGATGACTATATTTTTCATTGCACTTCCAATGTAGCTCTAATTGTATTAATAAGTCCTAAAACTTGGTAGAATGCATTATATATTATCTAATTTTTATAAGTATGTATTTCCATTGGCTTATATATTTTAGAAATGAACATAAATTGTTTTCAATTTTAGATCATTTTTTTGACAATGTGTGAAATTCCATCTATCCTATTCTCATTGAAGTTCTTGTGTTTACCTTTTTGTAAACAATAAAACATATTGGCAATTGAAAAAAAGATTTTTCTATTTGTTGTAGTTTGTATTGAAATAATTTCATTCTTCCTTGACAAGGCATTCAACAAGAATGAAGTAGCATGCTATGTCAAGTCCTCAATACACTTTGTCACCATCTGAAAATTTGAAAAATATTTTATAGACATTAACTAAGACATCAACTGAAACACCCAAATGTTTTTTGCAATATCAACTAAGATGTCTACTTCAACTAAGATGCAAGATCTTTTTTTGTGACATCAACTTCAACAACTTTGTATAATTTAGAAAATTTGCAAATCCCATATGGTTTGTCTTCCTTCCTACCACCCCTCTTGTATAAATAGCTTGTCTTTTTTGTCAATGTATTCACAATAAGTGACTTTCCAAGCAATGAGACTTAAATACCAAATATAATGTATTATATATGCCATACTATGTATCACATACAACATATGGCATATTATGTATGATGTACAATATATTGTTTATGGTTTATTTTATATGGTGTATATCAAAATTGATGTTGTAAAATGTCTAAATGTTGAATCTTATGTCTCAAAAAACATCTAGATGTTGAAATTGATGTCATTAAAAGCAATATCAAAATTCTTTTTGACATCTAAGTTGGCGTTCAAAATACTATCAATTTTCTTAAACATCGTGACATTAGATGCTACATCAGCTACCACATCATCTCCAAATTGGGTGAAAAAAATCCCATTTAACATTGCCCACCCACGTGGTGCTTGCATGGAGGTGATGTGACTACTATATGGTGTACTTTTGGCCCCTTCTTGGCCCTTGTTTGCTACAATGCTGCTCTAAAAATATGGTGCATTTTCTCAAATTTTACCATATTTTAGTGATGTCAATCTTGATGAATTTTGCTAAACATTGAAGGTGTCATGGCTAACATTAGAAAAAATGTATCACCATGTATTTCAACTTGTCCAAAAAAACAGGAATTTCTTATAGTAAAATGAAACAATTGAAGGAGACAATCAATACAATTCATTCTTATTTTTTGCATATCTTTGAGTATTACATGATTAAAGAAGATGAAGTTTTAGGAGACAAAACAAAGGTTCACACATGGTCTTGGGCCTATACTAATTGCCCATAAAATGACAACTTTACACTCAACAATTAAATGCCTAGTGGTGCTCTTGAAAAGGCCCAAAAAATTTTACTTTTTAATACTCCAGAACTCAAAGTTTCTAGAACACCAAAAGTACATCAAACTCTACCTACATCATTAAAAATGTATAAAAAATGTTATTAATAGCCTTAATTTGGAGCATTTTGTCCAACAATAAGATCATTTTAGAACAAAGGGAGTAGACGGTTGCTATTATGTAAGCCTAAGAGTGTAAACACATAAACCTAGAAGAGTATATACCTATATTATAGGTGTTTATATTATAAGCACCTTCTGGTTGTAGTATATCATGTATATACATGCTCAAAGCTCATATGCTCACATTTTCATGCTCACATACTACTACTATTGAGAGGGAGTACAAAAAAACTTTTAATCACTTTGAATACTAATATCATATAGTCTACTTGGTCGAAGATACTAGAATTTTTTCCACATAGTAGTACATGTCTAATGCAAGATTCTATGTTTCAATATACAAAAAATAAATATTTTTCATTGTAGCTTGTTGCATTAAAAATGGTAGTCTTTGAATAATTTCTAGTGAAATAGAGTCATGAACCTTTAGGAATTAATAAATACATAGGTACAATTTTATTCTTAATATTAAATTAGCCCACCTTCACAATTTTAATTCATTTACATTAATGTAAAGTGAACTCAATCTTAGAGGGTTGAAGAAGTATCTTATTTTTATTTTTACTTGCAGAAAAATAGACTACAAAGTAATAGGAAATAGAATCATATTTTTTCTAACAAATTATGAATTGTTTTTGCAATTTTGAAGTGATATGCTTTAAAGGATGTTTTCAAGCTATGGTAGAGCATTCGGGACATTGAACTACATTATAGTAAATGTATTAGTTGCAAAGAAAATTGGACAAAAATCAATGAACAATACCACTAATAAATTTTTAAATATTTAAAGTAGTCAAAGTAATTTTATAATTTCAAAAATTCAAATTAATCAATGTATTCAAGGTCCAAGTTTTATTTATTCAAAAAATGATTTTTTTACTTTTTAAAAATAAACAATAAAGAAGTTGCATTACCTTAAAATATAGATATAAAATTGTACTTTAATCATTACAAAAAAAATACATTTGTTGTTTCAAAAAAATGTGTGACAAGCCAAAAATGTAATTAGATGATGAAGAACTAGACCTTAAAAGAAGCTACAATTTTTTTCTTGAAAAGATTTGAATTGGAGCAAAAGTCAATAATCATAGAAGTTGAAAAATTGGCAAAACTATCACTTCAAGCTTGAGCTAGTAAAATCATTCACATTATAGCTTGAGACATCCTAAAGCATGTAAATGCCACTAGGTCATTGCAAAACAAAGAAGTTACTAGTGCATTCAACATAGTCATTTATAGATTTAGAATGGCCGCAATATTTTTCTAATGTGATCACAATGTCAAAGCCTAAAAAGACAACTTATTTGGAAGTGTACATCCAATTAAAGTACATGATATTATTATTGCCACTATGACACTTTTAACCCTTGAGCACCAAATTCAGTGAAATTTAGACCTTTTCGACTTCAATCCGTTTAAGCTTTCTCTTAAGAAGAGATTCACATAATCCAACCATACCAATTGGTAGTCAAAAGAAACCCAGAGGTGTAGAGAAAAGGACATGTCTCTAGGGCACTCATGGGTTAAGCCCTTGCATTATTGCTAACTTCAAAAGTGCTATTGTTGCATCCCCAAATATCCATTGCATTATTTTTTAAACAAGGCACATTTAGGGTTTTTTCAAGGCCATAGTAGACTTGGTCTTAAAGTGGCAAAAATAATTAGGTGGACACACACAATAAGAGCTTAACAAAATATAATTGTACACAATCATTTGATTTCAAAGCAATCTAAAGTTATAGTTGAATCTAAAAAAAATTATTATAATGCAGTTGTAGGAATTTTATAGGAATTAGCCTAAGCAGTTAAGCAAAGAATAATCAATAAACCTCTTATGAACCTTTGTGCACATTTTGAACAATGAATAAAGTTTAGACAAAGAACTTTTTTTGATCCAATGCTAGTTTGTTAAAATCTAGGTTGAAATGCAATCATTATATAATTCTCCATATCCTAGCATTGATGGTGGGTGATATACTCATAGTTTTTGAATTGTACTCTATTATGGATTTGTGATTTGTGACTTGCAACAACCTTGAAGTGCCACAACCTTGATTTTAAAATACATGTTTTTCAATACATTGTCATTGCAAGCTAGATAATATAAGAATTAACATGTAACTATTATATATTTTTTGAATCATGGAAATGTCATCTTGATGGGTAGTAATAACATATTTTCATTTTAAAATTTTATAATATAAAATTGACCTTTAAAGCCAAAAGGCAATGAAGCTCTTGATCTTTGTATCAAAACATTTGTCTTATAGCAATCCAATTGTTGAACTTTTTGAGAATATATCTCTAAGTTCCTTCAATTGCTAAGGTCATACGTTTCTATACTTGAAAATTAATTCCAAAATTTTAGTTCTTTTCTAAAACTAAAAAATTCAAAGACACTGAAGAGTTAAATGATACTAAATGTAGCTATGGCATTCAAATATTGTAAAAAAAAACTAAGCTTATAAGTAGTCTACATGCTTTGAGACTATTTCTTGAAAAGATGATGTCACCCTTGTCCACCTAACTACTCCTCAATTGAATAAACAAAAGTCATTGATTATACTAGGGGAAAATGCAACTCCATTCCTTGCCATTGATCAATTTGGGGGAAAAGTAAAGAAGGATATCGATTTGGTTGTCAATTTGGATACAAAAAAAAATACAAATATAATAATATAGACAATGAATACAAAAATATATATGAAAACCATTAACCAATATCATTTGCTAATGAGATTCATTTTGGAAAATACAAAGAAAGGTGAGGTAGAAAATTAAACAAAGCCCTAGGGGTGGTGGGTGAATTCATGTGCATATATGTATACATATCTATATTCTTATAGATGGCTTGTATATAATCTACACTATCTACCAGTAGCATTCATCTTTGCATTATTTCACTTGAGTTAACCATAGTGACTAGTCATCTGAAATCATGAAAAATACTAGTTAGATTATTCAAACTAGCTTGAGTTTTGGAAAATAAAAAATAAAAATAAAACCCTCCAAAATTGGTTTTAAAATTATAAGATTCATGAGTTTATTTAGGGAAAGGTAGCCTATAATAGAAATAAAATATACCTTTTGTAACCAAAACACAACCCTTGGATACATTCCAAAGCAAAAATCTTAATTGGAAAAAGTATTAATAAGATTTCATCAAAATGAAAGGTTACGCCTATACATATTAATCTTATGTGAAAAGAAATTAGTTGTATATGCACTTTGACTACAAAGGATATTCCAAGAATACATTTCTACTTTACAATGTATTAGCTTTAATTTTACTAATTAAGCCATAGACATATATACAACAAACCTGTATATGCCAAAAAACACAAGACAATCATACACTCATGTGACATTTTTGCATGAAAGCATTACCAACATATATATTCATAGAGCATCAAATACAAACGTATAAGATATTGTTAGTTGTACATTCCATATACATCTCTTAACCCCTAAAGCCTCAAGGCCTTCTTTCTATATAAAATATCACTCAAAATTTCCATTTTTATTACAAGGAGGAAAAAAATTTAATTATTTTTTTGCATATTTAACTATAGGATCTTGCACTGGACTAATGTAAGAATCTATGGAATTTTTTTAGAAACTTTGACCATATGGATTACAAAATATTTGCACTATGAAGAAAATAATTTTTTTTTGCATCTTGCTCTGTTACATTTTTTGACTTTAAACAGTTTTAGCTTAAAAGCTTTGTAACATTGAATTTGAATTTCTAATTTTTTATATTGAAGAATTAAATGAAGAATATAGATTTTTTTTTAAACAACATTTAATTTTCACTCATTAAAAATTATTAAATAGAAGTAGGTTCAAGATTAAAGGGAAAAACTAAATCATAAATAGTTTTCAGATGGAATTGAAATACACTATGGTAATCTCAATGGTCACTAAATGTTTTTTAACTTGTGTGGAGGGCTATAAATTCCTAAAGGTTCCCAAACTATGGGAACCCGGCCTAGCAGTTGCTTAATGTGGCTCGGCGACTGCCACGTCAGGTAATAATAAAATATTAAAATTTGAATATTTTTTTGAAAAAAATATTATTTATAAAAAAAAAATTAATTTTAATTAATTTTTAATTATTAAAAAAATTGGACAATTCACAATAAGGGGAACATGCTTGAAACAACCCTCTCCTTGCTGAAATCCCTTCTAATGAAAATTGTTCTAGCAAGAGATTTAAACCTCTAATTGCCTAATCAACTATATATGGTTGATCTAAAATTTTGGCTTGTTTGTATGTAGGCAATTAAATTCTTTTGATCATTTGAATAAAATGTATGAGTAGTGTTGAAGTTTAGCAATGGGGAGCTTTTATTTTTAACCAAAAAAGGTAAACATTTGATTTTTGAGAGCTCCTCAAAGGCATATATAAACCATCAATAGAAGAGGGCAACAAAAAGTGGAGACAATGCATACTAGCGCTCTCACCTTTGAACAAAGTTTGCCAATTTTACTTGATTTTGAAATCTAAAAATTAACTTATCTATAAGCTTTGAAAATGTTCCCAATAGAAAGAATAAAGTGTTTTCATGATTTTCACCATTGAATTTTAAGCATCTAAGTTTTGATTTGGAGTTATTTTCAATTTCTACTTATTAAGTGTAAAAATTTTTAAAAATTGCATTTCAACAATTGCAAGGTGGATTGTGTAATGAGTTTGATGGCTCTTCATTTGAACTTATGGTTTTAGAAAGTGTATTTTAGTATACTAACACTATTTCCTGAGAATTGTTAGGCAACCTATTTTTATCCCCCTTCCAAAGTGAAAAAATAGCAACCGTTAGATGACATTAAGAAAAACTAAGACCGCCTTCCACTGCCATGTGATGTGAATTAAGAAAAAAAAATGTCATTGAAGTTGCATTAGCTGCATGATTTGAAAAGAAAACAATAATTCCTCCTGAAAAGCCAACAATGGTGTGATTTGGTCAAGTGGCAATAGGACTTTGTAAATGTAATCAGTTGTAGAGAAATAACTAAAACTAAATTTATTGAAGGATTTAATTACAATTTTGTACTATTCATTTTATAGAACAAATTTAAATTAATTCATGTCATAGAATGGAGTCAAATTTATTCAATTGAGAGAATGGATTCAAATTAATTCATTTGAAAGAATGAATTCAAATTAATTCATTTGAAAGAATGAATTCAATATAATTCATTTGAGGGAATGAATTCAAATCAATTCATTTAAGAGAATGAATTGAAATTAATTTGTTTGAGAAAATTTTAGCAATATGAGAAAGACAAATTTTAGTAGCATAAGGTTGAAGAAAAAATGTTGAAGAGATTAGGGTTTAGGATTGAATGTAAAAGTTTTACATGAAATGAAAAAATGGAAAATTGAATTTTTCAATGTAATTTAGAGTTTATTGCGCAAAGGAAGCAATTGAGGAAGAAGTGAATTCAAAGATTGAGTGTTTCAATGTAAGGAATTGGAAATGATTTTTGGTCAATGGCTACATGCTATGTGTACAAAAATTATTCCCTGATTACCTTGCTATTAGGCATGTACATGATTTTACACTATCACCTTGTCTCACTATCTATAGTGCATTTTAGTATGCTAACACAATTTCTAGTTGTTCATATCACCTTTAATTCTATAAAATTCTTATATGCAAATTTTTCAAACATTGTGGGGAGGGATAGCATACTAAAAATAGTACACACATATATATACACACATACATTTCTCTTGTTATAATCTCACAATTCTTAGACAATTTCACACTCAAAACTAGTGTGCATACTAACAAGCATGCTCTTTAAACATTTTTGTGATTAGATTTTGTAAAAAAAGTAGAATTTACTTTATTGGAGTAACTATAAGCCTATGTTTACTTTTCATAGGAAAGCACACTTGGAATCCAATCCAATTCAATTTTTTTTTCTACTTGCTAAACTAAAATTAGGGCTTATTGTGCTATAGCTTTTGCTCCTAGGCATTGATTGAAATAAGAATTATATTCTCCAAAAGCTAATGTGTTCTTATTTCTTTGTGAAAAGTTTCAAAAAATTACAATGAATATTGAGACTAGTGTGTAGCAACCTGCCCATAATCCATTTTGTCCCCCAAGAGAATAATGGGACTTTGTTTAAGTAGCAGCAAAGGTGTCTTTAGGGTTCCAAGAGAAAGGATAATTTATTCACTGATATGTAGAAATAATTCGTAACAAATACTATCCCAAACTTTTCTTTCAGCACAATTGCTTGCATTGTAAACTCTTTGATTACAAGATGCTGATGTACATTCTCCAAAGTAACTATTTGTTAAATTTCCGACATTTGACAACTGTAGGTCAACTTGCCTTCGTTTATCCTTCATGCATGCACGTCTGCTTGGATAAGCTCCACATGTCAAGTTCTGAATATACCTACAACCAGCCCATTTTGTCTCCCAAGGAAATGTCAGCGAAGAGGGTTGAGAGTAGCTCCATTTGGCAAACCTTGTGGCTATGTCAGACCCCAAATCCTGCAAAGGAACAAAATCCAGACGGAGTGATGGCCTTCACACCCTACAGTAGGAAAAGACCAGCTCTAGCTCCTCCACCAGATTTCAAGGCATTCAGTTCAACGCCAGAATCAGTCTCAAGCAGACCTGAGAGGCTTCCATGGGAGACGAAGAGTCGCGCTGACACCATCATAGCACAGCGACGCTCGCAATATCTGACAAAGCCTATTCAGGAGACATGATGCTGCCGCCTTGATTCGTTGCTCTCATCCAAGGTAAGACACGGAAGTACTCAGAAAAGCTGAGAACAATCTGTAAGCAATTTTAGTTCACCCAATTGGCATTCGACGTAAAGTACAGCAAGTCAGTTGTATTACAGAGTTTGAGTTTACACAATTGATTCCGTTGCAGCGAGGTTTACCAGTTGCCAAGTTCCTTTCGTCACCAGGCTTCTTGCTTGTGGGCTTGTAACACTCCTGACAATTATGGTACATGCTTGACTCTACCCTTCACCAAGTGGTTCGTGCCCAACAGATCTACATAGGGGCTGAGTGCTCAGAATTTAGTGACACCGGCAATGTATTTTGCGGCTACGGAGGTATCAGACATATTTTGGGGACTTAAAACTCGCCGTCGACAAAAAACGGGCAGGATCCATCATCCACGTTGGCCAGGGGATCAAAGAAAGGCGATTCCGGGTCGGTACAACCAAGCACGATGTCCAACTCGCATCGATCTCCCTGCGCAGAATAAATCAACCATATGTGAGTAGTCGTGGAACTAATTGAGTTTTTTCTTCTCTAAAATCACATTCAATTCAAAAATATACTCCATAACAAGTTTCCAGAAAACATAGACTGTTTCAAGAATTTTAGACATCACCATAATAAGAATCTACTTCATGTATCTTTATGATGATATCTAAAAGTTCCTGAAACAGTCTCATATTACCAAAATCACTGTTGTCTGTTTTTGGAACAATTGAAAGAGGAAAATGATGAACAGTATTACTGGTTTGATAACAAAGAGCAAAAAACGAATTCTCAACTCTATTGAGACATAAATTAAATGATATAGACTGGAAGTGGTCCGGCAGTAGATCACAACACTGGGCGTCAATGCCAGGTTGCTAGACTTGAAGGCCAACAGAAAGGATCGATCACATACCCCTAGCTGAATCATGCCTGCCGGGAAAGCACAACGATCTTGCACAAATATGGCCTCTGGATAAATTGCACTTTCACAGGCTCCCTCATGTGCGAGCTCCTTTGCAAGTCCCTGCACACACAAGCAAGTCGAATCTCCACCGTCATGTGTAGGTCGCAGCGTGTAAAACAAAGCCCAACTTGATCTAAACTCTTTCGGTGCACGGACTAAATTACTTTTTGAATGAATTTCAAACGCCTTCTAGTCAGACTGTAGATATATTGTCATAGGAAATAGAGTGCTCTCTACGAAGGAATCTTAAAAGTGATTGTACAGTAGTAGTTTGATATTCTTGGCAGTCAATATATGAATATACCTCATCAATGTCGCGCTGCGGCAAGCGTTTCAGTTTCTGAGGAACTTCCATTGTGATCTTGTAAGGACCATCCCAGTTCGTTCCGTCGGTGAACGAGAACTCCAAAGTCCTCGCTGCACGCCATTTGACAAGTTAATAAGGAGGACATGTTAAATAGGGATAGAGGCTACAGTATATGCTGTTGCTATCCAATAGACCTTCCTCTCTTTCAAATCATCAATCATAATTCCAAAATTTCGCAATAGTTGAATAGCACAATCTTACGAAGTGATTAAGTTACTATGAAGCAAATTCAGCAATGAAGATTTGTCTAATTATCTTCATAACTCCTGTCTTGTTAACTCATTTCCTTCTTTATTATTCTCAGAGTTCAGAATCCTCGTCTTCAAGTAACATAACGTTCTTGAGTAGCAGTGGCACAGCTCTTATTGAGAACGGTGCCAAATAAAAGTTATTTAGAGCAGAGTCATGCCAAACCAGAGCAAATCAAGCAAAATTAGAACTCTATATACTCTCACAAGTGAGGACAAGGGCTTCAGGAGCTGTCATTTCTTGAAATGGCGGTCAAAAGGCGCTGGGGATTCTTTTTCATGCCAATTTAGAGGATGCTCAACATTTGTTAGCTGGCACATCATAATATGAAAGTTGAACGAAGAATTCTCAAGCCAGACTTACCATGCAAAGGCATGTTGATTTTGATGGCATATAAGGGCTCACACAAGCTTCCACGCTCCTTTTTCGTCATAACACGAGGCTCACCGCCACACATAATGGGTTGGTTGAATCCCCCTACAGGAACCAACGCCCTATCTAATCAGCTACCAGTCAATCTAAATACCATCTTGGCATCTTGGACAGCAATTTTAGGGTGCAAATTCCAAGCGAGAGGCATGAGTCTTGGTAAAGTTACCATTAAATCCAATTCCATATTCAGAATTAGGAGTCAACTGGCTCGCAGAAGGGTTGAAGTATATGGTCAACAGTTGCCCCTGCAGGGACAAAATTCACCACCAATGAGAAAATACACGTAAAAAATGTCATGGCAAATTCTAACATCATAATCGCACAAACAGCGGCTTTACTAATAACATAGATTAAAATTGCTTACAGAGGTCGGTGGTCGGCCGTTCGTAGTATCCCAGTACACAGTGGAACGCCCCATCTCAAAATCTGCCCACGATGGTAAAGTGTACCTGCCAGGACATACCCTCATAATACCGAGACTCAACCAGTGGTGACTGTATAAACCTCGTCTCACGCACATCAGACTCCACCTTCGTGTGACCTTCAGCCAAGATCACTCTTAGCCTCAAACACGAGGGCCAGAATGTAACATGTCATATTGACTACGAGTACAGCAAAAGATGGATTCTGAATATAGAAGCTGCAAAGCTGATTTCTACTAGAAATATTTGCCACGGTAAGAGTGAGACATTTTTTGAGGGACTGTAGTTGTTTGGACATACTGCTTCAGGCCGGTCTTCACGACAGCTGTTGCACGTGTCTTCCCAGCAGTTCTTTTCCAATTCTGTGACTTCACAGGTTTCGCCTCAGCTGCAAGATGCTGTCCATGAAAACGCGACACTGCACCCACCGTCCCATAGCAAACGAGTCTCAGAAAAATTCGCAAACTAAGGCCCCGCCCGCACCATCAAAGCGGCGCCTTTAGCTAATTGGAAAAAGCTACTGCCAAAACAGCGTCAGCTAGTAAATTGGTACTAATTCACGATAATTAGCAAGCGTTGGCTAGATTTACATTCATGTGTATCAGTCAAACCGGAATAGCACGCAAATAAGGCCATAGTAACCGGAGATGATGAAATCAAAGGTTGCACTCAGAATTTTAACCTGAGGTTTTGTACTCAATTTTTAATCAGAAATTTGGGTGATATCTTGTTGAAAACTGATGATGCGCTTCTAATGAATTATAATACCTCTAACTGGAAGTATTAATCAGCTTCTAATGAGCCCAAATACACCTCCTAACTAAAGGTATTGAATATAGCAATCAATCAAAGATGCACAGCAAATATGCACGACAAATAGGACAACAAACTACATGAAGAGCCAACTAGAAATTCGCTGTTTTGAGATTTTTTTTAACTTTTGGATAAATTATGTGAGTGATAGCTCGTTGGAAAGAAATGAACAATGCACTTCTAGCAAGCAATTGGCCATGCTCTAATTCCCAGTATTTGGATCATAGCTAGCTGGCTAGGGATTCAAATGACATCAAAAAGGCTTTTATACTCGCCATTTCAATTTTACTTAACTCTCCAATCTAGGACAAATAAATTAATCGTGCCCATACCAATAGCCTGACCCCAGCTAGACTTACCTAAAAGCAAAAACTCTACTTCTCTTTAGTTACCTTGCGATTGCTGAAACCTACGAAGGTCACTAAAATTGCCAGCTAGCTAACAAGCCTGAAGGCACCAGTTAGGAAATTAATACTACTTGCTTCGAGTGGGCAGGGCCAAAGATAAACAGTCACGGAACCTAGCGTCAAAAATCATTTCATTCCCAAATTACAGACCGTCGTCCCATGGATGAGATTAACACCGAAACTAATTTCAAATTGGTTGCAAATTTCCTGGTATAAAGAAGATGCACGTACACGAGAAATAGTAAGATTCTAAGCAATCAGCACCACAAAGGTGAACAGGCCTATTCCATCACTATTCCCATTCTTCTTAAGTAATCACCATACTTTTTCAGTGGAATTGACGTGTGGGACTATTCATATTGCATTGGCGGATCAAAACAATGGATTCACAGAAAAAAAAGTAATTTTCAAGTTTAAATAAAGATACTATGAATTTTTGAAGTTCAACTACATGGGGGCCTCGAACCGGCACTTGCGATTATATATACCAACAAGTATGTAGGACCAGCATAGCAGCTACATCTATGCATGGGCAAGATTTAGGAGGAGGCAGTTCTGGGTGAGGAATGAGAATGTCTCCATACTGCAATTTGTAGTCAGGTTGGTAAATGCAAAGTCTCCTACGATGCGTTAGGTTCTAGAGTAGATCGATTCCTACACGAAGGGGCATTATTTCGAGGATTAGACTCATCGTGAACAAGATGTGTCACCAATTCCATTAATTCATGAACCAAGAATTTCAAGGACACAAGACCAACATAACCAAAGGCTCCAGACCTACCCGACCTCAAACTGGGTTAGCTGCGCCGCGAATCACAGAGTACAAGAGTACAAGATGCCAAGCGAGCTGAGCCCTAAAGTACAAGGTTTAGTAAGCGCAGATTCGAGTGAGAGATGAGAATGTCTCTATATTGCAACTTGCAATTAGGTTGGTAAATGCAAAGTCTCCAACGATGCGTTAAGCTTTCGAGCAGACCGGGTCCTAAAAGAACGGGCAATCTTTCGAGAATCACACTAATAGTGCACAGAAAGTAACACCAATTCCAGTAATTCATGGACCAGGAATATCAGGGACGCAAGACCAACATCCAAAGCACAGCCAAAACTCCAGACCTCCCTGATCTTAAACTAGGTTAGCCGAATCACGGAAACGCACCAAGTCAGCTGAACCCTATAGTACAAGATACAGTAAGGGGGAGTAATAGGTTGATAATTAAATGCAAAGTCTCCAACGACACGTTAGCCTCCACAGCACATCGATTCCTAAAAGAACGGTCATTTTTTCCAGAATCCCACTAATCGTGCACAAAAAGTAACACCAATTCCATTCATTCATGAACCAAAAAAATGCCAGGGACCCGATACCCAAACCCTAATCACAGCCGAGGCAAATCGGGCTCCACACCTCCCCGATCTCAAATTGGGTTCGCTGCGCCCAAATTTCAAAAAACCACAGCAGGCGATTCCAAGACTTTCAATGTAACCTTACCTGAAAGTGCAGGCCGCCCTGGAATCCCCTCACGGCCATGGCTAGTTCCAGCTGCCGCAGCAATGACTGAGCCGTGGAAGATGGTCGCCATAGCAGAGCAACCCTATGAATCACTCCAACGCCAAGCTTGCTTTCTAGTGTGCGAACGACGAAAGATGAATAGTTTTGATTGTGCAGACGATAACGTAATGGCAACTGAACTTAATGGTTTCCAAGGGTGCGGAGACAGAGAGAAGTTGAGCCTGCGGGATCTCTCTAGAGAAAGGCGAAGCTTTCGGCCTGCTTTGGCACACAGCTGGTTCGGTCCGCGACACGGCGCCTGGACGGAAAACAGTTGGAATCGCAAATGGTTGGATTTCACTGGCGCAGAGAGCGAGAAAGAGAAAGAGCAGTTGGAGTTGATCAGTCCTGGCCCACAGCTTTTGGCAAAGGGATCAGTTGCTTCCTCCCTTACGCAAACGAAACCAAAAAGCCTTGTTGAAAGATGCTAAGGTGGAGCCAATCTATAGGGTACCGGAAATTCAAGTGGCTGGGATTAATTTCCAATCATCAATTCTTCCACCCTTGTCATGACACATGTCCCAGCTTGTTCACGGTGTCAAAATGTGGGCACCAAGTAGTCTCTAGAATGAGCCGATTGGAATAGTTTAGCCCTAGAATGCCGGACTGGTCTTTGTAGAAATCATTTGTTTTGATACCGTGTGCATTTTTGGATTTAAAAAATCCGGAAAAGCACTTATTGGAAGTAAAGCTATTGAAGAAGACCTTTCCTTTTCTCACAAAATTTGGAAGATGAATAGTTGCACTTCTATCTTGCACAATAAGATTTTTTGTCATTCATCAACCAAAAAATGGCCACGATGTCATTTTTGGATTAGACATTGGCTTTGGGTTCCAACTAACTTTTGGCTCCCAAAATTCATAGTCATTTCAATTCTAAAAATGAAATTACAAAAAATTTGTAGTCCCTATATTTTCTATCTTTCTATTCCAAGAAAAATTTCAATTGCCTTACATTGCTCATGATCTCTTGTAGAAGCACTTACGTGATCAGATACATTGTAGGTAATTCAATGATAGAATTATCCACATTAGAGGATTTTCAAAGGACCGAGAGGGTCATTTCAAGATTGTTCCCCTAGTAACCAGGGAACATCCGTTGTTAGATTATTTTTATGAAAAAACTAATTTTTTTTTAAATGGAAAAAAAACTAATTTTAATTTTAATTTTAATTTTTTTAAATTTTAATGACATGACAATCATTGTGCCACATCAAGCAACAAGTGCAGTGAGTTTCCAAGGTCTAGAAACTTCAAAGAGCTCATAACCTTCCAATGCAATTGAAAATCTTATAATAGAATTGATTATTAAAATTGATGTATATTAATTTAGGTAGAGTCAAAATTAGAAGTTTAGATTATATGTTTCTTGTAGCTAAATTTATATCATCAATTTGCAAAAAAAATTATAATTTGAAAATTATTTATTTATAATAACTTCAAAGTGAAAACTTGAAAAAACTTTGAAGTGTACATGCATGTTTGAAGATCCTTCAAGAAAACCAAAATCATTTACTTAAGGCTCTTTTATTTTAGAACCATGTAGCTTCTTAGCAACTTGGTCTACTACTAAAAAAACCACGACTCATATAAAAGAACCAAAAACTATTATTTGGTTATTTTCTTTTGGTCACATTGTCCTAATCAAAAATACATTGATATATGTTATTCAATTTTGTTGATTTAGACAATAATTAGTTTTATTAAAAATATTTAAAAAATTCCACATTTGAAGTGGCTAAGTTGGCACATCAACAATGATTAGGTTACCACAACAATAACAACTACAATTGCCATGTCAACACATGTGTCAGAAATAAAGTTGGACCTTGAGCCCTTTCCTTTGCTAACTGCATTCTTCAACCAATATACCATAGTTGAATTTTCATGTGCATGCATAAATAATAATTTATTGCTTCTAAGTTTTATTGAATTAATCTTGATTTGGTCAAAAAAAAATGTGAAGTGCCTAAAACAACATGAATCTCATGGCATCTTTACAAAAGTTTGTTGAATTGATCAAATAACACCAGTGGTGCCTCAAAGAACAAAATTTACTACAAAACCCTGTACATTAAAAGATTGCCTAATTCATAAAAATCAACTCTCTAAACAATCTTCTATCTTTTCTCTGTAATAAACTATAAATACACATTTCAAAGTTTTTTGCTTCATTGTTTTGACCATTCTAAAAGCACCACTCAATCAAATATTCAACACTAGATACATCTCCTCCATCAATTTATACCTATGTTTCAAAAAAACTTCAAAACATCAAAAAAAAAACTTAAGTCTTCATGGCTTTTGTATACAATATCCAAATGATGGATTGTTTGGTACATGAAGCGTCCGCTCTGGCTATCTTAAACCGCATTGAGCTATGAAGTGTTGAACTGATATTCATAACGTTTCATACACAGGTGGTGTGTACAACTTACTCTCTGCTCAGGAAGAAAACTGAGCAAAAATGCCTGGAGCATAAGAGAGTGCTCAAGAAACTGCTCTAATTTTAATCATCATGATTTCTAGCATTTGCAGCGAAAGCCCGCTTTCCTTGACTTAAAAAAAATGGTAGAACCAAGGGATTATCTTGAAAGGGAAGCAAGGGAGCAGGCCGTGAATAGAAGCCTGAATTAAATAAAAAATGAAGAATTAGGGTTTAGGATGCAACTTCACAGTGCTCACCAGTTTGGCACAAATTCACAGATTCCAGTACATGCAGGCAGTAGTTTCTACCACAAAGTAATAGGACGACGTTGTCTTGTTGCAGATTGAATGGAGGATCAACTGATCTAATGGTTTTCATTAAAATTTTCTTTGAGTGCATAAAATTTGATTGCCGCAACAGATCAGGCGGCCAGAAGTTCGGTGTTTCTCCTGCAACACATAAAAGTCGAAATTGAAAATCAGTGCGGCAACGAAAATAAGTAGCCCCGTAGATGTCCAAACTTCACCCCTAAACTTTCAGTTAAAAGTCCAGGCTCAACTCCTAAAACCTAATTTCCAGACCTAAACCCTAAACCCTAAAAACATGTCTACAATAAATCCCTAAACCCTACTTGTCCAGAATTAATTCTTCTACCCTCCTTATAACCCTACTTGTAACCCTACTTGTCCAGAATTAATCCCTAAACCCTACTTGTAACCCTAATTGTCCAGAATTAATCCCTAAACCTTGCTTGTCCAGAATAAACCCTAAATCGCAGTTTTCAAAAATCGACAAATTTTGATTGTTCATATACCTATGCGATCTTTTTCAATAACGATGGTTTTTCATTTTATGAGTGTCAAATGCACGCTTCTACGTATGCTAGTCAAAAACGAGAAAAATGCATATGACCATAAGGATTGTCACATGAGAAACGCTAACAGTCATCACACTTAACTCCCGTAACCCCTGAAGGAAATCAGCTGCAAAAAGATAGGATCAAGTACCGCACCTTTGGGAGAGATGTCAATAGGCTCCTCGTTTGGAGGATATAATATCACGCAGGTGATTAGCTAGAAGCTGGAGACGTAGAATCCGTTTACATGGTTCGGCACCAAAATTAAGCAGCGGCTCGAGCAACAATCTCAAGTCTCGTGCATAGTCTGATTGCAGATAGAAGACCTCGTGATTGGCCGATCACCCGGGGAATATGCATCCACCGGAAAATGGTACTGATAGGCCAGGCCATTGCAATAAAAATTGAGGGGCTAATAACACTCTTGGATCCAATCTGCACAAAACAATCAAATTGGATGCATACCATCAAGTCACCACATGAGCAAAACTGTGTGCGGGCACTGGCTTTTCACTGCATGTAGTTTTCGAATTGAATAGAAGGATTGTGGTCGTTGCTGTGACTGATCAAAATTGTTCCGTTATAAACGTACGGTACCTCGTGATGAAATCGTTGAAACTGTAAGGTAGAGGCTCCATTGACCATACAGGAGAGATTTGATTTGTGCCGATTGTGAAAATCCTATATCTATTGACGTTTGGTTAATTATCCTGCAATTTGATTTGTAGCTTAACACAAGAAAAAAATGCAAAAGTTTAGATGGTGCAAGTTTGTAGGAAAAGGTTCAAAGTTCACCTGTATGGTGAATGGAACCTCTCCCTGACTGTATGGTGAATGGAAACTTTACATCAGATCATAGCAAAACTGTAAATCAGCGAGGACTGACTGGCAACCTATTTTGGTCTGTCAGAAGGGCAGGCTCTTGGAGCTGGAGCAGCCCGAAAGCGAGAAGACGCGCTTCACGCCGTCTCCTTTCCCAATTTCGATGAGCGGAAGCTGCGCGCGTCGCACAATGCGTTGTAAGTTCTGCTCCAAGCTCTGCTGCACCATGTGGTTCACCACTTTGCTTCCTTCGGTGACAACGTGAGGATTTGGGTGCTCCTCATGTTTGGGTTTCCTCAGAGGAGGTCCCATGGGCGCCGACATGGGGCGCGGCAAGCCCTGCTCGCGATCCTCCCGCAAGCATTCCAGAATGCGAACCGCGCGTTTCTGCGCCAAGGCGCTTCCTAGAAGCGAAACCTCCAGCAGCGCCGGAATCGCGCGTTTCTGCACCATGGCTTGGCGATGGCCATGGCTCTGATGCGCAACCACCATGAGAATGTACGCCGCGCGCTCCTGGCATTTCGAGAATTGAACACCCCAGCTGAGAACGTCAATCAGACTCTCCACCACTGTCTCCGTGACGCATTTGCGACCAATTCCCACCCCGATTATGTTGCCCAGCACCGCCAACGCCTTCTCAGCATTCACATTCGCTTTCGCATTCGCATTCGCATCCAGTGTTTTCAGAATTTCCACGAGCGCAGTCATGGCGTCCCCCTCGACGAAGAATTTGATGTTGACTTGCGAAAGTGAGAGGTTGTAAAGCGCGCGGAGCGATTCCCAGCGGATGGGCTCCTTGATGCTCTGGTTGAGTATTCGGACGAGCTCCGGAATGGCGCCACTGGAGCCGATCAGGGGCTTGTTGCGGTCGAGGGCGGACAAGCTTAAGAAATTCGCGACGACGGCCTCCTGAGTTCCCGCCTCCCGTTTTTGTAAGAGCGTTACCAACTTCGGTACAACGCCGGCGTCGACGATGGCAGCTTTGTTGACGTCGTTGCCGCCGGCGAGCGTGTAGAGCGTTAGAAGCGCGGAGTGCACGCAGAAGCTGGAAGCGGACTCCAGCATTGCGACTAACGGCGCGATGGCGCCGAGTGACGCGAACGTGACGCGCGCGGGCGGGTAATCCCTCGCGAGAATGCGCACTTCGGCCGCGACCACGCCTTGCTCCTTCCCTCGCTTACAACGCAAATGCGTCACGAGCACCTGCGTTCGGTACCCTACGTCATCGCTATCAAGTTGTAACCGCAGATCCTTTCGAGCCTGTGTAAAAACGCTCGGATCCTTCTTTCCTTCGGGACATTGCACCAAATCCGTCGTTACGAATCGCATGGGCTCCAAAACAGGTTTCTCTAACTCGTACTGACCCTTACAATTCTCCTTTTGCTCCCCACCTCTCACAATCCGCGACAGATCCCCACATGCCACCCATTTGATGGTATCCCCGCTTCCCCGATCATCACAGCTAGTCGGCTCCACCACGCGAGGCTTTTTCTGCTCCTTGGGTGTCGAAGCTTCCTCCCTCCCTCTGCTCTTCTTTCCCCCAAATCGCCCCACAATGCGACGCCATCGCGACACCTTTCTCTCATCGGAGAAGCCTTGTTCTTGAATCTCTTCCTTGGACATGGTCTCATCGCGACATGGTGAAGAGGACGAGATGGGGTGCTCGCAGAAGAGCGCATCCCGGAACGAGTGGAAAGCCAAGCACGAAGAGGTCGATTCGATACTTGCGCTTCGGTGGTGATGTTGTTGTTGGGGCGTGCAGCTTGCGAAGCGCTTGGAGTGGAATAGCGAGAGGTTCAAGAAGCGGAAACTCCTCGTCGGGGCGATGGCTGGTGATCTGGGATTAGTATTATTACTATTCTCCGGAATTGTTGCGACGCCATCGTCCGGCATCTTGCAACTTGCGCCGCCGGCCGTCTCCGAATGCTAAACCGCCATGCTAGCTGGAGGTTGCGCAACTTCGGTGATGCGTGACTGATCTGGGGATTCAAATCAAGACCGAGTGAATCAATCTAAACTTCCGCAAACCATAGCATTTGTGAAAGCTGTAACCGTGGCGAGCTATCCATTAAAAAAAATTCAAAATTGCAATACGTAGTGGAACAGTCGAGTTAGGTTAAAATGACCATGATGGGTCGCGAACGGCTTTGCTCTAATAGCAACTGCAGAGGAATGTTTGAAAAGTTAGAGCGGCCTCGTGAATGAATTCTCGAAGCACATTTTTGAACTAATCGAGTTTGAAGAGACAAACGATAACAGCCAACAGCACGGAGTAGAATTTCCGAACGGGGCTCCTAGCTTATCAAGTGAATGAATCGGACAAGAACCACACTTTTGAACGGAGTTCGTTCCGACAAACAAAAATAATCCCATCTTACGTACAGTGAAATTTATGATCAGTTTGAGCTACCTCGTGAGAGGATCCTCGAACAACATAAGCTTCTGAACTGAGTTCCAATAGACAAATGATCGTCTACAGCAAGACCAGTGAAATTTATGAAAATGTCAGACCGGGCTATCCTATGGATGGATCCTAACCTCCGACGAAGCATATTTTCGAACTGAGTTTGAAGAGACAAATTAAAGGAAAGCAGAAATCGATCTACAGTTTAGAATCGATCAAGAACACGTACAACCCTTCTACTTCCAGAGCGCCCGATGCCACACGTCCACGCGCTTCGTACAAGAGAACATTCTGCCACAAAGCATGAAATCAAAAGCTGCAGTAACGGACAAAACCATACATCACTAGTCGACTCGAAAGAAGAAACCTTACAACGTCAACAAATCGCAATATAGAAGAGCAAAGACATAAACGTTCAGAAAGCTCACCTGGTAGCTAGAGATTTTTCCTGACGAAGTCACGTCGGATCCTGTCTTCAGCATTCACCGTCGGTTCGTAATGTTACGTTGGAACTGCATGATGATGCCAAGCTAATTAACTTAGCTAGCTAGTCGTTGATGAAAGCCCCGATCTCACTTCCAAGGAATAGCAAACAAATGGGGCCACACATGAGATCAGAAATTTGCGCACAAAACAAGAGCAGCAAGACAGCTTGAGTAGTGCTTTGCTTTTGTCGTTGTTGCAAGAGCTACTGGCGCTGCAGCGTACCTTTAGTTCAGTACTAGGCCTGCTGCTAGCTGCAGTAGTGCCGGTTTGTAAGTTCGGTACACGTCTTGGATCGTTGTTGGCATTGGTAGGTACCTTACAAGACCAATTGATGGTGAGTTGAAATGTACCTAGCTCTGGGCTGGATCGATCCCAGGAGGGCCAGAAGCTCAGGACCATCATTTATACTGGAAAGTGTCCTGCCAGCCAATCCTCAATTCAGACATCTCGACATGAGCCAACTTACCGTAGTGTTCCAATAAGTGTGCATACGTGCATACCGTTGAGGGCATTCGGCATGTGCCGAAATCAATGAATTGGTGAAGGGGGGAGGCTTAAGATTTTTTTCAAGTGGTGACGAATGTGAGAAAAATTCTATACGAATTGTGACAATTTCTTAGAGAAGAAAAATCATGTAATTTATTTACTTGCTTTTTCCTAAACTTGGAACCCAATTCTTCATAGAAAAGGATTCAAAATTCAAAATATATAGTGCAAAAAAAAATTTGTATTTAGGAAGATTCAAGTTTCGTGAATTAGATAGCCATCATACCCAAAAACCTATGTTTTCTACATTTTGAATGCATTTATCTTGCAATCTATATAGTCAAAGTATTTGAAATTTCTTCTAAATAAATTCTCATAGTTCTTAGTTTTATTGCAAGGTCTTGTGGCTAGATATATAAAAATATGTCATTTCAAATTTTTTTACTTGGTGTAGCATTGAGCACTAAAATGGCAATTTTGAACACTTTGGGACGAAAAGAAGGCAAGCCTTGGGACTTTTAGGGATTAAGGACTAATTAAGGATTTACTTCTTTAGGTCTTTTGCATTTGGGGGAGAAGACATTGATATGCCAAAATCAATCTATTTTATTTTAATTTTAGAAAAACTTTGGATTAATGTGTATCTTGTTACATTTGCATCAATTTATGCACTCTACTCTTCAAATGACAAGGTGGTCGTGGAATCCTGAAATAAAATATGTTTTTTTCCTTTGATACGGGCACATTAAGTGACTAGAAAAATTTGCTAGAATTCTATCAATATTTTCATGGTAATTTTTAGTTCAATTGCGAGATCATTTAGCTATGTCTTTGGATTATGTCCCATTAAACTTTGAAAAGATAAATCTTATCAATTGTAAGAGTATTTCACTTGAACTTTGACAAAAAAAAATTACTATACTTTTGCTAATAATACATAGTTGATCTTTAAAAGTTTATCTAATAAATTGTGTGTATCTTACAACGTATAATGATAAGGTTAAAGTTGTCTTCTTAGTTAAAATGCATAGGAATCCTTAACTAAAGGTGGATACTTCCTTCCAAATCGACACTTTTTACTATTGTGCCTAGATACTATTATCAAATTAGTCCAATTTTCATTGATTTTCTTGTTGGCAAGTGAATAGAGGTTCCAACACACCACCAAGCCTATAAGGTAGAACTACCCAATACCCCCATTTATCCAATCCTATCACCTACAAGTTCCCCCCATTTCCATCACTGGCCCCATCTATTACCACAATCTTGCTAATTCATTATCATGATGGCAATGCATTGGAGAGTAGACACATTAGCCTATGCTTCAACAAGGTTCTATTCACAATTTTACATTTTAGCTTTGAAAAATCACAAAAAATTCAATTCTTGTCAGAATGTCTTCATTCTTTTTGCAATTGACTTCTCTCAAATAATTCAATCTTTGAAAAAAAATGAAAGCTCATAAATAACTTCTCCAAAGTATCCAGATTGCAAATCTGTATGGTAATAGGGAGTTCTACCTTAGTGGCATTTGGATCCCATATGCCAAAATGATATATGAAGTGTCCAAGTTGTTTTGAATTGATGTTCTTGAAATTGTTTCTTCCACACACACGTACACATTGATTTTGGAGATGTACACCAAGTGATGATGACGATTTTTGGCACAATTTGGTGTACCCACTCCACTCCACCCCACCTTATCTGAAAACTCTGTTGAAATCCAAAATCATTCTTGAGTTGATAAGAATTTCCATTCTGTCCAGATATTATTCAACTCAGAATGATTTTGACAAAGCCTGGCATTCTGGCAAACAGTGTCATCTGGCTTCCACAAGGTGTGAGATCCACACCATTTTTTCTTTTTTTTAAACAATTAAAAAGAAGGTCCACATCACTTTAACATAAGCTTATTGGGTGTCAAATCACTTCCGTCCCAGGTGAAATTATTCTACAGTAACTTAACTTATTACTGGTGAATAGTGATGCCTGGTATCATAAGCCATCAAAGAGTACTTTGAAGCAATCAGTGGCTGGCTGTTGAAATAGTTAATGGAAGCTGTGATGACATCCAAGTTCAAACCATCCCAATAATGTACCAAACGAGTTAACCTCAGGGTTTTTTTTTAGTTTTTTTTTGGAAACAAATGAAACCTCAGTTTTTCCAACTCGCCAGTCGCCACTCAAGGTAAGTTTGAACTGTGCATTGTCAGTGAATTATTCTGGCAATATATTTTGGAATGTTCTAACTTAATGTAATGTAAGAGCATCCATGACCGACACTAATAGCAATTGAGCTTACTTACTACTCTGTACCATTTTATAAGACGTGAATGACTGTTTTTGGATTTTATTCGCAATTTAAAGAGGACTCCAACACACTATAGCATGCAATAAGGTAAAACAGTCCATTACGGACTAAATGAGGAGTTTATCCTTGTATTATTTGTGAAATTTTCTAATTTTTTTCATATATAAAGACATCTGTCAAAAATGGCAAGAGCAATTGAAATTATATTTTTTTCAACAAAATATAAATTTGTTATGAATTTTTGAAGTGTTCTACCCATCATGGTCTTTAGACTTCCCTCAAACCAACAAAAATTGTATCCATAATGTCCATCAAACTCACCTAATGAAGTCCCAATAATTTCTAACATGGAAGTCCTAAAGGAGTCACTTCCCACAACGAATTAACATTGAAAAGTTGAAAGTTCCTATTGTGGTCACTAGTCACTTCATTCCAATTAGCTGAGACATTGATTGTGGCTCAAATTTTCATTAGCTAGAAGAAAACCTTAATGGGGTCATTTCTAGGAGTCCACAATGGGTCTTTAGTTTGTAATGGGCTGTTCTACCTTATGTGGACATTGTCTAAAAAAGTTATGAAATTTCAAAGTATTGTTAACTTAGTAGGTGTGTTGATAATTTAAACTAGGTTTGCATAAGTTCTCATGTTTTGATTGTATACATCTTGTGCCATCAATATCTAGGTTGTAGTGTAGGTTTTTGGTCCAAATGTAGGTATCTCATTTGTGGCAATGATGATTATGGGTGTGCATACTTTAGTTGAAGAAAGAGATACATTTTTGGAGACAAAACCACCAACTAGATTTGGCTTCATAGGGGAGGAACAAGGCAACACAAAGACAAACAACAAAATACAATTGACATGATATAAGGTGAGAGAAAAAGACACATTTGAAAAATAGAGTACCAATAGTAAGGTAGGGTCCACAAAGAGCCCCTCTAAGAGTTGATTCACAATTTTGGATTGTTTGACTTCTTGAAATATTTTTTAATACATTTTTATTGAAAGACAAGTGATATTGGCATCTAATCCAAGCTATTTCATATTTTTTGAACTTTTGTGGAATTAAATATGAATTTTGATGTTGGAATCACATAGGTCATTAAAAGCACCAACCTTCTTATATATTTACTCTTGGTATATTGACAAATGCAATTGATACATTGAAGAATGCAAAGTGTACCTATGGATTAGAGGATGCATTTAGAACTTAGTCACTTTATGGACCTCTTACCTTCCGTATGCAAATTCTGTTGTACCCCCAAAGTCTTTCATCATTCCTCTAGGGTTGTTCTCCTCATATCTTCTCTCTTATATCTTATGACAGTCGTAGCTTTTGTTTGCTTACCACTCAATGAATATGGGCATG
The DNA here is from genome assembly GCA_963969395.1 of Pseudoscleropodium purum. NCBI lineage: Eukaryota > Viridiplantae > Streptophyta > Bryopsida > Hypnales > Brachytheciaceae > Pseudoscleropodium > Pseudoscleropodium purum. The sequence goes on from OZ017802.1 coordinate 9,813,998, forward strand.
TTCTTTAAGGCTAAATTTTTTCTATTATTTTGTAGACTAGCACAAAGAGGTACTCAGTACTCAAATACAATGGCTCCCAAAATGTTTTGTCTACTTATAAAAATTGTCATGTTTAATTGAATAAATAGGAATTTTTAACAAAATTTAGACATGTTGTGGTCCAAATAATACACTTGCATAAAATAAAGTTTCAAAATTTTAATTTTAATAAATTAAATAAATGATATTTTTTTAATACAAGTGATTTTTTCCTAGATTCACTAATAAGTATGTCAATGAAAATTCTTTTTAGATTTATTTTGGATAAGAATTTTGTGAATTTTGAAATTTTATTAAATGAAATAGTATTGAATAAAATATGACTCCAAACATTGACAATTTTTTACAATTTACAAGTATTTGGTATTTGGTATTTACAAATACCAAATAATTGTAGCAATGATAAGAAACGTAACTATTTGGAATCATATTTTTCAGTCAATACTATTTCACTCCATAAAATTTCAAAATTCCTGAAATTCTTTCCAAAAAAATCCGAAAAGAATTCTCATTCCAATGTATACTAAAGAATCTTAAAAAAAACACTTACCTGTGGACCTGGGCTGTTTTGTATTCAGTTTGGCCCTTTTTAATGCAGTGGGTTTCCCAATTGTTAAAAAAAAAATTACGTATCTGCATTAAGAGATTTTTTTATTAAATTACTTAAAATAATATTACATTAAATAATAATAATCATTTATTACAAATGATTTACTTATACTTCAACCGACTGACACTGTGTCCAAACTTGTTGGAAAAAAAAAAAAATCTAATTTCTGAATTAATTTTAAGTGCATGAATACTTATGAGAGCCCCTGTACTGTACATGCATTAACATTTTCATTCATTACTTGGTTGGTTTTAGAATAATAAGAAACAAACGCCAAATCAATAGCAATGAGGCATTAATTAGTGTGGTTTCTTTAATTTACCCTACCTGGTTTAAATAAACTCCACAGAGGAGAGAAGTACTATTTTACTGTCCAGTACTGACTACTGAGATGGGTGTGTGAGCATCTTTTGGTAATGCAATGCCGTCTCCCTGCTGTTGATACAGGCAAGTAAGCTGACCCCTTCATAATAAATAATAATTGAAGTCCCGGACACTCAGCGTAGCATGTCGCTAATTCCAAGAATTCACTGAGACTGAGATAGCCGTCACTTCAATTCCTTACAAGCAGGCAACACGCCCGTATGGTTGCGTTCACACTTAAGCTTAAGTCAAGGCACTCTTACCATAATTAACTTATTTATCACTAGGAAAACCAAAACGTTTTTTTAACCTTTTTCTTTTCCTTTTTTTGGGGAGACAAACCAAAATGCTTTTCAATACATTTCCTTCCTTTTAATTCACACCGTCTCTTTCCCCCCCCGCCCAAAAAAAAAAATGAAGTGCTCTTCAATACTGGCATCAGTTCTCAGTCCATGACTGGATACAGGGGCTGGACGTTAAAGAGGTCATTTGAAATTTCAAAGTCTGGTGGCAATCATAACAGGCTTCGCCTGCTTTGTTGCCTGATTTTGCCTCCTTCTCTTGTCCGGTTAGGTTGCTTTCAAAAAAATAAATTAGAATTGATGTTGAAAATGAAAATATGTGTGCCGAGGCTTGTTCCTCTAGTTCGATGTACTTCTTCTTATCAGTGGAATTTATCCATGTGTTTCAAGAAAAAAAATTCAAAAATTCAAAGTCTTTGGCTTTACCCCACAGGAAAACCGCACTGGGACTTTTTTTATTTCACACCCATGATCAAATTTGGAAATTTGGAATTCAAATTTGGAATCAGAGACCCCCAAAGTAGTTGTAGAGATGTAGAACAGAACAGAACAAATGGTAGGAGAGGTGAAGAACAGAGGACACTAAGGTCCGCTTTACACCTAGAGGCCGGGCCAATTTTCCTTGAAGCCAATTGCACCCTTTGGGGCTAGAAGCCAGCTTGAACTACTCAGTACAATAAGATTGTAATGGGGGCTAATTCTCCCAAGTGTAAAGGCCTTGAGGCTATGAAGCTGGGACAATTTTTAAAAAACTAGAAAGAAGAGAGAAGAGGGTTGAAATTTTCAAGGCCACTAAATACCTAGGGGCCAGTTGCTTGAAATCCAACGGATCTAATTTGTTGAAAAATAATCATATTTTTAAAAAAATTACTTGAAATCTAAAATTGGCCCCTAAGCCAAGAACTGGCCTCCCATTTTGGGTGCACCCAATTCAACAAGTTTGGGCCGTGTCAAATCATGTCCTTTTTGAATAAAAAATTTATTGTACCAAATTGGCCCAATTTGTAGGTGTAAAGGAATTGAGACCAATTTCAGCGTTTTGTCCAATCACAAGTGAGGATTCTTGGCCTCTTGTACAATGAATTGGCTTTGCCTTTAGGTGTAAAGTAACCCTAAACAACCACAAGATAGAGGTCATTTTTTATATCTACCTTTGGCTTGGGAAAGACATACTTAGGACGTAGACTTGAAATGACCATTGTAATCTCTAAAGGACTAGCATGCATTTTTGGGTTGTATAGAAATCTTGGGCAAGTTGCTGTGAATGAAGATTTGTATATTTTAAGTTGAAATTTTTGTTGAAGGTGTAGACAAGGAATAATTTTCATATGCACTAAATTTCATGACATTTGAAAATATTAGTAAAAAATTATAGCCTACTATGTTACTTTTTTTGTAAATAGGCAATTTGGGCAGATAAAAATAAATCAATTTTTTTAGGAAAAAAAATTGAAATTGGTTTTTTAGAATTATATATACACAGAAAGCTCTTCATATATAATTATATATATAGGTTTTTTTTTGTTTGTGGGTAGTTATAGATTTTTTACTCTAAAATAAACTTTGAAGTCTTTTATTTTACTCAATTTTTAATATTTTTGAAAAATAAAATAAAATAATAGGTTGTAGATTTTTTATTACAACGTTGCAAACATTGGGATCAACATTTTTTTTATTCCATGATTAAATTCTTAACAATTTTGGATTTTAGATCATTCTCTACTACTATCTACCTACTATTTTTTTCCTAAATATTATACAATTCCAAATGATTTCAAATTTTTTAAGCATGTGGACAACTTGTCTAGAAAAAAGAATCCAAAGAAGTACCACCAATGGGAACCATATTTTTGTAGAAAAGTGATTTTATGAAGTGAAATTGCCCCACTTTTTGCAAGGCGTAGAAATGATTTTAATGAACTTTAATGCTTATATCTTACAATCCACAAGGTGGAAATGTTTTAAATTTTTACCACATGTTTTCAAGTTAGCATACTATAAGATTATATGGTTATATATGTCCAAAAAAATCAAAGATTTAGTACTTGTACTAAAAATGGCAATTTTTGAGTTTTTTGGTGAAAACATAGTCATGGAACTTTAGGGGTTAATGTCAAGCAAAAACAAAGACAATATTAGAATTTTCAAAAAGAGGGTTGAAGACCACATTCCATTTTGAGGAATTCAAAAAAAAATGTACCTAATGCAAAGCTGGCAACTCAAACCTCAAATAGACTTTTGTATAGTAGAAAAAAAAAAAAAAAAAAAAGATTCTACATTAGAAGAAGATGTTTTATACAAGGAAAGGGAAATTTCAATTCATTGGCACACATAACAAAGATTGAAAATGTATGACAATTATAAATCTTTCTATTGGGAGCCAATTTTTAGACTCTTTATATCTTGCCAACTTTCTGGGATTGGAAAAGAAAATAATAGGCTAGAATAAAGAAGAACCAATTCCAATTACCTCGGGTGATTCTTGGAGTTACCCCTTTATTATAGCATTGATCCAACAATTTTCTCTTATACAACTAAAATTGGTCCCTCTTTATTCTTGACCCCACCATTCTTCTTTTCAAATGCAATAAATTGGGGAGGTATGAAGAGCCCCACAAGTTGGCTTAGATTAGGAAGATTTGTAATTGATTTATCTTTTTAAGTATTATTATATGTGCCAATAAATTGGACTTTTTTCTTTTGCATGAAAGTTTTTTTTAATGTTGAATTTTTTCCTTTCTTTTATTATATTATGTGAAAAAGTCTAATTGAGGCTTGGATTGGAAACTTTGTATTAGAACAATTTTTTTAAAGTCACCATAAAAATGAAATAGCTCTTGAAGAGGCTTGTTATAGACAAAATGCTAGCCCATATCTAAGTTATGGATTGAAGATGACCTAAGTTTGATTTGCCAAGATCTCTAATTTTTGTCTTTTTGCTAGATTTTAAAGTGATTTATTTTCATTCTTGCATATTTTAATTTTTAATTTTCTTGTACCTATTCATAGTACTAAATCCTAAAAGGACATTTGATATTCTCATTTGGTCAAGATTCATTAGTTTTCTATATTAAAACAATCCCTTTCTAAAATTTGATATTTTTTCATGTAGTAATAAATATCAAAGATTTAACTTCATTTTTTATGTATAAAAACATTAAAATGAAACTTACACAACTTTTTGAAGTAATTTTTTTTGTAATAGTCATTACAAAAATGCTTTAAATAATATGAAGTTTTTAGCAAAATTGTATTTCAAATTGTCGCAAAAATTATAATTTTAAATCTATTGGAAAGAAGAATAAAAAGTAGACTCTTTAGAACTACATTTTCTAAAGAAAGCTCCTGGAAGGCATTTTAAATCAAGAACTATGTGAAATTTAGATTTGATGCTAAAACTCGGCCCCTTTACAAGTTTGTCCTCTAAGGATTAATCATTGGATGTACTTCCAATGATAAAAATTTCAAGTCTAAATTGTAAAACGGTGGAATGTTCACCAGTTATCGAGGATTTTTTAACTTTCTTTCCTTCATTCTAGTTTCCACTATGTACTTCTCTAAAACCTTGCCTAAAATGAACAAATTTACTACAGAATAATGTAAATGAAAAGTGACTTTGAATATATTGTGCTATTCTAGCACCTATCAAAGTACCAGCCAATCAAACAATGACAAGTGGAACTTGTTATTGAAAGAATATTATTTTTGTGCACACTAGGCTTTGTGTTAGATTGAAAGGAACTAAAGTTTAGTAAGGTAACCTAGCCTATGATAGGTAGAATGACTATTTTGCCTTGTTGACATTATTGATAAAATTTGGAATTTTTTCTTAGGAAGACAAATGAGGAAAATAGAGAGAACAATTCGAATTTATTTTTTTGAAAAATTAAATTATGAATTTTTTAATAAATTTTTGAAGTATGCTGCCCAATTGGTCCAAATTAGTCTCTACACTACCTCAGAAGTACCAAAATGTATACCCATAATGGTCATTTTACTACCTAAAGTAGTAACAATATTTCCTAATATAGCTACAACATTTCCTAACATGGCCTCTATGTGAAGGAATAAAAAAATCACTTCTTCTCATGAATGTACATAAAAAATGTAAAAGTTCCTAAAGCAATCACTAATAACTCCATTACTATCACCCAAAGCATTAATTTTGGCCACTAACTAACCCAGTGAAGTCCTAATCTCATTTATTGAAAAAGATATGTCATGGAATGATGTGAGATTGTTATGGGTCATTTCTTAGGTATCAACATTAGACAATTTGCTTGTCATCGGCTAGATTACCTTAAATGGACTCTCCTTTTAGTCACTAGAATTGAGCATAACATACACAAGGAACTACACTCATAATGATATTTAGTGTAACCACACTAATTGATTTGAAAATGGAACAAGATTTTTATCAAGAACACAAATATATATACTATTCAAAGAGGATATCTTTGTAACCATGGTTTGTAAAAATATTTGCCAAGAGTAAAAATTTATAGTAGTTATAAATCAATTCGTGTGGTTTACACTAAATATCATTAATTAGTAGAATGGTTTGTGTATTTCTACAATATGCTCAAACTGCACATTCAATGGTGATGGGCTCGTTGCTATAGTAATTCATCAATCCAAATTGACACAAATTCCTCAAACATCAATACATTGAGCTAAGTTATAGCATCCCAAATCTGTGAGCAAAAATAAGGACAATACAAGAACTTTCAAGTGGAGGGAGACATGACTCATTCCATTTTAGTGACTTTAAATTAAAAATATTGTTCCAATGCAAAGCCAACAATCCAAACCTCAAAAGGACTCTTCCACAGTATAAAAAGGAGAGGAAAAGATTATCCATTAAAATAAGACTTTTTAGGCAAAAAAGAAATCCAATTTATTGTACTAGGAAACAAATTGTATGTTGTGAATTTTGCAATAGCAAGTAGAGTGTGCCAAGCCATGAGGGTGAGACCTACGGTTGCACATTGTTATAGAATCTAGAGCATGTAGCCAAATTGTAAATGCAAAATTAGCCATGGAACAAATTTGGTGACAAAATTAGTAGCGCCTCTCCTCCTACTGATTCAATCTTATAATTTCACCAGCAAAACCCCCAAATCAACCAAGTCTAGCTCATAAATGGCACATATAACAATACTTAAAAAGGCATGACAATTGTGACTCTTCCTATTGTGAATCTAGTTGTGGGCTTATCATATTTTGCCAACTTTTCAGGTTTGAAATTAGAGAAAGATGGTCCCAGAAATAAAGAGAGACCAATACCACTTGCCATGGAGAGTGTTTTAATTTTTGTAGTTGCCTCATAGTCATTACACCATGGTGTTTGAAATTGGCAGTTTGGATGAGGGATGCTCTTACTACTCCCCACCTGTTTTTTGTGGGCACAATATGATTTGCAATAACAATCAGTCGTAGGCTCATAACGTGCTATCTTTTATTTTCCAACTCCACACTATTTTAAGTCTCACTTCATATCAAACATTTTTTTTGAAAAAATGAAAAAATCATTTCACTAAAAAAAACAATACACAATAGCCAAGCCTAACGGCTAGACAATCAAGAGAAATGAGCACAGACAAAAAAAAAAGAACCAAACTAGGTGAACAAAGATGAAGGGGTGTTCTTGTTCCAAACAACAAGATTACCATCTCTAAGAGCAAGAACTGGCAAATAGATCCAAAATATCACTGGCTTGTTGAGGACATTGACAAGTTGCTAGTTTCGTCTTCAACTGCGTTGTGCTATCAAAGTCCAACAAGGCATAGCAAAGAATTTTCTGAGAAAACTGAAGCGGCCCACCGATGTTGATTGAAGACCAAACTATTCCTAGACATGCATATGACGCACAACGAGGAGCCATGAAGGAGAGTCCAAATGGTCTGATGACGATGAAACCGTCATATCCAACATTGGTAGCAACTAATATAAGCTTAGCATCTGCAACATGCTGTAGCATAACGTTGGACTGATTTCCAACCCTAAGCTAGCCAAGCGGAAGCTTAGCATTCTCCAGGATGTGTGTGAAATGTATTGCCAAATCTGCAGAGCCAGTTGTGGAAATCTAGCAGCAATCTTTCTGGGGTTTGGCAGCAGAGCAACGCAGGCGGGGGAGCTCACTGCTGTAAAGCTTAGTGCTGTTGGTGTGAGTTAAGCTTTACCTTACACCTGTGGACTGGAAGGAAATGGTCAAAAAGCCAAGACACACAAGACAGACACAAAGGCTAAGTTTGTTCCATTACAGGACAGAGAGAGAGATGAGCCTGCCTCTGTGCGCACTCTGAAACCACTGAACAGAGAGAACAGACTCAACAGAGCTAGAGAGAGCGGCTGACCCATAGCATGATGCCCAAGCCATGATGGGCCACTCACCTGGCTGGGAGGAGAGACTCAGGAGAGCAGCCAAACTGCCCTTCAACTTACAAAGCATGACCAGAACTGATCTCGGCTTCTCCAGAGCATCTGGTTGTTTTGGGGGAACAGGAAGCTGAACCCTTGTGGAGAAGAAGGTGAACGAGCAGCCTATTCAGAAGATAGAAACACCTAAAAAGCAACACTTTTTCTGGTCTCACTGCTGGACAGAGAACCTTTCCAATTTCAGCAAAAATAATAATGGTAATTGTTTTTTTAAGGAAGGTAGGAAGAATTTCAGGAAATTGTAGTAATAATTGCTGAAAATCTTAAACATTGCAAGCATCTATCCTAACATAGGAGGTTCTAACAGTGCACAAGTTCTAAATGCGTCCACTTCCTTAACCCCTAAAGCCCTGAACCCCATTTTTTTTTGGCAATATAGTGATTTTGGACAGCTCACTATGGATGGAGTTTTTTTGTTTTTTTTCTTTGAAATTTTCACACAACATTTTTCCAAGGACTAGCTTTAAGGCCCAACAATTTTTATAACTTTTGACTACATGGCTAAAAAGTTGTTGTATGAAATATAATTTTCAATGTTTAGTAGGCAGCCTAGGCAGAAAAAAAATTCTTCAAAAATCATTTTTTTCAAAAATTAAAAATTGAAATTAATTCTTTGGATTTATATCTACACAGAAAGCTTTGAATCATTCCATGTGGATGGATGAATCAAAAGTTATGAGGAGTTTTAGTTTGTGGTAGTTTGTGGATAGTTATGAAATCTCTACTCTGAAATAAACTTTGAAGCCCTTTATTTTACTCAATTTTAAATTTTTTTGAATTTTTTTTTTCCAGGTGTACATTGTTTATTACAACATTGCAACCATTGGAATTGACACTTTTCAATTCCATAAAGAAATTATTAACAACTTAGTATTTTGAATCATTCTCTACTTCATTCTACTTACTATTTTTTTCCTATATATTGTACAATTCCAAATGATTTAAAAAATTTCAAACATGTAGCTAACTTGCTTTAAAGAGTGAATCTATAGAGTAACAACCATTTTGGACATTTTTTCATGCACATGTGACCTTGTGAAGTGCAACTGCCTAGATTTTTGCAAGGAAAAAAAAGGATTTTTGTGAATTCAAATGCTAATATCTTGCAATCAACAAGATGAAAATTTCTGAGATTTTTACCATATCTTCTCAAAATAGTTTACTACAAGATCCTTAGGTTACTTATTTCCAAAAAAAAAAATTTCAAAAATTTGTTACTTGCACTAGAAATGGCAGTTTTAGAGCATTTTTGGTGAAAACATAATCAAAAACCTTTAGGAGTTAAATGTACATTGCCATGTACAAACAATATACCTTTGGGGAGGTGGATGCTATTAGAGCCCTATGCCACTTGACCTTCAAAATTTCATAACTAATTCCACAAAGCTACAAAAAATACAAAAGGACATGGATTAACCTTGTAAGGACAGTTTGGTCTCCATTGAAATTATCATTTTTTGATACCGTGGGAATCAATCACTTAAAAAAATGGAAAAGTATTAATTGGAAGTCAAACTATTGTAGAAGAAGTTCCCTTTTCACAACAAAACATGGAGGATGAATAGTTGCACTTTTGTTTTGTATAGAGGAATTCTCCATCATCCATTGGACACTTAGTGTGCGCGATGGCCTTATAGGGTTAAATGCCAATTCTACTTGTCTTTTAAGGAAAATTTACTAAAAAATATTTGAAGAAGTTTCACCTCCTCAAAAATTAGTTTCAACTCTTGAATGGTTAGTTTATGGACCTCCTACCTTATTGTTGAAATTCAACTAATTTAGGTTGTTTTGAATACACTTTCAAAGAACTTGATCACAATTCAAGGTTTGGAAACAAGATTTTAACTTGCTCTTCTTACATTTGTACTTAGAGATAGCCAAAGGTTATATAACTTAAAAATCCCCATAAGACCGATTAGATGATGTATAAATGATTATCATGTTAAATAAATCTAAACTTTGTCACTCATTCTCTTGTATTGGATACTTGTACTCTAATTTTGGATGATGAAAGTTATTGGAATCCCTTTTTAACTGCCAAAGTTAGAAAAGTTAAATTTTGTTAAATGTTTGGCAAAGGATATTGAAATTGAACATGTACTACGATATTTCAAAGTTGGAATGAATGATAAAAGAAAAATTGATTATTTGCAAACTCAAGAGAAATGCAACCTAAATAGTTTCATAATTTCCAATAGTCTATTGATATGTTATAAGTTTTAAAAGCTAGATTCACCCTAAATGGACATTGATGAAGAACAAAATGTCTCAACTTCCATTGGTTACTTCAAAAAACTCCTCACTTTCATTGGTTGCATCAAAAAGTGACGGATGGTTTCAAATCTTGTAAGTTGACAAAAAATGTTGACTTTAGATTTTTCTACCTTATCACCTAAATTACAAATTCACCCTCACAAATCCACATGGGACATTTCAAAACCAAAATGTACACCATGGGTACATAAGGGAGAATCCTAATTTGGATGGTAATAGGTTGGTTCACCTTATTTGGAGAAAGCAAGCCACATAGATCTATGCATGTAAAAGAGAGTGATAATGTAAGGTGGACACCCCTATAAATGCTATTTTTACTATTGAGCCTAGTTACTATTATAAGATTAGTCAAAATTTTCATATTTTCTCGTTGGCAAATGGAAGGAGGTTCTAAGACACCAAAGAATGTGACATTTGGATACCATAAGCTAAAATTACCAAGGATCAAAGTTTTTTTGGATAGAGGTTCTAAAATCATTTATTCCATATAGGTACAAATTGATTTAATAGATGTACATAGAATGATGATGATAGCAATTTAGGGTCAATGACGTATTTGGATTGTCCACCTTATTGTCTCCCCTCTAAAAAAACAAACAAACAATGAACATTGCTCCATAGCTTTGTCTTTTCTCATATTAGCAAGGAGATATTTGTTCATTTGGCAATGAGTACTAAGCCACAAATCTTCTAAACCAATAAGGTAGGGATATTGTCACTCTTGTTGCCAATTTAATCCTAAAAATTGTAACATTCGTTTTCATAAAGCTTGAAAAAATAGTGCTGCTAGAGATTTAAGGATTCAAATTGTGTTTCTGTCTACAAAATGCCAAAGTTGTGGATTTTTGCTAATCAAATGAAACTGACTTTATATTTCTAGACTAATCAAAATTTATTATTAGGCTATCTAATTTTATTTATTTTAAAATTATTATATTGGTCAAATTTTTATATGTTCTTATTGTTGAATGAAAAATATTATTATCCCCTAAATGTTAGACATTTTGGATTTAGAGTGTGGTCAAAATTTAACAAAAAGACAAAGTTTTGATAAGTCTTTTAAATTAAAAAATTATAACCATACAAATTAAAACTAGACATGTTATGAACCACATCAAAAAAGAAAATACAACAATAATAGGGAATTTCGTTAAATTGGCGGTATTCCAAATGTCATTTTCACATCTTTACATCTAGGAAAAGTATACATTGATAACATCTAAGTTAGTTTTAGATTCAGAAATCTAGATAGATATAGATATTAGACCAAGCAGTCTGAAAAATCTAGGATTGATATAGATTTCAGGTATCTAGGAGATATGTAGTTTTCAAAAATCTAGAACTATTATAGATTCTATTACTGAAAAAACACTTCAAACTGCATGGTTTGAACTGCTAAAACCGCCAAATTCACGACATACTGCCATTTTAATGAAATTCACCATAATACCACTTATGGATTGAAAGATTTTAATGTTTGATTTAGAGGGTGTTAGAACTGTGAAACTAATTTGAAATCTTTCAAACTTTTTTTTCCTGTTTAATCCAAAATTGAAGTTATACAAAAAAATGAGGCCCATGGGCATAGTGTGCATAACAATAATTGATTTAGAGCTTCTCAAAATCTATTTTACAGTTTTTGAAATGAATTTCCAATGTAAATCTTCTCTAAGATCATGTGGATTTGAGGCTCATCTCCTAGAGTCTCTAACTCTAAAAAATAAAGATTTGCAATGTCCCCCCCTTGTACAAAAACTTCAGTAGAAAAATTATAAACTTTAAGAAAAAAATTTGGATTTCTTGTGATTAAAATAGACTTTGAAGGATATTCACCTAAAGTATCATGTTGATAAGATTATATTTAACTTCAAAGTTTAGTTGACACCAAAATATGAAACCTTGGGCATATTTAGAGATTAATTTGTAAAGGATTTTGGAATAGTCTATGTTTCAAAAAATGTGAAGGTGTGTTATATAATGTAATTGAAAAAAAAAATTTAGCAATGCCTCACTACTAGTAAGATGATCTTAGGACATCTAGCTCTGGTGCTTTCACTTGGTGATCCAAGATTAACTTTTCAAGTAGCAACTTTCAAGCCAAAGTTGCAAGCTACAACAATAGAAGGAAATCTATTTAGTTGAATCTACTATAAATCATATCCATATAGTTGAATTCACCATGGCCCTAACCAATATTTATCAATAAAATTTGATTATGAAAATTCAAAATTATTTATGAAATTGATTGTAGATTGTATATTATTATTTTTTGCAATAATTTCTTCCAACAAGGTTGAAATACAAATTTTAATTATAACATTTTTTAAAGATTATATTTTAAATTAATTTAGTTAAGTCACTTCAGAAGGGGTCTTTAAATTAAGGAACTCTACTTATTTGATGTTTGCTAATCTAGTTGTGATAAATCTTGGAGTGGTATTCACGTTGATTTTAAAATCTTGATATCACACTTTGAATTACAATTAGATAGCCCATTCTTAAACATGTCAGATTTTCAAGTGGATACTTGCATTCTTTGAATTAAAGAATATTTACAAATAAAGTTTTCGAAATCCATATTGTACAAATGTTAGAAACTAACACTCAAATCTAAGAAAAATTGAACTAGGATGAATGTGTTGTTTTCTCTTTATATTAGTCAGTCACACAAAAGAATGAAAGCAACCCAAACCAACTTGATTGGATGATTGAAGATTAAGCAACAACCTTGGAGAGCCATTAGGTGAAGATATTGAGAATATTTTGGTTCTTTATATTCATCATTAATTTTTTTCTTAATCTTCAAAGGATTAAAGAATTCATTATTAACGTCTATATGTTTTTCAATCTTTTAAGTGAATGAATGTTAGTTTATGTTGCAACTTTCATAAAAAATGGACTTATGTACAAATTTGATCTAAATGCAATAGAGTTTTGAAGAGAAATGTTCTTTACAATGAATGTTGGAAAGATAAATCAACTAAATAATTTTTTTAAATTTTAAACCAATAAAACCCATTGATTTCAAGATCATAATGTTGGAACCTTCTTTTTAAACTTTTAAATATTTAAATTATTTTTAATAAAATTATATATATATATATATTTATATTCATTTGTGTGTATGTGTGTGTGCAATTCAATAAAATGGCTGTAAAAATGAATAGTTGCACTTTTGTTCTATATAGAAGAATTCTTTGTCATTTATTGGACAAAAAACAACTACAACATCCTTTAATCCTTCAATGACCAAGAAGCCCAAATAAGGTCTTATATGTTTTTTTAACAATTTTGAAGAATTTATGTAAGGATTTTTCTTTTATATTTAAAAATTTGAACCAAAGCATACAATATTCTTCATTCAAGCTAATGATACAATAAAATTTCCATTTAGATTATACTTTCTTACAATATGATCAATTAAAATCCACAAAAGGACCAAAGGCCTTTTCTTTTTTGCCAAAAAACATTCAAAAGTGCCATTTCTATGGAAAAAGGTAAAAAAAAAATTTAATTGTTATCTTTTCAGATCTAACCATGTGATCTGACACCTAACTATTATGAAAATGTGTGGAAAAAATTTCAGAACTTTTGACCGCATAGATTGCATGATATTTGCATTTAAAGTGGAAGAAACAAGTGTTTCAACACATTGCAAGACTAGATTTTTTAACTTTGAATATTTTCAACTTTAATTTTTTGCACTATATCATTTTGAGCTTTAAATCTTTATGATATAAAATTGAGTTGACAGTTTAGAAAAATTCAAAATATTCAAAAAAACTTAATTTTTATTCTTTAAAAAATTGCTAAGTAGAAGTAGGTATGCAATAGGTGTAAAATCTAAAATATTCATATCTCTAAAAATGAAATTAAAATGCACTAATTCCTATAGTGAGATTGTTCTAGCAAAAAAGATTAACCATTTGAAACTTTTTTTTTTTTAAATTGTAAAAATTGCATTCAGAAATAAATCCTATAAGTTATTTTTTCAAGAAGATGCTCTAATTGTCCAAAAAACAAGATTGTCCATAACTTTCTCATAAAAAATCCAAATGGAATGAATCAAAGCTTAAGATGTACAAAAAAATATATATAATCTATGAGGGAAAAAAAAATTTTAATTTTAATTTTTTTTTTTGCTGCCCTGGTCTTCTGTTTTGAGCTTATTTGGGCATAACTTTTATTTCTAGACATTGATTGAAAAAAAAATTATATTCCCATGAAGCTAATTAATTTTTCTATCTTCAAAAAAAAATTTCAAAAAATAAGGAAAAAATTTCAGCCCATAGGTACTTGCCCCCTGAAAGAACAATGGTACTTCAGGGGTTAAAATCATGAATTCTTAGTATGTAAAGGGTTAAGGTTAATGTAGGAGATGCATAAATTGTTCCCTTCTAAAAGCATCCCTAAGTTATCTCTAAATAGATGTCACATTGAATGTAACATGTCACCCTTTCCTAGATAGGAGGCCCTTTTAGATAGGAGGCCCTTTTAAAACAAGGACAATTAATGCACGCCCTAGAGCATAAATTACCAACAGCCAGATGCCGCAGCAGATTCAATGGGAAGGAGGGTGCATCAATGCATGCATTCTCTCCACTGCTAAGCTTGAAGAATAATAGTAAACTTAACACTGGTGGTCACGGGTAATCATGTCCTCGGGAGATTAACGTATTAATTCAATTGCCATGAATGTGAATGAGGCTGGTCTTCAATAGCTTGACGGTCTGTGTCCATATTAGTCAAGGTGGGAATGTACCTTAAACATAGTAACAATTAAATTGGTCTCTCAGAAAGCCTATGAATAGTGCATAGGACCTTCTCACACAGACAGAGTGTGAAGGCTATAATGAAGTTGGAGTTAGGTCAGGGATGGAGACTCAAAACCAACGCAGGCCATGAATGGTGAGCATGACCTTGTCCAGCTAATGATTTCCATGAACATCAATGTACAAAGTGGTGGTATGCGAACATTTTTTTAAAGTTAGAAAACCAGATTCAAGTACTAGACTTCACATACAAGGTAAGTTCAATTAATGAAGGCACTCGTCATTGCAAGAATTCCACAAAACAGAATTCACAAATTTCCACTTAAGTTAACTTAATCTTACCTTATCTTAGTCACAACAAAGGAATTTTGGGACGAGAATTGGAGAATCCATCTGTCTGTTGCATGCCTGTGGTATTGGATACTTTAGATTCAAATCCAATCTTGTCCTCTGTCAAGACACAAAGCAGGTATAGCTTAACTTAACTCACTCACGCACTCTTACCTTACCCTACTTCAACATAATATGAACCAGTTCTCTGGAAGTCAGTAAGGATTAAAAAAATAATCTTGCAGAACTCTTTGACCTTTAGAACTACAGTGTAAAATAAAATCTCTTGATGATCTCTCAAATTGAAGTAAAGCATGCAAGGATTTGTGTCATTCAGAATACTGATGGCTTTCTGTACTGTGACTTATTTTGCAATGAAATCCAGTTTCATTTGTTTCAAAAAAAAAAGAAGAATACTGATGGCTGGAAGATGGCAATAATTATACTTGAAACTGCACACAAGGTGGGGCACATAATACTAGTTGGCATATAAGGTAAACTACCCCATTCCAGACCAAATGGAAGCAAGCCCATTGTGGGCTGAATTCAGTCAGTGCTATACATTTCAGAACTTGAATGTACACCACTAACAGAATTTAGTCCACAATGGGCTCACTCCCATTTGGTCTAGAATGGGGTAGTTTACCTTATCCTAAAATATCACCAGGAAAAAAAAGAGGCTTTCAGGTAAGGAAGACATATTTGACTATTACTGGCTTATACTCACCTAAGACTTAGTATTGCAGAGAATATCTTGGACAATACACTAGTATATTGGTCAACATTTAACAGTGGTATTGGGGACCAAACCCTACATGTCATACCATTGCAAGAGTATAAGATATATTGGCACACACAGCGTTTCCCCAATCGACTCTCCAATGGATTTGAATGTCGCAACCGCAGACCTAACCGAACATCCATGAAAGAAACTGCAAACACCTAGAGTCTCACTGAAAATTCAAGGAAAAATAAGGATACCCGAAATGTTCCAAGTTTGACATGTTCTTCCCTTGTTAAAAATCCTCGCATCCTGAGTTCAAGAAAGAAGGCTTTGGTCCTCAGTCAACTAATATAGGTCAGAGCAGTTGCTGCCGACCATAGTCAAACTACAGAGTGAAAAGGGTGGAAGGTCAACATTGTTCTAGAGTGTTATGAGAAAAGTCCATTGACGGCTATTATTGTTTTCAGTACTGAAATTGACACAAGGCAAGACTACCATCGGTGTGAGAAGTGAGCACCCGGGTTGAACCAACCCGCACGCATAAAATGGGCACTTGTCTAGAAGGCACCATGACGCCTGAACTATTGGAAACACCACTGAGCGGGACTGTCGTCTCACTCCAGCTTGACTCAGGACCTTGAGTGTCGGTTCTTGAGCCAGCGCTGGGTCGAAAGGATTTAAGAATCTTCCCCGAGGAGGAATCCCAGATACGCACTCTCCCATCCATACTTCCTGTCACAAGTGTCTCTGGGGCATAGTCTTGCAGATGTAGACTTCTCATCACACTCTTGTCATGACTTTCTTGCCATAGAATTTCTTGAGTCCTGGAAAACATCAGGGACCCTATTCCGTTAGAACCAGCAGTACGAGTTGCGTCATAGCTGAGCAATAACGCTATAGGTATGTCGTGTAATGGAATCAGAAGTGATGAAAGAGCTGTGTGGAATTAGGCAATGGTTGTGCACAAGCCCGTGAACGACAATATCGAACATACCTTATGTCCCAGCAACAAAGGCGACCTAATGATGTCCCTGCAAATAAGAAGTGACCATTTCTACCCCACTGCAAGCACTCCACCTCTGCAGCATAAATAAGACCTTAGAAAGTGGAAATATTTCACAGGACTAAGCAAAACAAAATACCGGTGAAAGCTTTTGCGCGGGTGAAAACAGACGAGCGTTTCTAGTAGGTCACAACAGCAAGACTCTAGGAATCCTTTAAAATATGCTCTGGCCCAAAATTGATGACCCACTCGCCTCCACAATTAAGAGAAACAACACTACCGTGTTGTACATGCACTCCACTGTTGCAAGTATGAAGCGAATCAGAAAGTGAACCTCTCGTAGAATTCGGCCGTAGTAGCCGTGCCACAATTTCGCCAGATGAGTTGTCGCAGACTTGTACAGATCCGTCCCTAGAACCACTAGCCAGTAGTTGCATCTCTTCTTGCAAGCATAAAGTCGACACAGCAGCAGAATGGCACCTATATTTTTGAACATATTCTTTTAGAGAAGCAGATTCCTTATAGCTGAAGCAAATCCCCTAAATGGCCAAGAGTTAATGGTAATAAAACAACCACTTTGATTGATTAAAATGTAAAAAACATATTTCAGATGTGGCCAAATTTTATATTACTAGAATCAGTGAAGAACATTGCACGCGTTGGTTGAAAAAGAAAACAAACTGGGCACAAGAAGTGCTAAAAGACTGCTAAAACAACATGAGGCCCAATTTGAGCTTCTTGGTCACTTAGGGATTAAGGATCTACGTGTTCTCCACTACAGTTGCGATCAGACTTTTCTGACAAATCACCAGTGAGATTCCGTGAAAGGAACACACGGTAGTATGGTTCTCGTCATCTCGCAAGTGTTTAATAAACCACCCATCACTAGCGTGCAAATTGATCTGATATTATTACTTGCAAGAAAACATATATTGAGCCCTATCAATGAAGCAGAATAGTTTGAAAGGAAAGACGATTGCAACCTCAATATGCGAGAGCAGCGTCCACTATACAGATCGTAAATGCGGGCAGTACCATCAGCACAACCAACTGCCACCTCCGATTCTGTGCAGCTGCATCACAAAAGTACAGAAAATCAGCTCTCAAGAACAAAAAGAATCTGCTCAAGATGTAAAGAGCTGCAGCTCCTACTATACTAGCCACTCTTACCTCAAGCAATAGAGACGACAACCATGACCACCCATTTTATGAGTCACGCGCCCTCCTCTATTTCGATTCCATATCCAGGCCTCCGCCCCCGTTGCTGCAACAATCTGCCCCATAACCCGTACATCATACATCGTCTTTCTAGGATCATCGCCATCAAAATAGTAGGGAGAACTCAAAGTCAGTAGCGCAAAATCTACGTTTCATATTAGCCTAAGGTGTTAAAATTGAATCAACGACTATGATGTACATAATACTGTTCGTAACTTGATATAGAAGGGTCATTCTGAACTTCATAGATGCAGAAAGCGAAGAAAAAGTGGATATGAAACAAATAGAGACACAAATACAAATACTGGTTTGTTCACCTTGTTAGAATCAAACTCAAGATCGACTATAGGTGATTTAGGTTTGCCAACTTTGTACTTCTCCACACAGTGCAGAGTGGTCGCAGACCACACGCGTATGATCTGAAGGCAAGAATGCATATGGTAAGTAAATGACAGGAAGGACGACGCACCAAAGGATGCTTTCAGTGCATAACCAGTACAATTTTTTACAGTGGAAGTAAATCAGTAAGCACAGCAAGAAAATCAAGCCCTACGTTATAAACACTTTTTCAAACCACTCGTCATTGAAACTTCAAAAACTCAAGAAATCCATTCGCCGAACTTCCAGATACAACAACGAGGAGAAAGTGCAGCACCTGATCACTAGAGCCACTGACGATAGTGTCCATATTCATGCGGCAGCAATCCACCCTGCCCCTCCCGCATTCATCCCCACCTGCACATCAGTTCTAGCAACATTGTTGCAACTCTATATACATAAATATTGGTTGAAAATTCCTACATCCTGGGTAATTACATCAAGATTTCTACACTATGGATTTCGAATAGTTGAACATAGTAATATTAAATTATTGGTCAAGTCCCCAAAACAAGAGCTGATAAAAAAAGAAGCTAGGACGCTTACCTTGAAGTGTGACCCTTCCACCAACGAGAATCCATGTTACCATGAACGAGATGGACCCGTTGGCGAGTAGCAACAGCTCTTGTTTTGAAATCCAAATCGCTGGATAATTTCATATTCAACTGCGGAAACCTGAGTTTCAGCTCCTGCTCCTGCACCTTGTTAGATTTCTCCCATAAAGATGAGCAATTCGTTACTACGTTATGCCTGCAGTACACCACCCAAAAATTCCTCAAAAAAGTCAACACCACAAAAGGATCTCCTCGATCCACTGTAACGAAAACATACATTGCGACCTACAGTAACCTCAAAGTAACCTACATCGTCTTCACATCCTCACATGTGAAGACAAAGGATCATTGTCTTAAGGAGCTCTTCCCTTGTTCAAATTGAGCTCAGCTTTGCAAAACAAGGTGCCGAGGGCTCTTTTTCAATCCAATTCGGAGGGGGTTTCAATAAGGGTTCTATACAAAGTAATGCAGACCTGATCTGACGTTTCCAGTTAAATGAACAGTTCTATGTTAAATTAAATTCTAATCAATCTCAAACTAACTTCCTCCCTTCCACAAATGCTCCACGGGTCCAAAACATCAGAACCTCAGTCGAATTAGGGTTACCTTAGAGCTTGAAAGGCCTTTCCCAATCCTGACTGACCTCAGGAAAAAGAAGATCTCATAAAACCCCAGAAAAGAATAGGAATTGTATGATAACGCACCAGGCACTGCAGACGACAGAAACGTGAGGAAGCGAGGTTGCAGGCAGGCGCGCAAAGATGCGCATCAGGAGCTCGGCAGGAGCACCTTCCCACGACACCTTGCCGATCTTCTTCATCTTTACCTTGCTTCTCCCCAAATTTTCCATGACTGTTGCGAAAATCTCACAATAGGGATCGTCAACCTCATTGACTTCGAAAACCTCTACTCAAATTTCCACGATTTTGATCAAATTGGGCGTACAATTACTGTAACAATCAGGCCTTGCATTAGCTCAGTACTCTTCCAGTCTTCATACTTCTTCTGAATCTTTGTTCTACATGGATGAAAACACGGATGAAAAAAGTAGATGAAAAAGTAGGTGAAGTAGTACTTCATTTGTGGTCCTCAATCTTGGAAAAAAAGCCTTAGAAGATAGTCAGTTGTTTTGGAGGGCTGCGAGTTCCCTAAGGTTTTCAAACTTTGGGAACTTACTACACCTACGCTTGACGTGGTACATCAACTGCGATGCCCCTAAAAAAAATCCAATTTTTTTTCATTTCAATTTTTTTTCAAAAATAAAAAAAAATCTGACAACAGTCATTTCTTGGTTGTTGGAGGAACAACAATGAGAATGGCCTTGAAATGGCCCTTCCAACCCACCCACCCCACCTACCCCCGAAAACTCTTTTTGAATGAGGTCCTTTGTTCAGTAAGGGAGTTGACCCATTTCCAACCACATTAGCAATTACGCATATTTGGAGCACAATATTTTTAATGTAGAATTTTTTCTATGTATAGAAATAGAGTTTGGAAGGATTGCATATTTTTCCAGAATTTTTGTATACAAAATGGAATCATTATGAATTTTTGAATGGAAGATTTTCTTTAACCTATTTAATGGTGATATAGACCTTTCTATTAGTGACCGTCAGCTAATTGCAAAATTGACCAAGGGCTAGTTTTAATATTGAGAGCCTTGCAACCAATCATAATGTGCCACAACTATTCTAGGAATTTTGCCACAATTTTACAGAACCCCCCCCCCAAAAAAAACCTATAGATTGGAAATGGGGGTGATTAGAAATAGATCAACTTCTATAGAAAAGAACTCCAGAAGAAAAATCATTCTAGTTATTTATGGAACTAGTTACCTTAACCCTAGCCTTAGAAGATTGGAAGGCCACTACATGGCTGCTACAACTACATTTGTAGAAAATTTGATATGCTAACTTCACTAACAACTTTTGAACAATAAAGAGACCCTAGATGATTTTTTCCACTAAATCCGTTTAGATAATCTGATAGAGAAATGATCAACTATGCAATTTTTGGTGAATTTTTTAGAATAGAGAAGATTATGTGGGCTATTACTTTACATCCTCTTATCTTTTTTTCTATAGTTTAGAATTGTTTGAAAAAAATTTCACATCAGTATCATGATGACATGTACCCATGAAAAAAAGATCAGATTTTTAGAGCACTTTTGAGCATTCTGATTTCAACATTTTTATTTTAGAATATGCACAAAGTATTGCCTAACTGAACATCTTTTGTCAATCTTGACAATAGTGGTATTTTTTCAAAAAATGTGATTTTATTGATCTATTTTCATAGAAGCTACATAAAACTTCTTTCATTTCAACAATGGCGATCATCAAAATTATTCCATGCAAATGAGGAATTATGCTTGTTACAATATCTAGTCAAGAAAACAAGAGCTATGCTCAAACACCCATGGTCCTTTAGGGGTTAACCCCTAAAATTCTACAATTATGTTTTCACCAAAAACGCTTGAAAATTGCCATTTTTAGTACAAGTATCAAAATAAATTATAAATAAATTTTTTAGCACATATAACCATAGGATCTTGTATTATATTGATTTGGAAACATGTAATAAAAATTTGAGAAATCTCCACTGCATGGATTGCAAGATATAAGCATTCAAATTCATTGAAATCATTATTTTAGCCCTACAAAAAATATGGAAACTACACTTCATAAGCTCACTTTTCTATGAAAAAATGTTCAAAATGATGGTGCTTCTTTGGATTCTTTTTCCTAAGCAAGTTGATCACATGCTTGGAAAATTTTAGATCATTTGGAATTGTACAACATATAGGAAAAAAATAGTAAGTAGACAATAGTAGAGAATGATTCAAAATATTAAATTGTTAAGAATTTAATTATGGAATTAAAAAATGTCAATCCCAATTGTTGCAATGTTGTAATAAACATTCTACATCCTATGGTTTTATTTTTTCCAAAATCATGGAAAATTTAATAAGCTAAAGGGCTTCAAAGTTTATTTTAGAGTGGAAAGTCTATAACTACCTACAAATATAATATCTTTATAACTTTTGACTCATTGATCGAAATGGAATGATTCAAAACTTTCCACAAATATATAACTCTAGAAATCCAATTTCCAATTTTGGTTTTTGAAAAAAGTGATTCTTTTTTATATACCCAGACTACTCATTTATAAAAAAAAATAACATATTAGACTAAAACTATTGATTTATATTTTCAAATGTCATAAAATTTAGTACATGTGTAAGATATTCCTCGTTCCCACCTTCTATTAAAATTTGGATAAAAAATATAGAAATCTCTAGTTACACTTACCTTCCCTAAATTGCTATGTAGCCAAAAATGCATGCTACTCATTTAGGGATTAATCCTTAAATGAAATTGAAGCCAATAAATGTCTAATGGATGACTCAATGGATGTCATGACTATTACTGTAGAAACAAAAAATGCATTGATTGGTCCAATAAACCAAACATTTTGGTGACTACCTTGATAATGGAGGTAATATCTTTCAAGGATTAATTCTTACAGAATAGAGTGGTATCCATGGAAATCATCCCTTTCAATATTTTAGGAAACATTGGCTTAAAAACCACAAAAATACTCGTTGCAAGTTGAACTATTGTAGAGGGCCTTCCTTGTTGAAGACCTCCCTTTTCACAATAAAATCTCAAGAATGAATAGTTGCACTTTTGTCCTATATAGAAGGATTCTCTATCATTCATTGGACACAAAATATGCATGGCATTGTTTATGGGTTAATCCTTAACCCTTCAAAGACTAAAAGGACTTAATGTGTCCTCTTCATATTTTCAATGGCAAATTTTTGGTTTAGTGAAACAAATCTCAATATTTTGTAAACTAAGAACTTATACAATAATAAATTTCCATACTTGTTTTATTTTCTAATTTTCAAATTTTGAATATAGAAAGTATTCAAAAATTTATTTAGAAAATGTAGTCTAATAGAAAAAGGGAACAAACATAACTTCTTTACAATAAAAGAAATAGTAGGGATGAAAAAAAAACATCTTTTAGGACAATTCTAGTGTTAACTTTGCACAAAAAAACTGATTTTAGAGGAAAAAATTTTAATTTGTAGTTTAAGTAATTTTAAAAATACAAGGTTCAATCTTGTGTGATTATCAATATAAAAGTAATCAAAATGATTCCAATTTTTTTGAAGATGTTCCAAAAAATATACTAATGATATCCATTGTTAAATTTATAAATTTGATGTGTATATAAATTTTTAAATTTTTTGTAGAATCCAATTTGATCGATTTTGGCTTTCAACTCCTTTTGTTTATTAATGTGTACAAATTTGAGAGAATTTTTTATTTTTTATTTTCTAAAATTAAAACATACGAAATTTGCCTTAGATTCCAATGTAATTTTTTTTTTTGGGGGGGGGAGGGGGTAAACATTCATTATTCATCTTATCATTTTTCTTTTCCAAAAACTACAATTTTTGCCTTATAAAGTTGATTATCCAAAATTGTTGTAATCTAAAAATCCAATGGTCAATGTTTTCTACAATGAATTTATGCAAAATAGACAAATCATGACAAAGTAGTCTTTACTTTTGTAAGGTTAAAATCAAAAATTTCAAGCACATCCATATGCAAAAAAATATCAAAGTGTGACAATTCATTGAAAACCTCTATTGTCAAAAAGTTGTTAGGTCTTGAGGGGTTAGAGGATGTGCCTCCCCCCCATGACCAAGGTAGTCACAAAAATGCTTAGATTATTGGATCAATAGGTGCATTCTTTGTTTCTACATAGAACAATCAAGTCATCCATTAACCACTTTTTGATCTCAGCATTATCTTAAGGTTAAGAGTTTGTTCATTTGGAAATTCAAATGGAAAAATATAACTTCTTATTAGATTTCTTAAACTACAAAATATTGTTTGTGCAAAAATGACTACAATCCATATATTCCTTCTCTTCTTAATCTCTAAAAGACCATAAGGCCACCAAATGACTTTTGCAACTACATTTGTAGAGAATTTGAAGTGTGTACCTCACTAATAGTTTATAAACAATAAAGGTACCATAGATGATTTTTTTGTTGAATCCATCAATGCAATCTATTCAAAAAATGATAAAGTATGCAATTTTTGGTGAATTTTTTGAGAATAGAGAAGGCACTCTAGGTCATCACTTTGCATCCTCATATCTTTTTGTCTACACCTCAAAATTATTTGAAAAAGTTACACACCAAAATCATGATGAAATACATGTAGGAAAAAATCCAAAGTTTTTGGATCACTTCTGAACATTTTGATTTCAAAATTCCAATTTCATTTATATATAAAGTTCTACCTAACTAAACATCTTTCATCACTCTTTTCAACAATGACATTTTCTCAAAAACTGTGCAATTTTGTTGATCTTCTTACTATAGGAAAAGCTAAGCCTTTTTTCATTTCAATAGTGATGATCATGAAATTTATTTTACACAAATAAAGAATTATGCTTATTACAATAGCTAGTGAAGAAAATAAGAGCTAGACTTGAACACCCTAATCCTTTAACCCATTAAGGACTAGTCGACTACTTTTGGGTCCAATTAGCCACATTTACATTTGTAAAATCAGATTAGCATAGAATTGGGAGATGGGCCAAAGAAAATGGATGTGGGAAATTATTAATTGCACCCACAAGAACAAAATCAAGCTAATCAGCCACTTTCATGTGGGGTTAGGGATGAAATTACTAAAACAATATTGGCTTAAAATATAACATTCAAAGTGTAAAGATGACCATCAATGTCCAAAAGATGGTACGTTGTACGTGCCAGCGAGGCATTAATTGTGCGCAAGAAGGGCTTTTGGGAACCAAGAACAGAAGTCAGGGAATATCATTGTTTCTATTAGGGAGTGCCAATGTGTTGTAGGATTCCTTGTGACGTAGAAGAGGAGAAACACAAATCCGAAGGCCCTTTAGTGTTTCTTTCAAGCTCAATGAGGATTGTGACGCCTCTAAGGCACGAGTTGTCACAAATGTAATTGCAATTGTAATATGCATGAAAATTGAATGCCTACTCCGGGCATCGATGCACTTGCATGCCTACAATTTAGGGTGTCTACCTTGCAATTGGGGTGCTGAAGTGGAGGTGTGAGTAGAATGTATTGTTGGTTTTGCGGCGTTAGACTTGTGCAGAGTCACCATTAGATGCGATGGTGCCTTTACGAATTGGCTACTTGCAACTTTGAAGCAGCTGAAGAGCGGGTATGACTTTTACCATTGGGAGGCAGAAGGTTTGCAGGCGTCTATATTGTCCATGCGAGGGAGCCTCAATGAATGATGGCACTATTGTAGTTGGTTCGATCAAAGGGCCTTTTTTAGCATTTCTGAACTCTCATATTCCAAACTCCCAGACAATGGGCAAACTTATTACCAAGAATTTACTTGATGACACTTCCCTATTTGTTTATATCGCCGTGCTTGGGTTGCTCTTTGTATTACCCTTGTATTTGAGTGAGGTGGATTATATGGCCTATATTATGCTTTTGTATGCCATTCAATTATTGAGGAGTACTTGTATGGGCTCTTGGCCCTTCTGTCAGCAAGTAGTAGATGTATGAGTGCAAAAATTTTGCATTCTTGTTTGCAAATTCATATACCGTACTTAAAGTGATGAAATCATTGAGTATGAGGAAACGGATGTAGGTGGTAAGCCTCTTACAAAAGTATGGTATGATTTTCATTTCGCATGGCATGCTGAGCAGTCACTCTGGTTCTCAACCTTTCTGAAGAGACTATTGTCATTGCTACGGTGGTTGCAACTACTCTGCTTCAGCTTATTGCGCTTCCCTTCTTGTGCATCTAGATGAGGTGGGCTGTGGGAACTCCGTCATTGCACTCCCAAGAGTGTGAGGTCTGTACTTGGTCAATGGTCAATGCAAAAGATGAACTATGTGGCGGCAATTGATTGCCAAAAGATTTCTTTTGAAAGAAATACAGTCCCTTTTGTTTGCAACTCTGTCGCATACCACATAGTGACATACGAAATCACAAATGCTCTATAATAAACTAAATAGTACTAGACTTTGCTACAGAATTCACAAAAATTTAGTAAGCAATTCAAGCTACACCCATTGGTATGGTTGGATTCTTGTCAAGCACTATTTTGCTTCAATAGTGACAATTTGGCCCATATGACCACAGTACGCCTTGCCCACCTCCTAAATCGACCACAAATCTTAATGGGTTAAAGGTTAACCCTTAAAGAACATTTCAAGTTTGGATTTGGTCAAACTTTATTAGATTTCTACATTAAAACATACATTTTAAAAAATTGATATTTTTCACATATAGTAATAGAAGTCTAAAATTTCATCTCATTTTTTCATTATTAAATACATCAAATTTTATTTTATTTTATTTTTTTGAAAATATATATTTTTAAATCATTGTAATTATAAAAATACTTAAACAATATGAAATTTTGAAAAAATGAAAGGAATAGTGACAAACATCATGGTGTAATTGATATACTCTTTGAGCTCACATCAAGAGAGTTTTGATAGAAACAGGTTCAAAAGTGGTATATTTTGAGCTTTCAAGATGCTATCTTCAAAGTGTTACAAAAAATATAATTTAACAATTTTGGAAAAAATTTAAATGGAATAAAAAGTAGATATATATTTTTTAGTTAAGCTTTAAAACATTTAAAATCAAGAATTATGTGAAAATTTAGGTTTTGACGTTTAAAATGCATTGTGGGCTTGCAATGTCTTTTGAAGGTTAAAGACAAATAGTCTTCATAAACCTATTTATATATTTACAAATCAATTCCATCTACCTTATCAACACACATTTCAAGCATCCAACTATTCACACAAATTATGAAAACAAAACTATATTTGATTCTATTACTCAATTATTGCAATCTTGCACATTTCTATTAATAATACATAAAATATGTGACCATGCTAATATATAAAGAAACAAAAATCTTGCCAATGTAGATATTACATACTAGCTAAAACATGATTATAAACATATACCTCCTACCCCCTACCACCTATTTTCAACACAATGACAATTGGCCCTTACCTCAAAAGACACCATATAAAAGAATGATTCACTTTCTTCACTCTTACTTCCTTATCAAACACACTTTGCACCACTCCTTTCATCTCAAATGCCCAAATCACACACCTTCTAAAATTAAATATGGTCAATGATACATGGGACAAGATCACCAACTCCTATTTTAACCAATTTAATACCCATCTCTACTTTGCACACTATGTAACCTACAAAAATTGACAAATGGATATACTTATTATTATATTGCACCCACTCAAACATCAAAACATTGTGTATCCAAAGACACAACAAAGTAGTTCATGAAATATGTAAACTACTACTATTATATACTACATTGCAATGTTTAGTTGTACTCATGAATACAGAAAACTTCAATGATAACCTCCTTAAGTCCCCCCTTGGTTATACTTTTGTCATTGCCTCAAACTAACATAATATATTTGTCATTCACACTTATGCCATGCTTTGTTGTGCCTCCAAACAACACCCTTTTTACATGACCTACCAACAATCCCTTTACAACAACACAACATTCAATTCATTGAAATCACATACTACAATAACAAATTCTTTTTAGATTTTGTGGCACAAAAGATAAATAAATATATATAATGCCATCATTATAAAATACTCACAATCTTAGTTGGAATACATAACAACTAATATAAAATGTTATTGCCGATTTCCATGGCATTGCATATACACCCTCAATCCAACTTCAAATTTCATCCTTGCTATAAAACACACTCTCTCTACTATTAACAACATAGCCATCAATTACACCTCATACATCCTATTCTACAAATAAAAACTAGAATACAATCAAACATTCTCTAATCCACACTACCTACCTTAGAACACTTACCACAGTCAAGCTCCCAACCTCTAACCTTCTTTTCTACCAAATCCCTTACTTCTATACAAAATTTGTCTTCTTTCCCACTTTCCCTCCCATCCAAAATTAACTAGTTAGTAAATATATAGTCACCCTTGTTAAGAAGGTATGTAGTGTAGGTGTCACTCAAACTAGCTTCTTGGAATTCAATATGGGATCTTAAGCATATAAATTCTTCATGTACACCACCCCAAGAGTAGTTGAAGTTATATATCTTCTACAAGAGTGTTTAGAGGATAATGTATATATGTGACACCAAAACTACATACCATTGTTAGAGGATAGAGGGTAGACTCTATGTTGTTTTATTATCTATACTAGTCTAAGTTTCTAAATAATTATTTGAAGTTTCGAATTCTAAGCAATATTTTAGGTTGGTTCTACTTTTAGAGGAGGATGTGGATTATAATCAATAGTTCATGGCGACAATGTATGTGGTGAATTTTTGTTGCATTGGAAATGTATTTATGTGGGGGTTGTTTATGAATGAAAAAAATAACAAGTTAATAATCATATAATTTTATAAGAGGGAAATGATGTGGTTTGGCATTTTTATTGGTTTATTTTTAGTTTGAAGGATTAGTGGTGAGGTTTATTTTTGAGTTTTAAGGGTGAGATTGTTTTGCAATGTTATGTTCTATGTGTAATAGTTGTGAGGTATGAGGTGTTTGTAGTTTTAGTGCTTTGTTTTTTGGATATTTGTATGGAAGGAATTATTATTTCTGAGTTGGTGTTGATGTTGGTTATGTTTGTTTTGAGGATCATAGCTAGGTGTTGTTGTTAGGTGGTTAAGAATGAGTTGTATAGGTATGGACAAAAAATTATAAGTCGCATGCATGGTTTTGTTGAAAGAGATGATATGGCATAATTTATGTGTGAAAGATTTTATTTGTGGTAAGCTAAAGATGTATAGTGATGCTTGTGAGTGGTTTTTGTGAACAAATAATATACTAAGTTTTTGGCTATAGGAATGCATATGAATTGAAGATTGTATGGAGGTGGCATGGATTACATTTTCTCAATTCAATGGGTAGTAGACATTCTTTAATGTGCTTGGTATATATAATTATATGATGCAAATTTGATATGTGTGTTCTATATTATAATAAGACCTAGGCGCTTCATATGTGTCTCTTGTTGAGGTGGTGCCATTTGATTGTTTTGAATGACATTCACATATAATGATTTGAAGTTAGTGGTGTTAGTTTTGTAGTCGTGTGATGAATTATCCACAATGTATGTGGATGATGTTTGGCCATAAGTTTGTGGATTGAATATCCATATTTACTAGTTTGGATTAAGAAAACATTTGTATTTGTTGTAAACATTGTATATATGATTATGGGTATAGTGGTGCATGAAATTTAGTCTCAAATTTAGTATATTAATTGGTTGTCCATTTGAATAAAATAATAGAAATGATCTTTTTTTAAATTTTTTATTAGTATAATTATGGTTGTTGGGTAGTTGTATTTTTGTATGTAGGAAATTTGTGAGGTAGATGTAATGACATTTTTTGGTTGTATGGTTCTTTAGTTGGTGATTTGAAGGGGATTTAGGTTGAATGTATCATGTTTTGTGTATAGGAAATTGTAGGATAGATGTAATGATGTTTTTAGGTACATTTTATGGATTTATGTTGGTGATTTGAAAGAAACTTAGGCCATGAATATTTTGTACTTGTAATTTTATATTTTTTTAGCAATAAATAAGTAGATAAATTTTTTGTGAGTTGCAATGCAATCAGTTTCAAATGTTGTTGTTGGTGTTGGAGGATTTAGGTATCCTAATGTCTAGAATTTGAATCCTTGTTGTGACTTATGTGTTATGCCCTAAAAAGTATTGCTGATAGGAAGTGCTATTTGTTGAGCTTGTATGAGCTTGGAAAATTTATGATTTGTGGTGTTATCTTGATGAGCTATTGAGTTATTTTAGTAGTTTGAAGATTTGTGAGCCTTTTTCATAATTAGCATACTATAAAAGTGATTTATTTTTAGATGCAATTGGAACCAAGACAATATTGTTTTTGTTTGGGGGTTGCAATAGAGGTTTGTCAATTGACTAAAGGGGGATTTGTAATTAAGGGGAGGTTGACTATTTTCCAATTGTCTTTTAGTTGGGAAAATAGCCATGTAGTATCTTATTGATATAGATATCCAATGCATTCAATGGACTTTTCATATTTGTTTTTGGTATGTTGTGTGTTTCTTGGAAAGAATCAATGGATTGAGTGTGTCATACCTTGAACACCAATAATAGTAATTAGTATTATATTAGAAAAATTACCTCTAACTGTGTAAGTTACATGATAAATTAAGATCATAACATTCTTGAATGGAAGGTCAAAAAAGGTTCCTTCTAAATAGCTCTATAGGAAGAATATATTTATATTAAAAGGTGTTTGTAAGAAATGCTAGTCCTTAATTACGTCACATATAGTATGATGAGCTTGTGATCTACTATAACATTTGAAGCACAAATTAATGAAGTTGGATTTATTAAATTGAAGATGGATGTTTCTATTTGAAATCATATATATATATATAATTATAATTTTAATTTTATTTATAAATTTTTATATTTTTTTTTATAAATTTTAAAAAATCATTTTATATTTAGAAATTAATTTTGTTAGTTTATTATACTTTTAGATTTAGTGATTCAGGGGATTTTAAGTACTCAAAATTAATGATTTAGAGCTAAAATTTTGTGATCTATTTCCATAATAGGTGTGTATATTCTATGTTTCTAGGAAAATTTCAAAAATAGATTATTTTATGTCCTCTATATTTGTGCGGATAGGACTCTCTAGTGTGTGCACTTTTGTTCATTGAAGATGATTTCAAGCTCATTCTTATTATGAAATCTCATCACCAACAAATCTTCAAAAATGGGGAGTTTTTCTTCCTTAGAATAGATTTATCATAAATTAAAACCTCTACATATCCCTTTTTGTGAAAAACTTGCCATATACTGGTTGGTACAATTAAGTATTGTGTAGTACTCACATGTCATGGACTAATCATGATTTTTGTTGTCTCCAACTTTAATCTTCATTCATTGATGGTAGTTCATACAAAATGAAGAAGACTGTTGACAATATACCAAATTTAGCAACTTCTCTTCTTAGTGATAGCATAGTATTTCTAGTACTCACTATTGGGACCTTGAATTTTGCCAAAATGCTACAAAATCGATTTATCTTTCTTGCAAATACCCTATAGTTGGCCACAATAAATAGGCAAGACTTACATTCAAGATTTCTACATCCATTGGAACTTTGATTCATAGAAAGTAATTAAAAAGAGGCCATGTCTTAAAGTTTAAGAATGTTATGATGACCATGAAGAGTCTTAAATATCTTAATTAAGTCCCTTATGAGACTCACATCTAGGAGTGCCAAATGTATGTGTATATATACACACACATACATAAATCTCAAAAGGAGATTTTATTCTATTTATTTAAGTAATCATTGATAACAAGAGTAAGAAAAAGTGAGAGAGATTGAAGGTAGGGAGACCCAATATGAACCTCATCCAAATTTGAATCCCTAGTTTAAAACTAAATTTGGATCCCTAGTTTAGGAATCAAAGGTTCTAAATGGATTTAAAAGGCACCATTGTATGAATTTTGTAATGCCACCTTGTGGGGATCCCTCCCTCCAAAAAAAAACTTAAAAATCTCTAGGTACTCAAAATTGAAATTTTTTCATAGAATGATGGAATTCTACCTAAAATCTTCTGAAATCTCCAAGCATTGAAAATTGAAAAATTTTCAAGGAACAATAGAATGAGTTATCTATTGTAGTGCATCACGTACTCTATCACTAGAAAACCCATAGTAAACTATTAAAATGATTTTTACATTTTTAATATTATTTTTTACAATTGCAAGGATTGCATTTTCAAGTTCATACAATTTAAAGAATTGAATATTTATATTTCATTTGAAGTTAAAACCTTATATTTTTTTATTAAGGTGTTCAAATAGTATACACTTACTTTTTGTTTTTTTTAAATTTGCATCTTATATAAATTGAGAGTGTAGATTTCTCTTCAATTCAATGATGAAGGTCAATGAATGATCTATTATAAAAAAAGGTGGATTTTCTAGTAATTTTTTAATGTAAACACTAGAACAAAATTGCATTGTAGTTGTCATGTACTAGGTGATAATATTTGTAAAATACATTGGAGTCAATATATCTTATAAAAATTATTAACTAGCACATACAAACTGCAACTTAGTTTTCTTCTAGTGAAACACCAAAATTTTGATACAAAAACTAGTGCAAATCAAACATTTCAATGCAACTTGAGTGCATGATGGGACTTTGAGTATCTAAAGTGTATAATTACCATTGACCAATATGGATATTCAATTTTTTTTATCACCCTTTGAAGTTAATATGCACTTATAAAATAATATGATGTATAAGTGCATCTAAATTGTTGGTTCAAAAATTAATTTTATTCTTACTAAGACTGCATACACATTGTATTTTTTCAAAGCAAATCTCTACACATGGCAATAATTATTGAATAAAGTGAATATCTAAAAATGCGTAGTATATATTAATATGATCAAGAATGCGATTTGTATTTTTTTTCATTGTATGTAAGAGTTTTATGAATTTGAAATTTTATTTTGTATTTTGACATGTGTTTTTTCAATACATTCTTTCAAGACAATTAAATGTGGATTGTTGCAAATACTAAAATACTACATAGGACTTAATTTGCTACAATTGATTCTATTCAATACTTACTATGTAAATCCATTATTAAAATATTTAATAATGCATAGCAATATTATTTATACACCTTAATCATTCATGAATTTTAACCAAAAATCTCTAATTTTTTATTCTATTTACATGTTGGATCCAACTGCCAAATTTTTGTTCTATCTCTATTATTCACCTCATCTCTAGAAACCGAAATTAATGCACATTGTCAATCAATACAATATATTATATTAGTTTAATTTACCACCATCAACTTCCATTGTTCAATTCGTTTGCCAAGACTAACATATATACATATTTAAAATAAAGACTCCATTTGCTCCTTCAATCTTCTAATTTCAATATGTCAAATCTTGTTCCACAAGTATTTCTTTCATAAGCTCATTTGTTTGAAATAAACTTTGAAGCAAGCTTTTTTGTAAATACATGATCTTACTCAATAACTTTTTAAAATTATTGAGTATAGTGCTAGGTGGTGTTTCTATTTATTTTCCATATTTTCTTCTTACATTCATTCTCTATACAAGGCTTCACCACCTTACAATCTTAAAAGATTGATAAATTTCTCCAAATGCTTCAAAGTCAAAATACATTTTATACTACCACCATTTTTTTTCACCTTAATTAAAATTTGAGGGGCTCGTGAAGTCAGTAACAATAGTTTAAAACCTAAAGTGTTCAGAAAATCGTGCTTCAATATAATTTTTATCTTCCTTGTATAATTATTATCTACTAGATTTGAATAATACTTTTAAGTATAGAAAACACGCCTTGAACAAGTTGTAATTCTACAAAAGACATAAAAAAATATATAATATTTTGAATTTTATAATTATAATTAGTACATATAAAATTAATAATTTAATAAAACATTTCAAAACCAAACTCATAGATTTTGAATTGTAGGTTCTATCTAATAAATTAAATATTAATAATACAAAAGTGTCTTACTTCTTGATAAAATGTTATATAGTGTAAGATACTTTCAAATAATATGTGCATGTATATAAAGTACGTTGACTAAGTTTGAAACCTTCTTTGTATCAAAGACGCAAATTCCATAAATTCATAACATAAGAATATGTCATTTTTTTTATAACAATTCATATATCAAACACCTTGCAGGTAAAACAACCAAACCCAAGGTCCGTAGGTTGGACATGCAATAGTAAGTTTTCCATTAGAAGGAGAACCTGGAATACTTTTATAACTAATTCCAATTTTTGTTGGTTTTTTGGGTGTCATTTTTTCTCCTTTACTTACTGTAAAAGCAAGATTATCTACCACATACACATATTCCACTACATCATTGAAAACATTTCTAAAGTTTATCGTTCCTTTACCATCCAAACAAATAATAGGTCCTTGTGGAACAGGGTTGTGACAGCTTCCATATAATTTCACTGTATAGGTACCACTAATTGCATTTGTGACTGTCATCATCCCATGAGCATCATTACCAACTACCCATGGCTCATAGACAATGGGCACTTCTACCGTTAAGCCATCCAAGTCAGAGGGATTTGCATCTACAATGGACTTCTCAAGAAGAAACCCTGTTGCTATAGCTTCTGGTGCCAAAGTGCAAGTATATTGAACCTTAGCAGCAAGATAATGAACAAATTGGAATTTTTGAGTGTGTCTATTTCCAAGGTTTACATCAAAATACAGTGGAGGTTCAGGTCCAGCTTGTACAGCTTGGAGTAGGAGTTCATAAGTATAATCTCCCAATGCCTCACTAGTAAGTGTTAATATGGATATTCTATTGCATACTAAAATGAGACGTACTTCAATATCAATTGCCCCAGTTTCATATGGTTGAATTTCTAAGTTACTAGGAACTCGCACCTATACAAAAAAATGTTTTGGTTTTTAGTTTTTTTTTATGCAATGTAAAAATAATGTTACAAAATTGACATCTTCTTGCTATTTACAATTTTTCCAATTGGAAGATGATTTTAAATAAAAAGAAACTCATGTTGTGATACAATTTTGATTGCAAAGGGTTTTTTTTAATCTTTTTTGTAGTATTATTATGCCTTTAGAGAATTCAAATTTTCAAATATTAATATTGAAATAAGCAAGGTAGTACCTCAAGGTCATCACATTTGACAATAAAATTCAGCATTACTCCTAGTGGGTTTGTAAAGTGAAGCGTATGTATACGAAGTTCTCTAGTGATGGTACGAAATGGAATTGTCGCACAAATATCAGCATCTTTCACATTAAAAGTGAGATCAAACCATGTAAACTCTCGAGTTTTGTCATTTAAAAGTTTGACTTTGGTTGCATAGATTCCCAGTTTGTGAGCTACAAACCATAATGTTACATCTCTTGAAGCTAGTCCAGGAACATCTACGATGGAAGGACCTTCTAATGTGGTTGCTGGAGTATATTTGGGTTCAATTGGAACACTTACAATTAATCTCATTTGTTGTGCTACTTTCATCCAATTCAAGGTTGTTACAACTAAATTCATTTTCTTTCGGGATTTTCCTTCATATGTAAACACACCTTCTGGTAATGGATCAAGTGCAATTCCAACTAATCCATAGAAGAAAGCACTCCCATCTGGAAGCGAAAACAAAATTGATCCTTCATGTTGGGATTCTTTGGGTGGCCCCGTCATTGTCATTGGTCTATATGTAACTTGATAATCTATTGTCTCACCGGGAGGCACTACTATCATTTCCACCCCACTAAAGTACTTGTGAATTATTTTAGGATACAAGGACCAAATTTTGTTGGTTGTATTTACAATGGGAATTGTTTTGCTTATAAAACTTCGAACTGGACATTCAAAATTGTAGTTTTCTGGAAGATCTTTTTCAATACATGCTCCCGTTATAGTAAGAAATAATGTTTGACCACCAACCACGGTACATCCAATCCTTTCTAGACGTATATCATATAAAATAGAAGATGGATGGAATGTAACATCAATATTTGCAATTTGATGGGGGCCTAAAAATCCATCTGATGGATAAAACGTTAACTCTGAGACCCATGTCTCAGTATCCCATGTGAATAAAAAGCCAAGTTCTCCAACATTTTCAACCTGCAAGACTTCAACTTATTGATCATTTTCAAGTGTTTATTAATTATGGGTTGTCATTCATTTTTCTTGAGGTTCAATTGAATATTTTTTAACATGGCATATAACATAAATAATATATTGTATAGAAAAGAATACATCTTTTAAATTTTAAAAGTATGTATAAATGTAAAATTTCTTGTTATGTCAATATAAATCACCTGCATGCGCATTGTCTTTTTGGAACCAAGAACAATAGTACCAAAATGGAGAACATATGTATTTAATATAATATCAGTTCCTATACCCATTCCCGACAATGAAAATAATACAATTTCAACACTAGACATATCCATTGGCACAATCTCTAAAAATTGTGAAATACGTTGTTTTGGAGCAAATATCACTTCACATATTCCAATCTATAATCATCAAAAAGTACAAAATTACCATCATATGATTTTTTTAATATATGGTCATTTCAATATTAAACAATTACATCTTTCAAAAATTTACAAATTATATTTTAATATCATTTTGGTGGAATAACTTATATAATCTACATTTCAATATGGCATTACATTTAACATCAACAAATTCTATGGAAAGTTTTATACTAGTTGATGCGTAGTAAATAACTCTAATTATTGTGCGTTTTAAAAGATAAAAAATGATACAATGATATCATTGTATTGTAAAATATAAAATGTCATCTGGGTCTTACTTGATGGGGTTTTAAGCGAAGACCATCATAAGGTAACAATTCAATATCAATTGCATTTAAAATTTGACGGCTTGGTTCAAATGAAATTGGTAGTAAAGCCTCACTTTTGTTGATTATTGCAACCTAAAATTTAAAAATTCTTATTACTAACCATATTTTATTGTAATACATGAAGGAAAATGAATTCATAAAAATGACAAATGATTTGCCAAATAAAAATATACCAAAACAAAAAGATGTAAAAAATACTAAAAATTGTAATATCATTTTATGTATTCATATCTTAGAAATATTACCTTTATAATTTTTGTTTCATTGATGTGAATATCTCCAAATGATATGAGTTTTTGGGATGAATCTACAAGTTCAACAATCATTGGTGTTCCTTCGCCATGGACCCACACACTCATTGTATCTAGTCCATTTATTAGAAAGCTTATTTTTTCATTGTATTTGATATATTCTTGAGGCATGAATTTGATAATTAGAGAATCTTGTTTACCACCTTCCATCATCCATGTTGTAGGAGGTACCTCTAATTGTGGTGTAGTGTTATATAAACATTCAACATTATTCTTCTCTACTCTTGTACTTGTTGCTAATAACATGCACGAAGGTGCTTCTCTTGTTGGCACGAACAAAAAAGTTGGTCCAAAATCAAAGTGATACCAGCTAAAACTAATAGTTGCTTGATAACAAAGACCATTGAATAATAATTTATAACGATTACTTTTAAAAACCTTTAACATCACCAATGTTTTTTTAATAAAAAGATTATTATTTGTAAATAGATTCATATTCATATTATTATATGTATTTTCTATTTAATTTATAAATTAATTTAATCACTATTATAATGATCATAATAGAAAAATAATTTATTTTGAATATATCATGTTCAAGTATTTTAAATTTTTAAATATCAATAAAATATGTAATTAAAAATGCACAAAAATTATAGTCAAATATGGATGGAATAGATTGTAGCTACCTTGCATGTTACAGGAAAGTTGACAATAGGTCCAATTGTAGCCGGAGTGTAAGCCATTTCACACACTAATTTCTCATTAGCACCAATGACTCCTGCTAGAGGAACAACTACAACCTCATTTGTTTTCCCAACAAGCCATAGAAATTCAAAAGAAAACATGCCTATATTTGTAAGTATTAATTTTTTGAAAACCCTATCATTTATGAGAACTTCTCCAAAATTAATCACATTTGATTCTATAGCAGATAATTGCAAGGGTTCATAATCTTCAATCATTTCTAAGAAAATTTTATCATGTACTGAGTAGCCTTCTCCTATAACATTCAAATTTATTTGGAGAGAACGTTTAATGTGACATATTGTATTAAAATTTTGTTTTCCTTCACATGTAGGAGCATATGTTATTACTATCTCTTTGCTTTCATTAGATTGAACAACACCTTGAAATGGCTCAAAAATCAAATCAGGTATTATATTTATTTCATCATGAAGCCATCCTTGCAATTCTTTCATATAAGCTCCTTTGTGACGTTTTCGTTGATAGTGTTGTTTGTCAAACTTGAAAGGGAAAGGCAAATCTTCATTATTATTCAGTTTAACAACTAATTGTCTTTGTTCACCAACTAGCACTCGCCCAAAATTTATTGTTTGAGTATCAAGGGTCAAATCAGGTTTTTCTACATTACCAACTAAAAGAAATGGAACTTGTAAGCCAACTTCAGGAATTGTAAAGGTCCAAAATGCTTCTACCAGATCATACTTGTTTGGTACATATTCAAATCCCATTTCATGCATTTTTCCTTCTTCAATTATGCCAATTTTAGACAAACATCTGAATATTTAATTCAACCATTATAAACATATCATCAAAGTATTATAAATAATTATAATTTTATTTGTAAACACATATTTGTAATGCTAAATGAATTTTTTTTTGAAGTATATATTATATATAGCAATAAGGATTGAAGTGGCATTCAAATCACATTATGATTTTTTAAATTATTTTTTCCATACAAAATATACCTAAATCTATTAAAGACTCAAAAATCATTTTAAAAAGCACTGAATTTTTTATATCTATCCATTATATCGTTTAACAAAAAATACACACGATGTACACTACTTATATGAAATTTAAAAGAAACTCATTACATTTGATTATTTATTGTATAATCCAACTATAAAATAGATTACATTTTATTGATATTCATTTAATTCCATTATTTTTGTGTATAATTTTAATGTGCCTTAATTAACCCCTAAATTAATGCCCAAGTCTTTTCAAGTGTGTTTTGACTATAAAAGAAGAATATGGGCTTATAGTTAATTCCAATGAAGCAAATCATATTTTTTTTTTAAAAATCTACCATATAGATGTCAAAAGATCTTGCTTATTATATTCATTAATTTTGAGTGCAAAATTGCATAAAAGTTGTGAGATGATAGTAAGAAAAATATATATTTTCTATTTAAAGAGTATGATGCCCTTCCCCACAATGTTTCATAAATTTGCATATAAATTTTTTTTGGAATTAGAAGAGACATAAACAACTACAAATTGAATTAGCACACTAAAATGCACTTTCAAAAAATTTAATTTCACATAAAAAGCTATTAAACTCATTACACAATCCACTTGGCAAATATTGAAATGTATTTTTTTTATAAGCATAAATTGCAAATAACTCCAAATCAACACTTGCATGTTTAAATTTTCAATGGTGAAAATAATGAAAACACTTTACTATTTCTATTCGCATCATTTTCAAATCAAATGGATAAGTACAAGTTTTTAGATCTCAAATCAAGTGAAATTAGCAAACTTTACTCAAAGTTGGGAAATGAAGTAAAATTTGCAAGCTTTATACTTTTACTAATGGACATATATAGCTTCAAAGACCTCTCAAAATTCAAATGTATACCTTTTTCAGTAATAAATGACAGTTTTCAATAGTTAACCCTAAAAATTGCCCAATTTAAAAATAATGGTCAAACGAATTTAATTGCCTATACCCAAATGAGCCTGAAATTTAAAATTGACCATATATGGTTGCTCAAGCAATGGGGGGTAAACAACATGCTTTGAATGTTTTGGGTGTAATTTTAGGAATTATATTTAATACATTTTTTTTTTATCAAATAACTTTGAATACCAAATCCTCATAAATTTTTTCCAAATGATACATAGAGAGTATTAAGAGTTTTAAGGTGAGTACTTTTAGCTAGCTAAATAATTTAGGAATTAATATTCACATGATTTTTATATTCTAACTTGCCGCATTGAACATGATTTATATAAAATATGAATGAAATATAAATATGATTTACAAAAGAAATTAAAAATCCTAATATAGTATTTAATAAAATATTATAGACGTCATTTGTTTTTTCAATTTATAATTTCGAAAAATTCAATTATTTTATGTCATTTAATTTATAAAACGTGAAATTATAAATATTTATCTATAAAAACTACATCTCTAAAAAATAAAATTAAAAATAAAATTGGAAAAATAATCACTAAATATATTATATCATAGTATTGTTTAGATCTAAATTTTTAAAGAAAAAATTATCAATAATTTATATTTTATTTTTCAAATTTTCTATCTATTAAAATATAATGATAATCATTCAAAAATTTCTAAAATTAAATACACGCATTCAATAAAGACTAAAAATTCAAAAATCAATCAATAAATAATTAAATTTTATATAAATAAATTTCAAAATCCAAAAATATGGTTAATAATATCTATTTTGATGCAAATTTGAAAATCTTTAAAAATTATAATAGTCCTTTTGATGTTTGTTAAAGATTTAGAGGTAAATAAATACTTTGAAATTATATCAATAACTCAAATTGGAACAATATTCTTAAACATAAACAATAAGAGTGAAATAGAAAGCAAAATTATTCTATATAAATCCTTATTGTGTTTTTATATTATATTTTAGTTAATGCATTTGTATAAACATCCTTCTCCTAAAAAATGGTTTGTTTTCAAATCATAAACTAAAGATTGATCAAATTTATAATACTCAAATTATCACAAGACATTTTTAAAATTTCAAAGAAAAATAATATACTATAATATTACAAATATTATTATATGTAGTATATGCTTTATAAGTATATAATGTATATTATAATTCACTAAATTTATTTTTGTTATAGATATAATTTAACTTGAATTGCGATTTGATGAAACAATTACCACTTCAAGATATATTAAAAAATTAAAATGATTAAAATGATTATCATTCTAGCATTTTAATTAGACCAATTTGTTATTTGTGTGTTCAAAATTCTAACCATTGATTTTTTCAATGAGATTTGTACAAATGAGAAAACAAAAATGACAACATTTGTCCATTACACATGGTAGTTGGGGGATTTTTAATGTTTGATTTTTTTCTTAACCCCTAAATGCCCAAGGCTTGTTTTGAGCCTCTAGAAATTTGCTCTTAATTGAACAAAAAGCCAACATTTTGATAAGTTGCATCAACTTTTTTTGAATTGTAACCATACAAATTCAAATTAGACATGTTAGAGATCACATAGGAAAAAAACAAAAAACTATATCATTTATAAGTTGGAAGATTATAATGTTTGACCATGAAGGTGTTAAAACTATGAAAAAATTTCAATTCACTTTTCACAAGTCAAACCTAAAAAGTTGGTGACCAAAAAAATATGAGGTTTAAAGGCCTAACATGAATAACCCCAATCAATTTATGGCTTCTCAAAATCTACTCCACAATTTTTTTAAATGAGTTTTGAATGTGATTTTTTCTTCAAATCCTAGTGTATTTGAGGCTCATTTACAAGAACTCTCAACACTGTGGGAAGTCAAGATTGCAATGGGTACCCTTGCACAAAACCTTGAATAGAAAAATCACTATCATATATTTTCAAGATTGGATTTTTGATGCCAAAACTAGACTTCAAGAAGAATCTTTCAAAAATATAAATGACTAAAAATAGCAACTTGGTTAGATTTTATTCAACTTTAAAGTTTTGCAAACACTAGATTTGGGTGCCTTGAGCATTTAGGGGTTAATGACCAATTTATATTAATTCAAAAAATTCATTTGAGAAGAATTTCTTATAACACGTAAAAATATCAAGAAATGATTTGTAAGCCTTTATGTTTATGAAAGCTAGTGGAACAATTTTTTTGTCATTTGATGATATAATGACATTAATTACTTTGTAGCAATATTTTTTGCAAAATAAAATTGTGTTGAACATTGACTACTTAGGATGTTAAATATTGCATTAGTAGAAAAGGATTGAACTACCAATATAAATGATTGTCCTAGATTCTAGTGATTATGAATGCAAAATATTGCAATTGGACAAGACCACCTATAACAATGAATGCAAAAATGAGCAATGGGAAAGACCATTTATCCAATTTTAGCTTATCAAAAATCATATTCTCTACCATTTAATCTTTAGGATCAAATTCATTGATTTTGTCAATTACTTCTAATTGATTCTA
Organism: Pseudoscleropodium purum; assembly: GCA_963969395.1. NCBI lineage: Eukaryota > Viridiplantae > Streptophyta > Bryopsida > Hypnales > Brachytheciaceae > Pseudoscleropodium > Pseudoscleropodium purum. Next base: position 9,855,969 of record OZ017802.1, read on the forward strand.
GTTATGTTATTAAATATAACTCTTTGGATACATATTCAAATATAATTACTTCAAAAAGTGAATCTATGTTGGAAACAAGCATTTTTAGAGTCACTTTACAGAGGAATAATGATATATTTAGTAGATGTAAAATATGGATATAAAAGAACAACAAATTGACTTTTAAATGATATTCTCAACTACCATAGGGTTTTGATGAGAGAAGAAGATGTTGGAGATGGGCAAACTCAATTTTTGCATTGTTCTTAACTACCTTTTTTGGCAATTCAAACATTATTGTTTTATTAAGTTTGGTCCTTTTTTTTAGTGTTTTTGTATGATTGAGTTGAGTACTTCTTATAGTTCTATAGAGGTTGTAAGGGAGGATGAGGCCCATTTCTCAAGAAAAAGAACAAAATAGATGTTGTAGCCTTGATAGAAAAGTGCAAGAATAGTAGTAACTAGAGAAATTGCATAGGTAATGTGTTTGTCACAATCTATTAATTACAATTTATAGAATGAAAAAGCAACTTTCTATAACCTAGAATTGTCTAATTTAGGACGTCATCCTAGGATCCTCACAACGTAGGAGAAGTAGTATATATGCTTCATGCCTATTTATTATTGATGGTTTACAAATTGCAAGAGACGCAACAAAAGTGCTTAAGAGAGAGATGGATGTGGAGATGTGTGATAGTATCTTAAGGAATGCATTGAGAGAACAAAGAATGATTTCTTTTTTAAAGGTTGAATAGCATGCTTTAAATCAAAATAACATCAAAAAGAGATTTTGTTTTGCTCAAATCTACAAAGTTTGGATATTAAGTGAGTAGAAGTGGGTGGTAAGTAGTTATGAGACAAAAATAAGTCGTTTCAACTCAAATGAGAAAACATGGTGTTGAATAGAAGACAAAAAAAATATTCATGTGCATACAAAAAACTAAACTATTGAGTATGGTGGAGGCTCCATAATGCTTTGGAATTATTTGATGTATAGAGGATTGAAGTCATTGCACAATATATAAGGGCATTTAAATGGTAGAGGCTATATTGCAATTTTAGAGGAAGATTTGTATACCATATTGCATAGATTTGGCTTCAATAATGAACAAGTCATTTTCCAACAAGACAATGCTGGCATGCATACAACAAATATTGTTCAAGAATGGTTTGGGAAGCAACCATTTTGCACTCTAGAGTGACTTACACAATTTGTTGATCTAAATTTGATTGAACATGTATGGACTTTACTCATTGAACTGTGATTGAACTCCTAATCTAATGCTCCTAGTAGTATCCTTCAATTATAGAAGCAAGTGCAAGAGGTTTTCTTCTTCATTAGTGAAGAATGTAAGAGACTAAATGCTAGCATGCTTGATTAAATAGTTGTTGCTTTGACTACAAAAGAATGGTGGACACATTTTTAAGTGGCTTGTGAAGCGTACCAGTGCAAAAAACAAGTCTACGTATATAGTGTGCTTTAATTATCTTTGTCTAACTTTGTTGTAATTGAAATAATCCTTTATTCAATATGGTGTTGTATAGTGCTTCATATTCTATATTTTAGTTTTTACAACTCTCTGATACTGATCACTCTTATTTGATACATTGTCATTTGAATTTGCTTTTTTTTTATATAGACTTAATTTTAAATTGATTGTATTATGTCATTAACCATCATTGAACCATTAAAATGGCAAATATGTATATCCAAAAGGGTTGTTGCAAAAAACCTTGATTGTTTTGGGTAGTGTTTTCTAAAACTCTGCTTGTCCCCCATTGCAACTTTTGAATTATGAATCAAATTGCCCCCTCCCAAAGAAATTTATTTCTAGATGTCTTGATTGTAATTATATTCTTTATTTTTCAAAAAAATTTAAAAATCATTTTATATTTAAATGTCAATTTTGTAAATATGTCACACTTTTGGGTTTGAAGATTTTGAATACTATTGAGCAATTCAAATTAATGATTTTTGGTCAAAATTTGAGGTAAATTTTTATATTAGGTAGATTGGTAGAAATGTCCGTACTGAAGGGCATCTAAAAAAACATTATTTTATATCCTCCATGTTCATGCAAATAGGTCTCCCTTGTACGCACTTCTAAACATAAAAAATGGTTTTGACTTCAATTTTTTTAGTATAGTCTCATCACCATGAAGTCCTCCTAAATGAACAATTTTTAGTTTTTTTTATTTTACTATATTTGAATTATTATAAATAAAAACCTCAACATATACCTTTTCTACTCACAATTCTATGTCCAAGAATATGTATTAGAAAATACATACTTTGATGTTTTAATTTGTAAAAAATAGGAAAAATGATTTTTAAAAAAACTAAAAATTAATCATTGAAAAAGACTTCATGACAATGAGACTTGAATAAAAAAACGAGGTCAAGACCATTTCTAATGTTTAGAAGTGTGTGCAAAGGAGGCCTATTTGCACGAACATGGATGATACAAAATAATGTTTTTTTAGATGCCCTTCGGAAGGGACATTTCTACCTAATATAGAAATAAACCATAGAAATTTTGACCAAAAGTCATGAATTTGAACTGCTCAATAGTATTCAAAACTCATCAATTGCAAAGTATAACATGTTAACAAAATTGACATTTAAATATAAAATGATTTAAAATTTTTTTTGAAAAATAAAAGATTAGGGGGGCATTGGATTTGTAATTCAAAAGTTATAGCACAATTTTAGAAAATGTTACCAAAAACAGTTGTTGTTTCGTGCAACAATCCAAAAATACTTTTTTTTATGATTATCTTGTCTTTTGAAGCACTACAACCTTGTTAATGAAAAAACAAGGCTATTAAAGTAGGAGTTCTGCAAATGGTTCCTAGACCTTAAATGGTTAGAATGTGCACATTATCATCATTTCAAGGCATAAATGTAGCTCTAAAGTACATGTTTTATTTCTAGGAATCCAAAAGATAAGGCACATATTTTAGATCTATATTTATAGCTTGAAATGATGAGAGCATGTACATTCTAATTGTTTAAGATCCATAACTTGATTATGATATTCCTACTTGAAGTCTAGTTTCAAATGACTACTTAACCCCTAAAGGACCATTGTCCCATCAAGGGACAAATGGTATTTCGCGTAGATACCTACAGGCTGAAATTTTTTCTTGATTTTTTGAAACTTTTTTTGAAGATAGAAAAATTGATTAACTTCGTAAGAATGTAATTTTTTTTCAATCGATGCCCAAGAACAAAAAATTATGCCCAAATAAGCTCAAAACAAGGGATTAAGAGCAACAAAAAAATTTCAAAAATTTGAATTTAAATTAAATTTTTTTTTTCTTGTAGACTATATTTTCTTCTACATGTAAAACTTTGATTCTTTCCATTTGGATTTGTTATAAGAAAGTTATGGACAATCTTATTTTTCGGGCAATTAGAGCAACTTCTTGAAAAAATAACTTATAGGATTCTTTTCTGAATGCAATTTTTACAATTTTTCAAAATAAAAGTTTCACATAGTTTATTTTTCTTGCTAGAAAAATCTCACCATTGGGATTCGAGCATTTTGATTCCATTTTAGAGATATCAATAATTTAGATTTTCTTTCTATTATGTATCTATGTCTACTTAACAATTTTTTATGGGATAAAAATTAAGTTTTTTTGAATTTTTGAATTTTTTTTAGACTCTCAACTCAATTTTCCACTATAAGGATTTAAATCTCAAAACTTTATAGTGCAAAAATTTTAAGTTAAAAATGTTCAAAGTCAAAAAATCTAGTCCCACAATGTGATGAACAACTTGTTTTTTTTCACTTTAAACGCAAGTATTTTGCAATTTGTGCAGTCAAAAATTCTGAAATTTTTTTCACATGTTTTGTACTAGTTAAGTATAAGATCCTGTGTTTAGATGTGAAAAGAAAACAATTAAATTTTTTTTTTACTTTTAGCTATAGAAATGGTAGTTTTAAGTGTTTTTTTGGCAGAAACAAGGCCTTGGTCCTTTAGGATGAAGAATCTCTTTTCATCTTGGCCCTTGGGCTCAAACTTTTTTTTAATAGAATCGTTCAATAAATAGCTTCTAACTACTAAATAGTTTTGAAGATTTTTTGAAGTTCATTCATAATTCTGAATTGAAGCAATAATTAAAACAAAAAATATTTAAACATTTGAACTGTGATTTCTAAAAAGTCTTTTATTTATTTATAAAAATAATTCTTGAATATGATATATATATATAATTAAAAAATAAAAAATGATATATATCTAATATGTTTATCAATGTATAGGATTTATAAACTATTCATAAAAAAATTCAAATAATCATATCGAATTCTAAATGCTAAAAAAATAATACTTTCTTCTTTATTAGGAAAGATTGTATAAAATTTTATGTAATTTCAGAAATATCAAAATTAGCTTCAATAATTTGATTTTGTAGATTCAGTTTGAATTTAATTTTAAAAATACTAAAATTCAAGTTTAAGAAAATTATATATATTAAGTTTGATTATTTTGAAGTCTATAGTACCCAAAAAATCTTCAAATTATATAATGCAATTTAATGATGAAGAAGAATTTTTAATGGCTCAATTCTAATCCTTACAATTAATCAATCTACAATAACTTAATCCCTAAATGCCCAATGCCTTTTTTGAACTTCTAGGAATTTGCTCTAAATTGAACAAAAAGTCAATATTTTGATAAGTTTTATGAATTTTTAAAAATTATAACCATACAGATTCAAACTAGATATGTTGGTGATCACATAAGAAAAAAAACACAACAATATTACTTACCAATTGAAAGATTGTAATGTTTAATCATGAGGGTGTTAAAAGTATGAAAGTGATTTGAAATCTTTCAATCCTCTTTTTACAAGTCAAATCTAAAAAATTTGTCACCAATAAAATATGAGGTTAATGGTTATAACATGCATAATTTTAATCAATTAACGGCTTCTCAAAATCTCTTGTACAATTTTTTAAAATGAATTTCTAATGTGAATTTTTTTCCAAGATTTAGTGTATTTGAGGCTCATTTCTAAGAGTTTTCAACACTATAGAAAGTCAAGATTGCAATGGATACTCTTACACAAAATCATGAATAGAAAATCATAATCACTCATTTTCATAATCAAATTTTTTTATGCTAAAACTGAACTTCAAAATTAATTTAAAAATATATAAACTATTCAAAATACAAACTTGGTTAGGTTTTATTTAACTTCAATGTATTGTCAACATCAGAATTTGGTGTCTTAGACATTTAGAGGTTAGTATCATAGAATAGACATAAAGATATGACCAAAAATACATGACATTTATCAAATTATTTAAACAAATAAAATACAATAAAAATAGATTTAAATAGATTTAAAAATCTTACAATTATCTAAATATTATTATTCCACAAATATGCAAGATAGAAATTAATCATACCTAAATGGATTTGTTAAGTAACTTAAAACAGCCATGCGATTTGGTTCATCTTCATGCCATTCTTTGGGAGCATCTGGAACTTGTTCCCATACAAAATCATAAGTTGTATGGGTAGGATTGATAGCTATAAATGTTTTTATGTTTTGAACATGAATACCTAAAGAATGAAACTCAATTACATTAGTTTTTACATCTAAAGGCCCTGCATGTCCATTTGGTCCGGGCAAATATGCATTACGCCGCATTCCACTAATATAATCACTTTTAGGAAGTTTGAAATGGCACCAAGGGCGTTGAACATTTCCTGAAAGAGGTATAGAAATGTTTGTATAACCGGATTCAAGATAATCTATGTCACAAACTAAAAGTCTTGTACAATCTTCAACTTCCATTGGCCCAAATATTACAATGATGATTTGAGTGGTTCCACCTTTTACTTCAGATGGTGAATCAACATAATACATCTCATTTTCTCCAGGATTACCATCATCTTTAATTATTTTCCATCTCAAAGGAAGACTAGCAGTGCTCAAGTTTTTCACGGTAAAAGAATGAATGCGTGTTTGAAACATCATTGTTGTTTTGAAATGAATCCCATTACAATCACATTCATATCTAGAAGAATCAACAAGTGCATGTAATTTAAGATTTAAAGCTTTATTTGAACCTTTGACTACTTCATGAATTGGCTCAATGGGACCACTATTTAAATCAAGAGGAAGGGAAGATTCTTCTCCTTTTTTACCACCTTTTGCTTTTGGATCTTGTTTTTTACCACTCTTTGGATCTTTTCCTTTGCTTTTAGGGTCCTTTCCTTTGTCTCCTCCATTTGTGCTTGGAGGAGGCACTAAAGCTATCATTTCCAAATCAGGAGTTGGTGAATTCCAATCTTCAAGTTTAATTTGTTCATTAGAAAAAAAAATATTGTACAAAGAAATATTGAAATTTATATCAACTTGCATTGCTTGTTTGGGAAAAAATGTAACCAATATTGTTTTAGATGCACATGCATGCAGGTGGCCTGTTGGTGGAGAAAAAGTAAAGTTTTCAATTATTGGCCAAGCAAAACGCCAATGTTTATCTTGTAAATTATTTTTTAATATTATTGATGTTGTTTGTGGGTATCCAAATCCACTGTCATCAAACCAAATGGTATCTTCTCGATTGGTAGGCAATCCTATACATTCTACTTCTTCCCAATAACCTTCGCCTGTTACAAAAATACTTAAACTTGCATATGGATTATATTGAATGTCAAATTTGATTTCTCTTTCATATTTTTTTCCTTCACTTGGAACAAATGTAACATTGAAGGTCTCTTTTCCTTTTGGTTTTATTGACATAATTTGTTTAGGCAATAAAGGAATTTCAATTATTCCTCGTTGATGACTTAATATGCTCCAAATAGCTCCTCCATTTTTCACATCTATTGTTGTTGTAGCAGAAACAATACCTTTATTTTGGACCTTGAATAAAATAATACAAAATTTCTATGTTATTTATATATCTTGTTTAGTCTTTGAATAATTATTTATTTATTTATTTTGAATATTTATTAAATATTTATTAAAATTTGTAATGATTATAAAAATTTAAAATCTATTATTGGAACTTGTTTACAAAAAATAAAAACCTGAAATGATTTTGTCATTGTTTTTCCTACACGTGTTTTTGGAAATTCTAGCCATACAATTCCTAGAGGGGACAATGTTGTTGGTTCATTAATTTGTAAGTGTGGCAAAGTTCCTTCTCCTCGTAGTTGGCATTTAAAATTTTTTGTTTTCATATTGTCATCTCCATCTCTTACAATAGCTTCAAATATTGCATAATAACATTGCATTGAAAGTGGTTGAAATGTACAACAAACGTACCTTTGTAAATAAATATGCATAATAAAATTATTGGATTATTTATTTTGAATAGTTTATAATTTAAATTGTCAATTTATAATATTGATTCTATTTTAATTATTAAATAAATACAATTTTCTTTTGTATATCATTGAATGATGAAAATTCTTTAATCTATTTTTAATGTTATATATATTCTAAAATCATTCTTTTAAATGGATTAATAAATTACCGAAATTCATGAGGCGGTACTTCAAGCTCACTTGGTTGTACAAACATAGGAAAAGGTTCTTCATATGGTGATTGAGTTTCAATCTCAGGCATAGTTGGTGTAATTATAAAATCTACAAAACATGGTACTTTGAAAGGATTATCTATTCGAAAATTTGCTTCAACCTTTCTACCTATTGGTGCATTAAGTACTTTTAGCTTAGGAACATCACCAGTAAATCTAACTGATGGTTTGGGAGCAATTTTTGGAAATCCACTATGCAAAGGTCTATCACAATCAATAATAAAGGCTCCAAACGAAAATACGTGATCTTCTCGTGAATATACTCCATAGGGAGGGGTACATCCTATATTTTCAAGTTTGTCAACAATCCTATGCTCTTCAAAAATAACATCAGGAATTGTTGTAATGCCGGGAAGTTTTGATTCCCCAGATAATTCATATACAATGTCCGTAGGATACATAACAGGATCTTTATTGCTAATATTAATCATGAGTTGCTCTGTTAATAATGTTGGTTCTTGTGGACCTTTGAAAAATATCTTTATTTCAACTTTATCTCCAGGGAGGATATTTCCACTAGCTGGACTTACATTAAACCCTTGCAAATCTAATGACGAGCCTCCACTTCCACCACCTCCACCACCTCCTTTACCACTTGATTTACTTTTGTCACTTTTACTACTCTTTCGAGTTCCAGTAGACTTTGTTGTTGCAGCTGTTTTTGAAGTTTTTTTGGTTGCACCGCTAACCATTGATGCAACATCTGATTTTCCTTTCGGTGCATCAGAATAACCAATTGCAGTTGGACTTGAAAATACAAAACCAAAGGGGAAAAAACCTTTATTTATAATTTTGACAATGCGCTCATCTGATGTATGACCAGCAATTACATAGCCAAAGTGAAGTCCATGAGGAGGTAATATCAAAAATCTTGAATGTACAGCAATAAGGTCTAAAAAAATAGTAAGAGCCTTCTCAACTTTATTAGTTTCACATTCAATCAAGTTCAGTTGTAAATCTCTACAACGTTTTAAAGTTATTTCGCTTACAAGTTTTTTATCTTTATTGAATTCAACATCAACCTAAAAATATATATTAATAATTTTAATACTTTGTATATGAATTACTTAATTTTAATGCATTTTTCAACTAATAATGAAATTTCTAGAAATTATGATATTAGTTTAATGAAAAAATTTCATCCAAATAAATAAAATAAAAATTTATTATGATGAACAATGGCCACTCTTACACAATAAATCTAAAATAGGTCTAAATTTGGATTTAAGAATTTAAATCCCAATTTAATGCATTGTATCCAATTTTTTTATATACATATATTTGTATGTATGTATGTATCTATATGTATATATATATATATATAATTTTATTTTTGGAAAATTTATTATTCTTCAAAAAAAATTTATAAAAAATAATAAAACATAAAAAATAAAAAATAAAAAATATATATATATGATTTTTTACTTTTTATACTTTTTTGAAGAATAATAAACTTTTCACTTCAAATTTTCTATATTAAATAAATATGATTAATAATAAAATGATGAATAAATATACAAATATTTATTCTCAATTCTATTTTTTTTTATGTAGATTTTTATATGATTATTTTGATTATTTTATTAAAGATGTTTCAATTAACCTTAGTTTGTCCTTTTGGAGGAATTTCTCCTTCTATAGGAATGCAACTAAAAAGGTCTTTGATTAACAATATCAACGGTACAAATTTAAATCCTACTTTGTATTTTCCTTTATTTTCTAATGTAATTTGTTTTATTTGACTTTCAGAAACCAAAACAGTGCCAAAATCAAGTCCATTGATGTTAGAAGAACCATCTGGACTATTTGGATAATTGATAACTACATCCAAAATATAAGCTTCGGCAGAGGTTGTCAAAACAACTTCTTGCTCCATTTTGTGATTTAGATCTTTACTATCAGAAACCTTTCAACATAAAAAGTATACTTTAATTTAACATTTCAAAATCAAAATGTATTAGATTGTATTTCAATTATTAAAACAACTTCAGCAAAGTTTGATAGATATTTTTAAAATAATCATATAGTTTTTTTTATATGAATTAATAAACATTCAAATATAAAAAACCAAAATAATTTTTTATTCTTAGAAATCTCTAACTAGCACTCAAATAAAAAATTTAACAATCAATTTTTACAATCTATTCAAGCTATGAAATTAAAAATGATTACATTTAGAATTTGAAATATCTCAATCCTTTAAATAATTGTATTTTGAATTTTATTCCATCAAGTTTGCATTTATAATTGAAATATCTATACATAATTTGTTAATAGTATTTTAAATTATATTTAGTATGCCATTCAATGAATGTAATATGCATCAACAAAATAGAAAATGTACATGAAAGACAACTTTTAAGTCAAAAAATTGTTCTTGAATTGCACTAAAGTAGACACCAATTGTGTATGAAGATTTAGCTTTGATGATTCCATTTTGGGGAAGAATTTCAAACTCTTGTGGTAATGTTTCCAAAGCAAATATTTTCCAATGAATTTTGAGCTTTGATAAGTTTCTATAGGCAAAAATAAAATAAAACAATATATCAATAATTTAATAATAAAACATATACATGCAAATTTAATTATAATATTTAATAATAATAAATTCAAATGATTGTTTCAAATATTAAATATTTTAAATATATAATTGAAAATAAATTGATAGAATCTTCGTAAATTATAACATTCAAATTAATTGCATGTCATAAATTACAATTTTCTAGGCTATAAGATTTGAAATTTACTTGATGATAATTGATTTAAAAATTTTGCAACCTAAAAGCACACGTCCAAATGCAAGTAATGGTGGATCCAATTCAATCTTTGGTGTATCCGCAAAACAAATTACTTTGTATTCTATTAATATAGGATTGTGTAAAATTGTACCAATTAATTTGAAATTTTGTTTTCCTTGTAAACCCTATTCAATATTTAAAATAAGGTATATTTGAAAATAATTTAAAACCAAAGGACTTTAAATATTTTCAAATAAAATCAATACTAGTGGATAATATACATATAAGATTAGCTAATCTATGATATCAAAATTAGCTAATCAAATTATTGATTAATATGATTTTTTTCATATTTATAATTTAAAATTCTATATAAATTTCAAGCTTGAAAATTAAAAAAAACTGTAATACATTCTTTTTTAATAATATCATAAATATAATTTTATTATTAAGATTATTCTACAAAAATTTACAACTATATAAATTTTTCTATTTAATAATTTTAATATAGATTTATTACAATTCTAAAAAGGAAAATAATTCTATGATAAAAAATTAGTTGATTAAAATTATAAATCAAATTTTTATTTAAAAATATATATAAATATTTATTGTATAAAGTGCCTACATGGAGGTTGTATTGTATTCATATTCACATGATTATGAATACATTATAATTAGTTTTCATAGTTGAACATTTAAAATATCAATTAAATTTTATGTTTTTAAAGTATTTTATTTGTATAATTCAATTCATTTGATAATCAAGTGCAACATTTTTATGTGAAATACAAATTCCTTAAGAAAAATTTGAAAGATACTTCAAGAAATAAATCTTTTATCTTTATTTTTAATTTATTAAAATAATAAAAATATTTACCATGGTTGGATATGAATAAATACATAGGTCTGCGCATTCATCAAGTTTAATATCTAAAATAGTAGGATGTAAGACAAATGGAACTACTCTATTGCCAGTAGAAACATTTTTTGTTGATAGGACTACTTTGGCTCCTTTTTTAGAAGCAGTTATAGTAGCAGTACTTTGCTTTGGTGGAATTGGTGATGGATTTACAACATCATCTTTGACTAGTTGAAATTCAACATGAAGATCAAATTGACCTATATTTTCAACATCAATTCTATAACAATGTTCAGTGTCAGGTATATTTGGAAATTCAATTGGTAAAGGTGAAGTATTAATAGGACCAAAATCTATAGTTTGATTTGGAATTTTGACTAAAACACGAGGGTGTCTCGAAGTTATTCCATAACAAGGAGATATTTGAAGTTTTTTACTTGGAAATGTAACTTGTCTAAATTGAAGTCGAGGTATGTCACATATTCCTTGAACTTCTAAAGTTGAATATCCTTGTCCACCAAGAACTTCAAATTTGAAAGTATGCTCGAATTCTTCAACAATAATAGACCAAAAAACTAAAGCCAACTCTACATATTCATTTCCAGGAATCACCCATCTTGTTTTTTTGATATAACCTAAAGGAAGATTTGTATGACCTTGAGTTGGAATGATTTCTCCATCTTTTTCTTTAGTAATGAATGAAAATGGAAATTGGAAATCTTCATTTAATTTCCTGATCAAAGGTTTTTTAATTACTTGAAATGTTTCAGGAGGAGGACAATAGATGTCATGGTCCCATGGCATTGGAAGTGATGCAATGATTTCTTCATAGATAGAATTTTCATCTTGCATACTATCAATAATTGTTAAAACCAACATATTTTGGGGGGTTTCTTCTTCAAATGGTACAATAAAATCTCCTAATTCCTTCAATATTTCTTCTTCAGTGTTGTAATATCTATCAACTTCTTCTGGAGTTGGAAATGCCAAATACCATGGATATGGCATATTAAATTTTTTAGGTGGAATTAATAAATTTGTATCAATTTCAATACCATCAATTATTTCAAATTTAGACAATTTTGGATCTAGATTTTTCCTTTGAACTTCATTCATTTCTCCTTTATTGTTTTTTGCTTCTTCACTTTCTTCTTTTTCAACAAATTGCTTGCCTTTCTTAGAAGGTGGCCATTTATATTTTTTTACACGACTATGGTGTTGGTCTTCCAAATCTAAATATCGATGATAAAGTCTTCGTTTTCTTGCCCCCATTTTGATAACATGAACTAATCTTTCCCCTTTCCAAACTATTTTTGTATTTTTTTTCTCTGAAATATCTCCATTGCTAGGGCTAACAACTATTGTTTCTTCTACTTGTTGTAATCCAATAGATGTTAATATATTTTTTATAAGAACAAGAACATGTAAATGGTTTGAATTAAGTCCATCAAAAATTACGCCATTGTTACATCCTAGTTGCTCTAAACATGCTTTAAATAAAATTTGAAGTGATGTTGTGCAATCTTCATTTATATATGGAGTTTGATTAGGTAAATTTTTTTCTATGGAAGAATCCAAATTTTCTTTTACTTCATTTGATATAGGAAGTAAATTTCCTTCTTCAATTGCTGAAATGATCAAATCTTGAACATCTACAATTGGACATTTGTACCGCTTTGCAAGTAGTTTCCCTTGAGTGGTTTTACCCGAAAAAGGTGCCCCATATAGAATTATTAAAGGTCCAATTTCAATAGGTATGGAAGGTTCAACAATTTCTTGAATACTTTCATTTAAAAGATCATCCCAAAATGGTTCTCCAGCTTCTCGTATTTTTAATTGCATAATCCCATTTTCATCATAATTTTGGCAATCACGTAGTATTTGATCTTCATTTAGATATTGAGGATCAAAATCTAATGAATATACTTCAATTGCTTTTTCTGAAAGATTTTTTATAGTAAATGGTATTATTGAAGAAAACTTAGCATTGGGCAAAATAGGATCTAGTTCCATATATGATGGATTAATATGAATAGCTTGGTATCTACTTTGACCCATACAATGTATTATTTCCATTTTCACATTGTTTTTTAAACGAAAATAAATTTCTGTCATATATTGTGATTTTCCAGGCTTATAAATAGGAGAAAATTCAATCTATTTAAAAATATTTTAACATTAGAAATATTTATCTTATCGTATATAAATAAAAATAATAATTGAAATTGACATTGGTAATTTATACATCATTTAATTGAATGAATACTTTGTTTCAACTTTTAATATATCACCAACATTCAATTATATATTTATTTATAATTATTTACTATTGTTGAGTTATGAGCAAATTATAACCTTTACATCCATACTTTCATCTGGTTGCAAAATTGCTTTAGATGGTATAACTTTAAAAAATGGCCAATCTCGTAATAAACCTACATTAATATTAGTATTCTTAGGAGTAGGTTTTTCTACTGTCCAATCAACAATTGCTTCACTAATATTTTTGAATCTTACATACCATGTCTGCAATTCATTTTTTTAATAAATATTAAAAACTATTCAACTTAAATATCAATATGAAAGTAAAAATGTTTATCTATTTTCAAGGTTATTATATATTTTTTAATTTACAATATTTCAAACATTCATTTTTGGTAGATTTAATTAGCTCTGAAATTTTTTTAATGATATATTCAAACTTTATTTTTTTTAATCTTTTTCACCTTACAATGCGAAACTTGTACTATGCCAAAATCAATATACTTGTGGGATATATGAAGTTGAGGTAAAGTTATATTTGCTTTTAATAATAACATTGTCATAGGTCCCTATAGAAAACATTTTTTTAAATATTTTTTTATATGCACCTATGATATGTGGTCAATTTTATTATTGAAAATTTTATTGATTTATATCATTATCCTACAAAATTCATTGAATATAACAATTTTATTATCATAAATGTAGAATACATACATTTGTATACCTCTTTTACATTTATTTGCACCCAAGCATGAATAGGTCCAAGAGACAATTTGGGCATCATATTTTGGAATGTAATTTGAAGTCTTGTGGCTTTATAATGATGAGGTTCACCAGGTAAAACCAAAACTTGGTCTGGTTGTATATTAAATCCTTTTGAATTTGCTCTTGTTTTATCTACCTTGAAAGTCACAGGGAAATTTCCACCATTATACAACATCAATGTCATCTCTTTTTTTTCACCTACAATTACATTTTTAAAATCCAATTCAAATTGATTGCATGTTAGTTTTTGAATATTAATATCCAATGTTTCTTTTGGTTTAAAATCTACAGTCATCTCGTCATCGGACTTTTGCAAATCTAAAAGTTCATGGTCATGTTCTTTATAATTTGTGTGATCATGGTCTACATCGTCTTTGTCAAAGTCATTGGTTGCTTCTATATTTTGTAATCTTTTACTTTTTTCATCAATATCTTTATCTTCAAACATATTGATTACTTCATTAAGATTTTTTAAAGATGATTGCCTATGTATTATAAAAAAAGCTTTTTTTTTTGCAATTTCTTCCCTTAATAGGGTTTCTCTTTTGATAATAGATTTACGAAGCTTGTACAATCTTTCTACCCTCATTTTTTCATTTTTATCAATAAAACTCTGGCGAAGCCAAGGCAAGCCTTTTCCCGTGGAGGTTTCCAAAGTCATTGGTGACAATTTTCCAGTCAATGGTGATTGTGACTTTCGATGGAGGTGATGCCGGCACAGAAGATCTTTAACTTCTTCATCTTCATCAGAAGATAAATCTTCATCGTCTCTTAATGTAAAAAAAGGTATATATGGCAATGGTTCATAAAATCCCTCTAGCACTACAAGCTTGTCAACTTCAGCATCAATGTCTTCAACGAATTGTTTTAAATCTTCATCATCCTCATCAATTTCCTAATTCAATATACTAATTTTTTTAATATGGTTGTGTCTACTTCAATTATTAAAGGTATATCTAAATCTGTCTCTATATATTAAGTTTGTTTGTTTTGTTTGTTAAGGTGAGATCTTTTGAATTGTGCTTTCTTTGGTTGTATTTTTGGTACCATTAGAAAGCTCTCTCCTAGGAAGGGTGTACAAACTTTGTTTTGTAATGTTCCAACTCATAGCAAGAAAGATATTGAATTTTAAAATTTTATGAATTAAAAAAATTAGAAAAATATTTTAATTTTAATTTTAATTTTGGTTGTGGCAATGGCGCAAGGCATACTAGTAATATATTCATTGTGCTAAAATACAATATTTTACTAATAAAAATCATGAATAATAAATATTACTTTTATTAGATATTATAATATTATTATGCATAACTAAAATACCATCATTTGTAAATTATTATATAATACAAAAAAATTTTACCACAATTTCTTTTAATTTCTTTTATAAATGTACAATATACTATCATGCTTCATGGTCAAGGTTAGCAAAATTTCCTAATAGTAGATGAAAATTTTTAAGGAAATTAAAATTTTAAAAGATTTTTATTTAAAAAAAGAACCACTATAATATTTATATCTTTATTATCTATCAACATTTTATTGGGAATTTTTTCAAATATTTGCAAGAGATGCCAACCTTAACCATTGGATTAACAAATACAATGTCTACTAATTGAATGTTTCAAATTGATACTTTTAGAGGCATACCTCAAAATATACCTCAAAATCGTTACTCTCTTGAGAGTTGTAATTAGGCTCACTTGCAAATGTAATAATTGATGGTTTGTGTATTATAGTTTTGTGACTTGGTGGAATTGGGTGTCCATATAATTTTGCTATTCTCCTTTCTTCAACCTGTGCCATAAAACTTTCTCTATGCCATGGAAGACCTTTAACTTTTTCTTTAGCCATTTGAGAATGAGGACCTAAAATTGTATAGTGATAATTGTAATTCATTTTTTCATTTTTTATTCAATAATAAATTCAAAAATTCAAAATTAGTGTATTACATTTTAAATTCATTCATTCTTCATTACAATCTTTCTCTTTTTTTTTCTCTCTCTCTAATGTATAAGAGACAAATTGTGTATTAAAATAAATTCTAGAAAATACCAATAAGAGATGAATATGCTTTATTGTGGTATGCATGTCCACAAGTATAATTAATTTTCTTTCGATTAGCTTGATATTGTTTTTTTTCTTCTTCGAGTTTTAAGTTTCGCCTTTCTAAAAAACTTAGTCTATTCCATGGAAGTTTCTTACCTTTTTCAGAAGCTATGGGAGAAAATTTTCTAGTAATTAGAGATTTTGATTTGCGATGATAGTCATGATGACAAACTAAGAGATCATGATCACCCTTCTCTTTACCCTCCTTTGCTAATCGATCTAGTTCATCTTGGTCAACCACTTCAACTTGTTCCAACATCTTAGTTGTGTCTCTTCTTGATTGTAGCAATGTTTTAGAATCATCTTCATCTTCAAAACTTCTTGAACTTTCATGTATTAATTCTCCTTCTGCTTCATATTCTAAACCATCAATTCTAAGCATCTCAGGTCTTTTTTTGCGCTTTAAATTAGAAAGCATATCATCCAACCATTTTTGAAGAACAATTTGTCGAGCTTGGTCTACATATTTAAAAAATTGACGATTCCGCACACGAGGAGCATCAACCCATATACTTGGATAAGAACCTTCTCCAACTACAGTAATTGTTGTAGGTAAAAAATATGCAACTTGCAATAAAAAATCTTCTTTAAATTTCAAAGGCATACCTAGTTACATCATCAATAAATTACCATATAAACTAATGTTTCTTATGCATAATATTTCAGATGTTGATATGATTTAATATTAGAAATATATGTTGCGTAATGTAGAATGTTATAAAATTAAAATTAAAATATATTTCATGTGTCTCCAAATGATCTTCTTGTTAGACAAAACGTTCTAGATTAAGGCTGAAAATAATGTACTTCTTCCTGTCTTCCCACTTTATATAGTCATCTCGTGATGGCCAAAAGTTTTAGTAGTGTATAGTAGTGAGCAATGTGTAGAGATTCAGTTGTGAAAAGTGGCTTAGTGGCTAGCATAATGCAAGAATCTTGTAATGCAGTGGCCCAATAAGGATTAAGACTTCTCATTCTTTATTCTATATTTTTAAAAGCAACAGTGTAAATTAAGAAACAAATCAGTATTAACAACTAGATTGGTTCAGTTTAAGCAGATGAAGCCCCCATTTTGTACAACCATTGTACTCATACAACTTTTCCAAATGTAGGAATGCTTCACTTTGCAAGGCCTTCCTCTACATCATTCCAAGAAGATCATTTTGGGACAAAGGCAACATTTAAATATAAAATATTTATATGTATATGAGAATATTTCTGAGGAAGTTCATTCTTAGAAATTAGAAGATGATTTATGGAATTGAAAAATGCCAACCCCAATAGTTGTAATATTGTGATAAAAAATCTTCATCCTATGATTAAATTTTATTCAAAAAATATTGAAAATTGAAAATTAAAGGACTCCAAAGTTTATTTTAGAGTAAAGAATCCATAACTACCCACAAACTAAAACTCCCCATAACTTTCATCTTGTTAATCGAAATGGGATGATTCAAAGCTTTTCATGTATACATAAATCTAGAAAACGAAAAAATTGTTTTTGAAAAGTGATTTTTTAGCTACCTCTATTACCAAGGTTCCAAAAAAGCTACATATTGTACAATAAATTTTAAACCATATAATCAAAAGTTTTGAAAATTGTGCACTAAAAATTTCCATCTTTTGTCCCAAATTTCAAGAAAAGGTGTACACAAGGAATATCTTTCATGTGCAATAAATTTGAGGACATTTGGAAATATGAGTCAAAAGTTATGGTTTAATATGTAGTTAGTTTTTCAACCTAGGTAGTCCAAGCGGATCTAAAATTTATTTATTTTTTCAAAAAATTGAATTTGAAATTGTTTATATATATATATATATATATATATATATATATATAAAGCTTTGAATCATTCCATTTTGATCAATGAGACAAAAGTTATGAGGTGTTTTAGTTTATGGGCAATTATGGATTTCCTACTCCAAATAAACTTTGAAATCTTTTATTGAACTCAATTTTCAATACTTCTGAAAAAATATTAGGTGAAGATTGTTTATTAAAACATTAAAACCATTGGAATTGGCCTTTTTCAATTCCGTAAATAAATTGTTGATAATTTAGTATTTTGCATCATTCTCTATATTTTTCTATTTACTATTTTTTTCCTATATGTTGTATAATTTCAAATGATTTAAAAAATTTCAAGCATGTAGCCAATATGTCTTGAAGAATGAATCCAAAAAAGCACCACCATTTTGAACATTTTTTCATGCAAATGTCACCTTATGAAGTGCAGCTGCCCAGATTTTAGTAGGGACAAAAAATTGATTTTTGTCACTTCAAATGTTAATATCTTGCAATTTATATGGTGGAAATTTTGAAATTTTTTGCACAGCTTTTCAAACCAATTTACTACAAGATCCTACAATCACATGTGTCCTAAAGTGGTTTTTTTTCTAAAATTTGAAACTTGTACAAGAAATGGCAGTTTTTTTGGAGCGTTTTTGGCAAAAACATAGTCAAAGAACTTTAGGGGTTAGAGCTTCAACCCCATGTTGTGCAAAAATTTCAAAGATAAAAATGAAATTATGTTTGTAAATGAATGATAAAAAAAACTCTATTTTGCCAAAAAGTAAAACTTGATCTTTAAAAAATTAAAAATTTCAAAAATTTCATTCAATTAGATTAACTAATACTACTAAAAAAATTATATCATCTCGTTCCAACAAATGAAAAAAAATTTATAAAGACTTTTATTTTATAGAGAATAAGGAAATAATAACTAGTTTTATTTTATAATTTTATAATATTGAACTACGAGAATTTTCAAATAAATAATTACAAACATCGAATTTGTGTTGCTCATACCTTTTTACCATTGGGATTGACAAATCTTAATTTCATTCCAAAATTATCACTAATTTAGAAAATTCTTTTCTCATGTACTACCTTCTAGTTTGTAATTTATTTTAAAATGAATATGAAATTATTATCTATTTTATTTTTTCCATATATTTTCAATTCAATTTCTAATGTGTAGAGACTAAATTGCAAAATTAATAGGTCTCCTATTTTTTTAGAGATATTGAAATTTAATACTATACCTTTGGGAAAACTAAAAAAACTAATTTTGAAAGTTTAGGCATTATAATCTTGCAATTAGTAGGAGTATGCACTCTAAAATTTGGAAAAAATACACTCAAACAAGTTTTCAATAAGATCATGTGGTTGGATTCATAAAAAAATACAAAATGATGAAGATTTTATTGTAGTTTTGCCAAAGAATATTTTAAAGCTTGTTTTGGCTTCAAAACATCAATAAACTTTAAGAGTCAAGAGTTGTAATGTTCTTGATTTTCCAAAGGTAAAATTTACATAATTCAAGGTTGTAAAATCGTTTTGAAAACACTCTTGAATGAAATATACATATGCTAATTACACATAACCCTCTACTAAATACCCCATGAACTCATATGGTTCCCTAAATTACTAAAAAGTGACTATCTTGGTATGTATATATATACATAATATTGATGTAATATCAATTTTGTAGAAGACTTTTATTTTGACATTGACAACTTTGAACACTTACTTGGGATGATACGACAATTAAATTGTTGTCTTGTATTTCCTTGCAAATGTCCAATCAAAGGACTTATACGAATTGTTTTTTTGTGTATTATTGGACTTAAATCCACTTCAAAATCAAAGTGTATTTTTCCACTATTTCTCAAAACAAGATTATTGTCATATATAATTTTGTTGTAAAGTTTTTTTCCAACATCTAAAGTAGTGTGATTTACGCTATATTTAATGATAGATGATTCTCCCTCTAAAGAAACAAAATACTCTGGACCATTTTCAACCTACAAGATGTCGGTGTTGTCCCACAGTAAGAACAAATCCAAAATACCTTGTCAATGATGGACTAAAAATAGTCATTCATTTTACTTAAAATATATAATTTTATAACATATTTATTATTTTAAATTATAAAATATCATTTCAATATACTAATTGATATATTTATTGCATTATCTTTTGATAAAAATCTCAAATAAAAAAAAAATCCGATGTGAATGCATCTATGATATATATTTATATGAATTAAGAAAATATTCAATGAAATTACATTAAAAATATTATAAAATTTATAACAAATACTTTTTAAGTCATAATTATTTAATTTAAATGATTGGTCTCAAATACATTTATTACTACTCCTTCTATCCCAAAATAATCTTCAAGTTGCTTAAAAATGATCATTTTTGTTCTTGATGATTTAGTGAATGGATAACATCTTCCTTGAAACACTTAGAAATGGGTTGAAATAATGCTACTTTCAACCTTAATGCCAAACATTTTGTTCAACTAGAAGATCATTTTGGAGTTGGAAGGAGTATAAATTTTTTTCAGGGTGTAAAATTTATAAATTTGTAAATAATAAATTCATTTCATATTTTATAGTAATACATTAAGGATTGATATAAATGATTGTTTGATGATTTTATAAATAATAATAAAAAAAAATAGGGTATACCCTGCATATAGCTGTAGCATGTACTATATATCCTGGATAAGCATAAAATGAGGCTTCAACAATTTCATGTTCTCCAGGATTTAATGTTCCTCGAATTGGAAGGAGATCAAAGATTTCATTCAATGGAATCTTCAAGCCTTTTGATTTTTTCATAGCTTCCAAACTAACTTTTATATCTTTGCATGGATCATGTTCATAGAAAGACCATGTATAATTCACTTGCATTGCAGTAGGATTTTTAATTGTCATTTGAAGCCTTTTACATGTATGCTCTATTACAGCCCTATTTTGAAGGTAAAAATGCAAGTATTTTTTTAGCTTTGATAAAACAAAAGATCAATTTTATAATAACTTAGAATATTTCATCATTGGAATATGTGTTAATTTTATTCTTAAGAAGAAAATAATACATAATTATTTTATTTTGTTTTGTTTTCATAAAAGACATATGTTTAGATGAAAATTTAAAATTTTAATTGTTTCATAATCATTGTGTGAAAATACTAATAAACTAAAAACAATTTTGAGGTACAATATTTATTTGATATTTTTATTTTTTATTTTAGAAAATCATGCATTAATTGATTGTGTGATTTGGAGATTGTCTATTTTTGTTCATAAAATATTTAAAAAAGACTATATTATTTTCTTACAAATAAATTTTAATCATAGAAATGACAGATATTATTATATTATTTTATTAAATAAAGATACTCCCTTTGTCTCAAAATGATCTTTGAATAAGACAAAATGTTGCAAATTAAGGTTGAAAATAATATTTTTTAATCCCATTTTAATCTATAAATAGACTTCAATGCTCTCTTATTATTTAAAAAAATTTAATTTTGGATTAGTTTACAAGATGTAGTTGTAAAGCAATAAAGAGTGAAAAAATTTGGCCATTTTCAAAGAGCAATGTTAACCAAATGTTTTTTGAATTTCCTTGCTATAGGTTGTATCTTTTTGTCTTCTTGCATTCTCTTGGTGTTTTTGTTGACACTTCACTTCATTGAATCAACTAGCTCTCCAAAGTCAAGGTGTAGCACATAATTCCAATTTCATTTGTTTAAAAACACAAAGAAAGATTGACCCATTGGCCTAATTGGTATAGATAAGTGATTAGTGAACAATGAATAAAAAAGTGCTCATTTGTCTACACCAATTAGACTAGCATGCCAATCCTTTTTGTTTTTTTTGAACAAATAAACAATGAACAACCACTTCTCCAGAATTTTTCAACTTTATTATTTAATTGACATTCAAAAAATGTGCAAAGGTATCAATTTGTATGCCCTTCCTCTATATTACAACAAGAAGATCAATTTGGAATACAAAATAAAGGCCAATAGGGAGATCATTGTGGAACAAAGGGAATACTACTTAAAATTTTTTAATTGTCATTAAGATTATTTCTAATAATTTTCACTTTTTGAATTTTTTGTATTAATATTTGAATATTGAATATTGAATATTTAGTATTTAAAATAATGAATTATTATCATAATATGTAAATTAAATAAGTTTTCAAAACTCAATTGTAGAATTTATTTTATTAAAAAATTTAGAAATAAAATGTCTTATAAATCACAAATTCATTAATATAAATACTCACTTAAAATTTAATTGATTGGTTGTTAGTTTTAAATTAGGAAAATGTACTTCTCCAACCATATCAAGAGTATCACGATTCACAGTATCACTATATACAACTTCAAACTTATTGATACACACCGTGCTCTTTTTGATGGTAGGAATTTGCCACTCAAATGAAAGATCTAATGTTAGGCACTCCATAGGGGCTAATTTAGCTTCATCTTTATTGCATCCAAAAGGTGGTTTGACCAAAAACTTCATGTGTAATGGCTCTACGTAAACATTTTGGCATGTAAGTTGTGTAAAGCTTTTATCATGGTGTGCTTTTCCATCATTCAATTGAATAAATCTTATCTCCGACTTTGAAAACAATAATTTAGTCCCTACTACATTTGCATCCACTTCTAAATTGTATATTTGCTCCCTTTGTTTACCCATAACCACACGACACAAAAATACTTCTTTAACAAAGCCAACAACTTGAAAAGTTCCTAATTAATATTAAATTCAAAAATTTCAAATATATAAAAAAAATATTCAAATTTTATTATAAAATTCTTATCAATATATTGAAATTACCAAAACTTTCATCAATTTTTTTAAATTATATTTTAATATAACATCAATTAAATTATTCAATATTAATAGAAAATAAATCCTGAAAATATCAAAAAAGTTACAAAATATATATATTCAAAGAATTTTCTTTTAAAGAAGTGGTTATAAAGTCATAATAAACTCAAATAAATATCATATTTGATTATACGTAGAAATTCTTTAGAATATAAATAAATTTTGTTATAAATAATAAATATTATAAAATAAATCCTTTATTAATTATATATATATATATAATTTTGACTTTGGTAGCCGATTATGATAAAACATTCATATGAAGATAAAATGATGCTTGTAAATAATACCTGTACATTGAAAACTAAATGATGTATGAGGGGGTATTGCCATTTTTAATGGTGCAAATGTGAATATATGTTTTGGAGACTTTTTTATTTTGTTGTCCATATCCCAAGTAACAATTTGAACATACCTACCTTCATTGTTAATTTCACAGGGCTTTGTAATAACACTGTGACTTAATTGTGTACCAAAGTGTAAATTTCCATTTGCTAAAGCATCAGACGTGAGTGTAGAGCCTTGACCAATTGCAATCAAGTTTACAAAATATTGGTCACCTTCAGCAATAATAAGAATCTTATCCGAAAATTTTTTAGTGTCATCAAGACAAGCTATTACCTGATACATCATAATACATTAACAACCATTCTTTTATGAAATAAATTGATGTTAGCTTAAAATAATTTGATGATTTAGTAAAATTATTTTAAAACAATAGAAAATATATCAAATTTTCAAAGTGATGTGTTATAATCTATAGACTATTGTTGGTATACAAAGTATTTGACATTATAACTCAAATAACTTTATAAACTTACTTCAACTTCAAGGTAACCAAATGGTGCAATTGTAACTTTGGATTGATTGATTTTAAAAACATACACCTTGTTTGACAAAGTAATAGGTGCTGAAATGCAACACATATTTCTAATTACAAAACTTCTCATTTGTTTTTCAAGAACTGGAATTCTACCAAAATCTAAAATGGGTGACCATGATCTTCCATCTTCTATGCGATCTTGCCATGATTGAGGCTTTGGTGGAGCATCCCAACCTTTAGGCTCCAATCTTAATATTGGACCTACAAATTTATTATGTATTTTTAGATAACTAAATTATATTATATTTTTAATTTATAACATATTTGTAATAAATTTAATTTAATTGTTTAAATTTTAAAATTAATTAGTTCCTAAAATATAAAGGAATTAAATCCTATTCATAAGTAAATTTAAAAACCTCCGAATTGCATTAAATATTAGTACTTTTTTATGAATTCTTTTGTAGTTTATAAAAGTATATATAAGAAAAGTGAAATTCTATTCTTGAACAAAAATCTCACAAAATTTGGTACACATTGTGGATATTATTCACTTTGTCGTAGACACTAGTGTTTTAAACAGTTCTTAGAATATATTGCATTAGTATTATGAAAATTGAAATTAACTTGTGTACATGTCAATTAGAATTCAACTATAAAGTTTGATTTTAGTATGTCAAAACTTATTTATTCCAATGGTTTTGAATTTCAAAACTTCTAATATTAATCTTAACCAATTTGTATCTAAATTTTGATTTTAAATGGTCCAAGTAATTCTAGATTAGAACCTCTGAAGTTTGATTTCTAAATAAAAAAATTAAAGAAAATCAACATCAAAGGTCATTGCAATGGAAAAAAAAATTCAAAATAATCTAAAAGTACATAGAATAGTTGATCTAAAAGTACATTGAATTTTTTTCAAATAATCTAAAAGTACATACAAAGTTTTAATATTAAACTTAAAAGAACGATTTTTTAAAATTTCATTTAGTTTTCCATTTTTTAAACATCATGTGGAAGTCTTATAGCTCAAAATTCAATCAACAATCTTTTTTTTTATAGACTTAAGGGATATTTTGTAATAGGGTATTTAGGCATGGTGTAATTTTACTTTAAAAAAAATCTATTCTATTTGTAACAATAAAATCACCAATTTATGAATTTTTTGGTGATGATAATACAAGGCTAAAATTTCAAAACCACCTAAAATTATTCTACACCAAGGTTAATATTTTATATCCATCTAGGTTTGTTTGTTTTAATTTCAAAATCTAATGCATTGGTGTACAAAACCAATATAGTCCTACCACCAATCAACGCTATAGTGGGTACCCAAATATCATAAAATATATAAAAGAAAAAAAAAGATTTACATAATTCTTCTTAAAAAGGTTAATTGTGAAGTTATACATTTTCATTCCTTACGCACAAATGGATTGTCAAAATGCAATGTAATTTTCTATGTATTCTTTAAATCATTTTTAGAAAATGAACCAAACTATAAGTTTTTATATTTTTAATTTGGTGGATATTTTTAGTTATGAATCATAGTGTTTATTGATTGCATATATACTAAAATGTGTTAATTAAAGTATTTTAATTATCATTTGAATATTTGAAAAATGGCCATAAAATATCTAATGCAATAATTTATTGACCTATTGACAATGCTTCAATTCGAAGAGGCATTTTCATTTCATAGATTCCTGTACTAGGAGAAGAAATGATAGTAGTCATAAAAGCAATTTCTCCCAAAATTGAGGTTACAAGTTTGTATTCAATTGAAGTAGAACTTTTTCCCATCACAGGACCTTCTAATGGTTGAGCAAACAATTTTGAAATAGTTGCTGTTTGTGAATCTTGTGGTTGGACTAAAAACTTTCCCATCACTTGTGCTTCATTGCTAATAGTGCAGTTCCGAACATATTCATATCCAACAAAGCATGTTCCAAAATCTAAATAATCATTGTTGAGTTTCAACTGTTTTATCATTACAGACTCTATATGTATTAAATTAAATTTTATGTTTTTATTAAATATACAAAAAATTCAATAAATATCAATATAAACAAATGAGGTTTAGTGTTTTTATACCTTTGCTATTGTAGCCTCCCCTGATAGTGCAATAACTGTGTAGACTTCATTGATTTCAAACAAAAAAATGTGTAATGATCCTGTATATTTGCGCATTGCAATGGGATTTAATGAGACAATCACTGGCTCTGAAGTCTGTAAGTTGGACCCCAATAGAAAACACCAAATCATATCAATAACACAATGTTTGTTTCAATGCTTGTGTATTAAGCTTGAAGTCCCTTTTCATTTTAAAATATCAATTCTACAAATAGGCATTAAGAAATAACTCTTTTTCATAATGAGAATTTAGGAATGATTTTTTTAAATTGATTATTTCAAAGACATTTAGATATGAACATCATAATGAAAATTAAATGCATTATTCAAAACTTGTTAAATAATTGGTTAAAATAATTCAAATAAATCTTCTTTGATATATAGGAGGTCTTTGTATGATCATTTGTTGTTAAAGAATATTTCCAATGAATTTCAAAGAAAGATTATATTATAATATTGTTGAAAGTCCTCACTCATTCTAATTTTACATGGAAATTTCTTTGGTTTGAAGTAGTTACCATTTTCATATATAATTATAAAAGTTGTAAAGATATAAACTATTCGTAATTGAGAATTCCAATTTTTCTAGACTAAGATGAGTACTTTGAGGCTTGAAAAAAATAAAAAAATAAATTAATTGCAAATTCACTAAGAAAGTGAAATAACTTTGGTATTTATCAAATCCTTTTTTTATAAACATTTCTTTTTACAAATTTAATTCTAATTCTAATTCCTTTATAATATAGATTTAATGAATTTTAAATTTTACATTTGTAGTAATTTCATTAATACCTATTTGGCTTATATTTCATTTTTATTTCAAAGAAGGACAAAATTAAATATAAAACACAAACTTCAATCAAACTATAAATATTTGCAATAATTCTAAATAATCATATAATTGATGGAAGTTGTATTTGTGTGTACTGTACTTGTGGTTTGATATTCAA
Source organism: Pseudoscleropodium purum (assembly GCA_963969395.1). Classification (NCBI taxonomy): domain Eukaryota; kingdom Viridiplantae; phylum Streptophyta; class Bryopsida; order Hypnales; family Brachytheciaceae; genus Pseudoscleropodium; species Pseudoscleropodium purum. The sequence goes on from OZ017802.1 coordinate 9,882,865, forward strand.
AAACTCAGGAGAAACCAAAAATCCATCAAATTGATCGTTTTGTAAAATATAGAATTTAAAACTTAATAAAGCTTGGCTGCAATTGCGCACATTGAAGGTGAAACGAGAACCAAAACCCAATCCAATAAGACCAAATTCAATTGCCTTTGTGTCAATACATATCAATGGGTTGCCAATAGAAGCTCGGAAAGACAAGGTAGGATTGAATTGGGTGCCTTCAACATTCCATACAAATTTTGTTTCAAAAATTCCACGGATTTGTACATAACAATTCACTTTAATTGTTTGTGATTGTTTTATTGGAATGACACCCTCTGAAGGATAAAATTTGAAGCTTGCAAACTTTGTATCAAGATAACATAGTTTAAATTTTGCCTACATTAATTAATTTTTATTATTAGAAAATTTATGTTCTAAATTTGATTTTTATTTAAACAAGTTTGCTTTGTTAGAGTTTAATTCATTTAGATATAGTGCTAATGATTGAAATACTCACCTCCATATCACCTAGGTTTTTTAATAGCACCTCGTACTCATAAGACGAAAAGAGTGAGAGGTCTTGCAAATCAAGCTTGCATGGCACAAATTGAGTTACAGGTCCAATACCAGTTCCTTCAAGTTGTATTGCTAAACGTTCAGATTTTCCTGAAATTTTGCAAAATGCTTTGCAATAATACCTACAACCATTCAATTATATAGTGTAATACTATCATTATTAATTACTCTAATACACAAGAAATTATGAACAATTTTTTTACCAAATCAAAAATTGCGAAAAAGATTTAAAAAAAAAGACATAAACTGAAGTATTGTAGGTTAAAATAGGAATGTAGTAATTACTTAAATGCAGATGGAGGTGAGAAAGTTATTGTAATCTCTGTTCGGCTATTTGGCCAACATTCTCCATTAGCTGGACTCAACATAAAAGCCTACATTGTTTAATGTTTATTTCAATTATCTACCAAATGAAATTAAAATGCAAGAATGATAAGAAAATTTCATTTTTTGAGATTTTACATTGAGTATATATAAGACAATAATCAAATTTACCTTTTCAAAATTATCTTCCATTTCACAAGGACTTTTTTTCCTTTCCAATATGCCTAGAGGACTTAATCCTTTATCAATTTTAAATGCACCTACTCCTTTAGGATGGCCTTTATCTGATGCCTCTACTTGCGTAATATATGCAACATCCTCTTTTTCAGTTGCAAATCTAATCAAATCCATATAAATATAATTTTATGATAATTTTTTTAATTTAATGTATTTATATTAATATTATGATGTTTAAATTATGTCATTGCTCATGACAATAATTTTTGTGCAAATTTTCAAAAAACCTATAATATTTCAGAAATAAAGTCAATTTGGATGACATGTATTGAAGTTAATTGACTTTAATACATGTCATCCAAATTTTTGTCAATACATGTCAACCATCCATTATAAATATTAACTTGAATATGATTTTTAAGCCTCGAATTTTTTAAAGCCCTTAGGGGCTCATTGGAATACCTTGCGAAAAACAAGTAGCTAAGGTTTGGATAAACTTTAACATATATTTTAATTTTAAAATTTTATTGTGCAACAATAAAATCTTAAGCAATGGACTTTTAAGCCAAATGTGGTATAAATCATATAGAAAAATTACACAAAAATATTGCTAATGAATTGAAAATTATAATGTTAAATAATGTAGGGGTTGAAAATTTGAAAGTAATTTGAAGTCTTTCATGTATTCTTAAAAATGAAAAACTTCTGTAATATGAAAAATAATCACATTATAATAAAACTTTACAAATGTATTTTAATTAATGTTTAGTGTGATTTAAAAAAATTCATAGTGTTTTTAAGCATACCTTTAAGAATTCTTAAGACTAAGAATTTTAAGGTTGAAAAAGAATCCTAGACACAAAAAATATAAATCAAGTAATTTTGTTTCTAAAAATTATTTTTTGTTGATATTAATGCTAAAAAATAATCAAATTATAATTCAACAAAAAAAAGTTTTATAAGGATTTATTTAACATCCAAGAGTATTCATTGAGGTCAATTGTTTTTTTTTTGTGTAGATTCTAATATGAGATCTAAACATGATAAAAATATATACATTAATCATAATTTCTAATTTTTGAAAGTAATGTTTATTTATACATTGCAATATTCACTTTATTTTTAATTTTTAGAAATGTCAATTTATTAAAATACTGCATTCCAAAATGTGTATGTATATATAATTTATATATTTATGGAAAAAAATATAATATTCAATAAAATTTTAGTCTATCTGATATACAATCTATAAATAAACCAAAAAATGTATAAATTTAGTGAACCAAAAAAGTAATATAGCAAATAATTTAAAAAGATGTTGATCTTAATAATTATTATCTTTTATTATTTAAGACATTGAATTTGAAATTATTATTTAAGGTTTTAATTATAAATATTTTATAATCTATTTGATTTTCTATGCATCAATAACAAAATTTAGAATGAATCATACAATTCAAATTTGATACATATGTATTAAATAAGGAATTAGTATTGTAGAATTCTAATTTTCTATTATAAATATTTGAAATAAGGAATCAATACAATTAAATTTTGTATAAATGCAATCAAAACAATTATTTCTCCAATAAGTATTTTTTGATATAATTTTAGAATATTTATCATTAGATTTTGATAGAATCTAAACCTATACACTTATGATTTAGATTTCTTGCACTTGGTTGAAATTGAATAAGACTTATGAAAGTGCAAAATTTAAATGATGCCATATTATATATATATTGAAACTAATAATTCTAATGAGCTAAGTTCTAAAGTGACAAAACAATTTGATATAATTAGATTATGCTATTATCAAATACAAATAAGTTAATCATAGCTTAGGGTGCTTTTATATTCATTTTAAATTAATTATCAAAATGACTCTTTTGGCAATTTGATGTTTTTGTTTTTCAAATTCATATAAAATATGATTTTAACCTCCATAGGACCAAAATACATTTATAGTATTTGTTATCAAAACTATCACTTTTTAGGTCAATTAGAAAAAGAAAGAATAAAGACAATTTAAAAAAAATTAAACCATGCAAATTTGTACTAAATTAAATTGGAAATATATGTAAAAGTTGCAGAAATTTTTTATTTTAAAAATTGAAAGATTATAGTGTTTGAAGTTAAAAGAATTTTTTTCCCAACCTTGCCCTACAAGGTCAAATGGTCAAAGACTTTAGCTCCTCTTTGAATTAGATTCATGCACTATTATATGAGTTACATTTCCATCAAATTTCAAAATAAATGTAGAGTTCGGCAAAAGATTTCCTTAGTGAATGAATTGCTTAACTTTGATCAAGGCACTTAATCAACAGAAAATCACAAATTACCACCTAGGAGGTACAAGTCCACAACTTGTTTCAAAATTTCAAAAAGATCCATTGAAAATTGCCGTATTGTTGGAACCTACCCAAATTTCTAATTGGACAGCAAAAACCACTTGGTCCTTGTGGGGTTAAGAAATTTTAATCCCTAAATGCCCAAACTTTCTTTTTTTGGCAATATAGCAATTTTGGGCAACTCACTACAAATGGGATTTTTCATTTTTTTGCCAAAATTTTCACATAATATGTGCTCAAGTAGCTTTAAAGTCCAACATTACAAAAAAATTCAGCCCTTTGGAAGGCTATGAATTTTGAACACTTTGAAACCCCCTAGGTGCAATTACAGAGGAATTTAAAGTATTTTTTATTTTTTATTATTTTTTAATGAAAGTAGCTCATGTGGCACTACTTGTCAGTGCCACATCACATTTCAATATTTTTTTAATATTTTTTTTCAAAAGATTTTTATTTTTTATTTTTTATTTTTCTATACTTGCACTGTGACATGCCAAAAAACCAAACCTTAACGGCCCTCCTAGGGCTCAAATTTCTCCTAATGCAATTTTCATAACTTTTGACTAAATGGCTAAAAAGTTATTGCATGATACGTGGTTTTCATTGCTTACTGGATAGCCAAGGCAATTCAAAAAACTTCTTTAAAAATCACTTTAAAAGTAAATAAAAATTTGAAATTGATTCTTTATATTATTATATACATAGAAAGCTTTGAATTATTTTATTTGGATCAATGAGAAGAAAGTTATCAAGAATTTTAGAATTTGGGTAGGTATAGAGTCTTTAAGAACCATAACTACCTTATCTACCTGCAAACTAAAATTCTTCATAACTTTCATTTCATTAATTCAAATAGAATGATTTAAAGCTTTCTATGTATGTATAAATGTAGAGAACAAATTTCATCTTTTATTTTTTTAAATGATTTTTAAAAGAAGTTTTTTGAATTGCCCACTTAATAATGAAAATCACATATCATGCAATAATTTTTTAATCATGTAGTCAAAAGTTCTAAAAATTATTGGACCTTAAAGCTACTCCTTAGGCACATGTGTGAAAATTACAACAAAAAAAAATGAGTTGCGTAAAATTGCTATATTGCTTAAAAAACACAATTTTTACATTTAGAGGTTAACAAATTAAAAAATCCTAAAGAGATAGTCAAAGTTTAGTATTTTTATTATTGCAATAAATACTATATATTTTTGAAATAAATGAGATTACAATATAAAAACTATAAATTTTATATGAAATTAAATTAAAATATATATAACATTTGATAATATATTTTTAAGAATTAGATCAATTTAATCATTTTTTCATTTTTTGCACAAAAATAGAAAATTCTAGTAGATTTTTTTATGTTGTTTATAAAATTTAATCCAAAATTCAATGAATTAGGATAGATATGGTAATTTTTCAAATATAGAAGATTTTGAATTAGTTAATTACATTTCAAACAAAAATTTGATGACCTCTACAATGAGATTATTAAAAATCGCTTGAGTCTGTGAGCAAGACAAAAAAATTTAGTCATTTAAAAAGAATCTATCTTAATAAATGACTTCATGTTGCAATTTTTAGCTTAAGAAAAAATGAGCTTACAATGATATTAACCAATTTCTTTTCAATTCGTAAAACAAACATTTTATTGGAAGTTTTTTTCAATAGAAGTTTTTTCTAAAAATATAACAAGTTGTCCAACATACATGATATTTGCATTTATCTTTTCTATAAATTTTAGGTCTTTAAAAGATTTAACAAAAATTCGAGCCAAAAGATTCACCCTTTTTAGAAACTATGGATGAAAATGGAAAAATAATTCAATCTTGCAATTAAATGACTATTGTATGGTTTTGGACTAGTTGAAGAATGGTATAGATCAAAAAATGCAATAAAATGGTTTTACAAGATTTAGAGCTATTAATTGGGAGTTATTGAACATTTTCACAATTATCTTTATAAAAGTACAAAACTAAAAGAAAATAAATTGAAAATAAATATGATTACATTTTAGGGCAACTGCAATAATTGTGGTGAACAATACAAAACATCCCATATCTTATGCAATTAGGTCATGTAATTTTATTTGGTTTACATTGTTTTAATGAAGTCTTTTAGAATATGAATCCTAAAAAATGAATACAATGTCATCAAAAAGTCTTTAATCATGAAGGATACATTGTTCTCTAAGTACAATGCATTTAAATTTCAAACACTGCAAATGAAAACATGTCATGTCTATATATAATTTGTTTTCATCCATTCAAATTTTTGGAGATACTTATTTTAGTTTCTTAAAGTTTGCACTATATATGTTTTAAGAACTTTCCTATATAAGTATTCTATAATTTTAAAAGTGACCTCTTAAAATTGCCTTAAAAAACAAGTAACATAATAAAATCTTTCACTGTAATTAGAATTTTAACATTTAACATTTAAATGTTAAATTGAAGGCCGAATATTAAAAATTCTATAATTATATCATTTAAAAAAGTATTTCAATTTTGTTTCTAAATTTTATTGATAAAAATTTGTTAGTGTAATAGATATTCAACTATATTGCTATAATCTATAAGTTATTATTACTTTTGTTTGAAATTTATCTTTCAGTCATTATTCTAATTTATTATGGATTTTTTCATTTTTAGAACTTTGGACTACCCTTCAATCTTTGAGGGACTTTAGTGACTTTACATATTTGAAATGATGGATTAAAAGATACCATTTGCCAAAGTTTCTTTTATTCATTACAAAATATTATATTTCTTGAAAATAAATAAACCAAAAATATGCAAAATTGCATTGTAGTATGAATATCAAAGTGTTTTTTTCAACTACAGAATATTATTGTGTATGTATAATAATAATAATAATAATAATAATAATAATTTTATATTTACTTTTCCCAAACGAAGTATGCAACCACTGGGGAGTAGTTTTGCACATGGAAGACCATTTGGGAGCTTTGGCCTATATATGTAGGTACAGCTACAACAATATCTGTAGACAAGCCCACATCTAGCTGGGACCATTGTTGTTTTTTGTTAGCTAAACGCAATTCCATAAAAGAATTATTCATGATTTTTGAATAAAAATGGATTTATTAGTAAATATGCTCTATATAAAATAAATATTAAAATATTAAAAAATAGAGATTTTGAAAGTCAACTAGTTGTAATGTGTACATAGATGAAAATTATTTGAGTTCCAAATTTTTAATTTTTATATCTATAAATGTTTCATTTTAGATTAATAAATGAATTATACTACATTTTGTACATATTAATAGATCAAATCATCCTTAATTTCAATAATAACCAATTTCCATCTCAATAGTAACCAATAAAGCAATTTAAATTCTTATTGACATAAAGAAGGATGCTAGTATTAACAATCATTGAAATCATCTTCAATGCCATGTTTTTGCATATTGTTTGTATGCCACAATATTCTTTATTCAAATGGAATAGTTTCTCTTTAGGAGTTCACAAAAGTGAGGAAGCCATATTTTCATCTACTTTTATTAATCCATCAATGACTATCCTCTCAAAAGATGGCTCCCCTCTTGGTTTACATTAGTTGCCCCCTCCTCTCTAAAAAAAATTTATAGGCCGTTGATTTTTTTAAGAAAAATTGCTTACCCTTGAAATTGCCGTTGATTTCTCAAAAAATCACAAGCCATTGATCTTGTGAGATTTAATCTGAGCCGTCCAAATATGAAATAAAAAATGAATACTGGATATGAATACAATACCAAATACAATTACAATATTGGTTACGAGTACCAAATATGGATACAATATTGGATATGGGTATTGGATACGGGATGAATTGTCCCATATTGATTGTTTGATATCAAATAAGTTGTTTTCTAAAAATTACAAGAGGAGGGGAGGGGGGGCTAGGTTACAGAAATTTTAAAATCTTTAAAACCCAAAAATGAGCATTGTGAGTCACTATCCACCCAAAAGATGGCTTACTATGCATGTGGCTTCAAGATATGCTACCACTTCAACTCTTGAGACCCAAGCTACTACATCTTTATTCAAAAAGTCCCTTCTAAAGATTGAAGTTCACTATTACTTGAAGTTTAAGAAATTGAAAACCTCTTACAAAAATTTAGATAAATCCCAACCTCTATATTTCCACTTCAAGATCAAATTCTACTTCCCTTTATATGACATATAGTATTAAAAGTAAGATGTAGAGATCAAGGCACTTTCTATTCTTACTAAATTCAACTCTCATTTCAAGCTCTACGTCCCTTAACATCAAAACTTCCTCTAGAATACAGCATTTTTAGGCAATTAGATTTAAGAATTTGGAAATTAGTGTGAAGTCTAAAGTTCTTCTTTATTAGTCTTATCTAATCACAACTTGAAGAAAAATAGAGTTTGAAACTTAGGACACAATTTAAAGTTCTTCATAATTTTGAGTGCATTGTCATTTTATCTACACTAGTTTGAACTTACCTCCAAACCCACACCATACAATTTGCAATACATTCTTTCAGTGTTATTATTGTAGGAAACTATAAGCTCGCCTTCATATACACCAACCAAAGGAGGACAAAATTGCACATAAACTTCTAAGAAGTTTTCAGGCTCCACATTTCCACATATTGGAGAAATTGCAAAGAATCCATTCACTTGGAATTCAAAGTTGGCTATTTTGCTACCAAAATTGCGTAGCATAACATTCTTAGTGTGCACCAAGTTAGTAGGGGTATGTGGAAAATGAATCTCATCCGGCAGATCCAATATTGCTACATGTATATTCATACAAGAAACAATTTAGTGATTTTATTATTAATTGTTGTACTTCTTAAAATTTGATTCTTAGGTATATTGATTAAGATTGAGTAATTAGAATTTTTACAATAATATCAATAAAATTGCTATTTTTTGTGTATTAAATATTGATGGTGATATCAACACATATATTAAAACTTTATTGTAAAGTTGAACTTTGAATATAGATACATATAGTTAATTAGTGAATTTTTGTATACTAAAATGAATTTTGATGCAAGAAAGTACATCATATTAAAGATTATATTTTATTAAAACCTTACTTTGATTTTTTTTAATTAATTTATATTCAATTACAAAAATGAGACCTATAAGAAATATGCATCATTTCTAATACATCTTCAATTTTGTTTGTTCACTCTCCAGTAATTTAATGAATAAGAATGCAGAAATTTATATTTCATGTATCTAAAATATCTAAAATATTTTATTTAATTTTACTAAATATTTTTATATTTTAAAATATTGATTTGTAGAAATATTGATTTTAGGACACCAATGTTTTGATGACTTTGGGCTAAAGAATACTTTATTCCAAATTTGGTTGGCTTGATGTTATTCTAAATTTCTAATTGCAAATACAAAATTTTAATATGATGTGGCTCAATTGGCTAATTCTCTTAATAAGAGTATTTATGCACAAGATTTTTTTTGTACCTCGTGATCCATGACAAATTACAGGCACTTCAAATTTTTCTCGTTCCGTGACCACTACTATAGAGGCTTTTTGGTCATCTTCACTCTCTGGGCAAAAATTAACAATGTATTGAATCTGTTTCATGAATTTTTGTTTACAAAATCATTTCTACAATAATTGTGTAAAAATAAAAATAAAAATTGAATGCGAAAAACGTAGCTTTAATCAATATTTTTTGAAATTTCACTTATTTATATTTTTAATGAAGATGGATAAGGTTGATAATCAGCACATTTGTATTAAAAAAAAGGTGGTGGTTAACAATATGTTTTCATTTTATATTACGAGTCATATTAGTAATGTAATCCAAATCTTTACCAAGATCACTCTTAATACCAATTGAGAACATACTTTATATAATTTGAATTTAAAGTCTTGACTCAAATTTGAGTGTGGTTTTATATTTGTGATCAAACACATTGATAGCAACAAACTTCAAAAATCCAATAAGATAGAAACACCTCAAAGCAACACTTTTACTAGTTCAACTATTTCAAAGGTCAAGTGACCAAAAAAATTTAATGAGATTATTAGGAACTCAAGAGAATTGCAACCCAAATGCTTCTTTTTTTACTTTTTGTGCACTCTAGTAATATACTAACAAATTTTCAAAGTTGAGAAGATAGAATAGCCTATCCATAATATTAAACTCACCTTGAATTGGACACCCTTGAAGCATGAAATGCCTCAACTCTCACAATGGTTGCTTAAAAATACAAAAAAACTCCTCAATTCTCATAGTGGTTGCTTAAAAAAACAAAAACTCTTCCCCTCTCATTGGTTGCATCCAGAAAGTTATGGTGATTTTGAGTCAAACAGTGTTCATTTTAACCCATTTTTTACGTGTTCAAGAACAGAAAATGGCACTTAACTTATTATAGGTGTTTCAACCTTAACTTAAGCTTTACCTCCATTCCAGGAGCAACTTTGCCGGTGCCTTGTTCATCAAACATGGTGAGCTCATGGGAATCTGGAGGGGCATATAATTGTACGTTGAGGACTTGTGACAAAAGTGGTAGGACTTGCACACGCCTTGCAATCTGCAAATTAATTTGGAAAAATAAAAGAAACATTTGATAAAATTTTATGAAGTGGAATTTTCACATTACAAATTCCTATGTAACCCATCACCTAGCAATTAATTTTGAAAATATTTCCAAAAAATTTTGAGTAGTTTTTCAAATACATTAAATAAAAGAGTTGTGAAGATTCAATAAGGACAACATATGAGAAAACTCGAGATACTTTGTATTTTGTACAAGAAGTAATAATAGTCACATTGTGCATTTTTATGACTTGACAAATGCTTAAAAGATAATTAATTGGCATTCAACACATCAAATGAATTGCAACAAACTACCTTATCATTGTTTCGAAGGTTGATAACCTCTGAGTATTGTTGGAATGCTTTGTAGTTCCTAAAAACTACCTCAGGTGGAAAGGGTTGAAACAATGGACAATCTTTCTTCACAAAAGATGACTCCTGCGCGCAAGCACATACAAAAGGCATCAAAATTGAAACAAAGTATCAACAAAAAATAGACTTTTTAACTGTCCACTATATGTTCCAATATCATATGCATTCACATTGTTTTTAATTAACATAATTTGTGTATTTTATAGACATATATAATGGATTTTTTTAATTTTTTATTATAAAATAAATTTAGTTGGATAGGCGAATGCTAGCTCAAAACAACTTCAATACACAAGTATTTGCCTTCAATACTTGATATCTATAATATATACATCTACACATTTACCAAATATTTTTTATCACAAAAATTATGTTGTTCAATGATTTGTGGTTTCGTCCGTATGGACCCATCAATATATGACACTTTTGGGTGCAATTTATCTTCTACCACTTCGCTAGGTTTTTTCTGCACATAAACAACTTGGTATTTTTATTTAAACAATTTATGTCCAATCATTGTTGCAATTTTTTATGTTTATGAGATAGACTAATGAAACTATGGTACCAATATAAGAGATAATGAAGATGTATGTTGCAATAATTAGAACTCCAATTTTTTTTTTTAGAATTACATGAATACCTAACCAATTTGTGAAATCATCTTTACTATTAATTTTAGTATGAATGAAATTTACTTTATGACAAACAACCTACACATTTTGTTATATTATACAAATTGATCTGCAACTTACCTTCAATGTACTAGGAGGAGGATCTCCATATGACTTGTATTTAACTGTTGACTCCGGAGCCCCTGTGCTTGTTCTTTTCGTTTTTGGCTTATCTCTTGGCCTTGTGAAGTGCAAATTTGGAAGTGTTTTATCAAACAACTGGGGATTGTCCCTCTCCTTCAAGACCCTTGATCTCTCTGGCTCCATAACTTGGTAGCAAAAAATGAAACTTTTACGTTGTTCCAAGTGGAATTATTTCATTACAAAAATCACAATGAAATTGTTGCCACATGTTTTGAATTTTCATTTGTCCCAAGATGCATTTAAGTACATGAAAAATGGCCATCTTAAGGAAAAACTGATGATTTAAAAAAAAAAGCTTGATACACTAATATGCATTGGAAGATAATGAAAATATGTCATTACTAGAATCGTCAAAATTCGATTTATGATTTATTTTCCCAGCTTTCAATTGAATAACAATGACAATGTTTTTGCAGCAAATTCTTTTAGAAGTTGATACCTTCATTTACATGCAATACTAAAAGGATAAAGGAAAAATCTTAAGACCTAATAAAAAGGGAATGAATTATTTTCAAAATTACAAAAATACTAAGAGTTTCGCATCCCTAGTGCAAACCTCAATGTTTCTAACTATTTATTGTAGGTGAAACTATGGAACAACAAACGTGTTCAACATCAAATATTACAAGGACAAAAACATCTTTGAAGAGGTTGAGAGTAATTAGGGTTTTCTTCCGAAATAAGGATGACTATGACTGACCATTGCGAATGAAGAGTTTGTTGAAGGTAGTTTCACTATGCACCTAAAATTGCATACACACCAATGTTCCATGTCCTATGTCTTATTTCCTATGGATACAAATATGATGTACAATATACTATTAGTATGAATATGAATGCATGTATGATAAATATTGTGAATTACAAATATGAGTATGTGTGTTGATACAAATGCACATGCCCAACTTCTTTTTCCCATAGCATGTGGTTATTTGAAGTTGATCATCTATAACATTATAATTTGAACTATAGTTGTCATATTGGACATAAAAAATTCTCCAAGGACACCTACAAATGAATATTGAAGAAAATTCTATAGTTCAGAGGAAATTGTAATTGATATGTTGGTAGGTAACCATATATAGGACTACAAATTATGTTTGAAAAAATGAAAATGAGGAAATTTGCTCAAATAAGATAAAATTCCATTGATGACCTTAAGATGAGAATTGATTGACGCATTTTTCCATTAATGTACATAGGGTCTAAGTTTTGTATGAGATAGAGGTGAATATGTATGAGTACAATTTTGGTGGAAAGCATAGAATCTTAATTATTTTATTCCAAGAAGTTATCATGTAGGAAACAAAACCCTATAACCATGAGCTTTGGGGACCAAAGCTACAAAATAAATTTATACTACTAATCCCTATAGATGTAAAGGAAAAAATTCTATTACAAATATTGGACTTATTAGATCATCTATATCATTCATAGAAATCATTTTGAATTTGTCATACAATGAATATACAAAGAATAACTTAACATGAATTGAAAAGCAATGAAAGTAAACAAATGGCAACCTTTTTAGTCTCACCACTTACACTAAAATAAAATAAAATTCACTCAGTAACCCATTACACAACAAATTACAAAAGTAATGCACTCTATTGTGCTACTCTTAGTGAGTGGTGGCCTCACTTTCTACCAAGAAGATTAAAAACGAGTATATAACAATGAGAGAGAGGAGTTTCTAGTCTCATCAATATTATGTATTCTTAACCCCTAAATTTCCAAGGCAACAAATTTTGGTGTTGATAATACTTTGTTCAAGTTAAATAAAACTTACCAAATCATCATTTTAGTATTTTATATTTTTGAATTATTTTTCTTGAAGTCTAGTTTTAGGATTAAAAATGTGGTTTATAAAATGAAGAATTATGATTCTTCTATTCAATAGTTTGTGCAAGGATCTATATTGCAAATCTTGATTATTTTTTTAGTGTTGAATGCTCTTAGAAATGAGTCTCAACTTCACTATATCTTGAAAAATTGCATTAGAAATTCTTTAAAAAAAATTATAGAGTAGATTTTTTTAAAATAGAAATTGACCGAGGTTATGCATGTTATATCCTTTTTAACCTCATATTTTTTGGTGATAATTTTTTTAGAATTGACCTATGATAAGAGGATTGAAAGACTTCAAATCATTTTCACAATTTTAACACCTTCATGATCATACATTATATTCTTTCAATTTATAAGTGATATTGTTGTGTTTTATTTTCTTATGTGATCTCTAACATGTCTAGTTTGAATGTGTACATTTACAATTCAAAAAAATCTGGTAAAAATGATCAAAATGTTGTTTTTTTGTTCAATTTCAAGCAAATTCTAAGAAGATCCAAAAACGCCTTATAAATTTAAGGATCAAAAAGTTAAAAGTATATGGTTTAAAATGGCATTTATATTTTATAGTGATTAATAAAAATCAACTAATCCATGTGCAATAAAATTGTACTCTTCAATTTAAATTCAATATAATATGAAGAATTAGTTACGTAAAATGTCATCAATAAGTGGCTTAGTATCTTTGCATTGTGAATGCACTCTTAGTCAAGAAAATTTGAAGTCATAAATTTTTGGCAATCCATATGTTTTGATACAATAACAATGAAACTTATGAAGCAAGTTTTATTCACATCATAAATCTCAATGGTTTTGCACCATAAAGAGGTACAATACATTAATCCAAAAAGCTTTGAATAAGCAAGTAAGCAAAATTGCTATTGTATTGTATTATAAAGAATAAATACAAATTATATGCAAAACATTCCTCACATGTTTGTGTCATTCACTGTGCCCTATAAAAAGTTGTTTGATTCCTATGGAATCTAAGAGATCATAAAATTTAACAAATTAGGGTTCCACTGCTCTTCATTGAAGTCTATTATAATTGGTTTTAGAAGGAAGTTTTTATTTTTTATTTCTAAATTTTATTGAAAAAAAACATTGGTTAAAATAGTTATTGATCGAAATCAACGAATATGATTTTCATTCACCTCTAGTAATGACATAACAATACAAATTTTTTGTACTTTCATCCACTTGCTAAATTGGTTGCATTTAACACAATACAAAAGAGCACTATGAAATAAATAAATAAAAACACATAACATAACATATCTAGAAATCTAATTTGAAAAAATAATTCTCCAAAAGTTATTGAACAAAAACTAGTAAATGCAAATTTCAAGAACAAAATATATAAGCTTGTATTTTTTTTAATATAATAAAGCAAATAAAAAATAAAAAAACAAATTGACTTGTTATTTCCAACTTCTAGGGTCTTCCAATCAATTAATTACATCTTAATAAAAAAAATTCCATGATTCCTACACTCATTCATTTGAAGAATACTTTCAGCATATATGCACAAAAGAAATTCATATTTATAAAAATTTCTTTGATAGTTTGTGTAATCCTACAAGGTGACCTTTGATTACAATTTTCAAACCATTTCTATTGCAAGATGCAAAATGTTTTTAGTTTTAATTTAATTTTTAATTTTTTTGCATATCTAACTATACAATCTTACACTAAACAAGTATAAGAATGTATGATAATGATTTAGAAACTTTTCTTGTGTAGATTGCAAAATAGCTTGCATTTAAAATTAAAATTAAAATATTTGCATGTCTTTTGATTAGATTTTCTATTTTTAATCTATTAAATTTAAATTTTTTACACTTTAGATTTTTATTTTAAAAAACTGTGTTGAAGAATTGAGTTTTTAAAAAATCATTTAATTTTCATTCATTAAGAATTTACTGTCTAGAAGTAGGTATGAAATAAAATAAATAAATAAATCTATAATAGTTCTAAGATGGAATTGAAAGACTAATTGCAATGGTGAGATTATTCTAGCAAACAAAGTAAACCATTTGAAACTCTTTTTCTTGAAAAACTGTAAAAATTGAATGAAAAAATGAATCCTATTAGTTAATTTTAGAAGATGTTTAGATTGCTAAAAAAATAAGATTCTTCATAAGTTTCTCATTACTAGTATAAATAGAATGAATGAAATCTTCTAAGTAGATAAAAGTATTTTCTATGAGAAAAAAAATTTATTATGAATTTTTGTGATTTTCTGGTGTTATTGGGAAAATTATTTTTTAACCTTAGTCTGGTATAATTTTTGCTCCTAGGCACTAATTAAAATAAAATTATATTCTCCAGAAGCTAATAAATTTTCCTATCTTCAAAAAAAATTTAGAAAATTACATCAAAAATTGAAATCATAGGAACCTATCTGGATTGCCTTTTAAAGAGACACTTAGTGCTTTAGGGTTTTAAAAACCTCCAATTAGTAAGAATGACATCCAATTGGAGTCTCTTTATAAATAACAAAAAATGTAAAAATATATATTTTTAAATTACAAAAACACAAAATAATCATTAATATCTTATGTGTAGATATTGGGTCTTTTGGAGTTATTATACAAAAGTTTTGGCAAGAAAACTCAAGTGCCATTGAAAAGAGGCGTACCACCTTGGTTTGCATTAGTTGCCCTCCCTTCTCTCGGAAAATTTATAGGCCATTGATTTTTTTTAATTTTAAAAATACTTACCTTCAAAACTGCCATTGATTTTTCAAAAAATCACAAGCCATTGATCTTGTGAGATTTAATTTAAGCTGTCCAAATACAAAATACATATACAATATTGAATATGAATATGGGATGAATATTGAATATAGATACTATATATGGATACCATATCAAATACGGAGACATGATGAATACTAAATACAAATATTGGATATAAATACAATACCAAATATGCATACAAGGAATTGTCCCATATTAATTGTCACCATGTTGGTTTGTGAAAATTACAAGAGGGGTAGGGGGGTTCTAATGTAAGTTTTTAAGTTTTTAAATTTCATTGTATAGTAACACAAAATGTCACAATGCACTGAAAAGAGGTGTACTACCCTGGTTTGCAATAGTTGCCCCCCCCCACCCTTGTCTCAAAAAATTTATAGGCTGTTGATTTTTGTAAAAGAAATGTTTACCCTCAAAACTGCCGTTGATTTCTTAAAAAATTACATGCCATTGATCTTGTGAGATTTAATTTGAGCTATCCAAATATGAAATACTAGATATGGATATGGTATTGCATACAAATACATACACAATATGGATACAAATACGGATACAATATAGCATACAAAATACATACTTAATACAGAATATTGAATATGGATTTAGTACTACATACAAATACATACAATATACAAGATATTGAATACAAATATGGATACAATATTGTATACAAATATGTACAATATATTGAATACGGCTATGGATACAATATTGCATACAAATATGTACGGAATATAGAATATGAAATACGGATATGGGATGAATTGTTCCATATTGATTGTCAAACAAGTTGGTTTCTAAAACCACAAGGGGGGGGGGGGGGGAGGTAGTTGAAGACAAAAGTTTCAAACTTTTAAAATCTGAAATTTTGAAATTTCAGTGCATTGTGACACACATCACAATGCACTGAAAATCTCATTGTATAATAACACAAAATGTCACTATACACTGAGAAGTGGCAGTAACTACTAGTCACATTAAACATTAAATGTGGGACAAGTATGAATACAAATATTTTTGCAATCACATAATATGGGTACTAATGTGAGGAAGAATACATACATGAGCAACATTATTATAGAAGTAATGGTTTAGTTTTGCAAATGTGGAAATGTTACATTATTGTAATAATGTCTTCTACCACATTCATATCTTTCAAATGAAAAGCAATAAATGCATATTGAATTCTAGATAAATAAGAATCCCATACCTTGAATAGAATGGCAAATTAATGCATACTAGACTACTACATGTATGGAAAAAAATTGTAATTTTTTGATAGTACATGTTTCAAAATTATAGCACTTGAAGTTAGAGAAAAAATCATTTTTTGATCCTCTCCAATAGTGCCAACAAACTTGAACTTATCTTAAAGTGAGATTTTTGCACTACACTTAGTTTTATTTGACAATTGCATACATTATCATGTTACTTATATAATTTCAAAATTTCAAAACTAAAGACAATTTTTTTGAGTTTCCAAAATTGCCCCCACAAATTTGGACATTATAACTTTAGGTTTAGGCATTCAATTGAAAAAAATTACATTCCCAAAAGAAGAAGTTTATACCGACACCATGTATCAAATTTTTAGAAAGATCCATTCAAAATTGACTTTGTAGGAATTTCCTTGAATTTCAATGGATTGTTCAATGACCACTTGGACCCTTAGAGGTTGAAACCAATTTTCAAGTTTAAACTACAAAGCATTGTTTCTCATTCTAACCTTTGTCAAAATTCCAAATTATTTTAAATTATATTGTGATTGATATAATATATGCACCTATTATATTTTAGAAAAATGACAATAATTTGATTTTTCCACCCAAAATTTGATGGAAAAGTGTTTAGTCAAACATGAGAATTATCAAAACATACTAATTTTAGGTTTATTGTAGTGATTTGAATGAGGTGAATCACCAAGGGGTCTTGAATGAAAAAATTATTATTATTTGAAAAATAATTCACACTATTCTTCATGGCTTAATGTAATCAATTGTTAGTTATTAGGCACTCAAGGTGTATAGTGACACTTTATGTCACTATGCACTCCCCCCCTCAATTTTTATTTTACCACCCTCACTCACCCCCACCTATCATTTAGAATTTGATTTAAATTTTTTTATCTCACCCCCTTCACCCCCACCTCCTTTTGTAATCTTTAGAATCAAAGTTCTTGACAAACAATATGGGACAATTGATCCCGTATCCAATACTATATCCGTATTCAGTACTCATATTCAGTACCCGTATTCAATATCCATATTTAGTACACGTATTTAGTACTCATATCCAATACCCGTATCCGTATCCGTATCCGTATCCAGTATTCAGTATTTGTATTTTATATTTGAACGGCTCAGATTAAATTTCACAAGATCAACATTTTGAAGGTAAGCATTTTTTTTCAAAAAAATCAACGACTCACAAAATTTTTGAGAGAGGAGGAGGGGAACTAATGAGAAACTGGGGTGGCAAGCGAGTTTCAGTGTATAGTTACCTTTTCGAGAGATTCAAAATTAATAAAATAGATTTTGTTGTGTTTACCAATTTCTTTTAATTTATTCCTTTAATTTATTATTTAACTAATTGAGATTTTTTCACACTGATATATAGGCAACATATACAGTAGTCTCATGTAACAAAAATATTACAATGAGACTTGACTAACTTATACATGATTTAAAAGGAAAATTTGAACTCAAAAAACTCAATTTGTGTATGTGGAATTAGGAATTAATAAAGTGTAATTTCTACTCCAACTTGAAAAAAATTTAAAATTAAATGTTTTATTATAATTTTTAATTTTGGACCTAATACCATAGTTTGCCAATTTATTATGCATAAAAGATATAATCAATTATTTTATTCTATAACACTACAAAATATAATATACTCCAATGGAGAAAATTCCAATTTTTTGGAACTAATTTGTACTTAACATTACAAAAAATTTCAACCCTTGGGAAGTCTGCAAGTTTTAAACCCCGAGTGCAATTAGAGAAGAATTAAATTTTTTTAACGAAATCAGCTAACGTGGCACTACTTGTGCCATGGCAGCACCTCGTCAAGTTTTAATATTTTTAAAATATTTTTTTATACTTGCACCACAGCATGCCAAAAAACAAAACTTTAACGGCCCTTCTAGGGATCCTAATGTACAAATTTTCTTCACTTTTTTTAATAAAGAAAACAAAATAATTTTTAAATATTCATAAAAAAATCAGATGTTCTCATGATTTTGTAGGAGACATGTAATTTCATCTTTGAAAATTAAATAAAAATATTGTCAAATAAATAGTCACAAAATAGGAACATACATAGTGAATGGAGTTCGAAGTTGATTAAAGTAGAAGCACATAATTGCAACACCTTTTGTTTTTAATTCCTAAAAAATGGTCTAGAATGAACACTTTCATGGTTCAAAACCACCATAACTTTTCAAAAGCATTT
Organism: Pseudoscleropodium purum; assembly: GCA_963969395.1. Taxonomy (NCBI): domain Eukaryota; kingdom Viridiplantae; phylum Streptophyta; class Bryopsida; order Hypnales; family Brachytheciaceae; genus Pseudoscleropodium; species Pseudoscleropodium purum. The sequence goes on from OZ017802.1 coordinate 9,902,075, forward strand.
AACAAAAAATAAAAAGTTTTTTGAAGTAATTGGTGAGAGTTGAAACATAAGGTTTTTGAAGCAACTTATGAGGGTTGAGAAGAGTGTCAAGTATAGGGCACCTTATGTTATCAACTTTGAAAATTTGAAAAATAGTATTAGAACGTTAGAAAATTATAAAACCACTTCAATAGCATTTCTCATGAGTTTGCTATCATCTCATCAATTTTGGAGGGGATCATTCGACATTTCAAATAGTGAGATTAGATTAGGTGTTGGTACCTTTGGCCCACCTTTTCATAAATAAATTTCTTTTGTAGAGCTATATCGACTAAAGTTAGAGCTATTGTACATGCATTTTTCAAACGTGATCTTGACAACATGTGATGTAGGCTACTAGAAGTCCTACATTAGTAGCACCCCAATTGGAAAGTATGAAGTACACTCTTCAAAATAAGTATAAGGGCCTTTACATTTTTTGAATGTGATGCTTGAATTTTGATAATCCTTTTGCCAAAATAGATCTTCCTCTCTAAACCTTTTTGGCTTAGATAATAGAACTATTCTCCAAAAAACTCTTCATTCAATCAAATCCATCATAAGGCCAAAGTTACTCTTCTTCTTTTTTGCCAAAAAAATTGGTCTCATACTTGCTCAACATGTGTGCGTGTGTTTGGAGACGAGGGGCATTGTAGAGGCTCATGAAAAGCTCAATAAGACGAGTTTGGAATTGAGACAAAGGAATATACCCAATTTGATTGTTTTTTAATTTATGATCTTGGATAGTGAATAAAGAAATCTTTACTAAAGTGATGAATCTTTTTAACTCTACAGGTCCAAGCACCATTTTTTAGCATCATAGATATTTTGGGCAAGTCACTACAAATGAAATTTTCATTTTTTTTTATTTGAATTTTTACAGAACTTGTGGTTAAGGAGTAGCTTTAAGGCCCAACAATTTTCATCACTTTTAACTACATGGCTCAGAAGTTTTTGCATGATATGTAGTTTTGATGTCATAGTTGGCAGCTCAAAAAAATTCTTAAAATTTTTTTTTTTAAGAAATAAAAATTTGAAATTGATTTTCTAGATTTATATACACATGGAAAGATTTGAATAATTCCAATTTGGATTAATGGGATGAAAGTTATGAGGAGTTTTAGTTTGTGGGCAATGCCGAATTCTCCACTCTAAAATAAACTTTGCAATCCTTCATTTAACTCAATTTTGAATATTTTTTGAAAAAAATAATCATAGGATGAAGATTTTTTATTACAACATTACAAGTGTTGGGATTAGAATTTTTTCAATTCCATAATAAAATTCTTAACAATTTAGTGTTTTGAATCATTCTCTACTTTTTTCAACTTACTATACTTTTTTTTATATGTTGTACAATTCCAAATGATCTTAAATTTTTCAAGCATGTAGCCAACTTGTCTTGACGAATGAATGCAAAGAGGCACAACCATTTTGAATATTTTTTCATACAAATGCAACCTTGTGAAGTGCTGCTACCCATATTTTCACAGGGCCAAAAAAATGATTTTGTCAATTTAAATGGTAATATCTTGCAAACTACAAGGTGGAATTTTCTGAATTCTTTTCCATATCTTCTCAAACCAGTTTACTACAAGATCCTATGGTTACGTGTGTCTAGAAATCTCTCTTTTACAAAAACTTGGTACTTGCACTAGAAATGACAATTTTGGAGCGTTTTTGGTGAAAACATAGTATCGGGTCTTTAGCGGTTAAATCCATAAAAATGAATGAAACTTGAAATATATGAACAAAAAATCATTTATTCATCCAAAAAAGTGTCCATTCGTCCCAAATAGAGCAATATTGTTCTAAGATTTGGTAACAATTGAACAATTTCATCCACTTAAAAAGAAAGAATATCTCACCAATTATTCCCTACAACAAATTTTGAGTCTCTTTTTTTTCTTTACAGCGAAAAATTGCTTCCCCTCCAGCACCCCCCCCCCCCAATTGGCTGAGTCCACTAACTTACAGCCAGCTGTCCCCACCACCCGGGCATCCGATGGCCCCGACGGCGCGGCCTTGCCTGAAGCCGCGACGGGAATCCAATTTCCAGAGCCCGCCATCGGCCAGTTTGACAGACGGGTGCCGGTGCGAATGCTTCTCTGAATGAGTCCCTGCAGGGACTCATTCAGAGAATGATTCTCCTCTTTTTGCCCCAATGGCGCTAATAATTCCACACAGGCCACCAAGCCCCGCAGCCCCGCCACAGAAGAAGCTCAAGTTGGGCCCTTCCAAGCGGCCCAAGCCTGGAGTTCCCACCTGCAGGTCTCGTCTATATTTGCTTGCATGGCGTCACGAGGGCACTCCCACTGGTTGGCTGGGAACGAATAAGTTAATGCAGGCCACGGAGGATTGACCCCTCTACTGCCCCGCGAGAGGGTAAATGTCAAAAATTGCCCCCCTATTTTGTGCCACTTAAATTTCGTATTTCATCATGTCCCTGACCTAATTTGGAGTCTCGCATTGCAATTATGAATTATGAATTTTCAAATTTGATCATGTGTGGCAAATAAAAAATTTCAGGGTTTTCCACAAGGGTATAACATGGGGCAACAGAAAGGGCAATCCTCCCTGGCCCTCACTGATTCCCTTCCGATCAAGTCTACAATATGGGAGAAGCACCCTCTCCAACCTATAGGGTGCACTATTTACAACCAACGCTAGAACAAATTTGCAACTAATGTTTTGCATGTTTGTTTTTTGTACTTTTCAAAGTTGGGACTAATCAAATCATGGCTCATGTCTCAAAGTAGTGAGTGGGAAGTAGTTCTTGAATGATTGGAATTAGAAGACTCTATAAATTGGGTATGGGTTCGGACTAGTTGATGACTTCCAAAATTCATAGTACTTTCAATTCAAAGCATAAAATTACCAAAAAAAAATTGCAATCCTCATGATTTCTATATTCCAACACAATAGGAAATTTACATTGCTTTGTACTACTCTAAAACATGCATGGAATTGCTAAAGTGGTCAACTATGGGTGCTTCTACTTATAGTTCAACAAGCTTCTTGTAAAGGCGTTTTTGCCTTGTATTTAATCCTTGGGAAAAAAATAGGAACCTTTTATTTGCATATACAATTTTTTTTGCAAATTTTAATTTCATATTTGCAATCATAGGCTCTAAATTTGTGGGGAGAGGTTTTACTAATAGAATTAATATTGCACAAAATAGGGGACTTTTTTTTACACTCACCCTTAGCTACACCTCTACAAGAGGCTTAATACACTACAATAAGGTAAAATAGCCCATTATAGTCAAATGACCCATGATGGACACTTGAGAGATGACCCCGTGATGGTTATTATCAATTTATGAAAATTTGGGCCACCCATCAATGTCTCACCTGACACTATTGGAGTGATTAGCGACCCCTTTGGAAACACCTAACCTTTTTAGAGTAAATCATTGAAAAAAATTATTTTTTTTAAGGCCCTCCAAGGTTAGAACAATTTGAACTGATTTAGGTGAAGAAGGTGAGCATTATGGATACAGGTTTTGTTGGTTGTAAAGTAGTGTATAGACTGTTTTGGGCAAATCACATAAAAAAATCATAGCAAATTCATACTTTGTTGAAAACATATAAATTTCAAATATTGTTACTATTTCTCACACTTATCTATCGGGGGAAATTTAAAAGAAATTCAGCCATGGCATGAGGGCAAACTAGCAATTCTGACCAGAATGGGCTGTTTTACCTTACATACACTTGAACCCACCCACCCATCCCCTTCACAGCGACGCCGTGGATTTTGAATCCGAGGTACACTGGGACATTGTGGGTAGGATTACTAGGGGAAGGATTGCAATGAATCCATAAATCCATTCCACCACATATAATAAAAGGGAAAGGTGGAGCCACCCAACACTACAGTAGTGAGCACTGTTCACCGAAGTCTTTCCTGTCATTTTAATTTTTTATTTGGCTGTATGTTTTCATTCATTTTTTGGGGGAAAAAGGGATCCTGGGAGTCTGGAAATCAACCTCTAAATAAGGTGAACCAAACTAAGTTATGACAGGCAGAACGGCTGAGTGGTTGATCCCTGTTGGCATCGTTGAAAAGTTTCAAATTGTTTCCATAGAAAGAAAGACAAATGGGAGAAATGGGGAAAGCAATTGAAATTTATTTATTGGCTTTGTCCTTTGGACAAAGACTATGGCATTGATTCTTTAGTTCCTGAATTCAAGTTTCCAAGTCCTATCTACAAGTGCATTCACATTGCACAACATAGTTAGTGTTTGTTTGGAGTGGAGAGAGAGAGTCTCACAGTCACACCATTCTTGTTTATTTGACAAAAGAGTGAATCGCAAAGGTTGTCTTCAATTGTAACAATGGTGGCACATTAAGGTTTAACTAAAAATAGTACAAAAGACGAAATACAACACCAAACTCCATCAGACCCCAGTTTTGGAGCTCCACTTGAAAAGTTTTGTCTTGTGTTTTTCTCAAACTCCAGCTACTAGTCCCACATTGTACACACTTTACAATTAATTCTAAAGTATGAATTGGTCATGAGTTTTGAAGTGTGCTACCCAATTGACCCCAAAGAGACTCTAAACTACCCCCAAACCAACAAAAAAGTGGATCCATAATAGTCATCTTACTCACTTGAAGTTGTCACAATATTTTGTAATATAACTATGATTGATGAAGGACTAAAAAATTCACTTCTAATAATGATGATTTACACTCAAAAGATGGAAGTTCCTATTGCCCCATTCACTAATCACTCCAGCACCATCATCCAAGACATCGATTGTAAACACTAATTCAAACTGATGTAATTCAAATCTCATTTATTGAAATTTTTTGGTCAAGGGTTGATGCAAAACTATAATGCTAGGTCATTCCTTAGGTATTTGTCATGGGTGGTTTTCTTGCCTTAGAGTATGCATGCATTACGTGACCACCTCCTTGAGGGTGGCCTAATGGATTTATTAGAAACCATTATGGGCTAAATCTCACAATCATAGATTTTATTTTTTTAATCAATTTTGTAGTTCACAATGTTTGATCTAATAATAAATAGATGATGTCTAGCTATAATTTCTCTTGAATATATGGTAAGACCATGAAAAAATGTCATTGTTAATTTTTGCCTTGGGCTCTCACTTTTAGTGGTTACATCAACCAAAGTGGAGTACTTTGGAGTGCTTGTGGTCCCTTGGTCCAACCCTAGTACAAACTAGCTACTTTGGGAACTAGTCTTAGCACAAAAAACTCTAAATTCTTCACTCATGGATTTTGACCAGTTATCTAGTATGGACACTACACTTTTTAGTCATGAATATGGTTGAGTTTAGAAATTTTAAGAAGAAAAATTTATAATGGAAACAAATTTCAATTGATTCCAAAAGTTTTGGCCTTTCACCAAGCCAATTGAAGGAGCTGAAAAGATCCCCGGATGATAAGGCCATCCCCAAGTTGAATAGAGCTAGTTGGATGTGGGGATTTAACCACCCTACAATAGAAATGTTCTTATTAATTTAAACTTGATGTGGATGAAGTATATCAAATTACTTTTGAAAAAACAAAATTTGTTTATTTTGTACCAATGAGTAATGTCACTAGCTTGCTTATTTGATGCTTACTAGATTTTGTGAAAGTTTTTGAATTGGTTCAAGTTTAGATGAGAAGGAAGGATAAACTTGCAAGAATGAAGATTCTTCATTTGTCTTCTTGTTAAACTATAATTTGTATGACTCACAAGCATCACATCTACATTCCGCTATTTCGAAGATTTAAAAAAGTTTTAAAAGAAAAAATGTCACTAAGGATTTCAATAAATTGAAGAAATTGAAGAGGTAGTGAAAGAAGTTATAGTGTACCAAAGAATGGGTTTCAACCTATGGATTCTCTATGAAAAAATTATTGATGATAAAAAATGATATAGAAGGCATCTTCAAATTGCTTTTTGAACAATATTTTTTTATATATTTACAATGTACTCATTTTGGAATGACAATAAAACATATTTGTGTGCGATCCAATCTCATTGGGCTATCTCTTTTTTTTTTATTAAGCTTTAAAAGATAATCTAAATTATTATTTAGTTAAGTTTCATCACTTATGTATATTAAAATGAACAATCCAAAATTTTCATGTTTTTTAAAATTCCAATCCACACCTAAAATTCATCTTTGTATTAGAAGATTTTTTTGGGGTTGGGAGGGCCGTTTCAAACTAGAGCTCGCTGCAGCCCCCCCCCCCCCCCCTAGTTCTAATAAACAATTGTTTCCAAAAAGATTCATTCTTGAAATGAAGAGAAAGTTTGAAAAAAAACTATTTTTTCAGATATGATAGTTGCTTCGCCAAATCAACGAGCTGCTGCAGGGCAGTACTCGTAGTTTGGAAATTGCCGAGAACTTACAGCCTTCCCAAGGGCTGAAAATTCCTCTAGTGTTTTTTAATTTAATTATCCCATAATGGAATTTACATGATTTAGGAAAATAAGGTTTTTATAAAAATCATAGATTACTAAAAATTATTTAAAATTACATGTATTTCTAAATAAAGGTAGAGAAATTAGTAATAAATATCATGATAACATTGGTATACTTCTTAAGCTTTTAATAATTATTGAAAATTTAAAAATTGAAGAAAACTTAAATGATTTTAATCAAAAACTATACAAAATGTAAGTGCCTCTCTTTAAAAATGACTCTTAGCCTTGCAATGTCTTTTAAGGGTTATGTAGGGGTTGTGTTCATACTCTCGTACTTTTAAGCAAATATATGTATTTGTTTATTTTTAGCACTATTTGAGGCATCAAATTTGTGTATCTCTCTTTTTTTCTAAAAAATATGATGACAAAGTTAAAACTTCAATTATAAAAAAATAAAATGAATGAATGTGATTAGATTGCATCCAATCATCCTTTGTGAATATAAATAATGTTGGTTGAACAAAGATACATTTATCCCCTCCTTCCATATTAAGATTCATTTCATATAAGCACTACCAATTATAAATATCAACATTAAATAGGTAGCCAATTAGCTTTCATTTTCTCTAGAATTACATGTCATTGAAAAATAAACCACTTTCAACAAATTTTGGTGTATAGCATGAATCAAGCTAAGATTACAACCTAGAATATTCTTAAATAGAACCTTTGGCACTTCACCACTCTATAGATGTGATTGTAAGAAATTTCTCAAGCATTTTCATCCCATTGAAATAGTAAAATCAAATAACAAGTCAAATATTGGAATTTTTTTGAAAAAATTTCAATAGAGTCAAGAATAGATAAATGCATTTTTCACTCAACTACTTCCTACACCATCAATTCTCAACCAATTTCAATTCTAAAAAGTGAATCCGAAAGCTAAGAAGGCCGAAAATTGAAGGTAATAAAAATTTGTGAAGATCCCCATTCTATTTAGGGAGTCAAATGATATTTGAAACAACTAATTAAGGATTGGAGTGATGATCTACCAATTCATGATGGATTCATTCATTCTCAATTTCACATTCAAACCTACTATCTTTATTACCACCGTCATCACCTTCTTTGAGTTTCTACTCACAAATGAAACAATAGTTTTCATTCATTTTTCATTGTTTTCTTCCACAATGACACCCTCTGGTGGGCCTTGATGTTGACAAATATGGTATGTAGATGATTCTACAATGACAATTAAATTCTTAATCATAATCTACACTTGCTCCATTGACTTGAGTTTGCAATTAATGGTATAAAAAGGTCTTCACAATCATGTGCCAATGTCAAGATGTGATTTAGTAGCTTGCAAATATTAAAGGCAATGCAAGCCTTTGATGAAGGTTAACATCTCCAACTTTGTTTGTGTTTGTCCCTTCTCATTTGGTGGCACCATGATGTTGTAATCTAGCCAATCCTGAACATCAACTTCTTTGGTCAATGAATTTGGTTGCAAATCTACCTTCTTAATGTGGTATTTCATGCCATCTATGTGAATACAACATAGTTAGTAGTCCTCTAGGAGTGTCATGCAAAGCCCATCAAAAAGCTTTTCAAAGAGCTCTATAGTGAAGTTCCCATGATAATTGTGAAAGTTTGGGGCACTATTAGCAGTCCAAACAAACTCAAAAACTCTCTTCTAAAGATCGATGTCATAAATCAATCTATTGTGTACAATTGTCCCTTAAACTTCTCCTTTCACTAGCTAGATCAACACATTGTTTCAAATTAGGTGAGCCTTTAGTTTGTTGTCTTGATTATAGATTACAAAAACACTAAATATTACCAATGTAGGCTTTTGACCTTGTTCATTGATCACTCCCTTTGCCGGAATGCTAGTCCGGTGATTGAGATGATCTACATAGCAATACGACTTGTTGAAAAATACCTCTAGGAATATACGCAATTTGTTGGCATTTGAGTTGCTCAATTGCTATTTGATGTCCAAGGTGATCTTGTAGTCAATGACAATTTATGAGTTATGTAAAATGTTGCCTTTGCCATAGTAGAAATCCATTGTCTTCAAGTATCTCTATAGGATTTAGATATTGAGATCAATATCTTCCTTTCTCAATTTAGTCACGAGTAGCTTGGTATGGACAAGGCTATCAAGCTTGTTCCTATTGATGACCAATGCACAAACTTGTCGTACTAATTTGAGGTTTGGTTCTAATTTTGAGCTTCTAATGATATTTCGTATTAATCTCTCTCATCAACATTGAACAACCAAAAAATTTCTTGGGTCACGTTTACACTTACTTCCGTCATTGCAGCAAAACACTTGTGGGAGTTGAGCTTCTTTTACTAAGTGACCCAAGAAGGTGTTTGTGAATGTTAATAAGAATGTGGAATTTATTTAGGTAGTGGGTATTAATGTGCATTTATTAGGTGCAAGCATTCTCATCTTGTGGAAGTGAAATAGAATTTGATAAATAGTTGAAAATCAAAGCTTTCAAACACGAGTGTTTTCAAGAAGTATTGCTTAAGGATTACGATAATATTGATTCAAGAAGTGGTGACTTGATGATTAGGAAAAATACTTTTGTCTACCTTTGATTCTATTTAAAGTATGACACTAAAGCAACCCTGGAAAACAATGAAGTGATAGGATAATAACATTTGTGCTACCTAATGACTTTGCAACTTCAAGAACCCTACGCTTGGGTCAAATTTGTGAAAAATAATCCAAAAAATAATTAAATATGACATGTAATGAAATTTTTAGAAATTATAACATGACATAATTGAATAGTGAAAAATACATAAGCCTTCTAACCTTAGTCCCTTTTCCCCTCCTTGAATAGAGATTGTGTTCATCAAAAGGGATTGAATCTTAATAAGTTCTTTTGCTAATTTATTAAGCAACGAGAAATTTGGTTACTAAAGGTTACAAAAGTTTTTTTAAAACCCTAAGTATTGGTTTAAATGCCAAAGGTCATGAAATATTTCACATCTTGTGAAATGAAATTTCAAAAGTTCTAAATCTAGTTAATGAAAAATAATTCAATCCAAAAAGAAATGATTTTATATGTGGTTTGAATGACAAATTTGACCCCAATGTATGGTACTTGTTTAATGTACAAGCTCAATGGAGTTGACTTTCACGAACTGGTGAGCAAAGGTGAAGAACAAGAAAATTGAAAGCTCTTCAAAATTAGATAAAAAATTTGAGCGTGGCAAGTTTGACAAGTAAGGATGTGAATGCTCTAACAACAACAAAGACAAGTGCAAGTTTCCAATTTGCCTCGTCGTAGACGGAATGAAACTGTGAAAGAGTCATGAGGAGATGGGACGGGATTTTAGTATTAGTACGCTGCAACTGTTGATGAGATACCGGCAGTTAATGCAGGTTTGATGGAGTGATGGAAGTTATGGAACCATTCCCACGTTCCTTAGCTTGTTCCTTGTCCGCTAGCTTGGTCAACCTTTGGATGATTTCCAAGTTGCAGCTGCCGCTACGCTAGTAGTTCCGTCCTTCAGTTGAGAATGGCGCCGCTAGTAATTGTTCCTGTTCGTTCTGGAGATAAGAGCTTCGGAAGCTGCTCTTTCCAAATCAGTGCGCCGATTTTTGTTTCTTTGCATTCCGGAACTTAGATGGGGCGACTTGGCTTTCACCCACAATGCTACTCACCTCTTTGCTATTGCAGGACCTCTGCCTCCAGAATCTCAAGCCTTGTGGCGAGTACGTGCTCTTCTTCTCATTAGAGTCAGAGATCTGCATGATCTGCTCACGTTCAAGCTTAAGGATTAAGCTCAGTTGTATGTAAACTTCAGTGTTGTAAGAATCACGAGTTCGGAGTGCGCCGATGTATGCATTTTGAAGTCCGCTGGCAATTTGCAGATGCACCTCGATTTTATGTTGGATTCTTGGCACCAAAGTAGTGATTGAGAGTGGCGTGGCGATTGCAGGACTTCTGTCTCCAGATTCTCATGCCTTGTACGTGGTGAGTACCTACTCTTGTTCTCATCAAATTTGAGTCAAAGATCTGCGTCGATCAACATACTCTCCTCTAGCAAGGTTGTCAAGAAGCTCAGAGGTAGATGCAGTGTTGTAAGAATCACGAGTTCTAAGTGCGCCGATGCATGCATTTTGATCGACATGATCTGCTCTAGCAAGTCATTGGTGAGTACACTTCGTAATTGTAAGAATCACGAATTCTAAGTAGTCCGATGCATGCATTTTTGCAGATGCACTCGACCTTGGGTTGCGTTCTCGGCATCCATGTACGATTGAGAGTGTCTTGCCTTGACGTACTCTTGAGATCGCTCTTGAGATTGAAGTGCCAAGTTTAGTGACATAGTTTATTTTGGTTGCGAGCACGATGATGATGGAGGCTTCACCAAAGCCAGGCAGAGTCCCATTCCGAAGTGTTCACGACATTGGTTTCCTGGGCTGCTTCATTGTTCCTCGCCGCAAGCGTCAGGCTCCGAGCTCTCCCAACAGCCCCTCCTCTTCTTCGTCGAAGAAAGACTTCTTCTCCAGCGATGACCCCGACCTCGCAGATCCCCTCTTCACGACCCCAAACTCCACATCTTTCAAAATCATCACCAAGTGCACGAAATCGAGCCGCATCTCCGACGCCGACGCCACAGAGGAGTCCTTCGTGTTCTCCCCGCTTGCTCCATCTGATGCTGTGCTCGAATCTCCGTCGTTCAGAACGCTCTCCGACCCACTCCTGAGCACATTCTCTTACAACAATTGCACCTTGGAAACCAGTAAACTGGGTTCCAGCTCTGGTGGACGTTCCAAACCTTTGCCACCGCCAGTGTGGCTCCCATTGCCGGCTCCCAAGGACGCAGCAAGCGAGCTTCGTTTCAACTCGGGCGCGTTTGTGTCTACAAGCGATGAACGTGAGGTGGGATCGTGGAGCATTCGGAAAGGGAAAGGGGTTACCGCCGTCGTTGGGTTACCGCTGCCGCCGCCTTCCATTGCGACGAAGCTCCTGCCTGGGCTGGAGTCGTTTGAGTTTGAGGAAATTTTGGAGGGGACGCGCGATTTTGCACCCGAGAGTTGTATGGAGAAAGGCGCGTTTGGCGCCGTGTATAGGACGCGGGTGAAGAATGCAGGTGTGGGAAAGGTGGGGCGGGAGATGGCGGTGGTCAGGCTCAACGTCAACGAAAATCAGGTGATAGCTCACATTCAGAGCAGCATTATTAGCGGCAAAATGATGCAAGGAATATGTAGGGTAGAGACTCCATTCGCCATACAGTCGAGATTAGATTTGTGCTGCGTGTGAAACGCTTAATCTATCGACATTCCTTTTATTGCAATTGATTTTGAGCTTAACCCAAAACAAATGTACTAACTTTAATCTTTTAGATGGTGCCAGTTTCTAGGTGGTTGTAGGGAAAGGTTCCAGGTTCCCGTATGTGGTGAATGCAACCTCTCCCTTCCTGTATGGTGAATGGAGGCTTTACATTTATATCAAAACATAAGCAGCAAGTGATAGTTGTAAACCAGAATGCTGTGGAGTCGTTATGGATTTGCTTTGCTGTGAGTTTACTGAGATCTCTGGTTCCCTGGTTTTGAAATTTGGTGGCAGACTTTAAAGGATTGGAAGAGTGATGTGCAAATGCTGGCTCAATTACCAGACTCGAACATCTGCTTGATCAAGGGCTACTGTGCGCACGAGGACGTGGACGTGGACAGTGTGAAGATCACCTCGGAGCGTCTTCTGGTGTTCGATCAGTCACCGAACGGTACTCTTCACGACTACCTCTGCGGGAGTCGTTCCAAAACGCAGTTGGATTGGTCTGCCAGGATTAGCATCGTCCTGGGCGCGGCGCGTGGGTTGATGTACCTTCACGACCGAGCGCCGTTGCAAATCGTGTACAGGGAATTCAAAGGCTCCAGTGTGCTTTTGGACAAGGATTACACCCCGCGATTGGCGGGCTATGGCTTAGTGGTCATGAGTTCGCCCCCTGACAGGAAATCGTCGCTGTCATCGGTAAGCCACTTGAATCCACGTAGCGCATTGCATGAATATGTGTAGTCATATAGGAATATATGTAATGTCTCGTATCCACTTACTGTGAAACTCAAATCTGGATCCTTGTTGTGGATAACAGTTCATGCTGAGCCACACAATTGATTTGATTATTTCCTCAACGAGGCCTCCGGGTTTGAAGTTTCTAGCAGCTTTTGGGAAATTAAGTGTCAGGATAGGAACTAGAAACAGCGGAGTAACCCAGAAAGGGGTTATCAGAATTTATAATCATGGTAATGAAACAAACATTATCACTTGGGAGGTGGTAATGGTTCAATTGAGATGCTAAACTCCGTTTCATTTTCTCCATGGTAACCTCTTAAAACTCCCTTGCGCAACTCTTCTTGAATGGATGCTTGCTACCTGTAGATTACAAGTCCTCATTGAGACTTTGTGTGCATATGGTTTATTCTGTTACTTTTTTTTGGAAACTCACAAGCACACAGGGCATCATGATCAGTCTTATGAATGATGTTCGTTCGGTTGTCCTGTTTTCGGATGTTTCAGGTGATGAAGACGAGCCAAGCGCACGCCAAGAGAAACGTCTGGAGTTTCGGCATCGTTTTGCTTGAGCTTCTCACCGGCAAGTACAGCCTCGACACAACCTTCCTCTGCAACGAAAAGAATTTCGTACGCTGGGCAGAGCCATTTCTGAAAGACGAATCGAAGCTTACCCAAATCCTGGACCCTCGTCTGAAGTCTAAGTGTCCCTCCAAGGGAGCATGGAAGGTTGCGGAGCTCGCAGTCCAGTGCCTGAAGAAGAAAGAGCTTCAAAGACCAAGCATGTCCCGGGTGGTGGACGCCCTCAAGTCCATCAAAGAGGACTTCGGGAGCCGAATTTTACAACCACAGCAGCAGCAGCAGCAGCATAATTCCAATTCCAAAGCCTCACTAGAAACCCAGCAAAGGAGAGCCACGTTTGGAGGTCTCTCCTTCCGTGATTTAGAGGAACGATCCAAAACTTTGGACCGCCAGTTCTTATCTTTAAATAGTCGGTCATCAGTTTCGACTGTTTCCGAAGACAATGACTCCAGGTCAGGATTGCATTTCTGCAATTGTGCGTTGCAGTCTGTGAAGGCTGGTGGGAATGCCAAAGCCAGCAGCAGCTGCAGAGTTTTCTGACGGAGTTTTGTGTATCATAGTTGCAAAGCTTTTGAGATTGGTTGAGGTTTAGAGAACTTGTACAATAGGGATAGAGATTGTAGCGAATCCTGGTTTCAACTCCGACAGTCTTGTGTTTTTCAGTATGAGATTTTCGAGTTGAGTAAACTAAGAGATGGTACATTGCTACGCATCTAGAAGTTTGACTTTTTGTGGACCTACCAAATTGAGGTACTTCCAAGCAGTAAACAAATAAGCATTCAAACTTCACCCAAACTAGTATGCCCCGTGCCGTTGCCAGTCAGAATGAAAGTAAAAGTAAATTTTTAATTGATAAAAACTTCAAAATGCAATAAGTTTCATATTGGAGGTCCAAAAGTCATGAAACAAAGCCTGTGCACCCCTCCTCACCGAGAGCTTTCCGATGGTACTAAGAACGTGATGGGAAGGGTTTAGGGTCTGGGAGATCTTAATGTAACAAACAAACAAAAGAAACAGCCTATCTTAAGGTATTGATGTGTTTTGTGGTGCATTTGTATTCTTGTGCACAGTTTTGAGATATTAGTAAGTTTCAGAATAGCCACCTTAATGTTGTGTGGTGCATTTAATTGCATTCCTTACGCAAGTACTCTTCTTATCTTATGTTACAAGTTGTTACCCAGTTCAACGAAGTGGCTGTATGATAAAAATTCTTCGTCACGATTCCTGTTGGGAGGTGCATTAGGTGAATATCTTCCAACCTTTTGAGGGGAAGGGGTGGCGGTTGGGTCCCTGGAAAAAAAAGTTCGGCACATTTTTCTTGAAACAAAAATGAAAGGCACATTTAATTCAAAGTTTCATTCTTGGGGATTCATATGAAATCAATTAAAAATTTTCAACCATAGTGTTCTAAAAAAGTCTCTTAAGTTAGCATTTCCTAGTGATTCATTAACGGGGTCAAAACTAGATTGAAGGAAAGAGAGTCTACTTCAAAATTAATGCACATGTACCTTCTAGAGAGAAAATCTAGAAGGATACTTTGATGGACAAAGTAGTTGTGTGTGGAGAGACAAACAAATAGAGATTCTCAAAATGCAACACAGGTATGGCCTTTTTAGGTCCGAGGCATCCTCAGAGCATCTCCTACAACCCTCCAACTTTCCCTGCTCCGTAATTCTAGATCTATCCAATGAAGAAATGGCCGCTTGTATCCCCAACGGTGCAATTCTATAAAACATGCATCCAACCAATCACAAGTCACACAATTTGCATTCATTATGACAACTTGCTAGTTCCAAGACAATTTTTAGCAAAAGAGGTTGGCTCATGCCCCTATAGAAATGGCTTTTAAAGTGGGCCGGGCCAAGGCCAGACCTCACAAATGCTAGAATTAATTTCTTTTCATCCAAATTCTAGAGGGGAGGGGATATCTAGAGGGCTGCAGGAGATGCTCTTAGAGTTAATCCTTCCCTGCTTTCCCAGCATTTTGAAGAAAACCAAAAGTTATTGGCATTGGTGCTGGTTCGATGCCTGGTAGCAGTAGGTTCTTTACCTTGTGTGAAATTAGCCCCTCCTCCTGACGGAAATCCTTGCAGTGTGTTTCCTGAACACACTTGTTTCAAAATAAATAAATAAATAATTAAAAAATTAAAAATCAATCAATAAGAAGTTAGACCTAAGCCCATCAGTTCACATGGAGGCTAACCTAAAATGCATCTCTTCAATCCCATTACCAAAATCCATTTCTGACGCCCCCTTATATTGAAGATTCCATTGTTGGACTTGACTAGACGCAATTTGAAAAAGGTCATTTATAGAGCTATCTTCATTAGAAAGATGGAAGAAAATGGGGTTCAAAAGTACCCTCCACCTGGAAGCCGTCTGCTAATGGTCCTCCCATTCTAACATTAGAAGCCTTGTAACCTCCTCTGACACCAGTATTCTTTACAAAGATGTGCACAAATGCTGTTTATAGATGTAGACTACTGAGATTTTAAGCACGATCTGGAATGCAGGCCCAATTATTCACAAGTATATTTAGTCGTAAACAGTGTCGAATAGTAACATGCACGTTTCTTGCTCGATACATATTCTTCTTTCTGACTCATCCTTCATACAGTACAGTACACTGATGCCTCATGATTCAGAAGGGTCTTTGTACAGATCTGTCATTCTGTAAGAGACCGTCATCCAGCGAAGCTCTGGATCGAAGCAGATGGTTTGATTCCGGTGTCTTTTAATCAGTAAGATTCTTCACCTCCTGTTCGGTCTAATCTGGGATGTTTCTGCAGCGCTGTCTACAGCTTGTATGCCGCAACAAGATCATCGATCAGTCAATGGAGAAGGCTGATCAACGCGAAAGTAACCAATCTGAATTGACAGACCGCCCTTCTTCTGTAATGAAAGACTCCTGCAGCCGAGCTGCAAGCGCTGCATCTTCCTCTTCCTGTCTCCGAATCTCTGGGTTCCTCCACGAAGCCAAAGAACGCTGCATTTGCAGAAACCCAGGTGGATAGTTAGAAGCTGGTAGAGTTGACTCCAACATCTCCGACGCTCTTCGAAACGATGCTCGGATCCCGGGACCTCTGAAAGTCTCCGATGGACCGCCGACATTGAGTCGCAAGTGCTCCGTCCCTGTTGATGCAGTTCCCAGCTCTCGCCAGGGTACAGGGCGGGTGAATCTTCTCCTCACGAGGCCAAGACGATGCTGCGATTCAGCTTCCACAGTCTTCGCTGAATCCGTTAAAGTCCGGTTGTCCTCTCTACAGCTTTTCTGATCCTTCAATCGAGCAGCAGTTTCTTGTGGGAAAAGTAACTGGATTGTGTTCCACAAAACTGTGTTGATCGGACAATCATTTTTACCGGTGGTCCTGTCACCATGAGATTCAAAATTAGAGAAGGCGTCAATTAATAGCGAAAAAAGCACAGCGAATCAACCACTGTTAGAAAGAAAAAACCATAGGGTAGACCAGGGTTCCAGAACATTTCTGCAAGCAAACCATGTTGATTATGTTCACAAATGGCATTTAAACCCCACCTCAACTCCTGTCTACATTTCGGGCAGCGCAGTCCACATTTTATGTAAACAGATTGCAAGCAACCTCTGCAAAAACTGAGACAGTATGATTTTTAGTCAGTATGACTTTCCTATGAGCTCAAAACCTACTAAACAGCTCTGCTCGACGTGACGATGAAGATATTGAAATGCAAGGAGCTCAATCATAAGAGCTTAAGTGTTGTTGGAAAGACCCACATTAAATTCATGCACTTACTCAAACCCCAAGCGCTCTTTTAAGCGGCAACGTACAGGCATACGTACACCAGTTTTTACAGAGGCCACGAGTTGAGTACCTGTGACCACAACTTGTGGTGGAGGGCTCAAAACAAATGTCCAAACACACCTGCAGTGGAACAAAGCTTCAAGTCATTCTCTTATAATACTGAGGGATTACTTCCGAATCAGAGTAAGCGAGATGCTGTGACTACAGGACCATAAATAATCACCGAGGTTGGATAAAGAAAAAAAATTCACGAATCCAACCTTGGTGAGTTTCATTGACAAGATTTTTTTCACAGAAACTAAGTTCAACTAGATCCAATATGACTTAGAGAAATGGGCTTAGATCAAATTAGTGCTGGAGAACCACAAGTGGAGACTGCAGGAATCACTATTGCACAGAGAGATGTATTAGATAAACTGGTATGAAAAGTCACTAGCTACGTGAAGCAGCAGAACACGAAAATCATATACCAAAAATCTCCTGAGACCTCAAGTAGATTGATATTCTGTTGACACCATAACTAATTTGGCTACAAATGCCTACCACGCAAGTGAGTTCCTCTCTCAGCTTATCCAGCTGAAGAGAATTATTATTCACAGAGTTGCCTTCTGCAGTTTCTGCCGCAGCTTTCACGCTCGTGGATTTTGCACAAGGCTTCGTATCCTTATCCTCTGCACCGTCAGAACGCTGCTGATGCGAACCTACGGATTAAGCCGAGAAGGATCAGAGTCTATAAAAGGCGGTTTGAAAAATAAAAGCATTCAAAATTCCATGATTTCAGATTCCTACTCCAATTACTGTCACATTTCACCAGGCAGGAGTCCCGAAGATTCTGTACTCCAGAGCTGCAAAATGTTCAGCTGACTAAAACGATGAAGTTGATTAAACTATACCTTCTGCTTCTGTGGCAGGTTCCCCAGGTTTGTCACCCTCATCAACAAAACCTGCCATAGGAATGGGAACCAGAGGCTCCTCATTTACTCGGCGTACTCTCCTGTACCTGCCAAACACACCTGCCGTGGTTGAATAATACACGAACAGAACCTCACACTTTACTAAAATTTGACTGCGAAAGACAAGCAAAGACTTCACATGCCTTCTCATAACTTTCCACTTCGAGTAACCATTTGCAAACCCTAGAGTATTAACGTCAACCTATACAGATGGAATTCTTCATACCTTCGCCCCGCACTGAGTGGCGTAGCAGCTAGCCCAGGAGTACGAGTCCCTCGTTTCCGCTCACGACATTGAGGACAACCCTCACACGAATTAGTACATGAGGGACCTTCGGGTGTTCCTCTCCCGATTGCTGCCGACAGCAAAGCTTCGTCATCCCACCCCGCCATAGCTGCTGCCGAGCGAAAGTTAGGGGTAAGGACTGCTTGATTCCCTGTGCGCCTCACTCTCGGGGTGTCCGGCAACGCTTGATGAGTTCTGGATGAAGTTCCCCCGCCATGGTTACGACCTAACGGTAGAAGATTCCAAAACCATCAGGTACCTGATCCCGACCCCTTTTACCAGCAGCAACTGATATATTCACTCGCTTAATTCGACTTCAATTAGTATGTTAAATGTGAGCATGACTTGGCTAAATGCCGATGGAACCTGATCCCCAGACAAGATTGTCTATAATCAATTCAATAGGAATCTACGACCTCCCATTTTAAATGATATCATAAGAAATTCACACATTGCGAGAGAAAATTTGGTCTCAAGAGAGTTTGGGTCATGCAACCGAAGTGATCTCTCCGCAGTTTCAATAAATGAAATCACACTCCTGAAAATGGTTAAATGCTTGAAGAGATAGAACGAGTATCCCGGACCTAACACTGCATCTGCAGACTTCTACACAAGTTCAACAATCAAAGCATGCACTGCGCAATTTCCACTCAACCTTTTCCTTCTCCCCGAAATTTCTGAGCTCCTCACTATCTTGTCACTCTTTTTCTAGGTCACAATTTCAGCATACCTCTGTCATCGCCAGAGCCTTCGTCTCCGGATGAAACAATTGTAATAACAGGAGCCGTCGTCTCGACGGCCCGTGGACGTCTACTCCAATTCACACCTCGATGAGCCCTTGATTTTCTCCTCCCACCTAAGCTTAAAGACCGTGAGCTTTCCACACCATCTCGTCCAGCTCTTGCACCAGTTGAAGTGCTTCCCTCTCCCTCCACAGCCATCTCTCGCAACATGGAAAAGGCTTCCTTCAAACCCTTATCCCAGCATGCACCATCGGATGAATTGGTAGCACCAAACGAAGTAACAATTTCAAACAACACGGCGCAAGTTAAGATCTGCACACACGCCCGACTCTGCGGAAGAATTTTTGAGAGATTGAAATCCTTGTTTCGAATTGTCTTCGAGAAAAAGGCTACTGATAGTGATTGAGAGTCCGAGGGGCTGTCGGTGGTGAAGCTTCATTGACACTCTCGAAACGCGAGTCGGCAATCCCTGCGAGAAGGTAGCCGTTGAGGTGCGTAGCCGTTGGAGACTGCCTTGGATGGGCTGGTGGAGTAGTTCTTATCACCGTAGCATTACCTATTGCCGTTGTTACTATGGATTGTAGTGGTAGAAATTTATATTTTAAGCGGAGATACTTGTGATAAGTCACCTATTTAACCCTTTACCCATAAATGACTCTGTGGCCATTTTTTGGTCAATGAATGATAGAGAATCTTGTTGTATAGGACAATAGTATAACTATTCATCATTCAAATTTTGTAGAAAAAGGGAAGGTCTTTTATAGTACCTTGACTTCAAAACAAGATGATTTTTCATTTTTTTAGTCCAAAAATGCACACAATATCAAAATAAGATGACTTCTATAGAAAATCCTCGCGTTGTTCAAGTGTTAAACGACACCATAGCTATTTTTTGGCTGATGAGTGACAAAGAATCTCTCTATGTAAGATTGAAGTGCAACTATTCATCCCAAAAATTTTGTATGAAAAGAGTAGGTCTTCTACAATAGTTTGACTTTTTAATGAATACTTTTGTATTTTTTAAGCCAACAATTCACATGTTACTGAAATAAGTGAATTCCACAATGACCAACTTGTCCTTTAAAGATTAAATACAATAGTTATAATTGTTGTTCTATTGTAGTGGATTATATATATATATATATATAAAGTGTGTGCTAATAGAAAAGGCTCTTGCAATAAGGCAATTGAGCTAGGGAAGTGAGGCCCAAAACTATGTAGCTTGTGTAGTTTGAAGCATCACTTCCCTTGTCAATTGCCTAGTTGCAAGCACCTTTTCTATTGGTGGTGTCTTTCTTGTAGGATTATAAATGAAATAGAAACCAATTTTTCTAAATTTTATCTCAAAAATTCTTTAGAAAGCTTTCAAAGGTTGTATTTTGTAAAGAGTCTTCAATGAATTTATTACCAATTGTCACAAAAAGGTTACTATTATTTTAGATTCTTAATTCAATAAAGTACTTCAAATTTGAAATGCTTTCAAAGAACTTTTGATCTCTTTTTCTTTTTTGAGGATAAAAATGCCTAAAAACTTTTCAAAAAAATATATGTATAGAATGTGGCAAAGTGTCACGGATTAACACAGATTCCATTCAAAAATGCTAATCTCATCGTAATTTATGCTAAATATGGAGTAAAAATTGTTGAAAATAAGTTCTAGGCATAGGATTGTAATTGAAAAGAAAAAACATATTTTTATATTCTATATAAATGATGAATTTCCAAAAATAGTGAAAAAAAAAGTTCAAAAAATTGTAATTTAAGAAAAGTCTTCAATGAATTTTAATTATTGTTGTTCTTTATAGCTAATGTCTTGATATAATCCTTCAATGATGGTTTTAGTATTGCAATAATAAATTCTTTTAAGAACCTTATAGAATTTTTTTTTAACGTCCTCAATTATTATAAGAATGGTCCAAGAAAGATTTAGTTTAGATATGTAGCAGACTTACTCAAATAATGTTTTCTTAAAAGTTGTTGAAAGTGCATTCTAGTTGTAGAGTTTTAAATGGAAATTTTAAAATTCTACTCAAATTGTGAAGTTCCATAGAATTTTTTAAAATGTTACATTAAGAAAATTTTCATAATGACTTTTTATTTAACATTGTGAAGGTTCTTTTCAATAGATACACATAGAAAATGGTAAAATGTCCTACAAGAAGGTTCTACTATGTGGTTAGTTTAGCTTAACCAACAACAAATTTTGGTCCAATCTATAAGTCATTTGAAACTAAGGTCCATCTTTTATAAGATCATAATTAAAAAATGAAGAAAAAATGAAGGGAATAAAATCCAAAATTTTTCTTGAATAATAAAGTTAAAAAAAAAAAGAGGGTTATGTTTAAAATTTTTTTTTTTTTTGTCTTGGAACATCACCACTTTCATGGATGAGTGGCTTTCATCACTACTTTTATGATGTATTCAAAAGTTTCCAACAAACTTTTTATTTTGGCTATTTACATGGACTAATGACAAATTCTTTGAAAACCTTTAATGAGTCAAAGAGAGTCTTTGTATAGATTCTTTGAAACAACTCAAAAGCAATCTTATGGCACAATACTATCTTGGTGATAGCAAGCATCCCCAAAAATATGTTGGTGAGCTTTTATGTATATTATATTGTTCACATTGAAATCTAATAATTTTAAATCAATATTTTTTAAAGAATTCTTTTAACAAAATATAACCACTTTTTGCTAACAAAATTAAAGAATTATTTTCAAATGGTAATTTTTATCTAAAAACTTCAACTTAAAGATCCAAAGTTGTTTCAAAGAACTTATACCCAAAGCAAAGCTAAAATTTCATCTTTACTTATTCATTAACAAATCTAATTGTAAGATGCTTTGTTTAACTTGTTCAAATACATCTTTCCAAGAATTTTGAGTGAAAATTTGCACTAAGGGCAAGTTTAATGTGCCTAAACTTCACAAAATTGTTTTTTCTAGCCTTCTCAAAAGGTGAAATTTTGTCTTTAAACATTGCTAGAAAGAAATACATGTGTCCCACAACTTATGTATTTTAGTTAGTATGTTTGAAAATGGATTGGAATACATGAGAAAATTTTACCTAAAAAAAATTTCACATTCATCAATGGAAAATTATGACAAGAAAGGTGGTATTTGATAAAAGAGAACCCTAAATTGCTAAAAAATTTGCAAGAAATTAGAAATTTCCAATCTTAATGTTAAAAAAATTCTAGTAAGCACATTTTATCCAAAATTTTGATTTTATTTGGAAATTTCCAAAATTGAGTTCTAAAAACAACTTTATATGTTTTTTCTACCATTGTTGCTTCCAAAATGAAACTTGTTATAATTTTTTTCTCATTATTTGGGATTAAACGGTTCAAATGTATTTTTTGTACATACCAATCTACACAATCAACTAGGTCAATGAAATTTTTTCAAAATATTTTTTAGATGCCCAAATTGACATTGAAATAGAAAAAAACTTTCTAGTTTTTGCAAAATTGTCCAAATGAAGTGAAACAAATTTTACCATCTATAATAGGATGATTGGCATCAATTCAAATGATTTCAAACTAAAATTCTTAATTATGAAGTCAATAGAGCATGTTCAAATTATTAAGATTTTAAAGTAGATTCTTTTGTCTTCTACAAGTTAAAATAGATTCTTTTGATGAACTTTTCATTTAAAATACAATTATGGCTTATAATTTTATCACAAATACAATGATATTATAAGTTGTATAAATTCTTTGGATGGTAAAAAGAATTATAATTTTTTTTAATATCATGATAAAAGTATTAAATATATAATTATCTTTCTATTCAAGTTCCAGTCACTAATTTAAATTGTTTAACAAATACACTTATTTTTTGAGTTTAAAAAAATTATCATTTTATTTTAATCGATCACCTATATTTGAATATTTCAAATGTCTTAATGTTACTAAATTCCTCATTTTTTCTATTTTTGAATATTTTGACAACAAAAATCTTTGAAATTCAATATTGACAATTGAGAATGTCAAATTATATAAAGCTTCAATATGCATATACTCTTTTCAAATGTTTTTTGATAGTCTAAATAATAGCACTACTATTCTTACAGTATAGTGACAAAAATATAAAACAAACATCTTTCTTAGTAATATTTGTTTATTATGTCTTATATTATTGCCATGGTTAACCCTTCAATACCCAAGGGGCTCAAACACGCCATGTGAACCCATTTTCCGGACTGTACTTGTTGCAAATCTAACATTATAGACTTTCAATCTATGCGGTGGATTTAAAAAAAATGATCATGAGGTTCCCAAAGGAGTGTATTTTGAATTTCAATGGTGAATTGACAAACAATGAGCTTGACTTTCCACTATAATCTAAATTCTGAAAGTTGGTACTTGGAAACAAGCTCTATGGAAAAATGGTCAAAGGTGTTGAGGGATAAAGTGAGTCTAATTTGGCCTACAATTCATTTTTCACCACTTTCCTTTAAGTTATCTTTTATAAATTGTAATGACAATTTTTTTAAAATTCACTATCAATTAATTTGCTAGTAGGTAAACTAACCTATCACTACACTCATTACATGCTTGCCTTTATGTCTCCAAGAGTCAATATTTTTTTCTAGAAATAAAATCACATGGTGTATATATACAAGAACACAAAATTAAAATGATATTTTCTTTTGAGCGGGCCTCACATTATGATTTTGAAACTATGCAAGATAAACTTGTAAATATTACAAAATAAAATTTTGTTTTTAGTATACATTTTTGAAAAGGGCTATACATTTATTGTTCTATAGAAGCAATGTAGTATTAATATTTGATAATTTTAGAAGAATCAAATCTTATTTTACAATATCTACATGCCTTTTCAATTTGTTCTACTACATCTTTAACTCCAAAATGACCCTAAGGACATAATTTGTCCTCAAGCATTTTTCAAAGGTGAATAACGCAAAATTGACTTTGAATGTGGATAAATTTTCAACTACATAATTGGAGGAATTTAGGTTGTGAATCTAGAGTTGAGCATAGATTTCAAAGTTGACATGTTTTTTTATTTAAGGCAAAGGCAAAGGTTAGGTAAGGTTCTATGAGGAGGAAGAAAAGGACCACACTAGCGCAAATGTCAATGCTCGAGTAGGTAGGTTATGATGGGAGCAACTTGGAAAAACTTTGCCTACTTTTCCTCGCCATTCTATCTTTGGTATAGGACACCTTAGGTTTCATGCGGGTCTTGCATCCACCTTCCAACTGCCACCTCTACTTCCCACCAAGGCCACCCTTCCTCTCACCAGGTCACCCCCTCAGTTACCTCACATTGTGATTTTCAGATAAATGCATTGTCAGATTTGTCCAAATTTGCTTTCGTAGTTGTGCGTGTTTATGAATGTTGTGCTCGTCATTCAGATTTTCTTCTATCACTACAATTTTTTTTTCAAAAATAAAGAAGAGTTTTTTCCGTGCATTGTACATGTTTGATACCTTGAACTTTGGCATGGCTGCTTCCAAATTCCCTAGTATCTTTTGCATTTTTGTTCCCTACAATTGTGAGTCATCTTGTCTCCTAACCTTGGAACGTCTTGACTCATTGTAGAAGTGGCAACAGGTGTGAAATGCATAGGAATTTGTAAGAGTGCTATGGGAAAATTGTGACTAAATATTGTTGAAGTGATCGTAAGATTTGGAGCTTTAGGAATTACATTTCCATCGTATGAAGTTAGAAAGCTGATTTATGTAATTCCTGTCAAGATCAAGAGCTTTGACCAGTGGAAAACTAGTGTTGATTACTTTGGGTAGTTGCTAATTGCTTTACAAAAGTCATTGTAATAGTCACCGGAAAGGTTGGAAAAATCATGCAATCAACAATGTATTGACAAAAGCATTTCTACTATGAGCTTGTGATCTCTACTCAGAAAAGGAGGCATAGTCATGGTCGCATCAAAGCTTGCAATTGCAATATTTGTGCTCTCTGAGGCTGAAGACAACATTTTCTCTCCATTGCCCTCATCTCGCACACTTCCTCCGGTTACTGTGTATGGAGGCTTCGGAGACTTGCCCTCATTGGCAAAATCAATAAACTGAGGACCAACATAATAAACAATGCAACTTCATGTTTTATAAAATTAAAATTTTTATATAGTAACTTCATAAAAGCATCCTCTCTACCAGAGTCTAGATATGCTTACATTCCTAGAATGCACATCTCAAATGTTAGCATACTGTCAGTGTAGTTGAGAACTATACTTCTCTAAGTGATGTATAGAAGCTTTCCAAGCCATCGACTACTGCAAATCTCATAGCACCTTCGAAACTTGCTTGCCTATCCACTCATACTAATTACATTAGGCATTTATTTTAATACTCAAATGGACATAGTCTTTGTGATGCCCGCACCTCAACCTATTCACATGAATGAGACAATGCAAATCTTCAAGATGCAACAATGCATTGCAAACTTTGAAGATTCAACAAGGTCTACTACTTCTGAGAGCCTTTGCTCAACATCTCTTTCTTCTACTTATAGAGGCAGTAGAAGAGCATTGACATGTCTATCATTAGAAAAGCATACCTTAGTCCTTAAGAGGACTACTCATTGTCCATAGGAAAAGAATTCTCGAGGAAAAAGGTAGCAGCTGCTATTTAAAACAAGACACTCTGAAATGTTCCCATAAATTACTTAAGGAAACTCTAACATCTAATGCAGATTGTATGAGGGTCTATACATTGAGTTATATTGCAGCCTCATTGCTTGCACTTGAAACTCATGTTTGTGCTCTGAATATATGAAAGTTATCAAGAAACAAAATGTAGTTGATCTCCAACAATGCCCACCTCCAAATTCAGCAACGACTTGTACTTTCCGCTTTACACACCAATCTCGAATTGGCTCTTCACGATTTTTTAGGACCTACCATACATGCAAACATAACCTTCGTATACAGATGACAGTACCAAAACAAACAAGACCAAGAAAAAAGACATCCTGAACGTCTCCATATAAACCGTTAGCAATACTTTGTACAACACCAAGCCGGAGGAGCACCGAGGATGTTGATGTCCCATTGCAGTAGTGGCACCTTGACTATGCTGAGGTCACCTCACCTTCTCGCTCTCATCTCTTACTTCTAGCTTCAACCAATTGCCTCGGAGTACGTCGCTCACCGCTGTAGTAGATAGTGATTGCGTTGAAGGTACTCCTCCAAATGTAAGTGGACCCCTTCACACTGCCAGTAGTTGAGGTTTGTTCGAGTCTTACCAAAGTAGAAGCGACATTTCAATCTACTTTCTGTTTTTACCAATGAGTGAATTCTTGGTGTTTCCAAACAAAACTGTAAGATACATCCTTTTCTCAGCTACCATGGCTTGTAGAGTGATTCAGCCAATAGGAGCTGAAAATCGATTCTTTGCGTAGGTTCTTGGACAAGGCGCTCATAGATTGCTTTGTATAGAATGTACAAATTCACCACACAAGTATCCAACAAGTAAAATAAGAGACGATGCCACCATTTTTGGTAGCGCACTTGTGACAAATATGCCCTCTCATTTGGTCGGCAACATCAACACCTCTCATGAACTCGGTGTATCGTTTGTGAACAAGAGATGTGACAATCTAAACCTCTTTACCACCCATCCAACGTGGCACTGTAGGCCAATCCTACCCCAAATGTGGAAGTGGAGGAAAAAAAGATGATAACAAAAGTACAGGTCTTCTGTCTATCCAAACCACATAGCTAACTTTCTGACTGGAGTGCATGTGCTAAGCAATTATATCCTACAGCTCATTAGCATACAACTGCTGCTGAGAGAGTGGTTGGGTAAATCAACTCGGTTACTCCCAATCATTCTTGTTGCATATGTTCCCAAAGTTGCTAAGTCTATGTATAGTTTGATAGATGTGAAGTAGTTATTAGTTACCACCACATGCCCTTGACCATGTAAACCTTGCATAAGAAACATAACAACCTCATAGCCATTTTTGACTCCATGTCCCTCGCTTCCTCGCCTTGAACTTCGTTGCAGAGATCTTGTGTATACATCAAAATCATCACTTGTAGAAAATTCATCGTCTACAGTGACAAAAAAATGTTGATTTTTTTTGTTAATATCTATGTTGATTAGGACGTGTTGACCTGGATGTTGCATAGCAAAAAAATGTTGATTTAGACATGAAATTGAACACTTTTTTGTTGAGCAAAGAAAAAAAATGTTAATTCGGCAATTAAAAAATGTTGATTTGGCAACAAAAAATGTCCATCTTCACCAATTAAAATTAACCAATTTTATTCTCAAAAATCAAAATTTTGGACCAATGAAGGCTTGACACATCACACATCACTATACAGACAAGCCACCTAGGCGGCCATGCCATGTGGGCAGGGTTGACGAATTTCAATGTCCGCCCCAAAATAGCGTCCGTTTTCCGGACGTCCGGACGTCCGGATGCTAGCGGACGCAACGTCCTGACCGCCGTCGGAAAGCGAACGGGCGGGGCGGATGGCCCGACCGCCTGAGGCGGACGCCCAGATCGTGCGAACCAGATCAGTCCGCGCGTTGATCGGACAGCCGTAATCGGGCGGACAAGCGGACGCTGCGTTCGCCAGGACGCGAATGTCAACGGACGCTACGGACACAGCATCCGCGTCCGGACGTCCGGACATCCTGTCAACCCTGCATGTGGGTGAGGTCACCCCGGGGCTTGAACCCCGGACCTTGGAAGTGACACTCTAAGGTCATGAACCAATGCACCACAAATGCATTTACATGTGCATGGGAGTAAATGTTTTTTATTTAATTAGTTTCTCATTGTTTTTGCATTTGCCATGTGAATTCAGCAGACTTCAAGGGCCGTTTTCACATAGTAAACTAACTTATTTTTTGAGACTTCTAGTTAAGAAAATTTGGGAAATCAAGGTACCTTTTATTTCCAAAAATCCTTTTGCAATTTGGAGTCTTTAATAAAAAGTTACGGACAAAATTCAGAGAGGGTGTTTAAAAGTGTCAAAGAAAAATGGCCATTTCAACCCCTCTTTGAATTTTGTCCATAAATTTTTATTTAAGACTCCAAATTGCAAAAGAATTTTTGGAGTTGAAAGTTACCTTCATTTCCCAACTTTTTTTAGTTGAAAGTTTAAAATAAAAAGGTAGTCTACTATGTGAAAATGACCCTTGAAGTCTGCTGACTTTTAAAAGTATCGATTTGTGAATACTTAAGCTATTAAATTCTTTTTTATCTATATGTTATTTCCTTGAAGCATGAACATGAAATTAAAAAAAAGAAATTTGTGTATATATTTCCAACATATTTTTTCAACATGTACAAGAAGGATGAAAGTTCTACAATTGACGAATGCATTTTGGTAAATAGTGTGAAAGATAAAACCTAACCATTTGTAATAAAATTTTAATTTTTTTACTTTAAAGTTTTCACACCATATGTGCCCAAAGAGTAGCTGTAAGGCACAAAAACTTTTATGACTTTCAGTCACATGATTGTAAAATTACTCAATCATATATAATTTTCATTAATCTTTAGGGACATTGGAAATCTCAAAAAAATTCTCAAAATATCACTTTTTATGAAAAAAAAATTTCAGTTGATTTCCTAAATTTATTTTTACATAAAAATCTTTGAAGTATTCTATTTTGATTAATGAAATGGAAATTATAAAGATTTTTAATTTATTGGTAGTTGTGGAATTTGTATTCTAAAATCAAGTTAGAAATCTTTTTTGTTACTCAATTTCAAATATTGTTAAAGAAGAAATAAAAACATTGGATTTACATCATTTATTACAACATTACAAATTATTCATGATTGAAATTGTCATTCCTAAATTCTATAATTAAATTTTAAAGAACTTTGAACTTTAAATTATAACAAGTAATCCCTTGAAGATGTTAATCTTTTAATGAAAAGTTATAAACAAAATGGAAATAGGTATTAGAAATAATTTTTTTTATGAATTTAAGAAACTTTGGAGGTTGTTTTGGCATAGTAGAAGAACTTTTTTGAAAACATTTTAAACTAATAAAAGTTGGTAGTTCAAACAAGCTTTCATCTCCAAAATTTCATTTGAGGTCTGGAGATTTTACTCAAAAGTTTTGGACAAATTTTAGAGAGAGGTTGGGAAATCATTACTTTTGACATTTTTGAACATTCTCTTTGAATTTTGTCCATAACTTTTGATTGGAGAATCAAAACTTCAAATGGATTATTAGAGATGAAATCTTGTTTGAATTACCAACTTCTATAAGGTCAAAATATTTTCAAAAAAGTTTTTCTATTATGCCAAAACGGCCTCCAAAGTCCACTAAATTGTTTTAAAATAATTTGCAACATTTTTTTGAATTTCAGTAATAACTTTTGATTGAACAATTGAACTCTCAAATGGATTATTGGAGATGAAAGTTGGTTCAATTTCACAATTTTTTTTTTAATCCAAGCTTTTTTGGAAAAAATTCATTTATTATACAAAAATTACCTCCAAAGTCTGCTGACTTTAATGGATACCAAATTGTATGTGAACACTTAATTTAAAAGAAAATTACATTGTACAATGAAGATTCCAAAATATTCTAGAAGATTTCAGAAGATTCCAAAACATTTCAAAAGTGTTCAACAAAAATTTGTTGATTTTGTTATTGTACTATCCAAATGAACCAAAAAAATGTCACCATTAATAACAAAATATAAAAACGGATATTACAGTACCTAAATCAACAAAAGTATGTTTTTTTTTTGTTGATTTGGACGTCATTTTCTAATAATGCATAAACGTATTTATTCCTCGCATCTGCCAAGCACCAGACTTTAATGCTCCACTTGGTGGATTTTTTAAACAAATATTACCGGATTAGGCATTACTTTCCCTTATATCAAATCATTGACTTGTTCACAATTACTTCCTAGTGAAGGTTCAAGTTTAAGAACCATCTTCCTTTGATTTCAACAAGCAACCATCCAAACTTAACAATTTGATCTCTACGATTCAGGCCACCTTCTATAGTTGAACTTTTGATTTCAGTACGCCTTGCGACTTGGAAGCTTTTTAATCTCTATCATGAGTGAAATTCCAAAGAATGCTTGCAATTCCATTGGACAAAGTCCCTACTAGTATGCACCTCTTATTGGCAACTATATAGAGAAAGATTCATTTGAAAGCTTCATCTTATTTGATATTCTTTTTCTTTGTTTTTTATTTAGATTATACTATGTCAAATTGGACGGATTTTTCTAAGTTTTAAATGAAGGATCTCAATTGGAGTGTGAGTTTGAATTTTTTTTATCGCAATTGTCAAATCAACCACAATTGCCACTAGGTTTTTTATTGTTACATGAGTGACCAAAAGATGAAATTGAGACTTTTCGACCATCGAAACAACCTCGCGTGAAGAAACGATGACACAATAATTTTCAATGTGACGCTCGAGCATTGGTGATTTTGTTGTAAATTGAATATATTGAGTTTAGTAGTCGTAAAATCACATTTGAAGGATGTTTTGAAGGTTTAAATGATGAACAATATTATTGCATAGTGAGGCCTATTAAAGGGATTTGTGGTCTTCAACGATGGTTAGAAGAACTAGTCAATCCTTTAACTAAGGTAGATCATGCTGATTATGTTGTTGCTATCATTAAATGTATTCTCAAATTCTTTTAAATGGAGTGATATTTCGATTAGAGCTCTAATTTTTTTATCTCTATTAGATACATGTTGGGTTTTAGTACTTCATTCTATGGTTGAAGTAATTTCCCACAATGATTTTGTATTTGTGAAGTTATATGAGGAAAATATTCAAATAATTTGCCTTTTAGGTGAATTTAAATTAAATTTTCTTCAAAAATAAAGAAAATTTAAACTTAAAAATTAAAGGTTGAAGTTGGAGATTGAAGGAAGTTTTGAAGACTTGTGTATATGTGGCTTGTAGCTTTGTATAATTTATTGTTGTAGGCAGCATGGGTTACACCAATACTAGCCTCATTTTGTATTGTGGGTAACAAAGTGAGGTTAATTGCTCACATGGTCAAGAATGGGCGACAAGGTAAGATTATTGGCCCACATAGTCGAGATTTGTTTGTTCTCATGGTAAAGTTTGATTTTTAAAGCTGGTCACCAAGAGTTTGAAAGTTTCAAAGCCAATCTTTCGAACAGTTCAACTCATGGTTTAGCCATTCCGTTTTACTCATCCGAAGTTGTCGGATTTTATTACACACTTTAACCCTTATATCCATTTAGAATCAACCAATATAAGATAAGTTAATGGATAGTAATTTGATGGCGATTTAGAAGATTCAACGTTCAAGTTTGAAAATTCAACACAACTACGACTTTTGGTTTTGAACCATAATAATTTAATGGGTGAATTTATTGTGACAAGCTTACTTATATTCATCTTCTTTGTTACTTTATTGGTTGTTAATAGGGTGAATCTCAGGGTTGACACGACGTCCGGACGCGGACGCTGTGTCCGCAGCGTCCGCTGACATTCGCGGTCCGGCGGACACAGCGTCCGCCTGTCTCCCGTCCGCCTATCCCCCGTCCTCCTGTCCGCCTGATTACGGCCGTCCGATCGACGCGCGGACTAATCTGGTCCGCACGATCTGGGTGTCCGCCTCGGGCCGTCCGCCTTGTCCGTCCGCTTTCCGACGGCGGTCGGGACGTTGCGTCCGCTAGCGTCCGGATGTCCAAAAAACGGACGCTATTTTGGGGCGGACGTTGAGATTCATCAACCCTGGTGAATTTGCAAGTGACGAGTTTACTTGTTTTTTTATCATCTTATGACTTCTTTCATTCTGAAGCCATTTTTGGTCGTAGTTAAATTCTCTGTGATTTTCCGAAGCAAATGCTTTCAACATGACAATGGATATCGGATACAGATACAATATTAGATACAAATATGTACTAAATATTAATACAAATATCAAATATAGACACAATACCAGATACGAATACGAGATAAATTGTCCCATATTGATTGTCAAACAAGTTGGTTTTTGAAATTACAAGAGGGGGGAGAGGTAGTTGGAAATCAAAATTTCAAAATTTCAAAATCCGAAATTTCAAAATCTCAATGTCAGGGTTGATGAATCTCTACATCCGCCCGAAAAAGGCGTCTGTAATCCGGACATCCGTCCTCACGAACGCTAGCGAACTCAGCGTCCCTCCCGCTGTCGGAAGGCGGACGGACGGGGCGGACGGCCAGATCATGCGGACCAGATTAGTCCACATGTCGATCGGACGGTCGTACCAGGACGGACAGGGGGATAAGCGGACGGCGTCCGCGAATGTCAACGGACGCTGCGGACACAGCGTCCGCGTCCGGACGTCCGACCATCCTGTCAACCCTGCTCAATGTATTGTATGTTGTGACACAATGTATCATAATGCACTAAAAAGTGGCAATAATTGCTAGACTACTATAACAAGAAGAGCAAGTAATTTTTTTTGTCTATATTACTAGGTTTTCAAATTGTCACCAAGTCCACAATTACTTCATAATTTCAATTGCATTTAATATCAATAAACATTCAACTAATCAATCTCAAGAATCATTAGAGACAATTGCAAGCCTTGAGAAGGCCTTTCTAGATAGCAAGTAGTTTAAACACTATAAAAAACCTACGTTTTAGATGATGAGCCTAGATTTTTTTAACAAATTTTTTTGACATCTATATTGACATTTAGTTGTTCTATATCAAAAATAACATGTAATGAAAATTATGAAAAACAAAAAAACACCTAATGTCAATATAGATGTCAAAAAAATTTGTTTAAAAAAATTTGAGGTTGTTCAAGAAAATATGAGTTTTTTTATAGTGAGAGGAAGGACAACAAGAATCTGAATCTAAAGTGTTATCAATAGTGCCATATCTTGATCTGTAAAAAATGCCTGCCAATAAGTACATGATGCACTTCTTGTACAACAAACAACTAAGAGTATTTTATTTGACCATATGATAACACCAACTAGCCATCATGAGTTTTTGAGTACATTACACAATACAAAAGTCGTTTTGAATTGTCTCCAATATAATTTAATAGTCCATTAATTTGCATTATTTATTCATTGAGAGGGACTTGTGTGCATAGGAGCAATTAATAAATAGATGTTGCAAAGACTAGTGCATTACAAAAGAGTAAAATATTGTGTACTCATGAATTACAACACTTCTTGGTCGTCATTTCTAGGTGAGACATTTTAGACACATTATCCAGCTTGAGGCTACCACATTAGTTGAGTTTTGTTTTTTCAATGTACTTCTTTGTCTAACAACAACAACATAAATGTACAGCCTGCTTAAACTTGTGCACTGGTGGCTTCATACCTAGAAGCAAAAGTCAAAGTCATGTATTGCCCAAAAGCTCTCTAAAGCACCCCTTGATGACCCCAAAATTTTTCTAAAGGTAGCATTAACCAAAAAAATGAGCCCTTGAATAATCTGCAAGTTCTAACCAGGGTTGATAGGACGTCCGGACGCGGACGCTGTGTCCACAGCGTCCGCTGACATTCGCGTCCTGGCGGACGCAGCGTCCGCCTGTCCCCCGTCCGCCCGATTACGGCCGTCCGATCGACACGTGGACTGATTTGGTCCGCACGATCTAGGCGTCCGCCTCAGGCGGTCGGGCCGTCCGCCCCGCCCGTCCGCTTTCCGACGGCGGTCGGGACGCTGCGTCCGCTAGCGTTCGGACGTCCGGAAAACGGACGCTATTTTGGGGCGGACGTTGAAATTCGTCAACCCTGGTTTTAATCCTCCCTTCATGCAAATAAAGAGGAATTCTAACTATTTTTTATTTTTTATTATTTTTTAATCAAAGTAAAAAACGTAGCACTTCCTATGCCACATCAGCGCCACAAAAGATTTTAAAGTGTTTCCTTTTTAATTTTATTTTTTTCCAGAAGAATTATTTTTTTAATTTCTTATACTTGTAGTGCGGGATGCCAAAATATAAATTCTCAATGGCCCTTACTAGAATTCAGAGTTTTTCTAATGATTTGGTTCAAAAACACTACAACAAAAATCTATAGAATTATAGAAGTAAGATCCATCTTTGTACCACCTTGAAAAGAATCCACATCTCTAAACCATCAAATGCTTGTGAGCCCTGTAATTGTCACTTGGGGCTCGGAATTTTTTTTTTCACTTTTTGCTCATTTTTATAGGTAATTATGGTAAAATAGGCTAAGAAAGTGGAATTAGAGAATAGTTGGGAGAAACTCCATACTTATGGGATAGTATTCAAAAAAAGTCTTGAACTCCATAAAAGTTGCATATTGATGACTTTAGAAGTCTAATTAGGTGTTTAAGCATTGAATTAGGAGGATGGGAATACTGTAGTACCTCTGCAATTTTGGCAAAAATGAATTGTTTTTAAACAGGGTTGACAAATCAGTACGTCCGTCCTCATGGACGCCAGCGGACGCAGCGTCCCTCCTGCCGTCGGAAGGCGGACGGGCGGGACAAGGCAGATAGACGGGGTGGGGCGGGGCAGTTTGGGTAGGGCGGTCAGGTGGAAACAAGGCAGTCGAAGCGGACGGGGCGGACGGGGCAGATGGGGGGACAGGCGGACGCTGTGGACACAGCGTCCACGTCCGGACGTCCCGGATGTCCGACCGTCCTGTCAACCCTGTTTTTAAAGATATCATAATTTCTTAAAATTATAATGATAATTGCCGAAAATTTTGAAAATTTACAACACTAATTGCCAAAATCAATGGAAATATGTGATTATCTACGATTAAGTAATCTTGCTAGAATCATAATGAACTAATTGATTAGATTATTAAAAAAAATAAAAATAAACAAAGTTAATAAGAAGGTATAATATAGAGTCCAATGATCATAAATCATGTGTACAACAAGATCATCAATCATCAAGAGATTTGTTAATGGAAACATCAAGGATTTTCATCATTGAAACTAAGTGGGAGTAAAAGATGGAGAGGTTGTTTTTATAATGAAACTCATTCTCTCTCAAGAATCCTCAAAGGATATAGGGTAAGTTGAAGTCAATAACTTGACCTCTCATTGTCAAAGGATAATACTTATGTTCAAAGCAGACTTTTAGATCTCATTTTAATATAGTATAATAACATTTTTCAAAAAAACTTTGATTTGAGAAAAGTTGAGAAATAAATTTAACTTTCATTTTCAAAGATCCTTTTGTGATTATGAGCCTCTAAAAAAAAGTTATAGACAAAATTCAAAGGGGATGTTTGAAAATGTCAAAGAAAATGTTCTATCTAACTCCTCCTTGAAATTTGTTCACAACTTTTGATTGGAAGATCAAAATCTCAAAAGGATTTATGGAGATGAAAGCTAGCTTTATTTTCCACAATAACATGTTCAATTTTTTTTTTTAAAAGTTGTTCTACTATGCCTAAATGAGGTTTGAAATTATAAATTGAACACATTTCTTATATTTGACTTCACTATGAGCAATTGAACTCCTACTAATCCTAACTATTTACATATCCTACATGGGTTGTTTTACCTTTTATCATACAATTTGTATAAAGATATTGTCTTCAAACACCTCACTTTTGTTGATGTATTACTTATTGAAGGTGCATGCCAAATTTTTTATTAATTCACTATCCAAGATGAAAATTGCAATAATTAATTTTTTTTTGCCAAAATTAAAAAATCAAATTTTATTAAATATTTGACAGAGGGTGCCGAAATTAATGAGGTAGTATGGTAGTTTTAGCCTAAAATCAAAGATGGTGTAAACACTACGACTTTAGAAGGATTTGGTCTACAATAGTACAAATGACCACATTGGCTAAGATGGACAAAGCAGAATTTACAGACATTGTAGGTGGCAGTCATAGTAAGAGGAAAGGTGTTTCATAACAAGGAAACATGCTAGGAGCATAATGATAAAGCCATATTGCCAAGATTCTCTTGTATGGGAATGATTCTTTTCCAGAGGAATTAAACTGTTAAGATTTCCTTAGAAGGAAATGATTCTTCCTTGGAAGAATGAAATTGCTACAAAATCCTTGTACGGAAATGATTCCTCCCTAGAGGAATTTAATTTCAAGGAAGTAAATTTATTTCTCTTTGAGAAACTATAGGATGAACTTGAAAATTTGCCTAGAAAATTTGGGGACTTCTTGGAAGTTACTCAAAAAGTTTCGTAAATTTTCGAATTGTAAAACATGACTCCATGGGAAGTCAACTAAAATTACCAAAAACAGATAAATTCATATAAATTCATTCGGTGATGGTAAAATCCCACTAAAAATTAGGATAGTGTGTTTAGGTCTAAATAAGCGCCTAATCAAATTTTGCAACATTCTGACAGCGGCAACTACCCAAACCGGTGGTGCTAACAGTTTTTAACGAAATTACAAAACCTTTTGTGCATTGATCTTCAAATTACAGCCAAATGAAGGCCAAATTGGGACATCTTTGACTCTTTCCATCTATTTTTGGACCTTTTGGACAACCTTAGCCAAACAGAATTAGTAAAAGATGCAAATCCCAAAACTTAGATTTTTCACGTTTCAGACTATGATGAAGAGTGTTATCTTTTGTGAAGAAAATTAATGTAAAATTTGGGATAGAGGGTCCCTAGGCTAATTTGGGTCTTTTGGAGTCAACGAAGAAGTCTATTTTTTCATTGGAGTTTTTTTCCAAAAGTTAAAGAAGGATCAACAATAGGATAAAAATAGGTATAGTAATAATTGAATTTGGTAGTTTTTTAATTACATAGGTAGTTTGTAACGTAAATAGAGGTAAGTAGGGGCCTTGAAAATGTATAAAAGGACCTCCGCTGACTCTCTTTGCACCCCCTTCTTGCATTTTGTTGATGCCATTTTGTGGCCACGTATTGAGTTCTTTGATGTGTGCTAGGACTCTTATATTTTCATTACATTCAAACATATTTGGCTTGTATTTTTTTTAAATCTTTGTCGTGAAGTTTATTGCAAAAGACATGGGGATTCTTCTGAATTTACTTGTGTCCGTTTTATACTAACGCTAAACACCTCTTGACCGAATTTTGGTGATGCCATTAGTCAAGAGGTCTTAGGAATTGTTTATGTTGGAAGTTGTGTAATACTGATCATTTCAAGTTGGTAACTTGCGTAGAATTTCAAAACTATTAGTTGAAGAAAATCCCTTAAGAATTTGGCTTGGAATAAGTTTGTCTAGTGTTGTGGTTGTTTTTATTTGCACTTGTAGTACTTGGTGAATGGGTGGGAATCAAGCCTCACCAATTTGATTAGTTCTAACATTGACAAAACTTTGCTTAAAATTCGGGGCCAAAATCCCCAATATGGCAAAGCTTCATTCTTCCAACAAATTTTCTTTACTATCATTTGTTTGCATCAGTTTTCAAGTTAAATTGGTTAAAAAAAGTCTCTATTAAGAGACCTCTAAAAGAAATAACCACCTTCAATTAATTGTTGTGTGTGAAAGACAAGTGGAAGCAGAAAATCCACTCCAATTAGCTAATCAAAGCCAGTGTTGTTGGTATCCCTTCACCTAGATACTCATTATCTAACTGGTCATTACCATCATATTAAAGGGATTGTTTACATGTCATTTTAAATTTTTATCAATTCCCTAGGGTCCGATCTACTTCTAGTGAGTCTAGCAACTCAATTACAAAACTTCAATAGGAACCAAGGTCCCCCAAGAGAACCCAGGAATGTTCCCATTATTGTCTAGCCTAATAAATTCGTTTATAATAAATTATAGCAGTCAAGGTCTCTAGAAGAACCTAAGGGTCCCTCCCAACTATTGTCTAGCCTTAGATATTCATTTATCAAAATTTAGAGAGAACCTAGGACCTTTTCATTACTAGTTAGTCTAAAAAATTCAATTATAAAATTCTAAAGAGAAGCCAGGGTCTTTCGAGAGAACCCAAGTATCCTCCCTCATTGCTATCTAGTCTAGGAAATTCACTTATCAAAAAATAGAGCGAACTAGGGTCCTCCAAGAGACTGAGAGCCTTATTCACACTGGTCACTCTAAACTTAAATTATAAAGCCTAGAAGAGAGAACTTAGGGCCCTACTTATTGTCCAGTAAAGAAGTCCATTTATCGAAAATAAAACGAATCCAAAGTCTCGTGAGAAAACCCAGGGTTATGTGAGAAAATCCAGAATCCTACTTCTTATTGGTCAATCTAGCAACTCAATTATAAAGCCTCAATAGAGAACCAGGGGCCTTCCCATTACGATTCAACCTAAGAAATTCATTTATAAAAAATTAGAGAAGTTAAAATCTCCAAGAGAACCTAGGGGTTCATCTAAATTGTTGTCCAATCTAAGAGTTCATTTATCCAAAAAGAATAGAGAGAACCAAGGTTTTCTTGAGAGAACCCAAGATCTTGTCAACCACTAGTTAGTTTAAACTTCAATTATAAAGCCTCAAGGAAAGAACTTAAGTTGTGTCCAATATTGTCTAGTTTTACAAATTCATTTATCAAAATTTAGAGAGAACCAAGGTTTTCGAGAGAACCTAAGTGTCCTTGCCCATTACTATCCAGTTAAGGAATTCGATTATTTAGAAAACAAAGAGAGCCAAGGTCTCTCAAGAAAACCCAAAGCCTCTTCAATTACAGTCCAACTTAGAAATTCACATATCAAAAATTAGAGAGAAAGAGAGCTAGAGCCTCTCGAAGGAACCCAAAGGTCCTTCCCAATTGCTATCCAGTCTAGAATTCATTTATTTAAAAAAGAATAGGGAGAACTAGGGTCTCTGCGGGAGAACCCAAGGACCTGTCAACTACTAGTCAGTCTAAACTTCAATTATAAAGCCCAAAGGAAGCCAAAGTCTTCCGAGATACCAAGGGTCTTGTCAACTATTGATCAGTCTAAACTTCAATTATAAAGCCTCAAAGGGAAACCAAGGCCTCTACAAGAGAACCTAAGGCCTTCTAATTACTATCCAGCCGAAAAATTCATTCATAAAACTTCAAAGTAGGGCTCGAGTTTTCGATAGAAGCTAGAGCCTCATTCCATCTCCAATTCACATCAAATTTCAAATACAACTTAATCCAGCTTATCTCAAGCTGCTATCAGTATCTTGAAGTCCGATATGATCTCCATCAGGCTCTTCTACTTTCCATTAGGTTCATGCATAAGATTGAAGAATTTTGCCAAACAAGCAACACAAAAAACAATTTTTTTTTTTTGCTTTCTTCTAGTAAAAAGCCAGAACTACATTCCTCGACAAAGAAAGAATTGGACCTGCGGCCTTTTCTGTGGGAGGTTTTCCATTCATCCCTAAATGTATATCTCTATCACCAAGATTACCATTCTCGTAGCTGTCATCTTTGTCAACCCACTAGCCCGTTTAGTACTTTCTAAGCCTAACCGATGTTAGTCAACAACCATAAGTCGTTCATTCTCCCCCAAGGGACTCTCTTTCACCATTGATTCTCGATATACTCAAGTAAGGGCGTCAACCTGTGATGAGAATAATTCCCCTTAGTTTATAAGAGCGGTTATTGTCAAGATTCGTCCGCCTACACTTACACAAGCCACTTCCCTAACTCCGTAGCATTGCTTGCTCTTCGCAAGTCAGCGGAAGTTGGATTATTGCCCAAGGTCCCAGCAAAATGTAGAGCGTCAATAGGTTTTAGATGCGAAGCTTTGCACATCAAAAAATTCCGATAGGGTGCTTTTCTCCCCCCTCAATTAGAACTATACGTGCAAGTTTCTTTGCATGTAGTTTGTCCATGGCAAAAAATCTTAGCTTTTGTGGCTTCTTGCCGTATAAGTACTACTCGTTGGTCCCCTCTGCACATGGATACACGGCTACTATGCGATTCTATCCCTCCTCTTCCGCATGCACCTCATAATTATCTGGGTTGACAGGATGGTTGGACGTTCGGGACGTCCGGACGCGGACGCTGTGTTCGCAGTGTCCGCTGACATTTGCGGTCCCGGCGGACGCATCGTCCGCCCGTCCACCCCAGTATGGCCGTCTGCCCGGTTACGGCCGTTCGATCGACACGCGGACTGATGTGGTCCGCACGATCTAGGCGTGTGCTCCGTCCGTCCACCCCGCCCGTTCGCCCGTCCGCCTTCCGATGGCGGGAGGGACGTTGCGTTCGTTGGCGTCTGTGAGGACGGACGCCCGGGTTACGGATGCTATTTTGGGGCGGACGTACTGATTTGTCAACCCTGGTGTCCGTAGCGTCCGCTGACATTTGCAAGTCTAGCGGACGCAGTGTCCGCCGCGCCCGACGTCGCCGTTTGCCTCGACCGCTTGACTGCTCCGACCGCCCTATTCCAATCGTCCCGCGGTCGCCTGTCTGCCTCGCCCGTCCGCCCATCCCGTCCGCCCATCTTGTCTGCCCCGCCCGTCCGCCGTGGCTGAGGCGTCCGCTTTCCGACGGCGGAAAGGACGCTGCGTTCGTGCGAACGGATGTCCGGATTATGGATGCCTTTTTCGGGCGGACGTAGAGATTCGTCAACCCTGATAACTATGGCATTTGTAGTATAGTGTGATCTACTTTCTAGATTCGGCTACAGCTACTTTGACAAGAGCCCTTTGGTCTTTGGGTCTTAAGTGATGTAGTGCAAGCTGGTTTGTGCTATTGCACAAGTTGGATCCATCCATGTATTGTAAGTGATCTGCCCGACTATAGCCATGCTTCACTCTAGAATAAGGTTCTTTGAGTGTAGTTATCTTACTAAGTAAAGCGGGGCTTTGATTTTATGTAAAACTTTTCTAGATTTCTCAAAAAAGTGAGTAGTATATTGACGCTACCTTCTGCCCCTTTTTTGTGATCTGCAAGTTCAGACCAAATTTGTAGAAAACAGCCTCCACCGGCTATAAGCTATGCTATTTAGCCAAAGTAAAGGCGTGGAAGGCACTACCGGTTTGTCGCGCTTTTTATTGGAAATAGTTTCAGTAGTTGCTTTTCACTACAAAAAAAACAGTGAATAAATGATTGCGATAAATGACTGTACAACAATCATTTAGGACATTTTTGACTACATTGTGACTTCTGGACTTGCAGTCATTGTGGACAAGTGTATGACTGTAGTGACTGGTAGTGTATTATCACCATCTTGAATGAAAAAAGGATGACAGGGTCTATGTGGCACTTGTGATTTTTGGGCAATTAGTTAAGAAAGTGTGGGCAGTTGCCCATTCCACTCCAAAATTTTGGAGAAGTGGCATGACGTCAGCAATGTTGGAGTCACTCTGGAGTCACTATGGAGTCATTGGTAAGTGGACATGGATTGACACGTCAGCACCCTCTGTAGCTATTTCAAAGTCATTCTACAGTCCCGAAAAGTGCTCCAGATGGTTTGCGTGGTAATTTCCTGAAGTCATTTTTAAGTTTATGGGTGAGTTGTTTTAGAGTTATTCTATGGGTATGGAAAATTTCTTGGTTGCTGACACGTGGCGATGTGATGATTTATTTGAGAGTCATTGTGGAGTTATTTTGCAGTCGGTTTAGGGGGATGACAAATATCCTTGTTCACACATAGTTGATTAATGAGTCATTTGTGAGTCACAGTAGATGTCGCAGCACAGGGCAGGTCAATTCCCCATTATACTCACAAAAATCGCTCTAGAGTATAACTAAGTGACTCTAAAGATCGAACCCACGAGATCCTGTGAAGTATCTAGCTCTATTAAGCAGTTAAGCTCAGTCAGTATGCCAATCTTACTTTCCGGTCCTAGATCTAGAACCAGAAATACCACCACACCGGATAACTACAGACCGGATTACTCCTTCTTCCGGTCCTACTAACTATCCGGTCTGTACAAATACCCAAATCCCAGGATCTCACAACTTCCGATGCTGGAAATCCTTTCTGATCAATCCGGTCGGAATGGTCATCCTGTACTCGTAATCCTATCCGGTTTGGTTTTGCCTCTGTTTCACCATCAGAGGGGTCGCCGCTTAATTTTGAGAGTGGTAGGCCCACCACTCCTTCCGTGACTTATAGTGGCTGAAGACCCACTGTCCTACCTTCTAGACTCCTAAGCTAATCCGGATCCGGTTTGGTCCTTCACAACAACCCAGATAGCAATCCGGGTCGTAGGTCACACAAAGACCCCACACTCGACCCTCTCGTACTACAACGACCTTGATGCTACTTCCGATCCGTGCGAAGACAGGTGGTTACAAGTGCACCCGTCCGTTCCAACATCAACTAAAGTTCTTCCGTTACCCCTACGGGTGGTGAGACCTCACAGGAGATCGGACACTCGACCGGATTTCCCACCCGGGAGTTCTAGCGCAGCTAAGGAATCCCTCCCTACCCGCCTAGCCTAACAACGGCTTTCTCACCCGGAATCTCAAACTCTAGATGTGCTGAGGAACTAAGTTCACTCCCAACTCTTCGGTACCTACTCACATGCACCTTGGATCGGAAAATAAACACCAAGGGGAGAAATCACTTACAAACTAACTCGTACTATCCTAACTCCACATTATACAACCCTGTCGCGCTGGAGAGAGATACACAACGAAGAGAATGGAAAGGTACAAGAAGTTTGCAAAATGAACAACTCCCAATTCCCATCTCAGGAACCGATTTATATACAAAGGGTCAAAACCCTAAAAGCACAAAAAGGAGCGGAAAACCCGTGGGGGTCCGCCGCCACCTAAATCTAACTTCCGGTCTAACCTAATACTATTGAGCCGGATCCGGATCCGGATCCGCTCCTACTCCTAACTGAAATTAAAATCCTATCTACCCTACAACTCTAGATCCTATCGTCGGGCTTCCGACCTCCGGGGTTAGCTCCTCGAAGACTTCGCTCAAATTTCGGACCCGTTCCCCCTCCTCAGGATTCGGTCCGGGTGGAGACTCCAAGTCGATGGTAATATCCGGTCTCGAGCCCGGAGTCCCAGTCCGTGCAGACTTCTTGGACTCAGGAGTCCAATCCTTCCTGTCCTTTGCCATAGTTGCATCCGGAAAGAGGTCCGGTAGAGAGATGTCCGAAAGGTGAATACCTTTGTCGCACGTCGCTCCCGTCAGCTTCCGGCTGCTCTCCTCGATCCGGTCCGCAGACTTCCGCCCCTCCACCATCGCCGTCTCCACCTGCTCGGCGAAGTCCGCGAGAATCCGGACCATCCGGGAACCGGATAGTTTCTTCTCTTCGTGGATCTTCTCGTCGAAGAGCTTCGCCTTGGCCGCTGCCGTTCCGGTCTCTCCCAGGACCGCCTTGATCTGCTCGGCCACCTTCCGAGTCTCCTCCGCCATCTCCCGAGCGGCAGTCACGTCTTCCTGATAGGCGAAAAGTGTTGCCTTCAGTTTATCTACCTCCTCCTGCAACCGGCGGATCTCGGCTTCCTGCTTCCGGGTCTCTTCCGGATTCGTGATGCAGTGCGCCACTTGTTCCGCCAAGTTGCTGTCCGGTGCAGCACCCACCAACTTGCCGATTGCCGCAAGCGTCCTGTGCTTCACCTCCCAATCCGCCCTGATGTTGCAGAGGACGTTGATCAGACCGTTGAATGGATCTTGCATATCCGGATCTCCCCCGGAATTGGTCTTCTCGGCTTCCGGTTTCTCTTCCGGGGCCGGTTTGTCTTGACCGGGAGGCGTCCCGCGCTTGTGTGGAGGCGTCAGCTTCTGTCGCTTGATCGGCGGCATCAACTCCTCCTCTTCCTCGCTGGACTCCCGGTCTGACTCGGAATCGGATTCCGCTTCGTCATCCGTCTCCGACTCCCCATACTTCAGCAGCACTTCCTGCGTCTTCCACGCCTTCTCCTCTATGTTGGTGAGGACTTGGTTCTCCCGATAGAGGTGGAAGAGGTAAGGGCACACTG
Source organism: Pseudoscleropodium purum (assembly GCA_963969395.1). Lineage (NCBI taxonomy): Eukaryota > Viridiplantae > Streptophyta > Bryopsida > Hypnales > Brachytheciaceae > Pseudoscleropodium > Pseudoscleropodium purum. Next base: position 9,945,612 of record OZ017802.1, read on the forward strand.
GAGTGGCCCTTTTCTTCCCAACCCTACTAACAAGCTGGGCCACGAGATCGGAAATGATCCGTGCCCAGTCCACTTTCCGGGTACCACTGAGGGCACCGAAAATGGTGTTGCCGAGGGTGATCGTCACCCTGGTCGGCTTCTCCGGGTGAAGAACCGGAACCAGGAATTGCAGGAGCCGACGGTGTCGGTCATCCAAGCAATCCTCGACCGCGTATCCGTCCTTCGGGTTGACGGCTCCCTTGAACTTCCCTCGGACAAACTCATCCTTCCGGCTCGCCATTCCCAAACCTCCTGCCCGGAAACCGTAAACCGCTCTCCACATCCCCTCGTTCCAGCTGACGGGAGCTCCCCTCACGGTGTTGTCAAACTGGTTGGACAGCTTTCCGAGGAGCTCCTTGACCATTCTCTCCTCCCTAAAACCCCAAGGTTTCTCGGCAAACCCTACGCAACCCATGGATCTGAGATCATCCATGAGTTCAGCCTTTTCCGGCTCTGTGGAGGGAATAACCGGAATGACTTTCCGGAGCTTCACCTCGCCTCCAGAGGGACTCGCTTGCCTCGACCTACGTAGCTGAGGCATTCCCACTCACATCTACCTCACTCTCTCCTAGCCGCACGTCCCGTTCCTCACTTCCTCTCTCCGATCTCAACCGGAAGCAGAACAGACAAAACACAAACGCTCAGATGCACAAACGACAAAAACTCAACCGCGCACGCTCAAGGTCGAGTTTCTAAAAGGGGGTGCAACAGTGAAAGCTCCTCCTTTTATAGTCCCTGGACCCTTTCCGGTTTGTCATCATGAATCCGGTTTACCATCATAATCCGGTTCATCATCATCATCCGTTCCTAGACCTAATCCGGGATACATTCCGTTTCCGTCGTTAGTTACTCCTGACCGGATTAGATCCAAGAGGTCCACTACTTCACGTTCCGTGCTAATTCTGAGTTTTCCTTCCTCACCCTATCGGATCCGGTTAGCTAATGACTAGTTTCCGTTCCTATTTTGGTGTATACTAAGAAAATCAAAATTCTAAGCTGCGACATTACCCCTTCCTCATCTGTGAGCGTCCCCGCGAACATTATTGACCTTCCGTCGAAGAAGTAGCCACCAAATACTTTTTTACTCTTGATCCGTTCACACGAGTGTCAAGCCACTGGCCCTGCAAATTCGCAAGTTGCAAAGACCCATTTTGAAAAATTTGAATGACTCGGAAAGGTCCCATCCATCGGGTATGCAATTTTCCTGGAAACTCTTTGTGACGGTTGTCATAAACTAGCACCAGACCGCCTTCCTGGATTCCATGATCAACTGGAAGTTTCCGGTCATAATCTTTCTTGCGTTTGAATTGCACTTCCATGGTTCTCTCAAGAGCTGCAATTCGGGTTTCTTCCAGTTCTTCAATCGCGAGGAGTCGCGGAAGTATATCCATTCTGGTCTCCGCATTCCGGGCTGCCATGACACGGAATGTCTCCACTTCTAACTCCACCCCATGAACTGTATTTTGGCCAAAGACCAAAAAGTAGGGCGTTTTTCCGGTTGTGCTCTTCTCCGCCGTATTGTACGCATGCACGGCCGAAGGTAGTTTCCGGTCCCAATCCGTCTTGTGAGCGGAAACCATCTTGTTCAAGATCTTCCCAATAATTCCGTTCGCCCGCTCGGTTAATCCATTCGCCTTTGGATTATAAGGAGTCGTCTTCCGGTGCTTGATAAGATATTTGGTAGTTAGGTCGGAGATGACGTCATTGAGGAAATGGGTTCCTCTATCACTGACCAACTCCAGTGGGTGGCCAAATCGCATGAGGATTTCTTCAAACAAAAAGGACGCGGAAGTCTCGGCATCGTTTTTCCGGGTTGCTCTGGCCTCCACCCACTTGGTCGCGTAATCCGTGGCTAGGATTATGTACCTCTTCTTCCTAGTACTGACCGGAAAAATGGGTCCAATAAAGTCGATCCCCCATTTCTCAAACGGTGCTAAGGGAATTATGGGAGTGAGCGGCCAATGATTCCGGAAAGATGGTGCTCCTGTCCGCTGACACTGATCGCAACTCCGAACAAAATTCCTCACATCCCTGTGTACATACGGCCACCAGTATCCGGCGGATCGGATCCGGTTCACCGTAGTAACAAAGGCAAAATGTCCTCCGGAACTCCCGCAATGGAGTGCCCGGATGACTTTCTTCCGGTCCGAAGGTTCCAAACATCGCCTAAGGACGTCGTCCGCCCCTAACTTGAAAAGGACTCCCCTAATCATGGTATAAGGAGCCGCTTTTCTCTGAAAGATTTCTTTCTCCTCTAGACTCATCTGTTCCGGATATTTGGAATTCACTAAATAGCTAATGATATCCCGGAACTCCGAAACAGACTCGTTGCTTAGGTGAAAAACTTCTATCAAGGGAAAATCCGGTTTCTCCATTTCAACCGGAATCTCCAGAGAATCCGGAAACTCATCCGGAAACTCAGCGGAAATATCCGCCACGGATTCCGGTCCTCTTTGTCTCGAGAGGTAATCCGCGTTCGAGTTTGCTTTTCCGGGTTTCACTACGACCTCGTAATTAAACTCTTGTAAAAGCAAAATCCATCTAGCAATCCGACCTGACAAATCCGGTTTGTTCACGAGGTATTTCAAGGAATCATGATCTGTGTGAAAAATTACCTTGTACCCTAGCAAATAATGTCGGAACTTCTTACAAGAATACACGACCGCCAGAGCTTCTCGTTCTGTGGTGGTGTAATTTCGTTCCGCCAAACTCATTTGCCTGCTCGCATAGTAAATCGGATTCTCACGCTTCTCCGTGTCGAACTGCCAAAGAATGGATCCTAGACACCAACCGGATGCGTCGATGGTGACATGGAACTCTTTTGTCCAATCCGGAACGGAAAGGATCGGAGCTCTAGCAAGCTGAGTCTTCAGATCATCGAAGGCCTGCTGTCGCTTTCCGGTCCACACAAATTCCGTATCCTGTTTGAGTAGTTCCGTGAGAGGGATGGCCCTCTTGGCGTATCCGTCAATGAATCGACGGTAGTAGCCCACACACCCTAGAAACCCACGGATCTCCCTTACGCTCGTCGGAGGTAGCAAGGATAGAACCGCCCTCACCTTCTCCAAGTCCGCTTGTAATCCGGCTTGGCTCACCACGTGCCCCAGTAAAATTCCGGAACTCATTCCGAAAAAACACTTTCCGGGGTGTAATCTCAAATTGGTTTCTCGGCACCTTTGAAACGTGTTCCGCAAACATTCGAGATGAAGTTTCCGGTCGCTAAAAACTGCAAAGTCATCAATGAAGACCTCAATGAAATGGCGGAGAAAATCCTTGAAAATGTCCATCATCAGCCGTTGGAAAGTTCCGGGTGCGTTGCACAGGCCAAACGGCATCCGGGTAAATGCGAAAGTTCCCCATTCTGTCGTGAACGTGGTCTTCAGCTGATCCCTCCGTCGGATGAACACTTGGTTGTAACCTGAAAATCCGTCCAAAAAGCTGTAACATTCGTGTCCGGCCACGTGGTCCAAAATGATGTCAGTAAATGGAAGGGGAAAGTAATCCTTCTTTGTGGCTGTGTTCAATTTCCGGAAATCTTGACACACCCGGATCTTAACTTTCCCATCCGTTCCCAACTTCTTGGGAACCACCACAATAGGGGAAACCCACTCGGAATTGTTCACCGGATAGATGAATCCAGTTTCCAATAACCGGTCGATTTCTTCCTTGACCATTAACGAGTACTTCGGGTTGAGTCGGTACTGTCGCTGACGGACCGGAATAGATCCTTCCGTCAAGTCAATGTGATGCTCTCCTAAGTGAGGGGGGATTCCCTTCAGATCAGACGGCTCCCATGCAAAAATATCGAGGTACTCCTGGAGAAGTTGAACGTAACCGGATTTCTCCGTGCTTTGCATGAGCTTGCTCAAGTAAAAGCACTTGCCTGGTTCAACCTCCTCCTGTTCATAATCGATGGGCGAGACGATCGGTTTGATCTTTTCTTCGTGAACCTCTTCCGGAACGGAAACTAAATTCCCCCATTCCGGTCTCATCGTTTCCTCACTTACACCCGCGGGAAGGTTTCCATCCTGGATCTGTCGAGTGATCCACTCGGCTGTGAGCGGAACGCTTGACTCTCCTAAGGATCGATCTTCCACCATGGTACTGCTAGGCTTCTCCGGATCATGCTCCAACACAGCATTAGAGAACCCAAAACTTTTCTCAGTTTTGTGTTCGAATGGATCCACATAATAGCTTGGAATCGACTCTTCCGAATCCGTCCAATCCGATGTGTAACCATCCGAGTCGCTGGTTTCTCCTAAATGCTTTTCCGTGGACCAAGGTATCCGGATGGAAGGTTTCCCGACCACCAGTTCCTTGTTTCCCCAATCCACCAGTACTTGGGCAGAGTATAACCAAGGTCTACCCAGTAACATAGGAAAAGGTCTTCCTTTGTGCACACGGATGATGACATAGTTGAGCAGATAATCCGTTCCTCCAATCCGGGTTGGAATTTGCGAAAGTTTGCCAACCGGATGTACTCGGGATTGATCCGCCATACGAAGGACTTGATCCGTCGCTTCGATCGTGGTGAATCCTAACTCAAATGCCGTGTCTTCCAACATCAAGTTGACTCCAGATCCGCCATCGATGGGAACCTTTGGAATCAGGCATCCTTCTATCTCCACACCGATCTCTGGAGCCCCGGAATCTTCCGGTTGGGAGAAGTTAACTGCCACCGCTGGGAGTTTCACCCTCTTCTTCCGTTTCCGTGTCCAGCTATCTCGGATCAGCTTCTGGTACATCACGTTGTCGTGCAGGAGCTGTCCAATCGTAACATTCGCCCGTTGATCTCGGATGTCCTGGATGATGTCATACTCATGAGTACGGATATCCGGATTGATAACCACTGGGGTGTTACTGAAACGAACCTGCTTCTTACTCGTCACCACATCCGGTCCAGAGATTTCCGTCCGAATCTCTGAACTGATGTCGATCGGAATCCGGTTCCGGTCCACCCCTTCCTCAAAGTGAACTTCCTCCGGTTCTGGACTCCGTCTCTGAAAAACAGGATCAGAATCACTACTCGATTTCTGCCTCCTCCTCTGCTTTTTCTTCTTTCCCCTTACAGCTCGTTCGGGTTGATTCCTGGTGGAACTGCGGGTCGATACCCGGTTTACCAAGCTCTCCGTCTCCGCCGGCAGTTCCACCTCGCATCGTCACTTGTCCGGATTCTCCGTTCCGGCTGAGTGGCCATAGTTGAGCGCGGTCTGCTCCCTTGGAAGAATTTGAACTTGTTTGTAAACCGGTCTTGGCTGTATGGGCTTCGAACACTGCTCCTCCTGATGCCCATACTCTTGGCAATTCTGGCACGGAAGAGTACGAGGAGCACCCTGCCCTGGTCCCCTGTTAGGACACGAGTTGGCATAATGTCCCGGTTCTCCACAGCCATAACAAATCACCACTTGTCTATCCGGGTAACCAAGGGCTCGCACGGGCTGCTGCATTACCAACCCCTGACTCGGTCCCGGTAAAAAGTTCCGGTTCAACATGTTGGACCGGGAAGGAATCGTGATCCCTTTTCCTCTACCATAGGTCGGCTGCACTTGGTAGATCTCCTCCTCTTCCTCGTTTGCTACGGTGTAGTAGATCTCTTCTTCCGGATACACATAGTGAACTTGCTTCTGGGCAGCTCGCTGGCATTCACTTGGATAGTGACCCGGTTCTCCACATCTTCCGCACCAGACATTGGATCGAGAAGTCGGAACGATCCGTCTCGGTTTCCGGTTCTCAGCCATGTTGACCTTGATAGCCTCCAAAGACTCTTGGATGCTCTTCATCATCTTCTTGGAATCCGTATCTTCCATCTTCACTTTCACAACCCGTTTATCTCTCTGACCCTTCGACTTGTGCGAACGTCGGGGAGGTGAAACACTCTGTTCCTCATCCGAGCTCGATGAATCCGGATCGGAAACTTCCGTTCCAGAACTCTCGGAACTGCTGTCCGAATCGGAAACCTTCTTACGATGCTTCAACTTCCGGTCGCCTTTCTTGTTCTTCCCCTTTTCTTGCTTCTCGCTCCTTCTCAAGGACTTCCGGAGTGACTGAGCGGAATTCTCGTAATTAGCCGCAGCATCCATGGCGTCTCTAAGTGTCCTAGGTCGCGTCTGACGAATCAGAAATCCCATAGACTCGGGTAATCCGGCAACATACCACTCCACCTGCAGACTAGGAGCGATCTCCGTGGTCAGCTTCTGGATCAGCGCCTTCACCCTCTGGCCATACTTCCGCACGGATTCGGATGATTTCATCGTTAGTGTACTGAGCCGTCCCAAGGCTCTGGCTTCTCCTCCTACCTCCCGGAAAGCTTGCAGGAAATCCGTTCTCAACTGATCCCAGTTATTCCGGATTGGATCGGAAATATCCTGGTACCATTTAAGAGCTTCTCCCTTGAGCAATCCTTGGAAAATTCTTCGCTGGGCCGCCTCATTTTCCTGGTTGGCGAGTGCAGTAGATTCAAACTCGCACAGCCAGTCATCCGCATCTTGGCTTCCATCACCCTTAAAACGCTTGTATCTCAATCGAGTCATGACGTCTTCGTCCTCGAGGAACGGATCTTCTCTGTCCGGTTCCGGGTCTAGATCGGAAACTGAAGGCGTATGACCAGATCTCGGATTCTCGCTTTCTCCTGCGGATGCAGACACGAAAATCGGACGGTTAACCGGATCTTGCAGATCCGGTTCACTCTGATCCGGTTCAGGCGATTCTTCCGATCGTTCTCTTCTTCTCAATCGCTCGGACGTTCTCGTATTCCTTATTCCGCTTCTCATGAGTTAGTTTCCAGATTCAGCCGGAAAACAAAACCCAATCCGAGAAATGAAAACACGGAAAAGACGAACTACTGACTCAGCTTCTTCTGTACCGCAATAAAGCCGATAGCTTTAGAATCCCCGGCAGCGGCGCCAGATTTTTGTCATGTCGCAGCACAGGGCAGGTCAATTCCCCATTATACTCACAAAAATCGCTCTAGAGTATAACTAAGTGACTCTAAAGATCGAACCCACGAGATCCTGTGAAGTATCTAGCTCTATTAAGCAGTTAAGCTCAGTCAGTATGCCAATCTTACTTTCCGGTCCTAGATCTAGAACCAGAAATACCACCACACCGGATAACTACAGACCGGATTACTCCTTCTTCCGGTCCTACTAACTATCCGGTCTGTACAAATACCCAAATCCCAGGATCTCACAACTTCCGATGCTGGAAATCCTTTCTGATCAATCCGGTCGGAATGGTCATCCTGTACTCGTAATCCTATCCGGTTTGGTTTTGCCTCTGTTTCACCATCAGAGGGGTCGCCGCTTAATTTTGAGAGTGGTAGGCCCACCACTCCTTCCGTGACTTATAGTGGCTGAAGACCCACTGTCCTACCTTCTAGACTCCTAAGCTAATCCGGATCCGGTTTGGTCCTTCACAACAACCCAGATAGCAATCCGGGTCGTAGGTCACACAAAGACCCCACACTCGACCCTCTCGTACTACAACGACCTTGATGCTACTTCCGATCCGTGCGAAGACAGGTGGTTACAAGTGCACCCGTCCGTTCCAACATCAACTAAAGTTCTTCCGTTACCCCTACGGGTGGTGAGACCTCACAGGAGATCGGACACTCGACCGGATTTCCCACCCGGGAGTTCTAGCGCAGCTAAGGAATCCCTCCCTACCCGCCTAGCCTAACAACGGCTTTCTCACCCGGAATCTCAAACTCTAGATGTGCTGAGGAACTAAGTTCACTCCCAACTCTTCGGTACCTACTCACATGCACCTTGGATCGGAAAATAAACACCAAGGGGAGAAATCACTTACAAACTAACTCGTACTATCCTAACTCCACATTATACAACCCTGTCGCGCTGGAGAGAGATACACAACGAAGAGAATGGAAAGGTACAAGAAGTTTGCAAAATGAACAACTCCCAATTCCCATCTCAGGAACCGATTTATATACAAAGGGTCAAAACCCTAAAAGCACAAAAAGGAGCGGAAAACCCGTGGGGGTCCGCCGCCACCTAAATCTAACTTCCGGTCTAACCTAATACTATTGAGCCGGATCCGGATCCGGATCCGCTCCTACTCCTAACTGAAATTAAAATCCTATCTACCCTACAACTCTAGATCCTATCGTCGGGCTTCCGACCTCCGGGGTTAGCTCCTCGAAGACTTCGCTCAAATTTCGGACCCGTTCCCCCTCCTCAGGATTCGGTCCGGGTGGAGACTCCAAGTCGATGGTAATATCCGGTCTCGAGCCCGGAGTCCCAGTCCGTGCAGACTTCTTGGACTCAGGAGTCCAATCCTTCCTGTCCTTTGCCATAGTTGCATCCGGAAAGAGGTCCGGTAGAGAGATGTCCGAAAGGTGAATACCTTTGTCGCACGTCGCTCCCGTCAGCTTCCGGCTGCTCTCCTCGATCCGGTCCGCAGACTTCCGCCCCTCCACCATCGCCGTCTCCACCTGCTCGGCGAAGTCCGCGAGAATCCGGACCATCCGGGAACCGGATAGTTTCTTCTCTTCGTGGATCTTCTCGTCGAAGAGCTTCGCCTTGGCCGCTGCCGTTCCGGTCTCTCCCAGGACCGCCTTGATCTGCTCGGCCACCTTCCGAGTCTCCTCCGCCATCTCCCGAGCGGCAGTCACGTCTTCCTGATAGGCGAAAAGTGTTGCCTTCAGTTTATCTACCTCCTCCTGCAACCGGCGGATCTCGGCTTCCTGCTTCCGGGTCTCTTCCGGATTCGTGATGCAGTGCGCCACTTGTTCCGCCAAGTTGCTGTCCGGTGCAGCACCCACCAACTTGCCGATTGCCGCAAGCGTCCTGTGCTTCACCTCCCAATCCGCCCTGATGTTGCAGAGGACGTTGATCAGACCGTTGAATGGATCTTGCATATCCGGATCTCCCCCGGAATTGGTCTTCTCGGCTTCCGGTTTCTCTTCCGGGGCCGGTTTGTCTTGACCGGGAGGCGTCCCGCGCTTGTGTGGAGGCGTCAGCTTCTGTCGCTTGATCGGCGGCATCAACTCCTCCTCTTCCTCGCTGGACTCCCGGTCTGACTCGGAATCGGATTCCGCTTCGTCATCCGTCTCCGACTCCCCATACTTCAGCAGCACTTCCTGCGTCTTCCACGCCTTCTCCTCTATGTTGGTGAGGACTTGGTTCTCCCGATAGAGGTGGAAGAGGTAAGGGCACACTGGAGTGGCCCTTTTCTTCCCAACCCTACTAACAAGCTGGGCCACGAGATCGGAAATGATCCGTGCCCAGTCCACTTTCCGGGTACCACTGAGGGCACCGAAAATGGTGTTGCCGAGGGTGATCGTCACCCTGGTCGGCTTCTCCGGGTGAAGAACCGGAACCAGGAATTGCAGGAGCCGACGGTGTCGGTCATCCAAGCAATCCTCGACCGCGTATCCGTCCTTCGGGTTGACGGCTCCCTTGAACTTCCCTCGGACAAACTCATCCTTCCGGCTCGCCATTCCCAAACCTCCTGCCCGGAAACCGTAAACCGCTCTCCACATCCCCTCGTTCCAGCTGACGGGAGCTCCCCTCACGGTGTTGTCAAACTGGTTGGACAGCTTTCCGAGGAGCTCCTTGACCATTCTCTCCTCCCTAAAACCCCAAGGTTTCTCGGCAAACCCTACGCAACCCATGGATCTGAGATCATCCATGAGTTCAGCCTTTTCCGGCTCTGTGGAGGGAATAACCGGAATGACTTTCCGGAGCTTCACCTCGCCTCCAGAGGGACTCGCTTGCCTCGACCTACGTAGCTGAGGCATTCCCACTCACATCTACCTCACTCTCTCCTAGCCGCACGTCCCGTTCCTCACTTCCTCTCTCCGATCTCAACCGGAAGCAGAACAGACAAAACACAAACGCTCAGATGCACAAACGACAAAAACTCAACCGCGCACGCTCAAGGTCGAGTTTCTAAAAGGGGGTGCAACAGTGAAAGCTCCTCCTTTTATAGTCCCTGGACCCTTTCCGGTTTGTCATCATGAATCCGGTTTACCATCATAATCCGGTTCATCATCATCATCCGTTCCTAGACCTAATCCGGGATACATTCCGTTTCCGTCGTTAGTTACTCCTGACCGGATTAGATCCAAGAGGTCCACTACTTCACGTTCCGTGCTAATTCTGAGTTTTCCTTCCTCACCCTATCGGATCCGGTTAGCTAATGACTAGTTTCCGTTCCTATTTTGGTGTATACTAAGAAAATCAAAATTCTAAGCTGCGACATTACCCCTTCCTCATCTGTGAGCGTCCCCGCGAACATTATTGACCTTCCGTCGAAGAAGTAGCCACCAAATACTTTTTTACTCTTGATCCGTTCACACGAGTGTCAAGCCACTGGCCCTGCAAATTCGCAAGTTGCAAAGACCCATTTTGAAAAATTTGAATGACTCGGAAAGGTCCCATCCATCGGGTATGCAATTTTCCTGGAAACTCTTTGTGACGGTTGTCATAAACTAGCACCAGACCGCCTTCCTGGATTCCATGATCAACTGGAAGTTTCCGGTCATAATCTTTCTTGCGTTTGAATTGCACTTCCATGGTTCTCTCAAGAGCTGCAATTCGGGTTTCTTCCAGTTCTTCAATCGCGAGGAGTCGCGGAAGTATATCCATTCTGGTCTCCGCATTCCGGGCTGCCATGACACGGAATGTCTCCACTTCTAACTCCACCCCATGAACTGTATTTTGGCCAAAGACCAAAAAGTAGGGCGTTTTTCCGGTTGTGCTCTTCTCCGCCGTATTGTACGCATGCACGGCCGAAGGTAGTTTCCGGTCCCAATCCGTCTTGTGAGCGGAAACCATCTTGTTCAAGATCTTCCCAATAATTCCGTTCGCCCGCTCGGTTAATCCATTCGCCTTTGGATTATAAGGAGTCGTCTTCCGGTGCTTGATAAGATATTTGGTAGTTAGGTCGGAGATGACGTCATTGAGGAAATGGGTTCCTCTATCACTGACCAACTCCAGTGGGTGGCCAAATCGCATGAGGATTTCTTCAAACAAAAAGGACGCGGAAGTCTCGGCATCGTTTTTCCGGGTTGCTCTGGCCTCCACCCACTTGGTCGCGTAATCCGTGGCTAGGATTATGTACCTCTTCTTCCTAGTACTGACCGGAAAAATGGGTCCAATAAAGTCGATCCCCCATTTCTCAAACGGTGCTAAGGGAATTATGGGAGTGAGCGGCCAATGATTCCGGAAAGATGGTGCTCCTGTCCGCTGACACTGATCGCAACTCCGAACAAAATTCCTCACATCCCTGTGTACATACGGCCACCAGTATCCGGCGGATCGGATCCGGTTCACCGTAGTAACAAAGGCAAAATGTCCTCCGGAACTCCCGCAATGGAGTGCCCGGATGACTTTCTTCCGGTCCGAAGGTTCCAAACATCGCCTAAGGACGTCGTCCGCCCCTAACTTGAAAAGGACTCCCCTAATCATGGTATAAGGAGCCGCTTTTCTCTGAAAGATTTCTTTCTCCTCTAGACTCATCTGTTCCGGATATTTGGAATTCACTAAATAGCTAATGATATCCCGGAACTCCGAAACAGACTCGTTGCTTAGGTGAAAAACTTCTATCAAGGGAAAATCCGGTTTCTCCATTTCAACCGGAATCTCCAGAGAATCCGGAAACTCATCCGGAAACTCAGCGGAAATATCCGCCACGGATTCCGGTCCTCTTTGTCTCGAGAGGTAATCCGCGTTCGAGTTTGCTTTTCCGGGTTTCACTACGACCTCGTAATTAAACTCTTGTAAAAGCAAAATCCATCTAGCAATCCGACCTGACAAATCCGGTTTGTTCACGAGGTATTTCAAGGAATCATGATCTGTGTGAAAAATTACCTTGTACCCTAGCAAATAATGTCGGAACTTCTTACAAGAATACACGACCGCCAGAGCTTCTCGTTCTGTGGTGGTGTAATTTCGTTCCGCCAAACTCATTTGCCTGCTCGCATAGTAAATCGGATTCTCACGCTTCTCCGTGTCGAACTGCCAAAGAATGGATCCTAGACACCAACCGGATGCGTCGATGGTGACATGGAACTCTTTTGTCCAATCCGGAACGGAAAGGATCGGAGCTCTAGCAAGCTGAGTCTTCAGATCATCGAAGGCCTGCTGTCGCTTTCCGGTCCACACAAATTCCGTATCCTGTTTGAGTAGTTCCGTGAGAGGGATGGCCCTCTTGGCGTATCCGTCAATGAATCGACGGTAGTAGCCCACACACCCTAGAAACCCACGGATCTCCCTTACGCTCGTCGGAGGTAGCAAGGATAGAACCGCCCTCACCTTCTCCAAGTCCGCTTGTAATCCGGCTTGGCTCACCACGTGCCCCAGTAAAATTCCGGAACTCATTCCGAAAAAACACTTTCCGGGGTGTAATCTCAAATTGGTTTCTCGGCACCTTTGAAACGTGTTCCGCAAACATTCGAGATGAAGTTTCCGGTCGCTAAAAACTGCAAAGTCATCAATGAAGACCTCAATGAAATGGCGGAGAAAATCCTTGAAAATGTCCATCATCAGCCGTTGGAAAGTTCCGGGTGCGTTGCACAGGCCAAACGGCATCCGGGTAAATGCGAAAGTTCCCCATTCTGTCGTGAACGTGGTCTTCAGCTGATCCCTCCGTCGGATGAACACTTGGTTGTAACCTGAAAATCCGTCCAAAAAGCTGTAACATTCGTGTCCGGCCACGTGGTCCAAAATGATGTCAGTAAATGGAAGGGGAAAGTAATCCTTCTTTGTGGCTGTGTTCAATTTCCGGAAATCTTGACACACCCGGATCTTAACTTTCCCATCCGTTCCCAACTTCTTGGGAACCACCACAATAGGGGAAACCCACTCGGAATTGTTCACCGGATAGATGAATCCAGTTTCCAATAACCGGTCGATTTCTTCCTTGACCATTAACGAGTACTTCGGGTTGAGTCGGTACTGTCGCTGACGGACCGGAATAGATCCTTCCGTCAAGTCAATGTGATGCTCTCCTAAGTGAGGGGGGATTCCCTTCAGATCAGACGGCTCCCATGCAAAAATATCGAGGTACTCCTGGAGAAGTTGAACGTAACCGGATTTCTCCGTGCTTTGCATGAGCTTGCTCAAGTAAAAGCACTTGCCTGGTTCAACCTCCTCCTGTTCATAATCGATGGGCGAGACGATCGGTTTGATCTTTTCTTCGTGAACCTCTTCCGGAACGGAAACTAAATTCCCCCATTCCGGTCTCATCGTTTCCTCACTTACACCCGCGGGAAGGTTTCCATCCTGGATCTGTCGAGTGATCCACTCGGCTGTGAGCGGAACGCTTGACTCTCCTAAGGATCGATCTTCCACCATGGTACTGCTAGGCTTCTCCGGATCATGCTCCAACACAGCATTAGAGAACCCAAAACTTTTCTCAGTTTTGTGTTCGAATGGATCCACATAATAGCTTGGAATCGACTCTTCCGAATCCGTCCAATCCGATGTGTAACCATCCGAGTCGCTGGTTTCTCCTAAATGCTTTTCCGTGGACCAAGGTATCCGGATGGAAGGTTTCCCGACCACCAGTTCCTTGTTTCCCCAATCCACCAGTACTTGGGCAGAGTATAACCAAGGTCTACCCAGTAACATAGGAAAAGGTCTTCCTTTGTGCACACGGATGATGACATAGTTGAGCAGATAATCCGTTCCTCCAATCCGGGTTGGAATTTGCGAAAGTTTGCCAACCGGATGTACTCGGGATTGATCCGCCATACGAAGGACTTGATCCGTCGCTTCGATCGTGGTGAATCCTAACTCAAATGCCGTGTCTTCCAACATCAAGTTGACTCCAGATCCGCCATCGATGGGAACCTTTGGAATCAGGCATCCTTCTATCTCCACACCGATCTCTGGAGCCCCGGAATCTTCCGGTTGGGAGAAGTTAACTGCCACCGCTGGGAGTTTCACCCTCTTCTTCCGTTTCCGTGTCCAGCTATCTCGGATCAGCTTCTGGTACATCACGTTGTCGTGCAGGAGCTGTCCAATCGTAACATTCGCCCGTTGATCTCGGATGTCCTGGATGATGTCATACTCATGAGTACGGATATCCGGATTGATAACCACTGGGGTGTTACTGAAACGAACCTGCTTCTTACTCGTCACCACATCCGGTCCAGAGATTTCCGTCCGAATCTCTGAACTGATGTCGATCGGAATCCGGTTCCGGTCCACCCCTTCCTCAAAGTGAACTTCCTCCGGTTCTGGACTCCGTCTCTGAAAAACAGGATCAGAATCACTACTCGATTTCTGCCTCCTCCTCTGCTTTTTCTTCTTTCCCCTTACAGCTCGTTCGGGTTGATTCCTGGTGGAACTGCGGGTCGATACCCGGTTTACCAAGCTCTCCGTCTCCGCCGGCAGTTCCACCTCGCATCGTCACTTGTCCGGATTCTCCGTTCCGGCTGAGTGGCCATAGTTGAGCGCGGTCTGCTCCCTTGGAAGAATTTGAACTTGTTTGTAAACCGGTCTTGGCTGTATGGGCTTCGAACACTGCTCCTCCTGATGCCCATACTCTTGGCAATTCTGGCACGGAAGAGTACGAGGAGCACCCTGCCCTGGTCCCCTGTTAGGACACGAGTTGGCATAATGTCCCGGTTCTCCACAGCCATAACAAATCACCACTTGTCTATCCGGGTAACCAAGGGCTCGCACGGGCTGCTGCATTACCAACCCCTGACTCGGTCCCGGTAAAAAGTTCCGGTTCAACATGTTGGACCGGGAAGGAATCGTGATCCCTTTTCCTCTACCATAGGTCGGCTGCACTTGGTAGATCTCCTCCTCTTCCTCGTTTGCTACGGTGTAGTAGATCTCTTCTTCCGGATACACATAGTGAACTTGCTTCTGGGCAGCTCGCTGGCATTCACTTGGATAGTGACCCGGTTCTCCACATCTTCCGCACCAGACATTGGATCGAGAAGTCGGAACGATCCGTCTCGGTTTCCGGTTCTCAGCCATGTTGACCTTGATAGCCTCCAAAGACTCTTGGATGCTCTTCATCATCTTCTTGGAATCCGTATCTTCCATCTTCACTTTCACAACCCGTTTATCTCTCTGACCCTTCGACTTGTGCGAACGTCGGGGAGGTGAAACACTCTGTTCCTCATCCGAGCTCGATGAATCCGGATCGGAAACTTCCGTTCCAGAACTCTCGGAACTGCTGTCCGAATCGGAAACCTTCTTACGATGCTTCAACTTCCGGTCGCCTTTCTTGTTCTTCCCCTTTTCTTGCTTCTCGCTCCTTCTCAAGGACTTCCGGAGTGACTGAGCGGAATTCTCGTAATTAGCCGCAGCATCCATGGCGTCTCTAAGTGTCCTAGGTCGCGTCTGACGAATCAGAAATCCCATAGACTCGGGTAATCCGGCAACATACCACTCCACCTGCAGACTAGGAGCGATCTCCGTGGTCAGCTTCTGGATCAGCGCCTTCACCCTCTGGCCATACTTCCGCACGGATTCGGATGATTTCATCGTTAGTGTACTGAGCCGTCCCAAGGCTCTGGCTTCTCCTCCTACCTCCCGGAAAGCTTGCAGGAAATCCGTTCTCAACTGATCCCAGTTATTCCGGATTGGATCGGAAATATCCTGGTACCATTTAAGAGCTTCTCCCTTGAGCAATCCTTGGAAAATTCTTCGCTGGGCCGCCTCATTTTCCTGGTTGGCGAGTGCAGTAGATTCAAACTCGCACAGCCAGTCATCCGCATCTTGGCTTCCATCACCCTTAAAACGCTTGTATCTCAATCGAGTCATGACGTCTTCGTCCTCGAGGAACGGATCTTCTCTGTCCGGTTCCGGGTCTAGATCGGAAACTGAAGGCGTATGACCAGATCTCGGATTCTCGCTTTCTCCTGCGGATGCAGACACGAAAATCGGACGGTTAACCGGATCTTGCAGATCCGGTTCACTCTGATCCGGTTCAGGCGATTCTTCCGATCGTTCTCTTCTTCTCAATCGCTCGGACGTTCTCGTATTCCTTATTCCGCTTCTCATGAGTTAGTTTCCAGATTCAGCCGGAAAACAAAACCCAATCCGAGAAATGAAAACACGGAAAAGACGAACTACTGACTCAGCTTCTTCTGTACCGCAATAAAGCCGATAGCTTTAGAATCCCCGGCAGCGGCGCCAGATTTTTGTCATGTCGCAGCACAGGGCAGGTCAATTCCCCATTATACTCACAAAAATCGCTCTAGAGTATAACTAAGTGACTCTAAAGATCGAACCCACGAGATCCTGTGAAGTATCTAGCTCTATTAAGCAGTTAAGCTCAGTCAGTATGCCAATCTTACTTTCCGGTCCTAGATCTAGAACCAGAAATACCACCACACCGGATAACTACAGACCGGATTACTCCTTCTTCCGGTCCTACTAACTATCCGGTCTGTACAAATACCCAAATCCCAGGATCTCACAACTTCCGATGCTGGAAATCCTTTCTGATCAATCCGGTCGGAATGGTCATCCTGTACTCGTAATCCTATCCGGTTTGGTTTTGCCTCTGTTTCACCATCAGAGGGGTCGCCGCTTAATTTTGAGAGTGGTAGGCCCACCACTCCTTCCGTGACTTATAGTGGCTGAAGACCCACTGTCCTACCTTCTAGACTCCTAAGCTAATCCGGATCCGGTTTGGTCCTTCACAACAACCCAGATAGCAATCCGGGTCGTAGGTCACACAAAGACCCCACACTCGACCCTCTCGTACTACAACGACCTTGATGCTACTTCCGATCCGTGCGAAGACAGGTGGTTACAAGTGCACCCGTCCGTTCCAACATCAACTAAAGTTCTTCCGTTACCCCTACGGGTGGTGAGACCTCACAGGAGATCGGACACTCGACCGGATTTCCCACCCGGGAGTTCTAGCGCAGCTAAGGAATCCCTCCCTACCCGCCTAGCCTAACAACGGCTTTCTCACCCGGAATCTCAAACTCTAGATGTGCTGAGGAACTAAGTTCACTCCCAACTCTTCGGTACCTACTCACATGCACCTTGGATCGGAAAATAAACACCAAGGGGAGAAATCACTTACAAACTAACTCGTACTATCCTAACTCCACATTATACAACCCTGTCGCGCTGGAGAGAGATACACAACGAAGAGAATGGAAAGGTACAAGAAGTTTGCAAAATGAACAACTCCCAATTCCCATCTCAGGAACCGATTTATATACAAAGGGTCAAAACCCTAAAAGCACAAAAAGGAGCGGAAAACCCGTGGGGGTCCGCCGCCACCTAAATCTAACTTCCGGTCTAACCTAATACTATTGAGCCGGATCCGGATCCGGATCCGCTCCTACTCCTAACTGAAATTAAAATCCTATCTACCCTACAACTCTAGATCCTATCGTCGGGCTTCCGACCTCCGGGGTTAGCTCCTCGAAGACTTCGCTCAAATTTCGGACCCGTTCCCCCTCCTCAGGATTCGGTCCGGGTGGAGACTCCAAGTCGATGGTAATATCCGGTCTCGAGCCCGGAGTCCCAGTCCGTGCAGACTTCTTGGACTCAGGAGTCCAATCCTTCCTGTCCTTTGCCATAGTTGCATCCGGAAAGAGGTCCGGTAGAGAGATGTCCGAAAGGTGAATACCTTTGTCGCACGTCGCTCCCGTCAGCTTCCGGCTGCTCTCCTCGATCCGGTCCGCAGACTTCCGCCCCTCCACCATCGCCGTCTCCACCTGCTCGGCGAAGTCCGCGAGAATCCGGACCATCCGGGAACCGGATAGTTTCTTCTCTTCGTGGATCTTCTCGTCGAAGAGCTTCGCCTTGGCCGCTGCCGTTCCGGTCTCTCCCAGGACCGCCTTGATCTGCTCGGCCACCTTCCGAGTCTCCTCCGCCATCTCCCGAGCGGCAGTCACGTCTTCCTGATAGGCGAAAAGTGTTGCCTTCAGTTTATCTACCTCCTCCTGCAACCGGCGGATCTCGGCTTCCTGCTTCCGGGTCTCTTCCGGATTCGTGATGCAGTGCGCCACTTGTTCCGCCAAGTTGCTGTCCGGTGCAGCACCCACCAACTTGCCGATTGCCGCAAGCGTCCTGTGCTTCACCTCCCAATCCGCCCTGATGTTGCAGAGGACGTTGATCAGACCGTTGAATGGATCTTGCATATCCGGATCTCCCCCGGAATTGGTCTTCTCGGCTTCCGGTTTCTCTTCCGGGGCCGGTTTGTCTTGACCGGGAGGCGTCCCGCGCTTGTGTGGAGGCGTCAGCTTCTGTCGCTTGATCGGCGGCATCAACTCCTCCTCTTCCTCGCTGGACTCCCGGTCTGACTCGGAATCGGATTCCGCTTCGTCATCCGTCTCCGACTCCCCATACTTCAGCAGCACTTCCTGCGTCTTCCACGCCTTCTCCTCTATGTTGGTGAGGACTTGGTTCTCCCGATAGAGGTGGAAGAGGTAAGGGCACACTGGAGTGGCCCTTTTCTTCCCAACCCTACTAACAAGCTGGGCCACGAGATCGGAAATGATCCGTGCCCAGTCCACTTTCCGGGTACCACTGAGGGCACCGAAAATGGTGTTGCCGAGGGTGATCGTCACCCTGGTCGGCTTCTCCGGGTGAAGAACCGGAACCAGGAATTGCAGGAGCCGACGGTGTCGGTCATCCAAGCAATCCTCGACCGCGTATCCGTCCTTCGGGTTGACGGCTCCCTTGAACTTCCCTCGGACAAACTCATCCTTCCGGCTCGCCATTCCCAAACCTCCTGCCCGGAAACCGTAAACCGCTCTCCACATCCCCTCGTTCCAGCTGACGGGAGCTCCCCTCACGGTGTTGTCAAACTGGTTGGACAGCTTTCCGAGGAGCTCCTTGACCATTCTCTCCTCCCTAAAACCCCAAGGTTTCTCGGCAAACCCTACGCAACCCATGGATCTGAGATCATCCATGAGTTCAGCCTTTTCCGGCTCTGTGGAGGGAATAACCGGAATGACTTTCCGGAGCTTCACCTCGCCTCCAGAGGGACTCGCTTGCCTCGACCTACGTAGCTGAGGCATTCCCACTCACATCTACCTCACTCTCTCCTAGCCGCACGTCCCGTTCCTCACTTCCTCTCTCCGATCTCAACCGGAAGCAGAACAGACAAAACACAAACGCTCAGATGCACAAACGACAAAAACTCAACCGCGCACGCTCAAGGTCGAGTTTCTAAAAGGGGGTGCAACAGTGAAAGCTCCTCCTTTTATAGTCCCTGGACCCTTTCCGGTTTGTCATCATGAATCCGGTTTACCATCATAATCCGGTTCATCATCATCATCCGTTCCTAGACCTAATCCGGGATACATTCCGTTTCCGTCGTTAGTTACTCCTGACCGGATTAGATCCAAGAGGTCCACTACTTCACGTTCCGTGCTAATTCTGAGTTTTCCTTCCTCACCCTATCGGATCCGGTTAGCTAATGACTAGTTTCCGTTCCTATTTTGGTGTATACTAAGAAAATCAAAATTCTAAGCTGCGACAGTAGAGTTATTTGTAGGTCGTCATTTGCATATGCTAGATGCAATGTTGGCTGACACGTGACGACAGTATGAGTCATTCTGTAGTTCTTATAGAGTTATTCATACTCTGCTCGCTTCCAGTCACCTGAGAGTCATTCTGAAGTTAGCCAATTTTGTTAAAGCATCCACGCAATCTCAAGAGTAGTCATTTCCTAGTAATTTCCATGTCATTTTCTCTCTCCTTTATTCCTGACAAGGCTCTTGTTAGTCATTACTCACTTATATATGCGATGCAATTATGTTTTCAATGGAGGGCTACCTCTGCTTTCTAATCTAATTTTGCCTTTAATCCATCTACGTAGCCTTTAACACTCTAACACTCTCTTGCGGTGAATGCAAAAAAAGCCATGATCGGCAACATGATGGGTTTAAAAAACTAGATCTCATGCGTTCCACAATCCTTTTCCAATGCAATAGGAAAGGGGCCCAATATAAAAGAAAGGCCTTCAGTGCAAAAAAAAGGTGCATTCAGAGTACTTCGTTCATCACGGAAGACTGTACAGAAAAATAGAAGCCTATATGTTCACAATGTCAAACAACAGAGTGTGAAAAGTCACCTCACATTGTCATCTTTAGGTACTTCTGGCTCCATATGGTACATGACCCTTTCACATCTTTGATAACTTTCTGGTTAGCTTGGGCATTAGGAAACATGAGTGCCACCTCACCTTGCAAAATATCATGGACGTTCACCTTGAACCACGTTTCAAAAATGTCGTTCCAGTGGTATCTATGTTTCCCCAGTAATCCACTAATCTTACCCACCGCTACTTTTTGCTTGTGCGCTCATGGATTCAAAATAAATACTTTGTCTCTGCAACAATACTACAAGCAGGCCACCGATTAAAAAACATATATCAAGGCACAGCGTAAATAATACATCAAAGTCATTCCACATGTAGTCCTACTGTAGGACAACTCGCATTTGTCTTGGACATGACTGCGGTGTGACTAGAAAATGAGTTTTCATTTACTTGTCGCTAAAAAGGACTTCTTCATTACTTCCTTGTGACTACGAGTCCACAAAGCATACTAAACAGAGCCACTTTGTGTAGATCAGGGTTGACAGGACATCCGGACGCGGACGCTGACATTCGCGGTCCTGGCGGACGCAGCGTCCGCCTGTCCCCCATCCGCCTGTCCGTCCGCCCGATTACGGCCGTCCGATCGACGCGCGGACTAATCTAGTCCGCACGATTTGGGCGTCCGCCTCGGGCGGTCAGGCCGTCCGCCCCGCCCGTCCGCTTTCCGACAGCGGTCGAGACGCTGCGTCCGCTAGCCTCCGGACGTCCGGAAAACGGACGCTATTTTGGGGCGGACGTTGAGATTCATCAACCCTGGTGTAGATAGGTGAAAATGCCATGGGTACCCTTCACGGACTAGAAGTACTATAAAGCTCCTCGAACCAACTATAGCAAAATGACCCACTCTCACATTCAATTGAACTTCATGAAATGGTGCCCCAACAATTCCATTCTACCACCATGGACATAGAGCAAATTTGTCAACTACTTGTAAATCATGACAGAAGAGCCAACATCTACAATACATCGTAGTCTACCATGGAACTACAATTAGAAGGCTGAACTTACTGATTTCGAGGCCGAAAGGGAAGCTTTTTTGGGTGCCGCCGATGCAGTCCTTGGTCGAGCCTCCCACTTCTGTCCCTTTATCTGCACATGTACGAATTGGTCATAGAAAAGAAGATCAAAGGAAGGTGAAGGGGCACTTTCACATGTACAAGCCCGTAGGTAGCTAATCCCCTCACCTTCCACAATGTCCAAAAACTCATATGCATGTCCAACACGGCGTCTGTGCAGCATTTGTGACATGGATTCGTTGACAATTTTGGGGAATTCAGATCGAAAATCAACAACATCTGTGCTTGAGTGCAAAGCCTCTAACAATGGCCACAAGTACCATTTCAGGTATTCCTTGTCATCAGGGTTGATAGGATGGTCGGACGTCCGGGACGTCCGAATGCGAACGCTGTGTCCGCAACGTCTGCTGACATTCGCGGTCCCGGCAAACGCCCCGTCCGCCCTGTCCATCCGCCCCGCTCGTCCGCCTTCCAACGGCGGGAGGGACGCTACGTCCGCTGGCGTTTGTGAGGATGGACGTCCGGGTTACGGATGTTATTTTTGGGCGAATGTACTGATTTGTCAACCCTGCTTGTCATCTGCCAATGAGCACATCCACTTCACATAGAACGGGATATTGATGATTACATTAGCCTCTGGATTGCACTAGATCCTACTGTGTTTACTATCTACTATCACTGTATTAACTGTACCAAAACAAGGCCATGTTGCATATATTGCCTCCAATTGCTTACCCCACTCGATTGGACAGCCATCTCCGATGTTCTCACCTTCAAGAAGTTTACTTGATCAAGCAAACAAGGGGGTTCCGGACCCTAAAGCTTTCATATTAGCCAAGACTGTAGACAACACGTCCTCCATATGGAGCTTACTGCTGCTACCCTAGAAGCCCACACAGTAATTGCTAAAGCATTGACAAAAGAAGGGCTTCAACCATGGTCAAAATACTACTCTCCGAAGCGTAGTTCAAATGGTACTTCGAATTGCAGGGTTTGGGTTTTGTTTAGATAATATACTACAATCTAACAATGTACCATGTACATTGAAAATAATTAATTTTGAGTGATCATAGTTTCTAAATTCAGGCATGAGGCAAGAAGTACTAGAAGGTCTCACCTCACTTAACGTTACTGGACAAACGCCGGGTGGGATAAATACCTTCAACGGCGACTTCGGTGGTTTCTTAGACTTTTTTTGTGACGGTGATGGGGCTCCCACGGCTGCTTCCACTAACTTTGCCTTCTCCCTAGTAACCTCCTCCACATCCGTTGTGTTCCTCTCTACCTAACGTATTCCAATTTCGGCATCACCGTCCTCTTCCTCTGCTTCCCCTAACACGCTAGTGCTGTTTGCCGGTGAAGGTGCCGGTGAAGGTCCTCCACTATCAGGTGTACCCGGCTCCCGCTCTCCTTTGGCAAGATCCTCACCCTCCACCGGTTGCTATTCAACTACTAAGATCTCTTCACGTCCTTTGGGAGAGTGGGCCGCAATTTCGGCGGTTGCTTGCGAGTGCAAGACTACTAGTGCTACTGGAGTTGATGGGGGAGGCAAAGATGGAGTGTCAACCTCCACAATGGACTCCAACACTACCTTCGTCATTGGCTACGGGTCTACCTACGTTTCAGAGACCAAAACTTCCTCAGTCACTAACTCATTGTCAACCTGTTGAGCCACCTTCCACTCTTCGGGCATGCGTTCAAGGTCAACTACTTGGGCTTCAGGTGGGATCCTCGTGTGGCTTCATGAGGGTCCAAGTGAAATTCATCCTCAGACAAGATTATGTCAGCAGCCGCTACAGTCACTCGATTTACTGATTTCTTTCGTGGTTTGGCAGAAGGCCCTCTTCTCTATTCCGGTGCACCACTTCCGAAGGGACTTCATTCATCCGCATGTGCTCAATTCCTTATGAAGGTGGAGAACATTGAAGGCAATTCACCTATGGCCTCAGAAGTGGTTTTTGAAGTTGCTACAAATTGCTAGAGCTTCACGTCAACGTCCTTCTTCCATAATTCCATGGCCTCCCAACGACTTGAGTCACCTGTTCCCCCCGCCTACTCATAGACACGTACATGACAATGAGGTCACAAGACCCCGAGTTAGGTTAAAGACGCAAAATATGACTGATACTGCATAGTGATTAGGAAATGACTAAGCCACAACTGCGAACAAAGGAGGGTCATTCCCAATGACTTCAACTATGAGAATTACTGGTGTACCATCAAGGGTGGGCATTACCAATCGACAAAGTAACTTCATGATGTGAAGTTGGCACGGCAAAATCGAGAAAAAAAAAGGAACACAAAGAGGCACTCCTGAACACACATACTTACAATATTTTGAAGCTTAGTGAAAATTGCGGTATTTGTGACACAATATTGACAACAAAAAAATTGGAAATTGATGTGTGTGCATCTTGGAGTATGAAGACACACACAAAAATTGGCTACTTATAGCTCAGTTTCTTTTCCACTGCATATGTCACTGATCAAGGTACATCCTACACCCTGTACCCAGAAGAGAAGGGGAAGGACAAATCCATTGTGCTGTGAAAGAATTGGAAGAAAAAAGACCCAAAAAATTTGGGAATAGAAATGAATCCTCGACTACATGCTCGGAAGTCTTGTGCTTCAGATAACCATGACTTTTAAACGACTCTTGAATGACTGTGTGACTCAAATATGACTCACAACAACTTCGGTATGACTGCAACACGACTGAACAAGTATAGCAATGCAACTACACCCTAGACCACTAACACAGTACAAAGGCACGTCATGCTTCAAATGATATTCAATGATGCCAACTCTCATGCATTTGGCAACATAGTGCATCCACTGACGTGACAAGCAAAAAATGGCGACTGCTTGCCACATCCAGATAGGTGGAAGTCCCCTACCACATACCTGACTGGACAACTGAATCCACTTATCAAACAGCCCCAATCCTCACACATGCAAACAAAACAATTTACCTTTGAACCGGAAGGGGAACTCACAGTGCAAGCTAGTCTTGGCCGTACACTTGAAAGACTCCCCTCGCCATCGTCCATTATACCAGTATACCACTGCTTGTCTTAGGACCTCCTCCATATCAACATTACAAAAAGTTGTACTTCATCTTCGTCTACTAAGCACAAGAAAAGAAACCATTGTGTAGACCTTCAAACCTACACACACTTGCATTTCACAATTAAATAACAAAACTCAATAAGGATATTGGACACTTACCGTTGAGGACGGGCGACCGGATTTTCCTCTCCTCCCCACAGACGACAGATTCTTCACACTCTATCGTGCAATAGCCATCTTCCCCGCCTTTTCTTTCTGCTTGTCCATGTTCCAATAGTCCTTCAGGCGGTCCTACTTCGGTTTGTCGATATGAAGAGGAGGAGTGTCAATTCCCTTCAAATATCGATTCTTCAGGCGACATCTTTCTACCTTTAGGTACCTCAACATGGCCAACCTAAATCCCACCATACTCAATGGATTCCCCAAGTACTCAAACTCGTTGTCCAAGGTGGCTTTGAGCTTTTGCAGCGTGTGTGGCTCATGCTTCAACCAATTCACCACACTTACGTCTAGACATTTTGGCACTAGGTTGTACAAAGCTTCATCCCAAGCGTTTTTCCCTTCGCATGTGGTATCCACTTCGCCGCCTGGTAACACAAACACTCGGTTTGGCTTCACTCCCGCAACGGCACGTTGGCAAACTGACCAAATCGGAATGAGCTTTTCGCTTCTTTTGAGCATTGCAATTGTCAATGTCTTCTACAAGGGCAAGTGCATTCTGTCCAACCTACACATCTGGGATTACTGTTGGTGGTCTTAAGGTCCACGTAGTTTGGGATTGCGGCTGGACTGACATGTAGTGCCCTTGCACCCACGCAAGGTTTGGTTGGATGGATTCAATTGCTAGAGGAGGACGCAATGGTTGTGCAATGTGCACTGGCACACATTGGCCCAACGTTGTCTTGTTCCTCTTTGTCCTCTTGTCAAGCAGAGGTTCTTTGTCCTCTAGCTCAAGGTCGTCTTCAGAAGAGTCCATAAGCTCTTCCTTTGATCCTACCAAAAATGCCGTTACTTTTCAAAATGATTCACAAATTCACTACCCTAAATCCAATAGTAAAGATGCAAGCGTCATAGGAAGACAAATCCCTCGATTTCCGAGGAAGGACCCTAAATGACACTAATCTTGGAGGAACGATAAGAGATGTGCATTTACTTGCGGACTTTTTCTCTTTGTCGGATTGCCGCTCAACATGTATACAAGAAATGGCGAGGTGCATCATACCTGTCACAATAGCATCGCCATCATATTTTGTCGCCTCCAACGACAAGTCTTTCGCGGATCTCATCTGAGGGCTTCGCTTGCCTCCCTTTACCTCCCTTGCTTTCCTAACTAGAATGCCTACCCGCCATAAACTCCTCTGCACAACTTTGTCGCCTCTCTTTTCAGAAATGGGAGGCGGTTTACTACCCTGGGCCTTGGCATTAGCTTTATCCCTGCACCAACATCTAGAAAAATCGGCCTCCGCAAGAAAACACTAACAATGACGTTGACAAAGTACGAGACAAATCACATGACACTGCCGCACACTCACTCCAAGCGAGAAGGCAGGATTGGACAAGGGTTTTGCAAAAACACAGGACACAGTTCTCAAGGGAAGAAGATGACCATAGCGGCTCCTACGTGGCGGCCACATAGGGAACATGGCTTCTTCAAGAATGTTTCTAGAATGTGACTAGTCAAGGATTCACAAATGACTTTCATGTGACTCTAACGAAGTCACCAACAAGTCCAGAGACATAAAATCCAAGTCTGAAGGTTCTCATGAACAACAGACTTATGACTTGTGGGCAAATGAATCATTGGGACATAGCATTGGGTGTGGGAAACCGTATGAATGCATCACCTCTATGCTTCGAAAAACGTGCAAGGGACAAGTTCAAACGACAACAATACTTTTGCTCATACTCAAGAGTCCTCTACAAACTATGAACTCTTCCATATATAAGCACATGAATATGGCAAATTCATGGAGCTCAAATTACAACGCTTGCAGCAAGAACTCCACCGTCAAAGGTTGTATGCATACTAGTTTAAAGAAATTGAGAGAGCTTTGTTGAGGAGAAGGAGTCGGAAACTTACAACTCCGCTCTCGCTGCCAAGGCTGGAGTAGCCATCTATTGCATCTGGATGACGTTCTCGTCACGCAACATTTCATAAATTCCCTTCTCAAGCGGTGGACTATTTGACGGCGCTTCCATTGTGCGGTGTAAGTCTTCTGAACGTTCTCCCATCATGCTTGGGTTTACAATGAACCTTGATCTCTTGTCAAGTTGCCCAATCACCTAGTCTGCCACTTCATTGTTGTCCTAGTTTGAGGGCAGAAGCTCCTCCACCTTAGCAATCATAGCAGAAAGAGAGAGAGAGTGAGCCGCTGTGGGAGTCGCGAAATTGGAAGGAAGAAATGAGCTATTGTCGCGATTGCAAGAGAACTTGACAAGCGGAGATGATGCAAGGTTCTCTCATGATGTGCTGTCAATTACCGGCGGCTCGTCATTAAATTGAAGATTCTGACAGTAGTAATCAACATTTAGCAGACATATGTCAGTCATTTACTTGTGTAGTTTTTCGACTATGAAGTGACTGGTGGAGTCATTCAGAAGTTACTAGAGATGCTAGTCAATGCTGAAAGCAGCACTACGACTTACATTTTTTGGAAATAGAAGGTATCGTTGATGGAGGCTAAATAAGTCCACCTACGGCCGTCCCTTCACAGGTTCCAGTCCATTACCCTCCTGCTTTCGGCTCTCTGCATGACATGGTAACAAATTTGCCAAACCGGTGAAGATGATTCCTGCTAGGCTTCTATTGTCCGATAGTGGCAAACAGAGACTTAGAGATGAGTGCCTCTAGTTGAGGGAGTTACAATGAGCTAGAGAGTACAATGTGAAGAAGCTGCATTGTCCTTGCAGAAAGTGCAAAGGTCATAAGAGACTTCTCCTGAAGAACGTTCAGGCTCACCTTGTACGTCATGGAAGGCATCCGGATTGCCACATTTGGAGAGGCCCGGGTGCAAGGGATTCCTCTAACGAGGAGTGGGAGCAAGAATTTTGGGGACCACATAGAGTGGCATCTGAAGGCATGGACGCCCTAGATGTTGATGTTGACACAATAGGCATGCTAAATCAGGCATTGCATCCAGTGAATGCTCCAACATTTTTGGCCGAAAGAGTTCAAGAGGAAGTGAGGAATGCCTTTTCGACGGCAGACTCTATCCACGAGGAGTGCATGGAGGTGTTCTACAATGATGTTGCGGAGGCTGAGGAATGTCGTGACGAGCATCCTCCTCCCTCGGAAGGGACTAATGGACTTGATAGTGACGACCAACGCCCTCCAGTTGCAAGAACTCATGGAGTTCACAGTGACAGAAGCTTTGATGCTAGGGCGTTGCAAGGGTGCCTAGAGCCTCTGTATGATGAAGCTTCTTCAAGCAAGCTCGCAGTGACGGTCTTGTTGATGAATTTGTGCACTATGCATGGTGTAAGCAACCACTACACCAATGAATTGTTCAGCATTTTGCATTCTCATCTCCTACCGAGGAACAATAACTTGCCTCGAAATTACTACGCCGCGAAGGCCTTGACGGGGAAATTGGGTTTGACGTACAATACCATCCATGCATGTGAACGAGGCTATGTGATTTTTCGTGGGCCCTATGAGCAAGACATACGGTGCCCCAAGTGTGGCGGTCGCAGATACCGGGACGAGGAGCGGCGTTGTTTTCCAGTGAAGGTGTTGCGGCACTTCCCCATCATTTTCAGATTGCAGCGCATGTTCATGAGTCCAAAAATCTCGCAGCTCTTGGTTTAGCATGCAAAGAATTGGAGCAACCGTAATGGAGGCGACGGCCTCATCAAGCATCCCTGCGACTCCAAAGCTTGGAAGCATTTTGAGGAAAATGTGGATCCCTCCTTTGCCCGGGATCCTAGAAATGTTCACTTTGCCTTAGTAGCTCATGGAGTGAACCCTTACAAGCAAAATAGGACATCATGGTCAACATGGCCAGTGTTTCTATTGAACTACAACTTATCCCCTTGGTTGAGCACAAAGAAGTTTTTCATTTTGTTGGCACTCTTAATTCCAGGAAGGGAGTCAGTGACGGGTGACGTGTTTGACGTATATTTAGAGCCGCTAGTGGAGGAGTTGTTGGAGCTTTGGGCCGGGGTCCCTGCCCATGACGTCACTAAAGATGCAGGTGAAAAGGCTTTTCAGTTGCGTGCCATGTTGCTATGGACTATACACGACTTCCCGAGGTATGGCACAATTGGAGGATTTTGTCATCAAGGGTATGCAACGTGTCCATGGTGTGGTAAAGACCTTGGTACTGAGCATTCTATTGAATTGTCCAAGCAAACTTATAGTAGGACTCATCGATGGCTATTAAAAGATCATCTTTACAGATCAAAAGGTATGAAGGACCACTTTGACGGATTAATGGAAAACCGCTCGAAACCCCGGGCTGTGACTGTGGACGAACAAATGCAACACGCACTGCAGTGTGAGGCATGGAAAGCTGCCGGAAACAAAGAGGGTGCCACAGGGGACCCCTCCAAAAATTTTGGCCTGAAGCGATTGAGCATTCTATTTAGATTGCCATACTGGAGGGTAAGTGTCTCTAAATTTTGGCCTTTTTGAGCAAAAAACCTTAGATGGAACTTGTACGTGACTTTCCAGTCACCCGCTAGTTCTCCCAAGTCATTTACGAGTTACCATTATAGGAATATGTCAACGTTTGACTACGAAATGACTAGGATGTAACCAGGTTGTGACTGTGGACTTGTACCTAATTTGTTGGTCATGTCTACATTGCCAGTATCTTCTCATTCGCTACATGCTAGACCTCATGCATTGCGAAATGAATCTTGCCAAGAACTTTTTGAAAACCATATCAGGGAAGAAGGTCACAGTCAAAGTACGGAAGGATCTACAACGCCGAAATGTTAGGAGGCACTTGTGGCTTGCTCTACACCCACGTAAAGCAGGGAAGATGGTGAAGCCACAAGCATCTTATGTTTTGTCCAAACAGGAGTTTGAAAAGTTTATCAAGTGCATATAGGATTTGAAAACACCCACGGGGTACTCCTCAAACCTTAGCAAGTGTCTCCGCAAGAAGAATTTTGGTGGCCTAAAGTCACATGATTACCATATTGTAATGCAGCAAATCATGCCACTAGCTCTTTGTGATCTGATGGAATTAGGACCTCGTATGGCTACTATGAGAATGTATAGGATATTTTGTCAATTGGGCACAAAGGTATACAATCCAGCAGACTTTCTGTCTCTAGAAGCAAATGTGGCAGAGAGCATGGCTCTTTTGGAGATCAAATTTCCACCTTCATTTTTTGACATAATGACTCATCTCCCATACCATTTGGCAAAGGAATTAGACTTGTGTGGTCTAGTTAGTGCAAGGTGGATGTATCTAGTGGAGTGCTACATGAAAGTATTAAAGAACCACATCCGAAACATGGCACGACCAAAGGCATGCATGGCAGAGGGGTACTTGAAAGATGAATGCATTGGATTCATTATGGAGTACCTGCATAGCTTTGAGGGCTCTCACAGGCATGTATGGAATGAAGACAAAGAATACAGAGATGTTGAAGAAGTTTTGCAAGGGGCAAAAAGGCTGTACGTGATGAGTTCCGAGTTGAGAGATGTGGCCCACCACTATGTGCTCTCGAATGCTGCGGCCATGCAGGATTCATTCATGTAAGTTAACGAGTTCACTCTTCCATGTGATACTGTGATCCCTAATATGGTTGAATTGTGAAGTCCTTTGTGTAAGCTAGGGACATTTTGACTTGGAATCTTGTGTAGTTCTACATTAGTTGTAGTGGAGTCATTTTCAAGTCTTGCAGACGGTGAATGACTCGTAGTCGACATAGAAGTGACTACTTCAAGCCACGGAGAAGTCATAGAACTTCTACTGCTTGATGAGAATTACTCCTAAAGTCTAGACAGTGCGTCCTATTGGGTCTATTTTGGAGTGCGGACCGTCTACTTCCGGGTTTAATTGTATTTCCGTGGATTGGCCAAGATGTGGAGGACTGAATTGCAAGAGAATCTGGAAATGCCATCCTTAGCTGATTGGATGCAACGCAAAGTGGGAGAGTCGGACTTGGATTTGCATAACCCAAAACATATGGACCGCTTTCTCCTCAGAAAGAAGCTGTTCCAGAGAGCTACTAGATATGCACAAGTCACAGCATTTGGCAACCACTTTAGAGTAGAGGATGACAATACATGATACTTGTTGAGTTACAACAGTGGGGTAGCATCCGTTTTCCACGAGACTGCTGGAAATGTTGAGAAATCTTCTGTGAACTACGTAGGAGTACTTCAAGACATACTTGAGTTGGATTATGGTGCATTGAGTACAAAGATAATTCTGCTGCGTTGTGAGTGGGTGAAAACCATAGACAATCGAGGTAATCCTACGTATACAAAGGACGAGGTTGGATTCCTTGTAGTGAACTTTCAACACAAATTGCCTCGCTTGGCAGACCCATTCATTTTCCCAAGCCAAGCTACTCAAGTTTTCTTTTTAGACGTTACAAGAAGACCGGGTTGGAAAGTTGTGCTACGAAAAGAGGCGTGAGCTCGACGAGAGGTTGTTGATACATCCGATGCATTTATGAACACAACAGTAGAGAGTAACGGGCTAAGAGCTCTCCATAACCTACCAATTCCAACCGAAACGGTAAATTTAATTAGGCCCATAGAATTGTCGAAGGAAGACAACTTGTTAGCACGGGCAAGATATTAGTGTCATTCCGATACATGAAACACTCATACATGCTGCCAACCTTGTAGAGCATGTACAAGTGATTAGAGCATTAGCCGTCGTTTTTAGCAAATAGAATTTCAATGAAGCCTTGAACATTTACAGAGAGAAATTAGAAGAAGATTCAATTCTGTGGACATTGGTACTTAGGCAACGTATGAGTATCCTGAGCATTGATTGCACTACCTAAAAGTCAATGTCCGCAATAACTATAAGATGACTGAAAAATGACTATAGTAGTCATTTGGCAGACAAGTGGAAGTCATCATGGACAATCGTTTGTGGTAGTGAATTTGGGACGCCTTTTAGAAAAAGCATACCCTATTTTGAGTCCTTAAAGAATTTAGAAGAAGCCTTGAACATTTACAGAGAGAAATTAGAAGAAGATCCAGTTCTACATCGCCATCCATCATCGTTATACGACACCTTACTTGAGCAGACTTTCTACTGTTTGATTCATTGCTTTTTCCAAGTGGAGATTTCTCACATCTCTGACCTTATTGGCCTCCGAAGTGAAAATGTTGAGAAGAACTTCTCGCAAATGATCCTTGACAAGATATTGGTGGGTCCTTTGGACCAAGGAGCTCGTTGTTTGATCATTTTTGATGATGTGAAACATGATGGAATATATCCTTCGACTCTTGAAACTATATCAAACATTAGGAAGGTGGTAGAAAGCCTATATTTGAAGTCCACCCAAATAATGGTGTAATTTTAGTGGTGGTCTCTGTGAGGGACCTTCGTTCATTTTAAATGTTTATTATGTATTGGACGTGCACCTTGTAAACTACGCTTATATGTTAGTCATTTTGGAGTCGCCATGTAGAAATGTCAAAGTCACATACTAGTAGCCCCAGAATGACTGGTGTCCACGTCAATCCCTTCATAGGCCCGGTGGTGGCAGTGGAAATCAATTCATTCAGCACTTTGTCTTCAGGGTAGTCATTTCCGAGTCTCATTGAAGTTATCGGAAGCTGTGTCTTTAAAGTCCTAAACTAGGTACATGCTCCAAATTTTTTACTTCCTGCCCAAAGTCTACCACAACGGATAGCATTAACCACCCAAAATCATTAAGTCATTTCTTACTCACTAAAAAGACATGAAAAGTATTATTTGGTGACTTAAAGTGACTTTTTAATGACTAAGGCGTCCGCCGCTAACTTACTTCAGTTCCCAACGTTATCTTGTTCCCAAGGAGAACTAAAAATCGTAGATGAAAGTCTATTTTCATTGCACCCTCGTCCACGGTTTAGAAAAATGACTAGCAAATGACTCTTCCAATGTTGCTGCCCTAGTGCTGGTGCAATTATGGAATTCATAGACATTTTTTAGTTGTTCCGGACATATAGTCTCTTTACAATCATTTCCTCCAATCATTTCTTCATTGTTTTTTTTTGTAGTGTTTGTTGATTCTTGCTACCCTTTACAGACGCGGGCATGCCTGCGTCTATAATAGATAGTACATTACCATTTATAGCCCTTTCCTCAAAAAAATTCACGTTATGGGCATTGTCACGTGTACGACTTGCTTTGCCTAGTGTATGTTTTGGAGTACCTATGGCTGATCTATCACCCATTTATTTTTAGTTTATACCTTGGCTCTTTGACTAGCATGTATCCAAGTGTTAACCTAAAAGGGTCTATGGGGGTGATCCTTTGCTTTCACGTTTGGGTGCTTGCTCATGGTTTAGGTTAGTGAGTGGTTTTTTATGCTTCTCGTAGTTTCTCTCGAAGGGTTGTTTGCACCAAGAATTTAGTTGGGCCTTGGAGCCTTCCAGGCCACCTTTGGCGGAAGGGGTAACACTTGACCTTGACACACTTGTGATAACCATGCCATGAAATTTAACCAGGCCTCATGCTATGGTTCCCTACGGTCTATTTCCGCTATGGGTTAGGGGACCGCCCAAATGATAATCTATTGACCTTCGCTGATCCAGACACACTCTAGCAAGGCACACACTAAATATGTTTCCAATACCTATAGTAGCTCCCGCTAAAGCAATGGTAGCTACTCCTGCTCCAATGTTAACCTAAACCACTCTATTGCTGACGCAACTTGGCTTCCAAACTATACGTGAGCCTACGGCTTCATACGGCTCTTCTCATAATGTTTGTATCTTCGAGAGTTTCGGCCATGTAAAAGAAAATTTTAGCAATTAAAAGTTTGCATATTTGTTTAATATACCTATCAATATGGTTTGTGTTCCAACCCTTAGTCTCTTCTGGAGTGCCTGCATTTTGTTTTCTATGGTCATCCAACCGCGAAGCCTTATAGATCCTGGATTCTAATCTAAACACAAGCCCTTCGGCCTTTGGCCCGAGCATAGCATGTCCAGGCCATAGGGAAAAAAAATAGATTTTTTATTGAAAAATATCACTCAAAAAAAAAAAAAATATATATATATATATATATATATATATATATATATTTTTTTTTTTTTTTTTTACCTGGAACACCCAATTTTTTTCAAAGTTATAAATCTCCAAATATGCATATCACAAGAATTTATCACCGCGCTTTCATTTTTTGGAGAATCCTGCTACCAATGAACAGGTGGCCTAGCTAGCCTACCCTACGATCATCTGTTTGGAGTTTAAGGTCATTACCCTATTCCCGAGTCGAATTGTTGCAAAAACCTAAGAGACAAGCAATACTGCGAGAAGTGGAACATGTATGTAGAATGTAGTGGAAGCAACTACATTCCTAGCCTCTTTTACTGTATATCCAGAATGCCTATGATTAGAAATCAAGCTAATCATCCTCATCTTCATTGACTTGTAGTCTAGCCCTTGGTAAGGATTCAGCATACTAAAGCTTTACCTCGTTAATCAAAGTGTTCCTCTCGGTTTTTTTCCTGCAACCATTTTGCTATGAATTCCAGGGTTGCCACTCCCATGTAATGATCGAGAATTTGCAGGACATTACTGCGCAACAAAGATTACACTTGCATTTGACAAGAGTTAGAATACTAAATTCTAGCCAAAAACATTTAAAATTTTTTTTAAATAAAATAAAAAATAATATTATATAATATTATATATATAATTAATTATTTAAAAGTATTTTTAGGTTTGTGGGCCAACAGGTCACACTAATTTTGCACCTTCTAGCATAACAATTTCATTTTTGTTTTTGTCAAAAAAATGACCATTCAAGGGCTAATCAGTTGAAATGAGGCCAATCCAACCATTTAGCCAAGTGATGTTATATTCATTTCATGTGGTTAGAACACAAATGAAGGCCTGAAGATATGTTCTATTTACACAATCTCAACTAATAAAGCAAGCTAGGAGAGACTAGAGTCATATGGCTGAGAATTGTGCCTCATACTTAGTTTCATGAGGAATGCAATTACTATGTAATTATAGGTGTAGCAAAAATCTATTTTCTTTCAACCTTTTATTATGTTTCTGTAATCTTCTATAAGACAAGTAAAATAGCTTGGGTTTACTTCCGAGTTTATTTGATCCTTCTTTCCTCAAAAAAAAATTTGTGTGATAAATTGATCTCAAGTGACTTCTTGTTGTTTTTTCTAGAAAGAAAGTATCTTTATCCACAAACTTGGCTAGTTTTTATAGTAAGACTGGAAAAGATTGGTACTTATTTTTATCTCCCTAGATAGGATAAACTCGCTTTAACAAGGGCTTCCTACATTAGCATTAGAAATTGGTAAAACCGGGCCTATACCCCAAGATTTCACTATATTGCATTGTCAAGTAATTGAAAATGAATAACTTTATAATGATATTTAAACACGGCGTTTTTAGGGGGGCGGCATCCATTATGTGGGGTTGGGGTTACATCTCTAATTTTAATAACAATAAGACCTCCTAGTCGTAAACCACGTAGCGACGATTCCTTTCCATAACCTAATACTTTTATTTCAACTTCAACTAACTTAATTCCTAGTTGAATAGCAGTTCATGCAGCATTTTCTGTAATTGCTTGAGCAACATAATTGGTTGAGCGACGAGATCCCTTGAACCCTAATGAACCTGAGGAGGACCAGGTTTTTGTATCTTCTTTATGATCTATTATAGTAATGATGGTATTACTTAAAGTTGATCAAATATATGCAATACCGTGCTTTTCTTTTCTTTTGTATGAGTTTTTTTTGAAGGTTTAGATTTTGTTTGATATCATCGATCAGGTTTCTTTCCAATCCATCTTATTTGTTTATTAATCAAAAATAAATTTTGTAGAAAAAATTTGTACAAAATAATCCATTAAACAAAAGAGAACGTCGCAACTTTTGGTCCTCTGGGTGAGAGATTCTATTATCCGAGCCCACCCTGTCGAGAAGTGGTTACGGTGCAAGAATAGATGAAAAATATGCGATGAATCAAAAATAAAATAAAATAATAGATAGATAGATAGATTTACTGCACCTTTTGACCCCTTGCGCTTATATGCCAACCAATAGGAGCTGACCTTACTAATCAATGATGTTTTTGCAGAGAAAAAGCCAATAACAAACTATATAATGAAATTGAAATTTCATTACACATTACTTCGCGCCTTCATCATTTATCATGGATAATAAAAAAAACTTAATCCAAGTGATTAGAATGAGTCAGGGGCTTCTGTGAAAGGAAAACCAAGGTCTTCCACTCTTCCTCAATCCCCTAGGTGTTACAACTTCAATTTCAAAACACTGAAATAAATCTTGGTGCCTCAGCCATTAGTTAAGCACTATAAAGCAACTAGGACTAAGTCTAAAAGTCAAGAATAAACTTGAGTTGGATTCACTAAAGCTGAATGTCAGAGCAGACCACTACTTATTATTGTGTAATCAATGTGTATTAGTTTACAATGATTATCAAACTCAGTTATCAGATTACCTTGCACATGGCACTACGTGGAGAAGAAAAATTCCACTAGAAGAGATCCACTTCCATTTCATTTCAACAACCATACGCACAAGCATGAGGCGCTTCTAAGCAAGTTCATGACAACAACATATTCACAAGGTCCCAAGTTGTGAAGAAAGAAGAAGGCTTGGAAAATTAGGAAAAGCCCAAAGTTCGAGGGAATATTAATGACCCCACCATTAGCAAAGTCAACTAGAAAAATAAGACAAAACCCCAAGGAATCAAGTGACTTGGAATAGTTTGTTGATTAGCCGCATTAGCAAAGTGATAAAAATTTAGTGAAGAATAGTTAGGCTTATAAATTTGGTGCTTATAGTTTGGAAAAGTCTAGATTTCATCCACGATTTGGTTGAGGAAGAATCACCAAATTTGAGGATAATTTGTATATGAAAAAATTCATAAAAAAATTAGTATAGGGAATTAGTAGAAGGTAAGAATACCAATAGGTATTTTACAAGTTGTTTCCACAAACTCTAGAGAATTGAAAAGCAAAAAATAAAGAGAAAAGAATCAACTAAAATAAGAATAAGGAATGGAAGAAATATACACGAAATCAACTGAAATGGACACACAAGTCATCCTTGAGGAGAATAACGATGTGGAGGTAAGCAATTAACGTTAATTTCTTTTTAAAAAGGCAAAATATTTCATTCATTCAAAAGCAATATTATAATAGGAATCAAATTAGAAAGTTACACCTCATAATAAAATTAGGTAGGAAAGAAATTCCATAAACCTCCAATAGAACCATTAAAATAAAAATTTTCAATTTACGAATGAGTAGTTGAGATGATATAAAATCTTTAGGGAACCTTATCAAGTAATAAATGAAATCTCAGAATGAATATTCCTAAACACCTATCATATCTTTTGCTTTCATATTGAACAATTATTAAATAAACTAAATTAGTATAAAACCTAGTAAGCATAAAATTAACTTACATTGACCACAATTCTATTAAACTTACAAATGAGCTAGAATATAAAAAATAGAATTTCACCCATCAAACGAAACCTATTTTCGATAGTTAGATCAACCATAATTGGTGGATGAAGTTTTGAACTAAAAAAGCCTCTAAACTTCATCTATGAAAATCTTTTAGGAACCACAGAAAAATTTCCAAATTTCAACCATTCCGGAAAGAGTGCAAAAAACTCTACAATTTAGCTTAGATACAATTTTCTTTATCCACTTGGTCCTTTAATTTCCAAAGAGCCAAATCCGCTGAAATTCATCATAAATATTAGCAACAAAAAAATAAAAATAAAAATAAGGATAACTAAAAGTAAGGATAACTAAAAGTAAGGATAACCAAAAGCTCCATTACTTGAAAGTCAACTTCTTGTTAAAAACCAAAATCACCCATAGAATAGTTACAAAGAACCTGGATGTGCATGTTTCATTTCAAGAGTAGGAATCAAAACACTCATAGTGCTCACGCAACTTAGGAAAGAAATAGAGACCATAGCTTGAATTGAAAAAAGACAACTATAGTCACCACCACAAACATGATCATGTCAAACGGGTTGGTCAAATAGATGATTGCAATATTGCATAAGATAGCCAATTATTTTCAAAAAGAGCAAGTGCTAAACTGCTAAACAATCAACTTTCTCCATAGAGATAACGCAACATTTTTTCAAAAGAATATCTTGAAGATCCATCACTAGCATACATAACAACTTTTTATTCCTTGAGATAAATTTGTACATCCCAACCACACATACAAACAAGGATGTGCTCCATCACATGCTATACAATTCTAGAGCACATAAAACAATCCTATTGATATATATCTTCACAAATATTTATTAAATGTCCTTTTCCATTCAAAAACGGACATGATTTGATCCTAATCAAGTTGATCTCGTAGCATATTTGATGGGGAAGGAGGGATCTATGTTGATGCCGCACATTCCGTGAGGATCACTAGATCCCAATCGTGCCATGCGGATGTACCCCGCCTCTCCCCACCATGAGCCCCAAGAGTTCTTCACAATCCAATAGGGCGAGCCATCCTCTTCAGTGCCGTAACCCACAACCAAGACTGCGTGGTCAAGATTGGTGCCACATGAGCCGGTAAACACACCCTATTATCCAAATGAAAAAAACAACAATAAAAAAATAGGCATTGGATTTGATGATAAATGACAAGATATCGAAGAACATGAAAAAAATAATATCTCCAAATTATTCACATTAGCAACACCAACTTATGTCATTGTGCAATGTTCTAGCTAGACAATGATGTCAATATATTGTTGATGTCTAGGACATATTTGTTGAAATTGTAATATTCCATTTATTGAATTTGAGATGCACAAGAAGTTTGGCAAATGGAAAGGTTTAGGATTTGATTTTGGTGCAAATCCACAAAACTCTACTAAAAGATTGAAAAAAGACTATCAATTTAAAGAATATACACTTTGGTTTGTCAAAACTCAAGAAGCCGTTATTCTTTTCATTCTAATTTCTTTAATGAATCAAAAACATCATAATTGAGTGTGCTCAAGAATGATGTAAATGAAAGTTGGAAAAAATAGATTTCAACTAGCAAGTAGAAAGACAAGCAAGTTCTATATACAAACTTGGAATTTATAAGATTTGATCGTGAAACACTCACCCCTTGATAGTGTTGAAAGTCGCGGCCAGAAGCCTCAATAGCAACACTAATTGGGTTCATTGAGACAGCCTTGAGAAGAGAATTCTCTGATTGCGTGGGCACTATCTGGTAGCCATCAATGGATATGACAGTCGAGTTTTGCTTCTAAAAAAAGGGAAAAAAACAAGCCAAATATTTGATAATGTAGTTTTGAAGTTAGCCTTTCTACAAGTAAGAACAAAATATCTAAATACCTATCTCTTTTGATGAATTTCTTTGATTGCCATGATAATTTATAACATCTTATAACCCCCAAA
The DNA here is from genome assembly GCA_963969395.1 of Pseudoscleropodium purum. NCBI lineage: Eukaryota > Viridiplantae > Streptophyta > Bryopsida > Hypnales > Brachytheciaceae > Pseudoscleropodium > Pseudoscleropodium purum. The sequence goes on from OZ017802.1 coordinate 9,984,371, forward strand.
CTTTCTCTTAACAATAGTTTGGCCATATTGTCAAAGACTCAAATATCCTTGCCAATGGCAAGCTTAATTCCAACGTTAGTTAGAGACTCTTCCAAATTGAAATAGAATTACAAATGGCATATTCCAAATTTCCAATGGAATGGAATAGGTAGACATCCTAGTAATTGAATTGGACTCTAAAACAAGCCTTTTTCACAAATTTCTATAGTAGACAATGAATTTTAAAGAAAGAAATTAAAGTTCCAAGTGACTTACCTTAGTTGCACATTGGAAATCGGTATGCGTCATATAGGGGTAATCATTCTCAGTGCGAATGCCCCCATTTTCATAAATGTATTGGAATGCCCTTAGCATGGAACCACCTTTGCAACCCAAATTGGGTGGAGAGTCACAATCTAAAAGCTCTTGCTCGGATAGAGTAATCATTTGGCCTGTTGCAATTTGGTTCACCGCCTCTACTGCACCTGTTGTGGAAAATGTCCAACAACTTCCTACACAATTAATTGCCACCAACCCCACAAACTTTGTTAACATACCAAAACTAACAATATATGGTGCAATCCACAAGCAAAGCTTCAAGAGCTTTGATAGTCTCCACATTTCTTAAAAGCATCACGTGACTTTTGAAAACAAGCACAATATTAAGTGTATATACTTCCTTAATGATGCACACAAAAGATTAATTACCAAAGATTTTCAATTGGCAAAAGGGTTGGAGATCTACTTGAACTTTGTTGTTTTCCATGTTAGAAGTGCAATGGATGTAATATGAAAGGGTGAATAGATGGAATAGCATACTAATTTGGACAAATATTTTGTGTCCTTTCAATAAAATCAATTCAAATATTTAGTGAAAGAGTGTTGAAAAGTAAGTGGCTTTGGCAAAGAGTTGTCATTTCCGCAATTGCAAATGAGGATGAAACAACCATAGCTAAATTGACAAACCAACCTAAAAGATGAACTTTGGGAGATTAAACCTTAAAAGCAAAAGTACAAGATTTAAAGCTACCGTATTGAAACTATGGATAATGAGAGTGACAAACCACATCGGCCTTGGTCTTTAATCTTTGAGACGGCACCGGTTTTTCTCCAATCCACATTGGGCTCCGCCATAACATTGTTGTAGATGAAGTCTGCTTCACTATGAATATTGTGTGATCTACCAGCTTGAAACCCCCCCAAGTATTGTGCCAAAAACTCTTGGTGTGTGAGGTCGCTAAACTTATTGAGCCCCATCCAATAACTCTTCCGTTGCATGTTGTGGCTATGGATGTATTGCACATTCTCTCGGAAAATTTGGAACCGACGTTGTTCCTCGCTCCAAGAGTGGTACACACGCGCATGCTTCTCAACCCATCGGTTGAAGAGATCCATAACTCTATCATCATCATTATGCCCCTCGAGACTGCGAAGATGTTGTTGGGATTCGTAATTTGAGATTCTTGCGTTGGCCCTAGTGCCATGCGCTTCCTTTGTAGTGAAGGCAAGGAGGATGAAAAGTGCTAGTGCAATGGCACCGGACATTGTGACTCTTGGTATGCTATCCATCTCAATTGGAAACTTGCAACTCTATGAAAAGATGAAAACAATGAAAAGTGAGCGAACAATCAAGTTATGAAAGTCATTAACAATGGAATAATAGTTGTAATGTTGTCTTCAAAGCAAGTTAATTCAACATCAAACAATTTCACGAAGGAAAAAGTGCGTTCCCAAGTATATCTCAATTGAAGCAAGCTTGTGCAATATAGAAAAAGAAGAAGGAAGAATCTCAATAGTAGCAAAAGAAAAAGAACAATCAAGAATGTATCTAAAATTCAAACAAGTGTAATACACAACAAACTAGTAGACACCAACTATCCCAATCAAATTAAGCTAATGCAATGAACAAAAAGAAGACCAAGTATTTGAGGAAGGAAGCTGAGAAGAAAGAAGAAAAGACAACAATAGATTGCAGAGAGGAATTCTCAAAGGAATAACGGATACTATTATAAAAGCAAATTGATTTGACATCAAGCAATTTTAGGATGAAAAAAAAGTATAATCCCTTTTATCACAATTGAAGCAAGCTTGTAAAACAAAGAAAAATAAAAATTAATTTAGTCCATATTTAAATTGGAACAAGCGTTCACAACAAACAAGTAGATACCAACTATCCAATCAAACTAAGTAAGCAAATGCCATGAAGAAAACCCCCAGCAAGTAGCTATTTGTATCCAAGGATCCAAAGCAAGCTAATGCAAAGTACAAAAAGAACATCAACAACATCAATTAAAGCAAACTATTGTATAGAAAATAAAGAACAAAAAGAACACCAATTGAAGCAAGTTGATTCTATACACACAAAAAAAATACTTTTCTTGGCTAAGTAAGCTAGTGCAACATACCAATCGAAAAGTCAAGTATCTCAATAAAAGTAAGCTAATGCAACAAACAGGAAATAGTAAATATCTCAATTGAAGTAATGCATCGGAATAAACCAACAAAATACATGAGTAATGCAATTGAAATAAGCTAGTAGAATACACTAATGAATAGAAAACAAACAAACAATTTCAATTGAAACAAGGTACTACAACAAACCAAAAGGACACAAACTCTCTCAATTAAAGCAAGCTAATGCCAACCGTTAGATAGAACACCAAGTACTTGAATCTATACAACCAATCTAATTCAACATCAAATGAAGCAACATAACCAAAAGGAAATCGTACCTAAAGTAAAGAGGACAAAGGATCGTATGGATACTAAAGAAAAGCTTACAAGAAGGAGAAGAAAAGTGGAGGGACTGAAGGATCTTGCTCACATTTATATTGAAGATGAAGAGACCTGGATATTATTGAAATGATGAATCTCTTAAGACCTCAATTAGGATGAAAGGGCGGCGGCTTTGTCATTAGGGTTTCCAAAAGGATTCTGAAATCCCCTTTCAAACCTTATTAAACTTCATTTCTTAAATAGCTAAAGTAAAAATTGAGGTTTAGTAGGATTTGAAAGGGGGTTTAAAAATCCTCTTGGAAACCATAGTGTAGCTACTGCGGACTAAAAAAACACAAAAAATAAATATTATTATTTGAAAATAATTATCTAATTTTGTTACCAAAATATGTTTATGTTTTAATAAAAAAATTATTTAAAAATATCCTAATATAAAATTATTAGGTTTGAATGTGAACAATTTAATATACATAAGATCTTGCCAATTCATCTTTAGGGATTTGATTGTTACCACCTAAATAGTATCATGTAAATTATTTTGCTTCAAACAAAGGCTTTATATGAAGAGTCTCTTTGAATTATTAAAGGTTTTTAAAACCCTAAAACGCTTGAGCCTATCGCCACTGGTTTCACACGGCATTGTCCTCACTTAGTTTGTTGCCACTTTGTATGTAGATGTGTATGAAAATTTTTATTTTTATTTTTTAGAGATGAAGCTACATGTTTTCTACACTTTATGAAAATTTTTAATTTTTTTGAGAATTTTTCTTTTTATGCAAATTTTTGAAGAAAAAATGAAAAAAAAATCATATCAAATAAAAAATTATTTCAAAAAATCTGAAAATTTCACCATGTGTGTACATTACAGTGAAAAACATCATGGTGTAAATTCAATTTCCGTGTCATTATATAATTCTCATTTAATTCTCATTAAAAATACAGTTGAAGTTCAAATTACAATAAAATATTCAATTTTACAAATTTTTCCAAAATTCGAATTGGAGTAGAAACTAGAGTAGAAGACCTTCATTTCATTAGTTGGACTCAAACTCAAAAAAAAGTCATTTTCAAGGAGAAATTTCAGATTTATTCAATTTTCCAAAATACATTGAAATGGCAAATTTTGCCATCCGTTTTTTTTCATTACTTCTCAATTATATGGAAATAAACATCAAATAGACCAAAAACTCCATTGGACACTCTTTGTAACTCAACATACAAGGTCATTAAAAAAAAGAATGGATGAAAAATCTATTGTTGAGGTCTTCTTATGACTACCTGAAATCATCTAGAAGCTACGAAATGGCTCCTTGGGCGTTCCAAGGTTAAAGAATTTATCAACGTTATTCTATGAGAATATCCAAGATGAAAAATTTATTAGAAACTTTTGAACACTAAGACTAAGAGTTTGCCACTCTTGTACATTCCATGAAAGCAATGATGTACTAGGACAATTAACCCCTAAATGCGCAAAAGCACCATATTTTGGTGTTGAAAAAACTTTTAATTGAAATAAAACCTTTTCAAGTTATTATTTTTAGTAGTTTTTTTTTACATATTCATTTTGAAGTCCAATTTCAACATCAAAAATCCAATTTAAGAAATGAATGTTAGTGATTTTTCTATTCAAGATTTTGTACAATGGTGTCCATTGAAAATCTTGATTTTCTAGTGTTGAGGGCTTTTGGAAATAAGCCAAAAATACACTAGAAAAAATCACGTTAGAAATTCATTTAAAAAAGTTGTAGAATAGATTTAATTTTGAAAAGCTGTAAATTGATTATGGTTATGCATGCTATGTCCTTTAACTTCATATTTTTTTGGTGACCTCAATCTTAGATTTGACATATGAAAAGGATTGAAAGACCTCAAATCACTTTCACAAATTTATTAATAACAACTTCACTATTAAGCATTATAATCTTTCAATCCATAAGTAGTATTGTTGGATTTTCTTTTTCAATGTGATTTCTAACTTGTCTAGTTTGAATTTATGCACAAGTAAATTTCCAAAAAAATTGACAAAACCTATCAAAATGTTGGCTTTTTGTTCAATATATAGTAAATTTCAAGAAGCTAGAAAAAAAGACCTTGGGCATTAAGAGGTTAAAAGAGTCATAGAAAACTTTTTGAAAATTACCTTCTTACCTTTTTTGTGAAATTTTACTATTCAAGTAAAGTTTTGGATTTTAGTTCCTTCGTTTTTTCTTCATTTTTTAATTATAATCTTATAATAAATGGGACATGCTTTCAATGGCTCACAAATTAGACCAATATGTGTTATTGTTTTAAGCTAAGTTCACCATGGAATAGAAACTTCTTGCATAACACTTTGCCATTTGCTATGTGTGGGTATTGAAAAATTCTCAAGCATTTTGAACCTTGAAAATGAAAGGTTTGAAAATTTTCAATTCCCAAAGCATGTTGTTGAGCTAGATAATATAAAGAACCAAAAAGAGTTAAAAATTCAACAAAATAAAAATTCATTGATACCTCTAATGCTTTCTTCAAAATTTCACCATCTTTAGAAGCAACATGTAGGAATTTGTTTTACTTCTTACTTATGCTACTTATCTTGGATGCATTTTCAACAACTTCTCAATCAATTCTAAATTACTTTGCTTTTTAGGATGCCACATACTTCCTACCTTTCATATGGATGTCTAATTCTCATCTTGTAATCTCTTGATTTATTTAACTTTGCTTGTTTTTTATTCTTTTGCAACATCAACTTCTATAATTACAATCGTTGTCATTGGTTGCCCTCTATTTATCTTAAGTTTCAACAACTATCTTTGAAACGAAAGAAGAAGAATCTATATTTTGTCCATAATTTTAGGAAAAATTGTTTTTTAAGCCTAATGGTTTAAGAATACAATATTTTTAGTATTTTTAGTATTTTTATAATTTTGTTTTGTTTTCAAAAGTTTTGATATTTCTAGTAGTCCGGTACTATATATCCCTAAATGCAAGCATGAAATGAAATTAGTAGATGAATGATTTAAAAAAAGATTTGTATTGCATTCCATAATACTTGATATAAAGCTTTTGAAAGTGCATAGATAAAAAGTCACACATTATATACCTCTATAGAAAAAATGGAATTCTCTAAAAATTGATGAAGTAGTAAAGATTTTAACAATGCGTAATTGTAAGAAGTGAGAAACACTTCTATTACTATTTTCAACATTCCATTGCTTGTTTATTAGTTTTTTGTCTGTAATTTTTGTATGATGACTTTAAAAGACTCTAGATTCTTATGTAAGGTATTTACAACTAATATTTACTTTGATTGTTTTTTCCCATTTTACGACGTAAAAGTAGTGCTCAATTGAATGTCACACTTGCCAATTTTGTTGGAAGAGAGGGAATAGGACCAATTCTAGCCCTCTCCAAAATTTGGAGCTTGAATTTGGAGGTTGTGGTCTTTTAGTAGACTAGAAACTATAGTTCAGAGAGATTTTGAAAATAATTAATTTTGTATTTTATATTTAGAAATCCACAATATAACTTTCTTTATGCTTGCATTTTGAAGCACATAAAACATAATTTGGTGGTTCTTTTGGTTAATGACCGTTTCCATAGAGTGGTTATAAATGGAAATTTTTTATTTTATTTTAAATTCTTTGTGGAATTTTTTTTTAAATAAAATATTTATGTTTCTTTCCATAGTTTAAGTTCTTGTGCTCATGGAATTTTTCTAGGTTTTATCTTATTAAAATTCAATCTTTTTAAAACTATACATACATTGAACAAATTTTATTAAAACATTTAAAACTTATTATTTTCTAAATTTATTATATCCTAGAAATGAAAAATTGAGTATTGCAAAAACACAATACAATCGACAAGTGTTTCTTGCAATCAACTCAATAGAGCCATGAAATTGGCAAACACGTAAGAAAAGTGAAGGTGTCACACCAAGAAATTGTAAGACTTTTTCAATGACTACAAAAAAAACCAAACCTTAGAAGGTGGTCAAAGTTTCTCAAGATATTGTATTCAACAATAAAATCTTTGAAAACTTTCAACTATTTTTTAAAAAGAAGCCCATCTGAATTTTCAAACAACCATCAAAAGTTGTGAAGTGGCACAAAAAGATTGGTTAGAAAACTTAGTTACTAACATATACGCAAAAGTTCACATGACTACCAAGAGTAGCCCAAGTAGAAGGTAGGTCTTCAACCTCATCAAGCTCTTCCCATTCACTCTATCAAATCACAAATGCAACTTGGTATTTAGCAATGAGGAGCATTAGCATACAAAGGAAGAGTGCATTCCACATTAAAATTGGATATCCAACCACTCTATCCACTATTGGTGGCTTATAGCCACTAAGGATCAAGCCCAACTACCAAACTTTCAACCAGACAATTAATTGCTATGAACCTATTTCTTACTCCAAAATTGCCATTTCTAATGCAGGTACCAAATTTTAGGGAAAAAAACAATCAAAGTAAATATTAGTTGTAAATACCTTACATAAGAATCTAGAGTCTTTTAAAGTCATCATACAAAAATTACAGACAAAAAACTAATAAACAAGCAATGGAATGTTGAAAATAGTAATAGAAGTGTTTCTCACTTCTTACAATTACGCATTGTTAAAATCTTTACTACTTCATCAATTTTTAGAGAATTCCATTTTTTCTATAGAGGTATATAATGTGTGACTTTTTATCTATGCACTTTCAAAAGCTTTATATCAAGTATTATGGAATGCAATACAAATCTTTTTTTAAATCATTCATCTACTAATTTCATTTCATGCTTGCATTTAGGGATATATAGTACCGGACTACTAGAAATATCAAAACTTTTGAAAACAAAACAAAATTATAAAAATACTAAAAATACTAAAAATATTGTATTCTTAAACCATTAGGCTTAAAAAACAATTTTTCCTAAAATTATGGACAAAATATAGATTCTTCTTCTTTCGTTTCAAAGATAGTTGTTGAAACTTAAGATAAATAGAGGGCAACCAATGACAACGATTGTAATTATAGAAGTTGATGTTGCAAAAGAATAAAAAACAAGCAAAGTTAAATAAATCAAGAGATTACAAGATGAGAATTAGACATCCATATGAAAGGTAGGAAGTATGTGGCATCCTAAAAAGCAAAGTAATTTAGAATTGATTGAGAAGTTGTTGAAAATGCATCCAAGATAAGTAGCATAAGTAAGAAGTAAAACAAATTCCTACATGTTGCTTCTAAAGATGGTGAAATTTTGAAGAAAGCATTAGAGGTATCAATGAATTTTTATTTTGTTGAATTTTTAACTCTTTTTGGTTCTTTATATTATCTAGCTCAACAACATGCTTTGGGAATTGAAAATTTTCAAACCTTTCATTTTCAAGGTTCAAAATGCTTGAGAATTTTTCAATACCCACACATAGCAAATGGCAAAGTGTTATGCAAGAAGTTTCTATTCCATGGTGAACTTAGCTTAAAACAATAACACATATTGGTCTAATTTGTGAGCCATTGAAAGCATGTCCCATTTATTATAAGATTATAATTAAAAAATGAAGAAAAAACGAAGGAACTAAAATCCAAAACTTTACTTGAATAGTAAAATTTCACAAAAAAGGTAAGAAGGTAATTTTCAAAAAGTTTTCTATGACTCTTTTAACCTCTTAATGCCCAAGGTCTTTTTTTCTAGCTTCTTGAAATTTACTATATATTGAACAAAAAGCCAACATTTTGATAGGTTTTGTCAATTTTTTTGGAAATTTACTTGTGCATAAATTCAAACTAGACAAGTTAGAAATCACATTGAAAAAGAAAATCCAACAATACTACTTATGGATTGAAAGATTATAATGCTTAATAGTGAAGTTGTTATTAATAAATTTGTGAAAGTGATTTGAGGTCTTTCAATCCTTTTCATATGTCAAATCTAAGATTGAGGTCACCAAAAAAATATGAAGTTAAAGGACATAGCATGCATAACCATAATCAATTTACAGCTTTTCAAAATTAAATCTATTCTACAACTTTTTTAAATGAATTTCTAACGTGATTTTTTCTAGTGTATTTTTGGCTTATTTCCAAAAGCCCTCAACACTAGAAAATCAAGATTTTCAATGGACACCATTGTACAAAATCTTGAATAGAAAAATCACTAACATTCATTTCTTAAATTGGATTTTTGATGTTGAAATTGGACTTCAAAATGAATATGTAAAAAAAAACTACTAAAAATAATAACTTGAAAAGGTTTTATTTCAATTAAAAGTTTTTTCAACACCAAAATATGGTGCTTTTGCGCATTTAGGGGTTAATTGTCCTAGTACATCATTGCTTTCATGGAATGTACAAGAGTGGCAAACTCTTAGTCTTAGTGTTCAAAAGTTTCTAATAAATTTTTCATCTTGGATATTCTCATAGAATAACGTTGATAAATTCTTTAACCTTGGAACGCCCAAGGAGCCATTTCGTAGCTTCTAGATGATTTCAGGTAGTCATAAGAAGACCTCAACAATAGATTTTTCATCCATTCTTTTTTTTAATGACCTTGTATGTTGAGTTACAAAGAGTGTCCAATGGAGTTTTTGGTCTATTTGATGTTTATTTCCATATAATTGAGAAGTAATGAAAAAAAACGGATGGCAAAATTTGCCATTTCAATGTATTTTGGAAAATTGAATAAATCTGAAATTTCTCCTTGAAAATGACTTTTTTTTGAGTTTGAGTCCAACTAATGAAATGAAGGTCTTCTACTCTAGTTTCTACTCCAATTCGAATTTTGGAAAAATTTGTAAAATTGAATATTTTATTGTAATTTGAACTTCAACTGTATTTTTAATGAGAATTAAATGAGAATTATATAATGACACGGAAATTGAATTTACACCATGATGTTTTTCACTGTAATGTACACACATGGTGAAATTTTCAGATTTTTTGAAATAATTTTTTATTTGATATGATTTTTTTTTCATTTTTTCTTCAAAAATTTGCATAAAAAGAAAAATTCTCAAAAAAATTAAAAATTTTCATAAAGTGTAGAAAACATGTAGCTTCATCTCTAAAAAATAAAAATAAAAATTTTCATACACATCTACATACAAAGTGGCAACAAACTAAGTGAGGACAATGCCGTGTGAAACCAGTGGCGATAGGCTCAAGCGTTTTAGGGTTTTAAAAACCTTTAATAATTCAAAGAGACTCTTCATATAAAGCCTTTGTTTGAAGCAAAATAATTTACATGATACTATTTAGGTGGTAACAATCAAATCCCTAAAGATGAATTGGCAAGATCTTATGTATATTAAATTGTTCACATTCAAACCTAATAATTTTATATTAGGATATTTTTAAATAATTTTTTTATTAAAACATAAACATATTTTGGTAACAAAATTAGATAATTATTTTCAAATAATAATATTTATTTTTTGTGTTTTTTTAGTCCGCAGTAGCTACACTATGGTTTCCAAGAGGATTTTTAAACCCCCTTTCAAATCCTACTAAACCTCAATTTTTACTTTAGCTATTTAAGAAATGAAGTTTAATAAGGTTTGAAAGGGGATTTCAGAATCCTTTTGGAAACCCTAATGACAAAGCCGCCGCCCTTTCATCCTAATTGAGGTCTTAAGAGATTCATCATTTCAATAATATCCAGGTCTCTTCATCTTCAATATAAATGTGAGCAAGATCCTTCAGTCCCTCCACTTTTCTTCTCCTTCTTGTAAGCTTTTCTTTAGTATCCATACGATCCTTTGTCCTCTTTACTTTAGGTACGATTTCCTTTTGGTTATGTTGCTTCATTTGATGTTGAATTAGATTGGTTGTATAGATTCAAGTACTTGGTGTTCTATCTAACGGTTGGCATTAGCTTGCTTTAATTGAGAGAGTTTGTGTCCTTTTGGTTTGTTGTAGTACCTTGTTTCAATTGAAATTGTTTGTTTGTTTTCTATTCATTAGTGTATTCTACTAGCTTATTTCAATTGCATTACTCATGTATTTTGTTGGTTTATTCCGATGCATTACTTCAATTGAGATATTTACTATTTCCTGTTTGTTGCATTAGCTTACTTTTATTGAGATACTTGACTTTTCGATTGGTATGTTGCACTAGCTTACTTAGCCAAGAAAAGTATTTTTTTTGTGTGTATAGAATCAACTTGCTTCAATTGGTGTTCTTTTTGTTCTTTATTTTCTATACAATAGTTTGCTTTAATTGATGTTGTTGATGTTCTTTTTGTACTTTGCATTAGCTTGCTTTGGATCCTTGGATACAAATAGCTACTTGCTGGGGGTTTTCTTCATGGCATTTGCTTACTTAGTTTGATTGGATAGTTGGTATCTACTTGTTTGTTGTGAACGCTTGTTCCAATTTAAATATGGACTAAATTAATTTTTATTTTTCTTTGTTTTACAAGCTTGCTTCAATTGTGATAAAAGGGATTATACTTTTTTTTCATCCTAAAATTGCTTGATGTCAAATCAATTTGCTTTTATAATAGTATCCGTTATTCCTTTGAGAATTCCTCTCTGCAATCTATTGTTGTCTTTTCTTCTTTCTTCTCAGCTTCCTTCCTCAAATACTTGGTCTTCTTTTTGTTCATTGCATTAGCTTAATTTGATTGGGATAGTTGGTGTCTACTAGTTTGTTGTGTATTACACTTGTTTGAATTTTAGATACATTCTTGATTGTTCTTTTTCTTTTGCTACTATTGAGATTCTTCCTTCTTCTTTTTCTATATTGCACAAGCTTGCTTCAATTGAGATATACTTGGGAACGCACTTTTTCCTTCGTGAAATTGTTTGATGTTGAATTAACTTGCTTTGAAGACAACATTACAACTATTATTCCATTGTTAATGACTTTCATAACTTGATTGTTCGCTCACTTTTCATTGTTTTCATCTTTTCATAGAGTTGCAAGTTTCCAATTGAGATGGATAGCATACCAAGAGTCACAATGTCCGGTGCCATTGCACTAGCACTTTTCATCCTCCTTGCCTTCACTACAAAGGAAGCGCATGGCACTAGGGCCAACGCAAGAATCTCAAATTACGAATCCCAACAACATCTTCGCAGTCTCGAGGGGCATAATGATGATGATAGAGTTATGGATCTCTTCAACCGATGGGTTGAGAAGCATGCGCGTGTGTACCACTCTTGGAGCGAGGAACAACGTCGGTTCCAAATTTTCCGAGAGAATGTGCAATACATCCATAGCCACAACATGCAACGGAAGAGTTATTGGATGGGGCTCAATAAGTTTAGCGACCTCACACACCAAGAGTTTTTGGCACAATACTTGGGGGGGTTTCAAGCTGGTAGATCACACAATATTCATAGTGAAGCAGACTTCATCTACAACAATGTTATGGCGGAGCCCAATGTGGATTGGAGAAAAACCGGTGCCGTCTCAAAGATTAAAGACCAAGGCCGATGTGGTTTGTCACTCTCATTATCCATAGTTTCAATACGGTAGCTTTAAATCTTGTACTTTTGCTTTTAAGGTTTAATCTCCCAAAGTTCATCTTTTAGGTTGGTTTGTCAATTTAGCTATGGTTGTTTCATCCTCATTTGCAATTGCGGAAATGACAACTCTTTGCCAAAGCCACTTACTTTTCAACACTCTTTCACTAAATATTTGAATTGATTTTATTGAAAGGACACAAAATATTTGTCCAAATTAGTATGCTATTCCATCTATTCACCCTTTCATATTACATCCATTGCACTTCTAACATGGAAAACAACAAAGTTCAAGTAGATCTCCAACCCTTTTGCCAATTGAAAATCTTTGGTAATTAATCTTTTGTGTGCATCATTAAGGAAGTATATACACTTAATATTGTGCTTGTTTTCAAAAGTCACGTGATGCTTTTAAGAAATGTGGAGACTATCAAAGCTCTTGAAGCTTTGCTTGTGGATTGCACCATATATTGTTAGTTTTGGTATGTTAACAAAGTTTGTGGGGTTGGTGGCAATTAATTGTGTAGGAAGTTGTTGGACATTTTCCACAACAGGTGCAGTAGAGGCGGTGAACCAAATTGCAACAGGCCAAATGATTACTCTATCCGAGCAAGAGCTTTTAGATTGTGACTCTCCACCCAATTTGGGTTGCAAAGGTGGTTCCATGCTAAGGGCATTCCAATACATTTATGAAAATGGGGGCATTCGCACTGAGAATGATTACCCCTATATGACGCATACCGATTTCCAATGTGCAACTAAGGTAAGTCACTTGGAACTTTAATTTCTTTCTTTAAAATTCATTGTCTACTATAGAAATTTGTGAAAAAGGCTTGTTTTAGAGTCCAATTCAATTACTAGGATGTCTACCTATTCCATTCCATTGGAAATTTGGAATATGCCATTTGTAATTCTATTTCAATTTGGAAGAGTCTCTAACTAACGTTGGAATTAAGCTTGCCATTGGCAAGGATATTTGAGTCTTTGACAATATGGCCAAACTATTGTTAAGAGAAAGTTTGGGGGTTATAAGATGTCGCAGCTTAGAATTTTGATTTTCTTAGTATACACCCAAATAGGAACGGCAACTAGTCATTAGCTAACTGGATCCGATTAGGTGGGGAAGGAAAACTCAGAATTAGCACGGAACGTGAAGTAGTGGGCTTCTTGGATCTAATCCGGTCAGGAGTAAGTAACGACGGAAACGGAATGCAACACGGATTAGGTCTAGGACCGGATGATGATGATGAACCGGATTATGATGGTAAACCGGATTCATGATGACAAACCGGAAATGGTCCAGGGACTATAAAAGGAGGAGCTTTCACTGTTGCACCCCCTTTTAGAAACTCGACCTTGAGCGTGCGCGGTTGAGTTTTTGTCGTTTGTGCGTCTGAGAGTTTGTGTTTTGTCTGTTCTGCTTCCGGTTGAGATCGGAGAGAGGAAGTGAGGAACGGGACGTGCGGCTAGGAGAGAGTGAGGTAGATGTGAGTGGGAATGCCTCAGCTACGTAGGTCGAGGCAAGCGAGTCCCTCTGGAGGCGAGGTGAAGCTCCGGAAAGTCATTCCGGTTATTCCCTCCACAGAGCCGGAAAAGGCTGAACTCATGGATGATCTCAGATCCATGGGTTGCGTAGGGTTTGCCGAGAAACCTTGGGGTTTTAGGGAGGAGAGAATGGTCAAGGAGCTCCTCGGAAAGCTGTCCAACCAGTTTGACAACACCGTGAGGGGAGCTCCCGTCAGCTGGAACGAGGGGATGTGGAGAGCGGTTTACGGTTTCCGGGCAGGAGGTTTGGGAATGGCGAGCCGGAAGGATGAGTTTGTCCGAGGGAAGTTCAAGGGAGCCGTCAACCCGAAGGACGGATACGCGGTCGAGGATTGCTTGGACGACCGACACCGTCGGCTCCTGCAATTCCTGGTTCCGGTTCTTCACCCGGAAAAGCCGACCAGGGTGACAATCACCCTAGGCAACACCATTTTCGGTGCCCTCAGTGGTACCCGGAAAGTGGACTGGGCACGGATCATTTCCGATCTCGTGGCCCAGCTTGTTAGTAGGGTTGGGAAGAAAAGGGCCACTCCAGTGTGCCCTTACCTCTTCCACCTCTATCGGGAGAACCAAGTCCTCACCAACATAGAGGAGAAGGCGTGGAAGACGCAGGAAGTGCTGCTGAAGTATGGGGAGTCGGAGACGGATGACGAAGCGGAATCCGATTCCGAGTCAGACCGGGAGTCCAGCGAGGAAGAGGAGGAGTTGATGCCGCCGATCAAGCGACAGAAGCTGACGCCTCCACACAAGCGCGGGACGCCTCCCGGTCAAGACAAACCGGCCCCGGAGGAGAAACCGGAAGCCGAGAAGACCAATTCCGGGGGAGATCCGGATATGCAAGATCCATTCAACGGTCTGATCAACGTCCTCTGCAACATCAGGGCGGATTGGGAGGTGAAGCACAGGACGCTTGCGGCAATCGGCAAGTTGGTGGGTGCTGCACCGGACAGCAACTTGGCGGAACAAGTGGCGCAATGCATCACGAATCCGGAAGAGACCCGGAAGCAGGAAGCCGAGATCCGCCGGTTGCAGGAGGAGGTAGATAAACTGAAGGCAACACTTTTCGCCTATCAGGAAGACGTGACGGCCGCTCGGGAGATGGCGGAGGAGACTCGGAAGGTGGCCGAGCAGATCAAGACGGTCCTAGGAGAGACCGGAACGGCAGCGGCCAAGGCGAAGCTCTTCGACGAGAAGATCCACGAAGAGAAGAAACTATCCGGTTCCCGGATGGTCCGGATTCTCGCGGACTTCGCCGAGCAGGTGGAGACGGCAATGGTGGAGGGGCGGAAGGCTGCGGACCGGATCGAGGAGAGCAGCCGGAAGCTGACGGGAGCGACGTGCGACAAAGGTATTCACCTTTCGGACATCTCTCTACCGGACCTCTTTCCGGATGCAACTATGGCAAAGGACAGGAAGGATTGGACTCCTGAGTCCAAGAAGTCTGCACGGATTGGGACTCCGGGCTCGAGACCGGATATTACCATCGACTTGGAGTCTCCACCCGGACCGAATCCTGAGGAGGGGGAACGGGTCCGGAACTTGAGCGAAGTCTTCGAGGAGCTAACCCCGGAGGTCGGAAGCCCGACGATAGGATCTAGAGTTGTAGGGTAGATAGGATTTTAATTTCAGTTAGGAGTAGGAGCGGATCCGGATCCGGATCCGGCTCAATAGTATTAGGTTAGACCGGAAGTTAGATTTAGGTGGCGGCGGACCCCCACGGGTTTTCCGCTCCTTTTTGTGCTTTTAGGGTTTTGACCCTTTGTATATAAATCGGTTCCTGAGATGGGAATTGGGAGTTGTTCATTTTGCAAACTTCTTGTACCTTTCCATTCTCTTCGTTGTGTATCTCTCTCCAGCGCGACAGGATTGTATAATGTGGAGTTAGGATAGTACGAGTGAGTTTGTAAGTGATTTCTCCCCTTGGTGTTTATTTTCCGATCCAAGGTACATGTGAGTAGGTACCGAAGAGTTGGGAGTGAACTTAGTTCCTCAGCACATCTAGAGTTTGAGATTCCGGGTGAGAAAGCCGTTGTTAGGCTAGGCGGGTAGGGAGGGATTCCTTAGCTGCGCTAGAACTCCCGGGTGGGAAATCCGGTCGAGTGTCCGATCTCCTGTGAGGTCTCACCACCTGTATGGGTAACGGAAGAACTTTAGTTGATGTTGGAACGGACGGGTGCACTTGTAACCACCTGTCTTCGCACGGATCGGAAGTAGCATCAAGGTCGTTGTAGTACGAGAGGGTCGAGTGTGGGGTCTTTGTGTGACCTACGACCCGGATTGCTATCTGGGTTGTTGTGAAGGACCAAACCGGATCCGGATTAGCTTAGGAGTCTAGAAGGTAGGACAGTGGGTCTTCAGCCACTATAAGTCACGGAAGGAGTGGTGGGCCTACCACTCTCAAAATTAAGCGGCGACCCCTCTGATGGTGAAACAGAGGCAAAACCAAACCGGATAGGATTACGAGTACAGGATGACCATTCCGACCGGATTGGTCAGAACGGATTTCCAGGATCGGAAGTTGTGAGATCCTGGGATTTGGGTATTTGTACGGACCGGATAGTTAGTAGGACCGGAAGAAGGAGTAATCCGGTCTGTAGTTATCCGGTGTGGTAATATTTCTGGTTCTAGATCTAGGACCGGAAAGTAAGATTGGCATACTGACTGAGCTTAACTGCTTAATAGAGCTAGATACTTCACAGGATCTCGTGGGT
Source organism: Pseudoscleropodium purum (assembly GCA_963969395.1). Lineage (NCBI taxonomy): Eukaryota > Viridiplantae > Streptophyta > Bryopsida > Hypnales > Brachytheciaceae > Pseudoscleropodium > Pseudoscleropodium purum. The sequence continues at coordinate 10,000,782 of OZ017802.1, forward strand.
TCGATCTTTAGAGTCACTTAGTTATACTCTAGAGCGATTTTTGTGAGTATAATGGGGAATTGACCTGCCCTGTGCTGCGACATGACAAAAATCTGGCGCCGCTGCCGGGGATTCTAAAGCTATCGGCTTTATTGCGGTACAGAAGAAGCTGAGTCAGTAGTTCGTCTTTTCCGTGTTTTCATTTCTCGGATTGGGTTTTGTTTTCCGGCTGAATCTGGAAACTAACTCATGAGAAGCGGAATAAGGAATACGAGAACGTCCGAGCGATTGAGAAGAAGAGAACGATCGGAAGAATCGCCTGAACCGGATCAGAGTGAACCGGATCTGCAAGATCCGGTTAACCGTCCGATTTTCGTGTCTGCATCCGCAGGAGAAAGCGAGAATCCGAGATCTGGTCATACGCCTTCAGTTTCCGATCTAGATCCGGAACCGGACAGAGAAGATCCGTTCCTCGAGGACGAAGACGTCATGACTCGATTGAGATACAAGCGTTTTAAGGGTGATGGAAGCCAAGATGCGGATGACTGGCTGTGCGAGTTTGAATCTACTGCACTCGCCAACCAGGAAAATGAGGCGGCCCAGCGAAGAATTTTCCAAGGATTGCTCAAGGGAGAAGCTCTTAAATGGTACCAGGATATTTCCGATCCAATCCGGAATAACTGGGATCAGTTGAGAACGGATTTCCTGCAAGCTTTCCGGGAGGTAGGAGGAGAAGCCAGAGCCTTGGGACGGCTCAGTACACTAACGATGAAATCATCCGAATCCGTGCGGAAGTATGGCCAGAGGGTGAAGGCGCTGATCCAGAAGCTGACCACGGAGATTGCTCCTAGTCTGCAGGTGGAGTGGTATGTTGCCGGATTACCCGAGTCTATGGGATTTCTGATTCGTCAGACGCGGCCTAGGACACTTAGAGACGCCATGGATGCTGCGGCTAATTACGAGAATTCCGCTCAGTCACTCCGGAAGTCCTTGAGAAGGAGCGAGAAGCAAGAAAAGGGGAAGAACAAGAAAGGCGACCGAAAGTTGAAGCATCGTAAGAAGGTTTCCGATTCGGACAGCAGTTCCGAGAGTTCTGGAACGGAAGTTTCCGATCCGGATTCATCGAGCTCGGATGAGGAACAGAGTGTTTCACCTCCCCGACGTTCGCACAAGTCGAAAGGTCAGAGAGAGAAACGGGTTGTGAAAGTGAAGATGGAAGATACGGATTCCAAGAAGATGATGAAGAGCATCCAAGAGTCTTTGGAGGCTATCAAGGTCAACATGGCTGAGAACCGGAAACCGAGACGGATCGTTCCGACTTCTCGATCCAATGTCTGGTGCGGAAGATGTGGAGAACCGGGTCACTATCCAAGTGAATGCCAGCGAGCTGCCCAGAAGCAAGTTCACTATGTGTATCCGGAAGAAGAGATCTACTACACCGTAGCAAACGAGGAAGAGGAGGAGATCTACCAAGTGCAGCCGACCTATGGTAGAGGAAAAGGGATCACGATTCCTTCCCGGTCCAACATGTTGAACCGGAACTTTTTACCGGGACCGAGTCAGGGGTTGGTAATGCAGCAGCCCGTGCGAGCCCTTGGTTACCCGGATAGACAAGTGGTGATTTGTTATGGCTGTGGAGAACCGGGACATTATGCCAACTCGTGTCCTAACAGGGGACCAGGGCAGGGTGCTCCTCGTACTCTTCCGTGCCAGAATTGCCAAGAGTATGGGCATCAGGAGGAGCAGTGTTCGAAGCCCATACAGCCAAGACCGGTTTACAAACAAGTTCAAATTCTTCCAAGGGAGCAGACCGCGCTCAACTATGGCCACTCAGCCGGAACGGAGAATCCGGACAAGTGACGATGCGAGGTGGAACTGCCGGCGGAGACGGAGAGCTTGGTAAACCGGGTATCGACCCGCAGTTCCACCAGGAATCAACCCGAACGAGCTGTAAGGGGAAAGAAGAAAAAGCAGAGGAGGAGGCAGAAATCGAGTAGTGATTCTGATCCTGTTTTTCAGAGACGGAGTCCAGAACCGGAGGAAGTTCACTTTGAGGAAGGGGTGGACCGGAACCGGATTCCGATCGACATCAGTTCAGAGATTCGGACGGAAATCTCTGGACCGGATGTGGTGACGAGTAAGAAGCAGGTTCGTTTCAGTAACACCCCAGTGGTTATCAATCCGGATATCCGTACTCATGAGTATGACATCATCCAGGACATCCGAGATCAACGGGCGAATGTTACGATTGGACAGCTCCTGCACGACAACGTGATGTACCAGAAGCTGATCCGAGATAGCTGGACACGGAAACGGAAGAAGAGGGTGAAACTCCCAGCGGTGGCAGTTAACTTCTCCCAACCGGAAGATTCCGGGGCTCCAGAGATCGGTGTGGAGATAGAAGGATGCCTGATTCCAAAGGTTCCCATCGATGGCGGATCTGGAGTCAACTTGATGTTGGAAGACACGGCATTTGAGTTAGGATTCACCACGATCGAAGCGACGGATCAAGTCCTTCGTATGGCGGATCAATCCCGAGTACATCCGGTTGGCAAACTTTCGCAAATTCCAACCCGGATTGGAGGAACGGATTATCTGCTCAACTATGTCATCATCCGTGTGCACAAAGGAAGACCTTTTCCTATGTTACTGGGTAGACCTTGGTTATACTCTGCCCAAGTACTGGTGGATTGGGGAAACAAGGAACTGGTGGTCGGGAAACCTTCCATCCGGATACCTTGGTCCACGGAAAAGCATTTAGGAGAAACCAGCGACTCGGATGGTTACACATCGGATTGGACGGATTCGGAAGAGTCGATTCCAAGCTATTATGTGGATCCATTCGAACACAAAACTGAGAAAAGTTTTGGGTTCTCTAATGCTGTGTTGGAGCATGATCCGGAGAAGCCTAGCAGTACCATGTTGGAAGATCGATCCTTAGGAGAGTCAAGCGTTCCGCTCACAGCCGAGTGGATCACTCGACAGATCCAGGATGGAAACCTTCTCGCGGGTGTAAGTGAGGAAACGATGAGACCAGAATGGGGAAATTTAGTTTCCGTTCCGGAAGAGGTTCACGAAGAGAAGATCAAACCGATCGTCTCGCCCATCGATTATGAGCAGGAGGAGGTTGAACCAGGCAAGTGCTTTTATTTGAGCAAGCTCATGCAAAGCACGGAGAAATCCGGTTACGTTCAACTTCTCCAGGAGTACCTCGATATTTTTGCATGGGAGCCGTCTGATCTGAAGGGAATCCCCCCTCACTTAGGAGAGCATCACATTGACTTGACGGAAGGATCTATTCCGGTCCGTCAGCGACAGTACCGACTCAACCCGAAGTACTCGTTAATGGTCAAGGAAGAAATCGACCGGTTATTGGAAACCGGATTCATCTATCCGGTGAACAATTCCGAGTGGGTTTCCCCTATTGTGGTGGTTCCCAAGAAGTTGGGAACGGATGGGAAAGTTAAGATCCGGGTGTGTCAAGATTTCCGGAAATTGAACACAGCCACAAAGAAGGATTACTTTCCCCTTCCATTTACTGACATCATTTTGGACCACGTGGCCGGACACGAATGTTACAGCTTTTTGGACGGATTTTCAGGTTACAACCAAGTGTTCATCCGACGGAGGGATCAGCTGAAGACCACGTTCACAACAGAATGGGGAACTTTCGCATTTACCCGGATGCCGTTTGGCCTGTGCAACGCACCCGGAACTTTCCAACGGCTGATGATGGACATTTTCAAGGATTTTCTCCGCCATTTCATTGAGGTCTTCATTGATGACTTTGCAGTTTTTAGCGACCGGAAACTTCATCTCGAATGTTTGCGGAAGACGTTTCAAAGGTGCCGAGAAACCAATCTGAGATTACACCCCGGAAAGTGTTTTTTCGGAATGAGTTCCGGAATTTTACTGGGGCACGTGGTGAGCCAAGCCGGATTACAAGCGGACTTGGAGAAGGTGAAGGCGGTTCTATCCTTGCTACCTCCGACAAGCGTAAGGGAGATCCGTGGGTTTCTAGGGTGTGTGGGCTACTACCGTCGATTCATTGACGGATACGCCAAGAGGGCCATCCCTCTCACGGAACTACTCAAACAGAATACGGAATTTGTGTGGACCGGAAAGCGACAGCAGGCCTTCGATGATCTGAAGACTCAGCTTGCTAGAGCTCCGATCCTTTCCGTTCCGGATTGGACAAAAGAGTTCCATGTCACCATCGACGCATCCGGTTGGTGTCTAGGATCCATTCTTTGGCAGTTCGACACAGAGAAGCGTGAGAATCCGATTTACTATGCGAGCAGGCAAATGAGTTTGGCGGAACGAAATTACACCACCACAGAACGAGAAGCTCTGGCGGTCGTGTATTCTTGTAAGAAGTTCCGACATTATTTGCTAGGGTACAAGGTAATTTTTCACACAGATCATGATTCCTTGAAATACCTCGTGAACAAACCGGATTTGTCAGGTCGGATTGCTAGATGGATTTTGCTTTTACAAGAGTTTAATTACGAGGTCGTAGTGAAACCCGGAAAAGCAAACTCGAACGCGGATTACCTCTCGAGACAAAGAGGACCGGAATCCGTGGCGGATATTTCCGCTGAGTTTCCGGATGAGTTTCCGGATTCTCTGGAGATTCCGGTTGAAATGGAGAAACCGGATTTTCCCTTGATAGAAGTTTTTCACCTAAGCAACGAGTCTGTTTCGGAGTTCCGGGATATCATTAGCTATTTAGTGAATTCCAAATATCCGGAACAGATGAGTCTAGAGGAGAAAGAAATCTTTCAGAGAAAAGCGGCTCCTTATACCATGATTAGGGGAGTCCTTTTCAAGTTAGGGGCGGATGACGTCCTTAGGCGATGTTTGGAACCTTCGGACCGGAAGAAAGTCATCCGGGCACTCCATTGCGGGAGTTCCGGAGGACATTTTGCCTTTGTTACTACGGTGAACCGGATCCGATCCGCCGGATACTGGTGGCCGTATGTACACAGGGATGTGAGGAATTTTGTTCGGAGTTGCGATCAGTGTCAGCGGACAGGAGCACCATCTTTCCGGAACCATTGGCCGCTCACTCCCATAATTCCCTTAGCACCGTTTGAGAAATGGGGGATCGACTTTATTGGACCCATTTTTCCGGTCAGTGCTAGGAAGAAGAGGTACATAATCCTAGCCACAGATTACGCGACCAAGTGGGTGGAGGCCAGAGCAACCCGGAAAAACGATGCCGAGACTTCCGCGTCCTTTTTGTTTGAAGAAATCCTCATGCGATTTGGCCACCCACTGGAGTTGGTCAGTGATAGAGGAACCCATTTCCTCAATGACGTCATCTCCGACCTAACTGCCAAATATCTTATCAAGCACCGGAAGACGACTCCTTATAATCCAAAGGCGAATGGATTAACCGAGCGGACGAACGGAATTATTGGGAAGATCTTGAACAAGATGGTTTCCGCTCACAAGACGGATTGGGACCGGAAACTACCTTCGGCCGTGCATGCGTACAATACGGCGGAGAAGAGCACAACCGGAAAAACGCCCTACTTTTTGGTCTTTGGTCAAAACACAGTTCATGGGGTGGAGTTAGAAGTGGAGACATTCCGTGTCATGGCAGCCCGGAATGCGGAGACCAGAATGGATATACTTCCGCGACTCCTCGCGATTGAAGAACTGGAAGAAACCCGGATTGCAGCTCTTGAGAGAACCATGGAAGTGCAATTCAAACGCAAGAAAGATTATGACCGGAAACTTCCAGTTGATCATGGAATCCAGGAAGGCGGTCTGGTGCTCGTTTATGACAACCGTCACAAAGAGTTTCCAGGAAAATTGCATACCCGATGGATGGGACCTTTCCGAGTCATTCAAATTTTTCAAAATGGGTCTTTGCAACTTGCGAATTTGCAGGGCCAGTGGCTTGACACTCGTGTGAACGGATCAAAGGTGAAAAAGTATTCAGTGGCTACTTCTTCGACTGAAGGTCAATGATGTTCGCGGGGACGCTCACAGATGAGGAAGGGGTAATGTCGCAGCTTAGAATTTTGATTTTCTTAGTATACACCCAAATAGGAACGGCAACTAGTCATTAGCTAACCGGATCCGATTAGGTGGGGAAGGAAAACTCAGAATTAGCACGGAACGTGAAGTAGTGGGCTTCTTGGATCTAATCCGGTCAGGAGTAAGTAACGACGGAAACGGAATGCAACACGGATTAGGTCTAGGACCGGATGATGATGATGAACCGGATTATGATGGTAAACCGGATTCATGATGACAAACCGGAAATGGTCCAGGGACTATAAAAGGAGGAGCTTTCACTGTTGCACCCCCTTTTAGAAACTCGACCTTGAGCGTGCGCGGTTGAGTTTTTGTCGTTTGTGCGTCTGAGAGTTTGTGTTTTGTCTGTTCTGCTTCCGGTTGAGATCGGAGAGAGGAAGTGAGGAACGGGATGTGCGGCTAGGAGAGAGTGAGGTAGATGTGAGTGGGAATGCCTCAGCTACGTAGGTCGAGGCAAGCGAGTCCCTCTGGAGGCGAGGTGAAGCTCCGGAAAGTCATTCCGGTTATTCCCTCCACAGAGCCGGAAAAGGCTGAACTCATGGATGATCTCAGATCCATGGGTTGCGTAGGGTTTGCCGAGAAACCTTGGGGTTTTAGGGAGGAGAGAATGGTCAAGGAGCTCCTCGGAAAGCTGTCCAACCAGTTTGACAACACCGTGAGGGGAGCTCCCGTCAGCTGGAACGAGGGGATGTGGAGAGCGGTTTACGGTTTCCGGGCAGGAGGTTTGGGAATGGCGAGCCGGAAGGATGAGTTTGTCCGAGGGAAGTTCAAGGGAGCCGTCAACCCGAAGGACGGATACGCGGTCGAGGATTGCTTGGACGACCGACACCGTCGGCTCCTGCAATTCCTGGTTCCGGTTCTTCACCCGGAAAAGCCGACCAGGGTGACGATCACCCTAGGCAACACCATTTTCGGTGCCCTCAGTGGTACCCGGAAAGTGGACTGGGCACGGATCATTTCCGATCTCGTGGCCCAGCTTGTTAGTAGGGTTGGGAAGAAAAGGGCCACTCCAGTGTGCCCTTACCTCTTCCACCTCTATCGGGAGAACCAAGTCCTCACCAACATAGAGGAGAAGGCGTGGAAGACGCAGGAAGTGCTGCTGAAGTATGGGGAGTCGGAGACGGATGACGAAGCGGAATCCGATTCCGAGTCAGACCGGGAGTCCAGCGAGGAAGAGGAGGAGTTGATGCCGCCGATCAAGCGACAGAAGCTGACGCCTCCACACAAGCGCGGGACGCCTCCCGGTCAAGACAAACCGGCCCCGGAGGAGAAACCGGAAGCCGAGAAGACCAATTCCGGGGGAGATCCGGATATGCAAGATCCATTCAACGGTCTGATCAACGTCCTCTGCAACATCAGGGCGGATTGGGAGGTGAAGCACAGGACGCTTGCGGCAATCGGCAAGTTGGTGGGTGCTGCACCGGACAGCAACTTGGCGGAACAAGTGGCGCAATGCATCACGAATCCGGAAGAGACCCGGAAGCAGGAAGCCGAGATCCGCCGGTTGCAGGAGGAGGTAGATAAACTGAAGGCAACACTTTTCGCCTATCAGGAAGACGTGACGGCCGCTCGGGAGATGGCGGAGGAGACTCGGAAGGTGGCCGAGCAGATCAAGACGGTCCTAGGAGAGACCGGAACGGCAGCGGCCAAGGCGAAGCTCTTCGACGAGAAGATCCACGAAGAGAAGAAACTATCCGGTTCCCGGATGGTCCGGATTCTCGCGGACTTCGCCGAGCAGGTGGAGACGGCAATGGTGGAGGGGCGGAAGGCTGCGGACCGGATCGAGGAGAGCAGCCGGAAGCTGACGGGAGCGACGTGCGACAAAGGTATTCACCTTTCGGACATCTCTCTACCGGACCTCTTTCCGGATGCAACTATGGCAAAGGACAGGAAGGATTGGACTCCTGAGTCCAAGAAGTCTGCACGGATTGGGACTCCGGGCTCGAGACCGGATATTACCATCGACTTGGAGTCTCCACCCGGACCGAATCCTGAGGAGGGGGAACGGGTCCGGAACTTGAGCGAAGTCTTCGAGGAGCTAACCCCGGAGGTCGGAAGCCCGACGATAGGATCTAGAGTTGTAGGGTAGATAGGATTTTAATTTCAGTTAGGAGTAGGAGCGGATCCGGATCCGGATCCGGCTCAATAGTATTAGGTTAGACCGGAAGTTAGATTTAGGTGGCGGCGGACCCCCACGGGTTTTCCGCTCCTTTTTGTGCTTTTAGGGTTTTGACCCTTTGTATATAAATCGGTTCCTGAGATGGGAATTGGGAGTTGTTCATTTTGCAAACTTCTTGTACCTTTCCATTCTCTTCGTTGTGTATCTCTCTCCAGCGCGACAGGATTGTATAATGTGGAGTTAGGATAGTACGAGTGAGTTTGTAAGTGATTTCTCCCCTTGGTGTTTATTTTCCGATCCAAGGTACATGTGAGTAGGTACCGAAGAGTTGGGAGTGAACTTAGTTCCTCAGCACATCTAGAGTTTGAGATTCCGGGTGAGAAAGCCGTTGTTAGGCTAGGCGGGTAGGGAGGGATTCCTTAGCTGCGCTAGAACTCCCGGGTGGGAAATCCGGTCGAGTGTCCGATCTCCTGTGAGGTCTCACCACCTGTATGGGTAACGGAAGAACTTTAGTTGATGTTGGAACGGACGGGTGCACTTGTAACCACCTGTCTTCGCACGGATCGGAAGTAGCATCAAGGTCGTTGTAGTACGAGAGGGTCGAGTGTGGGGTCTTTGTGTGACCTACGACCCGGATTGCTATCTGGGTTGTTGTGAAGGACCAAACCGGATCCGGATTAGCTTAGGAGTCTAGAAGGTAGGACAGTGGGTCTTCAGCCACTATAAGTCACGGAAGGAGTGGTGGGCCTACCACTCTCAAAATTAAGCGGCGACCCCTCTGATGGTGAAACAGAGGCAAAACCAAACCGGATAGGATTACGAGTACAGGATGACCATTCCGACCGGATTGGTCAGAACGGATTTCCAGGATCGGAAGTTGTGAGATCCTGGGATTTGGGTATTTGTACGGACCGGATAGTTAGTAGGACCGGAAGAAGGAGTAATCCGGTCTGTAGTTATCCGGTGTGGTAATATTTCTGGTTCTAGATCTAGGACCGGAAAGTAAGATTGGCATACTGACTGAGCTTAACTGCTTAATAGAGCTAGATACTTCACAGGATCTCGTGGGTTCGATCTTTAGAGTCACTTAGTTATACTCTAGAGCGATTTTTGTGAGTATAATGGGGAATTGACCTGCCCTGTGCTGCGACATAAGATGTTATAAATTATCATGGCAATCAAAGAAATTCATCAAAAGAGATAGGTATTTAGATATTTTGTTCTTACTTGTAGAAAGGCTAACTTCAAAACTACATTATCAAATATTTGGCTTGTTTTTTTCCCTTTTTTTAGAAGCAAAACTCGACTGTCATATCCATTGATGGCTACCAGATAGTGCCCACGCAATCAGAGAATTCTCTTCTCAAGGCTGTCTCAATGAACCCAATTAGTGTTGCTATTGAGGCTTCTGGCCGCGACTTTCAACACTATCAAGGGGTGAGTGTTTCACGATCAAATCTTATAAATTCCAAGTTTGTATATAGAACTTGCTTGTCTTTCTACTTGCTAGTTGAAATCTATTTTTTCCAACTTTCATTTACATCATTCTTGAGCACACTCAATTATGATGTTTTTGATTCATTAAAGAAATTAGAATGAAAAGAATAACGGCTTCTTGAGTTTTGACAAACCAAAGTGTATATTCTTTAAATTGATAGTCTTTTTTCAATCTTTTAGTAGAGTTTTGTGGATTTGCACCAAAATCAAATCCTAAACCTTTCCATTTGCCAAACTTCTTGTGCATCTCAAATTCAATAAATGGAATATTACAATTTCAACAAATATGTCCTAGACATCAACAATATATTGACATCATTGTCTAGCTAGAACATTGCACAATGACATAAGTTGGTGTTGCTAATGTGAATAATTTGGAGATATTATTTTTTTCATGTTCTTCGATATCTTGTCATTTATCATCAAATCCAATGCCTATTTTTTTATTGTTGTTTTTTTCATTTGGATAATAGGGTGTGTTTACCGGCTCATGTGGCACCAATCTTGACCACGCAGTCTTGGTTGTGGGTTACGGCACTGAAGAGGATGGCTCGCCCTATTGGATTGTGAAGAACTCTTGGGGCTCATGGTGGGGAGAGGTGGGGTACATCCGCATGGCACGATTGGGATCTAGTGATCCTCACGGAATGTGCGGCATCAACATAGATCCCTCCTTCCCCATCAAATATGCTACGAGATCAACTTGATTAGGATCAAATCATGTCCGTTTTTGAATGGAAAAGGACATTTAATAAATATTTGTGAAGATATATATCAATAGGATTGTTTTATGTGCTCTAGAATTGTATAGCATGTGATGGAGCACATCCTTGTTTGTATGTGTGGTTGGGATGTACAAATTTATCTCAAGGAATAAAAAGTTGTTATGTATGCTAGTGATGGATCTTCAAGATATTCTTTTGAAAAAATGTTGCGTTATCTCTATGGAGAAAGTTGATTGTTTAGCAGTTTAGCACTTGCTCTTTTTGAAAATAATTGGCTATCTTATGCAATATTGCAATCATCTATTTGACCAACCCGTTTGACATGATCATGTTTGTGGTGGTGACTATAGTTGTCTTTTTTCAATTCAAGCTATGGTCTCTATTTCTTTCCTAAGTTGCATGAGCATTCGATGGTTTGGAGATGTGGATTCTTTTCAAGGTGGTAAGTAGATGAATCTTATTTCTATAATTCTATAGATTTTTTGTTTTAGTATTTCTAAGCCAAATGTATATTTTTGAGATTAACGAGTTTGATGTTGATTGATATTAAATGTGATTGAAGTTAAGAAGTAATTTTGAACTTGGTGACAATTTGAAAATCTTGTAATATGGATAGAAAAATGACTTCCTTTACTTGTCTAAGGTCTTTATATGAATTCATATGCTCTTTGAGAAAGAACAATGTTTATCAAAAAGGCATGATTATATCTCATGTCAATCTAGTGCTTTGTGGGAAATAAGGATTGCTAGGTTCAAAATATATTTAATATGTTGACTACAATTGTAGTGTATTGACCATTGATCCATATCATTGGTTGATGGAGAGCACAATTATTCAATACAAAGTATTGATGCTCCTCTACATTCATACAAAGTTTCGTAATATAGTGGGCCATGTGTATCAATCAATCAAAACATTTATTGATATAAGCAAGTCATATTTTATTTATCATGCATACTTTTATAAACACCGAATATGTTATATTTATTGGGCACACTTTCACAAACAAACATTGAATTTGCTTACACAAAGTCTATTATAAGCATCTTAAAAACTCATGTTCTAATAGTGAAATCTTCCAATTTGCAAATCTCACAATAACTAATCATATATAAATAGAAATCAACATTACAATTAGGAGTTATTTGACATTCTAATCCCATAACCTAGCTATCCATCCAAGCATCAAAGTCAACTTAAGAGTGACTAAGGATAGGAACCCTTGAAGAGCTTTGTAGTAGCAACATCAATACCAAAGGACTTTTCAAGCACTACAAAGGTGATGTTGGACTCAATTCAAAGATTTGCACATCCATCAAGGGAAAAATTAGAAGAGCATACAACTATAGAATTCAAAGGGAATCCAATCATCTAAACAAATTCTTATACTTTCAAGAAGGAATTAAAACCAACAATAAGTTTTCTATTGCATTATAAGAAGAGAGAAAGACTAACTAATTAAAAAGCTTAAACCCAAAACAAGTAATTGAACTAATATAAGGTCTCCATTTACTCACATGACAACAAGCTAGGATGAGGTTCTATCAACCACCTACAACAATCTGGAAATGTATCCTATCTAAAATTTAGCACATTTATTTGGATTTAAACAAAAAACCAAATTCCATAAATAAGATGCCAATTGATCACGTTTGCGCAAAGCAACAATCACATGTATGTCAAAGTAGAGTATAGTGCATTGTTTGGTTGATGGAGTCTCCACTCATAACATTAACTTTTGTTTAATTTGTAGTATTCCAATACTTAGGTACCTTTTTGAACGCATGTTCTACTACATAAATCCATACTCATCCTAGATTGTAGACCTTTGTATTCAAGTTTGTCACATATGTGGCATCAGAAATGCATGTATCCATTTTACCAATTTGATCAAATTTCATTTTTATATTTGGTTAGCAATGAGGAGTCTAGGTTTCTAAGAAGTGAGACTATTAATAAAAGGTGATGGTGTTCTCATTGCCAACATTAATTTAAAAATATAGACTTGCCATGGAGAACAAAGTCACATCGCATCGTCGCCTACTTACAACATGGATGCTAAGTATAAGATGTTGTCATCTCTAACAAAGTCCCTATAGATGGTGCCCTTGAGCACCAACAATGTCTTAGCTCCTCGTTGATAGATGTCAAGGGAATCACTTCGCCAATGTTGTAGTCTAACTGAGCATGCATGATGACCTATGTGTTGATGCAAGGAAACTACATGGGAGTGGCCAAAGCGGCTATGACTCACACTAGAGAGTGCTTCATGTTGCTCCAAAATGAAATGGTTTGTCTATTAGTACCACATACGTTTGCAAATGGAATCAAAAAAGAAAGGTACATTTTTTGCTAGGAATTCACTAACAACTATGTTAGCAATGAGTAGATGTACCAAGCATTAGCTATTTTGGGGGCATAGTTGCAATTTAGGTTGAACACTACTAAAATTCCCCCATGCAATAACATTTGTAGCAATGTTTGAACATTGAACACAAAATATGATTTCACAATTGACATTCTATCTACTATGTGAACAACTTTTTGAAACACATTCGTTGGAGTACATTCCAAAAATTCCTTTTTGCTGTGGAAATTCACATACATTGCTAGCTAAAGCATCTTCCAAAACGTTACTCCAAATTTTTCAAATGTAAGTTGCTAAGATGTTGCACGCTCAACCCTCCAACTTCCAATAGTGGCTTGTACATAGGGAGACCAGGAAACGGTTACCCACACACCCTGGGTTAAGCTTTGGGGTTGTAGCTTAACCCCCCTCCAACTTTCTGTTTTAAGAAATTTGGGGGGATCAAATTACAACCCTTAAGTTTGTACCGGGGGGTAACGCCTCCCAGTCTCCCTGTGCGTAAACGCTATGTCAGGCCACGATAAGTGGAACCTCATTTCAAGTTAAAACGTTACAACCTCGAAGTTCCTTCCAGCAACAACGTACCAGGGTACGTAGCAAAAGCTCGTAATGCGTGAACTATTCCAGTGCATGAGTTAGTCAATACTAGTATTATCTAGCTCATTTCCTGTGAGTATTAAAGAATTTTTATAGAGCCGGAGTCCACTGTACTGCAGGTACATTCACACCCATAAACTAACGACAATTTAGATAAATTGGAGGTACAGACTCCAATACTTCGGCATGTTTCAAGAAGAGACATAAATCTTGAAAGAGATGTAATTCTAGAAACACAAATCCTTCCCTGTCCTAGTTTGTGGCCTGAAATTAGACCTTTGTGACAAGTTTTGGCTGCAAAATCGTGCCATGCAATTTAACGAAATTGTAGTTGAATTGAATTGAATGACCGTAATGTGACTGTTTACCACCGATTGACTCTACTTGGAGATAGAAATTAGGTACGGGGATTGGAAACTGGCGAGAGTGCTGGGATTGCTCGGTACGAATTGCCTATTGTAACGAGCTTTGTATGACTTGGAGCACTCACCCAATTCTAGTTACTTCATCTAAAATTGGCAGATTACAGCAACAGAGGGACATGCAACGAGTGTAATAGACATCAAATTAGAGGAGAGGTTTTCGGAAGCCCGTGTAAATAAAGTCTTGAGCGGAGACGGAGCTGCGGGGCTTGCAAAGATAGCCATTCACCAAAGGCGCAGTGGGCGACAGATCTGCCACGCAGAAGTCTTGCAAGGGGTCAGAATCGGTGGCCATGACACTCCCAGCGCTCACCAACAGAACTGCACCATAACTTCCATTAATAAAATTGGAAATTTCCATTGATAATGGCAAAGTAACTGTATTGCACTTGGACTTGACATCAATCTCTTACTACCTGTCCTATCAACTGTATCAAGGAAAATCCAGCTTGTAAATCTCATTTTCCACGATCACAGAGTGCCCATTTTGTGTAATTCAAGTGCCTCACTCGCCATGAGGAGCGGTTTCAGTAACGGTTGGAATGGAACGTGGATTTCTACACTTACGTCCCGGTCAAAGGATTCGTGTAAGTTAGGGTGTGAAGACGTGCGTTTGTCGTTGAAGCAGTTGGAATGCAAGTGAGGAGGTTCATTTGATGCCATCCATGTTCCTTCCTGGAGTTGAGCTCAAGCGGCATGTCAAACCTCCGCCGTCCAATTCTAATGAAAATCACTTTTCTTTCTCATTACTGCTTGGATGAAAGTCATCCAAAATTTGGGAGATATTTTATCAAGTAGTTGTCCTATCTAATGGTTGGATTTGGTGTTACCAGAGTACATATTTTTCTAAAATTACAAATGTGGAAATGTGTCAAGTAGTTGACCAAGTGAAAATTACATTGACTCTAGTTCAAAAGTCAAAACCAAATTTGCAAAAATGAGATCATAGATTTAAAGAATATAAAAGTTTCAAAAAATCACCATATCAAGAAACCCTCATTTCAAATCCATTTCAAGAAATTTTATTCAAAAAATGACAATATTTTACTTGTAATTGAATTTACAAGGAATTTTGAAATTTACCTTTCAAAATTTATAGAAAAATATTGGTGATAGCATTGTCATTGGTGAGTCTAACTTTATGGTTGGATCAAAAATTCAAAGTCTACAAACTTTGCTTGTATTTCAATTCCAAAATATTCTTCCAAATAGCACTTTATCATGATTTTCTTCAAATCGTCAATCCTAGAGAAGAAAATTGACATTTAGGGATTAACCTCTAAACTCCTATTGTTCTTTTGGGAGACAAAATGAATTTCAAGTAAGACTCTAAGGTCTCAAGTTTTGTTGCATATATTTAAGACCTTTTTTAGAGATAGAAAAACACGAAGACTTTGTAGGAATATGATTTTTATTTTAAATGGTGCCCTAGAGCAAAAAATTATACTACCCTATGCCCAAAATGGAGTTAATCAAGTAGCACAAAAAAATTATAGAAAATCAAAATAAAGTTTTCAAAATATTTGTTCTCTTAGAAAGAACTTTTGTCTACATGAAAAGATTTGATTTATTCTATTTGGATTAGTAATGAAAAAGTTATGGACATTTTGTTTTTCAAGCAATCTATTGAAAGCAATCCATTATTCTTCTTGAAAAAACAATTGTAGGATTCATTTTTCAATGTAGTTTTGACAAATTTTCACTTAAAAAAATTGAACAAGGTTTAGTTAATTTACTAGAACAATCTCTCCATTGAAATCAATGATTTTCAATTTCCATCTTAGAGATGTAAATGATTAATTTTCTCTTTTGATATAGTTTCTCCTACTTAAATTTTTTTTAAAGAATGAAAATCATGTGACTATTTCTTGAAATTTTACCCTAGACTTTCAACTCAACTTTTTAACATAAAAAATTAGGAATTTTTAAGTTGAGAAGATTCCAAGCCTTAAAATCTAGTCATAGAAGGTGCAAATAAAAACTTGTTTTCTTCACTTTAAATATAGATACTTTGCAATCTACATAGTCTAAGTTTTTGAAATTTCGTTCACACATTTTTATACTAGTCTAGTGCAAGATCCTTTGGTTAGATATGCAAAAATGTTTACAACTTTTTTTTCCACTTTGCACTAGAAATGACAATTTTGATTGTTTTTTTTATCAAAAAAATGCCTTGGAAGCTAAAAGGTTAATATGTAAGATTGCAAATGGTTCAGAAGTTCAAACTTTATTTGTCAATGTTTCTATCCATGAAGAGAGATTAATACGCGTTGGTTCAAAGATTATCAATTCAAAGATTTACCTTTTAAAACCCAAACACCCTTGCTCATGACCTTTTGAAAGTTGAATGCCATTTGTCAATGTAATTTGTCCTTTTATATATTTGATATATTATGCTTTGATATTTTTCACTTGTGAAAAAACATATTTTCTATTGATCTTTTTTTTAGAATTTTTAATGGAAGGTATCAAATTATTGTCATATTTGAAAGTAAAATATGAAAATAAATTATATCAATTATAATATATATTAAAATAATTTAGAATATTTACCAAAATAAAAAGTTAGAATTAAAAATATAATTTTATAATTTAAATTTAAATTTAAATACCATTTAAAAGAAGAAATACAAATGAAAATACACATAATACTGTGTAATTTTGATTCAAATGCATAGAACTTGCAATTGCAATATTCTTTTAATTTTTAGTTTTTTCCAAAATTTCAAAATAAAGTAAGAACAAAACTTGTCAATCTTCATTTTTTGAGTTTAAATCAAACTCTAGAGATGGATATTTTGAAAGTCACGACCAAGAATGAACAAGATGCATTTACTTTTGGGAGGTGTGGATCTTTGGGGACTAATATCTATTCAAGTTCATGTAGTTAGTGAGAGAATTTGAATAGTGTAATAGCATCTCATAATAATTGGGTGAATGTGATTCAAATAAATGTGAGTATTTGGGTGAAATTTAGATGACAATCATTCTATTTGGAAAAATATGAAATACTAAATAGCCACCACATTACATGATTTTATCTTAAATACAATGAACCTTCATATTAATACACCTTACATCATTTCTAAATTAGAGCAAGTTCATATAATTATTCTTGTAAGGCGAACTTATTGATTTAGTTTGAATAATAGAATTGTTACCAAATTATTATAGAAATCGTGACTTCAAAATCAATAAGTTGCAATGTCTAATGAAAATTTATAAGACATGCATTAAAATCAACATTTTGGAGCATGTTGGAGACCTTTGGTTTGAAGAATTAATTTTAATTTGTATATCAAATAGAATTATGATTTAGTATTTGTTAATGGATAATATATGCCAAATACTAATAGCTACATAAAAATTTTCAATCAATAACTATATTTATTGCCTAAAAGGTTGTAATAAAGATTAAAAAAATTATTTAAAAAAATTATTTGGGATAATCTTTTTGTTTTTTCTATACAAGGTGACATTATTGACGATGAGATAAAATCAAATAATTTGATTTGTTAAGATAAATCTTTAGTTTGAATGAAGACTCTCTCAAAATATATAGTTCAATGAATTGTAAATGAATGTGATCTAAATAGTGTGAACATTTGTATGAAAAAAGATGTAAAAAAGATGAAAATCACAATATTAGGGACAATATGAAAATAGTTTGGAAGACTATAGACCACATTGTATTCAATCTTCAAAATGATTGTCAAATAATGTATTAGTGCCTCTTGCAAATTTTCATAATTTTTAAAGCTTGGTGATATTATTGTAGGGTGCACTAATTAATTTCATTTGTGTAGTGAATCTTGAATGGACCTACACCAAGTATAATTTCTATCATAAAAATAAGAAATTATAAATTTGAATTGAAGCTAGTGAATGCAAATGGAACCATAATGTAAGCTAAAAGACTCTTCCCTACTAAGGAAGAAATTGAGTTTGACATCCTTTCAATCACTAAGCAATTTCATGCCCATTGAGGTTGATATTAGCTTTCACCAATTATTGTTTAAAGGGAGTCTAAGATAGAGGCACCCAAGTTGTCACTTCTCACTTACGACCACCCATGAGATGGCTTGGAAGGACTACATAAGGGTGACAAAAGAATCACTACATCTACCCAAAACACCAAAGTCTCTCAAGAGCAACCGATGGAAGTTGAAGCATCTTTTGCTTCAAGGGTGGCTGTTTTAAGGTGAGTTTAATAATACCATTAGGTAATTTATGCTTTGAACTTTGAAAATTCATTAAATATTAAGTGAGCATTGAAAAACTACAAAACGACTTGGGTTGATTTTTTTGAGGTCATATGTAATGAACCCTTAAAAGAGAGGTTGGTCATTGTAGAAATCATCCTTTTCAAGTACCATGTGATTTATTTGCTTAAAGAACCTACGAACACTCATTGGAGTGCAAACTATTGTACAAGACCTTTCCTTTCTATACAAAATTCCAAGACGTCAAAGGTTACAATAGATGCATATACCTTGGTGGTTGAAAGTTGAATAGTTGTAGCTGAACCACTACCATTAACTTTAAATTCAATTATATCGGCATACTACTCAAAAGAAGTGTTATTCTTGAGTATTTAAAAAAAACTATAGTGTCAAAAAGCTATTACATGTTCAAAGTCATTATATTAATTTTCCCTAATATGTCCTAATTTATCCTAATAGAGAAGGGGGAATTAACATCACCTAGAAAATTAGTTTCATTACAAAATCTTATTTTGTTAGACTTTGGTACAAGATAGTAATAATTCATACTTTAATAATTCAAAATAATGCAACTCTGATAAATTAATGTCCCAATGTCCCATGCACTATTAGGACAAATCAATGTACTTTTCAAAGAAATTATCTTTGTTTTACATAATACTCTTCTTACAGGAAAGCATTGGAGCACACTTATGAACAACCACACGGATGATCGTTACGTTAGTTCTTAAAATTGTAGAACTCCTTCTCAACAGCGAAGGCATCTCAATTGCTAAATGCGAAATTGTTAGAAGCCAGAAGAGGCAAATTAAAGTAATCTCATAACTGTCACCTCAAGTGCAAGTGTACAAATTTTTCTCTCTAATCAGAGCAGTATCGAAATTAAAGCAAATGTTCACAAGTAAACCTACGGGCCTTTCGTGGAGCTACCACTACAAGCTCAGAAGTGAAATCTGAATCTAATTATCCTCGATTGACACTGCATATGACAATGATAGGTGTAAGTTGTCGAGGGAATTAATTAAGCAGACTCAAGCTCAACCGAGTTGTTGATATGGGCGAAGCCATCGTTCTTCACCTGTGCAGAGACGTCATCGATTTGTGCACTCAACTGTGCGATTCGCTCATTGAGGTTTCTTCGTGTTGTCTGCGTCGAAACAAACTCATCAGTAGACTGTAGAAACGAGAAAAACAGAAAATAGTTCACGAGAGTAACAATCACAGATACTAGAATTGGTCCTGACCATGTTCATAAACGTGAGGCTTGCCACTAAAAGGCAACAGACAATTGTACTTTAGGTGATTTAGCAACAACCTTATAATTTGGAGTGAGATAACGAGGGGTGAGATAACAAGTTTTAAATGATTCATTGCATTGCATTTATGAAACCTCAGAAACTATTTGACGTAACAAGTGTCCAATTCACCTCAATCCACCTCAAAGACGTAACTCGAAACTTTGTTATTGAAATGTTTTTAAAATGCCACATACGAAACATGTAAGTTCCACCTCTTCAAGCTCATTCTTGTTAAGGTAGTCTGCTCTTAAAGCAAACATTTGAGAGTTGATTGCCTTTTCAGGAAAGGCAAAACACCTTGAAACGATTGTCACAGGAAGAAAAATGAAAATTGGCATCTAAACCAAGTCGTTTCATATTTTTTGGACCTTCGTGGAATTAGTTAAGAAATTTGAAATGTACACTGCTGCTACATCGAAGAAAGCAAAATGTACCTCTGTGTCATGATCGCTTTGAGAGCATGGGCGCTTTTAGAGCAGACTACCTTACTTGGACTACAGTAGTGCAAAGTTAACATTGAAAACACAAGGTATAAGGAATAAGAAGAATTGATAATTGCATTAAGAATTGATATTTCTTGTTAACTCTATCATGTTGCTTTAACCTATACAATCTAAAGTGGCTTTTACTAGGGAACACAAGGCAGAACCCACTTGCATATCTTACACCTCACAGTCAAAGAAAATTAGTGGCAAAGGAGTTTCTCACCTCAAGGCTTTCATCATCTTCCATCTTTGATGATAATTCATCTTCCTTCTCGGTTTGTGCCCGTTCCAGCGATTTGGTGATCTGACATTCAAATCACCGTGAGAAACATGTCACGTAGTGTGCCAGTTCCAAGCCTATGTGCCCCTCCAAACAACCTTTCATGATACTAGTTATTGACGAGGTGGCAAGTTCTCTAGGTTCACAAAGGAATCGTTGTTCTAGAACCAGTTATTCCCAATATCCCTTTGTGGCACCCACTAACAGCGGAATTGGAAGCAAAGCAGACCAGACGAAAACAAGGCTCCCACAAACAGTTTACTAGTGAAACCAATGGATCACCAACTCAGCAAATAGACTTACTGTAATACCCGCTTCTCCGTGAGCTCAACATAGAGTAATGAATCAAAAGAACACAAAAAATTGTTATTCAACTCTAAATTCCAAACTTATGTCATCCAGAAAAGTATACAAACATGGAGAAACTCACCTGGGGTGCAAGCACGTAGCCTAAGGCACCGAAGACCACCCCACCAAGAACAAAACCAACCAAAAAGTCACCGGCACCTCCTCGTCTGTGCGGGCGAACCAGAATGATCAATAGTTATTCAAATGAATTTGAATTACAGACTCTTGAAAAACACACTTAGGAGTGGTGCTCTTTACATATTAGATTCTAGAAATATATTCAGACGGGTTGCCAGAAAAGTGTCCCCTAGGCTATTCAAACACAGGAGGGGGTCCTCACATGTTCTGGAATGTTGTAAATTCAGTGTACCAATGTTATACATTTTAAAGTGGGATGACTTTAGAGCACCTATGCATTCCGACTTTAGAAATCCACAATATACTCGTTTGAACTCCACTTTTTTTCATTCCAACTGCGTTACATTCAGATCCACTTTCCCTTTCCACCGAAATTGAATAAAAGTGTTTGAGGCCAAGATATACTTGCACAGAGAACAACTTGGCTTAGGTTTGAATTGCTAGCAAGAGAGATTTCAATACTCTCTACCAAGGAGGAAATTACAGTGAGCAAGTACCTGTACTCAGCAGAGACAGAAGCACGGCGACCAGAGATTTGTGATGGCCAAGTCCGCTGCGGCGTAAACCGCAAGGATGACTTTTGAGAAGTCGAGGAGGAAGCACCTGCTCACAACAATAGAATTTACATATCACATCTTTACACTTGAACTTCCTTCACAAAAATCTGCAAACGTTCAAATCTCTGCAAAGAGCAATGAAGATCCAGCATAAACCTAGATTTTCTAGGCAGTGTATTACAAGGTTACGCTCCTACTTTCTCAAATCATATTCTTTTCTAAATCGCGTCTTCCCTCTCAAGCTGGCAACTCTCTCTACCCCAAAACGCACAATTCAGAAACAAAAAAGCAAATTAACAAACCCTGCGAGTCCTCCAAGCTCCAAGTTCAACTAGCATACACCAGATCGGATTGACAGATACAAAGCTTATAAGATTATGGTGTGGATCATTTGATTGCACATCAATCTGATATATAATAACATGTACACCAGCCAGTATTCCTCTTCTAGGAAAAATCCCAAGCATCCATCCACAAGGTCGAAACTCTTGGGTGAACATCACAAATTCAAGGTGCTAGAAAAACCTCAATGAAATGATACCGATCAAAGGCTCTCACATGACACAACAATTCCAGAGGCTATTATGCTCCAGGAAAGAGACTATGTGGGCATTGAATCCAGCGGTTGCAACGGGATAATAGGATCACAGAGACGGTAACAACAATGCAGGGAACCCACTACTTCACAAATTCAAATTATTTGAATGTAACTGGAAAAAACTAAATACTGATGCAAAGACGCTGAAGAGTATGAAGCGCAACCCTATTGCATCGAGGAGACTCGAAAACAATGCTAATCCGAGAGGAGAAACTAAGAAGGAAAAAAAAAAGAATCTTTGCATTGACCTCGTTTTCATCGCCAGTGCAAGTCCCAATCAAGCGCTCGAACTATTGAACAAGAGAAAGAGAGATTGTGGTGGCACCTCGAAGAAGAGGCAATGCGGAAGCCCACAATGCAGAAGCGGGTGGAGCGGTGCAGGAAGCCATATTGGTGGGAAGAATCAAAAGCCACAAGCACTTATTAAACCCAGAAGTCGAAGTGACTGCGGCCAAGAGGAGGTTGTGACTTTGTGGAATAAACACTTTGATGGCAGAGATGATGACGATGAGACCGAGGCAACACCCCAAGCAAAAGTGAGACACGTCCTCGTCATCATCACAACAAAAGGACAAACTGACAATTAGAGTAAAACTTTTTTTCCAAAAATCAGTATATTACCGAATATTTTAGAACCCTAATTTATCACAACCGACTCTGTCGCACTTCACTTCAGTCATTTCTTTTCCAATTGGATCCCTTCACCATTTTCGATCTATTCCCAGTACTGATGTCACAGAGAAATCCGCGAAGGTAAACCAGACAGTACAGTTGATTGCAAGGGGAAGCTGCTTGAAGTGCAATTTGGGTTCTGAGGACTCGAGTGTCGGAGGTTGCTGTTTGGATATGGCTGAGCCCAGGAGTTGATTCGAAGGAAATGAGAATACTGGGTGGAGGAAATAGAAGCTCCGCCGTCGAGGAGCTAGGAGCTATGACGCAAGGCGATGTGAAGAAGGGCGTGAAGACCGATGTGTTGACGTTTCTGGCACTAGTGTTGTGGCTGGGAGGCATTCATCTCAACCTGCTCGTTGTCGGGCTTTGTTTTTGGAATCTGCACAGTCCGTGGGCGATCACGTAAGCTCACTGTGTTATGTTTTTCTTTACTTCGAAAACTAGGGCGTGAGATTTTTGTGTTTGGTTACAGGCTTCGCTAATCCACATTCTACTAGCACTTACTAACAATAGTTTGCTGTCATTCTTGAACCGAAGATGATGACACAGAATCGGGACATTTTGGATACCCTAATTCTTCCTTGAATTAGCATTTGGGCCCATGGTGTTCGCAGCTCCTTTCGAGAATGTTACGGTTGTTCGTTTTCGTGGACACTGAATTTCAATTACAGAGAACTATAAGAATCCCCAAACCCTTATAATCTGAGGAATCTTATCATATCTTCTGCGTGATAAGCCGATTTTAGTATTGTGCATTACCGACTTTGTATTGAAGGTGTGCAGATTACTGACTTTCTGGGTGACGCTCATGTTCACCCCCGTTCGGTATGATGGTGAGCTTGGGAGGGCAGTCGCGAGATTCATATGCAAATATGCAGTGGCGTATTTCCCTATCAAAGTGGTCTTCGAGGATGAGAATGCCTTTGATTTCAAGAAATCTTATGGTGAGTGGTACTTTGCACTGTTGCACCTCGCTGTTACAAATACTGGGTTCAAAATCAGTGAGCATTTCAACTACAAACCTCTTAGCTTGTTTTGAAGGCGGGGCTCATGGAGGTCGGCATTGCATACATCTTTTGTTTCGTAGACTGTGATG
The DNA here is from genome assembly GCA_963969395.1 of Pseudoscleropodium purum. NCBI lineage: Eukaryota > Viridiplantae > Streptophyta > Bryopsida > Hypnales > Brachytheciaceae > Pseudoscleropodium > Pseudoscleropodium purum. Next base: position 10,024,233 of record OZ017802.1, read on the forward strand.
TTTCTGATATTTGTTGCTAAAGGAGCTATAGGTCCAAGCTCTGAACTCCTAGTAGACTATCGATTCGTGCTTTTACAATGACCAGTTTGATTGATTGTATTGTGAAAAAATATGATTCAGATGAGACCAAACTTTTTCTGAATGAGTATAATATTCTTGAAAGTAGCTGCTAAATCCTTAGGCCCATCTGCTAATTCAAGGAAGAATCAGGGTATCTATGATGCCGTAATTCTGACAGCTTTCCGTGGTAAAGATCTTACATCTTTGAATTCAAGAATAAAGAGTTGACACCTAGCCAACTATGGTAGACGGGTATGGTCACTGCCTACCACAATTTAGTTAATTGACCTGCAGTGAAAGGGGTGGGCGATTAACACTGCTCTCGAATGTTATGAGCGAAGAACATTGCATGTGTTGATTGTAAAATAAATGGAATTGGACAAAAGAAAGTTCCCATTCGACCTAATTTATATACATCAGATTCAATTAGGGCTTCTTGGTCGTTTAGGGTTTAAGATTGTTGTTAGGATTTATGTGGCAATGCCCTAACCTCTTTGATCTCTAATCGAGCATATGCTGGGAGTGGGTAGTGTTTGCAGCGGAGCCGCATTCTTTGCTGCCAATTGCCATCGTTGTTTTGACTCCACAAAACGGGGTCCTTCCAGTCACCAATTTACGTGGCCTTGCGACTTCAGCAGTAAGTTTCTCTTCAAATAATCGAAGTCGCATTCCCTTTGTGATGACAGCTGAATATAGAATACGTAAGTGGTGATTGAGGGGAGTAATGGCAGATATTCTGGACACCAGTTTTGCGACATGTTTGGTCATGGATGGGGGTGGTGCCCGTCACAAGGAAACGTTTTACAGAACTTCTTCAAGGAGGAACAAGTGTTTTAATTATACCAGGAGGTGTTCAAGAGTGCCTGTACATGGAGCGTGGCCGTGAGGTATGTAATGCTAACATCGAACTCACTCACGTCTTTTTGCCAGTTTCCATAAATAGGGTCAGCCGGTCAAGGTTATGGTCAGTAAGGGCTGTTTTAATATGTACACATCATTTGAGCAGTAAGATGCGAGAATTAGGAACCCTACAAGGGCCAAAAGCCCCATATTGGGTCTTATGTGTTTTTAGCAGTTTTGAGTTGGTCATGTGAGGACTTTCCTTAGTCCAATTTTTATTTATTGACCAACACACACAGTGTCCTTCGCTGATTCTGGTGGTATAAAATTCGAACCCATCTGGATTAGACTTTTCAAGGTCTGATCAATAGCATTGATAACAGCGAAGGCAATGACTTCCTGGTCTTTGGGGGTTAAGGACGTAGTTGAGAACTGAATAAGCGATTTTTAAAAAACTGTGAGAAAACTCGTGAACGGTCTCCACTTACCATCTAAATCTATATTTGTGAACTTGATGGGGTGGGAAAGAAGAACCATCCAGGTTGTAGTTGTCTTCGTTGAAACAAGTGTTTATTACACAGTGGTCTCCAGTCTTCCAGCAGGAAACCCTTTTTTTCTCCCCTTCTGTCCAATGAGTGCCATGGCACGTCTTCATCCGTCAGGAGATCGCTACTTTGTACACAATGGACCCTTGCTGATGTGATCTCATGTGTTGTCAGGTGGTATACCTAAAGAAAAGGTTTGGATTCGTCAAGGTCGCCATAGAAACTGGGTCACCTGTTGTACCTATGTTCTGCTTTGGTCAGGTGTGCGCTTTGTTAAACTGTTACTTTCTGTTGTTACATTTTCCTCATTCTAAAAGAATCCTCACAAAATATAGAGGTGGACTTTGTAATTTCAAGCTTGACGATACAAATCATTGACGATACAATTGTTGTTCAGACCAACAGCTATGGTTGGTGGAAACCCACGGGACAGTGGTACAGTCAACTGTCGCGAGCCATTGGCTTCACGCCTCTTGTGTTTTGGGGTAGATATGGGTATGGATACAACCATTTTCCATTGTTTTTAATGACTAAGCATTTCTTCGTCTTTTAGTTTGCTTAATAATTATCATAGGACTCTTACTAGCTTGCTGGGTGCCCGCTAAGTATTTCAGGATAATGCAGGAGTATGACTAAGCCGTGGTGGTTTGATGCAGGTTACCAATACCGTTTCGAACACCTATGACTTACGTAATTGGACGGCCAATTGAAGTTACAAAAAATGCAAAGGCAACTCATGAAGAGGTAGCTTCCATCTTTTACACTTTTCCAAGTACATTTGGTTGCTTTGCTTCACAGTCCACCGGTTGGGATGTTTGAATGGATTAGGTGTAAGCAAGCAATCTAGTTCTTAGTTCGGTATGTGCAGGTAGAATATTAATCAAGTGTATCTCTCTCGTATTTGAAAGCTAGTCTGCAGTTCGTATCGACGAAATGCCAGTCGCAGAACCTATTTTATAACTCACTAATATTGGGGATTCTTTGTGCAGGTGGCTGCGGTCCTCAACCAGTACATTGAGGCCGTGAGGGTTTTATATGAAAACCATAAAACCGCAGCGGGATTCAATGACACCACGTTGCATATTTACTAGATATCCCATCATTCATTGATCGCAAATTAGTGTGTAGTCATTTAATCAGATGTAGGGCAGGTGCAATTCTTTGACGATTTTCCGAAATCTTCGGATCATTTGTTATGGTCTTCTATTGTGAGTGAGGCCCTATTTTACCAATCTAAAACAGAGATATTGCAATCATTGACCATATGAACGTGATTTCTGCGCTTTTTAAAATTGTAGATACTTGACTGCTAATAATATTCGCATTAATCATTTGGATCTGCACATTAGGCAGTTAGTCATGGGTGCTGGAGTCTGTATGACATTGCTTGTACTGTGGTAGTGGTTGACTGAGATGAACATCGATTATTTAAACTGAAGTTTATTACTGACTCAATTAAATCGTTTGTAGACTGTCTTCAGATCATCAAAGAGGGTCTTGTCGAGGATTGACCTTCAGATTCTCTCCTTCAGACACTTCTCATGTCATGAGCCTCTTCACCACTATGAAACTTCAAAAGAGTGTTGAGTAGGGTTGGGTTGCGGTGACTCTTGTGTACCTTCTGTCTGAGATCGAAAGATTTCTTAGTAAGCAGATATGTGTGCCTCAATAATCAGTTGGAGAGGTTGAAAGATGCTTTTGACATTGTAGCCAGTTTTGTGAGAGACAGAAGCAAACTGTGGTGGAAATACCTCGGCATTCCAATCGTTGACCATTTAAAGTTGGCTTGAAATAGGTATTGTAAAAGGTTTTCTCGTAGCTTATATCATGGGAATTCTGGAAACAGAGTGTCCTCTTTGGGGTTAACACTCAGTAAACCTGCCATTGTTTGTTTGCGCTCTGCGTGTTACCGACGTGTAAGCGTTGAGTGAACCGAACCTGTTGGCTATTGGTTTCAAAATAGATAGACCTGAACAGGTATTTCTTGCTCTTCAAATCACCATTTCAGATCCAGAGAGCTCTATCCACTTATAGGCTCTATATTTCATTTTAGGGCTACGGTTATGAAAAATGTCATTGTTCTAGGAAGTTGAGGAGGAGCACAAGTCATTTGGGGTTTCAGGTTCAGCATATCTTTAAAGTTACTCTGTAGGACTATTAGAATACTTCTGCACCTGATTACCAAGTGGCTGCTCTGATTAGTTTAGACCTTCAATTTCTAAATCCCCTTGCTCTCGCGTTTCCAATTCTTCAGAAACATTCTTAATTCTAAACAGTATTTTCCAGCCAGCAAAGTAAAGGATCATCTCAAAATCTGTCAATTGGGAGTTACTATAAACCTGTCCATTAGCATCTAATACGTTGTCGATGATGGATGTGAGCAACGCTTACACCTCGGAAAGATTTGCTTGCCACTGGTGCGGAGGACATTGAGAAGTGGTGCAATGTTTAAGCAGCTCTTTATGTCAAACCCCATGAGCAGGCACTGGAGGATTTCGGCTTCTGGGTGCTAATGAAGGTTCATGGCCGTTCTGGAGATTGTTGTGAACCAATTCGTCTCACAAGAACATTGCAAGTCAATGACTAGGGTACCAAAAATGTGCTGCCATGGTAAGCTGCTGAACTATCCTTCAGTTTTACTCTCGAATAGTAAATTGCCTGTTCGTTTTTGAATCTTCGCAACTCTCAGCAATTCCAGAGACAGAACTTCTAGGACAGATTAGATATCAAACAGGGTGACTATTTTAAATTCTACTTCCTTGGTCTAGTTTATGGCAAACAGAATTCTTTGAAGAAGAGAAAGAACCTCGACAGATCAAAGCCTGGAAGTCGCAGTTTGGAGAGGAATCGCAACCTTTAGCTGCCTCTGCCTAAGCTCTTATAGAATGGATGTCGAGGATGCTACTTGCGTCACTTTAAGCGTCTTAACCAACATGTAGGAGTGTGAAGTTTGAGAGATTTATGTGGCTTTGTAGAGATTTTTGGGTAAATGAACCAAATATGTAGATGTTAAATTTGTTTCGCTGGTGTATGGATATATTTCACAATATCAAAGTGGCAAGTTTCAGACCTCAATAAGTGAGTAGAATACCCCATTTCCATTCAAAGATCAATGGCCAAGACATGTTTACACCTAACTTGCTTCTAAGTCCCACCAAGTGTATGAATAGAAGGGTTTCTGTTAGCAATAGGAGTGGAGATCAGGTTCCCAATGGATTTGGTGTCCTCTATCTTAACCTTCGTGATCTGTTTTGCAGACTCTGACAGTGAAGCAGAATTGGACGGTACATATGATCCTGAGAGCGCTCGTTTGGCAGACGAATCATGCCAGACAACGCTTAGCATGCCTGAGATGCAAGTGGTGAGCAGCCTGGCGCAGATGGTCTACTGCGAGCGCCGGACGATGCCAATCAGGGGCGGAGCATCGGCCGAGTCTTGTGCAAGTGAAATGAGTGGAGCTCCTTCAGTGACTTGGGCTTCCGAGGCTCCTGCTGCAACTGCCAAAAACCAAGTGTACCCGCATGTGGCCCGCACTGCCACATCACGTCCTGGGAGCCAGCCATCGCCTCCGAAAGGAAGTGTCAAAGCCAAGTGGAATTCCACTGTCAAATGCAGTTGGCCTCCGACTTCGCCACTGAGATTCGGAGGAGGAGGTGCACCTGTTCAAAGAAGACCAGCCAGTACTCCTGGTGAAGGGAGGATGAAGACTGTGGGCGTGATGACCTTTCCTGCAATCAACGCTACAGAGTTGATCAAGAAGGTGGAAGCTTTGGAGTTTGAACTGGACTTTCATGTTGGGAATGAACGCCAGCTCTTGACTGTCAATGAAAAGCTGCGCAAAAGGTCTGTCATCGTGGTTGAACAGGAAAATGCTGCTTTTCAGTAGCCTTTGCTCTATGTTCTCTTTTTTGCAGTATTGATCATATGTCCATCTTTTTATCAATCAACATTTCTTGCAACGTTCTTCGCTGATTTTGGTGATTTAAACTTTGCCCCCATCTGAATCATATATTTCGCAATATGACCGATTGAATTGGTCATTTTGAAACCAGGACTCCTTGGTCTTTTAGACGTCAAGAAACCCGAAATACTGATTTTGTTTCACAACGATTTGGTTACGCAATGACCTGATTTCTGCTGTCAATGTAGCTAACAGATGATGATGTTTCAATGTCAGGCAGATTGGAAATGTGCTTACGCGAGTTGAATGATGCGGGAATGATGAATCTACAGCTTGATAATCTCAACGATGAGATGGAGAAAATTCTTATGCTCCTCCGGCATTTATCAGGGAGGTACGTCCCGGAATACGTGCACAACCTTATTTCTGAGACTTGGCGCAAAGGTTGCTCAAGCCCCTGCATCTTCTAAAAACTTGACTCCTCTAATTGATTTTTGTGAAGAATATGAGCGGCAGTTAATTTCAGTCTGCTGCATTTCGATTTCCAGGAATTGGTAAAGATGCCTTATTACTATGATCTGGACAGGGTAGTTTATCTACTGTAGCTGCACCGTTTATTCAATTTGGTGTCGCAACCTTGCACGAATTTTACTGGAGATGTGTGTTTTACTGGCTAAGTTTGTAGAAGCCCTTCAACGTGACTCATACTAGAGCTATGTCAATAGGTGAGAGAATAAGTTTTCAGTATTAGATGTTACTTAACTTTGGGTTGTGACACGAAATAGAAGAATGATGGTACTTGCGCTATGAATTCTGCGCATGTGACCTGCATTTTATGTAAAGTAAAGTGCATTCTGATCAGCCCTTCTTCGTCACAATACTAATTCAGAGTGTTTTATAGCTCGCATCACTTTTTTTTCATTAGTAGCCAGTCAGGGAGACCCCAATTTTAGGGGGGGAAAGATTTCTTCTGTTACGAGTCAATTTTATATGATTTCGATTATGAAAACCGCTTAAGACTGATATTGACTTATCTACAGGAACGCAGAATTGGAAAAAGAGAAGGCTCTCGTGCAGGCTAAACTTGAGAGAGAAGCTGCATTGAATAAATACGCAGCTGCAAAAATGCTCGTGGTACGGGAGATGGAGGATTCGTTTGTAGATCTTTGTGACGCGGAGTGCCAAACTATCTGCTCTTGTCAACAGGTTAAACTCGACCCACACCTGATTGCATTACTGTCCTCCCACAAATGGAAGGACACCCTAATTTAGGCTTCATGTTGTCATATCTGATCTTAGGTTTAGACATTGTAAGGGTCGGTTTACATTTGTTTGGACAAGAACAAGACAATTCAACCATATTTTAAGATACCTAGAAAATGTGGTAGCCAAGAGTTGGAGAGTTGTCTTTAAAGTCTTTTAACTTTGTCCAGACTCCCTTGGAGAAAGAATCTTGATAAGAGATGATAAAATGACATGGATGCTTACATGGCAACACTAGTGTGAGTGGTCATGATTGTTTGACCATTTTGTGGAGCGGTTCAATTACTATGTTATCAACCTACAAAAAATGGTCAAGCAGACAAGACAACTTACCTTACCCTACCTTATGTTTTTTCCAATATCTTGTCATCTTGTTCCGTAGGCTCTAAATTAGCTATGTCTTGGCCTCAACTTTTTTTATTAGACTTTGTCCAGGAAGGTGTGCACCACACTCTAGAGGCAACTGCTTCTCAATTTTATTGTAATTTACCAAACACCCTGTCGGGCTGATCTGTATTACGACTCTGTTTCTTATTTCTGTTGATCCTTTCTGAAGACTAGCTTCAAGGCTACCTTGGTATCAGTTTATTCAATTGAAACGAAAGGCATGCCCACCGTCGATTTACTGCTGTTAAATTTTTCCATTGCTCAGGCGGACACTAGGAAAAGGAGAAGGGAACGAAAGAGATGGTTGGAGGAAGAAATGCCTTTGAGCAACCAGCTAAAGTCGAGGTCACTCTCTCCAACACAATTCAGGAGAGCCGAATGATATTCAATCGTCCAAAACTAGAATTCTTATAATTCTCATAGAATGAAATACTTTGATTTTAAACGAGGAAATAATAAAAGGTGCTTCCTCCATCTGTGCTGCTCTCACCAACTTTTCTGATCTTTATCCTCCTGCAAATCTTAACGATGGTATTCTTCCTTTACTGTCTGAAGTGTTTCTCACCAAAGCGACTTAACATTTTACTGGTTGTGGTAGTTCGACATCCCCGCAGACACGTTTTACTTTAGAAATTGTGTACCACGTTGGTACCACAGCATTCATTGCAATGTCTTCTCAAGTGTATGCGACCACTTTATCATGGTTCTTAGCTACGAAACTTCAGTGTGAGCTCTTAGACCCGTCGCGCCTAAGGTAGGTACTCCCAGAACCGTCACTTTTTGCTACTGAGCCTATATTTTCTATTATTAGACTGGTTAGATTTTCATATGTTCTTGTTGGTAAGTGAAAGGAGGTTCCAACACACCAGAGAACGTGGCATTTGGAAACTGTATGCAAAAGTTATTAAGGAACAAAGTTTGGTTCTAAAAGCGTTTCTTCCACATAGGCACAGAACTGACTTTGGAAATGTACACATAACATAGATGGCGGTTTAAGGTCAGTGGCACATTTGGGTGTACCCACCTTATATCCCAACCAATAGAACAAAGATGAAAATGGTCAAGTCATCAATAAAGAAATAGGGTACTAATTACTTGCACGAATTGTTTTCGAAGTGCGCATGGAGCAGTGCACATCCAATCTGGTTGCTCTATTTCTTCATATAATCTGGATCTACTAACTCTAGGTTTTATTGAACCTCCTTGGGAATTCGAACTTGTCGTGAAATTGTTGAAGGGTGAAGTGCACTTCATATAGTTTACATTTACATCGGAGCCCCGTTGCTGCCCTTGACACCCTCATCGTGACCTCAAACGGAGACTACTAGTACATAGAAAACGATGGAAAACTTAAGGGGTAAGCCAGCTGCAGGTGACGAGGAAACTTCGCTCCAGAGTAAGAAATTCACTCAGTCTACATACTGTACACCCAGCTGGTATTAATTGTTGTGTACTAGATTCTGAAGCATCGAAGACGACATTTCAAAAATTATCAGGATTATTTCAGTTACTCCACAAGTGGAGCTTCAGCTGGCACAATTCTGGGCTTGGAACGCCGTTCAGCCTGCTTGTATTTGTACCAGTGGGCCACGACGAAGAAGAAGAGACAGTTGACAGCGGCCATTGTGGTGAGCAGCCAGTAATACTTGTCCAACCTCGACTGGTTCGTGTGCGGTTGAATCCATTGTTGCCTTCCGTTTCTGCCCGTCACTCTTCCCACCAGGTTGACAATTACCGAGCACAGGAAGTGCGCCACTCCGGTGTTGCTCAAGAAGAGTGCTGTCCCAATGCTTTGCATGTCATCCGGTGCTTGGTCATAGAAAAACTCCAGCATACCCATCCACGTAAATACCTGCAAACCACGGCCACCACTACCACCAACTCAATTGCGTATCTATGGGACTCATTATGAGTTACTGGAAGATTCTCATTTTTGGTCAGTTATATTCCAAATCTGTAGGCTGACTTCGTAGCATCCATGAGTGCTGTTTCTCATTCATGTGAACATGAAGCGTCCACAAAAGTTTGGAGATTCCTAGTGTCCTATTTTGAAGGCAAGACATTTTTAAAGCAATCTTCAAACTTTTGTGGGCCCTTCAGTCTGCACCTTTGACAGATCACGAGTCTATTTTGGATGCCATAAGCTAATCTGCAAATGCGAAATAATAACTAAAAATCAGTTCAACCATCGACTACGTACCAGTTAATAAAACCCCTCCCGAAAGGGTCTTTGGAAGAGACCATCCATTTTTAAGTGAGGTATCACAAAAGGCCTAGAGGACGAAAATCTCATGGGTATATATAAAATCAACCAATCAACACAATCCAAGTGTTTTACAGCTGAAATCCTTTTTTGAATTTTTTCACAATTTCTCTTATTTATACCGGTGTACAAATACATTATTCACCTCAATTTTATCCAATTGATCATAAAGGAAGACTGAAGATTCAAGTATTTCTTTATATGAATGAGAAGTTAGTATATATTTGGAGGAAACATTCCCGTTAAGTACTGTATGTCTATATTCATCATCTAAAATATGAACTTCAAAATGCTAAAAGATTATTCAATGCTCAAATTGCAAGTCAAGTGGACATGCCAAGCAATCTCTGTAAACTTGAAAACTCAAGATAAGACGTCAAGTTCGTCACCCACAGTTCGATTTGAGCAATTCCGTGATTAATTACCTGAGCGATTCCCATGATGGCGTACTGCGGCGTGAGCCAGAAAACACTAATCGGCAACTGCTCGTGACTCCCCTGCATCCCGAACTCCTCCACCACTCCCAACCTCTTCCTCTCCACCGCCGCCGCCACCGCCATGCCCAGCACACTGAGCACCAACCCAATCCCCATTCGCTGCAGCAGCGTCACCCCCCTCTCGTTCCCCGTGAACCTCCTTACGAACGGCACTAAGTAGAGGTCGTACACCGGAATAAACAGCATCGCCGTGATGGAGCAGCAAAGCTCCAGAGAAGCCGGGGGGATCTGGAAGTGGGGACCCATGTGGAGGTCCATGGTCAGGCCTTGGCGGAGGAACACGGTCGAGAGCTGTTGGGCGGTGACGATGAACATGAGAGTGGACAACCAGATGGGGAGAACTTTGAGGAGGAGCTTCACTTCTTCCACGCGGGTCACGGTGGAGAGGTGCCAGGGGGAGGGGGAAGGGGAGGAGGGGGAGGACTCTTTGGAGGGTGAGAATTCTTTGGAGGTGTCGGATGGTGTGATGGTAGCCGCTTTGTCGAGGAACCTGCAGGAGAGTCCGATCCGTTTGCACAACATTGGATCAGTAACGTCGCAGCAATTAATCAATCCTGAGATCGAGAAAAGCAAACCATACATGCATTCATCAAATGATATCTTCGCTTATCTCATCATCTTTATAATGGAAATAGCGTCCCTAGTCTTGTACCAGTCCCTTCCATGGGCCATGGGCTGAGCATGTAATGTCAAATAGTTTGATAATCATCCAACTTTCACAAAACATTCACCTCAATCGTCCAAAATCCATTCAACCACCAATTCTTCCAAGTATTCACACTAATTAGACCACATTGATCTCCAATTTATGCACATTCATGCAATTAATTAGTGAGATGGATCTCACTTTCACTAATCAAACTCTCGCACTAATCGAGTTATCTGAAGGAGCTTAACATTGTATCCTTCTCCTTCGGATCGGAGAATGGCACTATCATCACGTACCTGAAGTTGTTGGAATGGAGGATATTCCTCTTCTCAGGCCTCGATCTCTCATACAGCAAACTCGCATCCTCCGGCACCTTTACATTCACATTCCTCACCGCTGCCACCACCACTTGCGCCACTTGTGTAAGCGGACTCCCCTGCGGTCTCTTGTACCGGTACCGCCTCTTTCCCGCCAAGAATAGCCCAATCGAGACGACCATCCCCGCAGTAGGGATCCCGTACCCCCACCCGAACCCCACGTGATCCTCGATGTACACTAGGAAAGTGAGCGCCAGGACAGCCCCACCCGTAGTCGACAGCCACCAGTAGTTGAAGAAGGAGCGCTTCATGGGGCGCTCCCTCTCATCCTCCTCTTCGAATTGGTCGGCTCCCAGCGCGGAGGCGCAGGGTTTGATGCCGCCAATGGCGATGGCGATGATGTAGAGGGCCAGGTAGAAGAGATTCGTGGAGAGGTTGGAGGCGTTTTGGCAGTTGGTTTGGGTGGGGCAGGGGGGCGGTTTTAAGGAAGGTAAGGCGACTGTCAAGGTGAGGAGGATCATGCCCTGCACATGATCAAACGGAAATTAGCCGGTCATTTGAACGAAATTCACACTAATAGGTTGGAGTTGCATTAATTAATAAGATAAGCGCCTCCTACAATATTGGATAAGCCTGCACACGAAAGTACTGCTAGTACCAGAGACTTGCTCATTGTTACTTGCAAACTTGGATACATACTGAGTGATGAGTCTGTCGTGTCCAATTCCATGAGCTAGCCAGCCTACTCTCCTATTCTCCATTCTGTATACAGAATGAGAATGGGGAGTCAAAGAGGAAGTGCCTAACTAATGCATCAAGGCGGTGCTAGCAGTGTTTGTGTGAACCAGCTTTTATTAGCACAAGCTTGATGTATACATACGACAAGATCAAATGAAAACCACTGATCGAGTTCGATGAATGTATCGTACCATGTACTGACATCGATTTACAAAGAATTAGTGATGGTATGCCGGCTAGTTGTTTGGCGCAAACCAATTGAGGATTTGAGAACTTACTCCAAGATAAACGAAAAGGCTGAAGCGGATGGTTTTGTACCGACCAAGGAACGTGTCGGCAATGAAACCCCCAATCAAGGGCGTGATCCACGCTACACCTCCCCAGTTCCAAACGCTGGTGATAGACTCCGCTGTTCCCTCGTGCAGGACGGTAGTGAGGTATGAGATCAGGTTCAACGCAATCCCGTAAAACGCCAGCCTTTCGAAGACCACCGAGCCTGTATGCATGTAATAATTAGTTTAATTAATTACCTGTTAACGAAACCAGGAGTATTCCGTTCATAGTTTCTCTATAATTATAGTCGGGAGCTACCCACAATCATGTACTTCCGCAGGATCTAAATCAAATTGCAAAAGAAACCAATCAAACCATGCAAGGATGTTAAGTTATAGCATGCTGTTTATTGTGAACGTGCTGCGAGCTGAAGGAATTGGCTTGGGAACCTACTCATGATGAAACTAACTGCAGTCCAGCCCCCGGTTCTGGATTTGTCGGCAGGTCTGTTCTTATAATCGATAGAACCGTCAGTGGCAGCATCTGTAATGCGTCCATCGTAATGGAAGTCTTGGTCCCCAGTCGTTTCGGTACCTTCCTTCAGCTTAGACTGCAATTGATCACAGAATGTATCAGTTCAAATCTAGCTAATATACACCAGTACCTGCATTTGGAGGAATTGGAGCCTGAAATTATAAAAACTCCTACGCGCGTTTTCAGGAAGAAACTTACAATAGTTATGATCTTGACGGACAGACGACCGTGTCTAGGATCCCAAATAGTACTCAATCTCTTGTGGTTGATTTCCTCTAAAAAATACTTAAAATATGCTACTGCTTCTCCAAATATACGTACTACAGGAAATGGAGACTTTTTCGACACCCTAAAATGTACACCGTTTGCACATTCTCTCTCTAAAACATGCACTGGGTGAGTGGGTGTTCCGTGAGCAGCGCTGGACCAGAGACTTTCGTACCGAAGAGAAGAATACGACGCAGTGGAGGTGGGAATAACATCGAGTGGTATTGGGACCCAGGTTGTACTATTTTGAAGTAGTACACACAGTGCTTTTTCCTTATTGAGCACCGCTATTCGCATAGAAAACAAAAATGACTAAAAGAGTAGATTGAGTACCATTGGTAAAGTCTATCAGTTGGATGCGATCTCACAGCTTTTGAAGAGAACTGAGTTGGACGCTTCTTGGCAGCAACTTGAATTTAATTGCTGGAGTAACAGAATCTGCAAGTTAAGGACCAGAAGTAAGTTAGTTGGAGACGCTACTAGACAGTGCATGCATCCGAATCGAAGGTAACGAAGCGTACTGATCAAGCGAGAATAATACCCGGAGGTGTACTTAGCGAACGAAATGGATCAGATACATCATGGTGAACAGGAGTACAGGACTAATTCACAGGCAGATTATCCTTGTTGCCCTTACGGGCATATCAGAAGCGTACGGGATGATTTAGCACGAGGAATGCGGGGACAAGCGGTCATCAAGGAAAATTATTGGCACAAATTTTCCTTGTTGCATTAATTTGAACAGCAAACTGGGATCTTACGGTAATCCGGAAACCAGAGATGGTTTCCTTGTGAATCTTGACTAATTGTTTGTCTGCAGATCGAATTATCTGTCAAATTGATCTCAAAGTTTTCATTAGATCGAAAATGAAGAGGACAATTGTTGTTACAGTGTTTAACATCATATTCTACCTGAGTTATGTCTCAGAATTGTAAAATTAGGAACACGCAATTCAAACGGATACAAATAAAAGGGAAGAGAGCTGGCTGTGCTGCTCACGTGACACTTCCTTCTGAAATACATTTAGTCAATACCCCTTTAATTGGTGCATTCCCTCGACGTGAAATACACTCCTGAGCAGCACTCTACCTAATAACTCTGGGAAGATCGATCTGCAGAAGATATCCTAACTCATATGCATCTATCTATGATTGTACTTGAAACAACTAGCTTGATTATTTCACAGATTTCTGACTTGATTGCCTCCCTAGAATGATACTTATTGTGTTATTCAGTGCGTCTGGTACTCTGGACCTCAACCAAGATGAACTCGAATTCCAATATAATGTCTCGATATGAGCAAACCGAATTGTAACCAAGGAATAGTTAGAGCCGACTCATCGATTCTGCATCAGCTGGTAAATAATGTTGTCTGGGAAGACCTCACTACCTCAGTTCCAATTGCAGGCTAACATACAAGTCCAGTTCTCACTTCAGCCTACGTTAGAGACTTGATGAGTTCAACTCTTCGCCTGCTACGTACCTCTAAGTGGCGTCAATCTATTCCATTCACAATCATGTATAAAACGGTTTCGCCAAGGCAGAGGTCTGGTGCACTACTCAAAGTTCAATCAAAATAAGTGTTTACAGGGAGACTAAAGCATTCTTCTGAGTACAGTCTACTAGCTGGGTGCCCATTTCGGATCATTTTCATCCGACCGAAACAGACAAATATCCCCTTTCAATTCAAGTCCTGTTTAGCAAACGGCCTCTGGATCACATGAATAACGTGCTCACCTTTCAATTAAGTACGTTCAAGTTCCAACCAACATTCGCATCACGTCGGCGTCGGTAGCTCGAGAGTATGCACGACAGCAAGCTCTTATTGAACCTAGCTAGTGTGCCCGGCCAGTCGATGGTACCGGCCTTCCAGTCAGTGTTACAAGCAGTGGAACCACTGTAGTACACACACAGTGAGAGGTACGGTCCCAGCAACGACAAGGAGAAGAAAGAAAGTGACGTCTCTGCAGACCTTGGCGGTTAACAGCAACGAAGATACAGAAATCAGCCCCAACTGCAAACATTTTATGGGCTAGCCCCAGTTACCCTCGGCCCCATGCCGCCCGCCCTACACGAAATTGCCCGAAATTACTTTCCGATGATTTTCACAACCCAGGTCGATCCGATCCGGAGCCGCGTCCCTTCATGATGCAGATAGTTGTCTGCACCGAATTCGGAGCTAACCCCGAAGCATGTATACGCCAGCATGATCTCCAACAGCACGCGCGCATATCTACTGCAACAATACCACTCCAACTCGCACTACAGAGTTGTGCACGGATTCCCAGTTGCATGTGCGTTGCAGGCGCAGCTCTAACTGAACTCGATCTACAGTAACTTATTAAGCTGGAGAGGTCCGTCCCCAGCTAGCCTCCAAGGATCTGAAACTGCATGGTGAGAGAAGCTAGCTAGTAAGGCCAGGAAGGATCAGAGGGACCTACTGCCCGGCCAGAAGTTGACGGCCCACGTCATTGCAAGCGCAATTGCCGCGCGCACGTTGACAGCTTCCATCAGTCCCCAGCATCAGTCCAATCGGGGGTCCAGTAGCGGAATCTTTGGGTCGCCCGTCTGTGAGTGCGACCAGCCCACTGAACCAATCGAGTAGCTGGCGAGGCACTGCGAGGAGCCCTAGATGCCGCGGCGCAGGCCGGATAGGGCTCAGTACAGGCGTACCGCTTATCTCACTCATTTGGGTCGCCCGTCTGTGAGAGCGACCAGCCCATGACAGGCAGAATTGGATTGGTTAACTTTGCCGCCTGTTGGCATTGTAGAAAAAATTTCATTCTTTTTTCCTACTAAAAGACAAATGTGAGAAATGGAGAGAGCAATTGAAATTTTAATTTATTTGCAAAGTATGAATTTGTTGTGAATTTGTGAAGTGTGTTGTCCAATTCATCCAAAGGAGGCACTAGACTATACCCCAAAACCAACAAAAAGTATAATTATCTTATTCACCTAGAGCAATCATAATATTACCAAAATCTTAACATGGCCACAACATGAAGGTTGAAAGAAGTCATTTCCTTTGGTGAATTTACACTTAAAGATGGAAGTTCCTATTGGAGTCATTGATCACTCCATCACCATCATTTAAGACAGTATTTGTTGCCACTAACTCAACCTGATGTAGCCCAAATCTCATTTATTGAAAAAAATCTGTCAAAAGTTGATGCTAAACTATAAATTTGTACTAGGTCATTTCCTAGGACCTAGGTGTCTGTTATGGGTGGTTTGCATATCATAGGTTGAAAGAAGTCACTTCCTTTGTTGACTTGATTTCCAAACTACCAAAATTAACCAATATGAATGTTTAAATCTATGGCCAATTTTATTAAAATGGCGGTATTCCCATTAATTTGGCACTTTTAGTAGTTTAGAACGTGCAATCTAAACTATTTTGTCTGCATTAGAATCTATACTAGTACTGAATTTTTGAAATGTATATATTTTTTAGATATCTGCAATCTATATCAATCCTAAATTTTTCAGACTACTTGGTTCAATATCTATGTTAGTTCTAGATTTATGAAATCTAAAACTAACCTAAATGTTAGCAATCTATACTTGCTTTAGATGTCAAGGTGTGAAAATGGCACATGGAATACCACTATTTTAATGAAATTCCCCATATCTTTTAATTAGGCCATGAATTGGATGGTCAACCTTATAAGCTTTACATTGGAAGCAAGATTGAAAGTAGGCCCAAGTTCTTTTTATATAACATATGATTACTTATATGGTGATGTCTTAATACCAAAAGAAAATTGGGTCCAAGTGCTAAAAATATGATAGTCATATTACTCATGTATCTTTGACCCAATTTTTCCACTTGGGCATAATTTGAGTTGGGCCCTATATGTTTATAAATTGGATCAGCTTTGAATTGGGCATGGGCCCTAATAGAAAGTTGCTTTATTAAAGATAACAACCAAATTTGTCACTCCCTAGTAGAAAAAATCAAAAAGGGTGATTGCAAGAAACACTTGTCCTTTTTAGCTCAAAATAGCCTTATTTTTGCAATGATGTGACTTTTGGAATAAATTTTTTTTAAATACAATAAAATATGGATAATTTGTAAAGCATTCATAGTAGTGTGTGTGAAAAAATTCAGACCTAAAAAAATTTATCTTTAAAAATTAGTGTTTCTTGCAATCACCCAAAATTGAAGCCCTTACAAGTTACTCTCTTATAAATAATAATGGTCCTATGAACCATCTTCTAAAGGATAAAATTTAGAGCTCTAAATATTTACTTTAGAAAAAACATGGGAATAATTTATTAAACCTCTAAAGTCTAAAAGCCATTTTTTTTTGTCAAAAACCATTCCAAATTGCTACTTCTCTTGTATTCATCCAAGAAATTAAAAAAATAATTTTTTTTAATCTAACCATAGGATCTTATAGAATTGTAGTACATTTGTTTTTAATCATGTGGTAAAAATTTCATGATGTTTGACCACATAGATTGAAAGTCTGAAAGATATTAACATTCAAAGTGAAGAAAAAAAGTTTTCATTTAAACAAAAATGTAATTTATAAAAATTAAAATTAAAATTAAAATTAAAACTTTTTATAGATATTTTTGTTGCCTAGTCTCTCATATTCTCATATTCTGAGGTTATTATGGCTTAAGTTTTACTCTCAAACATTGATTGGAATAAAAATTATAATTTTAGAAACCTAATAAATTTTTGTAATTTTTGAGAAAATTTCAAGAAATTCACCAAATTTTGAGCTCATTAGAACCTACCCAAAATCCATTTTGTCCCATGTAGAGACAATGGGACTTTGGGGACTAATCTTACATAAGAAATTTAGAAGTTTAGAAATTTTTGAATTTATATTAGAAATCAGAGACCTCAAATAAGTTGGGAGTGGCCATAAAAAACACCAAGCTCAATATATTTTAGGGGAAAAGCTCTTACTTCTATCCAGCCATGCAAGCATAAAAAACTCCCCCTCTGGCGTAGAAGGCTTGCAAAACAAGAATAACATGATAATTCCATTGGAAGACTTGAAATTGCTTGAAGTTAAATCCTACCTATCTTAATTTTTTTTAAATCTTTGCCATGGCTAAGGTTAGTAGTTTTGCAATTTTTGAACTTCCTAGAATTAATTATGAATTTTCAAAGTTGAAATGCAATGATTATTGAAAGCATTCACCTCCTAAAATATTTACTATTTGTACATTGTTGGTACAATGAGAAAAAAAAGTATATACCTTGGCGTTGAGGGTTGCTATTATGTGAGCCTAAGAGCATGAGCACATGAGCCTAAAAACTATACACCTATGTTATAAGTGTTTATATTGTAAAAACTTTCTATGATTAGCAAAACTAATATGTCATTTCAATTTGATAATTCTTGAAGTATCATCAATTGAATTTTTTTAACTATGAACATGACCAATCTTCTTGTTGGCCCTATATACAATGAAATGTACATTGTACTAAAATGATCATTTTATTATTTTTTTCTTTGCCAACCAAAAGCGAATTATTTTAAGATGTACAACCTATTTTTGACAATGTTAAGCATTCAAACATATGTCTAATTGAACAATGGTGAGGGTAATAATTTTTCTTTCCAAGAAATAGAAAGAAAGAAGATTTCACTATTTTTTGCGAATTTTTCATCAAGTTTGGAATTTTTTAAATAAAGAAGTTTAGATCACAATCCAACTTGTTCACAATGTATAGGCAAACCTATTTCCAAAAAGGAAAAAACCAAACACTCATCTTAGCAACTTCATTAGGTGTCAACGTGTTATAATTCATCACACAACAATGAAATTGCTTAATCACATCATGCATATCCTCCTCATTCATGAAAATAGGCCACTTATCTTGCACAAATGAGCCCTTAATAGAAACAAGTTGTATACCATAAGACTAAAAAAACTTCAACTTCAACTTCTAGCTTAACAGTGAAAGAAATCACATTAGATGAAATTTGAAGCCTCCAAGAGACTATGAGTTATCTAGCCTTGAGAACGCAAGGAATGCAACTAGTAGCACAATTTGATGTGGCCAAGAGAGTGTCACATCATTGCCCCCAATTTTTTTTTTTAATTTCAACTTTTTTTGCATTTTAAGAATTAAAAAAAAAATGAAATTTTTTTTTGGGAACAACTAGTTGTATTGTTCACTATGAGGGAACAACGACAGGAACAAGCCCAATATGGGCTATTGGAGGCCTCAAATACCATCTAATGGTTCATGTTAATTTACAACATCTTAAAGTGTGCTATTAAAAATTTATCACTACAATTGTACAAATCCATATTTTAGCTCTTCTCAAACATCAAGAAATATTGTATATTAAAATTTTGTAAGACATTAAATCTCATAAAATGCATTTGGTAACAATTGTCAAATTAAAAGGACTAAAGAGGCCAAATGAAAAATGTATTTTATAATTTACTTCATAAAGATAAGAATTTATTAAAATATAATTTTATGCATTGAATATAAAAAATTTCACTCAAAAACACATCTTCAAAGTAGATAGATCTTTACCCTTAAAGGACCAAGATGCATTTTTTGGCAACATAACTTTTTTGGGTAGGTGCATCTGTGCATGTGAGCGGAGATTTCCATATATTTGGCCCAAATTTTGATAGAAGGTGTAGACAAGGAATATCTTTCACATGCACTAAATTTCACGACATTTGGAAATAGGAGTCAAAAGTTATGGCCTAATATGTAGTTTGTTTCTCAACTTAGGCAATCCGGGCAGATTTGAAAAAATCACTTTTTCCAAACACAAAAATTTGAAATTAATTTTTAAAATTTATATGTACATAGAAAGCTTTGAATAATTTCATTTTAATCAATGAGTCAAAAATTATGAGATGTTTTAGTTTGCAAGCAATTATGGATTCTCTACTCCAAATTAAACTTTGAAGTTCTTTCTTGAACTCAATTTTGAATATTTTGGAAAAAAATTAAAATATTAGATGAAGATTGTTTATTACAACATTATAATCATTGGGATTGGCATTTTTCAATTCCATAACTAAATTATTAACAATTTAGTATTTTGATTCATTCTCTACTTCTTTCTACTTACTATTTTTTTCCTATATGTTGCACAATTCCAAATTATCTAAAAAATTTCAAGCATTTATCCAACTTACCTTGAAGAATGAATCCAAAGAATTGCAACCAATTTGGAATTTTTTTCATACAAATGTGGCCTTGTGAAGTGAAGCTGCCTGGTTTTTCACAAGGCCAAAAAAAGGCTTTTTGTCAATTGAAACGCTAATATCTTGCAATCTACACGGTGGAAGTTTCTGAAATTTTTTCCACATCTTCTCAAATTATCATAATATAAGATACTATGGTTGGATTTGTCCAAAAAAAATTTTAATTTTTTTTGTTACGTGTCCTAAAAATGGTAGTTTTTGAGTGTTTTTGGTGAAAATGTAGTCAAGAAACTTTTGGGGTTCCCCCTAACTATATAACATTTTATCATTTAAAATATTCATTTAATAGAGCTAGAAGAATTGATTTGTAAGTTTTAGATCAAAATCACTATTAGAGAATATACCAATTTTCAAACTACATCATCAAATTGGTGAAACATTGACATTTATTTCCTAAAAATCATCCAATTTGATAATTTCACTTAAATTTAGTTTTTAACAATTTAAGTACTTGGAATTTGTTTTTATCCTTATTGTCTACTCTTTAATTATATGACTAGCTTAATCATTTCACTTGGTGCAATATGATATTTGTGCATGGGGACAAATCACTTTCTAATATAGGATGAAAAGAATATAAAAAATTACAGAAATGAAGTTTTTATGTTTAGATTTTTCTCATGCAACAATTTATTTTGCCTATAAATTTCCAAATCTACAATTTTCCCTCTTCCTTCTAATGACTTCTAGGAAACAACTTAGTGATGCACTACTATGTTCTAGATACATAGTGACAAAAACACTATTTTCTTTCAAAAAAAAACATGAAAAATTGATGGGTTGTATGTGTCATTTGGGCATTGGTTATTAAGTTTTTATGAAGGAGTACACGTGTGAATTTTGTAGTAATATACATGTAAATGTTGTACAAGCTATATTTGGAAATAGGCACCCCAAACCCATATTTGTAATTTCTTCTAACTTATTTGTATTGCAATAGATATGGGATATTGATTTGTCATATGTTTTTGTTTATGTATTCCGTATCCATATCCATGCTTTGTATCCATATTATATATTATATATTTGTATTTTTTATCCCACTATTGGACGCCTTGGATCATCTATAATCAACAACTATCATCTTTGTGACAACCATTTGATTGACAACAATGGAGGGGAGGCTTTTTTTGGAAAAAATTAAGGGCTATGATTTTTTCACCAAGGGAGGATTGGAAATTGTACCAAGCTACACATTGCATTTTTTTGGTACACAGTGGTGCACCATTAATCCTTATACTTTAGTATGTCAGAATTAAATTGTCCCAAAAAGTACTTTTAAGAAAAAGGGATATGAGTTGATTCTTATTCATTTTTTAGAATTTTAAATTGTAGAATCTCTTTCTTTACTACATTAAAGGTCACATTAGAAAAAATTAGTGTCTAAGGGCAATATGTGTGTTATCAAAACCCACAAAATGGAGCAAAATATATCTTTGAAAACTACTTCAACTATTAACAATGTGCTTTTCATTGGACTTTTAAGTCCTCTAACTCAAATATCCTTAACAAAAAAGATTTAGGGTCTTCAAATTTGAGTAGAGACCTAAATTAGGAAGAAGTGTGCAAATTTTCAAAGCAAAATGATTCTTTGTTCTCCTTGCTTGGGTTGGAGCCTAAGATTATTTTTTTTAAATAACGATTGGATTTTTATAAAAATTAGATTCCCAAAAGATTTGTTTGTTTCCTTCATCTTAAAAAAGGAAAAATTAGAGAATGAAAAATCTACCACTTCACTTTAGATGCACAAAATTCTCAAAACCTATTTTGATTTACAAAGAGTTTTAGATATTAACCTTGAATTGCAAGATCAAACAGATAATGGCTAATGAGTGATTCTATGAAGCTCAAGAAGATAAGAAAATGTATTTTTCTATCCAATTTTTTTGCCTAATCTTGGAAGATTAGAGTATGATATAAATGTAAAATGAGAGATATTGATGCACTTGGGATTATTATAGAAACAAAGATTCTTGGTTTGCGGCACACTTCTCCATGACAGTTACCTTAGGAACATCCTTGATTTCACTACTTGTAATCACAATTGTGTAAAATCCTTATGAACTTCATGACCTATAGAGTAGCATAAAAAAATGCCCAATTTATTCATTCTACAACCCACATATCATAATATTATGAACCAATGTTTGAAGTGCCTTTTGCTATCTTTTAGTGTTCCTTCAAAAAGTAAGAGCCCTTACTTTACAACTTTTTAGCTAAGCAATGACTCTCAACAACTTTCTAGTCAACCAATGAGACTAGTGTTGCAACTTCCCAATTAGAAAATGAGTGACGCTCCAAATTAAACTAAATTCACTCCTAGGAATACATAGAGGAATTATTCCAATCTCCAAGGTAAATGTTTTAACCCTAATGACCTAAAGGGGGTGCACTCTCAAAATAGACCAAAATTACCAAGAATTTGAACATTTTTTTTGCTCATTTTTTCTTGAGATTGGATATAATACAACTATAGGATCTTGAGTTGAACATTGAGAGTAGACACCTCAAAAAAATTTAGATTATCTACCCACACAATTTAGAAGATATTTAAGGATAGTTGCAAGAAAGACCTTCCAGTTTTTGTAACGTTTTGCATTGCAATGTTGATTTTCTTAGGAATACTTTATAATTAGAAAAAAATTAATGTGAAAAATATGTTTAATGTATACACCTTTAAGAAGATCTTAGGAAGGAAAAGCATAGAAAAATTCTCCAAGTAGGAGAATTAGAAAAGTGCAAAATCTCATGAAAATAGGTGTTTTGACATTTTAATTTTAAAAAAATAGAAAAGATAATTTTAAAAAAAATTGAAAATTGAAAATTTGGAAGAATTATATGATGAAGGGATTTCACCAAAAGAGTGATCTTATAACCATTTTTATTAATGAAGAAAGCAAGAGCAAGGGACCCCTATTTGCACACATGTGGACAACAAAATATAGTGTTTTTTTAGGTACCTCTTAGTAGTCACATGCCTGTCTAGTGCAAAAATAGACCACAAAAATTTCAGCTCTAAATCATTAATTATGGGTCCTCAATAGTACTAAAAAGAACCTAAATTGCAAAGTGTGACAAATTAGCTAAATTGTAATTTAATAATAAAAAAACTTTTTTTTATTTTGAAAAAGAAGCAATGTCCTTATGACCAAGTTAGTCATCTTCAGTAAAATTTCAAGTGCATTACCTTGATTCTCCCAAAGGTATGGCTAGTTTAAACTTTGTAACTCCACTTGTGACACAAAAAAACGCACAAGGTCTTTCTTGCAACTACCCTTAAGTTTGAAGTTTTATTTGGATCAATGGAAAAATAGGGCATCACATATCTAGTGAGAATATTTTGAAATAATGACCTTTTGTACTCAATGAAAGACAAGAGAATTGAGAATGCTCATCTAAAATTTCACAACATTCTAGTCATTTAGCAAGTTTGGGTGGAGCTTGCAATGCGTGATGACTATTAAAATGAGAGTAGTGTTTGTAACACAATTTAGAATGGGCACACTTATTTTTTCTTTGGGTCCCATGGATGTACCCTTTTCAAAATGGGCATTTGGGAAATAATCACATTAGTTAGTTGACTTTGTAATCCATGTTCAAATTGACACCTCCCCCCAAATGAGTGGTGAATTATACCATAGTACTCTACTTTAAAAATTACACAAGGTAGAGTTTAACTTGGAATTCTGATGAAACTATAGTTATTAGATTCATAACAAAGTCTTATTCCAAGAAATAATTTTTATTGGAAAAAAACTCAAAACAAAAAAACAAAAAAACTCAAAAAGAAGGGCAAGGACCAGAAAATGGTCACTTAGGTCACAAGGGGTTCAATTGGTCAACAATGTTATGAGAGCCCTCTTGCCTTTGACAACACAACTACATGCCCATCTTTCGAAGGTTAACATAGTAATGGGCTCTTCTTGCAACTTTCCTCTTCAAATAGTCCCTACAAAAAGCTCTAAAGTAGACAGTAAGTGGTTTAGAAATTGTAAGTAGATAATGTGAGAATGTAATGTGAAAGCGTAATGGATGGAATGAGAGCTAGGATGGGTCTATTTTGAAGCAAGGGTGAGTCCACTTATAAGTTATAATTATTTTTTCTAAATGAGGATTGGTTGTCCAATTGCCTTCTTACAAATGCGAAAGGATCTAGGGTTCTATTTAAGTTAATTTAGAAATGGTCACATTTTGGACCCTCATGTATTATTTTTTGTATGCCGCAGTGCTTGTTTTTGGTCAAGGCATATCTTTTTTGAGATTGCACCTATATAGGTTTTGTCAAGCCTAGGATAAAAAAAAATAGGTATCTTCTATATAATTCTTTGGAAAGTCACAAGTAATTCATAAATGCTTCAAAAAATATGAAACTGCTTGTGTGACATTCCTCATCAGATTCTCTTCAAGTGGAAATAAGGAAAAATACTTTCAGACATTTGAAACCCATGAAAAAGGCTGACCAGCCCTTAAAGGGTCACTTCATGAGCACACTGCCTTGTAGATGAAAAAAAAATCCATTTTATAGTATGAAGTAAGTTGTTGCACATGAAGGTCTAATTCGGCAATCAATTGCCGAAATCAAACTACCTTGTCACATTCTCAGGGGGCTATGTCACCTCACACCATACACAACATGACATGTGGCACTTAATTATTTCCAAAAATGCCTTAATTTATGCCAAATCTTACCTTCACGGAGGGTAATTATCTCTTGGCTGCTGGCTCTTTCAATGTAACAGGGTTAATGACTACCATGACGTGAGCATGACCTAGAATCTTACAAGGAGATGGTTCCTGTTACATAAGCATGACCCAAGTTAGGGCATGAATTCAAGGGAGAGAGAGAGACATTTTGTCGGAAAAAAATCCAAGTCTGTCATGCTTATGTAACCATTGTTGCCCTTGTGCTTAATCTGGTATAGATGCTTTAAAATTATTAGACTGTGTTGGGTATGGATTCATTCCCTTCATGATTCATGGACAACTTGACACACAGACTTGGCTGCAATTTTCACAGCTTGAAAGGCCAAATCAGTGGAGTCACATTGATGCTTGTTTTTAGACTGAAAGGGAGCTGACTCAACCACTTGCATACCAACACTAAAGAATGCTTATATTTCGAGAGGTACAATACTGTATTGATTGAGTCAGTTACTGACTCTTTGAAGCTCATTGTTGTTGTGACAAACTGCCACAATGAGCTCAAAATTTCTTCAATTAATTTTTTTCTTCTTATTTATTCCCCAAACTTTTCAAATATTTTTAAATTAAATTTTTTTCAAACCCTCCCCCCTTCCATCCCTCTCTTTATAATTTTCAAAATCACATACTCTCACAATGAATATAGAATATCTATTTCCCAAGTACATATCTCAATACATACATGTAGTTAGTATCCATATATGTATTTGTATATAGATATCCATATCTATATATCAACATATCTATATTGATATCAGAGTGCATATCCATATCCTTATCACTGTATTTGTATCGGTATCTGAGTTTTTTTTGAGATCAATGGTTGTGGAGGGGTTTGTAATTTTTAAAAATAAAAAAATCAACGGCTCTTGTTTTTTAAGAGGGAAGGGGGGGCTATTAATTAATGGCCAAACTTACTGATTCATTCTTTTCAATACATTGTACAATAACCTCTTCCCCCATTAACAATGAAACGGACTTTATGTGTAAGTTTTGGATTTGGGAATGATTCATAAGAGTCTTCCAAAATTCCAAGAATCATCCACATGTTTCAAAAAATAAAAGAAATAAAAGAGTCTTCCAAAAAATGAGGTGAAAATGCACCTACAAAGGTAGGGCAGACCTATGCAGAGTCCTTACGATTGGGGATAGACAGTGCTGGAATTTGGAGGGAGTTGGTGGGGGTACCTTTCATGTGAAAATTTTATTAAAAAAAAAACAAGTTGCCCTTCCTGTGGAACATGCAGCAAACACAAGTGGATTGTCAAAATTCAAGTAACTTCAGTATAGAAGGGTATGGAAGACCAACATGAATGGAGTGTATGTTGGGAATGGCTCTACTAAGTTACCTAAGGGTTTCTTGTCATGTAAGATTGGTGGGCGAAACTAGCTGGGAAGCTAGAGTATTCAAGTGGGTAATTCATTAAAAAAAATTCAACCTTTGGGAGGTCTACGAGTTTTGAACTCCACCCACACACACCCTTGCAATTAAAGAGGAATTAATTAATTAATTTTTAATGAAAGTATCTGATGTGGTACTACTTGTGCCACATTAGTATTATATCAAGTTTTAATATTTTTTTATTTTTCTATACTTGTAGTGCAGGGTGACAAAAAATGAAACCTTAGCAACCCTCCCAGGGGTTTAGATTTTTCCTAATAGTAGTGCTATGTGGACTTATTGGATGGAGGAGAGATTGAGTAGGAATAGCATATATAATCATTCCTTTCAAAAAAGATCGATCTCCACTAGTGGAGTTGTTCAACAATTTCGGTGAAACATAAAATCTTTTTTTTTTCACTTCATCCATTTTGTCTTTGCAAAAAACTAGGCAATTGCACTTAACAAGGTCACATTCATATGAAAAATTGTTCAAAATGGTTGTACTTCTTTAAATTCATTCTTCAATGCATATTGGCTACATTCTTGAAAATTTTAGATCATTTGAAATTGTTTAACCCCTAAAATTCCATGACTATGCAATAACCCAAAGCATCCAAAACTACTACTTCTAGTACAAGTACTAAATTTTTGGAAAAAGTTAATTTTTGACACATGTAACCGTAGGATCTTGTATTCTGATGACTTAAAAACATGTGGTAAAAATTTCATAAAATTCCATTGTATAGATTGTAAGATTTAAGCATTCAAATTTACCAAAACCATTTTTTCTATCCTGTGAAAAACCGGATAGCTGCACTTCACAAGCTCACTTTTCTATGAAAAAATGACCAAAATGGTGGTGCTTCTTTAGATTATTTTTCCTAGACAATTTGACCAAATGCTTGAAAATTTTCAGATCATTTGGAATAATACAACGTATTGGAAAAAAAATAGTAAATAGGTAGTAGTAGAGAATGATTCAAAATACTAAATTATTAAGAATTTAAATATGGAATTGAAAAATGACAATCCCAATGGTTGAAATGTTTTAATGAACAATTTACATCCTATGGTTTTGTTTTGTTTTTCAAAAATATTGAAAATTGGGTAAGATAAAGGATTTCAAAGTTTATTTTAGAATAGGGAATCCATAACTACCCGCAAACAAAAAATCTTCATAACTTTTGACTCATTGATCAAAATGGAATGATTCAAAGCTTTTCTTGTATATATAAGTCTAGAAAACCAATTTCAAATTTTGGTTTTTGAAAAAAGTGATTTTTTTTAATGTGCCCAAATTGCCCAATTACAAAAAAATATATAATATATTAGGCTATAACTTTTGACTCCTATTTCCAAATGTCATAGAATTTGTTGCATATGAAAGATATTCCTTGTCTACACCTTCTAATAAAATTTTATCCTAATATATGCAAATTTTTGGTTACAACGGCTTGCCCAAAATTTCTATACAACCAAAAAACATAGTCCGATCTTTTAGGGGTTAACATATAGGAAAAAAAAAAGATAAGTAGAAAGATGTAGAGAATGATTCAAAATACTGAATTGTTAACAATTTATTTATGGAATTGAAAAATGACAAACTCAATGGTTGTAATATTGTAACAAACAATCTTTACCTAATTTTTTAATATTTTTCCAAAAATATTTAAAATTGAGTTCAATAAAAGACTTCAAGAGAATCCATAATTGCTTGCAAACTAAAACACCTCATAACTTTTGACTCATTGATCAAAATGGCATGATTCAAATCTTTCTTCATATATATACATTTAGAAAACCAATTTAAAATTTGAATTTTTGAAAAAAAATGATTTTCTTAGATTTGCCCAGATTGTTGGAGTTGAAAACTAAATAACATATTAAGACATAACTTTTGATTCATATTTCAAAATGGCATAAAATTTAGAACACATAAAAGATATTCTTTGTTCAAAACTTTTATTAAAATTTGGGCAAGAAACATGGAAATCTTTATTCACATGCACTTGCCTAAATTTTCTATATTGCCAAAAAACACGACTTAGTCCTTTAGGGGTTAATTCAAAGTTTTTTGAAAGACTATCTAACTTTTGAAATTCTACATTGAACATTCTTCCTATGTTTTGACAAATGAATGAGTGATCAAGTTCTTAATTCAAGTTATCCCATACCTTTTGAGGATTCATGATACACAATAGATTTCATTATAAAAATGACTTTTCCACCCTTTGTTCCTCACCAAATGAAAATGAAGTAATTCCATCTTCTTGTCATTAATTTTTTTTGGTGGTGGAAGTCATATGTCAAATTGGTATTTGATTCAATGGATTGGTAATGGATTCTTTGAATTTTCGGCAAACCATCTTAACATTTACTTGTAGATTCATTTATTTAGTCTAAGGTTACCATGAGAAATCAACATTTAAAAAAAATTAATTTAAGCCAAAGTTGCTATTTTGAGTATGGTATTGAAGTGGATCAACTAGGTTGAAACATTCCTTAAACACACAAAAATTATTTTAGTCAATGGTTCTCTCAAAACTAAGCCTAATTGCCGAACCATCATGCATTTTTCATTAGCAAACCTTGGACTACACACCTTTGAATCTTTTCCAACACCTAACCAATGGGTCTAATGTTTTGTTTTTTTATCTATCTTCACAAAAAATATTTAGAACATCACAATGAACATTGAGATCATATTAGGAGCTTGCCCAATATCTATTTTGTCATGTAAGGGGTCAATTGGACTTTAGGGGTTAAATGGGCACCTTATAGACCTCCTACCTTAGAATAATTTTGTAAAGTGACAAGAATTGCATCCTTTACAATACAACACTAGGGATAAATTGAGATCATCAATGACTTCCACTCATTTAAACATTTAACCTCCAAAGGATAAGTTGGTTATGATGGGAATCAACCTTTTTGGTACTATGTGAACTATTGACTTCAGAAAATCTAAAATTACTCAATGAAGATCAAACTATTGTGCAAGACTTCTCCTTTCATCCAAAATTTCAAAAATAAACATTCACACTTCTATCCTATGTAGAAGGATTCTTTGTCATCTATCGGACGCTTAGTATTTGCAACGTCCTTCTAGGATTAATCCTTCAAGGCCCATGGCCTTTTGGGGTTTGAAAACATAATCGCTTTTGAAATCTTGTAGTCCAAAATTTCACTAAGGTATACAAATCTCAACCGTACAATCTTTTAATGTATGTATTGTAGATGATGTGAATCAAATTTGGAATCATTTGGCCACATAGATTGCAAGATTACAATGTTTTAGTGCAGAAAAAGGATGTTGAAATTTTCTTAACAATACATTTAGAGGTGAAATTTGATTTCTAAACCTAATGAAATAAAAATATCATTCAATTGACTCATTATGTAAGCAAATGATTTTGAAATAGCAAAAAATAGCAAAAGAAGTTGCAAAAACAAATCTCTAGTTGAACCTCTTTCAATCCCTCTACTAAAATGCTTCTCAATCACTCATAAATTCTTGGATTATATAGAACCATAAAAACTAGACTAATATATATGCACAACTTCCCCTCCCCCCCCCCACCCCACCCCCACCTCCCCCATTTATTGGAAAGAAACATTGTATGAAGAAGAAATAGACTGTCCAAATTCTCCATAATCCAAAAATGTTTGAATTTTGAACTTTGAATTGCTTTCAGACATTCAAAACAACTTGGATTGGCTTGAACATTTATCACAATAAAAAGACTTCAAAACAAATACAATTCAATCAATTTTATTGAAAACTAATATTGGATGAAGGAGATACAAGCCCTTGAAGTTGAAGCCATCAAAATGTAGTTTGATGAACTCAAATTGAATCCATGAACTTTGAATGCTTTTCAAAAAATCAATACATCTTGGATTGATCTAAAAATTTTACTACCCAAACTAGAAGAGAGAGCACATGTTTTCCAACAAATTTTATTGAATTCAAACATTAGATACAAAAGTTACAACACTTTGAATTGTACTTTTAGATTACGAGAGGACACTTTTTGGTCCCCTTGGGTGGTGAGAGATTAATAAACATTCACTTCCCTAAAGGGGGTTGGGAACTGGGGATGAATTGATCCCCTTGCTTGACCCCGTAAAGTCATTCCAAGGGGGTTTGTAAAAAAAAGACCCCCTATTTTGTGTCTATTTAATTTATCCTCTAAGCTTTTTTGAGCCAATTTGGGGCCTTTGATTGCAAACAAGAATTCAAAATTTGAAAATTTTATCATGTGTGGAGAATAAAAAATTTCAACATTTTTCCTTGGAGACAAGCAAGGGGGTCAGTTCACCCCAACCCTAAAGGGCAACCCACTAAGGGAAATAAAAAAAATCTCCTCTAAATAGGTCTTGTTGCTTGCCCAAAGTTTGTATGGCCAGGGCATGCAAAAAGTGAATAGTTCTTTGACTTTGCATCCCAAATGCTATGTTTGGCAAGCCATGTTCACTATTGAAGTGAATGGTTAGTGTTGGAACATTCCATTAAAAGGGTAAAAAAACCATTTTTTAATCCATGATGCTCTCAAAACCAACTGAGTGAAGGGCTTACTCAGTCTGTTCGTCTTTTTAACAGTTAATTAAAAAACCCATTGTGCCAAATTGTCATCAGCATGTCTTGTGCCTGCTGCCCACCTTGCATAGTGTCCACCTGGTCTGACAGACCATGCTCACATGTATTGAGTGACTTAAAAATAACGTACTTATGTACTCGGTGCCATTCTGCAATGGAATTCCATTTGTTTAAAAAATTAATTAATTAATAATAATGTACTTGTTAAGTTCTTCATCATAACATTCAGTAGCTGTTAGCCTCTCTGCCCTCCTCCCAATGGAATGGTGTGAAATATTTCAAATTTCGACACCTATTTTCATAACTACTGAATGGTGTGGAATACTATAAGTAGCCAGCCAGTCACAGCATGCCATGTGATGGAATTCTTGGATGATACCTGAAGAGAGGATAAAGCAGCCTCTTTTCACGCTACTGAATGTTATGATGCCAGTTATATTCCGTCCAATCAATATCCCAATCTCATACTCTCCATTGAACTTTGAAAGGCTGCCCCATCACCCCCAAATTAATGTGATGGTGTGCAGGTGACCAACTTGTTCCAGTCAGCAGTGGACACCTGGGTGGATGACATCATTGCTGCCGTACACCCGGATGGAATTTGCAGTAATAGAATTCACAAGTCCCGGACTCCCAGACCAATGGCTGGTGGACGTGGACCGTAGACAACAAGGTGTATATAACCTTACCGCGAATCCAGCCACTGGATCGGTGGTGTTTTGCAGAATGGGCGGGATACCTCACGGGCATATTATCATTCCCTTGACCACTGACATCATGGCTACAGTAAAAGAAATGTAAAAAATTTAAAGGAGAAGAAAAAGTAGAAGAATGTTCTTCCAATTAGTTGCACATCAGTCATTTGGGGGCGAAATATCAATGGACCTCTTTTTCATGCATTGATCAACCAGCAACATGATAAAAAAAATAACCTGAAAATTTGATTTGTAAACAATTCTTTAGTGATTGAGGTAAGCTTACTACACTTCTTTCCAATTAAGCTTCGATATGGCCAGATGTTGAAAATTTAAAACTAATGAAGTATAAGTACATTCAATTCTTGCTTGAGTGGTTCAATCTATAAGTTGTCATAGAACATTCTTCACCAGTAATAGAAGGCAGCTTCTTTTGAATATATTTGAACTGAGGGATTTAAGGATTAACATAACCCTGGAAGGATGCTACAGATGTAAACTTAAGTGAACCCTCAGTATAAGGACTAAGGACGCTGTAGACCAGAATGGACCAATGGATGATTTCAGTGTTTACTATAAAAAAATAAAGAGAATGCACCTATTGGTCTAGCAATTAAAGAATTTTGGTGACTGTCTTGGTTGTGGGGAGCCGCATTCTTACAGGGTTAAGGTCTTATGGATGACTTCACTGTTAACTGTAGAAACAAAGAATGCACCTCATGGTCCAACAATCAGAGTTGATTTGAGCAACTATCTTGGTCACCAGGGGGTTGTGTTCTTCCAGGGTTAATATATGTTCTCGAAAAAGCTGGTGAGGTATCCTCACTTCTTAGGGCAGCTTCACACATGGGCCGAAGGTCGAGAGTCCGTCGGCCTCCACCAATCAAATTTCAAAAAACCACCCCAACTTTGGCCTCTCGACCCTTCACACAAGGTGGCACAATCCAAAGTCCGTCACCCTCCAAACTACTTACATGGTAGTCCAGCTCCTACGTGGCAATGGCCTCGCGACGGACTCTTGACCAGAGTTTGGGTCACCACTTTTTGGCGACCCAAACTCTGGTTGAGAGTCCGTCGAATTTAAAAACAAACAAACAAACAAAACTAACAAAATCTTAGCCGTTGGATCGGAAGGACTGTTTTTTTCAAAGGCCAAAAGGAAGATGCGCCTTCTCTCTCTCTCTCTCTCACATATCTTGGTAGAAGTCTTTTTTTACAGTTCTTTGTTGTGTGTTGTCTATCAAATTTTTTTGGCAAGTAGAGAAGATGGGCCATTTTTCTGAAAACCCTTTTTTTTGTAGCCAAATGGCTTTTATGGGGTCGGAATTTTTTTTGACTCCATGTTCTTATGGAGCATTTCAACCTTTTTTAGCTCAAGTTGGAGAGAAAATGGGTAGAAGAGAATCAAGAGACAATTGTGGAAAGAGTAGAAGAGAAGGTTGTTGAGGAAGCGGATTGTGAGATAGTAGGGTCTTCTAAAAAGAGAGGTGCTCCTAAACAAAAGGTTGCTCCGAAGAAAAAAACAGCTTCTAAAAAGAAGGCAACAATGAAAGTTGAAGAAGAAGCTGAAGGAGAAGAGGCAAATCGAATGTGGGAGGATTTGGAGGTGCTTCAATTGATTGCATTGAAGGGGGAGATGGAGCCTGAATTTGTTCGAAACGGCAAAAAACAAGGTATGTCTGAATTTTTTACCCTAATTTACAATTTCTTGCAAAAGGTTGAGGATTGGGGCCTAAAGGCCTTTGCCTTCGCATGCCCAACCACCATGACCCCCTTTCCCCCATTGGACATCAAAATGGGATGTCGCCGGTAGAGTTTGAGCCCTACTCTCCACCACCACAATGGAGAGACATTCCATTACATGGACTATTCCCTCCACCTACTTTCCTCGATGTCCAAAGCCAACAAACTTTCTCATTTGTACCTTACATTCATTACACAGTCTTCTTTCACAGTGAGAGCATGTGCTGTCATTGTTATTTCTATGCCATTTTTGACTCCTTTGCCCTATTTTTTGATTGTTTTGCTTGTAGGAATTGACACTTGGGTGAGGCTTCATGCTAGAATGGTAGTGATGCTACCAAAATTCAACCGCACTGTTGTAGCATGCCATAAGAAATTCAAGACCATTTTCAATGCTTACAAGGAGGACAAAATGGCCAATGGTATTTCGGGCAATAATCGACAAGAGAGCAAATTCTATGATGCTTTAGATGAATGGTATCACCAAACTGGGCAAGTCATGAAACATGTCTCCACTACAACAAGAGATCATGGACAAATCCGAAGCAATTTAGCCCCAGATGGAGATGGAGATGGAGAGAGTGCACCAACATCAACAACAAATTCTACACCAACGGCAACAACAATTTTGTCTACACCAACATCAAAAGGTAAACAAAATTTTCATGATAGAGCCATTCAAATTTTTGAGAAAATGGCAGAAACTAATACCAATTTGATGAAAAACTTTGAGAGAACCAATGAGCTACTAGAAAGAGTAGACTAGCAATTTGATCATTTGATCAATAAGCTGTAGGAAATTATGTACTACTCTTCATCTAAGCTATAGTCATCATCACTATAGCTATAGTTTTCCCATTGCACATTTGATTTTTTGGCCAACTGACCTCTATAAAATGTTTCAACAAGTAATAGATGAACTCGAGTTGAATCAGCCAACATTTTCTTCATTTTCTCTTATCACTTTGCTTTTGTTTCTTCACTTGCAAGATTTTCTTCATTCTCTGTTTCATCTTCTTCTTCTTGTTCTATAAATGGAGTTTCTTCACCTTGTGGATTCTTTTTCTCTAATTCCTTCATTTCCTTCAATGATGACCCTAGAGAATGAAACATGTTCGTCTCTTGCAATTTTCCTAGTGCCATATTTGCTTAAGCTTGTAGTTCTTTTTCTGCTTCTTTTGCCTATTCCATACAAAAATCATAATTCTCCAGAATACACAGATTGTGGAGACACAAACAAGTCGTAACTATGTCAGGCACATTTCAGAGTGGCATGTCAATCCTTTTTAATAGTATGCGCCATCTTCCTTTTAGAATGCCAAATGTTTTTTCCACAGCCATACATGTGCTTGATTGGATAAAATTTCAATGTGCTTTTTTCCTTGGCAATCCTTCCTTTTCACCCTTGAATGGTGAGTAAAACCAAGGCCTCATAGAATATGCAACATCAATGATAAATCTGTAAGGTAAAAATGCTCCTCTCATAGTCCTCTTTCCAATTTCTAATTTCTGAAATAAGGCCCAATCATGAATCTGGCCAACCCATCCAAAATCATAATCCCAAAATTTGCAATCAACATCTACTACCACTTGTAGTAAATACGAATAATATCCCTTTCAACAATAATATGCTACCGGATCATGGGATGGTGCTAAAATAGGAATGTGGCTACCATCAATTGCTCCTAGAATAGGCGGAATCCCATGTAGAGCTTCAAAACCGTTTGCTATTTTCTTCATCAAAGCAAGAGTGGGTTTAGGGAAAACTAATAGTCTCAAGTGAATCCTAATTGCTTCACAACATTGCCTCACAATGATGGAAGTTGTACTCAACCCTATACCAAATAAATCACCAATCATTTGCAATGAATTACCTGTTGCTAATCGAGAAAGAGTAATTGCAATCCTTTTCTCCACACTAATACTTTCTCTGAAATTTGTATCTTTCTTCTTCAAAACAGGTCCCAAAAGAGTACATAAATATTGAAATGTAGATATACTCACCCTCATTCACTTCCGAAATTCACAATCTGAATATGACCCCATCAATGTATCTTGAAGGAAACCTCCATATCTCTGAAATTGCCAACATTTTCTTTGAGAATTCACCCTCCGTCCTTGGGCAATAAAAATTGCCATCATCATCATTTGGGCATTTTGTTCAAAAATTGCAAGTTTTTGCAATGCCAAAATGCCCACAATGACACACTTCATGACCATGAAAACCGAAAGTAGAACAAGAATGCATTCCTTCCTAGAATCCATGGTTAAAGAAGGTGAGAAGAAAATTTCAGAAATTACATGGACTATTCATGCAAAGAGAGATGGATACAAGCCAAACAAATGGTATGGTTTGGACTTTGGGCTTGGCCTTTGGAGGCTTCACACTATGGCCGGCCAAAGACTCCATTTCTCATTTTTTTATTATCATTTATTGCCCATTTCTTTGGACTCTTGCCTAAAGTTTGGCCATGAACTCCCACGGCCTCTTGACTTGGTCGGCCCGTATGTGAAGCGCCCTTTAGTTCACCCAAAGAATGATTCATTCCTATTTTCAAGGGGTCAGCTGATATTCTTGAATCATCAATAATGTTATGGGGCCCCATGCTACTTTATGGATGGTATCATGTTATGCAACCTCTCATATATGACCATATATTTTCATGTTGGTGATTGTGCATTGATAATCATTTCTTTTTCTTTTTTACATTCTTGCACCTTCATCTCATTGGTGGATTGTGGAACATAAATTCCCTCAAAATGGGGTAGCAATGACAAAAATGCTCATCTCTTTCTCTAGTGGAGATGAACTTTGGTTCACTTGACAGCAATGAGCTACAATTTCCTTTAGCTGTGGTTGAATGTGGAAGCTTCTATTCTTCAACCCAAAGATATTAGGGTGCGTGCTTCAGAAAGAGAAAAAGGTCCAGTCTTACATGAGGCTGGCCAGGGTGAACCACCACCCTTGCTCATCCTCAAAGGAAATTGCTGAAATTTTATATTTGCTATGCATGATAAAATTTGCAAATTTAGAATTTGTCATGGTCAAAATAAAAGTAGATGTAATTTTTAATTCTTTGAAATTCAATAACTTTCATGCCTTAGGTTGGAACATACGACGCAAAGCCCATGCACATCTCCTTTTCAAAAGTTATCATGAAGAATGGAGTTAAGAGTTTGGAAAACAAAATATTTTCATTATAAAAATGAGAATAAAAAACACTTCATTTTCATTATTAAAAAAAATTGTTAAGTAGAAGTAGGTACAAGATAGAAGGTAAAATTAAATTGTTTATAGATCTAAGATGGAATTGAAATACGCTAACTCCAATGGTGAGATTGTTCTAGCAAGTAAACTAAATGTTGAAGGAGGATAATGACCTATTCGGAAACTACCCTATTAGTATAATAAGTTCGTTCCAAGGGAGATTGTCAAGTAGGAAATTTATGCTAATGAAATTAATTCCTAAAATAGGAAGTACAATCCCAAAATAGAAGACTACGACCCAATTTGAAAATTAATAACCACTCAATCTACAATGACATTGCATAATTCACTCACACATAGTTTGGCTAACACCATCATACTCCGTTCTCAAATAATTCCATAAACACATGTGCACATTAAATCATTCATTAAATCATACACAATGAAACACTCAATTCGGTTTGAACATGTTTCTTATTTCCGAATTGGTGAACAAATCACCATTTTACAATTTTAGTTTCAACTTGCAATTCACACTCAACTATTAGGATTCACATCCCTTATTCCACTTCATCTCCACATCACCGATTAGGATATTACATTCCAACTTCCACTGTTCTTCACACATACAGTCACACTTCATCATCCAATCAAATTTCCAACATTTAATCACATCATTTTCACCAACTCCTAAAACATTTCTCCAACTTGGAATACTTAAAATTCCTCAGTCATACTCACATACACATCTCCATCTCACTAATAAAACTCGAAAGACTCACTCACATGCATACACACAACAACAAATCAAATACACAGCACAACTTGGCTGGGACTCGCAGTGGACACTCTTCAACACTGGGTGTCAAACAAGAAGAAAAAAAATGAACTTAATAGAGAATAAAAAATCGGCAGTTACCAAATGGAAGAGACAAACCACAAACATTCAACCACCAAATTGGAACCTCAAATCTAACCACCTCAAATACATTCAACATCCCATTTGGACAAAACACCTTGAATTCCCATTAACACATTCCATTATTCATTCAAACATTTTCATCAAATAAACATTCCAAATTGGAAAACATACATACAAAACATATCATAAAACCACCCAATCATACAAAATCAATCCAAAAATGCCTCCAATTTCCTTCAAAAAATCAAAAATTTAGAACAGACAAGCATTCTATACTAAACCCTATGGAATTTTTTTTTTAATTGTGAAAATCGAGCAAAAAACAAATCCAATATGTTATTGTCTCAAGAAGATTCTATATTTATTCTAAAAACAAGATACTTCATAACTTTCACATCACTAATCCAAAAGGAATGAGTCAAAGTTTTCATGTAGACAAAACTATGATTTATAAGAAACAATTTTTTTGAAATTTTTACATTCAAGTTTTTGTGGATTTTTTTTTTTTTTCCCAAATAGATGTAAATTGTATTTAGGATGGCATAAATTTTACTCTTGGGCACTAATCAATACATAAATTATATTCCCAAACAACTTATGTGATTTTCTATGTTAAAAAAAAAAATTGAAAAAAACACAACAAAAGTTGAGACTATAAAAACCTATCCAAAATCCATTTTGTCCCCCATAGGAACTTTGATATATCACAAGTTACCTCCTAAGGCCACCATGTGACTTTTTCAATTAGATTTTGTAGAAAATTCAAAATTTGAACGTCACTAATAGTCCATGAACAACAAAGATGCCCTAGATGATTTTTTTTCTATTGAATCCATAAGTGCAATCCAATCAAGAAATGATCAATTGTGCAATTTTCTGTGAATTTTTTGAGGATGGAGAAGGTGTTCTAGGCCGTCACTTAGTTCCATTCTCATATCTTTTTTTCCTCTCCTCAAAATGATATGAAAAAAAATGTATATGTGGGATAAAAATCAAATTTTTTGGAGTACTTTTGAGCATTCCAATTCTAGTGTTTGTACAAAGTATTGTGCACCCTGACCAAACATCATTTATCAATCTTTGCGATGTCATTTTCTCAAAAATTGCACAATTTTGTTGATCTTTTTTCATAAGAAAATTGCATGAGTCTTTTTTTCATTTCAATGGTGGTGATCATCATCAAAATTATTCTACACAAATGAGAAATTATGCTTGTTACAAGAGCTACTCATGAAAATAAGAGCTATGCTCAAACACCCTTGGTCATATCAGAATATACCAGGTACAGAAAGCTCTTTTTGTGATAAAAAAAATTGTAAAGGATGTGCAGGTCATGCAATGAGAAATTTTTCAATCCACTTTAAACCACTTGTGCAAATGACAACCCACCAACCATCACCACTCCATATTGAAGGCAATGCCCCCTCTTCACGAGTGTTGAGAGTGTTTCATGAATTGAGCGGTGCAAGAAAAGCAACAAACTTCACTCAAACCACAGGCTAGAGTAAGCAACCTATTTCTAACTCCACCACCACCATTTCTATAGTATAGGTTGCTCTATTTTCAATCAGTTGCAGTTTACATTACAACTCACATAGAACAAGACCAATAGGAGCTATAGAAATGTCCAAGAAGTGTACAGTACATTGAAAGTAGAGAATGATTATAGCATATACAATACATTGAAAGTCATAATTATGACTTCAATTTTGTAACCAACCTATGGTTACAAACAAAATGACCTATATAACAAAAGTAGGTTGAATAAAATCTTATCAAAAAAATTTAGATTAATTTCATAGATTTGTTTGATTGTTTTAAAAAAGAATTCGAACAGTTTTTAGGGTTAATTATTGAAAACTTTCATTTTGCATTGGAAAAGGTACATATTTGATTGTTGAGAGGTCTCCAAAGCCGGATATGTCCATTAGTGGAAGAATAAAACTTGCTAATTTTACTTCATTTTCCAACTTTGAGCAAATTTCACTTGATTTGAGATCTAAAAACTTATACTTATTCCAAGACTTATCCATTTGCTTTGAAAATAGTTCCAATAGAAAAAGTAAAGTGTTTTCATGATTTTCACCATTGAAATTTCTTAAAAGTAAGTGTTGATTTGGAGTTCTTTGTGATTTATACTTATAAAAAAAATTGCATTACAATAGTTGCAAGGTGGATTGTGTTATGAGTTTAATAGCTTTTTGTGTGAAATTAAGTTTTTTGAAAGTGAATTTTAGTGTACTAACACAATTTGTAGTTGTTCATGTCACCTCCAATCCCCAAAAGCTTTTAAGTGCAAATTTTTGAAACATTGTGGGGAGGGGCAACATACTAAAAATTTTAAAAAATGTACATTTCTCTTGTTATAATCTCACAACTCTTATGCAATTTTGCACTTGAAATTGGTGTATATACTAATAAGCAAGCTCTTTTAACATCCATATAGTTAGATTTAGAAAAAAACAAATAGTTTGCTTCATTAGAGATAACTATAAGCCCATGCTCTTTTTTCATAGTCAAAACACACTTGAAGGGGCTTGGGTGTTTAGGGGTTAACTTACATCAATCTATAGCCTTTGGTTGTCTCATGACCAATGGACACAAAGAGAATTGTGAGGAAACCTCACTTGTGGGAAGAAACCTCCTTAGCAAAGTAGTACGAGTATGGACAAGGATTGGATTGATCCCTCTATTGCCCCGCAAGAAGGTAAATGTCAAAAATTGCCCCTATTTTGTGTTGCTTAAATTTTGTATTTCAATATGTCCTCTAGCTAATTTGGGGTCTTTGGTTGCAAATATGAATTCAGAATTTTCAAATTTTATCATATGTGGCAAATAAATTGTTTTAAGGTTTTCTACAAGGGTTAAATATGGGACAATAGAAGGGTATATCTTCCCTAGCCATACCAATACAGTGTTGGAGAAGGAAAAAAAATTTGAAGATTATAACACATTTGAGATTGTTCAAATATCAAGGATTTGAGCATGGTTTCCTTAAATTTAACAACAAAAGTTTTAATTGGGTGTTATTGGTAAAGTAAGGAGACTAAAATCATCAATAGTGTACATGTATTTTAAATAGATAGTGACTCTTAGAGCTCATATTATATTAATTTAATGATTAATTCAAAATATAATTAATTTTTAATTCAAACCCCCCTCCAATATATCCATACCCATACTCTATATAGTACTCATACATGTATCCATATTTCTTATTTTTCAAGATCAATGATGTCAGAGGGGAGGAGAAATTACATTTTTAGAATCAACGGCTCTCATTTTTTCCAATGAGGTGTGTGTTAATTGAAACCAGGCACGTTGCATCTTTTCACTAGATAGTTATGGGGACCCATGTTACACTGCAGTTTGTATCATGTTATACAACCTCTCATATATGACCATGTATTTCATGTTGGTGATTGCACATTTATAATTATTTCCTTTTTTACATTCTTCAACCTTCTTCTCATTGGTGGATTGTGTACCGTAGTTTTCCTCAAAATGGGGTAGTAATGACAAAAACGCTCATCTCTTTCTCTAGTGGAGATTGATGAACCTTGGTTGGCTGCACTGAATTCTATTATTTCCTTTAGCTGTGGTTGAATTCTGAAGGAACCCCAAAAGGAGCACATGGCTTTTTCTTCATAAAAAAAACACTTAAATTTGTCACTCAAACTTATTTTTATGCATATTTTATTGTAGGATTTTGTACTAGACTAGTGAAAAAATGTGTGGGAAAAATTTCAGAAAACTTGGCTGCTTAGACTGCAAGATGATTTGCTTTTAATCCCTATATGTTTTAGAGTATGTTTTCACCAAAAATGCTCCAAAACTACAATTTCTAATACAAGTATCAAATTTTAAAGGAAAAAAACATTTTTGGAAACATGTAACCGTAAGGTCTTGTAGTAATTTGGTTTGAAAAGACATGGAGAAAATTTCAGAATTTTCCACTGTATAGATTGCAAGATATTAGCGTTTGAAGTGACAAAAATCTTTTTATTGGCCCTACAAAAAATCGAGCAACCACACTTTGCAAGGTCACATTTGCATGAAAAAATGTCCAAAATGTTGGTGCTTCTTTGAATTCATTCTTCAAGGCAAGTTGGCTACATACTTGAAAATTTTGAGATCATTTGGAATTGTACAACATACCAGAAAAAAATAGTAAATAGAAAGAAGTAGATAATGATTCAAAATACTAAATTGTTAAGAATTTATTTATGGAATTGAAAAATGCCAATCCCAATAGTTGTAATGTTGTAATAAATAATTTACATCCTCCGGTTCTTATTTTTTTTCAAAAAATATTGAAAATTGAGTTAAATAAGGGACTTCTAAGTTTGTTTTAGAATAGAAAATCTATAACTATCTACAAACTAAAACTCTTTGTAACTTTCATTTCATTAGTCAAAATGGAATAATGAAAATCTTTCTCCATATATGTAAATCTAGAATATTAATTTCAAATTTTTCTTTCTTAAAATATATTTTCTTAACAAATTTTTGGGTTACCTATAGAGCATTGAAAATTACGTATTATACAATAATTCTATAATCATATAGTTAAAAGTTATTAAAATGATTGGGTCTTAAAGTCACTCCTTAGGCACATACTGTGTGAAAATTTCAAAGAAAAAAAAAAAAATTCCATTTGTACTGAGCTGCCCCAAATGTCTATATTACCAAAAAAAAACCAGTGTAGGCATTTAGGGGTTAAAGTGATGATAAATTTTTTTGGTACCTTGTGTGACTAGATTATTTGATTTTGAACTACTTTAATTAAAAAAATTTGCACAATAGAGCTTGAGTTTATTTTTTAAATTATCAAGAAAAATGAAGTCAAGATTTTGGCAAGTAAACTAAGTTTAAAAAATAATAATAAACAAAAACACTTCATTTTCATTATCAAAAAAATTGTGAAGTAGAGGCAGGTAAATAGAAGGAAAAACTAAATTATTTATAGGTCTAAGATGGAATTGAAATATACTAATTCCAATTGTGAGATTATTCTAGGCTAGTAAACAAAATCCTATAGAACATCATTTTTTGAAAAATTGTACAAATGGAATCAAGATTGAAAAGTTGTAAAAAAAATAAATTCAATACATTATTTTTTGAAGACAATTTTATTATTGCCTAGAAATTAAGATGCTTCATAATTTTCACATCATTAATCCAAATGGAATGAATCAAAGCTTTTCATATAGACAAAATTATGGATTATACTAATAAGAATTTTTTCAAATTTTATTTCAAGTTTTGTGGATTTGTTTTCTTTCTTGATAAGGTGTAAATTGTGCTAAACTTTTGCTCTTAGGCACTAATTTGAATAAAATTTACATTCCCCAAAAGCTAACTTGTTTTTCTATCTTTCCCCCAATTTAAAAAAAAAAAATTGAGACCATAAGAACTTGCCCGAAATCCATTTTGTCCCTTGTCAAAACTTTGATCCATCACAAGTTACCTCCTAAAGGACCATAAGGCCACTAACCATGTGGCTTTTGCAACTACAATTTGTAAAAAATTTGAAACGTGAACCCCTCGTTGACAATCTATGAACAACAAAGAGACCCTAGATTATTATTTTGTTGTTGAATTTACCAATCCAATCCAATCAAAAAATGATCAAGTTTGATTTTTCGTGAATTTTTTGAAGATGCAAAAGGCACTCTTCTCTTCACTTCACATCTTCATATCTTTTTCCACCCCTCAAAATGATTCAAAACAAAAGTACACATCAACATCATGATGATATATTCATGTGGGATAAAAATCAAAGTTTTTTGGAGCATTCTGATTCTAACATATGTACAATGTATGGCCCCAACCAAACATCTTTTATCAATCTTGATTGTCAACAATGGCATTTTCTCAAAAGCTATGTGATTTCATTAATTTTTTTTCATAAGAAAACTACATAAATCTTCTTTCATCTCAAAATGACAATCATCATCAAAACTATTCTACACAAATGAAGAATTTATGCTTGTTACAAGTTACAGCTAGTCAAGAAAATAAGAGCTATGCTCAAACACCTTAGTCCAGTTGACAAATCAAGATACAAGGTACAGAAACCTCATTTTTTTTTGTTTTTATTTTTTTTTATCAAGAATGTAAAGGATGTGCAGGTCATGTCTTGAGCTATTAAATTTTTCAGACCACTGTGAACCGCTTGTGCAAGAAAAGCAACAAACTCGACTTGAACCACACTCTAGATTCAAGGGTTACGGACACTTTCTTAAGCATCCATGAAGATGCCAATCTCACAAGCAGGGTTGACGAATCTCTACGTCCGCCCGAAAAAGGCGTCCGTAACCCGGACATCCGGATGCTAACAGACACAGTGGATGCGTCCGGACGTCCCGGACGTCCGACCGTCCTATCAACCCTGCTCACAAGAGTCAATGTCTGCAGATATATATTGTAAAGTAAGAGGTTTGAAAAGTGTCCACCTCCACAAATGTACATTATATGTACATGTTGCTTTCTAGTAGCCTTCAACAATGTACAAACTGTGTACATTTTAGGAGGTAGATGCTTTTAGAGCCCTATGTCATATGAACTTCAAAATTTCATAACTAATTCCACAAAGCTCCAAAAAATATGAAACAACTAGGGTTAGATGCCAATTCCACTCGTCTTTCAAGGAAAATTTACTGAAAAATAATTCAAGAAGTTTCACCTCCCCCAAAATCAATTCTAGCTCTTAAATGGTTGGTTTATGAACCTCCTACCTCAAGTGTAATTTCTTTGCAATAGCGGCCTTTAGTTGTCTCCATCATGACCAGTGGATGCAAATAGAAAACAATCATGAGGAAAACTCTCACTCAATCGTAGAAAGAAAACTCGCCATTGCAAAGCAATACCGGTATGGTGTTAGGTAACACTACAAAAAAACAAGGGCATAAATGACTTGTCCACAATGACTTCACGGACAACAATGACTACAAAATGACTAATTTTCAATTGTTTTGTAGTCATTGTTGTTAGTGTAGTCATTGTGAATAAGTCATTTATGCCCTTGTTTTTTTTGTAGTGTAAGGAAAAAATGAAAGCATATAAGGTAAATGATTCAAATGGGAGCAAGCCCATTGTAGACAAAATTGTTATGATGGTGTACATTCCAGTTTTGAAATGTACACCATTAATATGATTTTGTCCACAATGAGCTTGCTCCTACATTTGGTCCACATACTATGAACTCACTTAAACCTTATATTAAGATAACACTCTAAAGATTGTTTGAAAAAGGATTTGAACATGATTGGTTCTTTTTATTGAGTTGCAAAAATTAGTTTAATTGGGTGGTGTTGGTAGTCAAAAGGTGATTCTCTAAGAATCGGCATTTTTTAGATATAATATGAGTAAACTGTTGTGATGTTTCAAATAGAGCTAAAAAATAAATGTACCCAAACTAGTTCAACTTTAGTTAGGCTCTCGTAAATAGAAGTTGCACATTTTAGACAAGAATTTTTAGTTGGAGTATATAGCTTTAGAAAGATGTCACAATTAGGTGTAGTTTCCTTAGCCATGTACAAGCTCCAATCATAAAAAGGCACCACCATTGACATCAAATGTTATGAACTTAGTATTGATGATCCCAATGCAATGGCCTACTATGTACAAAGGTGAAGATACTTCAATGAAACATTATTAAGTGAACACTATTGTCATAAAATATACAAATTGCATTATCTTTTACAAAAAAACTAACTTGACAACAACTAAATCTTTCCTACAAGGTTCCTTCACTTTAATGAATCCTAACATCAACATTTTCATCCACGCTCTCCTTTAAATAATTCCTTCAATTGGAAATGGCTACTACTTTTTAGTACCAATATAGTACAAAATCTCCCCTCTAATGAGGGGATGTAGTCTTAGAGTCACTCCTTACTTCTCTTGAGAAGTATTGTTGGACCTCAAAAGATTAGACTAT
The DNA here is from genome assembly GCA_963969395.1 of Pseudoscleropodium purum. Classification (NCBI taxonomy): domain Eukaryota; kingdom Viridiplantae; phylum Streptophyta; class Bryopsida; order Hypnales; family Brachytheciaceae; genus Pseudoscleropodium; species Pseudoscleropodium purum. The sequence continues at coordinate 10,069,172 of OZ017802.1, forward strand.
TGATTTGAGTTCTCTCATAACTTCCAAAATTTGAATATCACCACAAAGTAAGATTCTTAGATTTAATCTTCAAAGGATCAAGTGTTTGTTATATTCAACGTATGGAAGAAATCTTGGGTAGGTTCCTATGAAGTCAATTTTGGTTGGACGTTCACAAAATTCAAACACAAGGTTATGAACACTTTACTCCTTTAGTTGGAATATAATTTTTTTTTTTTTTTCTAATTTGGTGTTTGGATAAAAAGTTATGCTACCTTGAACTTTTGGAGTAGCAAGGGCAGCTTCAAGAAGTACATGCAAAACTCGTCTTCTAATTTTGAAATTTGGCAAGTATAAAACTTGGAGTTATGACACAAGATGAAAATGTCAAAAAAAATATCCTTTGAGTAGTGTAAATCTTACTCTAAGAGGAGTTCAAGTCTTTGGTCCTGTCGAGCAAGGTTGATAGAGAACTTTTCTCTTAACCCCTAAAGTCCCAAGGCCATTTTTTTGTCAAAAAGCACTCAAAACTGTCATTTTTGCTACGTTCACCCAAGAAAACAAAAAGAAATCACTTTTTTAGAATTTAACCTTAGGATCTTGTACTTCACTTGTCTTAGCTCATATGATAAAAATTTCACGAAGTTTGACCATATAGAGTGGAAGATAATAGCATTCAAAGTTGAAAAAGAAAGTTTTTGTCAATAGTGACCTTCAAATTTCAAATGACTTTGACCGCCAATCTTGAAATTTTTTTGCACTAGAGACTTTGAATTAAAAAATTTTATGTTGAAGAATTGAGTTGAAAGTCTAGGAAAAAAAATTCAAGAAAAACTAACTTGATTTTCATCCTTTAAAAAAATGTTAAGTAGAGGTAGGTTCAAGATTGGAAAAAAAACTAAATTGTTAATAACTCCAAGATGGGATTGAAAGAAAATAATCCCAATGGTGAGATTGTTTTAGCAAGCAAACAAAACATTCTAAAAAAAAAATTGTGAAAAATTGTGAAAATTGCATTCAAAAATGAATCCTACAAGTTATTTTTTCAAGAAGATGCTAAAATTGCCCAAAAAACAAGATTGTCCTCAACTTTCTCATTATTAGTCCAAATAGAACGAATCAAAGCTTTACATGTAGACAAAAATAAAACATTTTAGGGGGAAAATAATCAAAATTTATTTTGATTTTTTGCGATTTTTTTTGTGTTGCCCGTCGAGTTTAGTTTCAAGCTTTTTGTAGTATAACTTTTGCTTTTGGGCACCAAATGAAATAAAAAAATTATATTTCCATGTAGATAATCATTTTTTCTATCTTACGAGAAAGTTTCAAAACAATTCATCAAAAATTGAGGTCACAAGAATCTACCCAAAATCTGATTTGTCCCCTGAGAGGACAATGGGAATTTAGGGGTTAACTTCAAATGTTATAATTTTTCAATCCATGTGGTCAGAGTTTCTGAAATTGGTTCTATACATTCCTATGGTAATCAAGTAAAAATTTGTACGGTTGAATTTGAAAAAAATTCTTCTTTTTTTCATTTTTTCTTACTACTATAGAAAGTGGCAATTTTTCACAATTTCTCTCCAAAATGTACCTTGATCTTTTGGAGATTGAATCATGAATTTATATGTTGATTTCTTAAGAAGTGTAGCAATTTTGAAAACAAAAAGACCCAATTAAACAACCAAGTTTGTCTAAAGGAAGTTGTGATTTCAACAAAATGACTTTGGATTCTAAAAGCCCTATACTTCATCAATAAACATACTAGAATGTTTGGCCTCTAAATCCCAAGCATTTCGGGGATGAACAATTGGAATGAAATAAAGGCTCTTGTCCAAACCAATTGCTAATGTTTGAATGAAAAAATCCAAGAATTGATAATTAGGTACCACTTCTAAAATTCTTCAAATGAATGTTTTAAGTATAGTTCCTACTATCAAATGAAAATGAATTAATTTGAGTTGGGTCTTGGTGGTAATTGAGAGAGGCTTTTAAGATGCTAATTCTTTTAGCATGTATTTTTTAGACATAATATGAATAAATGTATGAATATTCAAAGTGATAATTATACATGTACCAAAAACTAATCTTAGACTCTCATGTTTAAGAACACTTATTTTACTCGTGAACCTAGATGATTCAATTTAAATAATAGGATCAAAATTAATTTAAACCCTACAAGATTGAGACACATTTTAAACAAAAATTGTAAAAACTACCACTTTTTAGAATAGTGGGAAAAAAATTGAAAAAAATTAAGTTTTCTTCACAAATTCAAGTGTACAAATTTGTACTTGACTACTATAGGAATGTATTGAAAGAATTTCAGAAACTTTGATTATAGAGATCGAAAGATTATAATGTTTGAAGTTGAAATTTTTTTTTTTCCAACCTTGCCCAATAGAGTCATCAAACTTTAACTAGAGTAAGATTTTTATACTATATATGGGTTTTTTTTGGCATCTTCTATCATGTGAATTACTTACTTGCCAAATTTCAAAATTAGAGGATTTTAGCACATGTTGACCAAAGTTGTTTGGGCTATCCAAAATTTTAAGTCAACATAACTTTTAATCCAAATACTCAACTAAAAAAAATATATATATATATATATTCTCAACATGGAGGTAGGATGATTTCAACACAAGGATTTGGGTAGGATGGTTTTAGAAGTCCTACAATGAAGGCAATCCAATTTTTACTTCTTCCTTTCCTATTTTACTTTCCTATTTGCTTGATTTACAAAGTGAAGGTGGAAAGTAAATAAATACTTGATATACTTTGGCATCTAAATTCAAACCCATGCATAGCAAATGACAATTTGATCAAAACTCAAATCCTAATTATTTCCTTTCCTTTGTTGGTCACTTCACGTATAAAAGGTCCTACAAGAACTTGATGAATTATGCAAAAAGATCAGCAATCCTTGAGTTTGTGCAATAATTGAATTGGCAACATTATCCACCAGCGCCACGCTTTGTCACAGACACAAACTCATTCAATAAACTCAGGGTGCACGGCACTTACGATTTAGACTTGAGACTTCAATAAACCACCAAAAACAAGTTAGTAATTCATTTTACATCCAACTGCCAAAATCCATTTCAAAACTCAAAAGAGTTTAGGTGAAGGGAATTCATCACATGAGAAAAGGGAGACTTCAAAATTTCACATCAACAATTTTAAAGTCAATTAAGCGCTTGAGTAAGCTCAATGACTAATGTACACTTAGGGTGCAAGGATATGCCTAATACTAACATCAGTATCTACCGATGTCCATTGCCCATTCACTGAAATTCATGCGCCCACGTCCAAATATCTGCCACAATTCAAAAAAATCAGGAAACACAATCCCCAACACGCATTCCAATATCAAGACAAGAAGTATCAAATTATAAAATAAAAAAGATACACATGAGCTTAAGTCACTCTGAAGACTCCTAACCTAAGAGTGTGGACAACCCTTTGGTCTTCAGAACACTGAGGGAATGACAACCATTCTCCAGTACTAAGAAACTTGGGAGTAATAGCTCTTAAATCTTGCCTGATCAACGATCAGCCATCCAGCCGAAACTCTGTCAAACCAACTTTCTTCAAGTGCGCAAAGTGAGCCGCGAGCGCAGCCCAAAACTGTATGACAGGACATGCACCCGTTTAAGCAAACTCATGCGAACTGCAGATTTATTCTACATCTCAAGAATATCAATTCAATAACATTACATCTGCCTTGGATATAGTCTCTCGCTGAAGCAAAGAAATACCACTAATCTCTACTTGACAATTGTCACGTATAAAAGCTCTGCACATACAATACAAAGAAATTCCACTAAACTCTAAACGACACATCACTATGTACTGGCCATGATGTACAGTACTGTTTTCTATGCAAACAGGAATTGTAAGCAGTGTCGGAACTTCTGGGTACTTACAGTTGGGTAAGCTACATAAGGCACATCGAATTCCTTGCATGTTTCCTTGACAATAGGTTGAATGCTTGGATAATAAAGATGGCAAACTCCTGGAAATAGATGATGCTCAATCTACAAACCGTTCAGCAGACAGTACAGAAGTTTAGACATGGTACATTCTAATACTGATCGAGTGACAGGACAAACGATTAAAAACATGAGTATTTTTTGATGACAATCATGAGTCACTGACGTCAGGAAACTGGAAGAGAAAAACGAACTCAGACAGCGCCTGATTCATCAAGTGAAAATCGTTCAGTTCATGTTTACGGTGAATTCTAGCAATGACGTCAGAGAATATCCTTCAAAAGTCTCCCCAGGTGTGAGGCAATTGCAAGAGAACCAGAAAATAATCACCTGATTATTCAATCCTCCGGACACGTGACTCCAAAACAGTGATTGTGCGCTGAAGTCGGTCGTCGTTGCAACCTGCACCGAAGAGGTTCATATTTCATAATTAGACCGTAAGCCTAACCTGTGTTAGATATTAACTTCCTCAGATAATCTCTTGTGCAATAATCAAACGACATTAATTCAGCATCGAATCAAGTACATTTCACTTCAAAATGCCAGTTACAATGAATATTGAATCATATATATAATAAATGGTGTCAATATCCCACAGAACTTCGAAATGAACAAAATTCTTCCAGGAATACTTTAATAAAATGCCCCGAATCAACACCTATTCATTCTACTGAGAAATTTCCAAGTAATTTTCATAATAAGGGATGCAACAAGCTCTAAGCAAAAAAATAGTTTAAACTTGAAACAGATTCGATTATACCTGCATTGCAGCCCAACCACCTTTCACCTTCAGAGTGCCGTCGCTCTCTTCTGGTGTTGGGAATTCAACATCATCCACAACATGTGCGACTTGAAAAAGAAAAGCTAGCATCCACCCTGTAATGAGCTGCAGCAGACGATGAGATCATAGAATTATTGTCGTGATCAAGAGAGGACACAAGTAACCTTCAGGTCTTCATTCCAACTGGCGGACTATAATACGTGAAAAGATGTTTCGCAATAAGACTAGCAATCGAGATTCAAAGGTGAAGCTTTAGGTAATAAATCTGATTATGTACCTGAGATGCCACATACAGTGACAAGAAAGACCCTGCCGAATAGACACCATATAGAGATGGCAACACGAACATGTAAAATGCATACAAGATCTTCCCAGCGAAAAAGACGCTGGATTCGCCGGGTGTCATTTTCGCTACCTTCACACTGTCAAAAGAAAACTCAAGATTATTCCTTCCATCCTCTAAAGCTCCAACTTACTGTTACTATTCATTCCAGAATAGTGACATCGCTCATGCAGAATGTGCAGATGATAATAGCATAAGACACAGTTGTCACAGTGGCGTTAGTACTAAATTACCGTTATGGTACAACAATATCAAGCGAGTACTGATCCCGCTACAACATCTACGGGAGTTGATACAGAAGTCGAAATAAACCGTTTAGGAAGTTTCAAGAATTTAAAAGAAAACGTGATGAAAGCACGAAAAAGCATACCCTAGATTTTTGAAAGATGGAAATATATTTTGAAAGTTACTGTAATCGACTACCGAATTAGCTTCTAAAGTGGACTTCCTGAATTAAGCCTGGTCCCGAACATACAAAACAGGAGAACTTCTGAAGCCAAGATACTTACGGGCCGATAGATCCTGCGAAGTAGGCCAAGAAGTCATCGAGGAAAATACTCTTTAAAGCTAACACTCCATACAAGACTGCCAGATAGATATGCTGCAAAGAACCACAATCGCCAAGATAAAAAACAAAGTTAATATCTCAAATATCCCTGCTACGTAGACACTGCTACGTGGACGCAGTAACCCAACTGCCAATAAAGTCTGAACCAACATGGAAAGACAAATCGACTTGCCATTGATCACAAAGTAGAACATGAGAGTACCAATAAAGTAGGTTACACCGCAAAAAATGACCTACACTAGATAAATATATGAGGATGAAAAGTCCTAGATTGAAATACTGATCTCGGGAACACAGAGGTGGAAGAAGGGAAAAAAGGAAAAAAGAATCGTTAGATACTAAGTACAAGACATCAATTACCTGATAGGCATGATACCACTGTCTTGGTTGGCTAGTTGCTACCCTCCTAACATCTGGATCTTTTACACCTGCATTCAAGATATGATTGATAACAAATCAACTTACACATACATTCGAAATGTGAATAGGAAGGTGAAACTGACAGAAAGGAGAAATTGGACAAGTTCATGCATGAGTAACACTAAGGTAAGTCTTAAATGTCAAAGATTGATAATTGATAGAATCCGGAAACCGGAACCCAGGATATCAAGATGGTACGCCAGGACGCCAGGCAAAGAGGAGTGAAACGTTTCTTTAATAAAACTAGAGAGATTCATCGATAACAATGTGGCAAAGCAAAAGTTAGTCCAACTTACGAATATCAGGATCATAGTTGTCCACATTGGTAAACGAGTGATGTCCCACAACGTGCTGCTGTCTCCACATGAAGCTGTAGTCCATGCACAACATGAACACATGAAAGTTATCTACACACAACAATACCCTTGCGGAATATATGAGGAATATAAACAACCTGGGTTACACCAGACCTACAGATTCAGTCACATATATAAAAATAAGTAATTATCATACAACTCTATAGGCAGCCACCACTACCATTAGAAAAAGAAAAGACACACAAAATTGTCTGCCTTCTCAAAGTTGAAACTCCACCTGCTGGCCCCCACTAGGTCTAAAGACGCTCCCATGATGTACCCCAAACCACACCAACTAGTATATGCACCTGCCAAATCCAGATTCACCATCAGAAAGTAGTCAATAGACAACCCAAAGAATACTTTGAACTACGTCTAACTGTTGACCCTACTTTCATTCCAACAATGCAGTAAGAACTACAAAAAGGAAAACATGTCTTTCGGGAGAGAATATGCCTATTATTGCAAGAGCGACAGAATGAGAGAGAAACTGAATGAGTACGTAAGAAGATCTTCTGTTGCTATTTACTTATCCATAAAGATATTGGAACTCACCATGGTTTCCGTCATGCTGTATCGACACTCCCACCTCTGCCGCAAAGAAACCCATCCCCAAGGCAAAAGCCAGCGAAAGTATGAAGCTTGACGACCAGAAGAATGCTAGGTAGTAGCAGGCGAAGTATCCAACAAGAATGACGAGTGACTTCAGAATCATGTGTGAATGAATTCGAGGATTAATCTGCACGATTCAAACCATGGGTCAATTAAAGTTCGCTAGGAGTAACCTAAGCTCAAGCCGCAACTATGGAACTATAGAAGAATATCTCCCAAGTACTAAATTGAATAATTGCTTCATACCAAAGACCTATTAAGGCTACTCAAATGTGACGATAATTGAGTAGGCCTCCATAGGTCCAGGAGGAAATTCCAGCAACAAAACAAACCGCAGATTATTGCCAGGATTCTCCAAATACTGGCTATCGTGCACATATTCCTACTTCAAGAACCAACTTAACTCAACTCCATTTTCCGTTAAGGTTTATTCACACTCTGGGGAAGCAAATGCAGTCCCTTAAGTACACAGGCCATCCGAATTTCTGCACCAAGGTTAATATACGAAAACTACTTAGTTTCGAACTCTGTTATAGCACAAGTTCAGGAAAGAGAAGTCTATCAATTCAACCTTCTTTTTCTTGAAGTACGCCTCAACCCGTTGCTTCATGACCAAGTAGAAATCTTCACTTGCAGCATCCGTGTACTCCAAATGGGCGGACTTGAACTTGTCTTCACCAACGGTGGGTGCCAACTCCCCAATACAGTACTTGGAAATCATTTTTCTGTACTCAGCATCATTTCAGTACGCAAAGAAGCAAGCGTTCACCAAAACTCAAAATATATAGACCTTTCAGATGCAAGGAAAATCTAATCCCAGTTCTCTTTTATCTTGGGATACTTAAACGATAAACAAATGGCACAGAATTACTAAAAAAAGAGGAAGTAGCAACTCCATAGGTGCGCAATAATCACCTGAAATAATAATGTGCCAAAATTACAAGAGAAAATGACATGCAATGATCACCTGACAACTGAAAATGCAGTGCGATAATCACCTGACATAAAGTGGATGATAAGAATCGAAGAGCTGAGTGCAATCCTGCCCTGCTTTCACGTAGATGAGACTGCCCCCTGGGTGATTAGGGATCCTGACACAGAGAGTGAATCCATATCATACGTCAGCTTCTGCAGCTAGACATATGTCACAGCCGCTCATTACCATCAGATTAGCTGAATTCCTGCGTAGTTGGTCAAAAAAGCACACCAATAGTACGAGCTCAACATTCCTTCAGACCACTTACACCAAGGCCTGTTCCTGTGACAGCCTTGAAGTTCCGGGACCACGAAAAAAATATTATCCAGGTAACAGATTACGATCTGTGAACAAAAGTTTGCAAGATAACTAATTCTTCACAACCGCAAACATCAAGTAACACCTCGGTGTCTATCTACAGTCATGTCGAAGGACTTTGAATTCAATTTGCAAGGTTCGGTTTAAAAGTACTGGTAGTCTCGATCTCAGCAAAAGCATTCAAGACCCATTCATTCTGTAATCGACAATTTCATAAGCATTGATTTCAAGCAACGTATCCAACCTATCCAACGTATCCTTACTGTAGCAGATATTTTCCATGAGTTCCTACCATCTTGTGACATCGTAAACTTTGCCCCAGATAACCAACCAGCAATCCGCTGGGCTGCTATGACGGCTCACATCTTCAAGAGTGTACTTCTTCAAGGGAGTCTCCAACCCCGGGCTGGTTCCTTCCGAGGTACGCAGCCTCAGTCCCTCAGACGGTGCATACTCCGCAACATCCGTCGAGTGGGGCGCCATTGTACGGGTCTAATCCGTCCCAGACCTATCACACAATGAAAATCCTCAGTTCAAAATTGACAACTCCACCTGCAACTATAGCAAAAAGACATCCATGATGTTACTTGATTGCCTACACAACCGACCCTTACAATTGCCTAGGCTCGCAACTTTTTTGAAATAGAGGAATGGAGCCTGCATTGTCTTCCACTTGTTTTCTTCCATGTACTGAATCACGGAATCCGGAATTCTCTACAGGCTCCATTCCTAAAATTAACTGCAAATCGAAAACCTAAAAACCTCCAAAAATTTGAGAGACCTTTTCCCAATCACTGATCAGCCTCCTCCAGCAGCTCCACTGGAATATTCCCAATGTCATCCTCCCTTCAAGTAACAATTCCTCCATACACCACTCCCTTCCTACAAAAATGTAGTATCCGGTCCTAATACGTAGAAAATCTCAACCTCAACATGAAAGACCAGCACGAATAATCAAAAACGCTCAAGACTATGATTACACTCAGCGAAACTAAACTCACATCCACCACACAAAGTGACGCAAACCTAATAAGAAAGGAGCTTATTAACATTGAATCCATCCACCTTCGACTCATTCCGTCGCCATTCGAAACCATAGCCAACAAAACCAAGAGGAACCATCCAACTAACCTGCTGTCAGGGCCACAGAACGAATAAAAAGACCGCCCTTCTTCACCTCCAGTGCCTCATCCACCTCTCCTTCAGCCGCCACCAATGCCGCGGCCTACATTCACCAAACACACATTCCCCCCTACCATGAGCCAAATCTCAAATCCCTCCTGGTCTCACTCTGCCACACACATTGCTGCCACATTCCTAAACCGCATCAAACACACAACATTCATAAACTGATACCAACTACTGAAAGCCCTGAAGAAGGAGAGAGTTGTGGCGTACGCAATGTGCGAGAGCGCAATGCGAGTCCACTGGCGACGGAGGAGTTTCAGAGCAACTGTAGTGCGACGAGGATCAATGGCGATACGTTTGAGGAGAGAGGAGGGGCAGGGCAGCGCAGGGCAGAGGGATCGGAACGAGGAAGGGACGGCAGGTCGGTAGCAGGGAGAGGGAGGTCGGTAGGAAAAGAGGGTGGTCGGTATGTCCAGTGAAGGGGGGTTGATTTTGATGAGGTGGCATCGTAGGGGGCGTGTTCATTGGCTGTGGGTGGGACACGGTGGGCTTTGATTGGGTGGTCGGGTTGCGTCCACTCACGCCTCTTCACGGGCGGGCCTGAACGAAATATCGTGAAAATCGTGTTCCAACTTACTAAAAAGGGGAAGTGGCTGAATCTGTTCATTATTGTTCGGCGATACAATCTAAGTGGCCCCAAATATTCTGTCCTTTGTCAAGGGTCGAAAATTCAACAAGTGGCTACAAGTACACCCAAAAATACACCCAAAAAAAATTGCAACAACACTCAAAACATAGCAGTGAAAAGGACTGCCTTTCTTTGGATGGAACGGTGTAGAATACACTATACAAGTTCATCCATTGGATGATATCAGGTGTGAAATATTCCACACCCATCAATAGCTAGGAAGATACGTGTCAATAACTGCTAGAAAATAGTAAATTGGGACCTAATGTCAATTTATTTCAACTAACTTGGAGAATATAATTGTGGAATGTACTAGTATTCATTACTACTCTCTTTTTAAATAAAGTTGTTGAATAGCATATCAAAGCAATTCTTCAATATGATAGTCATGCATGATACATTTAAAATGATCAAAATCTAGACTTGCTTCAACATGGATTTGCCTCACAATTTGGAATGGTAATAACAAGATTGTTAGGTCATCAAGTCTTCAAATTTGGTGCTTTAGTTCTAGATGAATAAATATTGAGGATGGTTGCTTGAAGGGAGCAAAAGACAAATCCTCTATGACTGTTGAATGTTATAGAGCACAAAGGTGTGAGTCTATGAGCCTTAAATCTAGGTGTAGGAGTATACACCTACAACCATTAAAGGTGTTTATAACAAATGTACCTATAACATGGAAAGTGTCTATAGTCACCTATAACTATAGAAGGTGTTTATAATATAGACAACTTCTAAACTCATGGACTTATAGATTTTATGCTCACATGCTAGCACTCCTTCTTCCCAAAATGCACCCAAAAATGCCAACCATGTACATGACATTGTAAACCAATGAGACAAGGGACCCTTTTCATCTTTGAAAAAGAAAGAGTTCCCTATAGTGAACAAAATTATCTTGTATGGCTCTTGAGCCAACCTCCATCCTTGAACTAATTAATAAATCCTTCACAAGTATTTAGCAAAACAAAATATATATCTTCCTAGGCTAACATGGGGAGGACTATTTTCTAGTTATGCAATGTTATGTGTCCTATTCTACGTCTCATATAATATATGTAATATATGATATTTGGATATGGATATGAATATGAGTACATTTAGATATGGATATGTACATTACCTTGTGTCTTTTATACCTTTCATGAACTTGCTCATTTGTATACAAAACAATTTAGATCTAATATTGTAATCTCTTAGAAAATAACAATATCATGGGATGTGGGGCATGTCCCAAATGTGTTTGTTATTATTATGACCATTCCTCAACAAATATAGATATATATGGAGAGAGAGAGAGAGAGAGAGAGAGAGAGAGAGAGAGATACATTATTCCATATCTTTTGAACCTTTGAAATTCTTCATCTAAAGTGTGTGTGTGTGTATATATATATATATATACAATTTATAGTACCCCAAGGGCTTATAGGACACAAGACACAAACATAAATGTATACACAAGTGACCACTATCACCCTCCAAAATACTATCATTTGTAACTATACTTAATTGCATTCAAATAAGCACTTGATAATTGTTTTTGTTATTAAATTGACTAAGAATTTTTTGGATTTTGTTGGTGGTCAAAAGGGTATTTTAGATTTTTCATCTTGTGCATTTTTTGGACAACATATGAATATACTACGAAATTTCAAAGTCCTAAAAATAGGCCGTCTACTTGAAAGTGACTCCATACTCTCATCTCAAGGGCGGCATTTAGGATAAAAAAATAAAGTATATCTTAAGAGACATGGGTATTTTATGAGGGGATATTTTATTTTTTGAAGACAATTTAGGAAATCCTTTAAGTGAGCAAATTTTTAATATTACTATTAAATGGACCTCTTCCAATAGTAATAAGAATTCAAGAGTAAAATACTAATACTATGCTCAGTGAAATATGTATTTCACTTCTTGATTCTATAGTATATTAATAGGAACATCTAAAAGTCAACACAAGTATGTTGGAAAAGACAAACAATTCATATACACAAATTAAATGTGCACATGAACATGGTTTGTAGGATTGAGGGTAGGAAATGCACAATGTGAACTTGAAAACAAAAATGAAAAATGTGAGTGATTTGTAATGTAGTGTTTTATAAGAGTTCTTCATACATGATCTCTACCTATTGATCAAAAGTCTAGTTTCCCATGCATATTGCAAGATAGGAACAACATTCAACTTATACACACTTCATTGTAGCTATTCTACATCAACATCAACTAAATTTGTATGATAAGCATGATAATTACAACAAAATTAAAATCTCTACAAAGGCAAAAAAAACTTAAAGATTAGGACCAAGATTTAGCCTTGTAGCATACAACTAAGAATTGAAAGCAACCACAAATGACCAAAAAAATGAAACTTTAAGAAAATAAGGAGTTCAAATATATGCATGAATAAAGAAACAATGCTTTGAAAACATTGTATTGTATTCCTCTTTCAACTAACAATAAGATCTATTTTTTTTAAATTATATTTAATAATAACCATTATTTCTATCTTAATTAGTGACAATTATTGGTGAGCATACTTTATATAATTATTTTATATCTAATTTTCAAGTGATCTTTTTCTACGGTTTTATATATTACTTTTGGCCGAACATTTAAAGATCCATTACAAAAGAATTGAACCCCCAAAGAGGCTGCTTCATTATGCAAAGGTTTGGATGGAAAGAGCCTTCTCAACTTACTAATTGAGCCAAAAATTGTATGATGAATTCAAAAATTCATTATCATTATCCAATCCATCTCCACAATCTCATAAATTTAGGTAGGAAGTGCCTTCTCAACTCACTAATTGGGCCATGAATTGTATGATGAATTCAAAAATTTGTCATCATTATCCTATCCATCTCCATGATCTCATAAATCTCATGATGGTTCCATCATGAAGAATGGAGCACATGCCAAGTGGTGGTTGTAATGAGGATGTGGCCACCTTCACATCCATTCAATTAGTATTAAAATTAGTAAAAAAACTCAAGGCCCCTTTGTGGGTTCAATTTTTTTCTAATGCCAGTTGACAATATAAAAATGCTACCAAATTTATAATTTGACAAGTTACAATTCTTCCCCAAATAAGGTTGGTTGTTGTAAAATCAATCATGAACCAACTCTATCAAAATCTGGGAAAGTATATTGTTGTATTGTAATAGTTTCAATTTTACTAAACTCATTTATCCAACTATCAAAGCAACAAAATTAATGTTATTTGTAAAAGTAGTGTTACAAATACAATACTTAATATTTTAAGCCAAATTTTTGGATTTCTTATATAGTAATATTGAAAATACTCTAGGAAAAAAAAGTTTCTACATTTCTATATGTTTACCACTATATTTTTAGTCATTTGGGACATGAATGACTATTACAATGTTTTAGGTTTGCAATCATTGTGAACCCCTCAAGGACCAAATTACATTTTTAACAACATAGCAATTTTGGGCAACTCACTACAAATGAAATTTTTATTTTTTTTATTTGAAATTTTTACACAATATGTGCCCAAAAGTAGCTTTAAGGCTCAACAATTTTCATAACATTTGACTACATGGTTCAAAAGTTGTTGCATGCTATGTAATTTTCAATCTTGGTAGGTAGTCTAGAAATTTCTTAAAAAATCACTTATTTTGGAAATAAAAATTTGAAATTATTTTTTGAGATTAATATATGCACAGAAAGCTTTGAATCATTCCATTTTGATTTATGAGATGAAAGTTATGAGGTGTTTTAGTTTGTGGACAATTATGGATTCCCTCCTCTAAAATAAACTTTAGTTGCTTTATTTAACTCAATTTTTTAATATTTTTTGAATTATTATAAGCATTGTGTGTAGATTTTTTATTACTACATTACAATTGTTGGGATTGGCATTTTTTGATTCCCTCATTAAATTCTTAACAATTTCGTATTTTGAGTCAGTATCTATTTTTTTCTATTTATTATTTTTTTCCTATATGTTGGGCAATTCCAAATGATCTAAAAAATTTCAAACATGTAACCAACTTGCTTTGAAGAATGAATGCAAAGAGTAACCACCATTTTGGACATTTTCCCATACAAATGTGACCTTGTGAAGTGCTGCTGCCCTTGTTTTTGCAGGTTCAAAAAAAAGATTTTTGTCAATTCAAACACAAATATCTTGCAATCTACATGGTGGAAATTTCTGAAATTTTTTCCACATCTTTTCAAACTAGCATACTACAAGATGACAAGATCCTATGGTTATATGTGTCCAAAAAAATTTCCACTAAAATTTGGTACTTGTATTAGAAATGGCAATTTTGGAGCGTTTTGGTGAAAACATACTGAGTCTTTGACATGTAGGGGTTAATTAGTAATTGAGGACATTTGAGTTGTACAAAACAAAGTAAGGGAGTATATTCATTACATTGTTGATTGAAGAGTTCATTAATATGAGGTACACATGTGGATGTTGACATGTCCAAGATGAATGAGTCATTAAGAAGTTGCCCTTCCCTCCATGAATTCTCTACAATTGAGCACGTGACTAATTTTGTTGTATAGAGATTGGATACATGGCCTTCAATCCTAATTTTGGTTTCTATTTTTGTCTTTTTTATTTATCATTTTATTTTATTATATATAAATGTTACTTCTTTTTACTTATCTTGTATGTAATTGTATTGAAGTTGTTTTGAAGTTGCAAGCCAATTGTTTTATAGTTGCTTGTGAGTTGATTCCTAATAGATTTCATTTTTTTTTTCATATAAAATAGTCATGCACTAGTTTTTCTTTAGTTTTACTATCTATTTTGCTAGTTATACTAAAAATAGTTGGCATACAACTAGGTCAACTATGGCATTAGTATTAGAATTGAATTAGTGATATTCTCCATGATTCAAAATACACTTATATGGATTGCGATAGATACAAAAACACTAAGTGAAACAAAGATTGTTCCATATAGTACCTAGAAATCATAAAATTGCATCACAATTTATCTACTAAGTTCAACTACATATAGCAATTGTAAATTTGGTCTTTAAGCCACTTTTTGTCTCTACAACCACCTTTTAGCTATTTGGTCCACAAAATACTACTATTATATGCATCCAAGCAGTAATTGAACATAAATAACTTTCAAACAAAACCAAAATTAGACAAAAATTGCAACACTTGCATAAATAAATAGTTCTTGAGGTAAATTAAATCATTCATAATGTCTCATTTGTACATATTGTGGGAGTCCAAATAAGAGTTGTGTCGATTATAATGTTAAAGAAGTTGTATGAAAATTAAATCATAACAAATCAAGAAAAATACACAACCTTGTTGTAGCAAACAACAAAATCAAAAGGCCCAAATGGCCATGGCTACAAAAATTACAAAAAACAAGGAGAATGAATGACAAACATAATGAAGAGAATAAGAAGCAAGAAACAAGGGTTGCAATTATGTGAGCTTAGGAGCATGAGCACATAAGCCTAGAAGACTATACACCTATGTTATAGGTGTCTATATTATAGAAACCTTCCATGATTATAGTGATTCTATCAATGTAGGTACCTACATTATAGGTGTTTATATTATAAACACCTTCAATAATTGTAGTTTGTCTACTTATATTTATATATACACTCAAAGATCACATGCTCGCATTTTCATGCTCACATACTAGCATTGTTGGCCCCTTCACTTCTCCATTTGGTATACACTAAACCTTAGTTCTAATATCTGACTTTTCATAGACAAGTAAATATTAAAGTGGCCATTCAAAGTGCTTTGATTGTTTTTAGACTCAAACAACAACTAGGAATTGATCCCAAATCGACCCCAAAACAAACCCCAAATTGTAAAGCCTCTCCTATCCAACTTTTAGGTATATATTAAGAAAAATCGAAATGAGGGAGTCAATAGGGGTGATTTTATATGTTCTTCATACCTCATTAAAACATATGAAATTCGCTTATTTCAAAATGAGATTAACTAAATCTTTCAATTCCAAAAAATCATTTCTGATTAATTAGGATCTTTCAACAAAAAAAATTGTGTACAAAATTGACCCCTCTCATTGACTCAATGGTGTCCATTCTTTTTTTCCCTTAAAAGACTTCAAATTGCTTTAGAGTATTTTTCATGCACTTCCCACCTTAGGTCAATCAGCATCACAATGAACTTAACCCTCAAAGGATGGATTGGTGACCATGGAAATCATCCCGGCTTTGGATACAATGGGAATCATTGTCTTAAAAATTAAAAAAAATGCAAAAGCACTCATCGAAAGCCAAACTGTACTACAAAAGACATCCCCTTTTCGCAACAAAATTCCGAGGATGAATAGTTGCACTTTTGTCCCACAGATTCATTGCACACAAAATGTCCGTGGGTAGTGTTGTTTATGGGTTAAGTTCAGGACTCCGTCGCATCTAGTCCAACTGATTCCAAGTGCTGCAAAATATCTGGATATTGTCTGCATCACCAACGCTCTCGCCAGTAACTTGTTCAGGATCATGGCAGACCGTCTCCCATGAAGAAGCCCAGCAATTGGGGGAGCAGATCTCGGTGAGCGCACCAATAAAACTTCGCTCACTTCCTTTCCTTTGTGGCTATGGCAGAGCAATCACATGGTGATGCCTATCCACAGCAGTAAGATATCATCAGCCCCCGCTTGTTCACATGATTCCGAAAAAAAGGTTGATTGCGCAACGGCTTCCAAATGTTAGTTATGAGGTAAACATGCCTATCAGCATAGCAAGCAGATTCGTTATCTAGGTGCCTTGCAATTGGGAGAAGCTATTTGTCAACTCACATATTTTTTCAACTCACTTATTATTTCAAAGATTGAGAAGTTTGAGAGAATTGCAGCCATTTGCAAGTAGAATCAAGACTTTTTGACAAGAAATGAATTTTCTGTGATTTTTCAAAGTTTGTTGGTGAGATGAAATTGGTGAAGTGTGAGTAGATCCATGGTAAACCACACGCTGTACCAATGTATCTTCTTTCATAGTGCATTGTCATGATTGATGCTAGAAGGTTGCTAAAGGCTAGCTTCCATGTGGAGTGCTTATATCTATGTGTGCGAATGGTGGAATGGAGACTCTGAAAAAAATAGACTTCCATTCCATTGTTGATTGGTGGGTTTTATGGGCCCCGACTCCACATAGAAAACAATTCTACAAGTGAAGTAATGAATAGGTGATTAATTCAAGTGGGAAGGTCCAATACATGTTAGAATTGAGTGACTAACTACATTGGCTTGTTCTGTCTTAAATGTCCTAGTCAAAACTCAGGTTGGTTTGCAATTGTCTGGGTATGAGGACATTTTAACAATATTTTAAGAAATCTAGCAATAATTATGGCTGGAAAGAAGTTGGAGAGTTCACCTTAAAAAGTTTTTTCTTTTTCCTGACAGCCATGGAATAAGAATGATGACCAACAGATGAGAAAATGAAATGCAAAGTTTACATAGTTCATGTTTTGTGCATGGACTTGACACAATGTGACCATTTTTTAAATGCTCCAATTATCATCAACCCACAAAATGGTCAAACAAGCAAGACTGCTCAGCCTCTTGTAAAGGACTCTCTATACTGTCATAAATCAATTCAAAATTTTTGGCCCAAATTCTTCAGACTCAGTGTCATCTTTTCACCAATTGAAACTCATGAAAAAGGCATACATGGACCCCAAATAGCAGCTTCTCCACCAAACTTTTTCTAGTCCTCAATCAAAACTTGTCCAGAGGAGTACCAAATAGTCTGTTTTGCACTGAATGTCAGAAACAGAATCTAGCAAGCACCAATGCCTTGGTGAATTTAGAAGCGACAGACTCTATCCAGCAGAGTGTTCATCAAAGTAAAGGAAGTAAACTCCAATTTGGTAATCCATCAATTTGGGTGCAAGGCACTAATAAAGAAGCCATTAACGCTGCAAAAATAGTAGCAATCCAGCACGATTTCCTTTCTGCAACAATCACCTGAAGAAGCACATGCACAAACTACATATATTGAGAGAGCTATGGCACATATTTCCTATTCAATCAATGTAACATATGTCCTACATGAATCCATGCTTCACCCGAATTGTGTACAATGCGTCACAAGGCAATACAAGTCCTTGATCATCTTCACATTGTACTTCTTCAATGCTTATTTGAAAGCCTGTCTCCTATGCTTACAAATTTCTGAATCTTTTCTTCTAAACTACGACTACCCTCAAGGGTTCTTATCTCAACTATCTTTTGTAAAACAATCAAGTTAAGAATCAACACATCTCAGGCCTAAATACCCTGATTCAAGGAAGAAATAGGGTATTCAAGGTGCTCTAATCCTTGATCTCTTTCTTTGGCACAAATCCTCACATCTTCAGTTCAAGAATTTTAAGTGCTGGAACACAGCCAACTAATTTAGGCAAGTGTAGTTACTGTCAACCCCAATGAAAAGGGTGGACGGTCGACACTGCTCTAGAACGTTCTGTAAAAGGCATGTGTCGTGGTACAGTACAATGTGCGACTAACTTGTAGGTATTTACATAGTATCATCATGTCTCAGAATTTCATCAGCAAGAGGATTGAGATACTCCCACCAAAGCTTCGCACATTCCACCCCTTTGGCTCCACACCGTGAAACCACATCTGCCGAGGCCCCGACTGGCCTGACGCGTTTCCAAGGCTTGAATTTGCCATTGAAGTGCAGAATCTTGGCAGCATCAGCTTCAAATGAAATGAAGGGCTTCCGGTCTGGCTTGTGGTTGTACTTCTTCTCCAAATACTCACGCTCTCGCTCACTGAACTCATTGCGTCCGAGCCCTCGGACATTCCACAGTGTGTCTAGCTTCTTATACTTTCCGTAAAGGGCTAGCAAGAAGGGTGGTTGCGAAAGTCCATACCTGAAAAACAACCCGCCCCAAGGAATGAGTACTGCAGCACTATGTGTCCTCATTAACTGCCGGCGTTCTATAGAGTGTCGAAGGGCAACGAAGTCCTATATCAAGTAGAGTATACTCTACTATATACATAAAAATCAAAGGTAAATGAAATAGCCTCTAGCGACCTCTTTTTTCTAATTAATTTGCAAGAACCTAAGCAGGACAGCCTGTATGGTCTACCAGCCACTGAACCCTATCACAAACCCTAATCAATCTGGTTCAAGGGTTTATGATTAAAGAGGTCTTCAAAGAGCACCCTGAAGCTGAAATCAGGGGTCTTCATCTGCAAGGGTCTTCAAAGCATCAGGTCTACAGGAAGAAACCCTATAGTACGCTGGGTTTCCGCCTCCGGAAGATACAAACTAGGCAAAAGATTGGACGCTCAAGTAACAGTTACTGCCAAGCTACAAGTATCATCTGATTTCTAAGCACACTTTCAAGATGCAAACACTTCAAAAGGGATTAGTTTCTAAAAATCATACTTGTAAAGTACTTCATCAGCATTCTGAAACTCGTCCATCCACCACAGAATAGCCTCTGTCACATTCTCTTTGATCCATTGTTTGGTGTCAATCACAAGCACACCTCTGTTGAACACACAAGCCTCCGGATTGATAGGCACATTGGGAACCCAGCCAGGCTTATCAGACCGTGCCTGGATCTTTGCCAGTTGTTCAAAATCAAAGTAAGTTTGGAGTTTTTGAGAACAGTCCTCCACTGCAGCAGCTGCCCTATCTTCGAGATCCATCTGCATAAGCTCCTCAATGTTACCCTGCAGAATAAATAATCCAAACTCAGTGGTTCATTCGTATGTCATAAGATGGAGCAGATAAAGCATTGACCATGATGGGACCCAATACAACTCCATAATGACTGAAAAAATATCCATTTCAAGAATAGCGAATACGAGTTTCAGTGAACATGAGATAATTTGTAACTTCTAAATTGTTTAACCACGACGTGCACAAACGGCCAAAAGCAGCTGCTTCCATATTTACAAGAACCGAAATAAATCCTTTAGGAAGCTTCAAGGAAGGTAACAGAATGTATCAACAGAAAGAAGGAATTATGTCCTACATTTTTTAGCAATAGAATAAGTTTTGGAATTTAGTATGATCGACTATTAGTTTCCAGAGCGGAATACCTATTTTTAGCTTGGGACACTTAAGGGTTAAGTAAATTCACAAGGAGGTTGGAGAATCAGTTGCAAACCTTCACAACGATATCAGCATCTAGGTAGATGAATTTGCCAACATCTGGGAAGTGGCGGGGCAATAGGAAAGGTATAAAATTGTACACACTCTGTAGCTCCGGTCTTGCCTTACTATTCTTCCGGAATGTAATATGTTCCTCCATCTCTTTCAAGTCAATAGCTTCACTGTAAAGAGCGACACGACCTCAGTCTCATATTAACAACAGAACTCAACAATGAATAGGCTTGAGATGCAATCACCGTGAGCAAACCTGCCAAATTGACAGAGTCAGCACAGCAACTAGAGTTTCATGGAAGAGCATAATCACCTGACTATCTCAATCTTCGCATCCCTAAAGAAAGCAGCCAAATGCTTTGCCCTGAAGCGATGGCTTGGCGGCAACACCAGATGGAAGTGCAGGCGTTCGGGATGCCTATTTCCAAACCGACACCAGTAAGCTTCGTAACATTACGTCTAAGGAAATTTAACCCCAAGAGAGCATAGGACACATGGTTCTAAAATGACCAATTCAAATGATCATATTGTGAAAACTATAGCTCAGATGGGGCCAAATTTATAACAACAAAATCAGTGAAGAACATTGTATGTATTGGTCAAGCAATAAATGAAAAAACAAAATTGGGCGTCTTAGTCCGTTAGGGTTTAAGGAAATTGATAGTCAAGAGGTAAACCCTTAATGAATCGAGGTGACCGATCTAGTCACTAAAGCATCGAAGTGCAACAAACTGGACCTTCGGAGGTTAATTTCTATTGCATACCAACGATTAGTCACTTTTTCTAGCATAACTTCGTCCTTGTTTCTTGACATAATACTAAGACCTGCAGAATGAAGAGGGTATTACACTCACAAGGCATTGGAGATGGTGGAATTCACGAGAACAGCCAGTGGCCGAAAGTCGCTTGCATCCGTGCTCACAAAGATGTGAACCACCTGCTCGCCAGCTTTCTTCAGGAAAGTCAGAGTATCTTCGTCATGATTCTCTTCCTGCAACCATTGGTAACCTCTACAATGTCAGAAAGAGCAGGAGTGGGATTTGCTGTGCTTGCACCACTATTACATGGCATCCGTTTGTTTCACCACCTCCACTGAATTCAAGCTCCTAAAATACCTCCCTTTACACAGGCCAAACTTTTGTGCTTCTTCTCTTCACAATAACAGACACAACAGACATGCCGACAAAGCTCCAGCGAACTCAAAGAAGGTAATGTACAAGTCGTACCGAACTAGAATAGTGATAGAAACACCATAAACAGTCGTTCAATGCAAATACTGTTGGCTTTCATAACCAACAAAATGAATAGCAATCTGAATTCATCATTCTAATTAAGGGGGTGCTATTACTGGCGCGCAGAAAAAAGCAATTTCAAAATCACGTTTCAAAATCCTACGAAGGGGCTAGTACTTCGGCGAAAGCAGATTCACGTTGTGGTAATTTCCTACAAATCGGGGACCAGGAACTGCAAGGTCTGAGACCCCAATTCGATTATATTTTCAGCTAACGTTTGTACACTGGCTTGCAATCTTGCCATTAACATAGCAAAGAACCAATGAGATCTGTATGGGAGTGGAGAAATGCTTAATCAAATTCAAGTTTAGAAAGTCACCCAATCTTGGCCCAGTCACGTCAGAATTTACAGCTGATTCCAATTCTCAAATTAAGGGAAGTGATCAAAAGAGAAGAAAATCTCGACACCACACACCCGTAACCTCCTCATCCAATCTGACTCCCAATTCATATGTGCATTCCAAAACACTTCGAAAATAAAAAAGACTAAGAACTCGATGTCTGAGTGTGATGCTGATTCCGATTCTTAAAATTCAAGGTCACACGTTAGCAAGGGCTACAGACATGAAAAGAAAATTCGAAACACCAAATGCTGGACCTCCTTAATCAAACTGCTTTCCAATTCATATGAGTATTCGAAAACACTAAGATAACCAAAAGGCTGTGAATTCGATGTCTGAATGCGATGCTGCTTCCCATCGACAAAATCTAAGGGTGCAATCTGCTTCCCATAGAATTTGTTTACACGCATTCACCGCCACTTCCAAACGGAAGCAAGAATTTGAAAATTTCACATAGAGAGAGGCAAGAAGAAACTGCACCTCGGCGGCCACGGTGGCGTGCGCTTCTTGCGCGGCGAGGTCCTGCGCTTGTTGCACTTGCACCTCATCCAAGGAGCTGTAGAACTCGTCCTTGCCCGAGTTCTGCACGATGCGCGGCTCCCCGTGCGGCACCCATCGCTTGAGTCGGTCTTGTGGGTGTCGCCAATGCGTGGACGGGTACAGCTGCAGCGCCAGAAAGCCGAACATCAACAAGACCGCCACGTACGGCATGCCCGGCCACGGCTGAGGCGCCGCCTCCAAGTCGGGGCGAATGCCGCGAGACCTGGTGGATGCCTCGTCGTCGTCGTCCCCACCGCGTTGGGGCTGCGGCCTGCGGGTCGCCATCGTCGGGTACGGCTGGTAGTCTGCCATGCCCACAAAACTCTCCACTCTCAACACTCAACACTCCACGCAACTCAAGTCGTCCTTCTCAATAACAACAATCACCACTGCCCTAAAAACCTCGGCACAATTCCCCCCCAAATCCCAAAACCCCACAATCCTTCGCAAGCATATATTAAGTCTGTTTCAAAACCCACCCAACGAGAGGTCTAATTCCCAGTGCTTGACCACCTCCCACCTCCCATCAGGTTGTGAAAACTAGGATGCAGGGGATGGGTGGGAGGGGTGTTGTAGAAAGCTGGAAGTTGGGGTCGATCTGGGGCGAATCCTTGAGTCCACGGGACTCCGGAGCGTCGCGAGGCGCTTGTGAAGAGTCTAACTTACTGTACCCAACTAGCGGAAGTACGCTTTAGTGTGGCGGGGAATCTCCAGATCTTCAGGGAAAGACCGACGGAGATTTTATTCACTCCATCAGTCCTTCGAGCGAGGACGGAGGACCCCACTTGGCTCACGTCTGTTTTGCTGTCGCAGATGCCGACGAGGCAATGACAAAGAAATAGGCACTTGTCTGTCTCGCAGTGAGGATTCAGTCGCGGTCCTCGCGGGGGAAGAACAAAGCAAGAGTCCAGTGAAAGGGTGCCGCTGCCGAATTTCTTGGCTCCCAACCCGACTCACGCACTCGCAGGCTTTGCTTTGGATTAAATTTAGAACATGAAATTCCCCCCAAAATAGACTATTTTATGAGAATTGATTTTGTAGGGAAATGGTTTCAGAGAAATGGAGTTCCTTTTTTGTAAAATTCACATTCTAGACTTCCCGCCGTTCCAGCATTGAAGGACACAACTAACGAGAAATTAAAAAAAAAAGAACTTCATTTTTCCCAAAAAACTGACTCCATTTTCCATGGTATAGAGAGAGGGTGACTTCCGAGACTTTTAGGATTACTCTATTGATTCTACAAATCGCGTTGTATGGTGCATTTGACAACTTCCAACTTCATAGTAGTGATCTGAATTTGGCCATGAAAAGATAATTTTTCGTTAAAGTACTAATTCCGTTTCCGATAACCATTTCAATTTGGAAGATATTCAAAGTTGCAAATATTAGGGACAGGCTCTCGCAGCACAGCTGCTTTTAAACGCTCCTTCAATTGCGAAATTCTCATTGCTTTAACCGTCTTCATTGCCCATCTTCTAATTCCAAGTTACTCAAGTTTAAAGGCTAAACAAGGTCAATCAACAAAGTCAAACGGAGTAACATAATGAAGTGGTGACCTGTGAAATTTGGGTAGCTGTTGAACTTTGCCGATTCAAGAACATAACTGTGTTCATGCAGCCAATCATTGTTGATGATACACTTGCAAGGAATGACTTAAAATTATCGTAGATTGAATACTCAGCTAATCTTGAGTTCGTCCCTAATGTTTAAGCGGAACAGTCAGTCCAGTCCAACAATTCTAATGTTCCAAGTCCTTCACAGGCCCAGGTAAGTGTGTAGAAATAATCAAATTCGTTTTTACAATACCAAAGCAATGTGGAAGCGTGGCATCTGAAGTGGGTAGACACAAAAGGCTAGGAAAACAATCGCATTTTTATTGCCCATGCAATTCTTGAACAAAGGGGTAGTACCGGTATTAGAGAAAAAAACAGGAATGCCTGCATCAGAAAATGCAGAAGTGTCAAAAAGATGAGTAAGAAACTGAATTCACACTGGAGAAGACTATTGCAAGAATGCTTAGTTGCTACTTTAAGATCAGTGATGACTCAAACTCAAAACCAACAAGAGGATGTATTGCTTTACCTTAGCAACATCATCACATGCACAGTGCCCGCCTGAAGTTCGATGATGGCAGTTCAAAGTCTGTTGAGGTAGGCCCTGTACAGGTATCATGAATCACTACCACACCATATTGTAGCCGCAATCAATCAAAACAACGATGTGGTGTAACAATACCGACACTGTCTTGTGTTGGCAACTTCAAATTTCTCGCAATCATGGAGAGGTACTTCGTCTTACCAGTAAGATGCTGAGCAACCTTCATGATATGCAGACCTGAATCTGCCAAAGTTGCCGGGACATCTCCTGCTTGGCTTTCCAAAATCTCCACTTTCGGAGACAACGATTCCGCTTAGAGCTCCCACTTCAGCAATCCCGCAATTTCAGCAATCCCGAACCTCGGACCATTCACCAGCAACAAAGCATGCAGTGGTAGAGTTCTACGAGTACTCATACCTTGCATCCTGAAAAGCCTTCTCCACTACCAGTCCTGTAGTTTTTGACCAAAGATTCCTAATACCACTATCCACACTACCTCAATGGTTCTCAAATTTAGAGTCCCAGCTCCAATGCTCCACAGAACCATTACTCACTACTAACCAACTCCATCTTTCAGATTCCACCACTCAGTGTGAATCACCATCACTCTAGCAAACCACGAAAAGAGCGAAGCGCACCCCTGCATCTTTATCCGACGCATCAAGTGTGGAATATGAATCCGAACGCTACACCTGATCAGGTTGGGTTTGGAATGGTGAACGAACTCAAGTTGCTAAGGCAGAAACACCGCTGATTTGGCAATGTCGTAGGCATGTAACGAGTGTGCAGCAATGAGGTGCGCAGTCCATGGCTTACGTAACCGTAATCCTGACTGCCATGAACGTAGACAATGAGCCAAATCAAGTAGCTCGTTTCCAGCTAAGGCTCGACGAAGTGCCCAAGCGAACACTCGCTCGATTAGGAGAAGCAAGGCGGGCTGAACGAAGCCATGTTACTACGGTAGAAACACAACTAATTTGGACATGTCACAAGCATGTAATAGAGTGCCGCAATGAGGTGCACTGTCCACAGCTCACGTAACCCTAATCAAGACCACCATGAACATGAACATGCCAAACACCACGAACAGAATGAGCCAAGTCAAGCAACTCGTTTTCCAGCTCTGGCTCGAAAGCGTGCCCATGCGAACATTCGCTCGATTCGTCGAAGCGAGGCTCGCCTCCACCGCATCCTCAGTGGAGTCCAGCACTTTGTCCGTCTCGTGAAGCGCCTGGTCCATCATCAAGCTGCTCTCCTTCAACTGCGCAGACAGCGTCACCATCTCATCCGTCAACCCCTCCTGCAGCTCCCGGTGACGCTGCACCAACGACTGCAAGGAAGCGTCCACCCTCACGGGCGCCCTTTCAGGAATCTGACCTAATCCTGACTTCACGTCGTCCCCTCGAAGACGCCTCCGCATAGATTGAGCGGGGACGTAACGACTACTCTCATCCCCTCGATTAGGGTCTCCGTGGCTGGAATCAGCACGAGAGAGCGTGCTCTGATCAACATCGTGAGCTTCAGCTTGACCTCGATCGTCGTGCGCTTGGGTTTGGGCTCGATTTTCCTCATCCGACACTCCGCGACTACGGAGCTTCTGCGCCACGAGGTCGATCTGGTGCGCATAGTCGCGAGCACGGGACGCGGGAATGGTGGCCAATTCCTGGCGCTGCGGATCGCCCGTGAGGTCTGCGAGAAGCGACCGCATGGTGGCCACATAGTGCACGAGCTTGGCGTCGTTCGTTTGGTGGACTTGAGCTCGCAACAGGCGTTTCAGATTGATCTCCGCCTTGCTCACGCCCATCGCGACAGAGTTTTTGTGCGACAGATCCGATTTGTGAAACCCCAAAAAAACAATGAGAATTTGGGATGCAGCTGGAAGAGAAATGGACAGGATTGCAGAGGTAACGAATTCCTCAAAGCAGTGACAAAGGAAACAGTGAGGTGAGCGGGATCCGTCGGGGACGATGACGACGGAGCTGAGCAAGAGGGCTAAACCCTAAAACCCAATTCCAGTGCAAACTCCGGGAGAGCCAAGTGTCGTCTAGCAATTTCCCAATAAAGTACGGATGGAGGTGTCGCATTATTGACCACATGTAGGTGTCACTTTTTTGGTATTAAAGTTTTAAACCATGGACTATGTAAGTTAAGTATTCCTTCCATCTCAAAATAAATCCAGGGTTTTCTCGAAATGACTAGTTGTTCCAATTTTCAGAGGATTGCATAGTTATCATAGCTTCTATTAAACCCCACTAGGTGTGAAAGAATGGAAGTCAATAGTGAAGTGGCACACATTGAAAACAGGCAGTGAAATTGACAAATTGTTGCCCTATTTGAAATTGCTCCACTATTTTTATTTTTGATCATTCTTTGAGCGAGATTGGTGCAATGACGTCTATTGACGCCTCTTGTATTCAACTCCGACAATGTCTTCTGATTCAACTTCAAGAAATTCTAAACAAAAGATTTGCTGGTAGCAATTTGTATACAATTTGGAGTTGAATTAATTCTTCACCTTTGGTTAGTTAGAGGTTGGGTTTTGATTCTCTTTGGAGGGATAAAATTGCTATACAATTTATGGAGTGTGGTATCTGATGATTCTTTTGCTTCAGGGTGTTCAAATTGGCTTTAATTGTTGTCTGTCAAGTTGTAGAGACCAATTTCGAATTTCATTTAAGACAAATGTATCTGCAAACCCTAGATTTATTTCAAGATAGAAAAAATAATAGATAAGGGATTTGAAAGATACAATATAAAGTATGCACATCCACAATCATTAGTATCCAAAAAGCAACACTAAAACCTAGATATTGATGATACAAGATATATACAATTAGAATATGAGGTTGTAAAGGTTTGTTCTCATTTAGTGTTAAAGAATATTGTTATTGAGGGTCTTCAGAACAAATTTAGATGTACTTTTAGACCAAATTCAAATTGCATAGATCATTCCTAACACCAAGTACAAACATACCCTAAGAAAGTCTAATGTTGGTTTTGTATACACCTACTAACAATCCTTTGAAATCCTAGCATATCTTATTTTTTGATAACAAAAACTAATCTATACAATAAATTAGCTTGAATTTTTAACAATATTTAGGCTATTTATTTTGTTTGTTACAACGAGATCTCTGGAACCCTATGCCCCCAATCATATTCTTAGTACCATTTGAAAACTCTCTACAAGGCAAGGTGCATAGACTTTGTTTATTTCATGGCGTTTGAATTTATAGTGTGAAAGTTATTCATTGTTTTGTGTACATTCTCAAAAAGAAGTACTTTCAATAAATGGATGGATGTTGTCCAAGAAAGCAAATACATACAATTGATTGTAGAAGAAGATCAAGGTTTGCAAATCTACATCTATATTTTAACCCCTAAAGGTTTTTGACTATATATGTTTTCACCAAAAATGCTCCAAAATTGTCATTTCTAGTGCAATTACCAAATTTTAGAAAAAAAACATTTTTGGACACATATAAATGTAGGATCTTGTAGTAATCTAGGTTGAAAAGATGTGGAATTTAAAAAAAAAATTCCATCATGTAGATTGCAAGATATTAGTGTTTGAATTGGCAAAAATTCATTTTTAAGGTAGGTTGACTACATGCTTGAAAATTTTCAAATCATTTGGAATTGTACAATATATAGAATGAATATAGTAAGTAGAAAGAAATAGAAAATGATTCAAAATACTAAATTATTAAAAAATCTTTTTTGGAATTGAAAAATGTCAATCCCAATGGTTGTAATTTTGCAATAAAAAATCTTCATCCTATGATTTTTTTTCCCAAAAATATAAAAAATTGAGTTAAATAAAGGACTTTAAAATTCATTTTAGAGTGAAGGATCTGTAATTGCCCACAAATTAAAGCTCCTCATAATTTTCACTTCATTAATCCAAATGGAATGATTCAAAGCTTTCCATGTATAAATAAATCTTGAAAACCAATTTCAAGTTTTTAATTCTTAAAAAAGTAATTTTAAAGAAATTTTTTGAGCTGCCTACTATGGCATGAAAACTACACATCATGCAATAACTTTTTGACTGTGTACTAGTTAAAAGTTATGAAAATTATTGGATCTTGAAGCTACTCCTTGACCACATGTTTTGTGAAAATTTTGAGGAAAAAAGAAAAATTTCATTTGTAGTGAACTACCTAAGATATCTATAATTCCAAAAAATGGTATTTGGATTAACAAATTGACCTTGAGATTTATTGATTGTCATAGCAAAAGCCAATTTCATAAGAAATTGTCTTCTAGAGAATTTGAAAGATACTTTTAATGTTGTAGTGTGATTTTTGGAATGAATGTAGTTTCTCTTGCATGGCTTCTAGTTAAAATTTAGACTTCAATGACATAGTTGCATAGGAGTGTCACTACAAGTCAAGAGCCATAATTATAGAGACCACATTTTTGAGAATATCTCAAAGCAATATGATAGAACATCCAACCTTAAATTGTAGCTTGGAAGGTAACAATCAAAGAATGGAGGTATTTAGTAAGATATATGTTATGATTGTGAGCATCCACCTCTAAAACTAACACTAGCTACCTTCGCATCTAGGTGCCATATGAAAAGTACAAAAAATAAAACAAAACAAGTACCTTGTTTACTATGTCTAGACAAAGAAATGAATAAAGACCCATAATTTAGGATAATTCAAAAATAACTACTAAAACAATCCATAACTTTCACATTGTATATTTAAATACTACAAAACAAAGTCCATGCACCCCTCCTTGAAGAGAGCTTTCTAAGGGTACTATAAATGTGGTCAAAGGACACACAATTCTAGAAATTTCTCAGTAACAAACAAACAAAACTAGCAACCAAATTTAATGTGTAGATCTTTACAATAATTTTTATTAAACTAAAGATAAATTATTACAAAAATGAAAATGAAAAACAAAACCATGACAAAACCATGACAAAAACTAGGCTAATGGCAAAGGGCTACACTAGTTGACATCTTTGTGACATTGGAAAGTCTGAAGTATGTGGATTCAGCATTAAAAATTTGAAATAATATGAAATTGGTTAAATCAATGTCAATCCGATCACAATTGCTAAGGGCCAAAATGACCAAAGAACTCCAAAATTGGCAAAATTGGCAATGGTTTACAAATACCATAAATGTAGAGCATAGGCGATACATCTTGGCATAAGTTTTTTATTTAAAAGAAAAAGGTTTTGAAAAATGCTAAAAATTTATATTTTTGCAATATTCTTTTAATTCCATATAAATTTATTTTTTGAAAGAATTATTTTTGGCCCAACTTGTTCTACAACTACAATAAGCATTAAATTAAATTAAATTCAAATGAAAATTCCTCTTTTGTACCTTGATTACAACCATTTAGATATCTTGGTGTTATAAGCTATCTAAAAAATCCTTTAAATATCATTATCCATCACTATTTAATCCTTCAATTGTTTTGGTTGTTTGAAGCAAAGATTTATTTTAAAATATCTTGTTTTGAAATTTTTTTAGAATCTTTGCCTTCATAATTTTTAAACAGATCCAATCTTAGTATCTTTTAGTGAACTTGTTGGAATGTGTCATCCAAAAATTTCAAAGTAAAAAAACACACCTATTATTTGCAAGACTATGGTTCTTGAAGTTTAAAATCTATTTTTTTCAACCTATCACATACTTGTATGAAGTTTCATCATTCATACTTTCTATTAAAAAATGCCGGAATATATCCTACATTGTGAGGGGGCAAATCTCATGTCGAAGAAATAATTTGAGGATAAATTATAAATGAATTTCAAGAAATACTTTGTATTAGAGCTATTCTATAATTCATTAAATGTCACCACCCGTCCACCCTTTCATTGAAACTTCTTTCAATTCTTACTCTAAGTTGTATTTGAATTGTAATTCAATTTTTATTTTTGAGAATGGCAACAAGTCATCATCCAATGATGATGAAAAAGTGTTAACTCCATTTTAAAGCACTTTACGGGTGGGATCAAATCCTCAATTTTAATAAAGGACAAATTCAACATACAATCAAGGTGTCTCAAACTTGTAGGGGTGACAGAAAAGAAAATTTCCATATAAGAAGAAGATAACTCAAGGTGACTAGGGTGTGGGCAATCATTATTTTTTATTCAAAATTAATAAGTAACAAGTTCAATCAAAATTCAAATATAATCCAAAAGAAAAATCAAAAGAATTACTTGAAATGAAAGCCGTGACATATTATGATCAATTCAAGAACTCTTGGATTTAGTTTCATGATTCAAAAGTGTTGTTTAATCCCTAAAGGTTTTTAACTATATTTTCAACAAAAACGCTCAAAAACTACCATTTCTAATACAAGTATCAAATTTTAGAGAATAGATATTTTAGACACATATAATTGTAAAATCTTGTAGTACATTGGTTTGAAAAGTTATGGAAAAAATTTCAGAAATTTTCACTATGTGAATTGCAAGATATTTGCATTTGAATTGACCAAAATCCTTTTGGAGGCCCTACAAAAACTAGATAGTTGCACTTCACAAGGTCACATTTGTATGAAAAAATGTCCAAAATGGTGGTACTTCTTGGATTCATTCATCAAGGCAAGTTGGCTACATACTTGAAAAAATTCTAATCATTTGGAATTGTACAATATATAGGAAAGGAATAGTAAGTAGAAAAAAATAGAGAATGATTCAAAATACCAAATCATTAAGAATTTAGTTATGGAATTAAAAAAACGTCAATTTCAATGGTTGTAATGTTGTAGTAGGCAATCTACATCCTATGATTTTATTTTTTTTCAAAAAATATTGAAAATTGAGTTAAATAAAGGACTTCAAAGTTTATTTTTGAGTAGAGAATCTATAAGTACCCCACAAACTAAAAGCTCCTTGTAACTTTCATCTCATTAATCAAAATTGAGTTAAATGAAGGACTTCAAAGTTTATTTTTGAGTAGAGAATCTATAAGTACCCACAAACTAAAAGCTCCTTGTAACTTTCATCTCATTAATCAAAATTGAGTTAAATGAAGGACTTCAAAGTTTATTTTTGAGTAGAGAATCTATAAGTACCCACAAACTAAAAGCTCCTTGTAACTTTCATCTCATTAATCAAAATTGAATGATTCAAAGCTTTTCACACATATGTAAATCTAGAAAATCAATTTCAAATTTTTGTTTTTGGAAAAAAGTGATTTTTACGAATGAAAAAAATAGAGCTGCCCAGCTTGTTGGCCGAGCAATAAAAATTATATATCATACAATAACTTTTTAACAATGACAATGAAGTCAAAAGTTATGAAAATTGTTGGACCTATAGCTACTCCTCGGACACATCTTGTGTAAAAAATTCATAGAAAATAAATAAAAATTATGTTTCTAATGAATTGCCTAAAATTGCTATGTTGCCAAAAAAACACAACTTAGGGCTTTAGGGATTCAGGGAATATGCTAAATTTTTAAGTTGAAGTAGGTCAAGTGTTGTTCCAAATTGATTCAAGAATTGCATTAACCTATAAAGGATTAGAATGTTTTGTTTTTTTTGGCTATATAGCAATTTTGGGTAGGTACGTGACTAGAAATTTCCATATATTTAGCCCAAATTTTAATAGAAAGTGGGAACAAAGAATATCTTTTACATGCACTAAATTTCATGACATATAGAAATATGAGTCAAAAGTTATAGCCTAATATGTTTGTTTCGTTTTTTGTAAATGGGCAGTCTAGGCAAATTAGAAAAATCACTTTTCTCCAAAAACAAAAATTTGAAATTGATTTTCTAGATTTACATATGTGTGAAAAGCTTTGAATCATTCAATTTTGATTAATGAGATGAAAGTTACAAGGAGCTTTTAGTTTGTGGGTACTTATAGATTCTCTACTCAAAAATAAACTTTGAAGTCCTTTATTTAACTCAATTTTCAATATTTTTTGAAAAAAAATAAAATCATAGGATGTAGATTGCCTACTACAACATTACAACCATTGAAATTGACGTTTTTTTTTTAATTCCATAACTAAATTCTTAATGATTTGGTATTTTGAATCATTATCTACTTCTTTCTACTTACTATTCCTTTCCTATATATTGTACAATTCCAAATGATTAGAATTTTTTCAAGCATGTAGCCAACTTGCCTTGATGAATGAATCCAAGAAGTACCACCATTTTGGACATTTTTTCATACAAATGTGACCCTGTGAAGTGCAACTATCTAGTTTTGGTAGGGCCCCCCAAAGGATTTTGGTCAATTCAAACGCAAATATCTTGCAATTCGCATAGTGAAAATTTCTGAAATTTTTTCCACAACTTTTCAAACCAGTGTACTACAAGATTTTACAATTATATGTGTCCAAAAACATCTTTTCTCTAAAATTTGGTACTTGTACTAGAAATGGTAGTTTTTGAGCGCTTTTGTTGAAAATATAGTTAATATTGCCATGGAAGTTGTGCAGTCGGGTTGAAAAATGCAAACGCCAATTGTAAGAGTCAACAGTGCATGCTGCCCTCACACAAATTGCAAGCAAGGCAACCATGTGCCTAACACCGTGTATGAGAATTTTGCTGCCATCTTCTCGCATTCATCTTGTGTGCCTAAAAATAAGGAAGCATGTAATGAGGCTATTTCTGGCCTTGCATATTGTAGCACAACTGCATGGTCATTTTTAAGAAAAAAAAAGGATTGAAAACGACTTCCTCCAGTTCAGTATGCACTACTTTTGTCATCGGACGATAAACGTCCCCGTCGGTGTTTAAGGGTTAAACAACACTTTTGAATCATGAAACCCATTCATAAAAAAAACTACCATTGAATACTGGTATACATTTTGAGGTTCATTTTAATGCATAATCTCATGACTACTATTCCTAGTGTTTTGGGTCAATAAGAATATTTCCAAAAACAAGTATAGGAATTTGGGGGAAATCATTTAAAACAAAATAAAAATTGTATGAAAAAAATACCAAATGTTGCAAATTATTTCTATTTTTAAACATATGTAGAATAAAATTTCCCAATTGTATTTAATTATTTGGTAGAAAATGTTGACCTGACCACCTTGTGCAATATTAGTATTTTATACGAATTAGACAAAAATCGCTTGTGTATTGGACGTGTGTGTTTTGGCAAAATCCCTAGAGAGTCAATGTTCACCCTATACTATCCATATCCAGTGAAAAGATGTGAACATCATGTTTTTTTTATTAATCCTCCTACTTTCAAAAATTACAGACCATCAATTTGTTCATAGAAAAAAGTTGAAACCAATCCCTAAGTCGTTGATCTGGGATACGGATGCAAGGTACAAATACAAATACAAATACGGATGCACATATTGGGTATGGATACAAATACAGATGATGTACACTAATACACTATACAGATACAAATACAAAAGAGTAAAAATCCCATATCAATTGTAGATCCCATTCACTCTAGATTTATAAATAAGGTGAGTGGGTGGAATTAGATGGGGTTTAGGTTCGGATTTGGATTGGTAATTTTAAGAAATTATGTTCTAATAGGGGGTAGGGGATAATTATGGTAATAAAATAAAATATCCATTGAATTAAACTAATTGTCTAAAAACATGTTCTCTCACTATCCACTCAAAAGATCGCCCTACTATTCACCCTAAATATACTATACTATACCTTGCAAGAGTGAGTACATTATACAACTTCCATGTGGTAGTTTTTATTTTGCACATTTATACTTATAGAATAATTATTGTAATTGAATGCCAAAGTTGCAAAATAATCCCAATTTTCTTTGATTCAATATGTTTGCACAATAAAAGTTCAATGAAATTGCAAACTATTAATTGAACCACACCTAATTCTAATTCCTTTCTAAAATAGACCCTAAAAATATATTGCCCTTATTCATGAGAGTCTAGAGTTGCTTTTGATCCTCCTTGAAAATGTATTGCTTTTGTTCATAAGAGTCTAGGGTTGCTTTGGATATACCTTGAAAATGTATTGCCCTTGTTCATGAGAGTCTAAGGTTGCTTTGGATACTTCTATTTTCAATACTTTGAAAATTCAAAGTTCATTCATTACACATCCAAAAAATGTATAAGAAGAGAAGCTAACATGCTCTTTTTAGACTTCCAACAACTTCCAACAAAAAAATAGGCAATCTAAATAATAGGAACAATTACCAATTGCTTAGTAGGATGCAAATGAGGTGTAATTCCATTACTCATTTTGGATTGGATCCAAGTTTTTGTCCAAAAAATTTCAAAGTCCTCAACAAATATTATTCTATCAATTATTGAATACCAGTACATAAATAAAAATTCGTTCCAAAAACTAACAAAAATGGAAACTATATGGATGGGATACAAAATCGATTTTTTGGTCACATAATCTGTGCATATCTGTGAGGGATACCCCCAAGAGGTGGCAAACTTTATTTGTAGGGTACTAAGACTATACAATTGCAGGACGCAAGTTCACTCCAATGAAGTGTTCCTGAAAATGCAATGGGCATTTGCGACACGAAAACTGCACCAAAACCAGAAACCATCTACAACAGGAAACAGCGAGCTAGAATCTAATCTATGCCGAGCTCTCTTTTCTTTCACAAGAGAAAAATACTGAGCACTACTGTGGTGCAGCATCGGCACTCAGCTGTAAGGGTCTTGCGTTTCCTGCATAGAGCAGCAAAAACTCAATATATGAGAACGATATAAGAATCACAAAAGATAAATGGATTTATAACCCCCAGTTTACACAATGAAGATTCATGCCTGTCACTACCTCAAGTTGATGATTTCGTTGTCCGATCATGCCTGTCACGAAGACTTAAAGAATGGAGAAAGGGAAAGCCCCGCTTTCAATAAACAGAAGAGTGAGTAGGAAAAGCCGAATCCTCACCTCGTTCGATTCACGAGAAATAGGTGGCGAACTTGTACCAAGACCACCAAGTTGCACTGGAAGCTGTTCTTCAGTTGCGGAGCCTATCATTGGAGGGTCAAGAGGATCCACAGGTCCTAGGTGGAAAGCCTCCATAGAATCTAACCTATCCTGATCTTCCAGAGCTTCGGCTGATAGAGTGATCTCAGCTGGCGTTGCTTGTACTGAATCGTGCTCAGGAACCTTGGTAGCTGGAGAAGGATCCTTTTTCGATCGACGAAGTGTTTGTCGCACATTAAAGAGTGGTGTGTTGTCATCTTCGTCGTCGTCCTCTTCAGCATCCTCAGACTCACTAGGTGGTGGTGTTTCTTCCTCACTGCTTGTTTCAGGATTCTCGAAAAGTTTCTTACCTCTCAAATCGCGCTCCTTCCTACCAGGTCTAGGGGGTCTTTCTGTTGCAGTCAAAATACACATTCTGAATATACCTCGTGAAAACATGAGAGAAAAAAAAAGCATAAATTCACACTAGTGTAGGACGCAAAACTCCTGCCTCGATAGATTGATGCCTGGAAAACTTTCTCAACCTAAATTTAGAATGTCTCATACTTCTTATTCTAGGTGCTGTTGAAGACATTAAACAATAAACACAAGCGGGTTCTCCCTCATTTTGAGGAACCCGAGAATCACAGTTAGGAATGCCAGCGAATAGTAACACAACGGCAGTAATTGAAGTCTTACCAGTCGGTTCAGCACGCGCGATCTTCTCCCGAAGAGCTTCAACGAAAGAAAAATAAGGTTGCCATTCAGCAGAGTCTGCATCTATGTCGATTCCCTCCACGTGCTTTTCCACATCAGTCACACTACAAAGAACACGACAACTTTTAGTACGGTGAGTTTACAAATTCTTGTGAACAATTAAGTCAAAATTTCATACGCGCCATATGAGTGGTAGTATTATCGAAAGGTACATTTTTGGAAACCTTTACACTTAGTAAGAGATAATAAAATAAATTGCTTCAAAAATAGGTTCACAGATAAGCCCTTATTGCCGAATAAAATTATTTCTGTGTTCAAAGCTTTCCAAATTTTGATTCCCAGTGCCAAGTGTAAGAAAAGGAAGAACTCACATTTCCTTAGTATCAACAACTGATAATTTCTGTGCGAACTGCAAAACTCCCACTTCCAAAAAAGAAGTTCGCTTTGGTGCATCAATAAATGCAAAGTCAATGCCGCCTTTAACAATGCCCAAGATGCTGGGGCGAAACTCCTTTCTTTGAAACCCAAAGAAAGTGCTTGCTAGTCTATCTCCCAGGTCTTTGCACAATATGTAAGATTCACTGCGCGTCAAATCCTCATCGCTTCCCGTGACCTCCCCAAGGTGCCTTTCGTACGCCTACCCAAACCCCCAGTTTCACAGTATAAGTTTCCGTGTGAAACAATCCGATCAGCTAGCAGTGCAGAATGCTATAAAGACGTATTAGACTTACTCAAATATCCGCCATGTCTAAACGTAGATTTACCTGTCCTCGTTTGGACAAACGGGAATTATTCAAAAGATTTGAATCATTCCAAATGCAATTGCGTATTCCAGCAAGGAAGTCATAAAGCTGCTCTTGGAAACGAAGTATAATCAAATACGGAGTATATAAATTCAAGACCCTAACTGAAATAAACTGGATCTTTTCGCTCCACCAATAGAATGGCAATCACTGCCACTTCACGTGAATGCTTCTGGCTCAATCACTCGC
Organism: Pseudoscleropodium purum; assembly: GCA_963969395.1. Taxonomy (NCBI): domain Eukaryota; kingdom Viridiplantae; phylum Streptophyta; class Bryopsida; order Hypnales; family Brachytheciaceae; genus Pseudoscleropodium; species Pseudoscleropodium purum. The sequence continues at coordinate 10,106,309 of OZ017802.1, forward strand.
TCTTTTTTTTTAAACTAAGTAAATCCTCATTGACTAAGCAAGGAAAAGAAGTTCTTCACCAGCCGACACGGCTCCAGCTAAATGAATAAACACAAACGTCATTGACAAGAAAGAATACCCGTTTCATGGCATCCAGGTAGATATGAGAAAGATCCTCGAGGTTGGTGTGCTTTTTTAATTGTGTCAGCAATTGTTTGACAGTTTCTTCCACAATCTTCCCATGGAGAATAAAGTGCGACAATATTGCAGGTCCAAGATAGTCCTGAGGAATCCATCATGCAGATAGTGAGCAGGTTCAGTATTTGCAAAAAATGACATTGAAACATGCATGGAGATATAACTTGGCAAGCTACTGAATTCCTAGAAGTTTTAATGACCACATTTCCCGAGATAGAACATGCATACCTTGGGAACCAAATCCAGAGCAACCAGCTTTGCTGCATATGATACAACAGCTTCTTTTTCATTCATATACTCTGCATTCTGTAGTTTATCTGGTAGTTCTTCATCACTGTCATCTGCACCACTGACATCTCCAGTTAAAACCTTCAGCAAAATAAATTTCTAGTTATACGGTCTCAAACTTAAAAGAGACTGCTATTTCCATTTACTACACTCAGGTAGCAGATCGGTGAGCATGTTTCCACTGAACAGGTGTCGGAATAATATCAAGGAAAACAGGAACTTTTGAAAAGAAGAAAAAGAAGAATAAGACTCTGCCTACCGGGGGCGCTCAGACGATATTCGCAAAGCTTCCAAAACTGCTGCAGCAGTTGCTTGGAGGGGCAAAAGCTCAAAGCCTGCAATTTGGTGCCTTCCAATTTGACCTGACTGAACAAACTCCACAAGTCTGATAATACCGCACACATCTGCTTAACAACACAATCAGCAAGATTAGTCTCCCTAAGGAAGATACTCCCTTCATCATCTCCATCTTCCTACCTCTCCCTCTCGAAATTGTTCTCAAAAATGAAAATGAATATCATAAATCTACGCCACCACAAGTTAGTCGTTAAGAAGGCATACAGTACAAGTCAACATGTTGCGGGCTTCGTCTTGTTGCCAGCTGTGTAAAAGAGTGTCAAGTGTGCTCTGTAACTGCTCCGTAACTATAGTTCTCTTCCTGAGCACTTCCTTGACAGAATTATCATCAGGCTTGTCGAGATCAATCAACTTTAAAGCCCATGCCAGATGTACAAACATGTTCAATAGAACCAAACGAATCACCTGAGATACCACAAAGCCACAAGTAAAGAAATTGCCCACACTTGCATACATGGCTTGAGAGCGAGGGGCTGGACATCGTTACAACCGTGCCACAACGATAAGAGAAATTCATTATTGAACAAAGAGATTGTTCAGCGAACCAAGTGGATCTGCATCACTGAAATTAAGAGACAGGAAGCCAGATTACCTCATCCTCCAAGTTGCTGAAGTCGTTAAGGATCCTCTGTAGATCAGTGAGCAGGTGTGTGTCTGAGATGTTCACCGCCAGTTGAAGTTGATAAAGGCGCCTCAGATTCACTGTCAAAGAATAGTCGTCTTCTGATTCCTATAAACCCACGACATATCGTTGGACAACGCGAGGTAAAGTCAGTCACGCAGTGACATGATACAACGATCAAGCCCATAAAATCAGGATAAAAGAAATCATTTTTATTACTAACCTCAAATCGACGATGACAACATCACTTTCAGAATCAAATCACCAAAATGGTCGCTTGGAACCAGATCAATCAATATCTTCTACTTTAAATATTAAGCAATACAAATGAGAGTGCAAACGAAACAACACATAAACATATCTATACGAAGACTTACTCCGGCCTGTGAGATAGCTGACCGCAATTTCACCAAAAGGTTATCAGCTATCTCCTTGATAACTTGATTAGCTGAGTCTCGTAAATCTCCCTGACTTTCATTTGCAGCAAATGACATCACGTTTATGCACGTCTTCAAAATATTTTCATCTCCGTGTTTGAAAAAAGCCTCTTTGATGAGGTTCAGAACTACTGTGAAGTTCTGCATCAGAGAAAATACAAGTAAAACACCCGAACAGGTGAGAAAAGTAAACCACACTTGTGCATTTCAAATTGCGGAGTAACATAAGGCTCTCGCCGGATTTTACAACACGCTCTTAAATTGTCCATCTCATTATGAGTATATCACCATAATAGAGTGCCAACTCGAAATGCACAATTCTACACAAATGCCAACCAAAAACTTGCCTGCTCCTGGCGTTTCAAGGAATATAATTCAAGCTGCATATACATGCCGATCTCAATAATCGGAGAAACTTTTGCAGTATCTGCCAGATACTTGCGTAGCAGCTTGGCATGTGACTTCACCATAGCCAAGGTCATATCCTTTTTTTTGTTTTCTTGCGCTTCCTATTTTCATACAATCGACCAACATGCAAATAATTTGACCAAAAATAAGCTAATCACTTGGTATGCTAGAAAATACGAAGAGATAATATCCAACCTGTTATGAATAGGTACATAAGGTACTATCAAACAATCCGCATTTTAGCTCTGACGTAGAGAACAGAATCAAGGATTTTTGACTAGCTACAAACGAAGGCTAGATATGATCATTCGATTTGCTTTGTAATACCAAGTAAATACAATCTTTCAAAAGCAGGTCCGCAAGAACGATCAACATCAAATTAGTCATAAGAAGACCCCCAAGACCTTAGAACGAAAGATGTCAGGATGTCAGATGACAATATGATGCAAAATCAGGGTTCCAGAAGCCATCCAGAGGTAATGATAATTAAAACTGTAAGAGCCTCATCTGTCACCACGCATCCGTGCATAGAAGTGAAATAAGCGACATACCTTCTGAGTTTTGTTGAGTGAAAGAATTTTGCGCTGCTCAGTAGTAGGAACTATCTTCTCACCAACCGCCTTCTTCACAGATGCCAGTAGAACTCGCACGAGTATAGTGGTATCCTCTTCATCGAGTTCTTTGCTCCTTATATCCTCCAGAAGCATAGTAATCATGCATTTCCAATCCTAGAAGACATAAATTTACGTCCATTACGTTCATTAAGGAGACGACATTAGAGAAAAGAAATAAGCACTTAAATGAGTCGAGCGCCATATTCACCTTCATTGCTGAGCACTTATCCCAAAGTGCATCAATGACATAATCACACAAAACTGGATCAGCACCAAACTCCCTCAATATCCTCAAGACCCGCTCCAGCTGCTCATTTAAGTCCTCATCGTCCTCGCCTAGAATTCATTTTTACACACCCATCAGACTTCAGTAGCCAAATATGTGAATGTACGAAATATTATCAGCGTCAGAGAGTTCCTGCAGAAAATTAAGGGCACGAGAGTAGAATAAAAGTGATCCAAACGTAATTTTCTAAGTGATAGAAGAAATCATTACTGTAGTTAAACGCATATGTAGCACAACAAACCTTCTGAAGATTGAGCAATCAAATGGTCATAGACCAAGTCTGCTACTGCATGGCGGATTTGAGGAGACTCATCGATGAGAAGATCAAACAAAGAACCCAGCTCCTCCTCGTTCAGAAGATGATGCCTACATGATCCAAAATAAGAATGAATACCTGTGAATCAACAAAACTAACGGGTGCTGCTGTGAAACCCTTTCACAGGTCATGAGATATTGACCAACAAAAATCTAAAAGTTGGAACTCACTTGAGCAACTGCTTCAGCAAACCAATGGAATTCACAGCAACAGTTAAATCCATATCATCTGCCATCTCCACCATGCGGTTCGAAAATCGCGCAGAAAAGAGAGAGAGCGATGGCACATGATCGTCCACTGCATATAAAGCTTGAAGTGCACCAATAGAGCTGTTTCGAACAGCTGGATTCTGCATTGTTCAGGCAACATGTGGTCACTGTCAACATCAAATTATGTAGAGATCAGATAACGCACGAAGTGAAAAGAAAAATCCGTGTTTAGCATTCGCCCCGGAACTTGACGTATCATATCTCCTATTCTGACAATGAATAAAAACAACCGCACAAGGCGTCCCTCTACACTGATAACTTATAAGATTCCACAACATAGTGGCAAGAAAATTAATCGATTCAGAGCTAGAAATTTGGAATCGGTCAACTGTAGTTTAACCCTTAAAGGACCAATAGGCCCAAATTCGGCTTCATGATTGTTTAGCACTTTTAAGTCCGTCATATAGGACCTTTCTTTGTTCAGTTTTCTTTATTTTCTGACCAACATATGCAATGCTCTAAACTGATTCTGCTGATATAGTATTCGTTCTCGTCTGAATTATAATTCTCAAGATATGATCAATCATGAAAAAACATGAAATCTCGTCCCTTTCGAGGATAAAGCTTAAGAATACAGTAGCCTAGAGGAGCTTCAAGTATATTATACCAACGACACCGATACGGCTTGAGTACAAGAATCCAACTATTCATTAATTAATACGAGAATAAACTCTGATTTTGTCAACAGCTAAACCCCAAATGCACACAAGAAGACGGACCTTGTCATTCAGTGTCCAGCCAATGTACTTTAAGTACAGATCCTGCAGAAATAGTGATGGGTAAGAGACGATCCAGGACCCCATGGCACTGATACAGACCTGTCGAATTTCAGGATCGGTATCCCTGTAACGATGCATGAAAAGCCTGCAGGAGCAATGTTTTTTTTCTCCCGTCAGTCCTAAAAAACAGAACGAAGCCTAGACAAATAATTACTAAAGTAATCTTAGAAATTGTGTAGAGTTGCAAGACTTGGACATCAGCCTAGGACGTGATAGATCTTTGACACTCCTAAACTAAGAATGATACGTTCACTAACTAAGGTCTGGCTCTAAGTCACATTCAACGGAAATTCCAACTGAGGTGAAGAGCTAACAAACCCTGTAAAAATCTTTCGCATCATCTCCTCGACCATTGTTATCTTCTCATGTTTCTCAGATAATTGCTTATTGAGAGAATCAATACGAGCTCCTTCCTTGCGCTTTTTTCTCTCAGCATTCAGCTGACGCTGAGCAGTCTCTCGAGATTGTCCTAAAGTATTTGCAACGGAAACGAGTGATGTCACCAGCTGTAACCCAATCAGAGTAGCAACGTGGCGAAAAACCCTTGGCGGGGTGCTGTTAATCACACAAGCAATTCATCAGCAACCAAAAAGTACTATTAGGTCAAGGACCAGGGCGTCAGTCTCTAGATAAGAGATGCAGAACAAGTTGCACTTTTTAGAGTATGTAATAGCCTCAAGGACTTTCTAACTATAATTTTTCGCATTCTGTACGAGCAAACCAACTCACACAGGACACTTGTTCCTTGAACACAGAAGCGCAAAAATGATAAACTAAGGAAAACTTGTCTCGACAGTGACCAAGTCTGCAAAAATCCAGTTTGCACAAACCCCAGAAATACGTCCTACAAGCATAATTTGTACGCACAAAAATGTTGTCGGGAAATTGTTCGGTTCTTCCTCTGTATAAGCCCACCTTAATCTCAAATAAAACCACATATACCCGCAACTATAAGAAGACAATGCAGAAAAGAAAAAGAAGAAAAAAAATGGTGAAACGTACCACGACAGAGCAATGGTGTAATCCATGCACTTGTCCATCAGCTGCTGATCAAAGAGTGCAGCCTCCTGGGATTCACACACAAGAGTGTCCCAGAAAGAAAGTAGGTTTTCTTTGAACTTCCGTCCATCTTTCTTCGACCCCGGATAGTCCTCCATAAGGCCCTAACCATTGGATTAAGGACGAACATCTCCAATCCAAATGTATGAGCATGCATCCTTTCTTATCTGGAAGTCAGAGTACTACGCATCCGAGTTAATAGTCTTACTTATTTTCTGCTTCTTGCTTCTGCCAGTGACCTCGCAAGAAAAGATCATATAACAAAAATCCTAGTCATGAAAGGATACTTGCTTTGCCTTTGATAGCATTTCCTTCACTACATCATCGACGTCAAGCTCCATGTAAGACTCTTCATCCAAGTCAAGGGTCACGCCACATGCCTGTAGTCAGAAGCAGGTATTCTTAGATGATTGTATTAACCTCAATGTTCACTTCAGTAAACAGCTACTGCCCAAAACTCGTATGTCAACAACAACCATTCACCAGATAGAATTCCACTCATAATCAGGAATAGGCTAACAGGAGCATTAGAATCAGATCTATGGAGAAATAGTATCCAACCTCAAACATCGTCATGAGCAGCTCATTTAAGCCGTCAACAGGATTGGCCTCATAGCGTTCAAGCCATTTCAAAGCTTCTTCGCCAACATACTTGGATTTTTGCTTTATGATTTCTGATCATCAAACAAAACAATAGCATTAAGAACCATAAATGCAGCACACCCTTTGTTCCTCAAGACCAAATATGCTTTCTGGGACTAAACGAGCAGAAGCCCATTACCAAGCCAATAAGCTAATATATTTTATATTTAGCTCCATCCAACAGCAATCCGAAAAGCTCCAATTTTCTGTGCCACCAACATTCTGGAGTTCAAGATATACGTATCTTACCGATTAAGCTCGTGGTTCCAATGTCAAGCCTTGAAGCGACGTTCTTGGATGGCCTCCTTGCCTTCGCTGTACTCTCCTTCTCTCCCTCCCCTCCTCTCTTCGACTGTTTCTGAAAAATGGATGGCGAAACATAAGCCTCTCCTCAAAATCTTGCAATCTAGAGAAATAGAGTCATAAAGAACGAGACAGTACCGTGCCATGTTTTGCACGTTTCTTTGGCGGTTCGTCATCCAAATCCTCCTTATCACTGTTTCCCTCGTCGCTGCTCTCCATGAGGCTGCAAATATTGCAACGTTTAGAATACTGTAAAATCAGCTCACAGCATGACATTGCCATTCAGCCCTACAGGCATTACATCCTCGCGCGTTCATTAAAGGGCTATCAATGCTACTTTCTCAGCGACTGCGATTCTAGATTCAAGCCTGAAAAGGAAAAATAAAACTACATACAGATATCGCTCGAGAATACTGCCACTAAAAAAAAGAGAAAGAGCATTTTAGAATCCTTGAAGTTAACTAACACAAGGTATACAGCAAGGACTTCAAAAAACCTAGAATCAAGAAGAAGTTGCAACGTCGAGCAATCCTACGGACTCACTCTTTCATCAATTGAGAATTGAGAACAACTTGACGCCGATTCCTCTTGTGACTCTCGATCTCAGGGGTTTCTTCCATTTTGCAATAGCCTTAACAACTTCTCAAATACTGTGAACTGCGAGTGAATCGCCGGAGCCGGAGAAGCGTTAATTCACACAACCCTTTCAGCACGCGCACGCCTGTAGCGTTCCACCTAAAAAGCAATTCATCATAAGGCTGTCACAAAATGACGCGCAGAGTGCTTGAAATGCATATCATTAGCCTGGAAGTACCCGTCTAAGGAAACAAGGAGAAAAGGTCGATCAGCTACCAAACTATCAGCAATGCTAATTGATAATGAAACAAAAAAAGCACAGAAAACGCACCGCAGTCGGTCCCCTCGAGAAAAATCCCTGATTACTCCTCGCATCTAAAGCTTCATCATCGAGAATCACTCTGTGCGACTCGGGGCAGAGTATGAAGAGGTCTGAGGGAATTGGCGGGACGAGGGAGCCCAAAGCCCCAGACGTCAACGTCGAGAGTCGCGGAGCTCACCAAAGGAGGTTGGAACGGGTATTTAATTTTGACATACCCGTCGGGTAAGGGTATTGAGTATATTTGTGAGGGCATGAGGGTAAGGGTATACAAGTATTCTCAACCTTGAAAAGGAGATGGATCCCATGACCAAGGTAGTTACCAAAATGTTCCAATTATTGGATTAATAGGTGTATTTTTTATTTTTTTTATTCACTAGATTTTTTAAGTCTACAACATCCTTATGGGGTTAAAAATTGAAAGCTATCCAAATATGAAAGGCCACTCTAATTTCCTTTTGAATTGGTGGGCTTCAAATTAAAAGTTTGTTCATTTTGTTTCCCACTTGAAATTCATTTAAATTACATACAAGTGTTGTTATAAAAAAAATTATACACAAGGGGACTAGTTCATTCCTCATATATAGGTTTTAATTAAAGTGAGGCATATATTTAAAAGTATATATTTAGATATTGTATTTTCAAATATGCACCTCCTTCTAAGAATTTGTATTCAATGACTTATTAGGATAAATTTGCAATACAAGTATAGACATGAATTATTCTCACTAACATTTTGGAAAGGTTCTAATTACAAAAAATTCAATATTGTTACAAAATTAAATTGATAAAATACTAATATGTAGTTAAAATTAATAGTTCACATCCAACCTATCATCAAATAAACTATTTGAAATCTTCAAATTTTAAATTTGGCTTTGATCTTATATTTTATCAAATGAAACTATGTGTAACTTGTAAATGTAAAGTGTGAATTAGTTTCATATGAAATTGAGATTATTATGATTTTTTTAGTTAAGAGTTATATAAAAATACCAACTATTACCAAAAAAATTCCATTAATTAAAATTTTATTTTCAAGGTGTAAAAACAATTAAGAATGATTTATAATAAAAGATCATCAATGAATTATTTTATTTCTTGCATCCTAATCACCCTTACGACAACCATGCTCTTTAACTCAAAGTTAAAATTATCACTACCATATGTGGAGCTTCAAGCAAAAAGAATTCATTTCTTTTAAATAAAAAATCAATTGAATATTTAAACTATTAAAAAAAACTCCATATAATATTCTAAAAGGGATATTAGCACAAACAAGTAGTTTATTTGAATTTCAATGCAAAAGATCATGAAAATTAAATATATATTTCAAAGAATAAATAAATATTTTTCAACATAAATATGTTGAAAACAAGTGCTTTTGAAGTCACTTGTTGGATGGATGTTTTATATCCATTAGATTTCTAATAGATATTTCAAAATTCCTACAACATTGGAATTATAGAAAACTAAGTTTAAAATTATAAATAAATGTCTACAATGAAAATATCAAAAATTCTCAAATAGATGAGTAAGAAAAACAAGTATAAATTTTTTTTTAATTTAAATGATTTTAATGAATTTAGTTAATAGACAAAATCCTTTGTAGATCAAAATCTTTGTTTTATACTTTTTATAATAAAAGACATTGCATTATTAAAAAATATAAATTTAAGTTGTTTAAAGACATGACTTCATGTAATGTAAATCTTGAAAACTCTTCAAAATGAATCCAAAAATGATTCAAATTGTAACAAATGGATTATCTACAATATTCAATGACCTTCTACCATTGATTCCATGAAAATACTTTGAAGCCAATATCTTTATTTTTTTGTAATATTTTATGATGTTTTGTAGGTTATTATATAAATTTTGTTCAACTTTTGATTACAATGAGACTTAGTTGGATGGTGAATAGAAATAGTAAAAGAAATATCAAAGATATTATGACTTGAAAAAACAGGCATCAATTGAGAAATTTTTAGTGATTTCTAGAAATAATGTTCTAAATAAGTCTATGGGCAAAGTCAATTACATAAATATATGTCTCAATTAAAGTATTGCTTGTAAATTTTTCTCAAAATTAATTATATTATGCTTAACTTTTAGATTTACAGATTTTGTCTTCAAAGTGAAGCATACAAACAATATAAAAACTAAGTTTAAAAAAAGTATAGCTATAGGAAAGATACTTTGATCTTCAAATATAAAACCTTTCACTCTTCCAATTAAAAAAAATGTTGAATCTTTTCAATTATAAATTAGAGCTTGATTTTCCTAATAAAAAAACTATAATATAAAGATTCACTATTAAGTTGAAAAATCCCCTTGTATACTTTTGGTGAAAGAATGAAAAATTAGTTTACAATCACTATTGCTATGGCTTTGACTTTGGAATAGATACCATACTTGTTGGCTATTATTGGCAAAAAAAATTCAAAAAATTAGTTCAAATTTTTTTGAAATAATAATTTTTTAATTTATAGAATTTTTTTTAATAATATTCGTAGAATATTTCTAATTTTTGGCAAATTAAATAATTATTTGGCAAAAAATGTTGAACTTATCTTTCAAGTAGGATAATCCACAATGTAATATATATTAGGAACATGTCAGAACTTTCTTTCAACAATATTTATAAATAAGTCTTAGCTTCCTAAACTTGAAGACAACTAATTGCATAATCAATGTATATTTTTTAAAATAAAAATAATTTCAATTAAAAAAACAATCACAATTTGCATTATTTGATTGTTTTTTTAGTGATCAATAGTTTGAGGTCTATAGGAAGTAAGAATGATATATGTACGCTTTCGAAGGTCACTCAAAGAAGGCAATTAAATATTTTTAGAAAATAAATGAAGTACATCTAAATTAGAATGAAAAAGTGTTTTCACTATTCTTCATTGCTGAAATTGCTGAAGTGTTCATTTGGTGCTTCTTGATTTGGGTGCAAAAGTTTGAATCAATTCATGGATGGATGGGAAGTTTTTGAAATATTCTCAAAATTTAAGTCATTGTATTTCTAAATTCCTCTCATGCCATAATTTATTTTGTCAAAATCTTCAACACCCTAACATTCATTTTCCCTCTCTACCAGAAACTCTTAGGGTTGCGTGACTTGCGTCTCCTGTCAGTTCCGTCCCCGCAGGATTGCGTCTCCTGTCGACGGCGATCATTGTCCCGGCGTTGCGTGGTGCTTCCCCTGATTGATGAGACTGCTTCTTTGTGCTTCCCAGACCTTGCATCGTGGTCCTTCTTGTCGTTTTCTATTTCTTCTTCGTGTTTGTTGGTTGTGTTCGCCTTGTTCATCTTGCTGAAATCACTTTGTGGCTGAAATACCCTAATTGAGTGCTGTGAGGGTGGAGTGCGTCTGACTGAATGCTGTGAGGGTTGGATGCTGTTGGTGATGTCGACCTGTTTGTTCGCTCTTTTCGTATCGGGAGAATGTGATGATTGGAGCGAAGCCCATGTTACTCTAGGCATTACCGGAAGGACACATCTGCTGCAATTGCAACGACATCAAGAATCACAGAATAAAATGCACAAATGGCTCACATCACTGTTGCAAAGCAATGAATAAGATCCTGCTATCATAGCCATCGGGCATCGGCATTTCAATAGCTGTGTAGCAGTGTAGCCTGAGACTCTGATGATTTGGAACTCACTCACTCACTCACTCACTCAATTAGCCCATTCTAAGCTGCGTATCAATTTGTTAGGTAATGGTTACCATATGCCGTACTTCTGGATGGGCAATTCATTTGTTGCCTTAATTTCTCAATTCAATGATGAAATCGTGCGAGTGTAACTGAAAGAATAACTGGGAGCAATTTTTTTTAATTTTCTGAACTTCTTTGCGTTTTACGAAACCTTCCGGAAGGCAATATCAAGTTAACACTCGAAGAAAACGTCAACTGAACCGCGTTCAACGTAATATTCAAGTTCTGTGGAGACTGAAACCATTCTCATTTACAGGCCTTCCAATCGAAGCTTCTAATGTAAGATTGTAAGATTGTCGCTGCAACTTCAGGAAATCATCAGGTTCCAACATTACAACTCACGGAGCTGATCGAAGCTTTAGGCTGCAGCCAAACATGTGCCAACTGAAGAACAGAGGATGGACGATCTTTCGATTTCAACCCAGTAAGATTGTCGCTGCAACTTCAGGAAATCCTCAGGTTTAGGGATTCCAACTCACGGAGCTGATCGAAGCTTTGGTTAGCCAAACAAGAGGGTGGACGATCTTTTGATTTCATCCCAGTCCTGGACGAACTGAACGTTTCGTTCCGTTCCGTTCGCCCTGCCCGCTGGGAAGTGGGTGGCTCCCCTCGCAGGCCAAAGAGTGAGTGGCTAGTGAGTGGCTGCCCTCGTAGCCATTCCCTGCACGACTCATGTCCCATGCAAGGCCTTTCTCTGTGGCTACAAATCCACTTCCACTTCAACAGCCTTTCGGCACTTTTTGCTTTTCTAATTAGATTGCCTTCTCTTCCACCCAGGTACATGATAGAAATTTTAATTCTTCCTGTCTACCAGGGAGGTACATAACGTGGACACAAATTTTTGACATCTACCAATTTAGGTAATTTCGAATATCTAATGAAATTAGTGCCTCCCCTGCAATTGTGAACTCTTTGAGTTCACTTTTATGATGAAATTTCCATATCTAACATGTGTAGCTACCACATGATAAAACTTCGCATATTTGGGTATCTCCAAAATTGGTACATAATAGAGAATCAATCTATTCAATTTTTAAAAATGTCAAAAGCCTTAGTTTTGGTGTTGCCGTTTTGAATCTATTGCCTTATCTGACAGTAGTCTACATGACTAATTTCTTAGAATTGTGCCTGGATGATCTAAGAGAGGTGTACATTCTAGAAACTGAGAATTGTGTTATCTATGAATTGGATGATTATGCGAATTAGTGCCAACGACGGAGGCTCTCCCATCGTCTGACTCCGAAGCGGAAGACGCCGGATGCGTGAGTGGTGATGAATGTCTGAGTGAATCTTATATCCACACATTATCTGCCGCACATTACAATCTCTGGGGTAGATCGTCGTCTGTCTCCTGCTCCACAGATTGAAGGGTACCCGCTAGAATTTCAGTATACTCCGTTTCTCTCCCCCCCTCCCCATTCCACACACTCTCGTTGGTGAGCTTCGTTATCCTCTGTTTTCTGAGAGTTTGTGGTTGCAATTCGCTGCTGCAATGGCGCACGCTGCGTGCTTGCAAGCTTCCGTCGCAGCTCATGTGGGCGTGGCGCACGTCGGGATCTCGTCCACAACCGCTTCCACGAGCGCTGACGCCTCGCTCTTCTTCACGGGACGCCGCTTGCCGGCTTTGCAATGCACGGCCGTGTCCTCCCGCAATGGCGTGGCTCCCCGCCGTTTGGTTGCTCCCGTCGCGGCCCTAACGGAGCAGGCCAGCAAGGTGGCGCTCTCGGCTGACTTGGAGGAGGCCCCTGACGCCCCGATGCACTTGTTCAAGAACAAAGAGCCGTTCATCGGGACGGTGAAGTCGGTGGAGCGTATCGTCGGGCCGAACGCCACCGGTGAGACGTGCCATATCGTTATTGAGCACAACGGGGAGATGCCGTACTGGGAGGGACAGAGCTATGGCATCATCCCGCCTGGGGAGAATCCGAAGAAGCCAGGGCAACCGAACACGGTGCGCCTGTATTCCATTGCATCTACCCGCTATGGAGACGAATTCGACGGCAAGACTGCGAGCCTCTGTGTTCGCCGGGCGGTGTACTGGGACCCGGAGCTGAAGGCGGAGGACCCCGCCAAGAAAGGTATCTGCAGCAACTTCTTGTGCGATTGCAAACCGGGCGACAAGGTCCAGGTCAGTGGTGGTTTCTCAACTCCTTTTCTTGATACTCTGTCGAAAGATTTCTATGTCATGTGATGCATTTTCACAATGATTATTGGTGTTTGTGTATTGCTCGAACCTCTTTAATCTCACCACTTTGGCTCCAACTTTTTCGCGATTTCATAGTTTGATTGTGTAACAACTGTGTCATAGTTTGAATTGTGAGAAGTCTACGATAGTGAACGATACGAAAACAATTGTGCAGGATATTCCAGATTAGAGAACGGCATGTTAAAAGAGATCTGGTTTTTAAATTGCGATAGTTTTCGGTGTGTTGAAACTTTGTTTTGCGTTTCTTTTGGGGTTTGTTGATGCGAACAGTTCGTGTGAAATCACTGCAGGTCACTGGACCATCTGGGAAGGTGATGCTTCTCCCTGAGCAGGATCCGAACGCGGTTCACATCATGGTGGCCACGGGAACCGGCATTGCGCCGTACCGAGCCTACCTCCGACGCATGTTCATGGAGGATGTGCCCACCTACAAATTCGGAGGCCTAGCGTGGCTCTTCCTGGGCGTGGCCAACTCGGACAGTCTCTTGTACGACGACGAATTCAGCAAGTTCAGGGAGCAGTACCCGGACAACTTCCGGTATGACATTGCTCTCAGCCGTGAGCAGAAGAATCTGCGGGGTGGGAAGATGTACGTACAGGACAAGATCGAGGAGTACAGCGAGGAGGTCTTCGAGCTTTTGGACAAGGGTGCGCACATTTACTTCTGCGGTCTGCGGGGGATGATGCCCGGCATTCAGGACACGTTGAAGCGCGTGGCGGAATCGCGGGGGGAGGTTTGGGAGGACAAGTTGGCTGCGTTGAAGAAGAAGAAGCAGTGGCATGTGGAGGTGTACTGAGGAGCCTAGAGTGTAACCTGTTTGTAAGGTAGAGGAACCTCCTTTGAGTTTCAGTCGGCGAAGTGTAGTTTTTATTTGTAGCACGGCCTTATATTTTTTTATGGTTATTAATCCCAATTTCAAGGGCATTCCATCGCTGTACATTATGTACTATTTGGATATTGTATGAATATGGATATGGATTTTTCAAAGCTTTGTCTTCAAAGTACATCACAGGATTTAATCAGTGTTAACTGACAGGGGTATCTCGACCTCGGAGACTTCACACACGCCGGGGATTGGCATTCACGCAGATGGACACTTGGCGGATAATTCTAATTGAATTGTCTCGCTCGAATCTTGGAAAGGGCTATTTTCGACAGGGCAGAAAAGGTGGACGATGGAAAGCAATGGTTCTGTATTGTTCTGTAGGCTTTGATCCTCCAGTTGTTGAATGTATAATAGGGGATTCAATAGTTGATTGCAGTGATCTTATTGAATTCCAAACTTCACTCCTATTCTCTTGTACTTCATCCATCGTCTCATGGCGCAAGGGTTTGGTAGCGAAGTCTGATTGTATTCTCCATCAAGTTTCATTTTCTCCCATTTTGTTTGTGTCAATGAGGTACGGTATCTGGACCTAAAACAAACACTTTTTTTCCAAACCAACAATTTTGAATGCGATTCAGGAAAAACATTATATTGTAATGTTTGTAAATGAAAGCAAAAGTGAATGTGATTGGTTTGAAATTTTTTGGGTTTGTATGAATATACTACAAACGTTTGAAGTTGAGGTCATAGGAACACCTATTATTGTCAGTAGCCCACCCTTAATTGGACATTCTTGATGTACAAAATGCTTCTAGTCTCATTGGTTGCTTCAATAACTCAACTTTCATCGGTTCCTTTTGGAAACTAGTGTTGAATTTGAGCAAACATTTTGGGTCAATGAGTGCATGTGAAGAACTCTCTATTCTAGTTAGTGGCAAATGGATGGTGTTGCAAAAGGGTGAGAGACATTGGTAGGTCTCAAGATCAGGTGACAGAATGGGCTTGAGCGTTTTCTTGAGGTTTTGCATCTTCTTTTTCTGTGCCTCTCTTCCACGCTGTCCCGCACTTATCCCGCATTTTGAAAACCTGAACAAAATTACTGAACCACGCCACGCCCCACTAATGAATTGAATTGCAACAAGGGAAATTGAATAGATTCACTGAAATAACTGGAGATTGCCTCCTTTTGTAATGCTCATGTACCACTTGTCATCCACGATCTCAGTCTAGATTCAAGAGTTATTGACCGTGCCACATGTCTTGCTTATACAGATAGCACATTGATGACCCAATGATTCCAGTTCCGTGTTTCTCCTCTTTATCGATAAAACTGGACACAATCTTTCGTCTTCGGAGAAAGTATCGTACTACTGTTGCCCTTCAGAGTTTGGGAACACGATTCGGAAATTACCTTCTTCGCAGGCCAGGGCCAAACCATATTTGGTCGATAACCTCCCACTTCGAAATTGCATTAGAGTTTCAGCTACAGTGAAATAATTTGATCTCCACAGATTTCGCTCTTATAATCACAGTCAGCTCTGCCTTGATTCCTCAAAAATCACTCCTACAAAAGCTGAAATGACTGACAAACTGGATCCTCTTCCTGATGTTGTAATAGTGTTCAATCAAAGATATTTTCAGTTGCAGGACACACGGCACTGAGCTTACAGGTGGTGCCATCCAGTCAATCCCGCCCCCTCTCATGCATCAACTCCCATGCATCAATCGCAGAAAGCATGCTCCAAGTTCCACTCCACTATATAAATCCACCAATTCAGGATCATGTAATGGAAATTGCATGAGCCTCTTACTAGAAACTGCTTGCGCTCCTCACAACGAATTTCCAGCTCCTTGTGATCCTAACAACATCGGTGCTGCACAGTATATTAGAGCTATCACAGTTCGCAAATTCAGCAACGAGTTTCCTTGAAAAGCTGCACCATTCCAAGCTTGTCTCAAAGTATTAAGTCCCTCGTAGAATCTTGAAATCGACTTGACTAAATTGCCTCTTATCCTTTCCCAGAGCGCACTGTGACAACTGCTGTTTGGTGTATCTGAACACTCGTGCAACTAGCCCTCACATGATTTAACTGAATTTCACTCTTTGAAAATTCTACTGCGATGTCAAGAGTCTTTCTGTTTTCCAACTAGCTTAGAATTCTGCAACAGAGGCGTAGAAGCTTGCAACGGAGGCCTAGAATTTTACAACAGCACCTTAGAAATCATCAACAGAAGCGTAGAATTACCCCGAGCGCAGCATGTCGAAGCCGGTGGTGCTCATCACCGGCGGGACGAGCCGCACCGGCCGTGCCTTAGCTAAACTCCTCTTATCCTCCAACAATTTCACCCTCCGCTTAGGCGCCCGAGACCCATCCAAGCCCACCCCTCTCGTATCCCAGGGCGCAGAAGCTATCTTACTGAATTCCTCATTAGATTCAATGCAATCCGCTCTTAAAGGCGTGAACTACGTTTTCTTCATCTACCCCGCTCTCACAGGTGGCCCCGGCGACACGCTCGTCGCAAACTTCTTCCTCGCATTGACACAACCCCACACCATCACTCACATCGTCTATCTCTCCTCCATGCGCACCTCCCCCAACGACGCCCACTTCGAGCTCGCTTACAAGCACTGGCGCAACGAGCAACAGTTGATCCAAACCCTAATCCCTTATACCATACTCCGCCCGACGTACTTCCATGAGAATCTCGTCACGAACTTCGCGGAGGAGATTAAACGCAACGGAGAGTATCGTACGAGCGCGGGGGATGGCGTGTGGACGAGCGTGGCTGTGTGTGACGTAGCTGCAGTGGCGATGGCAGCGTTTGCAAATCCTGATTTGCATACGAGCAAAACGTATGAGTTGCGGGAGGAAGCGGTGACGCATGAGCAAGTCGCGGAGAAGATTAGTCGTGTGAGTGGGAAGAAGGTGAAGATGGTGAACTTGACGCCGGAAGAGCACTATGGGCTTGTGTTGAAAGCTTGTGCTGGGGCTGGGAATGCGACGGCGCTTGCGGATCAAGTGGTGCGGTCTGACAAGGAGAAGCGTGATGGGGTGTATAGTGTTGTTACGCCCGACTTGGAGGTGGTGTTGGGGAGGAAAGGAGTGACTTTGGATGAGTTTCTGGAAGAGCATGCTGGGGACTTCAAGGGAGATCAGTGAAGATCTGTCTCTTGAAGTTGGAATTGAGGCAGCGGCTGGCACCTTGCATCAGAGTCAGTTTCAGCGTTTTCCAGTGTCTTCTGCGGAGCCAAGTCGTGAGGATTTTCTTCTACCAGATTAGCAAGTTGTGGAGAAGGATGTTGCAAGGAGAATCGGGGTTTCTGCTGCTCAGAGAATGTGCTGTAAATTTTCAAGGGCAATGTGTTGCAGGGAGCTTACAGTGGGTCGTAGACTCAATAGGAAATAAACACATTTGGAATCTTGAAGCTATAGAGAGTGATTGATGCATGAATCATAGCAGCACCTATGAATAGCCACTTTGATAATCTACTGCAGTTCAAAATAGGGGATTGGTAATTTCACATGAGTTGGTCCCCAATTCAATTAGTGCTATCTCCAGTGTAACACACTCTGTAATTGCAGATTCTCTGCGTGAGATTTTTTCATGGTTGTGTGCACATTCGATTGGACATTTTTCAGATGTGAAGTTTGATGTTCAACTGGAAGTTCTCATGGTATAATGTAAGCTTCATATTATGACACTCCATGATATGGCAATATTCATGACATTCTTAAAATAGTTGGAAGAACATCATTTTGGAAAAAATGATGATTAGGGTGTTCGTTTGTTGTGGAGCTATGGGATTGACGAAGATAGTAGTGGAGAAAATGGTGGGAGACTCAAGTTGTTGCGACAAGCTGATTATGTATTATTAATTGGAAGTAGAACAGATACATTTTCCTGTCATCACCTCAATCAGCCTCCTCTGGATTGCTTTTGCAAAGCCTCAGTCTGGCTCTCTATGTGCAACAAAACCTGCCTAATACCTGTCCGCATCGTCATGGTCGTAGAAGGCTCCCACCAGTCTGTGAGCTGTGGCATCATCGTCATATAAGAAGAGTAAACTATGGGCACTTCATGAGCAGTTCGTACAATTACATAAACAATTCACAGGACGCTGGGAGTAAGCGCTTAGTAAAAAACAACATATGGGACACATCTAGGGCATGTTTCCGTTAGGAACTGATTAAAATGACTTCGTGGATGACAAGGTATAACGTGACTAGGTTTTCTGGAACACTTGAGGAGAAGGGTTTCTACTTGTAAAATTTGCATGTATTAGAGAATGAAAATTGAAGAAAGAAAAGGGTGCATAAGAGAATGATTGGCACAAATATTTATGAGCAAGAAAAAAAGAAAATAAGCACTTACAAATGTGAAGTCTTGACTTTGAGCCAAGCTGAAGGTTTCGGGTCCATTCTTCAAGAGAAGTTCCGCATATTGCAATATTAATAGACCAGTGTCGTCGCAATTTTCCTGTTGTGGGACCTTCAATAGAAAAACAGGAAGAACGGTTATTCACTCTCGAACAAGTGCATGACAGAGGACACCTCATCGATTTCAAATACTTCGAAAGGAGATGTCCAGGTGAATCATCCACTCTCGCCAAAAAGGAGAAAGCAAGGGTACAGCTTAATCCTAATCATCCTAAATTTCCTAGACTCTGACGGACCATTCGTGTGAAAACTCAAGAAAGCAAAGTTTTGCTCACCGCAACTGGGTAGAATGGGATATCTGATACGTGTTGTGGAGCAACATGGTCACCGTGATGCCAAAGCCACTCATTACGCAGTATACTGCAAATCAATCGGGGACTTTTAGCAAACATAAACATTAGCTCACAGGAGAATCTTGTAACACGTAAGTAGGAGTAAAGGACCTACTAATCCAAATCCTTTTATCATGCCAAAATGACTTGCTCTAACGTCCAAACGTCAGATAAATCATGATTAGATCATTACAATCTCATATGTCTCTCCAAATCTTGATGAGCCTTTTGTCGTGATGGATTGAGATGCAAAATGCAAGGTGCTACTATACTCGACTCCCTTCCTTCTGCACACCACCCCAGTTGTCTTGTCATAATGTTAAGCTTGCAGTAGAATAATCAAAGATTGGAATTATAGCACAACTTCACCTAGACTTGTGAAAGAAGCAGGGCAAACTCTTTCCATGAGAAGTAATAACAGTTCAGAAAGTGCTCCTTGTACACCTGAATTTCGATTTACCTGCAATAGGTCTTCCAGGGAAACACATGACAATTAGGCTCCACTGTTCCCTGTTATCAACACAAGAGGGACATGCAGGTGTGATCAGATGGCTCTTTTCGTAGGCTCCAAACTCAAAGAGACGAAACGAATTGTGAGTATCTGTCTCTAGAACTTTGTAATGCAGAAATATGTGCAGAGGCTTACTCCTTAAACACTGGGATTATAACATAGCTCTTGTCAAAAATACTTTTCATCCAATGTCGTACGCTTCCATATCTAACTATGTTCAGATTCGCCGACACATTCTTTGTGAAAGTTTTGAAGATCTGTACATCAGGAATTCGTGTATAATTACAGAGAAGATATCTGCAAAGGAACAATATCAACGCAAGATGGGTTAACGATGACTGATCCATGTCTACCAAAGTTACCCCAACGTGGACAAGGACCATTTCGAACGTGGGCAACAACAGCAACATTACCGTGCCAGTTCAGTCTATCTGATGCCCAATTTTTTCCAAACCGAACATTTTCGGTTAAATTTCTGATACAAGCAATTCTATAGATCGTCGAATGGAACTGAAAAACAACATCTAGCCTCTAGATCTCTGCATGTGCTGAAACGAAGAACTGATTAGAAGAAACGCAAAACAAGAGATAAGCACACCATCAGATTTCAGATCAAATAATGGCGCTTACTTCAAATAGAAATTTACAACGTTGTCGGATAACTGTCCCCCTGGCTCAAGAGACTCTATGTCGTCATGCGTGATGGTTATAGGGTCTGCATCATCAGGGGGCCAGACAATCTTGCTGAAGGTTTTTCCAACGCCGTTGATCCTATCAAGGGAACGAAATTGTCACTGCGAGTGAAAACAAAACATAATGATAAAACATACAAAGATCAACGTGTCACTCCAGATTCTCACTAAGCAATCCTGTCATCCCAGGGGAAAACTGTATGGAAGTTCCCAACCTTAACCTCTAAAGGACCAAGATGCACAAATTGAGCAGAAGGTTTG
Source organism: Pseudoscleropodium purum (assembly GCA_963969395.1). Lineage (NCBI taxonomy): Eukaryota > Viridiplantae > Streptophyta > Bryopsida > Hypnales > Brachytheciaceae > Pseudoscleropodium > Pseudoscleropodium purum. The sequence goes on from OZ017802.1 coordinate 10,126,757, forward strand.
GCCATACAGGGACTTCTTTTATTCAAAATTTAACCAATAAATGCAATGTTCTTCATGATTCTGATTCTAGAAGATTTGGCCCCAACATCAAGTCAAAACCATGAGTCCTTGGTCCTTGAGGGCTTAAAATTGAAGCAACAATAGTCCAGATGCCCAAAGCAAAACAGAAACGTGTACAATTAGGACACTGATGTATTTGTAAAGGAGTTTTCAGAGTAAGAGTTGGAATCACACACCTGGGTTGCTCGATGTTTCTGTGCCTCTCCGAAAATGCACGCACATCATGCTCCACGAGATTCCATTCACGTTTGTCTATTTTAAGAAGATAAGACTCTGCGACGAGAAACAGATGATTGTCAGATACCAGGTAATCCAACAAAGGATGAGGTTTGCTAGATTATTCTTGTGCCTACTTCAGACTGTCAGCATACCATACATACCCCTCGAAAAAACTATGAAGGAATAATCAACTGTTAAATAATTATACGCCTTCATAATCCATTAGTGGTAGGTGCGGATGGATAAACGATAAGTTCTTTTTATCAGGGTACAGTAGGATGAAAACTAAACAACATGAATGAAAAGGAATGTAATTACCGGAAGCAATTATATTAACAAGTAAAAACTGTTGGTCAACACTTCTATAGCACTTGCCTCTCTCTTAGGCCCAACAAGTAACTTGCACGGAGGCTCCACTGTAAATAAATGATCCAAAAGAGGGAAACGCTCGCCGACATTCAGAGGATCCCTCAAACATAGAACCTCACACTACCCAAAGTGATCGATTCCACAAGTAGGAGTTGAAAAAAAATATAGAGCAAGATTCAAGGAAGATAAAAAAAATTGTACCGATAGAAATCACACCCTACATCTTTGAGCGATAGAAAGATGTTTTGAAAGTTACTATAAGTGACTGATAGTATCCAAAGTGAACTTCCTATTCTAGCATGTGAACTTACGAGTAAGAACTCCAATAGAAAGTTGGAACAATGATTACATGTAACAGTACAGTTTCCTCGAAATCGAGACGAACGAGTAGACAACACGAAGCACAGCCTATAAAATGCTATGAACACAACGTACCAGAACTCGTAAACTCCGACGCACTTTTCAATGCTGACAGCACAGATTGCAGAGACGCCACCACATTCATCTCCACAGTGTCACCAGTGTCTTCCGAAAGCTCCACATTATTTGCTTCTACAGTTCCTCTTCTGGCATATTTTCTTCCACACGACTTATCCTGCTTCGTTTGGCAAGAAATAACGCGCTCAATATTTTTGATCAGAGTGCCAAAAGCAGAGGCAATCCCAGGTGACTGCGCCAGAGAAGTTGGACTCGATTCACGTTGTACATATCCAGCGTCACCAGAAGTCCCTCTCACATGATTTCCATTCCCCTCAGAGCCCGCTTCAACAGGAACTCTATACGAGGTCACAGAATAATCTTCAATGGTTGGTCCAACCTTGGAAGGTGGAGCTTCAACCAGCAACGGCGACGTCGCAACTTTCTGCGAGCTTCCACTTTCAATGGGCTTCTTCCCCCTCCTCTTCCCAGGCTTGCAATCCGCTATCAACTCGTGCCACTTCTGCGTATACTCTGAAGGAATGAATTTCAAGAATTCCCTGTTTGAGTCTAGAATCTCGGCATAGGTTTCGTTGGTCTTGGAAGAGCGCTCTTCAATGTCCATGTACACGCGCCTGAGTGTGTCCCACCGTTCACCCACATGCTTACCGGATCTCGGTGTGAAGTGCTCCTTGAGCTGGGACGCTATCTCGTCCCATGCACTGGAGCCTTTTGGGCAGACCTTGCGGTCATCTTTGTTCAGAAGTTGTCCTTTTCTTAATTCGAGGAGCTTCAGCGTTTCGGCTTCACTCCAGTTTGAAGACCTTTTCCGCTTCTTTCCAGATGATTCTTCCTGTGTAGCCCCTGTGACTTTGTGTAATTGCATGGTGCTATCGTTCTCTGCTTCCTGGCATTTGCTGTATGCCACCTCTAGTAGAGGAATCATCGACAGTGGCACGCCCCCTTCGGCCCCTCCAGGCTCCATGTTTGTCGCTCTCCTACAAAGTGGGATGAAAAAACACAAGACATAGTTATTGCATAGACAATGCTACAGAAAAAAAATAATGCTAGATCAATACTGCTGATCAATATCAAAAGGAGGACAATGAATCTTATACAGTATCCACAATATTAGAACAGCAATCTCTGCTCAAGTCTTACATAGTATAAACAAGGGTTCCCATTTCCTGCCCAACCTCTGATTTATGACTTTCCCATTATGTAATCTTGAGGAAGTTCCGGAGAGATAGATGCTCAATCTCTATTTTCAGAGGAGCCTGAGCTTTTGATATCAAATGGAAGCATTTGTTGCTACTAAGGTATCTACAATAAAAAAAGAATCTAATCACGGTTCCTGCTGTTAGAATCACTTAATTTTGTTGGATCTAATTGGCAATTGAAACAATCCCAACTCATCTAAGAATGCTTACTTCGATTACCAAATCCGTAATCTCTGAATTGATTCTAATTGTACCCAAAATCGACCACAGTCTCTCATGTTCAAACCTGAACATTTCAGGCAGGGATCTACAGGGGTCGCTTTGGGGTAAGGGTGATAATTAGGACTAGTTACCTTAGACCTACCCCATAAATGACTCTTCAATGTCCATTGAAGGAGAGTGATCTAACCCCAATGGCATTCTCTAATCCTCGATCGCACTAAAAACATGAGCAACCCAACTGCAACCCCATATTGAATAACCCTTGAAAATCAATTCTACCAAATGGGATCACACGCCATACAATCTCCTTCGTCTCATTGATTTGACCAATTCTACTACAAAATTGAAAGCCTAATCACTTTCAGAATCTAAAAGAAAACGAGAATCCTTACCCCCACTCACTAGAACGTCACTATTTAAACCCTAAGTTTCCTAGTAAACCTCCATTTCCAACACATGAAAACAAAACGAATTCATCTAACTTCCAGAAACTCCCCCTCTCAAGAAACAAACGCGCTTGAATATCCGCAACAGAATTCACGCTGATTCCCAAAACGACTGGCTACTTCCAGACCCTACTAATCAGATGTTCTCTAGTCTTTAATACGATTGACACGCAATTTGAACCCTAGGTGATTCTCCCCATTTCAAAGAGCAAGATGCACTCAAGTCTGTTACAAAAAGAGAAGTCAGAAAGGAAATAAAGAGGGACCCTAATCGAATGCCAGAACAGTAGCCTTTCATTCCTGGAATTGCAATTCCCAATGCTCTAAAGAACACGAAAAAAAGTCACCCAAGAAGGGGAACAAAATCAAACGAGAAGAGAGAGAAATCTTCCGAACGTCTGCAAGAGAAACCCCCAATTCTTAACCCGATGGTTCGCAAGCATACCCTAATCGACTCCTCGTGATCATATTAACCGTGAAAACACCCCACCATCTCCAAACACCCAAATTTCAGCTTCGAAACGCGCTCCTAGACCACACACAAAGAGAGGGAGTGACGCCCGTATTGCAATCGAAGAAAGCGCGTCATGAAACTGAAGCTACCTGCAAATTTCGGCAGCAAGAGACTAACTCAACCCACTAAACTCCACGAACAGCGACTGCTGGATCAGCAAGACTTGTTCTGAGAGGTCTCCTGATAGGTCTCCTGATAGCAGGTTGATACACGTAGCAGCCTAGATACCCGGGAAGGACCATTGTATTAACGATACCTCAATCTTGGGATATTTTTTGCCTCTGATATAGCGAAGGTGCCCCGTATACCCGGTATCAACCAGGTATGAACGTCCAAAAAGTCATCCAAAATCATTGTAGTGACATCCAAATAGGACAGAGGCAAAATGCTTTCAAAAGGGTGGCATGGCAAAGTAGACAAGCCTATTACCACCCTAATTTCCAATATGAATATCATGGGGTTATTTCTAAAAAGGTCACATATTTTTCAAGGATATGTGCTTGTTTCACAAATCAAACCCAAGAGGAATTATAGTTTTACGATTAAATTTGAAATTCATGTAAACTTTTGACGTGGTTTGTCCTAAAGTTACAAAATCATCTATAGAGTGGAGTCATAAATGCCTCATAAACAACCCATAATTACCTTAAGTACTCACCAATGAAGGATTGACACATTACCCCTTGTAGGCATTAATTCACTTGATTTTGTTAAAAAAAATGAATAGATTTGGATATTTTGGGGGATAAAATTGGGGCCAAAAGTAGAGGATGAAATTGGGCAGTGAATGGAATTGGATTGGTCTACCTTAATAGAGATTTAGGTAGTAGTTTTAGATACATTAGATTTGGGGCTAATATGATGGTTTATAGATACATAATTAGTGATTTATAATAGAAAATCAATTAGATTTAGACAATGATGTTGGTAGTTGAATGAGCAAATGTAGCTAGTAATGTAAGGATTTGAATGCAAATAGAAGCAAATGTAGAGGTTTAGAGTGATAGAAAACTTGAGGCAAAACATGGGTTTACTCTTAGTTTGAGTGACAATTAGTGCAAGAAAACAATCTCATGGCTAAGAAAGAGAAAGAATCCACATTTGATGAGACATTTCAATGCTCACAATTACATGGTTTTTGGTGTGACCCCAGGGAGTACATCAATTACACTATGATGTTTGTCATTGTTATTTACATTTTTTTAAATTTCATACTATATGAAGCATTTTTACAATTTCAATATTTTTTACAAAATTATTTCTTTATAAAATTATTTAAAATTCAATTTGATATGAAATGATATTTTAGACATATATTCATACATGTGAAAATCTCAAAGTTTTGAAATGGGTGTTTTTACTGTAGAAATCCAGTGAAGTTTGACCAACTTTGGGAATGTCCTTTTAAAGCCCTTGAGCTCGAGAGAAGTTTTACGATTGCTGGATTATGATTCAGCATGGATTGCTTTCGCTTCTTTGATCCTGTTGTAAGGATCGTTGCCAACATTGGGTTGTAATTAGGGTTAATTTGAATGCTGTAATTTAGTCTTGCTTTATTCTTGGTTCTCGTAATTGAAGTGATGAAATCGTGATTAGAATTAAATTGACAATAATAAACCATGACAATTCTATCGCTCTGAAGGTGGAAATAGTTCTGTTTTACTCTCGTGAGCTTCATGTTGATGCGTGAATTGTAAAGTGTGTGGAGTCATGATCGCGACTGCTGGAGCTTTAGCTGGCTACTGATATGAAGACTTGATCATTCTTTCCTTCGAATTCTCAGATCGCCAACATTGTTGTAGATTTGGATTCATTTGTTACATTTAAAGTGTTGTTTATGAGATTGGTGGTTAATTCAGAACCACATGGTCCTTCACGTGGTTGTTTTTTCCAAACAGGCATTACTGTGGCTTTTTCTGGTCTTTGTTCTCACGTGCACGAAAGACCGACTCTACCTCACATGGTTTCTTTTTAAAATAGTTTGATGTGCTCGTCTGAACAGGTTTGTGCTCCAACTGGCGCTGGTAAAACAAATATTGCTATGATCGCAGAACTTCCTGAGGTATGTCTGCTGGAATCGTCAGCGCTGTGTCTTCAGCAAGTTGAACTTCTTCCAAGTTTAGAGACTTCAAGTTGTATCTTATTGTGTCTATTTCGATGAAATATACTTGGATTTGACTAACTTGTGTGGAACTCGTTGTATAGATTGCACAGAATCTGAAGTATGGCGTGCTGCATAAGAACAAATTGTATACGTAGCTCCCATGAAGGTAAACCATGCTCTAATGGTATTATATAGATTACACATTTATTTCTTCTACTTCAATTTTAGGATTAACGATCGGCGGACAAGTAGATGATTGGCTGTGTTCACATCTGGATTTCGATCTAAGGCTGAATTTGTATATCCAACCTTACTTGCGACTTTCAATCCAAAGTGTTCTGTTGGCCGGCGTTGTGTCTCAGCTGAGATGACAGAAACATTCAGTCGCAGGCTTCAATCCTTAGGTGATGTCATGGAAGAGTTAACTGGGGACATGCAATTGACTAAACGTGAGCTTCAAGCAACTCTGGTAAAGCTAAGGGCCTCTATTGTGACCATTTTCATTTTTGTTTCATTTCAGAATTTCTCTTTGGTGTACTGGTGTATGATAATCTGCAAGCTTGGAACATGTTTTTCAATTGTAGTAATTTGAACGTTGCTAGGGTTCTTTTGAGCTTGTTGGTATAGAAGACAATAATGAATTGCTTCATTGCCTCGTTTTCTCTGAAGATCGCAGAAGACTTCGTTATTGAGATTTTAATGGACCTAAAGAACTGTAACGAGATCTTGGGTGTATTTCACAAATGATTGTGACTAACACCTACAAGTGGGACGTAATCACCCGTAAGAGCGACGATACGGTGCTGGCTGCACTAGTGAAGCTTCTCAGTATTGACGAGGTCCATCTGCTGAATGATGACCGTGCTCCTGTAATTGAAACACTTGTGGCTCGAATTCTTTGGCAGGTACGGTTACAATGATGGAATTGATGTTCTCAAATGCCGAATTGTTGTTTGAGGTTTTGACGTCCCGTGGATGAAGGCGTTAATTTTTAGCCATAACATCTCTTGAGCCATGTGAACCAAACTATGTTGTATGAGCATCCCATGTAGTGGCTGGTACTTAATATTTATTTACTTGTGGCCAATCTTACATATACAATAGCCATGCATGACTTGTATAGCAGCAGTACTGTGAGGTGAATGTGAGGATGAAAAAAGTGCTCTTCTCAGGTGTTAGGAGGCTTTACACCTTGACCGTCTTCATGTAGGTGCCTCATGAGACTGAGCAAGGATAAATTTATTTGGAGAGTCGTCCTTGTTAGACTCGTCATCATCGGAGCTAGTTGACTTCGAGGGTAGTCAATTCTTCATCAGATGGTTCCTAGTCGACTTACAACGCGGCCTCGAGCACCTCATTTTTTCAGAAGGATTGAAAGATTTTGAAAAAATAAGGCGCATGAGGTTGCGTTATGAGTCTTACTGGACCATACCCCGACAAAAATGTCTCGAATAATCCAGGCATGGAAGTAGATGAAGAGTACTTACATAATTAGTAATCTCTAAAAAAAACAAGATGGAACAATGCTAGGGGGAGGAGAACAGGCTTCCAAGCAGAGGTATGGAAAAAGAGAATCTGGAGCATCACGTAGATAGAACCAAGGCATAAAATCGCATATATCACACTCCTCCAGGCATGACAACATCTCTCGGCTAATTCCATAGCAAGAAATCCATCAATGTCCAAACCAAACGAGAGAAACCCCTTTAGCACAATCAAAGTCTCAGATGAATACACTCTACAACTATCTCTACATAAAAGCCAAGAATATAATGCTTCCCACAGAACAATCCCATGTGAACATTGTCGTTCAGGGAAATAAAGAGGCAAACCTTCCCATCATCAACTTTCATAACCAAACAAAGACCAAATACCATACACAAGAAAGACACTCTCACGCTGAAGACTACCACAAGAACTCCCATCCTTCAAACAAAGACGCATGTGGACATTCTCAAACACGAACTCTCAAAACCAAAGTACATACGGACATAGCAGAACAGAAATGATTTAAACACGCGTCTTGGCGTGTACTTCCATGACCAAACAAAAACCAGAGCATCAACCGTCCGACCTGAACCTCAGATGAGCCAATCCAAAACAATCTCCTACATACACACTACCCAGGAGCTTCCATCCTTCACCAAGCGCGCCCGACGAAACTATTTATAAGAACAAGCCATACGTACCAACCCTAAAATGGGCGGGCGGAGCGAGGGAGCGTGAGAGAGAAGTATAAACTCTAAAACCCTAAATCCTAAAAACCCTAAACCCTAGAAACCGGAAACTGGAACCGCGCGCCAAACGCAGTTTTCAACCCAATGAATGCCCATGTGGATACCACAACAAACACGTCTCGATAAATATTTTGGAATATTGTGCATCACTTACATGTCACCATTGGCGATGCTCAAAACATGAGGAATGCTCCAAAAAACTCACATACATTGTGGAAAACATTCGGTATTCCATGATTGTCAAACATTGATGTTATTTGGGACATTTCAATAGATGTCACAGACGTTTTTGTAGGCATCAATTCAAATGGACTATTGTTTCATAGAGCATGTAACTTACACCTCGTGAACAAATGCTGACCCCATTATTGTCAAGGATACCTGTTTGAGCGGGCCATATCAAACTTCTCGTTCCTTCCCACATCCGAACTAAAGGTTGGATCATGAAACATGACAGATGGCCTCGCCAAAAAGTAGAGTTAAGGCACACACCCAGGCACTTCCAAACAATGCCACCTTCTCCGAACATTGTTATGGGGAGATGATCACCTGCACAACATCTAGCATACAAAGTTCACGCCAACCATCAGCTTCTGGACATCATAGAGCTGTGATCCCTACAATACCAACCAAACTGCCAATTGTGAGGAATGTAGTTCTTATCATGCAATTATTAATTAGAGGATAGTAATAGGACGACGTAAGACTTGCAAATTATTCAGTTCCCAACACTTCATCAAGTGCTTAACAGGAAAGGTGGAGGAAGTATTGCCCTGTCTTACTACCACGCGCGCTGGAAGATTCGCTCCCCATGCAAGAGTAGCTGTGCAAACCAACACCTGCCACAGGAATTTTTTGGAAGCACAGATAAATCAATCGAATTGAGTTCGTCAGCAAACCATTCCAACAAATCCCATCAACACAACTCAATTTCCACCAGGCCAGCCATTACTCCTGTAATTGCACAAAAATAAGGTCAAAATCACGTGCCCCTACTAGATTAATTTAGCACAACTTAGCACATAGTTTCAATTCACGATCAATTGACGACTTCAACATACAAGTAACTCCTTCCTCCACCCTCGCAACATGTCCTTCAGGAGCTCTTAATTTTACAAAAGTCTCAGAAGTAGTATCTAACTAACCCAAAAGGAGACGCGAGAAAGGACCAGGTGAGCTTCCAGAAGATTGCAGATCGAATAAACACCTGGAAGCTCATCTGGTATGCTAAGGTCGGATCCTTCGCGCATCGGACTTATTTACTTCCTACTTCTGCTTGCACTATCGTAAAGCACTTCATACGCTGTTGGAAGGTTCAAGCTACAATATAGCTGCAGTCAAGAATAGGCTCATATTCCAGGAGATTTCTTCGAATACGGATGGTCAACATCGACCTCAAAGATTGATCAAGCGATCAGCAATCCCCCACAACTCGGAAATTAGTTCATTTGGAAAGAGTCTTACATTACAATGGGAGGAAAAAGAAAAGAAAACCCACCACCACCAGCAAAAAATTACTCTTCACAGTGGTACCCTACCTTGCCATAGCAAACTTTATTCATGACCTGATTGCAAAGGACAAAGTTCTGCTCTGTTGTACCAATTTATTTAGCCCTACTTCGGCATGATATTGCTGTATCTATCTATGTTTAAATATAGATATTGCTGTAGCAATATATTTGGCATGATTTGCTCTGTTCTATGACTATATTTATATACCAATATATAATCAATATATGAATATATGTTGACGAACGAATGGTTTGCACGGGGGAAAAGTTAGAGCAACATGTCCGATAATCTGTTTCAAGGTACATTGGTTGTTTTTCAATGCCCCATTCTTGAATTTGGAGTTTATTTCATTTGGTGACATGTCCGTAGTATTCCGGCTTCTGCTCACTTCTCCATTGGTGTGTATTCACTTTTATTAGTGTCATTGTGATGTGTTCAAAGTTTGACAATTGTTTGAAGGAATGGTTTCGGGTTTGGTAAAGACGTTTCAAGAATCCTCTTGACGGAGTTACCTCCTTGTCAACAGAAATGAGGAGCTACCTTTGGGCGATCCAAATAAGGTAGTTCTCCATTACCAATCACCCATTCCTATTGTGGTTTGAGCAAAGTGAAGCTCTCCAAGACCTGATCCTCTAGAGTGTTTTCTGATGCTTAACTTCAGTCAAATGCCTCCCTTCTTGAATCCAAAAGGAATGCATTCGATTGCAGCTAAGTATCCATAAAAGTAATCTATAAAATGCATGCAATGGAGGCAGAAGAGTTATGCAAACCACAAGGTTTCCCTAAACAAGTGGCTTGTGTGTACAGGAATGTGTGTGGAGTGAAGTGCAGGAGTGTGCAAAGATACTAATGATTTATTTCCAAGAATGTCGAAAAATGCCTTGATTGATGAACACGCAGATGTTAAAGCTGATTGGAGTCGTCACTTTTCATTATTATAAGACTTGTTAATAGTCCCAGATCCTTCTCTAGATTCTCAACATATCAGTCTTTGCCCAGGTTCTAATGAAACATGACCACTGAATTTGTAAGCAAGCATGGATGCCTAGTTTTGCAAGGAAATTTGAAGAAGTGAAAAAGTAAAAAATCTAGACCTATTTGGATATGCATCAACATCTTTAGCTATGTGAACTACAGTACTGGCCAGTGTTCCCTAAAGTGGCTAAAAATTGCTCTAGTTCTACCAAAAAAATTTGAGTGCTGAACATACATAGTTAAATGTTTTCTGAAACCCAAATTTTGAGCAAGTTTTCCAACCTCCAGAACATACGGAAGCAAATTTCCGAATGCATCCAATTTCAATTTTGCGTTCATTCCTTGTCACATGGTGTTGGGGTTAGCTACTTATATATCAAGTGGGAATAGGATAAGTTGGAATTTTACTTCAGTTGTCTAATCTTCGTGTTGGCGGTTGCATCCTCATTGTCAAATTTGCTACTTGTCTCCCCATTGTCTCTCGTGTGCTATAGAGTTTAGCAAAACCTTTGCATAGCATCTAGTATATTTTGCATTAACTCTTGAATTAGCATTGAAGTCACTTTGAACTTGAAAATTATACTTGTGTACTTTGAATGTGGGGTACCATTTTTTGAAGTTGAAGGCCAATCACTTCCTTGGTGTTGTAAAATGTGCAATTGCTAAGTTTTGATTTGTCAGGTTCATTAAGTTCTAAGTTATGAGTTTTTCACTCATAGATGTTGGGGTTTTGATTTACTTGTATATTCATTCCAATTTGGAAATGGAGGCTCCTACTTCTCAATGTGGTTTAAAAATTTTAGTTGTACATTTGTGCAAGTGTATAAGTGTGCTTTGTGCAATTGTGCACTGTTTGAGAGTTGGAGTGTTGAATTTGCTGCGTTGTGAACCTTTTGTATTGCATTTTGAGCTTCTAATTTGGCTTCTTCACCTATGTGCTTCGTCAGAGCAATTGACCATTCTATGAATTTCTTTGTGCCACGTGCTCAATTTAATTTTAAATTTTTTTTTCTTGATGTTGTTCATTGAAGAATTGCACTTTCAATTTCATTTTGAATCTTTTTTTCATTTCTATACTTGTGTTGTGCTTCTATTCTTGGTTGCGGTGGACTATCATCTTGTGTTCAATTTCATTTCCTATTTTTCCTTCATTTCCGTGCTTGTGTTGTATTGTCATCTTATGTAGGGTCACATCACTCGTGTGTGGTGCAATGGCACTCAAACTAAAGCTACCGAAGAACTTCTATGTGCAGACCTTTGGTTCTTCCTTGAACTCGCATGGTTTAGGAAAATACCCACCTAGTGGTGCAATGAAGCCTCCAATCTATGTAGAGGACGCAGTTGGAGGACTTGTTTTCTAGTGCGTTGCCTCACTTCCCTTCCCTATCTAAGGCAACGGTGGTCTCACCAATGCACTTCGATCTTGAGGGTGTGAATTTTGACAAGCAAAAAGGTGTGTGGAAGAGGTAAAAATTTGCACCTAGTACTGTCATGCGTCGTTAGCAGGAGGTTTGGGTATGCAAATTCACGTGGGTAGAAAGTGAATTTGACGTTGTAGGCAACTTGATGGGGGTCGTATGCAAGACTTGCAGTGCTATGAGTAGTAGGCGCAAGATGTTGGTCCTCAAAGGCGATAACTTGGAGAAACATAAAGGCAAAAGAACCTACAGGAGTGACGGCAATCCTTTACCACATCTAAAGAAGAGAGATACTTACGTGAATTACTACAAGCACTTGCAAGTCATGAAACTATTGGTAGGGCACTGACTATGCAATAGCGTTGCAGACCATGTTATAGCTAGCTTTCACCTTGAAGCTCATCGGAAGGGAGTGTAGTTTTCAACCTTCTTCCAAGTTCTCAATTCTGGTGGTTCTATATGTGACTGAGCGTAAGCAGTACTTTTTGAGGCATTTGAGAGTCAAAAATGTCCCTAGGAAGCATTGGTTGGAGATATCTGGTTGGATATGGCGGAGCACCTTCATTCTTGTATATTGCTTGTCCTCAAGGGTATTGTCTAAAGTGCTCAATATTTGTTGATCAATGCAAATGAAGTAACGACTGTTGACAACACCTCTTGGGTTGGGGTGCATATCTATGTAGTCCATTCGTAGAAGTGGGTGCCACACTTGCTACATCTCTCATGTATGGTTGACTCTCGTATTACAAATCAACTCACGAATGTTATCATGCAGGCACTATTTGGCAAGGCCGCAAGGGTGGCATTACATGGGAATCAATTGCTGATAAAGTGGTGTCATTTGGGGCAAACAGAGTTAGTACTTTCCAAAGGTCGAAAACTAGAGTATCAACCTAGATTAGGTAGAAATGGGCCCCATTTTGCCTTGGAGCAAGCTATGCAAGTGACTATATTAACTTAGTGGTAGAAACTTTGTCCAACTATTCGATAGGGTCTCACTTGGAGGGCCTCTACCAATCATTGTATTCTTATTTTTGCCACAATCACAAGCGACATTCTGAACTTCAAAAGCTCATAGACCTTGTAGAAACTAAGGACAACAAGATGGTGAGAAATATTGAAACAAAGTGGATCTCAATGCGCAGTCCAGTCCAGTACATAATATCTGAGTTTAAAATTCTCCTAGTGAAAATGGGAGTGGATATGGCAACTACAGGTATTCCAAATAACAAAGGGAGCTCTATTGTAGCAACAAACTTTGACTACCACTTTGATATTGATGTTTTCCTTTCCCTTTCTTGTTTCATTCTAATGTTAAATGTCTCTCATTGTCTCATAAAGCTTTCTCAAGCTCATGACGTCTTCATCTGTGACTTCATGGAGGCTTTAAAAGTCTGCCAGGCCGACTTGGCTAAAATGTTTGTGGATGATTCTACAACGTTTATAATACCAGAAATCAAACAGTATCAAGAACTAATTCCTTTGACTTGTGCTGATATTCCAATGGCGTGGCAAGAGATGCTTGATGGAGAGCAAAAAATCTTGCATTGACTTTGGAATTACCAAGGTCTAGACATGCTACCATGGCAAATTCTCGAGAGACCACAAGTTTGTGACAAAGGATGATTTCCTCTACACCCAAAAAAACATTCGGTGGTAGTTTGCAAGTTTCCTTGTTCAATCCCTTTCTTTGTGTTTGCAATTTGTTTTGGTCTTTGCAACTTGAATTGCTCAACTTGTCTTTCGTCTTGATTTAAGTTTTCTTTTGTTCTATTGGTATTTTTTTACTGCACTTTGGGGTAGGGTTGTTGTTGTGGTTGCATTTTTTTGTCTCTAGCTCCTTGTCAATCTATTGCAAGTCATGGTAGCTTTACACTCGGCATAGTGACAATTTGGGGTTGATTTGTTTTGGGTTCTTTTTTTTTGTCTTCACTTAGTTTTCTTAAAATAGAGTAGGAAATACATTATGAAGTACATTTGGTACTGACTTGCATCTTCTTTGCGGACTACTAGAGATTGTCTAGTCACTCTCGGAAGAGCTAGACAAAGACTTCCTGCAGCAGGAGCTCTTGGACGCTTTTGAAATTATATATCCCCAATATTGGAAACAATTGGGTATTGAAGAGAGTTGTGCTCATCACTTATTTTAAGTGAAGAAGTTCTATTCTCACTCAAAATTGTTGAATGCCTATTGAGAGGGAAGAGCCTCACACACTACCTTTGAAATGCTATCTAGTTCAAACTTAGACAATCAACAAGGTTTATTTAAAGTAACCATGAAGGCTAACTATGAGGCTTCTTGTGCATTTGTTGTGCATGTGAATCCAATCATTCATCTTTGGCGTAACCTTTCCCAATCACGACACTTGCGGAAATTGATTTTTGAATACTTCAAATTAGCGAAGATTGAGTGTTGTCTCATATTGAGGTCAATAGAGGATGAACGTTGCTTTTCGACTATAAAGTTTTTGAAATCTTGCCAATGCAACTAGCTAGACAAGCACTTGCCATTGGTGGTCTACATATTTGGCCAAAAGTATCATGCATTGGAGAATTTTCCGAGTTAATCTACAATAGATCCTTGACTAGGCCTTGAGATGAATTTGATGTGTTGGCTCCCTTGGGCTTGGACTGAATTAAATTTAAATGTGTTGGACCACTCGGCTTGGCCTTGGTCTGAATTTGATGTGCTGGACCTTTGGCTTGGCTTTGAGCTAAATTTGATGTGTTGAGCTCCTTGACTAGGCTTTAAAATGAATTTGATGTGTTGGACGCCCTTGGGCTTCACTATTTAGTAGCATAACACCACTTTCTTAGACAAAACACAAAGGGGTTAGTGGAAATTTAGAGTTTTGAATAAAAAAAGAACCAAAAACATTTGAACAAGACAATTTGTAGGACTTTGGAGGATTGCAACAAATATCACCTTCCAAATGACTTGATGACTCACGATAGACTACAAATTCAAACTTTGAAGCTCCAAGGGGAAATTCACATCAACTCAGTGTGAAATTTTGCTTTGACAAAGCTAAGTTAGAATTGGTTAGTAGACAAGATACGTAATGCAATAATTTCAAGAAAGCAAATTTTTCAAAGGACTAAACCACTCAAAATGCAAAGTAGAGATAGCAATACTCAAGGGTATCCCAACATCCTTTGAAGTAGGCGCAAGATACACAAGAAAGCTTGAAAACCACAAGCAAAATGCTCAAAATGAACAAAAAACAAGAGATCTTTGGCAAATGCCAAAAACCCAAACAACGTGGCCACAAGTTCGCCTAACAAAAACAAGAAAATAGTGGTGCAAAGAGAAAAGATGTGGGGGAATTTTATACTTTTCCAAGGTCCCCAACTCCTCTCAAATTACCTACAACTACTAGATAAAAACCAAATTACCACTAAGTCAAAATTCTACACTACTACTGTGATCATTTTAACTTTTGGAGAAATGCTCCAAACGCAAAATTGATTGTACCATGGTAATTAGAAGGCCCCAATTAGCCTATGAGACCCCTTACCCCCTACTTTCCAAACTATTTCACAAGCAAAAGCCAATGAATTGTAAGCTAGTGAAAAAGTAAAAAATTCAAATACTAGAGTTTGTCTTTTTTTAAGGTTTTGACTAGCTTAGATTGTCGAGAAGGTCCAAGATAGTAAGAAAAAAGTCCAAATTTACTTCGTTTGGATACTATATGCACTTAGCATGCTGGTCAACCCATTGAATGTTTTTTGAAAATCGTTAAAATTTGGTGCCGCCGCCAATTCTAGCATTTGTTGGTATTAGAATGTCTTGAAATTTGTCCAAACTCTTATTTAAGCTAAAATAAACTATTATAATTTTTAGTGGGATTTTACTACTACCTAGGTAATTGCTATGAATTTCTGGTTGCTGATAAATAAGATTACCTTCCCATAGAGTCATCTTCTACAATTCAAAAAATTACGAAATCTTTTGAGCAACCTCTAGGAAGTTTCTAAATGCTAATTGAAAATTTATATGTTCACTTGCATCAAATGTGGAGAGGTCTAAATTCTTTACCTCTTATATTTAATTCCTCTGGTGAGGATTAATTTCCATATGAAGGAATCTTCATGAACCAATTTTGCCATTGAACTTCTGGCATATTGTTATGCTAACAACACCTTTCTCCAATATTTACTACACATCTTTTGTGAATCAATGGATCCGCATAAATTCAGTAACAATCTCAAATAAGTATTTTCTATGACTTTGTCTAATAGGGCTCAAATCTATCTCAAACTCCTAATCGACATACTAAACACATGTTTAGACACTAGAAATGGTAAAAATAAAGTGCTTAGAGCACTTCTAGACTTTTGGAAAATATCACACTGTAATTGTAGGGACTTCTACTATTACAATGTTAACATACTTTTTAGGTCTTTTGAACTAAAAAAGGCTATAAAGAATGTGTAGAAGCAAAAAAAAGTAAATAATGAGGCCTAGGTGTCAACTACTAGGCTCACATATGGCGGCCCTTCCATTTCTAAGTTAATTTCTTGATGTTTTCAAGGTGTATTTTTATCCTATATGGCAATTAGAATACTACACCACTCTTTTCCACTTCCTTCTTCTTTTTCTTCTATATCTTTATCATATTTTTTCTTGTTTAATGTTTGTGATATTTTTTGGAGTATTTTCAAGAGTAAAATCCTATCAAATCTAATCTCTAAATGCTTGCTAATTTTTTTGAGAATAAAACAAGGGGTTTATGACAAACTAATTTGGCTTATACCTACTAATAATTAATTTCTAGCATCTACCAAAGTCAACTATTTTCTCTTTTTTGTTTTCTCTATTTGTCTTTATTCCATACTCCAACCTTGGTATATGTATTAAATATTTCCAAGAAATGACTTCCTTCCCTTACACTCTTCTTCCCTATTTGAATATCAAATGGCTAACATCTAATTCCAAACTCTACTTGCTTTGCTTCCATTCTTTGGGTTTGATCCGTGCTTAGAACTTGATTGTACAACTTTTAGAACTTATATTTGCACCAAAAGTGAGTGAAAATCACAGGGTTGACAGGACGTCTGGACACGGACGCTGTGTCCGCAGCGTCCGCTAACATTCGCAGTCGGCGGACGTAGCGTCCACCGGGACCGCCCCGCCCACCTGTCCCCCTGTCCGCCCCGATACCCGTCCGCCCCGGTACAGCCGTCTGATCAACATGCGGACTGATGTGGTCCGCACGATCTGGGCGTCCGCCTCAAGCCATCCGCCCCGCCCGTCCGCCTTCCGATGGTGGGAGGGACGTTGCGTCCGCTGGCGTCCGGACGTCCGGGTTACGGACGCTATTTTGGGGCGGACTTAGAGATTCGTCAACCCAGGAAAATCAGGCTTGGAGATGTGTTGGATGAAGATGGATGTGTTCTAGATCAACAAAGGCTTTTTGAACTAAAGACAAATGATTTTGGTAACTAGGTATATTGCTTGTAAACTAAATTGACTTGTTGGCTTCTTTTGATGAGCCTTTGTCATCTGATTTTTTGTTTTTCCAACTGGATCTAGTTCGAAATTCTCCAATTTTTGGATCCTCATTCAATTTCAACTAGCCATTGCTTTGCCAAATTTTAGTTTATAAAACTAATCTTCAAGTTTCCATATGGGGACCCTTGAAAACAATAGAAATACAGAATAATCTATGTCTAAGAACAAAGATTGACCATCAAGGGTATTAAGCTCGATTTTTGAAACACAAAATACAAATAAGTAAAGGATAATTATGTCTAAAGGTGAAGCTTTGCCGTATGGCAACTAAACGCCAATTTTTAGGCAATTTTCCACGAATTTGTTAGTACAAATGATTGAGGTTTGGTTTCCACCCAAACTTTGGGATTTTCTACTTTTTCATTAGTTTACATCCATTGGCTTTTGCTCGCAAAATAGTTTAGAAAGTAGGAAGTAGTGGGTCTTCATAGCTAATTTGGATCTTTTGAAGACAAGGGCGCAATTGGTTTGGCATTTGGAACATTTCTCCAAAAGTTAGGAAGATCACAATAATAGTGTAGAATTTGGATTTTTCGTTAATTGGCTTTCATGTTGAAGTAGTTTTAGGTAATTTGAGGGGAAAAGGGGGGCTTGAAAAAGTATAAAAGGCCTCCTCCCCTCACTTTTCACCCCTTTTGCTAGTATTTTGTTTCTGCCAAGTTTGTTGGTGTTGTTGGTTTTTGGTTATTTTGCCAAAACCACATGTTTTGCTATTGAAACCTTATTGACTATTTGTTGTGTTTTTTAAAGCTCCTTCCAAAGAAAGTTAGAGTACCTTTCAAGAGTCTTGCCTTGCATGCATACTTTGTCTTTGCTACTAACTAACACATGGTTCTTTTATTTTACATTTTCAAAAACATTTGATAGGTTGACTAGCATACCAAGCGCATATGATGTCTAAACAAAGTCAACTTAGACTCGTTTCTTACTATCTTAAACATTCTAAAAAACTTAAGCTAGTCAGATTTTCCAAAAAAAGAAAATTCCAACATTTGGATTTTCTACTGCTACTTTGGTAATTTCTATAAACTTCCAATTGCCAGTAAGCACTGTAGTCTGAATTTTGCCTTCTTTCTAAAACCCAAGACTAAGTATAGGGGTTCCAAATCAAAGGGGAAATGGTCAAATCGTCTAACATTTTGCAACTAGAAGTCACTTGTAATTCAAATCGGTATGGAATTTACAATACAATTTAACTAATTCAAGGATTTACAACACTTTTATATCCCAAGTGTAATTTGGTAGCCAGTCCATTAGATAATGCTATGGATGCATGAATTGTGGTCCTAGTCCTATCTAATATTCTAGGGGTATTTATATGGACAATTTTGGCAAGTGTTATGGGCTATTTGTCATGCATGATCTAGACATTACTGATTACTAAGTGCATAATATAATAATATTTATATAAATTTACACATTCCTTAATTACAATGATTTTTATAATGGAAACAATTTGTCAAGCCATCACTATTTAACTAGCCTAATTACTAGTTAAATGAGTAGCAAAACGGTCCTAGATTAAGGACAATTTGTCTCTAACTAAATGCAATAGAAATGAGTGTAATGCATTTCCATTTGTTCCATGTGTATTATTCCTCCTTTATCTACAACCACTTGTTAATTTCCACAACCACATAAAATATACAAGTCCGAAATTAATTACTACAATGTTTTCCTTTCCTCTAACAAAATTATATAATTTATAACCCAAGGCAATTTGTCTTAATACTTTTATTATCCCATGTTATTGACTTTATAATCACCAATCTTCCTAGTCAAACTTATACTCTAATAGTATCAATTTAAAAAGTAGTATTGTGCCAATTTGACTTTTCTACATTGATCAATTAATTTAGATCTTCATCTTAATCCAACAATATATTTAATTTTTATTTATCATAGAAAATCTAATTCAATAGAATTGATTTCTATCATAAATTCACTAGTTGTCTCTAATTCATCTACAATTTATAATTAAGAAATATTACATTTCTATGTGTAATATTT
Organism: Pseudoscleropodium purum; assembly: GCA_963969395.1. Lineage (NCBI taxonomy): Eukaryota > Viridiplantae > Streptophyta > Bryopsida > Hypnales > Brachytheciaceae > Pseudoscleropodium > Pseudoscleropodium purum. The sequence continues at coordinate 10,145,995 of OZ017802.1, forward strand.
CTTATGACCCAAATTTCAAGACAATTTGTCTAATAAGGGTGATAATCCCATCAACCGTAACTTTTCTAAAATAGTTTATAGTACACAATTAATATTTTCACTATAACTTAAAAAAATCTACAACATTACAAATTGGACAATTTATCAAGATGTTAATTCAATCTAAAGTTTCTAATTTCATTCATATAATATTATGTAATCTAGCAATTTGTCAAATTATCAATCACTTATAGCAGTTGCAGCTTGTACTACATTCACAGACAACTTGCCTCAAAATCAACCAACCAAATCTTGCCTGGTTTCACTTTACAGCTACCAACTTTAGCTTTGGTCTCCATTGTCAATTTGTCTTGATTCTCAATTTGCTTGGTCTGCTCTTGATCTAGCATTAGGTAACAGACAACTTGTCTTTAATCTCACAATTTCCTCTCTACTAATACATAATTTGCAATTGGTATTTATTCTCTCAAACTTTATATGATTACAGTTAATCAAATTGTCTAGACATTAGGACACACATGCACAAACACATCTCATTTAAAATTCTCAATCTTCATACATCATCAATTAGACAATTTGACAAACACATAAATCATTCACATACAACACAATACTTATTTCATGCAGTTTGAATTACAATCTCAATTCATTAACTCAATTCTCAATTAAACACACTAGTAGACAAATTGACGTACATCGTACTCAATATAATTGAAGTAAATCAGCCCCTAATGGTACCAGCCATACACAACAAGTCAGTTTGTCCGTACATAGTTTCCAACTTTAAAAGAATTACATAGAGATTTTACATTGCCAAATTTAATTAGCACAGCTCAAACACATTCAATACTCACCACCAATTACAATAACAAGTTGCTTCACACAACTTATAGACATGCAATCCAAATTTAGACAAGTTGCTAATAAATTATGCACACAATAAATTCCAATCATTGGAATTAGAATCACACAAAGACAATTTGACAAATAGCAATTGATCCACTCATTGGACTTAGTTACAATTACAAAAGCAAGCACTCAAGACAAATTGCTAAAACAATAAGTATATTCATGTGCTCATTACATAGAGTTGCAAGGACAATTTGAAAAAAGCAAAAACGTTCCAAAAGCATGATAGAGCGAGTGAGATAGAAAGAGAGAAAATGGCAAATCAAACCGGCTATACACTAAGACTAGTGACGACTACTCAAACCCTGGGTGCCAAGTCAAATTGTTTGTAAGAATCCTAAGTCTTTACAACTCTTTAAATCCACTTTAATCCAAAAAATTGTCCATATTATCTCTCTATTATGTGAACTACTTGTTAGTTTGCCTCTATTTACACTATTCACAACAAATTGTCCAAAAATAAAAAAAAATTTGCACATCTACAAGCATGTTGATTTACTACTAAGTCATCTTTTGCAATCCATAAAATTATGAATTGTTTTGGAAAACCTCTAGGAAGTTTTCCAAATGTCAATTGTAAGTATACATGTTTTCTTGCATCAATTGTAGAAAGGTCTAAATTCTTTACCTCTTGTATTTAATTCTTGTAAAAAAGAATCATTTTCGTATGAGGCAATCTTTATGAACTGACTTTGTTATTGAGCTCCTAGCATGTTATTAAGCTAAAATACCTTTCTCCAATCTTTGGTATGCATTTTTTGAGAATCATCGAATTCAAGTAAGTCCGATAACAATCTAAAATAAATGTTATTTATGATTTTATCTATGAAGGCTCAAACCTATGTCAAACTCCTAATCGACATGCTAGATACCTAATTAGACATTGAAAATGGTAAATAGAAATGCTTAAAGCACTAGCGGACTTTAGAAAAATGACACACCATAATTGTAGGGACTTCTACTAATACAATGTTAACACACTTTTTAGGTCTTTTGGAATGAAAAAGCCTATAAGAAATATGCAAAAGTGGAAAAAAAGAAATCCCAAGACCCAAGTGTCAACTATTGGGCTCACAGTATGTTGTGCCTAGACGTAGTAAAGTACAATGTAAGGCTTGCAACTTGGAGTTTGTCAAGAAGGTAAGTTGTATGTTGAGCTACTTAGGGTACAAAGGCCCAACAAGTTTTTGTAATAAAAGAGTAAGTTTTTGCCTACAATTGACATTGGAAGTTTGAACTCTATTTGTTCTTTGCAATAGGAAATTTTTACAAAAATTTGTGGTTGATAATGTGAATGGCAACAACACACCTATATGATGTAAATATCTCAACAAGAAGGGGCATGCTGCATTCTACACAAGAAGATTTATGCACAACACCATAAAAATTTATATGTGCAGGTTCTAAAGTGAACCGAACTATAGAAACTTCTAATGATTGTAGAACTCCAAAGACATCAAGCACTAGGCCTCATAGACAAAGCAACCTAGCAGATGGCTTTGAAGAAGCAAATAAATGCAAATTGAATGCAATATGGGGGAATTTTTTAATTTAGCAATCATACCATTTACTATAGCTCAAAATCTAATCTTCAAGGAAATAGCAAAGAAAATGGTTGAATTTAATAGGCCCTACATCCTACCATTGTACCACAATCTTTAATACAAATTGCTTAACAAAGTAAAGACAAACAGACACTTAGACAAAGCTCCATACTAGGATTGAAGATAGCATTAGGAAGTTTGAAGCAACATTGTCTACTAATGGATGAAGTTTGGTTACAAACTAGCCCTTGATTAATGCCATGCTCGTATCTTCTGTAGGTGAGCAATTCTTTGGATTGGTGAATACAAGTGGATTTGTAAAGAATGGGAAGTACTTGGCAATTATGTTGGAAATTTTTTTAGAACAAGTGGGTCCTACTAATGCAATGCAAGTGACTATAAATAATGCTTATATAAATCCAAGAATAGGAAATTGGTATCAACTAAATATCCACACAATTTTTTCTAGGGATACGTGGTACACATGTTGAATTTGTTGCTAAAGGATTAGGCAAAGGAACAAATGAACAATGGATTGAAGTTGAAGTGAATAAAGCCCATACTTTAGTGAAATTCATCAAGAATAGGCATACGTCACTTGCTATATTTTGGAAGTACTCGTCAAATCTTAGTTTGTTGATGCCAAGGAAAAAAAGGTTTGCCTTGAAGTTCATCATGGTTGATTGTTTGTTGAAGGTACTAAGACAAGTATTGGAACAAATGATAGTAGACCCATAATGGATGGAATATATACAAATGCTACAGAATAAGTACAAAAGTGAAGCTAACACCAATTTTTGGGATGTGAAGGTGAATATTTTGGATGAGAATTTTTAGGATCATTGCACCAATTTCCTAGACTTGGTTGAACTAGTTGTGTATGGACTATGTGATTTGGAATTGAAGACGCCATGCATAGGGAAGGTGATGCATATTATGAGGAAGTTAGAGAAACATGTATACAATTTATAGGGTCCACTTTTTTGTTTGGCTTTGGACCAAGTCATCTTGTTGGAACAATTGTTTTGCAAATGAAAGGAAATGGAAGAGAATGATCTACATTATGCAAGAGTTTTTTTGAACCTGTATCTTTTTCACGATAAAGAACTAGCTAACAATCAAGATGCAATAGAGACAAGCAAGCGTGTCTTAGAGAAAACATGTAAACTAAACACATATGCAATGGTGGTTAGGGAATTTGTAGCCTTTCGACATAGGAAATTGCCATTTCACAAAATATTGAATCTAGAGGAATAAAAATTGTCAACACATACTTGGTGAGATTTTGAAGGTGCATGTGGCAAGCTTATAGCTCCACTAGAGAAGAAGATATTGGCCTAATAGGTATCATTATCTTTATGTGAATGAAATTATAGTAGCTATTCTTTCTTTCACAACAAATTTTGAAATAAGTTGAAGAGAAAGAGAGCAACAAATTTGGTATATGTGTACACCAATGTCAAATCTTAGCTGCATCAAAGGAAATAGATGAAAAAAAGTAGTACCACAATAACGTGGAGTCAAAGGATTTGGATGGGCTGTTGTTGGAAGACAAGGATGATGAAGATGGTGCACCTATATATGTTAGATGATGAAGATAGTATGGACAACAACATATACAATTCTAGAAATGAAACATTCCATAGCCCTAATTGAAGCAATGAAAACTTTGAAGCCAATCATGACAATATGTACAACTTTTAATTGGATGAGGACAATCATGAGTATGATAAAAAAATCTCCCTTTGATAGGCAGATTTGTAGATGGAATTGGATTCATAAGTAGCCAAAACATTTTAATAAGAAATGGATAAAGCTTTTGTAGAGATAGTGAAACCAAATGAGACGGCGGTTGGCAATGATGGGACTTCAAGAATAGATGAAGGTGTTCAAATTTCAAAGTCTCCATTCCATGGCACTAGAGGCGGTGGAAGGAAATGCCAAACACAATGACAAAGGAGGATGTGAGGTATTCGTCCAAATGAATGTAGACAACACAAGTGTGAAGTCAATTATGGTATTAACATGCAAGAATAGTGAAGAACAAGGGGTCCAAAGTGAATGGGGTTCAAAAGTCAAATTGTTTTGGAAAACGACAGAGGCAAGAAGAAAATGAAACCAAATCCTCAAGTTCCACAATGTAGTGCTCTTCCACATGCATTATTGAAGTCTTCTAGCACATCATTGGATGGTTCAAGAAGCTTAGGGCTTGGACAATGGCTAGTGAATATTTCAAAAGAAAAGCATTCTGGCATCATTCCATCTAAATTTGTTTTATCATCTATGATCTATTGTCCCAATCAATGATGATAAGGATGATTTATTGGCTTCCATGTATGCTTGGCGTCAAGTAAATACAACAATATGACAACCCATCAACTCATCAAGCGATATACCGCAATTTCTGAATGCAGTGAAGGTAACCATTCATGAATAATCCAAATACTATAAGAAACCTGTGTTTTTTGTAACAAATAGAAAAATATAGTGAATAAGTCAATTTGGATGTCAACCATATTAACAAGGATGTCTAAAAAAATGCATCAAGTTGAACATGCCAAAAAACATGAAATTTTTTTAAAAACATGGTTTGATTTCAAGGAAATTTTGGAAGACATCACAAAAAACATGGTCTTTGAAGGTTATAAAAAGTTGCCATGTGGTTTCCACATGGCCTCTATATCAGCACCAACGGGGCGAACAATGTCACATCAACAATTTTTCATTCGAGCCTTTGTTGACATCATCAATACATTGGGTCCTAAGTCTTGTCAATTTGGATGTTTGTTGTAATGCACATATGTTTTCTTGGACGTCAATAGTGATATGAGAATCATTTATTTGAACATCATGTAGCATTGCCATATGTTATAGTATGTTTATAGATATGAAAACATCACAAACAACATCTTCTTGAACATGCTTGATGAATATGTCTCAATTTTTTGAAACATCAACTTAGACATTCAAATATTTTTTAAGACATTAACTTAGATGTTTAGACATTTTGTAACATCAACTTAGACATACACATACTATACAAAATAGGCCCTACAAATACACTATACAACATACACAATATGTCATATATTATACAACATATACAATATATTATACACAATACACACTATATACGCCATACACAATATATCATATTTGGCTTAATAAGCCAATTTACAGTGAATATATTAGTATGAAAAAACAAGGCTATTTATACAAGTAGGTGGTAGGAGGGAAGACAAACCATATAGGATATATAGAACTTTAGAGTTGTATGAAAAATATTATTTCAGACATGAGCATCCTCATGAACACGATTTTGTCTTAGTTGATGTTTAAAAAAACATTTAGACGTCTTATTTAATATCTTAGTTAATGTCTCAAAAAACATCTTGATGTTTCAGTTGATGTCTTAGTTGACATTTAAAAAACAACTTGACATCACAATTAATGTTTTCGTCAACATTAAAAAAAAATTTAATTCTCAAATGATGTCAAAGTGTGCTGATGTCATCTTTTTTGGATGCTATGTCAACTACTATTTTTTTTTTTTTTTTTTTTTTTTTTTGCAAAAAACTACCATATGACTACCTTTTCCTTGTTTTTTTCAACTTTGATCAATGTTTTACCTCAACCCCAAATAACTTCTACAAATTTATCCATAGTCAAACTATAAACCCTTGTTGACATGGCACAATCATGTTTTTTTGGACATCATAAAAAAACATATTGACGTTTTTTGGGATATCTCATTTAACATACTTGTTTTTTTTAACATAACATTGTTTTTCACTGACATGCACATGTTCATTGCAATGTCCATTCCAATTCTGCCACCCATTGCTTTCCAATCTTCAACATCCTCTTGTTTGCAAAAACATGCTACGTTCAAAGTTTGATGTAACAAAAAACATGGGTTTCTTATAGTGAAAGCAACAAAATCTGACGGAGGTCAAAGAATTGAATAAGGCCAAAATTAAAAGAGAGATGCAACCTTTTGCCATTACTCTACCTAAGAGATAGTATGGATTTAACCTTCTTTAATATAGATTTGCCTATTTCAAAGAAGAAAACAAGAAAGGTCCTTTCCTTTATGGAAAAGAATGCAAGGTCCCTCTTAAAAGGAAAAAAGGAAAAGAAAGTTCCTATACCAAGTAGATCACTCACTTTAAAGTAAATACTAGAAGAAAAAATAACAATTGAATCATCTTCAACAAATGATATAGAAGATGCCTCTAACAATGAAGATAGTAGATGGAGAATGTGAGGTGAAAGTAGCATGGTTGAGGTGAAAGAAGATAGTGATTACCATTTTTAGGAATTGAAGAAATATAAGTTTAAGTGTTTAGTTGCTCATGATATATTGAGCACATAATGACAATACTGTAGATTGTTTAAACCTTTCATTATAGAAATAGTTTGCTTATTGATGACAAAAATTCCATTAGAAATTTAAGATAATTTTGTTTATAAAACCAAGGAAAAATCCAATAAAAATGGATTGTGCATTTTGTTTCTTACATAGGACATGATGTATTGGAATTCTATTACATATTGCAACAATGTTGACTTTCTAATCATCTTAGTCCTTGTAACTTTCAAAATGAAGAGTATTACGAGGTTGTATTGGACAATTCCGTCCCTTTCAATGACACTTGTAATGTAAGAAGTTAATAAACCTAGAGTTCAAAAAATTACAACTATTTATTTTGAAGATTGAAGTTCATTAGCACTTTGTCTACTAGCTTGTTTGCTCGTTCGAGAGGCCGTCCACGTATTCATCCATCTAAACCTCTTGTTTGCCCATCAAACCCATCTGCCTATTCATTCGCCTTCTAAAGGTTGCTTTCACCTTTTGCATGTGGACATCCAGACATCCTATTTTTGGACGTGATTTTGCTTGGGAGCTAGGATTTTGACAACCTTAAATGTATCTAATCCCTCAAAGCATCTTCTATATTAAATTTAGATAGATTCTTTTGTATGATTACACTTGAGATGGGATCTTGTCAAACATTCTACATATAATGACAATGATTGGTGCATTGACTATTTTTTGGCTACATATAGAGAGTGTGATTGGGTTCCTTGAAACTAAAGAATTGATGAAAGTGTAATTTGTTGGATAAATATTACAAGTTGGACTAAGGATGCTCTAAGTCACTTAGTTAAGAGTATCCACCTTTAGTGGAGGGCTAGCATTAGAGCTTGGCATAGATTAACAATAGACTTGGTTGTAGACAATTTTAAAACCTTATAGAGATATTGGAAATTAGAAACATTTTAGAATATATATCAGCCCTACAATGTAGATCACAAGCAAAACAATTCTTCACTACAGAAACAATGATACAATCATTTAAATACCAAGAACTTATAGTTATCTCTTTGTCAACTAATAAATTCTCAATTTAGTGGTAAGCAATATTCCCAAACATTCTCTAATGACACACTCTAGTCATTTGAAGTTCTAAGAATCTATAAATAACTCTTGCTTGGCAATTTCTAATTTTAATAGTAAATAGTGATTTCAACCCTTTCTATTGACACATTTTGTAATTGGACATTCCCAATGTATCTTGAGAATTTGACATGTTGTATATACAATTATACATTGATTTAACAAGTTCCACATGTAAAATTGTAAATACATGCAACTTCATTTAAAAGCCCATTTATCCTCAAAAACAATGTCATTTGAGAGGGTCAAGTGTATTGTTAGCTCTAGTTTAAACTACATAAATTTATCCAATTAGAAAACACACAGTATTAGTGTCTTTTCAAGAATAGAATAGGATATAGATTTTCCAATTTATTATTTTTAACCTTTAAATAAAAAATACTAAAGGTTATAAATTTGATAGACACTACCCCAACAATGATAGATTTTAGAAGTTATACATCAGCTAAGAACTAATTTTATTCTTTGAAAATTAATAGAACACAATAAAGATTTCAATCTAAACTAATTTAAACATATTACGAATAGTGCATCATTTGTAAATTAGTGTCATAGGCTAATAGGACAAATTATTGATGTAACAAAATAATTATAATTCCTAAAAGAAGATCACTTATCACAATTGAAAAGCCTAAAACCCATTCAAAATCACTCAACAAATGGCTTCAAAACTAGAGTGTAAATGGAACACCTATGGCAATTAAGACCATTCAAACCAATAAACATATAGAAGGACAAGAAATGGAGGAAAAAAAAGTACCATGTAAACAATCTTAAACTACAATAAAAATACATTCTAGAACAAAAATTGTTTATTATTCTTAAATTTATAGGTCCATTGTTCCTTGAAGGGACAACAGGAAGTTTAGGTTGGTTTTATAAAAGTCATTATACTGGAATGGATGTTTGTGAAATTTTAAAATAGAATGTGGACTTATATGAACTTCATCGGAATATATATATATATATATATAAAATTTTATCAAGTGCCCAAATTAAAAGTTAGGTTGCTTGAAGTTTCTTGAAAAAAAAGGCAACATTGGGTAGTGAAAAAAAACTCATTTGTTTCTAAAATTTGGCATGTACATAACTACTATGATATAATAAGCAAGGAACTTTAGGGGTTAAGTGCATTGAGAGAAAATACAATAGAAAAAGTCTCTTTTTTGAAATTTATTGGTATGAAAGTGTATTAGATAGCTACTATGGGAATGTGGAAAATTTCAGCCCATTTGGTTGTGGATTGCAAGCTTTTAGTAGAAAAGGATTTTTTTGGACCTTGCTTGATAGGGTCAAAAATCTTTAATTTCTTACAAAATGAGATTTTTGCAATACACGTAGTTGTTTTTTACCATTGAAATTGTACAACATATAGGAAAAAAATAGTAAGTAGGTAGTAGTAGAGAATGATTCAAGATACTAAATTATTAAGAATTTAAATACGGAATTAAAAAATATCAATCCCAATGGTTGAAATGTTGCGATAAAAAATTCACATCTTAGGATTTTATTTTTTTCCAAAAATATTGAAAATCGGGTAAGATAAAGGATTTCAAAGTTTATTTTAGAGTAGGGAATCCATAACTGCCTGCAAACAAAAAAATCCTCATAACTTTTGACTCGTTGATCAAAATGGAATGATTCAAAACTTTCCTTGTATATATAAGTCTAGAAAACGATTTTCAAATTTTGATTGTTGAAAAAAATAGTTTTTTCAGATCTACCCAGACTGCTTGAGTTGAGAAACAAACTATATATTAGGCTATAACTTTTGACTCCTATTTCCCAATGTCATGAAATTTATTGCATATGAAAGATATTCCTCATCTACACCTTCTATTACAATTTCAGCTTTAAATATGCAAATTTTTGGTCATAATGGCCTATCCAAAATTTCTATACAACCAAAAAATGCAATCCAATCCTTTAGGGGTTAAACATGACAATTTTTGACAACTTGGTAAATGTACTCTCAATCCTATAGGGATAAACTTCCAAAATTGACACCAAGACAAGGATCAAAAATCAAGTTACCTAATTATAAGCACAATAGCTAAAGCAGCCAATGTAAACTTGCTATTGGAAAAAAATAAAAGCTTGCATGGTCTTCTCTTGAAGGAAGGACTTCAAAATAATGAATTGGTATTTCCTTGTGAATAGTCTTCTCAATAAAGAATCCTTACATTTTGATGTTGCCAACAAAAGGATGTAAGATGAGTGGTAGTGCTACAATCATTTCTATAGCTAAATTTGACAACCTTTGATTTTGCATTTTACACAAAAACCATTGTTTAAGAAAATGCAAGAGGCGACAACCTCTATAAACATGTTCTTGGAGTCATTTTCAACCAATGCAATAGTTTTCAATCAATGATCAACACCATAACATATTCATAGATGATGACAAATTCCAAAGAATAGCTCCAGACAACAACATAGACTACAATTGGTCAAGATTGCCAACCTCATCACCAATAATCACCACAAGAACACACACCATTTTGGAAGTGGTGAAAGCGATTAGCATCCCTCACAACAATCTCTCGTTCAATCACTTTTGAGATAAACTTGGTTGCTGTATGGCAGTCTGAACACACTCGAAGGTTCTTGAATACTCGAATTGGCTCTCCAAGGGGTGTCCGCATGAGTCCGTAAACAATAGCCAGCTTCTCACTATGGGAGCAAAGAGCAAGTTCTTTCTCTTCCTCCTCAATGTTCCGCAACACTAGCCGGGTATCAGGAACGTACCCTTCGGCCTTAATTTTCTCACTCAATCTCCTCAGCTCAGCATAGATCTCCTTCGCTTCTGAGTGAGAGGTATCCCCTACGACGAAGTCATGGACCTTGTTATCAACTTCAATCCAGCTACGCCCTGGCTCCTTGCGTATACCTCTCTCCTGCATCATAGTGCGCACCCACAACACCTCCTCCCACTTGCCAACTGCAGCATAGATATTCGAGAGAAGCACGTATGCAGAAGCATTCATCGGTTCCAACTTGAGATACTCATTAGCGGCAAGTTTGCCCAAATCCACATTACCGTACGTTCTACAAGCACCAAGCAAGGCTCCCCAAGTTGCCCCATCTGGTTCCATTGGCATGTTGCCAATCAAGAGCTTTGCTTCCTCCAAGTGTCCTGCTCGGCCAAGAACATCCACCATGCAGGTACAAAGCACTAAAGTAGGTTCGATGCCATAATCTTGTGTCATGGCCAAAAAAAGTCTACGGCCCTCATCCACAAGCCCAGCATGACTACAGGCCGACAACACTGCAGCGAAGGACATCACATCAGGCTTCACACCGTCTGCAATCATATTTCTGAACATTTCCAGGGCTTCGTGCCCACATCCATGGTCTGCAAGTGCACCAATCATCACGGTCCACGTGATCACGTCACGATCCTCCATCCGGTCAAAAACTAGCCGAGCATCAGCCAAACTGCCACACTTTCCATACATGTGGACAAGCGCAGTGCCCACGCGCAAATCCGACTCAAGTCCCGCATTCAGGACATGCCTGTGAACCTCTTTCACCCACTCCAAAGCACCTGCGCTTGAACATGGATTCAGAATGCTCGCAAACGTGAATGCATTGGGTTCGAGGCCTTCCTGTTTCATTTGGACAAGCAGTTCACATGCTTCACTCCCACACCCATGTTGTGCAAGTCCACCAATCATTACAGTCCACGTGATCACATCGCGATCCTCCATTCGATCAAAAACTAGCCGAGCATCAAACAAACTGCCACACTTTCCATACATGTGGACAAGCGCATTGCCCACACGCAAATCCGACTCAAGTCCCGCTTTGAGGACATGCCTGTGAACCTCCTTCACCCACTCCAAAGCACCTGCGCTTGAACATGGATTCAGAATGCTCGCAAACGTGAATGCATTGGGTTCGAGGCCTTCCTGTTTCATTTGGACAAGCAGTTCACATGCTTCACTCCCACATCCATGTTGTGCAAGTCCACCAATCATTACAGTCCACGTGATCACATCGCGATCCTCCATCCGGTCAAAAACTAGCCGAGCATCAACCAAACTGCCACACTTTCCATACATGTGGACAAGCGCAGAGCCCACACGCAAATCCGACTCAAGCCCCGCATTCAGGACATGCCTGTGAACCTCTTTCACCCACTCCAAAGCACCTGCGCTTGAACATGGATTCAGAATGCTCGTATAAGTGAGTGCATCGGGTTTCAAGCCTTCCCTTTGCATTTGCATGAACAGTTCATATGCTTCTTGCCCACATCCGTCTTCGGCAAGTCCACCAATCATCACGGTCCACGTGATCACATCACGATCCTCCATTCGGTCAAAAACTAGCCGAGCATCAGCCAAACTGCCACACTTTCCATACATGTGGACAAGCGCATTGCCCACACGCAAATTCGACTCAAGTCCCGCTTTGAGGACATGCCTGTGAACCTCTTTCACCCACTCCAAAGCACCTGCGCTTGAACATGGATTCAGAATGCTCGCAAACGTGAATGCATTGGGTTCGAGACCTTCCTGTTTCATTTGGACAAGCAGTTCATATGCTTCTTGCCCATATCCGTGTTCGGCAAGTCCACCAATCATCACGGTCCACGTGATTACGTCACGATCCTCCATCCGGTCAAAAACTAGCCGAGCATCAAACAAACTGCCACACTTTCCATACATGTGGACAAGCGCATTGCCCACGCGCAAATCCGACTCAAGTCCCGCATTCAGGACATGCCTGTGAACCTCTTTCACCCACTCCAAAGCACCTGCGCTTGAACATGGATTCAGAATGCTCGCAAACGTGATTGCATTGGGTTCGAGGCCTTCCCTTTGCATTTGCATGAACAGTTCATATGCTTCTTGCCCACATCCATCTTCGGCAAGTCCACCAATCATCACGTTCCACGTGATCACATCACGATCCTCCATCCGGTCAAAAACTAGCCGAGCATCAACCAAACTGCCACACTTTCCATACATGTGGACAAGCGCATTGCCCACACGTAAATCCGACTCAAGTCCCGCTTTGAGGACATGCCTGTGAACCTCCTGCACCCACTCCAAAGCACCTGCGCTTGAACATGGATTCAGAATGCTCACATAGGTAGGTACGTTTGGTACACAGCCCTCTCTTTGCATTTGGAGAAGGAGTCCATATGCCTCCTGCCCAAATCCATGCTTTGCAAGTCCACCGATCATTATGTTCCATGAGATCACATCGTGTTCCTCCATTCGCCAAAAAACTACTCGGGCATCGTCGATACTGCCACAATTTGCATACATGTGAACAAGCGCACTGCCCATACGCACATCTGATTCAAGCCCAGCATGTCTTACATACGCATGAACTTCTTTGCCCCACTGCAAAGCTGATGGATCGGCACATGCCTTCAGGATGCTCGAGAAAGTAAATGCATTTGGCTGGACCCCTTTTTGGCACATTTGATTGAAAAGTTCCATTGCTTTGTCAGCATGATTGTGCTTTGCATAACCTCCAATCATAATGGTCCAACTGAACACGTTCTTGTTCACAAGTTTATCAAACACTCCACGCGCATCCTCCAATTCTCCACACCTGATATACACGCTCACTAGGTTGTTTGCCACATATGTATTCTGCTCCATTCCACTCTGGTTGATGTAGTCGTGAACCTGCTTCGCGACATTAACATTAAGGTTTTCCTCCTTCAAGCACCGTCTCAAAACTTCAACATACATAAACGAGTCAATGGCCATGCCTTGTTCTAGTATGTTCTTCAAATCACCAATTGCTTCAGTCGTGCTTCTTGCAGTTTTCAAGGACATACTACCACCACCACCCGGTACAATATGCCTCGACTCTCTTACAGGACTAGGCACAATGCATCCTCTTCCATTGTAGCCCTTAGATAGCCTGATTCATCAATAGATTCTTCAATAGAAATCCCTTCCAAAGAAGAACACTGATACACAGTGAAAGGGTGCAAGACCACTAATGCCCAGTACTCACATATTTCAACATCCACAAATTTGCATCCATCCATTTGAATTCTTAATATCTCTCACATACATAGCAATTCGTTGCAAATCATTCCACTTTAAGTGCACCCAATAACCAAAAGGAAGAGCAGAGCATATTGCACACAAAAAAATCCTTCAACTCACCCAAAATCACATATTTCTAGATGCACCTACTCTAGACACTAGACAAGGTAGCCAACTCAATTCCTAAAGTTACCTGTCTCCTTGTGTTGTGTCTTGAGAATCTTTGGAGCGATAATCAACAGGAGGTTGCATTCTCCCTTCAGATGTCAAGCTGAGCATTGCCTTTACCCATGGTGGAGTTGACCAGCCATATATCCAAAGTGCTTTCCTTGCCACCTTGTGCCTAAAGTCAGGTGATCTAGGATTCCTCTGTAGGCACAACAACCCATGATCAGATCCTACAAAATTGTCTCATATTCATTTTGCATCTAACAATCAATATTCCAGGAATATTTGTTGATGACACTGTAATGATCTGAGCAATGTTCACTCCACTCAATGACAGCAAACAACGCAATTTCATACTTGTTGCTTTGCGAAGTGCCCACAAGTGCCCACGGCCTTGTACAAGCAAGAAACGTATCGTCACTTGTTGAGCCGAGTATTGTATCCGCTTCCTTTTATCTATTCATACCTTGTCAGCTCTGTTGTCCCACCACTGCGTAGGATCCGCGAAGTACTCTTTCCAAAGTTCTTCAACCGACTGTAGTTCACCTGAATCCACCGCAACATGCTTTACCCATGTCAGTCACATTCTCACCAGGAGAGGCAAACTCTTTCTGTGACGATGGGCATATGATACATACCTGAAGCATTGGAATTCGAAGGTGATCTCTTCCAAACTGATGGAAATGGTGAACACCGGATTGGTCCACCGCCTCGTATGTGAGAGGACAAGGACAGGGATAAAGAAGGGTAGATAGGCCATGGAGACCTGAAGACTGAAATTGCACAGATATCCTGGGTACACAAACGTCAACACTCTGTCAATAAGCAACTTCGTACCATTCAAAGCGCTCTTCCCATCAATACCGGGGTTTAGGGTTCGGTCAATCATGTTCATATCCGGTTACGTTTGGAAAAATGTGACAATCTCTTTATCAAACATTGCTGTAAAGGAGACCTCATATTTCGACACATTTGTTGTCAGCATGACCACAGTAGTCCAACCCATGTCACAAGTCATCCAACCGCTTAATTCACTCACCTGTGCACCACCTAGTCCACGCACCGACAAAAAGCTTCTCTGTTCTCTCCTGCACTGCAATTGTTGTCTACAATCTAAATCCCACGAGACCAATTGAGGTGGCAGTCCCATCACTATCTGCCTGCATTACAGAAACCAATTCACACTAACTGTTACTAAGAAGAACATCACAAAGAACAACGCCGGAATGGACCTCAGAATTGAACCTGTGGACAGAAACACATCAAATTTGAGAAGAAACTACATGTGCGAAAAATCTCCTACTTCCTCCAATCCTGAAAACCCGAACACATAAAATAAAGTCCACAAACAAAACCGCATACCTGACGCCTCCGGCGGCCAAATGAAGCAAGACAAGCTGCCCGAGGACGGCAAACCTCCACTGCAGCTTCACGAGGGGCAGCTCCGTCTAAGCGATCAATCACTTGCTGAGGCAAGAATCCAACATACACCCATTGATTAGCATACAACCCCAGTCAACTGGCTGGACTATTGAAAATTACCATCGCTTCAAAGAGGGTCATCAAAAACTTAGGTTCAAACTAAATTATAGTTCTCCTCTGATATGAATGACAAGACTAATTAAATTTAGATCGTTTGAATGACATATATAGAAATATGAATGAAAACCTATCAGAATTGATCATAACACATCCATGAACCGCAACAAGGGTCAGAACCCAATCCCCAACCCAGTTCCCGGAATGTGTTTTCGACTTGTCTCGTTCCCTACCAGTCTGACACAACTTTGACTTCCTCCCTGCTGTTCGCGCTGCCCAATCTCCTGCCCCATGGTGCACACGTGCACACCCCTACTCTGACATATGACGATACCTCGTATTGGGTGAATGTGACAGGAATCAGCATATGTGGCACCGATTTGGCCATTTCCAGCACATCGTTCAAATGTGAAGCAAACAAAGGTGATAGTAAAGTCGCTTTCGACTCTGCAACACAATCGTGAGTTCTCAATCGGTTCGGTACATCTTACCGGCCCTAAATCCAGGCTGCTGCCACTGAACCCTGTTGCAGCTCACACCACATCTATAGTACACACTTTGAGCAGTTCTTTCTAGCTTTGCCGGGAATAAGTACTAATCCGGAAAGACATGAATCAGTGTTCTTCTCTTACAGGCCCAAGCTACTTTCAAGGTCCGAAGCCTAGGAATCACGCAGTCATCAGCATTGAATAACTTACAGCTATGCTGACTGCCACGGACCGCAATATATGACGAGTTCCCAATTCCAAGTTGAATAAATTTTCTCAAGTGAAAATCCTAAACCCTAGTTCGCGAAACGGCTCATTTCTTCTTGCTCAGTCTGTGAAACTCCCATATCTGCTCCTAAGCCAAAAACAACCGGGATGAATTAAAGGACCTGCTATTTGAATTGCACTGCACTAATTGTGCAGCAAGATATCATCAATCAGCAAATTAATTACTCGCGCTCCACAAGCTCCGAAGGAACAAGCGCTACTCTACTCTCCTGTAGTAAGAGCAGGAAAGGTCGATACAACGTTTCTCCTACAACAGCTGGCATCTCACCTCCGTCCTACAATTTCCATCACACTCTCACGAGCTCAAATTATAATGGCTCCAAACCAACTGCCAGAGCAGAGAAACAAGTCAGAATCCAACTACAAATCCTGCACAAGCGGGCATTGCAGTACTACTTCCCACACATTCAGTCATCCTAACACAACAGTACGAGAATTGAGGGCTCCCTCCTTGAACCCTCAATTCACCACAACAGACATAAGTGCACCCGCAACAGACTGCAGCATGCAGCACCCTTGCTCTGCAAAAGCTCGCGAGCTTGGGATCAACGAGTCCCCAACCTCTCTCACCATGTCCATTCCTGCTCGACGCTTGCTCTGGTCTTCCTCCTTTGCGGAAACGGAAGTTCTTCTCCTCGCGAATGCCTGATAGATACCCTGATACCCTTGACGCTGCTCGGCTTCTCTGCGGGTGTTGATGCACTCGGCCCTCTTTAATATCACATCCTCTAATACGGTATAACAGGGTCCGTTCTCTCACCAAGCCTTTGGGAACATGTATAAAGTAGAAGATCTATCCGTTGTGGTCACCCTCCCAATTGGAATCTAGTGGGCTTTCCAATTGCACTTGTTTTTATTCTAATGTAGTCAAAAGTGTAAAGTGACATAATAACTAACAATATAGTGGTACATTGAAAGTGAAAGTATCATCATATGAATGCCAAAATAGTACCAAAAGAAATATTGTAGTTACATTCTTACAATTTTAGCACTAAGAAAATCCAAAATGAAGATTTTTTTAGTACTGAAATGTTTTAAATATATATTTAAATAAAAATTATGTAATTACACTGGTAATTCAATTTGGTTTTGGAACTATTGCAATGACTTTTTAGTATGTATCTATTAATTAATTGTGATCATATTAAAAACAATTGAAATTAATGAATGAACACCAAATTATTGGTAGGGACTTTTTGATGCAATGATGATAGTCTAATGGAGTTAGAAGGGTAAGTTTAGATTTAGGGTTTAGCAAAATTTTGTTGATTTTATCCAAATCAACTTGTTTAAGGTGACTAAAGCTTATTGATCTAGGGTGCATTTTCTACTAGTAGTGACTTTAGCTCCTTAGAACAATTTCCATTGTATAAATAGAGAAATTCCACTATCTTTAAGAAGACTATTGCTCAATGGAAATTGGAAGTTGATGCTACAGATCTATAACCTTCCTTTCTTTTTTCCTTCTGTTTTTTTCCTCCCTTTTTTTTCTATCTAACACTATTGATCTTACGCAATTATATGGATTCAACTACCTCCAGCCTCCCTCCACTTCAAAGACCCTAATGACATAATTTAGTTGAGTTACCAATGACACCCTACTTCTAATGGACCAAAGTACTCATACCTCGCATTTCAAAAAAGATCCTAATGACGTAATCTGGTTGAACTACCCATAATAACCTAATCTAAATTTAAAAGTGGGAGATGACCTTAGAGATTTTGGTTGTTTTCTCCCTAATCTTCACTACCTCCCATATTTAGCCCACTTCATCTCCTTCTTTACAAGTTGTGTTCTTAGTTTGAGAAATTATATCTTGAGTATAAGATAAAAGATTGTAATTGTGATTAAAGAGCTTGAAGGAGATGCTTGAGGGTGTTTACATGTAGAGGGAGGTTGCTCCTACTTTGTACTACTTCCTCTTCCTATCTACTTCCATCTATTTCAAGTTTTTCTAGGTGAATCTATATTTCTATCTAGTCTACCTCTATCTATTCAACTTCTTCCTAATTGATTCTATTTCTTCTACACCATCTACCTCTTATGATGTTGGCCTCTCCTAACTAAGCCTAATTTTCTACTTCCCCCCTTTTCTATATGGTTAAATTTTGATCCACCAAAAAATCCAAAATTAGCAAATATTTGGGCTTAGAGATGATGTCTTAGAGCCTTTGGGCTAGGTGGCCTTTGGCTTACTAGCATCTAGAGTTGGCCTGGCTGGTCTTGATCAAGTTGCTAAATTTTCTTTGTTTCAAGAAGTCTTTTCTCACCTTGGTCTTCTAATTCTTCATAGCACTACGTCCAAAAGACACATGGAGGCAAATTCTAGCTTGACTTTTGAACTAATAACCTAATCTATCTTCTATTTCTTTTTGGAGACTAAACTTTGGGTGTTCCCAACTACATTTTGGAAATTAAACTTTGTAGATGAACATTAAGGGGGTTCAAAGCTTTGTCGTTTGATGGCGAAACAAAAAAATCTGACTCTTAAGGGGTTCAAAGCTCCGCCATTTGATGGTGAAACTAGAAAATCCGAATCTTAAGGGATTCAAAGCTTTGCCATTTTGTGATAAAATTATAGAATCCAACTACTAGGAGTTGAAAGCTCTGCCATTTGGTGACTAAAACTTTAGAAATTTCACTTTCAACAAGGAATGAGTATGCCAATATAGTGTAACACAAGCTAGGTGGGAGATGTTAGTATGACCCACTTAGTAACTATTTCATTTATAGAAAGACACTAGAGGCCCCCCTTAAGTGGCATTGCCAAAGTATAGAGGGGGGGTTTTCTTAGGGTTAGTTCACAACTTAAATCAATCTTATTGAGCACAAAATAGTAGGATAAGGACTAACAATCCATTCACAAAGACAATTAAGCAAGAAAGGACCCCAAAAACCTTCATGAAATTTGGAAAATAACAACAACAAAGCAAAAAGATTTCCAAAAACATTGTTCAAGGTTTTTGGCTAAAATGCCAAGTATCCAATATAAATTGAATCTAATGGATCCAAATTCAAGAATGAGGGTGATTTGAGAGGAAAATGGTGCCCTTTTATACTTGTTTGGGGTACCCACCTCTTCTCATTTCATTGGTAGAAAACATCATTTTAGACAACAAAAAGGAGATAATGTTTTCTAAAAACTACGTTGTTGCAAATGCAAATTTTCTAAAACTACGTTGTAGTTAATGTAATTTCAAAAATTTGCATTTGCAACAATACAATTTTCAAAAAACATCATCTCTTTTTTGTTGTCTAAAATGATATTTTCTACTAGTGTTTCTACCTTGGTAAACTTATCTTTTTAAATTTTCAACCTAGTTTCCTAGACTTTCATCTTTATCTATAAGATTTTCTACTTCTACGTTGGTCCACCTACATTCTAGACATCACCACCTTCCAAATGTGATGCCAAAAGAACTTAAGAGAAAGTCCTCTGAGGAAGTAGCTCTTCTTTGAGCTTTTAGTTCTCCTCCTCAAAACCCTTTACCTATTCCCTTTCAAGCCTCTCGACTTCCCTCTTGCAACCTTTGTCTAGATTCTTTTCTCCATAGATTCCATGCCTTTAGAGATAAATAATGGACACGAAGAAAATTTATTCATATAAGTATACTCCTTTGAACTCCTGCTTGTCATGTTTCTAGTGCCATTTCGTACTAATGCTTGTGCATTTTGTGCCTTCATCTTGCATTTCTTATCAAATGTCGTTTTCTAATTCTCTACTCTTATTTTCCAGACAACAAAAAAAGGATGTCACACCTTCTTCATGACTTCTAGCTCCTATTTGACTTCTCTTTTCTCTCATCAACTTCTCATTCTTTTAAAGAATTTTTAATTTTGGAGAAGGCGTAACTACCCTAATTCTCTGGCTTATACCCGGGATGAGAGGTTGGTATGCCCGATGTAATAACGGTACCTCAATCCGAGTACCTTCTGGTATGGACTGAACAGCGAACTACGCCCGACGGCGACGGCGACGACGCAACCTTATCTCAATTCTCTGGCGATGGTGCTTCAGTTCCATCGCAGGGATTGATTGGAACTGAGATTCATTCCCGAGTAGTTTTGGAAATCTTTTTTTGTTGCGAAATTTGGAGCGGGAAGAGTTTTTTGAGCTAGAATTGGTAGCTATGGCGATGGCTTCCCTCATTGCTATGGCGCCCTCGTCGCTGTGCTGCTCCGCTTCCTCGTTCTTCACTCCAACTCCTGTGCCGAGTCCCGCTGCTCCGATATCTTCTTCTTCGGCATCAGCATCGGTGTCCCGGTTGCCTGCCATTGTGTGCGGCCGTGGCGACAGGCGCACTGCGAAGGGGAAGCGCGCGCGCGGCTCGTTCGGCAACTGCCGTCCTAAGGATTCGTCCAAGGGGACGGGACTAGCGCTCACGCCGTTGCCGCCGCGGCCGAAGAGGGACGACTCCGCGGATACCGAATACATTCACGTCGACATTGACGAAACGCTCTTCAACTGACCTCCGTCGCCGTTGCCGTTTTATCGGCATTCTTGGTTTCGAGTTTCGTAAGGGAGCATTACGGTGAACGTTTGCCCATTTTGAATAGGAATGACTGCCAATTCTGGGGTTTCTCGTGGCCCTGCTGATGTATTCTTGAATTAGGGTTTGACTCTCACCATGAATTGTAGTTTAAGAGTTGGGATAGTACATTGAATTATACAATTTCTCCACGTTTTGTGTCTGTTTACTTTCTCTTTTGCCATTTTGAATGTCATTACTGAGTGTTTATGGTTACGGTGGGATTTTTCGTCGCTTTCTTCTTCTCACTGTGTATCATCGAAGGGTTACTTGAATTGGTTCAATTACGTGATATGGCTTTGAGCGTATCCGAGATTGAGCCCAGGCATTAGAGCGTTAACTTTCAGACTTCGTTTAATGCAAAGCATTCCCATAATGAATGTGAATGTGAATGCATATGTTTAGGTAGCAATTTGGGAGTGACCACTAGAGTGTGCAACGTGAAACTTATTTCCTGCCTCTTCCACTTGGGTATTGGCACTGTTTTGAATTGAGCATCTAGTTATGCATCATCCTGGCGTTCATCATTTCCTCGGGTGAGTAAGGTACCTTGTTCTCATGCTCAACACGGCAGCAAGTACTGCTTGAGGTTCTACGTTGTTGTATGTTGTGATTGGTCAATAGCGAGTTCAACCACATTCTCTTTCAATGGGCATTCTTTCAAGGTCTGAAACCGCAAACAGGTTGAAGTGACAACAGTTTTGCGGTTTCTGGTGGATGGAACTACCGTATTCTTCCAAGAAATGAAATGCATGGGGTTTATGGTGGGGCACCCTCAAATGCACCACTCACCTTAAACCACCATCTTCACTCTGTGTTGCATCTCCAAAATCAATTATGTACCTGGAAATGAAATGCTTGGGGTTTATGGTGGGCATCCTCAAATGCACCACTCACCTTAAACTGCCGTCTTCACTCTGTGTTGCATCTCCAAAATCAATTATGTACCTCTATGAAAGAAATGCTTGTAAAATCAAACTTTGTTCCTTCATAACTTTTGCGTACAATATCCAAATGTCACTTTTTTGGTCTCTTGGAACCTCCTTTCAAGTGCTAATAAGAAAATATAAACATTTGAATAGTTTAATAATAGTAATTAGGCATAGTATTAGTTAGTATCATTTTGTCTTAATATTATCTTAGTATTCTTAATATTGTGAAACATTTTAAGGCAAATGGATGAATATATTTTTTAAATCGCTTAGATAGGAGTTTTAATGTTGTGTTGGATTGCCACATTACCTATTTGGCAAGACCCCCTCCCTTAAAATAAATGTTTTGGATGTAGAATAAATTGTACCAAAGTAAAAATGGAAAATGGAAATGTGTGTAGGTAATACAAGGATCCACATCAACTTAAGTGTTCTTAGCAAAGAATTTGCTATAAATAATACTATAATATTATGAGCAAATCTTTGGAGAATAATTCTCATTAGAAGAAAATGAGGGGTTTCACAACTACAATGTGCAACTCATTTTGTAGTTGCATAGGATGTTTGCAATTAGATGACAATGTAGAGCTTATAGTTGAAGTGAACAAGTTGCATTAGTTGCAAGTTTTTTTTATCATCCAACAACATGCAAAGAACTTCATCCTTGTTTGCAACTTGTAGATTTGTAGATTTTAAAATATTAATCTCAATGATTTGTAGATTTCAAATTTTCAGATGTACCTTCTTCCTAGATTTCAAAAATTCAATTTCATAGATTTTAAAATTTCTTGAATTTTAACTTTTTAAGAAAAACTTTCTACACATTGTAGAAATTTACAAATTATAGAAGTTTTAGAATTCTATCAAATAAATTCTTTGTAAAACTTCAACATTTTACAAATCTTATATGTCCAATCTAATGGTACTCTTTACAATTGATATGGGACAATTGATATAAGACAAATGGGAATGAACTTTGAAAGCAACTAGGAAACAACTACTGTGCAACTAAAAACCAACTAGTATGCAACTAGAAAGCAACTAGTGTGCAACTATGGTCATTTTCTAGTTGCATGATAATTGTATAAGACACTAGTTGTTTCCTAGTTGTTTTTTGCAACTATAGAATGATTGCTTTGCAACTAAAACAATGTATGAATGTTGTAAAACAACAACATAAAACAATTACATTAGATTTGGTGCTAAAGAGAGGAAATTAGTTGCATGATAGTTATGTAAGACATTAGTTGCATAGTAGTCGGTTGTGCCAAACATATTTTTCTTCTAGTGTCTTCCTTTTTTGGTGGATGAATTGCTAAAATTGCTATAATATTGTAAAATGGAATTGCTTAATTTGAGATGAATGTATACACTATTTGAAAAATGATTGAATTTTCATCCATAATATGTTTCATATTTTATCCATGTCTATAGATGTAAATATCTTCACCATTCTAGTAAAGATTTTTTTTGCAGTGTTCAAAATAAATGGAATAACAAAGCTTAATCTATAAATAATTTGCATTTGGTCTTTTTGAGACATTGTGCATGTTCTTTAAATTTGATAAAACTTCGATGATGTCTTCTAGGAAGGATGAAAAAGAAACATAAAGTTTTAATCCCTCAAATTCCAAGGCCTTTTTTTTGTTCAAAAACACTCAAAATTATCAATTTTTGACGTAAACATCTAAAACTTTAAACATTTGTTCTTTTCATATATTCAATTGTAGGATCTCATACTAAAACTAGTATGAGAATGTCTAGAAGAATTTCAGAAACTTTGATGATGTCAATCAAAAGATATAAGCATTTCAAGTGAAAACAACAAGATTTTTTGTTCCTAGCTTGACTAGATTATAAATCTTTGAAAAATTATTAAATCAAAGTAGGTACGATATAAAAGGAAGAATTCAATTGCACATAGCTCTAAGATGGAATTGAATCACATTGATCCCATGGTGAGATTGTTCTAGAATATAATCTAAGCTATAAGCAACTTTTATATTTGAAAAAATATTAAAATTGATTTAAAAAATGAATCTAACATATTATTTTTTCAAGAATTTGCTAAGATTGCCCACAACACAAGAAACTTAATAACTTTCCCATTACTTAGCCAAATAGAATGAATCAAATTTTTCCACATAGACAAAATTATAATCTAGAATAAACAAATGAATAATTCATTCTTTTAAGTTGTTGTTGCCTACCTTCACCTATTTGGGGCTTGTTGTAGCATAACTTTTGCTCTTGAACATTGATTGAAATAAAAATTAGATTACTAGAAAGCCAATTAGTTTTCCTATCTTGAAAAAAGGTTTCAAAAAGTGTTGCCAAAAATTGAGATCGTAGGTAATTGGAAGTGTCTTGAATGCCTCCAACTATAGTATCTAGATTTTAGATTTGTATATAGTGAGGATTTCAGTGTGCAAAATCTAGTTAAGAATGCTAAGTAACTAAAGGAAATTCTACTAAGTCCTCAGACATTAGACTTTTTGATGTCATTTACAATAGATGTAAAGGTTGAGATATCCTAGACCTTTATCATTTGGAAGGATATAAGGGATGTTAGACAAAGAAAGTTTTTTAGAGCTAATTTGTTAAAGCAATGGTATGTTAGACTAGGGATTTAGAATTAATAGACAATTTGAAAAAAATAACCTCATTTACTTGTGATGTCTTTGAGTGTTTGAATTAATTGAACTTTAAAGTCTTTTATTGTATATCAATAGTACAATAAAAATTTCAATTCTCTAAAGTTTTTTGTTATCAAAAAATGGAAAGATTAAAATTGTTCATACCTCTTACCTAGTAGGAAGGCCAAAATTACATTCTTCAATGCTCACTAGAATGCTATTTGAAGGCAATAAATTTATAGGCTAGACTTCATGGAAATGGGCCTAGATTCAATTGTCTTATTTTGAAGATTTGGTAGGAGATTTTTTTTTCTTGTCACTGAAATCATTGAACAGCTATAAAATTATAGTATGAAATCACTCTTTTATTAATAAGTGTATATACATTTAGATGAATAATTGATTTTTCATTCATGTTTTCAAGTTTCATCTATATATATAGCTTCATCAATCAAATGAAGATCACATTATACATTGTTCTAAATAAAAGATAAAAAAACCTTAGCTAAGGTTTATTTGGTTTAGTCACTAGAAGAAGGCATCATTGAGTAGAAGAAGCTCCAAGACCCATACTTGATTTAATTCATCATAGTGCCCTTTATAAGCTTGGTTTATTTAGGCATATTTTCTATTAGTAAAATTACAATTCCTTCAAAATGCCTTCAATGATTTATTCTCACAATAAGTTGAAGATAGTTTAGAAGAAATGATGCCCTATTAGTTTGAATTAATTTCCATGGTGCCTTGTCGTGTTTGTTGGTATGTCTTCTTTTTTTATTTTCTTGCAATTGAATTTTCAATTTCTTCTCCCCTTTCAAAAGAAATTGATGATCCACATGTAGTATTTTAAAAAAAAATCTTTTGTTCAAAATTGAAGACCCATACATAGTATTTTTTTAAGAAACCTTTTTTTTAAAATTGAAGAAATTTTTTTGGAGGAAATATTTGGCAAAGTATTCATCCATTTTTATTGAATGAAATTGTTGAAATGCTACAAAATTTTACAACAATATCATTGTTTTTTAGATGAATGCATATACTTTTTAAGTTTTTTTACATGCACTCTTATATGTCTAAAATTTGTTTTCATTTTTTATAATTAAAAACATCTCAATGAACTTTATAACATTTTTTAAAGAATTTTAATTTTTAAAAATTATAGAAATTACAAAAATAATTAAAATAGTATAATTTTTTATTTATAGAAAATGGATATAATAGTAACAAACATTGTGATATAATTGGTATTTTACTTAAGCTCACACCAAGAAAAATTTGATAGAAAAAAAAATTCAAAAGCGGTGCTATCTTCAAAGTGTCACAAAATTTCAAATTTGAAAAATTTGAAAAAATAAAAATGGAATATAAAATAGATTATTGGAGCTACTTTTTCTTAATTAAGCCTAAAAACATTTAAATCAAAAAATATGTAAAAAAATTCAAGTTTGACTTATAAAATGCTTGTCAGGCTTGCACGGTTCTTTAAACCTTGAAGGACTTGACCCCCCAATGACTAAAGTAGTCACCAAGACTACTACTTTGATTATTGGACCAATTGTTGCATTCATTGTTTCTACAGTGAACAATGTGGTCATCCATTGACCATTTTCCAATCTCAGTGTCCTTCAAGGGTAAAGGATTAAGGTGTCTGCTTGCAAGTAAGGTGGCCCCCCATTGTGCCATTGCCACAAAATCGTCATCATCACACACTGAATTGTACATCTCCAAAGTCAAAACTTCTACCCAAAAAAACTTTGACCCTTCATAACCTTTGCATACGGTATCCAAATGTTATGTTCTTTGATGTGTTGGAACCCCATTTCAGTTGTGCATAAAAAAATCTAAGAAAATTTTCCCAGTCTAATAATAGTAAGTAGGCGCAGTTGCAAAAAAGTGGCGGCAATCCCGGCTGCGGCCGTGCAGCGAGGCTCGTACTTTGGGCCCGACTTTCCCGCATGAATCACGTACAGTACGGCTCCCTCGCACCGCTGGAACAAGCGACTTTCTCCCGAACCTCGCCGTCCAAACCACTAAACAAACCCCAACGCCAGCCTGCCTGCAATTGCTTCCGCAATTGCGCTTGCACCTATCCGGCACGAATTCAACGTTCCCATCACAAAGCATTTCTGGAACTAACGAACTCTTCAATCTTCGCACCCCATGGGCACCGTCAAGATCCCCAGTTGCACTCGAAAACCGCACAATCCTCCACCATCGATGCACACTTCCATTGCGCCCCCAAATCAAAGCTGGCACCCACGTGAACTGTGCTTCCTCAACATCACTCCGATTCACTCCAACTCATGAATACGATACCCGAATCTCACGTGGGCCCGTGCTCGCCTGCTCGGGGCGGGATCTCGGGGTGGGTTGTTGGAACCCACCGCAACGAACAAACGGATTGATCACGAACTTATTAGCATTCTCATCGATCAGGTCGTGAGCAGCGCCAGGACATCAACAGTAGTGGACTGCTAGCTAGGGAGGACCGACGGTCCAGGAGTTGACGAATAGAATCGGGCGCTTTTCCACGGGATTGGTAGCCCTGGAACTAGTCTAGCTGACGACTTTAGAAGAATCTAGTGCTGCCTGAGGGTGTACTACTGTCCCGTTCCAAGCTTTGTGCAGAGAAAGATCTGTTTGGGTCCCAAGAGTTGGTTGGGTGCCGGGAGGATGAGGCGAGTGCGGGAGTGGCGCTGCAGCTTTTGTTGCTGCGAGTGAACTTGGTGCATGCCCAGCTTGGTGTGACGTTTGTGGAGGGGAGCGATGGCGGGGGAGGGGAGTGAGAAGTCGTTGGAGCAGACACCCACATGGGCTGTCGCGGCGGTGTGCGCGGTGTTCGTGATTGCGTCGTTGGTGGTGGAGCGCATCTTGAAGTACTTGGGAAACGTAGGAAGACTGACGGGTTCTCTTGGGTTTCTCGTTGAGAATTTGGGGCTAGGTTTATGTTTTTTGTTTTTTTGGTGGCGCATTCCTTGGGTTTGCTCCTCACGAGTGATGGAAGGAACTCACAAAGTTTCAAATTTATGTACTGGAAGAGCTCGGAAGCTGTGAGAACTATAGTGACTTCTTACAGCGTTTCCTCTTCTGTTGGTTGGAGTGACAATTGTTGCGGATTGGAGACTTTTGCGATTCGCGCCGTGAATTTGAGTATTCTAGTAGTCAGTCCCGTGAAATTACAACTGTGTTTGTATCGTTAGTTCCGTGAAATTTCAACTGATTGTGTTCGAATTGTTAGAACCGTGAAATTTCAACTGAGTGTGTTATAATTGTTAGTCCCGTGAAATTACAACTCTGTTTGAATCGTTAGTCCCGTGAAAGTTCAAGAGATTGGTACTTTTTCAGGCGCTCTTTTGGAACCTCGGTCTTGGTTATTAGTGCTCTCTGCAATTGAATGTCACGATTTTGTTTCTTTGAATCGCACCGTTTTGACGAATTTTGTGATCCCTGTAGTCAGTTGTCACAGTGCCTAGTTTTTTATATTTGTACTTTGTTGTGCTTTGGGTGACCCAGTTATATCATTTTCACTAATTGTTGCGTCGTGTGCAGTACTTGAGGGGCTCAAAGCAGAAGCAGTTGTTACACACACTGGAGATAATCAAGGATGGTAAGTGCTTGAATTCTACTCTCCTGTTATTCTACTCTCTCATGAATTCAACTGTTCAACTATTTCTAGATTGAGTTCTGAACTAATTTGATTTCTACAGGAACCAAGAAGCCCAAATTGGGCCTCGTGAGTTTTTCAACAGCTCTGTGAACTTTGTTTGGTCAAATTTCAATGTTTTCAAATTTTTCAAATATTTTTAACCCAAGAAAGGAATATTCTTCAGTGATTCAGGTGTTTTTGAAAAGTGTCCCTATCTGAATCACTCGTTTCACAATATGATTGATCAATTGAACTGGTTTAGACAGTTTAATACTAAGTACCATCTTCGAATACTTATTCGGATTATTTTAGGTGTAGCGACCTTGATGGCCAGTTGTTTGACTTTGTTGCATTTGTGTTCATCGATTGTGTGTGCACAGAGCTGATGCTTCTGGGGTTCATTTCACTGTCTCTCACGGTCTTCCAGTCGAAGATCGCCTCCATTTGCATGCCAGAGCGACTCAACTCGATTATGCTCCCGTGCAAGTACCGACCTGTCGTGGAAGCGGAAGCTGCAGCTCCTGCAGAAGCAGGGGCTCACAGGCGCCTCCTCTCTTCCGGGGGAGCTGTGACGTGCCCTGCGGTACTGATCATGCCGTAATCCACCCATTTGCCTCTTCGTTAAGCAATTCTAATGCATGCAATTTCATGCTTGATACAATAGTTTTAGTCTTGTAGAAGTATTGCCGTGTTGCCCTAATCCACCAATTGGCCTCTTCGTTAAGCTCTCTCAATGCAATTTCATGCTTGCTGATGGTTATTATCTACTAGCTTTACTGCCCTGTTTCTCTAATCCAGCAATTTACATCTTCATTAACCACTCTTAGTGCAATTTCATGCTTCCTGCTATTTGTGCTGTAGTAGTCGTATTGCGCTATTGCCCGAATCCAACAATTTTGCTTCTTCATTGGGCTCTGTCAATGCAAATTTATGCTTATTGATTTTCATATTCTAGTTACCGTACTGCCCTGCTTCTTTATTCCATCAATTTGCATCTTCGGTAAACACTTGTACGCTTTGCCGATGGTTTTACTCTAGTAGCCGTTCCGCCCTTTGCCCTAATCCAGTAATTGGCCGCACTCCCGACGCAGTTTTATGCGTGCTACTGATGGGTTTGCTTGAATTGACTGGTGCAGGGAAAAGTGCAACTTATATCGGCGGAGGGTCTCCACCAACTGCATATTTTCATCTTTGTGATGGCTATTGTGCACGTGATTTACAGTGCAATCACAGTGCTCGTTGGTTTATGGCAAGTAAGTCCACTCTTGTTTCCTTCTTGGGTCTCTATTGAGCTCGGGGTCGCTGTTTATGAATTGGATTTTTACTTCAGGGGATCCTCATACATTACAAACTCTGCCGAGAAAAGCAAGTACTGTAACTAGTGGGAGGTTTTACAATTGTCACAGCACTGTTTTGACAAACTCTCGCACGAATTGAATGACCTTGAATTCATACTACTCTCGAGAAAAAAGACTGTTTTGAGACTTTTCTCCAGGGGGGTTTCTTCTCACCTTGGGAGGATTGAATCAACAGGTGCACAGATGGAAGAGATGGGAGATGCAGGCAACAGATTCACAGACGGAAGATAAATGTTTCAATAAAGGTGAGTGGTTTGCGGGGGTCATCTCCTCCTTTGAGTTTTTTTTTAAGGAAGCTGTCTGTCTATGGTTCAACAATGGTTACAAATGCATTAAGATAGACGGTCTCAAAACAGTTTGCGCTCTAAATGCGTCCTCGAATGCAGAGCTGCACGTTCCATTCTAACATTCTTCAATGTAGTAATTTGTTTATCTTTTGAAAAGAAATTTACTGAAAAATTGTTTAAAGGTGTTCAAGCCTTCACTACAAAATAGTTCAATAAAAGAGCCAGGTAGGAATTTCTTGGGTTTGGGTATTGATTGGGTTCCGGGGTTTGAGTGATTTGTGTGCAGCCTTGGCCGGAAAGCATGTCGTTGGTGATTACCTCTCATGCCGACTACGTCGCAATTGCTTGCAACCCTCAAGAACTGGGCTGCACATTAATGGCTACTTGGTATGTGTTCCGACAACGCACCACGAAAACATGATTTTCAATGCAGCCACCTTCATTCCATCTATTCGTTGGATTTGGAGGTGAATTTGTTTGCTTTCTATCAAAGGAGGGCAAGTCCGTTCTTTTTTTTTTTTTCAGCTTGCATTTCAGAGCAAGTTGCAATCGGTTGTCCTTGCTGTCGACTTGATTCGAAAGATTGTCATTCATTGACCGTGCGTGCACATTCAAGCTTTATCTAACTTGTTGTTGTTATTGTTGTTGTCTCTGTTGTGTCTACAGTACAGCTTTTTCCGACAGTTTGGAAAGCCTATTTATAAATCCGATTACTTGTGTCTACGCTTAGGTTTCATTGAGGTGCGTTGGTCTTATTATTTCATTCTTTTCTGGATCTTAAATTACATTTACTTCATCATCTTCATGCTCGTCATGCAATCAACAAGTTCACTCAATTGAAGATTCATGCTTTGATTCAATTGTCGGGGCTTATTCTGAACTGCAGTTGTGGCTGTTTCTGCAGCATCATAAACTCAAACCAAACTTTGACTTCCACAGCTACATCAGGCGGACCATAGAAAAAGACTTTCAGCATGTGGTGGGCATCAGGTGATTATAGAGACATTGGCTGTTGATGGAATATGCCAAGTGGACCAGTAGTCAATGCACATGTGTCAATTTTTCTTTTGGTTGTAGAGGGAGAGAAGCTTATAATTCAATCAGAGGCTAAAAATTAAAAAATTAAAAAAAATTAAAAAAATATTACACTTTTGATTCGAGAATACTACATCCAATTAACTCTCAGTTCTTGAAGAAGATCATCTTCTATTATGCTAGATTGTGATCCATGATATAAAAGTACACATCACTGTTTTGGGTGTTCGTAAAACTCCACTAGCGAATTTATCCTTTCGTTTTCCATGTTTAATCGGTTCTCCTCATTGTTACTTTTGGTTCATGCTTCTCGTTTCATAATTATTAGGAAATCTCTTGAAAATCGACTCTTTTTATTTTTTATTTTTTAAATCTAGTATTGTATTTGCACCCAGAATCAACACTTCATTCAACACCTACATTTCGATTGAAAACATTGATTATATGAGATGTATAAAATAGAAACACGAGAGTCTACAGTAGTGTTGGCTTGGTTTTAATCGTATTTGGTTGTTGTGTTGACAGCGGTTATTTGTGGGCATTTGTTTGCATCTACCTCCTTCTTGATATCAATGGTGGGTTGATCCTTTCCTTCCTTCCTTCCTTCTTCTTCTTCTTCCTCGTCATAAAACCATTTCAATTTTTTTTTCTTCGTCCTGTTTCATAAGCGACTCGCATTGAATTTCCTTTTTTACGTCATTTCACTTGAATGTCCAACGCAGACCGACCGCACTTTTGATCTAATTCTTGATTGCAACTGTATCTTAATGGATGGCTTTTCCGAATTGCAGGCTGGTACAGCTACTTCTGGTTGGCCTTTGTGCCTACAATCGTGAGTTGAATCCATCTTCTTCCTCCTACTGAAGTTATTGGGTGACCCGAGATTGATCATTCACAACAGGATGTTCAGTAAAATTCAATTGTTTCCGCAACTTTCATATAAAAAAAAATGGGAAGAAAATCGTGCGGACCCACAGGGAGACTAATGAATGAGAGATAATAGTTTCCTTGAATCACGTTCTCTAAAGTTCATGAACCCAATTGAGATTATTGCTGTAAGTGAAGCTCCGTTTTAGTTCAATTCAAGGCATTGATGTTTATCAATCATGTACCTGCTGCTTGGGTTTTAAAGATGTTTCTGGGGACCATTTTGTTGTTGTTGTTGTGTTTCTGGGGATGAGAACAGATGGTGTTGCTGGTTGGAGCCAAGCTTCAGCTCATCGTCACATGCCTGGCTCGGGAAGTACGATCCAATGTCGAGGTCCACCCAACTTGCAAAAACATCCGACTATGCCAAAAACAGGACTTGAAGAAAATGGCGTCGGTGACGCCGCGAGATGAACTCTTTTGGTTCCGTTCTCCCCGACTCTTGCTTTATCTTGTTCACTTCATCCTTTTCCAGGTACCATTCATTCTTGGGTGGATTCATTTTGTGATTGGAATCTTAAGTTTGTAATATGAAATTTGAAAAGCTGCCTGGTATCAATGTGTGTGTTTATTTTTATTTTAAAAAAAACTAGAGGTCATCACACTTGGAAGTCAACAACACAACTAGTTGAATGTAAAAAAACAAACTTATATATATATATATATATATATATATATATATATATATTTTTTTTTTTTTTTTTTTTTTAAACTCTACTTGCTTTTGTTGCACAATCATTTTCAAGTTGAATGATTTCTTCGTGAAGTTTTTTTGTGATTCTTCAATTATATCTAATTTTTATATCTAATTGCATTTGGTTTTTTTCCCAGAATGCCTTTGAACTTGCGTTCTTCTTCTGGACCTTGGTAAGTCAGTTCCTACTTCTTTTTTTAATTTTTTTTTAATTACAGGAACAAAAAAAAACTTATTATTGTTAGATTACATTTACTGTAGGTTATTAATAGCTTCGGCACTTAATTTATTTGCCTACTATTTTTTTCTTTCTTTGAGTGTGTGTTACATATGTTTTTTTCAAATGTTTTTATTTTATTTTTATTGAATCACAATATGACACATGACCAATATTCTCTTAAAAGATTAAAAAAAATTCGATTTTTTTTGCTGCCAAGCTGCTAGTAAAGTATGCGGTAGTCTCTGATGATGAGGCTTGCTTTTAAAAACTAATTTTTTTCATCCCATTTCATTGAATGTCAAGTATTGATTCTAAACAAAAGCTTGTCATTCTTAATTTGTCATTTGTATTGCAGTTCACCTACGGATACAGATCGTGCTTGGTGGGGCCCACGTGGATGGTCATTGTACGCATTCTAGTTGGGTATGTTATAAATGATGTTCATTTCGCGTGTCCCTCCATTATATCTTCGTACCCTATCACCAATTTTCAAACTCCACGAGGGGTATGGGATGGGTATTTTAAGTTTTTTTGTTGATTGAAATTTCAACAATCGTTGTTCTTTTGAATTGAATTGAATTGGGTTTTGTTGCTTTAAGAACTTGATTTATTGATTGATTCTTGCTTTAAAATACATGGTTTGCTAGAATAATAACCCACCATCTTTTTCTTTTTTTTCCCCCTTGTGTTTATGGCTTGGAGCTTACTGTTTTTACATGGAGTGCAGATTTTTTATCCAGATCCTATGTAGTGCTAGTACTTTGCCCCTTTACGCTCTTGTCACTCAGGTATTTAAACCCTATCTTGCCACTCTAATATTTCAACATACTATTTCTCATGGGGTACGTTTGAACAAGGGGGGTATTTTTAAGGTATCCCCCAAGAAGAGTAGACAACCTACTTGTGATGTTAGGGACTAGTCAATACATTCTTACCAAATATAACTCTAAATTTTTTTATGCTTTATAATTACAAAACTTGAAATTTTTGATTGTGGGAAGCACATTAGATCTAAAGGACTTTGAATAGGTACAAGAAAACTTAAATTCAAACATTGGACAATGAAAATAAATCCCTTCGTAAGCACACTCTAAAAAACAAATAAATAATTATAGAGGTGTTGGCAAATCATGCTTATCAGTAGTCATCTCTTGTTACTGCAGTTGGGTACCCACATGAAGTTTTCTATATTCCAATCTGAGTCAACAGGTGCGGCGCTTCGTGGTTGGGCCAAAACTGCGAAGAAAAAGCACAACGAGCCCAACCACGTCCATAGCCCTCTTGGCTCGCCACACGACTCGAGTCATGACTCGAGCTCTACTACCACTACCACAACTACCGGTAGTAGTCAAGACTCGAGACCGCTGCATGTCCATGATGTGGGTCACATGAAACCACATATTGGCATCCTTGGTCTCACCAAGGCTCTTGATGGGCATGGGCACCCAGTTGACATTCCATCGGGTGTGAAATTGCACGGAGATAATGGACATGCCCATGGAAATGGCATTCCACATTACATACATCCACATGGACAACCGCCATCGCTTCAAACACGTGGTAAGTGTTGCAATCCACCATGAAATTGAAGCTTCTTAATTAGCCCTTAAACGTTGAAGGGGTGACCCTTGAAACCATCCTTTTCTATCACTA
This sequence comes from Pseudoscleropodium purum, assembly GCA_963969395.1. Classification (NCBI taxonomy): domain Eukaryota; kingdom Viridiplantae; phylum Streptophyta; class Bryopsida; order Hypnales; family Brachytheciaceae; genus Pseudoscleropodium; species Pseudoscleropodium purum. Next base: position 10,180,327 of record OZ017802.1, read on the forward strand.
GGAAGCACTAGCCTCCAAAATTGCAAAAGCTCTCATTAGAAGTCAAACTATTTGTAGGAGATCTTCCCTTTCCAAAACAAATTTCAAGGATGAATACTTGCACTTCTGTCCTACACAATTTGATTCCTTGTCATCCATCAAACACAAAACGTCCGTCTCAGTGTTCAAGGGTTAAAGCCCAAATCTCTCTTACTATTAAAAACCTCAATCATTCTTTTCTTGCTTCTATGTTCAAGGAAAATCGCCAGTTAGTTCATTGTTAGCAAGTAGAATAGAATTGAAGAAAAAAAAACACCCACCCATCCAATTGCAATTTGAAAACATTAAAAACATGATTTTGTAAGCGATTCTCTATAGCCCATATGTGTCTAGTTCAGATTAGTTTTTTTTTCCTCTTAAACACATGGACAAATTCCATTGATAAGGAAAGAGTACACAAAACCAGAGGAACCAGTCCACAACACAAATATTTTCATTTTCTAAGACACTTTGAAATTAAAAAAGCAAAAAAAGCAAAAAAAAGAAGCTATGTCTTGTTCAGTCTCATAACCACACTAAGTTAATATTTTTTTTAAAAAGCTTTGCTGCAGCATTCTTTCTGAAAGACAATGGACGCTGTTGTTGTGGCTGTGACTTCAGATGAATTCCATACTGTAGAAATTGGGGAGCCTGCTGCTGCCACTGCCGAGGAGAGGTCGGAAAGAAAAGACGAAGATCAGAAACCCCAAGTGTGAGGAAACTAAAGATTGAGGAAAATAATGTTTCATTTTTCTTTTTCATTTTTCTTTTTGTTTTTCTTTGTTCTTTTTTCTTTTCTCCTTCAGAAGCTTCAACATGTGAGCACACAACACAGTACTACTGTAAAGCTTTACTAAGCTTAGTTGTGCAGAACGACTTGGAAAGCAAAATTAAAAAAGCAGTGTGTTATTAATTGAGAAAATGTGCATTAATCTTATTAACTACCGCAGCTTACGCAGTTTGAGTTTTGTGTGAACCAAGATGAGCAAGCTTCTCTTTCAGTTTCATTCACACTCTGATAAGTTACTTAGGCATGCATATTAGATTACCGACCTTGTAATAAAAAAATAAAAATAAAAATAAAAACAATACCAGTAGATGGTAATAGAGTGGAAAATATTGATTGAAACAGTTGATGAAATTTAACTTTGGTTTGAATGTGGTTTTTGAATGGGTGTGAAAATTTTGATTTGTTTTTGTTTGGGTGCTTGGACTCCACGTTTGCTTACTTGTTGGGATTCAATCCAAAAGTTGTATCTGTACCGACGAAGCAAACTTCTAGTTGGTTGGTTTGTGTTCTTGTTGTTGACTTTGAATTTGAAATGGGATTGTACTTAGTACCACGATTATTGGATCTTGTTTCTTATGGATTGATCGTAGTTTCTCGAGCCCATAAATGACACGGTGGATGTTTTGTGTTTGATGAATGATAGAGAATCCTTATGATTGAGTGTGTAGGACAGAAGTGCAACTATTCATCTTTGGAATTTTGGTTGTGAAAAGGGGAGATCTTCTAAAGTAGTTTGACTTCCAATGAGTGCTTTTGCATTTTTTTTTTAAGTCAATGATTCTTGCAATATTAAGAAGGATGATCTCCACGATCATTAGTCCATCCTTTGAAGTCTAGGATTCAACAACCTCATTAATTTGTATCCAATTTGTAGATCTCACGACAAACAAATCAAATGGATGTTATCCACTAGTAGGAAGAGAAGCTCATTTCATAATGCATGAAATAACAATAAAAAACAAACACCAAGTATGGTGTATTCCTTTGTCCCACCAAAAACCTCCAAAGATTTTAGTTGTGAGGATTAACTTTATGTTTAGTCTTTGTGCCAATGATATGTGCATTCAAACAACCGTTTTCATCCCCCTAAAATCTATATAAATTCTATAGCTAAGGTGCCTTTGTTTTGGCACCCCAAATTTGTATGGAAAGTATTATATTTGAGCATAGCTTACAAATGTTGCCGATGTGTATTAATGATTATTTAGAAAATGGTGAAGAGAATGGGATCTTAAAAATTCTCTCCCCAATCCAAATACCATAATTTCTATGAATTAAGGCTCCTTTCAATTTAGAACATCTTGAATGGAAGCTTGCCCATGTATAGTTAGACTGAAATACAAATATATTCTTACTATAGTAAAATTGTAGAAGGACCTCCTTGCATTTCCATTTAAGAATGTTATATTGACTACAATAATTGTTGGCAAACTACCCTGTTGATTGGATTGTGTCTTTCCAATGTTAAACCCTAAGTGGTCCCATGAACACAAATTATCTATGAAAACCTTGGAAATTGCAAGTAAAACCCATTCCCTAACTTACATTATATAAAATTCAGAAAAAATCACCTACAATTTCAAATTCTGAAATCATTGGTAAGAAGATTTCAAAGTACTCTAGCCAAAATAAGATAAGCAAATTCCTTATCGCCATTGTAGTCTAATTTGAAACCTCACTTTTGGATCTAATTTAGTTCTATTGCATTCTAATGTAGTTTATATTGCAACAAGTGTGCACTTGGAACTCAAAGTCTTAGAATTGTATTAGAAAGTAATCATTTAATGAATTCAATCAACTCACTTATATTGCTTCTATAGAGTTATGGCAAAGGTTCATTCATTGTTTCATTGTACTAACTAAGGGATCTGGTGCTTTGGGATTTTCATTGGAACCATGAAGGTAGAAATAAGAGAACTACATTAGTATCCAAAAGGACAAGAGGGTGAATGTAAGAAAGATTGACCATTTTGTGTAGCGTTTTCCACATTACTACACAACACTCATGATTTTTTGGGGAATACTTTAAAATTAGGAATTTTTTTTTTAATATGTTTAATGTTTACACCTTTAAAGAAAAGGTACCTTAGGAAGGAAAAGCATAGGAAATTTTTTTAAGTAGGAGAACTAGAAAAGTGCAAAATCTTATGAAAATAAATACTTTGATGTTTTAATTTGTAAGAAATAGGAAAAACAATTTTCAAAGAAAATGAAAATTGGCCATTTGGGAAGACTTCATCGTAAAGAGATTTCACCAAAAGAATCATCTTGAAACCATTTTCAATGTTTAGAATTGCACTCACAAGGGAGCCCTATTTTCATGAATGTAGAGGACATAAAATTAGAATGTTTTTTAAAATTCTTTTGGGTAAGCACATGTCTCTCTAGTGTAGGTGTAGTCTACAAAATGTTAGCTCTAAATCATTAATTTTGGATAGTCCCCACTACTAAAAATTCCTAAACTACAAAGTATGACAAATTAGCTAAATTGAAATTTAAATATAAAATGATTTTTGATAATTTATGAAAAATAAGTTCTCTAATAATTGTCTAGTTTTTTATCTTAAAAAAAAATTAAAGTACATTGACTTCAATGTGCAAAAGTCATAGCCAATGATAATTCAAAAACCTCAAGTGTGACTAAAAACAAAAGACTAGTCTTTCTTGCATTCACCCAAGAATAGTCCCTCCTTAGGATCCCCAGTAGGAAGCTATATGTTTTGGCTTTGATCACCTCCAATGTATACTTTTTCATCAAATTTTTTATTGACCAAAATAAATGTTAAAGAATCTTGGATTAGTCATACTTATGCAAAAAGATATCTATGGATCCAATAACCAAAACTCTATGCACTTACTAAATGGTCCATAATAGGCTTCCTACCTCCTTACATAGTGTGTTGTATTGGGTCTATTTGCAGCATGCCTTTAGCTTCGTACAAAAAATAAATTATTACATAGTGTGTTGTATTGGATACTCTAAAATAACCTTGTTTCCTAGCTACCAAATTTTATTGAAGTAGCCCTCTTCTTCTAGTCTCTTGGCTGATTTTCTTTGTTCAATCTAGTACATAGGTGGAACCCAACAACAACATTAAGAAAGACTTCAATATACTCCGGAATACAAAATAATTGGTAGGGCTTTGAAATCAAATGTACATTTGAATCTATAAGGTTGCAATTAATCTAATGGAATGTATTTCACTTCATTTCTCATCCAACTTTCAAAGTTGGATCAAAACCATCCTGATCAATTTTCAACCTCCATATCTCTTATTCTATACCTCTAGTATTTGAATTGATTAAAAAATTGAATCTATACAAGATGCAATTCGATGAGGTTATGATGGTGGAACATACCTCCAAGGTCTAATAAATACACCTCCTTAGGAACATGAGAAACAGAAAACATGTTCAGCATTTCCTCCTTGCTTCTTATTGCTGCTTCGAGAGTCGGTGTACAATGACAAACTTATTCCCCCAGCCCTAAGAAGCTGAAGGCACGCTGCTGTGCTGTACAGGTCTACAAACTACAACTACTGCTACCATGCATTCCATCTCTCTCTCTCTCTGACTCGGTCTTCAAGGGCCAAAGACCCCGTGCGTCACCCTTGTTGACGCCGCTAAACTCTTGAATAAGTTCATCCACATGGAGGCACACCTCTTGAATGAAAGGCCGCGATTCCACTGATGGATTCACCATCCGTTGGACAAAACTGTGGAGGGATTCTGGGTACGGTGGGCTTGGCCCTGGAGGCCATTTCACGAACCCGCTTATTATAGCCAGATGCAAGCTTCCCCCTTGCTCATTCAGAGCATACTCAAAAGGGGACATACCATACCTGATTGAAACAACGTTGCATTGAAACAACATTATTAAAAAAAGATATAAAAGGAAGCTGGGACTATGAGAAACTTGCAAAAACGTGTCTTACACTTTCTAAGCTAAGAAAGCTACCATTGTTAGATCATTACATAGTTGCTGAGTTGCTGCATTGAACCATGTACAACAACTCAAATTGAAGTACTTCTAGACTAATCCATATCTAGAAATACAACAGGGCATAATTTGACTAGATTTAGTTCAATTTGAGCTGCCTTGCAAGACAAAAGTTAGAGGTCTCAATCTCATGGTGAGCTATACTATCAACGAAAAATCTCTGCATGAAAAGGGAGGCACACTTACATAATAGCGTAGAGTGTGCACCCAAGAGCCCAAATATCGGTGCGCTCGTCTAAGAGCGTTTCGCTAGGGGTGTCCCATAGCTCGGGTGCCCTAAATGGGGCTGTGCAATGCTGTGAGGCCCATTCCTGCCCACCACAATACACAAGGTATCAACAACAGAGGATGTTCTCCACTTCCCTATTCAAATTTTGATTACGAGCAAACCTTCTTAAAACATGGAAACACAGTAGGATCCTTTGTGAATGTGGTACCTGCACAACCATTGCCTCCTTTCGAGAATGGATTTGCTTTCGAGCAGGGCTGGCACTGCCAAAGTCCATAATCACTGCTACCGGCGGTTTGTTCCGCGGTAAGCTAAGAAGCACGTTTCCAGGTTTCATGTCATAGTGAGCATACGGCGGATCATGAGTGTGCATGTGCTTCAATCCTGCACATATCTGTCATAGATCAACTTGTTACAGAAAACTGTCCAGTTGGAGATAAATAACATGAAATTAATGGCCAGACATAGAGAAGATACAAATGAGCATTGATTGCATCACAACAAGCAAACAAACAAACAAACAAACAAAGAGCGAGCGAACATTCTGCATCCTACAGCAAATGTTTGCACTTTGGTCTAATAACAAATGCAGAAATTGGTGGAACAGACAATACATACCTGCTTGAATATATATAAGACAGTGATAGTCGGAAAAAACTTCTTTTCTGACTGCATGCGAGTCAAGTGGTCAAGGAGTGTCCCATCCCGGTGAAATGGGAACAGCAAGTAAGCCTCCTGACTCCCTGGTATTTCATTCTGTACTCCATCATCACAAAAACTCTGAATATTTCATAGATAATTCATGTGAAGAATTGTTCATAAATCGGATTTGAACATAATTTTCTCCCTCCAAGTAAACAAAAGAGACGAAATCGTTCATAGCGTACTTTGACAGAGATGACATCCGAATCTAAAAGGTGGAGCAAATTGGGATGGTCGAATAGTTTTGAGACTTCAATCTCCTGTTTCACCAACACCCGCTGCTCCTCGGACTGAATCAGGAACTTCTTTATCGCATACATTCCATCTTCTGTTGTCATATTCAGAGAATGGACGATTCAGAACAAGTACACAACCAGAGTACTAGATCCATTGACAACTATGTTATAGCAACCCGGAAAGCCATATCAACGACGCCACATGGCATGCCTAATGGCAGTAACGAAGACAAAGCACGGAGAGGATAGGTATTAGTAGTAAAGAGGCCTTTCTGTGCAGCCCCGGCGATCTGGAGGGTATGAGGCAGGTTGCCAGGTCCTATCAGAAGTCTCAAGGACCCCAGTATACTTACAAAAACCCAAAGGCCAATGAGATCAACCTCGACGGGTCGCTCCTTCACAAATTTCGATCATTCACTAATTGGGACAGGCCGTACAATCATTCCAGTATGATCAAAACCCTACTCATAGGATTTGTGATATACGAGGGTCTTCAAAAGAGCACCTAAAGTTGGAATAGGAGTGTTCATCTGTGGGGGTCATCAAAGAATTGGGCTTGGAGAAAGAACCTCTATAGAATCCTTCTCTAGGTCCTCTGTATGCAAACCAGCCAACAGAAGCATGCGAAAATAATTGGAATATTTAATAAACGTCTAAATCTCCAAGAACTTCTCAGCTGAAATCGCTGATATCCCAACCACGGGTGATTCTACACAAAGGTCTTGCCCATCACATATCAATAAGCAAGACCAAAAGGATTTGAATATATAAAAGAAACCAGTAAATTTGAAAACCGCTACTTCAGAATCACTGGTATAAGTTCAAAACAATATCACATTAAATGAAAATCTCAGAGGAGAATATCAAATAAATTTTGACGTACTTGCGTAACCCTTAACCCACCCCCACCCCCCAGTGTTGCCACCTTCCTCAAAAACGCCGAAAATTCTTCCAGGCCCCAAAATCCCTTACCGTGACCCAACCAAACGAAAAAAAGTGTCGGTAGTGAAGATGCAACAGTAGGGATTTGGAGTCAGAAAACCAAAGGAATGGACAGAGAGAGAGAGAGAGAGAGAGGAAGCGAAACCCTAAAACACACCAGAGCGCAATGGATCTTCAGGCTTCTCGTCCACTTCTTTGACCAGATAAACAAATGCAAATCCTCCTTCCCCGACCTGGCGTTGAATCCGAAACCGTCTCTCTCCAATGAAAACCTCCCCACCTCCACCGCTGACAGCTGCAGTCAGAGCGTTCAGCCCCGACCATGTGCACCCCATGACCCCTCTTCTCTCAAGCTCTCTCTTCACAGAACTCCCAAACCGTTCTAACGAGGAAACCCCGCAATCTTGGATTGAGCGCAATGTGGAGCCTTCAGCAACCAAGTCACGCCATCGGTGCCACTCCAAGGACTTCAAATTCGAGAACATGGTCCAGCAATCATCCTGTTTTCGCAAAATCGATTCAGAGTCAAAAGCGCAGAGTCAAAATCGATTCAGAGATTTAGATCACAGACGACGATTGATTTGAAAGTTGGGGACGTGGCAAAGGGGAAGATCTAAGAACGGCACTCAACGTCTGGGCTTGAGCAAAGACTAAAACTGGGTATTGAATTTTTTTGTGGAAATGAACCAAGAGAATGAGGTGACCCGTTGAAGTGGACCGCAAGAAACGCTGGATTCTGAAAAGAATATTACAGTACCTGATGTTACGGTTTGTTTGTTTCGCTTTGCTTTGCTTCGCTGCGCGTTATATTGGTGTCTGCCTGTTACCGCGTTGCCACGAGCATGGCGTGTGAGCAGGTGGAAGCCCTAATCATGAATCCGATGATATGAGCAAAATCAAACCCGGAAGGAAATCAAATGGAGAACACTGAATGCGAAATCGAAAGCAAGATTTGAAAGAGATGCAAGAGATTCGAGATTTGGAGATGCATTGCGAGCAGAGGTTTGCGACTTCGCGGGGTTTGTTTTCTCCGAGGAACAGAGCTCGGTCGCCGACTTGCGGTCGGCTATGCGTGGTGTCCGACTGGAGGTTGGGAGGGAGGGACTTCGTTCTCCCTGACTCAGCTCAGAATTTCAACTCCGAGTTGGCATTACTAGCTTTGTGGCTTGAGTAGCAATATGTTTCTTCTTTATTTATCTTATTTCTACTGGTTTTATGGATTTGGAAGTTGCCACAGCTGAAGTCACTTTCAATGAAGTAATATATGAATTTCTACATTTCTTGCAAGGTGAAGAACATGGATTTTAGCTTCTCTTTGAAGCAAACATTTTCACTTGTCTTATCTTAAGTCATTGTTTTTTATTGTTTTCGTTTTGTAAAAGAAGTTCTAATCTTTGGTATTTTGCAACTTTCTTGTTTTAGATATGAGTTCACTTACACTTTTAATTTGATCATCAAAGTTTGTTTGTTTATTTTGGAGGTATAGGTTTTAATATACACAATAGTTGGTATATGAGATGTTAAGATGTAGGGTACAAATATAATTGAAAAGTGCATTTATACTAATGTACTTTCACCAAATCACTTGTTAATAGATGACGATGACTTGTTTTTGTTGCCAAAATTGGTCTAGCAAAAGAGATTATTTCGCCATTTAAGCACTAAAATTGAAATTCAAAGGTCTACATTCACTTCCATCTTCTCCCTAACTATCGCCATAATAACTATTAGATTTCCATAACTCTCGCCATAATCATTGTTTGTTTTTCATAACTATCATCATAGCTTAGTCCTACCAAAAAAAATAAAAAGCCAAAGTAGCTCCTCCAAAACTACTTAGATCACCATCTTTATCCTATTGAGAAAAATATTTTGTCACCATTTTCTTTTTAAAAAAGAAAATGTAATCGCCCAAATAGGACTTTTCTAGATGTGAAAAAAAGCACTGACTTTGACCCCCTAAACTTGTACAAAGAATCTTTTCATTCATATTGTTACTAGAAGAGCTTAAAAAATCTCATGAAATAGAAAATAGAAAAATCTAAATATGGACATTAAACAATTAACCCTTGAACAATAGACTAGTCTCTATGGAAATCATCTATTTTGGTACTATTTGCATTTGGAGATTAAAAAAATGAAAAGTCACTCATTGGAAGTCATTTAAGCCATTGTAAAAAGACCTTCTCTCTTTCCACAAAATTTGGAGGATGAATAGTTGCACTTCTATTCTAAATAAAAAGATTATTTGTCATTCATTGACTAGAAAATGGTTGTAGTGTCATTTGTGGATTAAACACATGAAATTGTCTCCATCTCAAGGTGAGGAACATAGAAAATACTTCTCATTTTTTTAAAAACTTGTTGGTGGCTGAACAAATTTTCATAATTTGCTCACTAAGTCAATAACCAATTTTAGCAAAATTTGAATTGGCCACTACTTTTTTACCTTACTATGTAAATATTTGGAGATGTCTGTGTCATCCAACGTCTAAATCCATTGTAAGATGCTATCATTCTATATCTTGGTAAAGAACACTTCACTATACTTCACATGCCTTCAATTGTATCAGTATATGCTCCAATAACTTGGGACATTAGAGTGTCTTGAGTGGGACAATCTTGTAGATATATCTATGTTGTTGAAATCTTTGTGTATTATAACCCTTCCAATAGTCATTATGATCTTTGTCTTAGGTTGCACATACTTGAAAATCATTTCTTCTAGGATTATGGTGTCTCAATTTAGCACACATGCTTGAAAGCCCTTCTCACTACTTTGAGGGGTGCTATTATGTATGCCTAGCTAGGAGCATGAGCCCATGAACTTGTTATAGGTGTCTATATTATAAAAATCTTTTATGATTATAATGTAACTATATTATAAAAACCTATATTATAAGTGTTTATATTATAAGAACCTTCAATGGTTGTAAGATATCTACTTATATACATGCTCAAGGTTCACGCACTAGCATCATTGGCTCTTACAATGAATCTCAACAATCTTTTTTGGTTCATCCATTATTTCATATTATTCACCACTCATAACCTACATGCGCATTTTGCAACAATACATATACCAATCTATACTAGTATTGCTCTCTTTCATTTTTGCATCACTACAATGAAGCATTGCCTTGAGGGACCTTCTTACTCCAATGATACATGAAAATAAAAACATATTTAACAATGAAGTTTGAATCCTCAAACCAAGTACCTAATTTAGAACTTTTTGTCTTTCTACAATGTCTTTGTCCACAATGCCACTATCAATAGTCATACACTCTCCCCATAAAACTTCTACAATTACATCACAACCTATAATTTTAGGTAGCAGTTTTAAGATCATAAGAAAATTATAGACAACTATTCGGAGTGGAAGTGAGAGCAACAACTATGTGCATGTCAAGTTCCATAGCTACAAAAGAGAAGATTTTCTACCTTGAAAAGGTTTGAATACTTGAAGGTGCATACATTGAATATACATTGTTAGTGCAATGTAGAGATTGATAAGTGCCTTTTTAACCCTTAAAAGACACTGAACTATAAAGCCATCCATCAACCACTTTTTGACCTCAATTTCCTTTTAAAGGTTAAAGTTTCTTTCAAGTTCGAGATCCTTTGCCAACTCTATTTGGGACATTTTGAATCCACAATAACAACATCAAAATATGAAATGCCACACATAATAAGCATTGGAACGAAGGTAGACACAATTCTTTTAATAGAATGACATTTTCTACATCAAGAGAAAGTTGTAAGGTAGGAGGTTCTAAAAGCGTACAAGTTCTAGGAGCGTCCACCTTCTTAAATGTACAATGCATGTACATGTTTCTTTTTCGTAGCTTTCAGCCATGTACAAAAAGTGTACATTTTAGGAGGTGGATACTATTAGAGCCCTATGCCACTTTAGCTTCAAATTTTCATAACTAATTCCACAAAGCTCCAAAAAATATGAAACGACTTGGGTTAGATGCCAATTCTACTTATCTTTCAAGGAAAATTTAGGTGAAAAATATTTGAGGAAGTTTCACCTCCCCAAAAATCAGTTCCAGCTCTTAAGTGGTCGGTTGGTCAGTTTATGGACCTCCTCCCTTAATCACCCCTGATCAGAAAGCATCAAACCTCAGTCAAGTAATATGCCAGTCCACTTTCACATGAAAAAACCCAACTCCTCCTCAAAAGGTGACTAGGCCTGCACAAACTCTCCAAACTCTTCATCGTCATCAAACACTACCTCAGATTGTTCCGCATTTTTATGGGCACGATCAGTACCAGATTGTGAGCTGAAGGGAGCTTGTGAAGCTAAGGCCGAGTTGTTAGTACAAGGCTGGCTAGGTCGACGCCACTTCACTTGGCTGGATTCACCCAGAGACCTCGGAGATGCACAGTCCGGACCACATCGTAGAGTTCCCTGAGGCAGCAATTTCACTTTGGGACTCACGCTTCTTGTCGAGGCATCAGCGTGAACAGGCTCAACCATCTGCAAAATGGCAATGCAATCATGTCGGTGTCCTTTCCGACTTGCAATTCTCAGCATGTGACATGTAAATCAATTACACTTCAAATCTCAATAAGTAGACTTACTTGGGGAGTTACGGAGGGCGGATCTCTGCTTGAAGAGCAGAAAAGCTTTCTCTCATACTTGTCGCGAATCCATTTCTCGACTTGAAAATCTGGAGAGTCGGCATTCGGACGTTGGAAAATTGGAGGAGCATTTTCTGCAACAGTTGGCAATAGTGACTCTGAGCTCACTATAGAAATTGCACACAAAGTGGAATGCTAAACCTTAAAACCAAAAAACCTCACCAGATCGCAATAAATTAGGGTTTGGGGAGAAAATTGCTCCTATACTCCAGCGTTATCAATCAATTTCAGAAGAGCAATAGATATGTACCTTCCCAGTACGAATTCGCAACAATATTTCCTATGGAACTCATTCGATGCACCTCATCGGGGCTCCATCGATCCAACCCCACAGTCTTGGTGCGCGTCACGTGTGTTCCTATCGACCGATGGATTCCGTAACAGCGATTGCACAGGAAGACGGCCAAGGTGATGGAGGCAAATCGGGGGTAGCGCCCCCCGCAATCTGCACATGCGTCATTTCCTGGTCTCTTAAGCAAATTCCGCAACTCTTGCTCCATCTCTCGATCTACGCTAAGTTAGCGAACTCTGCATTCGTCCAGCCCCAAATATTTCCATGCTAACCTTTCCTCGACTCGCCATTTCTAAGGCACTCCACGTCAAAACAAACACCAGCAGCTCGAGCTGGCTGGATGCACATTTAATGACACTCACTTCACAATTTGGCGAAATTGCATCTGAAGAAGTCGCATTGAAACAGTAGAACAAAGATGCGTTTCTCAATGTGTGCAGCAGAAATCATGGCAACTGCAATTTCGAGAGCAATATCTGAAGATTCGTGTCTTAGGTTTTGAAAAATCTGTGGGACATTCGTCTTTCAGTGATACAAATGTGAGCTAATGCAGGTGATGTTCAGCTTCGGGAATGCAAACTTCGCATCGTCTCCATGCAAGTTACTCGGTAACCGTCCATTGCACATTCTTAAACCTCAAGGCAAAGGCAAGGCAAGGGTTTTGTCACGCGGAGTGAGCTTATGTGGAGTGGAAATAGAGGAGACAACTTCACTTGTTCTTGATGGGGATACCCAAAGGTTTATAATTCCTGAAATTTTTCAAGCCGGGTTGCTTTGGATGTTGTGACATGTTAGTCCAGTTGCAACTCTTGAAAGTGGTATGTTTAAAAAAAATTCGAAATTTTTTTTAAAATAGAAGAGATAATAGGAGCCATTCTCTATGAAGAAGGTGTGACTTTTTTTTCACCATAATATGAAGAATGACAATGGACATGGCTTTAGTTAATCTTCTCCATGGTTCTCAATCTACACATTCATTCTTTACCTCCACATGAGAAGGAAAAAACTTCTCAATCTTTAGAAAATGGGCCCTCTACAATTCAAAGATAGAGTGACTGCTAGGTCTTCATTCTTCAACCCCTAAGTGCCCCAATGCCCCAAATTTGGTCTTTTAGAATTAAAAAAAGAGTCCTTTTCCAAGAAATGGGGTTGTACTAGGCTCAAAATGGTCATAGTTGGTTATTATAGAGGTGCTCTCAAGAGCAATGAGTAGGAGACAAGTCGTAGAGCATTGGAGTATAATAGGCATATTGATTAGGGTGGAAGAAATTGGTATTGGAGGCATTTTCATAGAATTGTCTCGACTTGGTTCAATCCTTTTGCCTACTAGCCATGATCACTTGAATTCATGTCCCAATTTGACTATCTTCCTAATTTTGAAAAATTCTCAAAATGCGTATCTTGACAGATGTGAAATCATCCTAGTGTCTATTCAAATTTTAGCTGCAGTTGAGACCATGTCACTTTCTAGAGCAAGTGTGAAGTTTTGCAATACCCATTTGCTCGGCTCACTTTTGAAAATCAACACAACTTTGGCTCCTGTAGTTTCGAGATTTGTTTAGTGAAATGTTGTCAAACCTTGTCGGCACTTTATGCCCTGAAGCCTTTATAAATTTCAAGGGAGGAGTTCTATGCATCACCATGAGGAAGGAATAGTGGCATTCTGATTGATTCGTCGCACTACACACCTCAATTTTAGACGATATGGCTTAGGTGCTTAGGGGTTAAAGATTGAGAATGGTAAAAAGAAGCTATGACGATCACTATTACTTCCTATGAATCATAAATCTATTCATTATTGAAAATCTTGATTGCAAATTTGTTCATGAATTATAGGTGACTATAACAAGAGTTATTTTTGTTACATTGTTGGTTAGAGTACAATGCAATGTCAATCTAAAAAGACCTCCAAGCCTCCCTACTACTCAAGAATATTATGCAGTCACCTACTTAACCTTCAAAGATCTGCAAAGCCCAACTTTGGTTACAACATGATTTATTTTGTATATTTGACATAGAAGGCATACGCATGGATTGAGGTCTACACTAGTGATAGAAGTTTGCCTATTGGTATGTGTTGTACTAGATCCAAAGACATATGGCACTTCCAATTTAAATCATCATTGCAATTTGATGTTTTGGGGGTATAGATATATATCATATTAAATTTATAATTATGGAATGAAGAAAATTTCATCAAGATGTTCCTTACTATAATATTCATCTATGAAGAAAATTCAAATTTTTGAATTTGATAAAAAATTTATTCTTATTTTCTCAAAAAGTCAAACTAATTTCAAATCAGTGAATCACTATAAAAAGAATCATAACATTACACAATTGAAGGATTTATATGACAAGTCCAAAAGAATCAAATATTAATTTGTTCAAAAAAATATGGATACAATAAGTGAATTGTAAGTTTGTAGTACATGAAAATGATATAATTATTATAATATATAAATTATTTATTAATCCAAATTTGATAATATATATTATTGTACAAATAATATGATCAAAAATATTTTTTCATATAAATTCAAAATAATAAATATGTTTGGTATCAATAATAAATAATGATACATATAATAAATACTATATTCATAGTATAGCACTAATCAAGCCACAATGATGGGGATTACATTGTAAGGTCTTCCAAGGTTTATGCTTTGGGCATGCCCAACATTATTAATATATTCATATACTATTACATCAAAGATTATAGTAATATCTACTATTTATATATAGTTTACAATTGAAGATCAAGAGGTTTATATAAAGTTTTTATAATTGGAGTGTGGCAACAATTTCAACGGTGGAAGATGCGAATAGGAATGTCTAGAGTATCTTCCTTCTTGAGACGTAATGTTGTATAGACAGTAGCACCCATGACCATTCCTGTGATTGGTCCAACAATGTAGATCCAAATGCTTTTGTAATTGTTTGCTGCTATAGCTGGTCCTAAACTACGCACTGGATTCATTGATGCTCCTGATGTTGAACTGCTAACAAAAAACAATTTGGATTATATTCACAAATGCATATGTTATTTTACTACAAGAAAATTGCATAGGTCTCAACAAAATGAAGATGATATTTTTTGCAATTTCCTATTTCTATGATAAAATTCTGCATTTTTTCAATACATAATTTTGTGTTGGAAACAAGAATTTACAAAAAAACATCATATTAGTTTTGTTGAGACAAATGTAGAATTCTTCTAATGTTTTGGCATATACAAGCTACTCAATATAATCATATTCCATTTTTATTCCATATATATGCAAATGCAATATTGTGTCTTTTAAAGCAAGCCATAACAAATTCAAAAAAATGAAGAAATAATGGAAATATGATGCCAAGAATTATGATAAAACAAAACTAGAAGATATCAAGTGATTATTGTGTGTATTTTATATATTTTATAGTTGAGGAATAAAATTTATGATTTTAACTTTTTGGCTTATTTTTATCTTATTTCAATTGACAATTGACTTGGCTAGTACAATTTAATATGATAACAATGGTATGACAATAATTGAACTAATTGCAAAAATTGGCTTATGAATTCAATCTTTTACTATATCTAGAACTTTTGATGATAGTGAGTAGATAAAGTAGATAGTAATGTGGAACTTTTGTCATATTGTGCTTCAAGAGCATGAAATGGAAAAAATCTTCCATTTCTCAAGGCTAATAATTTTTTTCTTTCCATCATTAGTTTGAGTTTAATGATTTATTTTGCTTTTAAGTGAGATCCAAAAATTTATAAATAGAATTCCAAAGTAGATTTCATTGATTGAGATTGAAAAAAGAGAGAGAACTTTTAGTACCTGGCTATTAGGATGTTCATCATCACACAACCACCTATAGAAATACTTGCCAGCTCTCCCACCTACAAAAAAAATCAATGCATCTTTAATGTCAAAATGTGTCAAGATTGGCTATAGTGTTTTGGTATTAATTAAATTCATGTTCATTTTTAATCATATAAAGACTTTCCGTTTTTTATTGGTTACAATGAAATGTAAATTGGGTCAATTCTTTTAAAATTGAAAAGAAAAAGTTATTTGTGATGACATGTTGAAAGGTTGAACAACGCTACCTTTCTTAAAAATTGCACATGAAATACAAAATATTACATGTAACAGAGAAATATTGCGCACACTAGAAGAATCTAGTGTTTGTTTTGACACATTTTTTCTGAATGTCCATCTATTTTTATATCAACAATGACATCAAATGGCATGTGAAAACATTAGTTGTAACATCCAACGTAACATAAAAACAAGTGAATGTCACAAAAAATGTGTAAAAAAAAAACTTTAGTTTTTTATAGTGTACTATAAGAAACCCATGTTTAAGTTGACGCATTTTGTTGAACATTCAATGTAACAACCTGAGTTTTTATGTCAACAATGACGTCAGAATGAATACTTATGTAGAGTCAGTGAAGTTAAACGTGCTGAGTGACTTACAGCGCGAGTGTCTGTTGCAACGGAGACGATGACGAACATGAGGTTGAAGGAGATGATGAACTCCATCACAAACGAAGACCACTCGCTGCCCTGCGGTGTTGTCACTCCACCGTGCATGTATGGATGGAAGATGCCCTTGAGTGCAAAGGAGGCCGCAACGGAGCCCAACACTTGTGCCGCAATGTAGAATGGCACCTGCATTCAATCAACCAAACAAGGCATGATCAGTCACTACAACAGAAAGCAGTGACTGCGACACAATGGCAAGGCGTTTGCAATGGTTTTTGCAAAGGAACAATGTGTGATGGAACTTAGTTTGGATCTTGAAAAAGAAACAAACAATGCATTGAGAAACCGTTGCTACGTTGTGATTAATTCAATATAAAGTTATTGGACATTGTCTGAATCCATGCTATTAAATATTCTAAGCTGTTAGCAAATTCTAAACCATTGCAAACACAGTGCAATACTTCATATTAGACCATTGCAAAGTCATTGAAACAAAGTTTGTGGGCATTGCAAAACCATTGCAAAAAGTATAATTGCAAACTCTACATTCTCTTGTAGTACACGTACATTGATCAATTCAGTGTCTCACTGGCTGGAGAATGCTTGAGATTGAAAAAGTCCGAGAGGGGCCTTCATTGTTATAATGACTCAAAACCAACCACTCGGACTCAATCATGGTTAGTATTTGATTTATCACATGCGGTTATCTCGATCATCTAATTTCAATCTGTGGAAAGAATCCGATCTAAGCTTTGACACAGTTTGTTTTCTTCCTGGATCCAGAACTACGAAACCAGCTGCTCACCTGGACCCAAGGGAAATGGCGAAGGGCAGCAAAGGCTATGGTGATGGCCGGGTTCACGTGGGCACCCGAGATGTGGCCTATGGCGGAGATGATGATCATGATGGCCAGCCCAGACGTTGCGGCAGTCCCCAGCAGAGTGACGGAACCTCCCGTCTTCTCATTCGCTATGGCGGTGCCCGCCGCCGCGAAGATCAAGACAAACGTGCCGACAATCTCCGTCGCAACCTGTTTCAGAGCTTGGCACGTGAGCAGGTCAGTCAGTGGTCGTGTGGACGTCGTTGCATATCAGATAATTCATGACCTCACTAGCTTGTCAACATGGCGGATTTCCAGCTACAGCACTTGTCAAGGGCTCCAAATGTTGAAATCTAGAGGATGATGGCGGTGGTGCTTTACCGCAGGAGAAATCCAATATGGAAATTGAAAAAATGCCCTTAATTTAAACTGGGTTTATGAAAATTGGACAAATCAGTGTCCCTTTCTCTTCAAATTCCATGGCTAGTCTATCCTATTTCACTGGACATTGACTATGTAATTCTTCAAAACTTCCAAACATTTTGAGCTCAACATGTTGACTGTGAGTCCACCAATTCGTCTTTGCAACTCGGGAGTCAAGCTCTCTGACTAGCTGCTGAAGATCAGTTTACATACTATGTATAAACCTAAATGGTGCAAAAACCCACGAACCTTGCGAGGGAGGGAGACAATGGGAGGTTGTGCCACAGGCATGGTGAAGATTCCGTTCTCCAGCATAAACTCCACTGGGAAACACTTGGCCGCTGCAGGAGCAGTACTGTGAGTGGAGAGCTGTCTGTCCACTCCTGCAGCACTTGGAATGGACAACTGACGCTCCGGAGGCACCGCCATCTCAGTCATTGGAATAATTTTCCTACTGAAAGGGCTGGGCTACACTATCTCTCTCTCTCTCTCTCTCTGGGACCAAATAAAAAACACCAAGTCTTCTCTTTAGTTCTTGCTGAGGATCTGAACGCGTAAACTACATTCTGCAACACCGGGTTTTTTGTATCTTTTTTTTCTTTTACTTTTAAGATTTAAGAGATGGGAACGCTTTACATGTTTGAGAGGTTTTTTTTAATGAGGTTTCGTTAAGCAAGCATAGTTCTTGCCACCTGAGCTCAATTCAAACTAAACAGAAACTGAGATTGAGTTTTCGAATGGTTTTTTCCCCTTTTCCTTGGTTTTTCAGTCGTTATATCTGCAACTGGTACACTTTACATGCTCTGCAGTTTTTTCTTAAGCTGACGTTAAGGAATTGTCGACGTTTCAACTTCTATAAGACCCAAGCAATTGAAGTGAGACTCAGTAAGAGATATATATTCAGGTGTGTCCGGAAAGAATTATTGGTTAAAGACGAAGCGAGACTGTGTGATCGAGGAGTGATGGCACTGGCAGAATGACAGAATGCAGAACCGCAAAACGAAGTTATCATGCAGACACTAAATTATAGAAGTGCTCAAGCGAGAGGAGACTTGGAAGACAGTAGAGAGAAGATCCAAAAGATCCAATAAATTCCAACCAAGTGAGGGCGTTCGATCATGCAAGCTTGTGATGAAGCAACAGAGTGACCGTCTGTTTCAAATCTAACGAGTTCAGAATTCGGACAAGGTATGGAAGACACAAGCAGTCAGTGAGCAAGTAGTGCAGGCGGGAGATGAAGTGCGAAGAAGACGAAGATGAGGATGGCGATGGAAGAGGATTCACGTACGTGAGATCAACTTCAATATTTGTACCCGTGAGGAGAATAATTACTTAATTTGAAGATGGAGAGTCTAATACTAATGCAGACATATGCATGGTTAATCTATAGCGGAAACAGGTAAACCTGGCCGTGCAGGGCTGTGATCAACCGCAAACTTTTTGTTTTTTTTGTTTTTTTTTTGTTTCTTAAACAAAGGAAACGGAAATTTCATAGCAAGGGGCAAAGATACAGAACCAGCAGCCACAACAAGTGGCCTGCCGGGAAACCAAGGGACCACAGACGTACAAGCAACAACAATGACTGGACAAGGATGAATTGAAAGGGCAGCGCTCGGCGGGCGCATGCAGCGCGTCGAGCAAGCTTCTAAAGCTTTGTTTTTGTGTCATCAGTTTTTGCCTAATTTCTTGCACCGTTAGAAAGCTAGATGCTTGCATCTGCAATTCTGTTTCATAGGCTCAATTCAGAGCTCCAAAATTGCAACATTAAAATTGGGAAGCTAGCTTTCGAAAAAGAAGAACCGTGAACAAGGACTGGTTTAGATTTCATTTGGTGAATTTCAAGACTTTCTCTTCTCAGGCGTCGAACGTAAATCTATACCAGTTCTAGTTTTTACAGCTTTTGTGCTGCATGATGAATCTCAACAAATTTTTGTCGCCCAGAATTAAGCCAATTTTTCACAAAATGGACGATTTAAGTTTCCAGACGCCCGCCAATATTACGAACACGGCTTTACAGTGACGCCAACAGGGAAAATGTAATTTGTGCAAAATCATCTGGAACACTTCTGATATGACAACCCATAAGGGAAATTAAAGACCTGTGAAAATTCACGTTTAATTTGCATTCTCCTTCCTTTTTCACAAGTTCATAGACGTACCCAGGAGTGCGTGATCGACGGAGCAGCTTCAAATCGGTCATAAATGTTCAGCAAGTCTTGAAAAGATCTAGGAGCGTTACTGAATCATATCCCAAAATTTTACAATACCGCTATTTCGCATCCAGTTTGCATGCAGCCGCTTCAACAGCCATTTTTCTCGGATTGGAATTGAAGCTCCTGCCGGTTTACTGAACTGCAAATCAAACCATTATTGACGTGACCGACGTCGGTGTTGCAAGTGGCAACACTGTGGAAATCAATCGGATCTGTGCACGGCCAATGTCGCCAGTGACAGTCGGCAGTTGCACCTCGACCTTACTCCCGCTTTACTGAACTCCCAGAATCAGTTGCGGATTCTGAATTGGGTGTCCGTACCGCTGGCTGGCTTTCCATTATTGTCACCTCGGCAGATCGATAGCATGATGAAAGGTAATCCATCATGCATTTAATGAAACACCCAACTCCATTTTATTTTCTACTTTAATTTCCAGAGGCCACCGGGAGATCGAAGAAGAGAGTTTGTAGTTCTGGCTTTGCCCTGAAACTATGAAATTTTGGGTTCTAAAACTTTGTTCGAGAAGGACTGAAATGCGAGATGACAGAACTAGAGCATCATCTTAGCACTAACTTGTGAGGACAGTAACTTACTGTATGTACATAAGATAGTCTGCTCCAAAAGCTCTGGTCCGCATTTTTCAGTGGAAGGGAAGATTTTTAGCTCATTTTTAAGATGAAGAGACACAGATGTGGAATGTGAAACAAGTGATTTCATATTTTTTGAAGCATTATTGAATTACTTATGAATTTTCAAAGATTTATGTTGTACGCACCTATTCTTGATAATTAGTAGGTATAGCAAAATGTGATCCTTGAGGGTTGATTTGACCAATAGGGATATGACTTGATGGGGCTAGATCCTCTAATAAAACTGAATTGTCTATTTCATTCTCTTGAGATTCGAAGGGAAATAGAATCAACATGAGTCTTACACACATATAAGCAACCTATAAAAAGAGAGTTGCGAAAACCAAGAAGAAGCATGGGGATTTGCAATAAATTAAACAAGTCAGGGATCTTGAATGCAACTATGCTTGTATCAAATCTACAATTTTGTAGATTCTTCATTCTCCATAGCAAGATAGTTGGCTTAGTACCAATTTCCAATTTAAATGCATGAATGTACCTATCAAGATACTATAAAGAGAGAGTTGCGAAAACCAAGAAGAAGCATGGGGATTTGCAATAAATTAAACAAATGAGGAATCTTGAATGCAACTATGGTTGTATCAAATCCACAATTTTGTAGACTCTTCATTCTCCATAGCAAGATAGTTGGCTTAGTACCAATGTACCTACCAAGATACTTGAAAATGGACTCATGCAACCACCACTTGCTTTTTCATCCACTCATAGACTATTCAATTCCAAACTTATATATCTGATAGACTTCAATGCGCCCTCACTTTATCCTTGGTCCATCCAATGACTATTTTATATTGATTTCAACACCACCTAATGTCCATTTTCAAGTCCATTTTCAAGTCCATTTTCAAGCTACACATAGGGTCGCTTTTGAAAAGGAATCGATCGCTTTTAGAGCTAGCTAGCTACCTTACGGTACATACGTCCTCCGATGTTGTGACGAATGTTGACGACAGGTCTCACTGTCCCTATTTTTGGCTTTCGTTGACTGATTAATTGCAGGACGCTGTACCAGTTTGTATGGTACACAACGAAATCGTACCACTGAATCACTGATTCTTTGATTTGATCAACTAATCTCAAAACTTATTTGATGACGAAATTTCAATGAGATTGCACGGGACTACGTACAGGAGTGGTTTCAGTCACCCAATTCGATTCAAAACCTCCGAATTACACCAGTCCTAGCTAGTCGGTAATCAGAGTGAGTTCAAGGACACCCAATTCAAAGAATGACGTGAGAGTAATCGACTAAATGACACTGCCGAACCTGAAGAGAACAGCACAGTTAGTTAGTGTCATTGACTGTAGCTTTTATCATGATGCTCGATCAAGTTTGTTAAATTGGCGAGACTCTGGGCACCCAAAATTGCGACATTCTTACACACAAAGCTCTTTAAACTTGTATCGATTCAAGTTTCAACTTGCGCATGCACCCGGAAATAGTGTCTGTTCGAGTAGTGGAATATGCGGAATTCAACGTGAAATTAATTGACATGCATTTTCCTGGCCGGTGAGTGTCTGACATTCTTGGAGTGTCATTTGTCGCATCCTTCGAAGCTTATATATTACTCATAAGTTAAGTTAGTGTGGGGCACAGTTTTGATGCTCTGAAACCTGCCATTTAATTTGTATAAATAATTCTTACAATACCTTCATTATAGATCTAAAATTTCCAACTAATTAACGCGTTGTTCAATTCTTAGGGTTAAATTTTCTCTGACTTTGGTTGCATCGATCAGAGAGATTCAAGAGTCTTGAGCGATCTGACAACGTGTACTAACTATCGATCAGCTCTTGATCGAGGCTGGCCAAAGCAATCCTTAAGCTTATAATTAATTGTTGGATGTAAGTTTTAAGTTCGTTGTGTACGTATGTTGTGAACTTGTGAATTCATGATTATTTTTTGCATGATTGCCAGGCTGTTTGTTTTTGGAGGTGGGGGGCAGATGCGATTTTGAGGTTGTTCCAGATTGTGCATTGTCTACAATTTTGTACACAATTGAATGTCTTAGCTCCATTTATTAATGAGAATGATGTCCTGCACGCTTCTTGAGGCATGGCCACTATTAGTTTTACTTTGAGATGATCAATACGAACTGTAGCTAGCTGTGGCTAGCTCCTCACTAGACTGAATTTCATTCATGTTTAGTGTCATGTTTTTTGAAAAGTTGAACAGATAAAATTGGATTCACAGTTCAAATGTGATTCATGTTTTATTACTTCGAAACCTTCAAATCTCCAATTTTTTGATGATTGAAAAATACACATTCATAGACTTAGGCACACCTTCTAATTATCTTTTTCCCTTCCAAACAAACAATTACTAGAGAGGTCAACACCTCCCCCAAATTACCCTTTTTTTTTTTTTTTTTTCTACAAGCAACAAGTTGTTACTATAAAATAGTGTCTAAATAAATAGTTGTCATACTGATTTAGGAGATGCATACTGTGTAAGCATCTCATCAAGTGGCACTTTTAGGTATCACATAGTAATCTGGGTGTCCCTAATTTTTTGAGCCCATGATCTGTGATTTCAACACTCAAAATCTCCAATTCTATAACTTGGAGCTAGAATAAATCCAATGACTAAATGTATCATTATGTGCAAATGAATATTTGCGGCCCAAAATTGAAGGTATGTCAAAAGTATTCCATAGAGTAGGAGGCTCGAACTCCGACGGGGCATCAAAAGCGATCATGGCTCAAGAGGTACATTTTGCTTTCTTCAATGTACCAACCATGCACATTTCAGGAAGTGGTCACTTTTGATGACCACAAATGACCACTTTTTTCCAACTTCAAAAAATTGTAACTAATTCCACAAAGGTTCAAAAAATATGAAACGACTTGGGTTAGATGTCAATTCCACTTGTCTTTCAGGGAAAATTTACTGAAATTTTTTTCAAGATTGTTAGCCTCCCCAAAAATTCAGTTCCAGCCCTTAAGTGGTCCATTTATGGATCTCCCACCTTACCTGCCTCTCCCTGGCTTCAGGCCATTGTAAGCTTAAAATTTGCAGACATCGTAAGTTCCATGGCTACAGAAACAACTTGTTTGCAAGTCTTCAATTCCGAGTCTTTAGTAATTTGTCATTCAGACAAGCTGAATTAATTGAGCTGATTGCAATAACGGCCACTGTGATCTCAAATTGTACTGACCCGGCTTCGCTTCCACTGTAGAAAACTAGGAAGGTTCACCTCTTTTTGGTACATTGTAGTGTGCAGGCATCTTGAGGAAATTTTCAGTGTGGTGGCAATAATAGAGTTAAGGTAGGTACTCTCCAAACCACCACTTTTTGCTACTGAGCCTATTTGCTATTATTAAGGAACGTTCGCACTTGCTGTTAAATAAAACTTTGGTGTCATTACGGGGGGTTGGTTACATACAATGTCCCACTGGGGCTCCTGCTATTCATTTTGCTTTGAAATTGATTTTCCCAACAAAGTAGAAGAGGAAGAAATAGTGAACAAGATGTTCAGTACGAAAACTGCAGAAATGTTGTGGGTCTCATGCCACGTATATCATTTTTTGTAACACTAATTCAATGATGCCCTATAGCCAACCTCATGATGGCACTAGAGTGGGGGGAAAGATCTTTATATTAGTGTAGTGGTGGGTGAAACAAACCATGTGGGATATGTGGGATCACCTAAGAATGCAAAAGGAGACTATTTCCTCTCTCAAGCTAATTATGTTGGGTTTCAATATTGGGATGTGATGTAAATACTTATTTATTTATTAGGTTTCTATAAAGATGGTATAATTACAATGGTGGAATATTTTCCTCCCCCCTTTTTTCATTATTGTTTCAATATTTGGTGCATTATAGTACTTTTTCAAAGTAAATTCACAATGGAAAATTAGTCTAATGTTATTTGAAACAATGATGGAATATTTTACCGTGTTTATCTAATGGTTAAATGTATAAAAAAGTTAAATTGTTTTAACAATGTGTCATCAATAGACAATTAAATTTGAAATTAATACATATTTCATACCTTCTCATAAGAAGTTCCATTTCTTATAAGATCCCCTCTATGTGATAAGAGCTCCAACATGCTTTGACGTGCTACTAAACAAAAAGGGTTATACAATACCTAAATGCCAAATAGGTTTGTATAAAGATGGTACTTTTACAATACCCCAAATGCCAAAAGTCAATTTAAACTAGACCTACATGTGCTATTAATAGTATGTAACGTTGTTCAATCTTTTTGACATTTTTATTTTGTTTGATGTTCAAATTTATGATTAGAAAATATTCATATCAAGTTTCTAATATCTTTAATAGTTTGTATTTGTCAAATTAGTTTAGAAACACATAACTTTTAAGTACTTGAAAAGTATAAATTTTTTTTTCATTGCTTGAATGAAAGTTTGTTGTGATTGACAAAATTTATACATTAAACATATATATGAAACAAATATTTATAATGGAGGGTTGACAATAAAAACATCACTACTTAGATTCTCATAAAGTAATTACGTATACATGTGATTGAATATGCTATTGCACATTGTTTGTATTAAGAAACTATCAAATTCTTGTAGGATTTCAAAAGAAGTCAGTAGAGTACTCTAAAATCTCCTTCAAAAAAATTGAATTGGAAGAAGTGGGAGAAACAAGCTAACATTTCTCTCTTAAAATTAGCTTGAGATTTTGAAGCCTCATGTAAGAATTCTAAACAAATTCTAGAAGAGGTGGAGTCAAGGTGGAAGGGACATTTTTTTGGACATTTTCAAACACATTCTTTGAAATTTATTCATAACTTTTAGGTGGAGTATTGAAATATCAAAAAGATTTTTGGAGATAAAAGTGTACTTGATTCCCCAACTTTTTTTGGTTTGAAGTTTTTTGAAAAAATATAGTTCACTATGTCTAAATGAGGTCTGAAATTTGACATTTATCACAATTCTTGCGTTTCCACTTAACCATGAGTGGAGGAGCTCTTTTTTGTCCTCAGTCACATATCCCACATGGTTTGTTTCACCCACCACTACTCCACTAATATAATAATCTTTCGTCCACTCCAATGCCCACATGAGATTGGCTGTAGAGCTTCATTGAAATAGTGTCATAGGAAATGAAATACGTGTCATGAGACCCACATCATTTTTGCAGTTTTCTTGTTGAACATCTTGTTCACTATTTCATTCTCTTCTTCTTTGTTGGAAAAATCAATTGAAAATCAAAATGAAAAGCAGGTTGTGGGGTCTTCAGAGGGCTGTGGAGCAGCCCGCATCCCAGCCCTGCACCCGAAAGAGGCCCAGTGGGACATTGTGTGTAACCAGCCCCCTGTAATGACGCTAAAGTTTTATTTAGCAGCAAGTGCGAATGTACCTTTACACTGGTCAGATTTTCATATGTTCTTGTTGGCAAGTGAAAGGAGGTTCCAACACACCAAAGAACGTGGCATTTGGATACTACATGCAAAAGTTATGAAGGAACAAAGTTTTGGTTCTAAAAGCGTTTCTTCTACGTAGGTACAGAACTGACTTTGGAGATGTACGCGTAGTATAGATGGTGGTTTAAGGTCAGTGGCACATTTGGGTGTACCTACCTTGATTGTAAAGAAAACCCCAATTTGAAACAAGGGTGTCACAAGAAGGTACAACTAATAATAGTATATTAGAAGAAATACAACACCAAATTCCATTGGACCTCAATTTTGGTGCTTCAAGGAGTTTCGTCCTATGTTTTTCCCAAAGTACGGCCCCTAGTCCCATTTTGTATATACTTTATGATTAACTCTAATAAGTTAGAGAATTCTGTTTCCAAGACAGAAGTGGTAAACTTATATTAGAACAAGAATATTCAAGTTCATGTATCCGGAAAATGACAAACTTGAGTTGGGTTTTGAGAGAATCTTTAGAATTTTTTTTTTCAAGAATGAATATTTCATTCAATATAAATGGGATTTTTTATTCATACCCATTACAATTTCATAGACTCTCCTATTATAGTTAGCCTGGGGCACTTCTTCCTAAGCAAGGAGGCAGAAGAGATGAGTGGATGAGAAATAAAACAAAGAATCTTTTTCAATGAACAATGCATCCAATTATTGTCCACAATAGATCAACCTATACAACCATCATGGGAGGTTGTGCTAAATAGGTACTTCTATTTTATAGCATTCTCATGTGTCTTTAGAAGATGCATCTATCAATTTAAGGCTTGGGATTTAAATCACAATTTAAAATTGAGTAGTTTTTGCATTATAAAGTTTGACTTAAAAAAATTTGAATAGTGGCTTTGAGGTTGTTTGTGGCCTTGAGGAGGGTGGAAGCTCATCATTAATTGGTCATTTGAATGAGCTGCATGATGCATGTTTAAGAAATATTTTGAAATCCAAGTTGGGACAACCTTTTGAGGACCTCAAATGTCCTTTAAGGGTGAACATCTACAAATTCAAGAAGCCTAGTTTAGAATGCAATATGGGCTTCATATCTATGTTCAATAAATACAATATGGTTTTTTTGGTGTGTATTTGACATATATAAAAGGTGCATGAATTGAGGTATACACTAGTAATAACATTTTGTATCCATATTCATGAGGATCGGGATGAGGATCCAATCACATAGCACCTAATTTGGATGCACTTCTATATGTCTCCAAAGCTATAAAATGATCATGTATTCTCAAAATACCTTATTTGGGATTTGAATGATAAATTGACATTCCAATAAAAGATATTAATTTGTTGGATTATCAATCCAATGTTGTATGTCTTGCCATATTTTTGTACATGATAATTTCTATTGAAAGAGTCAAAAATATAATTGTATAATAATATGGTCCCCATATATTTTTAAGGTTTAAACTAGTGAGGTTTCGGACTTTTGAACTCTAAAAATTGTGACTTTCACATTAGAAGAGTTTTGGGGGGTCCAGAAGCTTGTTTCGGGCCTGTTCCCTCGTAGCTGTTTCCTTCAACGAGGGGAATGGCCCGCTGTCAGAATTTTTTTTTCATAAATAAAATAAAATAAAATATAAATCTTCTAATTTCTCAACAAAGCTCTAAAAACATATTAGGATTGGTTTAAAATTATTATTGAGGCCATAAGTCCTCAAAAAATATAAATATATAAGAAAAAATGTGCAAAAATTAAAAAAATATTCAAGCTTTAAAAGACTTAGGACTTTGTTTGCGTGCCACTTTTGTTCAACTAATTTTAAAGAAGTTTATGAAGCACCAAGTTTATGAAGCATTCAGTTTGTGTAAATTGAACCTTCATATAGTAAAATAATAAAATGTCTCGCAAATAAATTGGATCATCAATTCATTTTAAAGGTAAAAATCTAAATAAATACTCCGTAAATAAATAACCATCTATTTTTTTTCTATAACCAACCCTTCTGATTGGTCTTCGCCTCCCGGGTTACTCTGGGACTGTTTAATACGCTCTGTTCACACCGCAATCAGTGAGTTGAAGTGAACTCTGGGAACGTGTTGAGACCGACGGTGATCGTGAGGCTGCAAGATCCAAGGGACAGGAGCACGCGAGGCCTTCGTGGGCTTCTCAAGCGTCTCTCCAGTTCTCGAGTGAATTTCTTCGTCTCCCTGCCAGATTCATGTTTTTGCGGAACCAAGATTCCGTTGTCAATTCCGCATGCCCGCACAGGCACAGCCTCTTCCGTAAATTCTCTCAAATTGCTGTAAGTATCACCTTAGTTCTTATGTTTCCAATGTCTATATCGTGAATTTCATGTCAAGGTGAAGGTGGCAGTGTTTTCTCTGAATCACCCGCTCTAGCAATTGAGCTCTCGAGTAATGGCGTTTGCGTGGACTCGATTTTTTTTCTCAGGTGTCGTGCATGATTTTTCAGCATAGCTGCTCATTCGTGATTTCGCCCGCATTGCGAACATGATCCTATTGAGTCTTTAGTAGCGAAGTTTGCTCTATTTATTCGAAGATGGAATTTGGCGTGGAACCCTAATACCATGTGCAGGACGTGATTCTTTGTGATAGGTTTGTGTGGAGTTGATTTTAGGTTAAGTGTAGTCCATGAATTTTTCAGCATGTCTTCATAACGATGGTTTTCCCGAATTGATGAGTTGAGTTTCAGTTTGCTCAAAGATGGGATTGAAGGAGGAACCCTAATTGCATCAATGCCACGATGTGTAGGGACGGGATTCTTGCGATGCGGAACTCTCCACGTCCATTCGTGGTAGAGTTCTGCATTCTTCTTCTACGGCGTGGATTTAGAATGTGTGCCCTATGCCTGGCCTCATGAGGGGGTCATTGATGTTTCTTCACCTTCGCCCTTTGTTTCTTCGGAGATTCTCCTCGTCTGTTGCAATGGACGCATCAATTCTTCCTCCCCGCAACACTTTCGCTGCGCACCGTGACTTGACGCCGCTTCTTGCCCCTCAATTCCTTTCTTACGCTTCCTTTCTGGGCATCAATCGCCCATTCCGGAATCCACGGAGATGGTATGCCTCCTCCTCTTCTGAGCCTCCATTTCCACCTCTACACCCGCATCTTGTACCGAAGGAACAAGTTGCCAAGCCTAAAATTGTGAAGGAGGATTGCATTCTTGGATCCATTCCCAAGACGAGGAGTACTGAGACAGCCGAATATATGCCAATTCTGGAGCAAGAGCTGCTCAAAGAAGCCGCTACGCAGGAGTTCCAGGAAGCTTCGAGTGTGGACATGCCTGTTGATCAAAGATTACTTGGACATCGCCAGCGAAAGCGGAAAACAGTCGTTTCGAAGGCTCCCAAGAGGCTGTACTCCGAGGATGAAGATTTAGGTTACATGCAAGAAGCGTTGTTAGAGGCGAGAAAAGCGGCGAAGCAAGGCGAAGTACCAGTTGGCGCTGTTCTCGTGCACAACAATAAGATCATTGCTCGGTTCCATAACCAGTAAGTATAATGCGCACCCTGAAACAGATCTTATTTTTCCTTTCTTATTGAAGAATGATCTGGTTCTTTGATTGGAGCTTTGCACCAACATCTTCAAGTTTAATCGTCCGCCTTGTAATGTTGTGTTGATGTTACAGTGGGTGAGCGCAGAGTGGAGACCAGCAATGATCCCACCGCTCATGCAGAAATGCTGTGCATTCGCAGTGCTGCGGCTCAATTAGGTAGCTGGCGACTTACGGTACGTGATGTTCCACCTATCTCACCTGTGTGATTCAACGTGTTGCCCTGTATGATGTGGGTAATTTCAGGCAGGTATTTCAGAAGAATGTGGAACTATTGTAATTAGGTGGTTGCTCAACGCATAATGTCCGAACGATATAGGCTCATTGCGGAGATATCTTTTTTCTTGAAAGTTTACTTTGCAGGAATATTTACTCTGTCGTTATAATGCCGTTTGATGCTCTACCTTTTAGAATTTATTTATTTTCTGCTTTGGTGTGTCCCTACTTTCTTCTGGCGAGACGGTGAAATATTTTTCGGGCGTGTTTTCGTATAATCTAACTCACAGACCTCGTATTTGGCCCCTGCTCAAGGGACTTCGTGGCGGTCGTATTTCAGGTGTTGGTTTGGGAGGTTAGTGAGACTCGCTAACACTAGAAAATCGTGCTGCAGGACGTGACTATGTATGTCACATTGGAGCCATGCCCTATGTGTGCAGGGGCTATTTTGCAAGGCAGGGTGAGCGAGCTTGTCTGGGGTGCACCCAACTCGCTTCTCGGTGCAGACGGGAGTTGGATCAAGTGGGCATTCTACAACTTGCATACTTAACTTTTTGAATGCTTGTGTTCCGTGTTCACTCTCTGCTTACCGTACCCTCGTGTTTCCCGTTCAACTTGCACATGACCTAAGATTGAGGATACTAGAACCATTAGAGACCTGATGTCGTCTTCTATACCGACCCTTGTGTGACCAAGAGCAACTCATCATTCGTTCCATGGATGGCCTTCAATTAGAAAGTTGGATATAAGCATGACGTGGCTAAATGTTTATTGCCTATGATCATCGAATGGAAATGGGGGTCGTTGACTGTCAGTTGTAGTGGTCGACAACCTCACTTTGAAATTGCATACAAGAGTCTTACATAGAGGCAAAATTTGATCTCAACAGATTTGGCTCTTGTGACCAAAGATCTCTCCAAAAGCTCTATCGTGATCTCTTAGAAATATCACTCCTGCGTGTGTCAAAATGCTGATAAGATGTTTGATCATGTTGATCATTTTTCATTTTTGTCGCTGCAGGCTATTTCCAGTGTCATCGACTTGCGAACAGGAACCCAAAGGCAAGGACTACCTTCACCCATTTCACAGAACCATCACAGTGCGGCGAGGTGTATTGGCGGAAGAAAGTGCTGATATTATGCAAACATTCTTTGCCATGAGGAGACTGCAACCCAAGTGTGCAACGACGGATGCTCGCATAGGTGTAAAATCTGCTCCTTGGCCAAGATCCCCTGCTTGGTTCCCACCTGCCTTTAAGAAGCTGAACTACTGGGTGTGCCGGTGGTTCCAATTTTGAATCTTCATTTTATGTTCCCTCATTCCAATTTCTTGTACCTTAATTTTGGAGGACAATGATTTATGGTGTACTCTGTATTCACGGGAAGACAACTTACTCTTCTATTTGACAATTCTCTTTCTGTGGTCACCGCATTCATTGATTCATTGCAGCATTTGTTGGAACTCGTTTTGCTAGCGTATCGAATGACCCTTGCTTTAGTCTTGGAAAACAGATTCCAGTAACACTTGCGATTCTGTAACTGTCATGTGCCTATTACTTCGATATCCAAGTCAAAACTCATACTTTTCTTAAATCCTTCAGTGCAGTACAGACGAAGATTGTTTACCGAGGCTTCCGAAGGGGTGCCTCACCGGACTTACTTAGTTGACGATGTGGTCAAGCTCCAAAAGCTTTTTAAATAAGGAGATTAGCACACAAGCATAACCGGTTGTTGACTTTTTCAACACTAACGGGGCACCGTCCCATTTCCACTACATGTTGAAAATTTTGGGAGGTTTTCAGTGGGATAGAGGGAATAAGCTTACTACACAATTGGTGCCGTCGTTTTGATTGTCATTTGCGCACTGTGAAATAAGCTTCAATCTCTTTCTGCTACTAGACAACATCCAATGCATTTGTTTTGGGTGTTGTGAGATAGTCTTCAAATTGGACACAGATTTTTGAGAATGCCAAATCCTAGAGAAACTAAGATCAAAGTCGTAAACAAGCAAACAAAAGGGTACGACTGGAGGTTTGCGTACTCACAAATGTCGAAGTCCCTTACTTGCCAAACACAAGCCAAAGTTTAATTTCATCAACTATTCCAATATTTTCCACTCTATTATCCACTGGTATTTTTTTAATTACAAGGTTGGTAATCAAATATGCATTATTATTTAGAGAGAATGTTAAAAAATGTCAAAGAAAATATTCTTTTCAATCCTTCTCTCAAATTCATCCATAACTTTTAATTCAAGGTTTCAAATTTGAAATGTATTTTTGGAGATGAAAGATAATTTGATTTACCAACTTTTATTAGTTCAAAGTATTTTGAAAAAAGTTAGTGTGCTATACTTAAATGAGGTCTAAAATATTACTTTGTAGAAAAATGGTTTGCCTTACCTCCAACCACCCCAATTGTATAAAGAGCTTGTCTTCGTAACCCCTCACATCTCCACCAAGTGGATTTGAAAGTTATGTGATGCTTTTACCAATGATGGTAAATTGTGTATGGTGTTCATTATATCGGATATATTATATAAAATTTGCAATGTGTATTAGTTTTATGATTCCTAAGGTTGATGACTTAATGACATGATGCAACTTCAAAAATCATATGGTTGATAATGTTACGGTGTCTCATTATAGGCTTCACCTAAACCATATTGGTTGTTGCAAGAGGTGTCAAGCCCTAAATGCCCAATCATCCATACATGGTGGATCGAAATTTTAGGCTCATTTTGGTGTGGACAGTTAAATTGCTTTGACCATTTAAAAAAAAAATTGGACAGTTTTGAAAGTTAACTATTGAAAACTTCCATTTTTCATTGAAAAGGTACATATTTGATTGTTGAGAGGTCTCCAAAGCCATATATGTTCATTAGAAGAAGAATAAGAGTTGCTAATTTTTCTTTATTTCCCAACTTTGATCAAAGTTTGCCAATTTCACTTGATTTGAGATCTAAAAACTTGTACTTGTCCATTTGCTTTGAAAATAGTGTGAATAGAAAGAATAAAGTGTATTCATGATTTTCAGCTTTGAAAATATAAACATGCACGTGTTGATTTGGAATCATTTGTGATTTATACTTATAAGAAAAAATGGCATCTCAACAATTGCAAGGTGGATTGTGTAATGAATTTAATAGCTTTTCATGTGAAATTAAGTTTTTTGAAAGTGTATTTTGGTGTGCTAACACAATTTGTAATTGTTCACGTCACCTCTAATCCAAAAAAACTTTTATGTGAAACTTTTTGAAACATTGTGGAGAGTGACAACATACTAAAAATAGAAAATTTACATTTCTCTTGTTATTTAATCTCACAACTCTTATGCAATTTTGCACTCAAAATTGGTATGCTTACTAATAAGCAAACTTTTTAAACACTGATAATGTTAGATTTTGAAAAAAAACAATTTGCTTCATTGGAGATAACTATAAGCCCATGTTCTTTTTTATAGTCAAAAGACATTTAAAAACTAAGGCTTAGGCATTTAGGGATTAATGATGAAATACTTATGTTGAAGTTGATGATACAAAGTATTTGGATATAGTTGAATGTTACATCATAACAAATGTCCAAGAAAATGTCTAGATGTTTAAGTTGACATTGCAAAGATTTCTTAGAAAATATCTAAATGTCCAAGTTGATGTCTTAAAAACAATTTGAACATCTAAATTGACGTCTCAAAAAAATAATACTAAAACTTTCAAATGGTAGAAAATTGTGTTGACTAGGCATGCCATGTCAACTTCTTTAGATGTCACATGATTTTTTCCCGTTGCTACATTAGGTGCCACATTAAATGCCACGTTATAGATGGGATGGATGAAAAAACAAACCTACATGGCTTCTTGGGCCAATGTGATGCTAATGTGGTAGCGACATGGCAAGGTTTCAGTACCTTGTTGACCTATGTTATTGTGGATGTTTAATCAAAAACATTTCATGTCCAACAAAATTTTTGACACTTTTTGCGTACCAACCTTGATGCAAAAAGATAACATCTATGTAGACATCAAAAAACACCCCGCACAATGTCTACCTACAAAATTAAGACACCAAAAAATTATGTGTTTTTTTTAGTGGAAAATCAAGAAGAAGGGACTTGTTGTCGAGCACTGAGCCAAGTTTCTTTATTGTGGGTATTTTAATTAGGGGAGGGAATTTCTAGAATCCTACTCCTATCACCATCCTCTAAATTGTCATTAATGACACCCCAACAACATGATTGGCAAGCTTTGCTCAAATGATGATACTTTCCACACTAATTTTAGAGTGCCAAAACAAAGGCACCTAGAGAATTTGAATAGATTTAAAGGGATGGAAACATGTGTTTTGAATGCACTTTGTATCATTGGTACAAAGACTAAAGTAGGAGGTCCATAAATGGACCATCAAAGGGTTGGAACCAAATTTTGGGGAGGCTAAATATCTTGAAAAAAAATTCAATAAATTTTCCTTCAAAGACAAGTGGAATTGACATCTAACCTAAGTTGTCTCATATTTTTTGGACATTTGTGGAATTAGTTACAGATTTTTGAAGTTGGAAAAAAGTAGCCATTTGTTTTGGATGTTGTGAGATATCAATCTACAAATTGGACACAAATTTATGAGATTGTTGAATATTCCTAAACCTAAAAGGATGGATTGATGACCATGGAGATCATTCCTTTGTATACTATGGAAATCATTGACTTAAAAACAAATGCAAAAGCAACACTCATTGGAACCCAAACTATTCTAGAAGATCTCCCCTTTTCACAACCCAATTCCAAAGATGAATAGTTGCACTTCCATCCTACACAATCACAAGGATTCTCTATCATTCATCAGACTCAAAACATCCGATGTGTCGTTTATGGGCTCAAGAAACTACGATCAACCCTACTTTTAAAAACAAGATCCAACAATCTTGGTAAGTACAATCCTATTTCAAATTCAAAGTCGTAAACAACAAGAACACAAATAGACCGACTATGGAAGTTTGCTTCGTCGGTCAACAGTCACAAATTGTGGAGGGATTCCCAACAAGTAAGGAAACGCGGAGTCCAAGCACACCCAAACAAACAAAAACAAAATAAAAAATTCTCCACCCATTCATTCTCCAAAGAACACATTCAAGCCAATGTTGAATTTCATCAACTGTTTTCAATATTTTTCACTCTATTATCATCCACTGGTATTTTTCTTATTACAAGGTCAATAATGAAATATGCATTCTTAAGACAGTATGGTGTGAATGAAACTGAGAAGCGGGGCCAAACTGAGAAGCTGGACGCTGAATGTTCGCTCACTCACTCACTAGCTCGCATTTTGTTTGTTTGTTTGTTGTGATGCAATCAATGCTCGTTTGTATCTTTCTCTATGATTGTCTGGCCATTAGTTTCATGTTATTTATCTCCAACTCGACAGTTTTCTGTAAGTTGAACTATGTTTCCATGTTTTAAGAAGGTGTGCTCGTAATCAAAACTTGAATAATTAGGGAAGTGGAGAACATCATTTGTTGTCGATGCCTTGTGTCGGGCAAGAATGGGCCTCACAACATTTACCGTAAGAAACCAAAGTTTATTGATGTCAAAAGGAACGGATTTTAGGTGACATCAAAAAAAAAAAACTCATGTTTTTATGTCAACAATGATGTCCGATCTAACACCAATGAACATCATTGTTGACATAAAAATACGGGTTATTTTTTTCGATGTCACATTGAATGTCACCTAAAATCTGTTCTTTTTGATGCCGATCCATCACCTAAAACAAGGTTCTCGTATGATGATTGCATAGCCCCATGTAGGGCACCCGAGCTATGGGACACCCCGAGCGAAACGCTCTTAGATGAGCGCACCGATATGTGGGCTCTTGGGTGCACGCTCTACGCTATTATGTAAGTGTGCCTCCCTTTTCATGCAGAGATTTTTCGTTGATAGTATAGCTCACGATGAGATTGAGACCTCTAACTTTTGTCTTGTAAGGCAGCTCAAAATTGAACTAAATCTAGTCAAATTACACCCTGTTGTATTTCTAGATATGGATTAGTCTTCTAGAAGTACTTCAATTTGAGTTGTTGTACATGGTTCAATGCAGCAACTCAGCAACTATGCAACGATCTAACAATGGTAGCTTTTCTTAGCTTAGAAAGTGTTAGACACGTTTTTGCAAGCTTCTCGTAGTCCCAGCTTCCTTTTATATCTTTTTTTTTTAAGTAATGTTGTTTCAACGCAACATTGTTTCAATCAGGTATGGTATGTCCCCTTTTGAGTATGCTCTGAATGAGCAAGGGGGAAAAGCTTGCATCTGGCTATAATAAGCGGGTTCGTGAAATGGCCTCCAGGGCCAAGCCCACCGTACCCGGAATCCCTCCACACTTTTGTCCAACGGATGGTGAATCTGTCAGCGGAATCGCGGCCTTTCATTCAAGAGGTGTGCCTCCATGTGGATGAACTTATTCAAGAGTTTAGCGGCGTCAACAAGGGTGACGCATGAGGTCTTTGGCCCTTGAAGACCGAGTCTTAGAGAGAGAGAGAGAGATGGAATGCATGGTAGCAGTAGTTGTAGTTTGTAGACCTGTACAGCACAGCAGCGTGCCTTCAGCTTCTTAGGGCTGGGGGAATAAGTTTGTCATTGTACACCGACTCTCGAAGCAGCAATAAGAAGCAAGAAGAATGTTTTGGAAATGCTGAACATGTTTTTCTGTTTTTCATGTTCCTAAGGAGGTGTCAATTTCAATTTAGGGTTTAGGGTTTAGGATAAAGAGATATGGAGGTTGAAAAACTGATCATGATGGTTCCCATCCCACTTTGAAAGTTGCATGAGAGATAAAGTGAAATATATCCCATTAGATTAGTTGCAATGTTGCGAATTCAAATGTACATTCAATTTTGAAGCCCTACCAATTATTCCGTGTATTGAAGACTTTTCTATAGTTGTTGGTGGGTTCCACCTACATGAGTTCATTAGCCAAGATATTAGGACAAGAGGGCTATTCCAACAAAATTTGGTAGTGAGGAAACAAGATTATCCAAGAGTAGCGAGGACACCATTCTATGTAATAATTTATTCTCCCGAAGAAGTTGAAGGCATGTTGCTAACAAATCCAATACAACACACTATTTAATAGAGGTAGGAAGCCCATTATGGACCATTTGGTTGCACATAGTTATGGATGGTTATTGAATTCACAATTATTTTTTTCGATAAGATTGGCTAATTAAAGATTATTTCATTTATTTTGGCATTAAAAACTACATTAGAATCTAATAGAACTAAATTGGATCCAAAAGTAAAGCTTCAAATTAGGTTGCTATGGCTATAGTGAATTTGCTTACCTTATTTTAGCTAGAGTACTTTGAAATTTTTTTATTAATGACTATAGAATTTGAAATTGTAGGCAATTTTTTCTGAATTTTTACATAATGCAAGTTAGGGAATGATTTTTATTTGCAATTTCCACGGTTTCAAAGATAAATTGTGGTCATGGGACCACTTAGGGTTTTACATTAGAAAGACATAGTCTAATCACCAAGGTAGTCTGCCAATAGTTATTGTAGTCAACAAAACATTCTCAAATAGAAAGGCAAGGACGTCCTTCTATAATTTCACTATAATAAAAATATATTTGTAACTTAGTCCCAAATACATGGGCAAGCTTGCATTCAAGATATTTTAAGGTAAAAGGAGCCTTGATTCATGAAAAGCAAAAGGGCCCTTTCTTTAAAGTTCAAGAATATTATAAAAGGATGAATAGGTGCATTTAAAATTTTTATAATTTCTTGAAAGTCGTTCATGAGACACTTTTAGTCCCTTGCATTATTTCAAGGTTAAAACCCTAAAGGAAAGGAATGGGTTAACCTCTAAAGGACTAAACCAATCCATATTTGTATTTGTGAATTCATTGCTAACCCCTAAAAGACCAAGTTGCATTTTTTGGCAATATAGAAATTCTAGGCAAGTAAGTGTAACTAGAGATTTTTATGTTTTGGGCCCAAATATTAATAGAAGGTGTAAACAAGGAATATCTTTCATGTGCACTAAATTTCAAGACATTTGGAAATATGAATCAAAAGTTATGGCCTAATGTAGTTTGTTTCTCAACTCGAGTAGTCCGCACAAACTTGAAAAAATCATTTTTTTTAGGAACCCAAATTTGAAATTGTTTCTTTAGATTTATATATGCCTAGAAAATTCAAAGAATCATTCCATTTTGTTCAATGTGTCAAAGTTATAAGGTGTTTTAGTTTGAGGATAAGTATAGATTTTTTTATTCCAAAATAAACTTTGAAGTCTTTTATTGAACTCAATTTTCAATATTTTTGGAAAAAAAATAAAAACATTAGTTGAAGATTGTTTATTACAACATTACAACTATTGGAATTGGAATTTTTCAATTCCATAAATAAATTGTTAACAATTTAGTATTTGGAATCATTCTCTACATCTTTTTAGTTACTATTTTTTTCCTATATGTTGTATAATTTCAAATGATCTAAAAATTTTCAAGCATATAAACAACGTGTCTTGAATAATGAACTCAAAGAAGCAACACCATTTTGAACATTTTCTTATTCAAATGTGACCTTGTGAAGTGCAATTGCCCAATTTTCTGCAGGGACAAAAAAATGATTTTTGCCAATTCAAACGCTAATATCTTGCAATCTACATGGTGAAAATTTGTGAAATTTTTTCCACATCTATTCAAACTAGTGTACTACAAGATCCGATGGTTGTATGTGTCCAAAAATATATTTTTTTCAATTTGAAACTTGTACAAGAAATGGCAGTTTGGAAACATTTTTTGGTAAAAACATAGTCAAAGAATTTTAAAGGGTAATATCTCTTCTAATCTCTAATGTCTCTTGCATCAACCATTTGATCCTTGTCATTTCTCCAAGTATCCTAGAATGTTTCAAGATTGTTTTATGACATGAATCCCAAAGGGACATGCATGTAATGGTGATCATCAATGACACAATCATCTTATGACTAAATGTAAATATATACTCTTAAGTTCCACAACAATGTTTAAGGTAATTCATTGAATACATTTTGGTCCCCCTATTATTATAAGCTATAAGGTAGGGATTCCTAAAAGCACCACTTTTTTATTGTGTATGAGTTCTACATTAGACCAATCTAGAAAATACATATTCTAATTGTCAAATGAAATGAGATTTCAAAGCACCCAAGATTACATGATTTCAATATTGTATACAAAAATTATATGAAATTAAAGTTTTTTTGGTAGATGTTCTAAAATTGTTTTTTTTAACAATAGGTACATATTGATGTAGGAGATGTACAAAATGCCACCACAATTGTTCAAGTGGTGTTTTTAGGCACTTGGCACATTATATATGAAAGCACATAATATGCAATCATACATTCTCATACAAGGTAGGATATACAAAAGTGCTTATCTAAGAACATCTTTACTTTCCTAGTCCAATACTATGGTTTAAACAATTTTGCAAAAATTTATAGAGTAAAAAGAGAGAAAGTGAGTTCATATACAAATTTTTCCCAAATATATTGAATTACATGTGATTTTTCAAATGCATCTATCATAAGATGCTATTGATGCTCATAGATGACATCAATAAAAGTCAAGCACTATGGTTATAAAACAGCACAACAAAAACTACAAAATGTGTATAGTTTAATTATAAGTGGCCCCATATGCTACATATACTATGAACCAAAACTTGGCACACATGCCTTGATAACTTCTTACTTCAAAATGAAAGAATCATATGAACTCCATTAGTATTACCATTGCACTCATAATTCTCATGAAATGGTTCAAAAATTGACCATCTTCAATTTCAAAAAGGCACAACACCTTTTAACATCAATTCTACGTCCTTATGATAGAACCACCCATTGTTGACCATTTAAGCAATATGTGCATGTTCTAGAGTAGTAAAAAACAATGTAAATTCTCTATCATATAGGAAGATAGAAATCATGGAGATTGCCAAATTTTTGTGATTTTATTCCTTGAATTCAAATTACTAAGAATTTTGGAAGTAGACAATTGGTTGAAACCTATAGCCAATATGTAGAGTCTTCCAATTCTGATCATTCAAGAACTAATTCCCACTTACTACTTTAGAACATGTGTGATGACTTGATTATAGTAGACCCACCCATAACCAATCATATAAGCAATTGTAGACATGATCTGAAATTGTACAAGGCAAAGCAAATATTTTTAGAGGTGCATTGGTAGAAATGATGGGGATTGCAGAAATTTTAGTAAATTCATTTCTTTAACTAAAATTATTATGAATTTTGAAAGCCGAAAGTTGGTTTGGATCCATTATCAATGTTTAGACTATTCCAAAACTGCTCATCTAAAGGGCGCTTCACATATGGGCCAACCAAGTCGAGAGGTCATGGGAGTTCATGGCCAAACTTTGGGTGAGAGTCCAAAGAAATGGGCAATAAATAGGCAATAAATGAACAATTTGATGGACTCTCAACAAAAATTTGGGTCGCTACTTTGTGGCGACCCAAACTTTGGTTGAGAGTCTGTTGTGAGGCCATTGCCACATAGGAGTTTGGACTTCCATGTAGGCACTTTGGAGGGTGATGGACTTTGGATTGTGCTGCCTAGTATGAAGGGTCGAGAAGCCAAAGTCAGGGATTTCTGAAATTTGATTGGTGGAGGTTGACGGACTTTCAACCTTGGGCCCATGTGTAAAGCAACCCTAAGAGAGTACTTGTTGTTCACTTTGGCACTTCAAACCAAGCACATGTGTCATGCAAAGAATGGAAGAATTGATGGTTGAAAATTAATCACAGCTTCTCTTGGATTTCAACCCCTTCTACTAATTGCCAGTGGGGTATTGGTTAGTAATGGGTGGCTCTACCTTAGTCTTAACTTTGGAAAGGAGAAAAAGAACATTAAAAACTTTGGTTGAAAATTTATTTCAGCCTTGGTTGGAAATAGTACACCCTACAAGTTGGGGATGGGTCCCTAGTTGGCAATAGGTGGTTCTACCATACATGGACTATTTCACAATGTTACCATAACACTTTATGGTTTAATTATAAAGACAATTATTAGAGCATGCACAGAATTAGCACCTCTGCTACCTTAGTTTGCATACAAATTTTCAATAGTTTGCACAAGGTATGGCAAACCAAAAATGAAAAAATAACACATAAATCATTTCCAGTTTTACTTGCCAGGCATAATTCACAAGAGTGATAGAATGTAGGTTGAAGCACAAGGCATGGCATAAAATTGAAATTGGACTTCCTTAAACAAAATAATCCAATAAAGACTGGCTACACACCCAGATGTTAGAGAAGCTAAGTTGAACAGAATAGTTTCATGTATCTACAAACGTCTGGACTACCAGATGGTATGAATGCCAAACATAAGTTATGAAAACCTCTTCGATTTATGAAAATATATAT
Source organism: Pseudoscleropodium purum (assembly GCA_963969395.1). Classification (NCBI taxonomy): domain Eukaryota; kingdom Viridiplantae; phylum Streptophyta; class Bryopsida; order Hypnales; family Brachytheciaceae; genus Pseudoscleropodium; species Pseudoscleropodium purum. Next base: position 10,221,352 of record OZ017802.1, read on the forward strand.
TTTCGTACAGAGCTTCCACAGTGGGTCAGACATAGTGCATACACTGGAGACAGAATATGTACATAAACACACTGCTATGGTAGCTTGGTTTACATTCAAACTTGAGTACGATTCAACTTCATATTTGATACAATGGCAGATTTCAACGAAAATCAAGTAAAACCTCAGATCCATACCAATCCTAGTTTTTGAAGCTCTGGGCACTTGAATGTCCCAATCTTGGAGCTCTGAAACATGCCATAGTAGCAAATATAACCCTACTTGATATTCTGTGTAAAAGAGTGAGCCCTGGCATGAAAGAGCAACTTGGAAGCAACCTGATACTATCTCCTCTTAAAATTCTTCTCCCTCCTCTGCATGTCCAGACAAACTTCAAAATATGCACCAAGTATAACCATCATAGGCTTGGCACTACAGATCAAGATATTGGTACTCGATGCACTTCCGTCCCATGCATCGTCTACACTCAAATCTCCTTAATACGACCTCTAAAATGATAGGCAGTTAGATTAAAGAGGTCAGGGTGTAACTATAACTTAGCCTACTGGAAATTGATATTTACGAAAGTATCTTTGGCAATGACAGGTTCGTCATCAACCTCCAGGGGTCCAGCAGAGTCCGCACTGCAGTACGTGCAGCAACAGATCCCAAGAAGTGTCACAAGGCAACTGGCGACAACCTTCCTCTTGATTCTGTTACGACGCCGTGGCGGCATCCACGCCCCACGTCGTGACTCCGCAATCGACTTGCTGATTCGCTCGTAGGCACCATCATCATAATACCCCATGGCCTTAACCCTGTCAACAAACCACTGCAACAAAATTCCAGTTAAGTCACATTCTGTCAATTTAGACTATAAACTAACGTAGAGGACACTAAAACCGTGAGGACCTGAACCCACTCCTATACTGACCCCAGTTCCCACACAGCAGCTCATCAGTCCTCCAGTATTCCAGTCACATTCTTGAAACACGTAATGACAATCACATTTCTCAACCATGCAATCCAGCATTCTAACCACATGTCTCTCGATCCAGCCAAAACACAAACGTAAGCTCCAAGCTTCTATGGCACAATACTATCCAACTGGGATCAGACGCTCACCAGACATGCAAATTGAAAACAGCGACCTCGTCGTCGGTGTCTGAGCGAATGTCACAGACTCCAATTCTCTGCACAGTCTAAATCAAGCCAGAGAATTTACGAATTTCATTCCTACAACATCGTCATCTTCCTCAAATGGTTGTGGCTTGGAGTGAAAGCAAAGCGCCCTGCTTTAAGAACCCTCCCCTCAAACGAGTGAGGTGACACCCTCCCCTCAAATGTAAACCTCGGGTACATTCTCTCCAGTATACATACACTGAGTAGTGATGTTATACTCGGCCACATCGGGACGACTCTTAACTCTACAGACACTTCGTCACACCTGCAGTAAGAAATTTTTAAGTCTTTAAGAGGTTGTGGTGAGTCATCAAACCGCGTGACCGCCACCTAGCTCCATGCGCGAATGGATGAAGCAATCCTTTACTTATAGATTCTCTTGTGGCTGACGTAGATCACACAACACAGACAGGTCAAATTTAGTTCTGGCATAGATCGAGGCTGTGGGGGTACCTTTTCAGTGTTGAAGTGGTCCCGGATAGTGTTCTTTGGTTCCACGAAGCACCATGTTTGTAACCGCGTTCCTCTTGAAATTCATATACAATATTCTAATGTAACCGTACTTTCTAGTCACTGGGCCACCTGCCAATATTCGGCGAAAATTCGGAAAAAATTAGATGACCATCACAAATCTGAAATTGTGTTGACAAATTGCAGAAAAGTGCATAAATTGCAGAAAACTAAGTGTACCATGTACCTTAAGTCTAGTTTAAGTGGTAGAGTCAGTAGGCTTCCAAAGAGAATTTACCACCAGTCTTCTGGAAGAGTGCGAACGCATGATCATACCTCAAGAGAATATATGAAGAGATGCCAGACAAATTGAGTCTGCCGCGATACAAAATCAGTCAATCCACATTTGAGAAAGTTTCTTAAGCCATCGTATTAAACAGAAAGACGATAGGAAACAACTGTTCCAAAAGCTAGAAGATTACCATCTTCAGCTTGAGTAAGGAGATAAAAGAGTGTAAAAATTGAAGTGTACCGGTACGCTGTTCCCTCAAAAATGTGAAGTCTATCATCATCGTACCTCAAGAAGGAATGTCAGGCCAATTGAGAGCACTGTGGCACAGGACCAGACGAGCCCCATTCGAATTGCACAAAGAGCAAGTTTCATGAGCCATCGAATTAAGGAAAACAGAAATACGGCAGGAAACTAATGTTGAAAAAATTAGTAGATAAACCATCTCAACTTAATACCGAGATCAAAGAGTGTGCAAAATTGAAGTGTACGGGCATGCAATTCGACTCACAGCTGGCTGCTGAAAACCAACAGCTCGGCCCACACTTAGAGACCTAATCTCGCATGCAATTGAACATTTTCGTTCTACCATTCGGAAAAACGATTGTCATGAAAAACCAAGGCAGTGCTACGATTATCCTGCCAACCAGTATTAGGTCAAAGGAACGAAAATTCCTAATTCAAACGAAAACCCTATTATTTCAAGAAAGAGCGAATCGCAGCTACAGCATCGCCCTTGTGCTCTCGCAACGTCCTCTCCGCCACTTTCTTATCCATTTCCAGCTCGTTCGCAATGATGTCCACATCCTCGGCGTTGATTTTCACTGCCGCGAGCTCCTTCTCCCGGAGTCTCTGGGCGTTCCGATCCGCATCTGAAGTGGCCGCGATGGAGGCCATCGCCTGTTGCACGCGCGTGGAGTCCAGCTGCCGGTCCTCGACATGGTCCGTCAGGGAATCAAGCGCCTTGCTCTGCTGTTGCAAGTCCTTGGAGTCTGGCTTCCCCGCCACTTCCACGCCCTCGTCCGCCATCGCTCCTCCTTGCCCCAAAACTCTTTCAAAAACAACTCGAAATCGCTACAAATTGTTCTCAAATGCTTCGAGATGCACACAGGTTTCAGAATCCAAGAAATTTTGAAGTAACCTCGTTGGAATTTCTGTGAGCCTGCAAACAAAGAGCAACCACCGTGACGCGAGCAACCTGGCTTGCAATTCTAAAGTTTTAGGGTTCAAAGTGACTTCCGCGAATTTCCTAATTGTTATCCGCCTGTCCTGTTACCCGCCAAGTCAGGCCCCGGACGCCCCTGATACCCGGATGCTCTCCATGTTACCCCAAAGGTTCAGTTTGTAGTTGCAACTTGCAACATGCTGTTTTTTTTATATTTGACATAGAGGGTTTATGAAATGAGGTGTATAGAATAGCAAGGTAGTAACAAGGTATCCATATTATTTATTTTTCTAGATTAATGGCGTTGAAGGGAGGGGGGAGATTCTTGTTTACAAGATCAATAGCTCTCAATTTTCATTTGGGGGGGGGGGCATTAATTGTAACCTCAAGGAAGATGCATCATCATATGGGAAAGTGACAAGAGTTTGTCTTCATGCTAAATCAAATTCAATGACATTTGATACTAATCATTATTGCACCTTACAATTCTACATGGTTGTAAAGTTACTTACATTTTAACTACTCAATTGATAATTCACTTAGTACAAGAATTTGAATAATTCAAGGTCCTTTATTATAATTAAATGTATTTTGGATGACTATAGACTAACAAGTGTGAAGAATTGAAGGACATTCACATGAATGTTAAATGGCAATCACACCATTTAAAATATTATGAAGATATTTTAAAATATCTTATATTGATTTTTTTTTTAAATAAAAATTGTGCTCCCATTGATAGTGTTCTTAGTAATTTTGCTTAATTTTCAAACTATTGCAAAGTATAGTTAATATTGTAGGTCTTACTAATCAAACTAAGTAAGTAATCAAGTAAGTAATCAAGTAAGTAATCAAGTAAGTAATCAAGTAAGTAATCAAGTACCTAGGAAAGTTTGAAGATTGTCAAGTTATTCTCTAAATTATGTTATAAAATTGAATTTTTTTAATATTCTATAAATCTAGATCCATTCTTATTGAAATATTAAAAAAATATCTTTAATCATTTAGAAATTATTTAAAATTTGAAAAATGCATTTGTTACTTGTACAAATAGAATTGTAAGACTTTTAATAAAATCAAATGTATTGGATTGTTTTGGAATCCAAATTAATCTATAGGTTGGATGCCATAGAAATTACTTCTACATTGAAACTACAATCGTTTTAATTTAAAATTAATGTCACAAGCAACAAATGCATTTTTCAAGTAATAAATTTCATTGTATTTTTGGAGTGCAATTGGCCAAATTTCTACTTTGGTGAATATGATTTGTCAAAGCTTCTATAATTTTTGTCTTTTAGCTTACTTTTGAAGTAGTTTCTTTTCATTGTTCAATGTTTAAATTTGAATTTTTTTAATGCCTATTCAAAGTAATTTGGAATGCGCTTTCAATGATAGTAATTAGTTCAAATTCTAATTACATACCAATCAAAAATTAGAAGTAAGTTTGAAGGGCCTATATATTAGTTGGATGAACAAGGCTCTTAGAGCATCCCTACCCATCTTATATTTTAGATGACTTTTTTTGTTGGGGCTTACAAACTTGCCTCACTTGCCTCACTTGCCTTGCATTTTGGATGATTGGATGTCTAATTGGCTTGCAAATTTGAACTGGATTGCAAATGTGGTCATTTTTGAACTTAGCCACTCATGGATTGTAGAACTTATGACAAAGAAAAAATGACTTTCCACAACTTTGGGGGCAAAGGCTTTTCACCTCCTGTTTCATTTTTCACCTTGATTCAGTGGTTTCGCACAACCTTTAGATGGCAAAACAATTGCAACTTTAATGAGAGGATTTGAAAGCTTTTTTTCCTCTCAATCTTTAGTTTTTTTCAATAGCTTCTTGTTAAGAACAACAACCATCAACTTAAACAATTCAAGCTATCAAAGTATTGTACAATTGTTGAATGATTTTATAACTGCAAGTTCAACTATAGCAGTACTAGTTCCTAGCATTGCAAGTCCAAAAAATCTTAATTGAAACTAAAGTTGTACATTACTATTTTACAACCTCCAATTCCGGTACTATTTTTATTTTTTACCTCCCAATTCACTCAAGCTCAAACTCTTAAGAGGTTATAGGTGGGGTAGAGCATTTCAACCCGACTTGCAAAGTGGATGGCCCCCCATTTTACAAGCCAAATCACCACTGCATTTTGCAGGATGGGTGATGATGCTCTTAAACCTTCAAAGGCGTGTAGGGAGTTCTTCTCCTTTTTGAAAGAAAACGAAAGAAAAAGTGAAAAGAGAAAAGAAAGGGACAACGAAGCTCACGAGACTGCATCTTTCACATTAGGCTCTGCAGTAGGCTCGTTCCGCAGTGGCGGAGATGGAGAATCAGACACCGCAACCGCGCGGACTTTAGAATTCTCTTTTGTTGCGTCGTGGAATCATTGCCACCGGAATGGAAACAGCCACAATCATCTCATTCAAGCCACAGCGCTCAATCTTTTCCTTTCTTTTCTTGCTGAAGTGGTGAATTCTTAGGGTTTGGGTGGGTGGGGTGTGGGGTGGGTAGGGTTTTAGTTTTGTGGGCATCGGACGTTTTGTTGCATCTGTGGATTGGGATTTAGGGTCTGAGAAAGGGAGGGAGAGCGATGGTGAAGGTGAAAGGCATCGAGTGGAACCATGTGATCGTGATCAAGGAGCCGGAGAAGCATGGCATGGCGACGCTGGTTCGGTGCATCCATTGCGACAAGGAGTTTCAGGGGAATGCGATGCGGATCCGGGCGCATTTGCTGGGGAACAAGCGGCAGGCGGGCGTGACGGGGTGTCCCACGGTGCCGGACGAGGCGCGCGAGGAGCTTCGCTTGATTGAGATCGCCCGGGAACAGACGCAGAAGAAGCGCAAGCCCGGGGTGGGCAAGATGCGGGGTTCCGCGGGAGGGCCGCGCGGGGCATCGTCGGCGTCGGACCATTCGTCCGGAAGCGCCGAGCATTTCGACGGGAAAGCGCTTACGTCGGGACGGAAGGGCGACCGGATGAGCTCGCAGCAAGAACTGCTCTTGCGGATGGTACAAACAAATTATGCCTTTGATTTTTATTTGAGGTTTTTTCTCTCTTCCTTTTCATTTTATTGCCATTAGGGGAGTCACAGTAGTTTTCCTCTGGTTCTGCCAGTTTGCTGAAGGCTTCACGTGGCCCACTCTCACTGGATAACCTGCTCAGCGTCCCCGAACTGGCTGGAGATCTTGTACTCATCGTTTGTGCAGCGTAAGCTTTCCCCGAATTCGTTGATGGAACAGGCTGGCTAGTGTGACTTCCCCTAATAGTAACTGCGTGAAACAGAACACAACACTGAACCGAAGCCAGGAATCTCTACCTTTACAAAACGACGTTACCCTTGGTTAGAAGATTGATTTTGCTTGCAAATGCGACATTTGTGTGTTACTTGGGAGGGGGTTGGTTCACTTTCTTAACCCTGAACAACCACGAGGCCCGCATTTGGCCTTATGTTTTTCTTAGCAATTTTGAGGAAGTTTTATCGGAACTGTCCTGACTCCAATTTTGTTTTTTCTTTTGACCAATTTATGAAATGTTCTTCACTGATTGTGATGATATAAATTTTTGGCCTCATCTGAATTTTATGATGAATTGAAGAGGTCACATTTTAAACCATGAATAGTTGGTCCTTCCGGGATTAGCTTGCGATTAACGACATTGAATTGAATTTCCCCTTGCCGTCGTGAATGACTTTTGGATTCCGGCGGGAGGTTTAAGTTTTCTGATATTAGAGCGGGGACAGTATCCGCAATTGTTATTTTCCGATTTGCCCAGACTGCAGTTTTGGACTCTAAGCTAGTACATTAATTTTGAAGGAACGTCAATCATTGTGTTTGGAATTGTCCGAGATTTTTAAACCTTAAAAGCGTGGTTAAAATCCTTTTGATCACCTCGCATCTCCTTTAGCTCGGCTTTTAGGGGAGGCACGTTTGTGAGTGATGATGTACGCTGAGAGATACTGAAGGATAACTAGCTTTTGCAAAGTGAGGGTTGACCTGGGGCTGCACTGGTTAATTTTAAGCTTTTTGTCTCATGCTTGTTGCTTCAACTTAAGCAATTTAAAGTGGTTTGTTGTTTCAATAGAGGAGGAAATTTAGGGTCTCCTTTAGTTTCTGTGTTAAGCATGTCAGTGTAATGGAGTCTTTCTCTTGGTACCTGAACCCAAGTAATTTTCGCAGAGGGTACTTCCAAAACGGGTAAGAAGAGAGAAAAGATGGTTTTGTTTGTAGAAAATATTCAGTTTTGCATTGTCATCCACCGGGAAGGTGCCTTGCATATCGGTATTTTCGTGGATGTTTGAATCGTTCGTTGTGGAGCATTTTTGATGAGCTTGGGATATATTACAGGCTTGTTACCTTCATGCTTAACGCAAGAGGTCACGCTTGAACGTACTCGGATGAATCTCTGGGACTGAGTCGCAGAGAGCCTTGATATTCAAAAACATCGTGTGAATTTCTTGATACTGCTGTTGTATATGGCAAGATGGGCATGCGCAAATCCCTTTTGAGTCTGACGAGATTTATCTATCGCTTTCCTTATGAGTTGGATTTGTTCGGTCTTTTCAGCATTTTGTGTGAACCTGATATTGTGATTTAGCATCCTATGACGTGAAGCCGTTTGTTTTGTTGTTTGTCAGAGCTCCATTATCGCCTCCATAGACCTTGACACCTTCTTTGAAGGTTTTGGACTTCGACCTGAAACCGTCGTCAAAATTAAGGAGATGGGATTCACTGCAAAAACTCTCATGTCTAATCTTGATGAACTTCCGTCTTTATTAGAGTCGATTAACCAACATCACCAGCTTACGCTTGGTGAGGAGTGGGGGATCAAGGGTGCTGCAAAGAAGTGGCAAAGAGGTGACAATATGAATCATATCTTTTTTAATGTTCTCATTGTCTGGTCTTGTGGATGCATCTGCCTGACATGTGTATTCGATTAGACCAGATGTTCTGCAGTTTACTTGTATGCCACTGCATGTGTTTCTGCGTACTTGAGGAACTCTTATTGTGGCTTAAAACTCATTTCTGTTTGTGTGTTGAAATGCAGAGCAAATGTTTTTTCCACAACCAGAAGATGAAAAATGGCCGGAATCGGAGGATACTTGTAAAGAAGTGGCATGCATTGGTGAGTTTGTTCAGACTCTATCTCCCTTGGTAGATTACCACTGACTACTAGGGGTAGTCTCTTGCTCTCTAGACTAGTCCGCTGTGATTAACTTTCCAATTCTTTCTGAATTTTGGTTTTGTTTGATGTAGCTCAAAGCTAGCGCCCATCGATGCTTACACAGACATGGTCCTCAGATAGTGAAGAAGTGACACAACTCGACCCCTATCCTAAGTGGATGCAGCAGCAACAACAGGGGCAACAACTCCAATCACCGCATATAGTATCACCTTCGAGCCTTACAGCTCCTAATTTATCCCCACCAAATCCAGGTGTCACAGATGTAAGATCACATGTTCTGCTTTTTACTCGTGTCTTTCTGTACGGCATTCTGTGGCTTTTCATCACAGTCTGCTGCTCTGACATATGTCAGTGCTCCATATATTCTCTTTGAAGTCTACCTTTATTTTCTCTACCCCAAGGGGAGGAACCAAGTTCAAAAAAACGACACAATTCTTGTATTCAATAGAATGAAAGCAATAATCGCATATCGGGGTCCATCATTCCAAAAACTGAATTTCTTACATCCAATAGATTTGTGACGTGGTTATAGGAATAGTGGTATTCTAAGATGTGACACAGGGTTTTTGTAATTGTCAATCATTTAGGAATATATTGATGACTGAATGGAAAGTGACATGAGTAGAGACATGTAAACATTTCTCTTTGGAGTAGAGATTCTTGCGATTAGCCGCTTGTTAACCTATGAATATTTTTTGCTTTTTTTGCAGGTTGGACCAGGTGGATCACCAGGAAGGGTAGGCTACTATACGAATCTGTTAGCCTACCAAGCTAATCAAGGAAATGGCCGCTTTGAGATGTTGAGGGAAGTAGACGTCGCTTCGCAAAGACAACCACCCCAGGTCAAACATACTTTTGACCATGGCGCTGCGACAACATTTTAACTTCTCACTAAACTTGCGAAGAGCATTTCGTCCCTCGAGAACGAGTTTGAGGATTGAGGTCTGCTGAAGACACCAATTTTTCCAAGTGCCGCCTTCAGCTGCACGAGTGAGCTCAGAGAAGCACTTTGTGTTTGCAGTCGGACAACAAAACGCAAGATTAGGTGCTGGAACAGTAACTTTAACCATTTTTCTTTTGGGCCCTTTGATCCTCGTTTGATCATAACGAGGCGTAGCTGTAACAAATTTACAACAGATTCACTTGGATTTTCTGGAGGAAGTACAGAAGGTTCGTGGCAACGAACTTGCCATTTTGATTGATATGTTTTGCGATAACCATGCCATTATGTGCATGAATACTCAGGTCTTATTGGCAGGGTATAGTCTGTTGATGTATATATCAATTATTATGGCAATGCAACTACTTCCTTTCTTTGGTAGCAATTGAGTTCCATGCTGTTCTGTTCTAGTTTACTTGAATACCGTTTTTTTCCATTTTCTTGAATTGAGGTTTTGCCTATAGTGAGTGCGTAGAGTCTGTGATCCTAATGTTTAGGGTAGTGATAGCATGAGCCAGTGTCCATTGTAAGAAATGTTGAGAACTTGAGATCTGAACAAGCAACTTTGCTACGGTAACTGACCTAAATGTGTCTGAATGAGGGTTTGAGAATGGTTCTTGTTATTCAACTGTCAAAGCATTTGTTGGGTCTTGTTTGCAGTTGCAAGGGAATTCTCGATTCTCTTAGACTGCATTTTTTGGGCTCCATATGAAAAATTATGATTATTGTAAGTGTTAAAAATTGGTGTATTTGAAATTGACCCTAGGCTCTCATGTATCGAGAGTTTGCATATTTCAGGTGGGAATTTAGATGGGGCAATTTTTCAAATAGGTCATTAACTTTATTGTAACTATTTTAATTATTAACTTCATTGTAAATAACATGTTCAATAGTTTTTAACTTCATTGTAAATGTAGCATGTATTGATACCAAAATTTGTGTAATGAATTCCATACCCATGCAACGATTTGGCTGAAAATATTTTAAAGACATACCAAAATCTGGAGGAAAAATTGTATGGAAAGAAGAATCTTGTAGAATATTTGTATTTTTAACATCTATGTAGTATTAATTTTTTTCCTTGAAAAATCATATATTTGATAAAAGAGTCAAACTTGCTATTTGAATGTAATGGTTACGATAAACCAACCCCCTTGCTCGTCCCTAAGGAAAAAACACTGAAATTTTTTATTTGCCATGCATGATAAAATTTGCAAATTTTGAATTCATATTTACAATCAATGACCCCAAATTAGCTAGAAGATGTGTAGAGGATAAATCAATCAAATACAAAATACAGAGTCTTTTTTTTTTAAATGCACCCCTAGCAAATTAGGGGGATGAGCAAGGGATTTAGTTCACCCAGGCTACAACATTATAACTATCTTAAAATTATTCAACAATGTAGGAAGGGGGCTTTTAGAAATTATCAATGCTTGAAGTCATATCGGTTGAATTGAAGTTACTACCAATTTCCTACTTCTTTTCAAAACCTATGAAAGCATCCGTCTCTAACCTTAGAAATTTGTTTGTTAAATTTTCAACCAAAAGCAAAAGCAAAATATCCTTCCTCTATGATTTTACTCTTAGGAACAATTAACCCTTCATTGCTAAAGGGGACTAAAAGTGTCCTCACTTAATTTCATGTCCAATTCAAAGTGTTGTAATTTTTGCATCCAATGTCCAGATTCAATAAAACTTATTGGAAAATTTTTGCTCTCTCTTCTAGTTTGTGTGGTAATATTTTCAAATTGATCCAAGATGTATTGATTAATTGGAAGCCAATCAAAGTTCACACGTTTAATTTGAGTCCACCAAACTGCATTTGATGGTTGCAACTTTAGGGGTTTGTATCTCCTTCATCCAATGTTTGTTTTCAATAAAAATTTGTTGGATTATATTCTCCTTTCAATCTAGTTATTGTGGTAAATTTTTCATATCAATCCAAGTTTCTTTGAATGTTTGAGAGCAATTCTAAGTTCAAAATCATGACATTTTTGGATTACAATGAACTTTGGCAACTTGTTTCTTCTCCATAAAGTGTTTGTCTCCAATTAAAAAAATTTAGAAAACTTGTGCATACTAGTTTAGTTTGTGTGGCTAAAATGTCATATCAACCCAAGAAATTATGAGTGACTAAGAAGCATTTTAGTAGGAGACTAGGAGGTTCAACCTCATATGTGTTTTCTGCAACTTTTCTTGCTATTTTTTGAGATTTCAAAGCTATTTTGCAAACACATTGAGTCAATTTGAATGATATTTTTTTCACCAATGTGTTTTTGTTGGTTTTGAATCCCTTTACAGTTTCAAGTTTAGAAATCGAATTTCACCTCAAAGTGTGTTGTTAGGAAAATTTTAGCATCTTTTTTCAACACTAAAACATTATAATCTTGCAATCCTTGCGGGCAAATGATTCAAAATTTGATTCACATCATCTACAACATGTTCACTACAAGATTATATGGTTAAGACCTGTATAATTTAGTGAAATTGAATTCTATATCACTTCAAAGCAATGATGTTTTCGAACCCAAATGGGCCTTAGGTGATAAGGGGTTAACCTTGAAACACTTGAGAAGATACTTCAACCCATTTTCAATGTTAGGCTTTGGATATACCCTCTTCATGATATTTTTTGGCTTTCCTTTTTAAAAAATGACAAATCCAAAGATCACCTTATAGTGTATTTTGGCAATTTCTATTCCTTTCTCTTGATCTAAATTTTAGCCATGAATTGATATTTTTTTTAGTTTAAGACCATTTAGAGAAACAAAGCAATAGATGAGATTTTAGCCCCTTAGAGGGCTGTGAGTTCCCCTGCATTCAATTGGATTTCTAGACTCTACCCCCTACCATGCAATAGCTACCACATCATGGCACAACAATTGCCATGTCACTTCTTTCTTCTTTCTTTCAACTTATAAAGAAAAATTTTAATTTTAAAATAAAAAATAAATAAAAAATTCTGACTATGGCCATTCTCAGATTGCTAAGGGAACAACATTTGAAACAAGTCCAAACAGACCTCTAGACCCCCAAAAAAAACATCTAATGTTTATCAAGTTCACTTTCTACTTCAATTTGAAATTTTGACAAATTCCTAAAATTCACTATTTTTTATTGTATTTTGCCTATAACCATTAGAGTGATTTTCTAATTTCAAAATGATATGGTAAATTGAATTTTATAACAATATTGCATAGTATAGTGAATGATGATAGAAATATTTTTAGCAAAATGTTGATTCCCAAAATATAGAGATTTAACAATTTGTGTTTCTTTTTGTGGATCTAAATTTAAGCTATAAAGATTATCTTTTTTTAATTTGAGTTCAAATATTGAAATGAAGCTTATTAAGTCTAGATTCTAGACCAGTCTAAAATTTTGAAAAATTCCTAAAATTCTATATTATACTAGAATTTGAACTTTGGGCCTATGGAATGCTAATTTTCTAATTTTAGAATGATAAGGTTAATGTTTTTTTTGCACCATGATGTTCAAAACTATATTGTGAACCTATGGAGAAAGTTTCAAATTTTTTAAACATATATTGTAATTGATATTTCTTTTTTTTTACTTTTTATTCAAAAATTCATAGTAATTTCAAATTTTCACAAAAAAAAAATTAGAATTTATAAGTCACATAGAAGACATGTGACTTAATCTCCAAAAAATAAAAATAAAAATTCCATTCATTTTTTAATGGCAAATTGAAGCATCTAGACTTGATATTTTACCACATGGCCATAGACACTAGCATTTTAGAGTTATTATTATGCCAATATAGATTGATATGCAATATACTCACAAAAATGAAAACATGTTTAACCATGTAATCCTGCCACACACACTAAGTGTCTAATTGATGATAGAGAATTTTTCTATGTAAGAAGTGCAACTTTTCATCCTTGGAGTTTTGTTGAAAAAAGGGAACATCTTTTCCAGTAGTTTGACTTCCAATGAGTACTTTTCCATTTTCTTTAAGCAATTGATTTTCATGGTTTTAGAAAATGATGATTTCCGTAGAGACCAGCTCATCCTTGCAGGGTTAAAAATTATTAGAATCCATGGCTCACGGGCATTTCGATATAGAATCTTGCGCAAATAACTTCATATCAAAATAGTACCGATATGCAGTAATAAAAGTTTGCAACCTGATGAATGAGAAAGTAATCATATCATGATTAAATACAAGCCTTCTTACTTGAATAAAAATTTGATTGTCTAAATGTGACTAAATGAAGGAATAGTATGCAAACGAAGGAATTGTATGAACATAATGGAAAGCCAATCCCCCCATAAATCTCACGAAAGTCTGCACACCAAAATGAACTCAGAAAAAAGGAGCAATAATAATCAGACTAAAAAAATTCAGTAACAATAGGTGTTGCACCTCTTCAAGCATTGCGATTTTTTCAAGAGAATGGTCGCATATCCCAAAACGTTGTTCGACCCAATATCTGAAAACATGCAAGCCAGAGATTTGTAATGCCCTTTGGAGGATAAGCCTGAGCCCCCCAAAGATCAATAGGACTCGCATGAAACACCCACTTCAATTCATCTGCAGCCTCTCACAATTTAGATTAATCAGATCCCGCCAGCATGGCACTTGAAATAAAATTAAGAGTTGCAGTGCCTGAATGTTCCTTAGCTTCCTTACAGAACCATAAAAGCTCGCATACCTTCTTTAAGAAGTTACTCTACTACCGGAACATTTAAGTTATACTACAATTGTACTAAATCCTACAGCTACAAAACCTTATTGACAAATCATAAGAAGTATCATACAGCGTTCTCTACGTAATTGGGAAAAAAGAGTAAGAAGAGGAGGAAGATACAAGGCAGGCAGGCAGGCAAGCAAGCGCAGAGAGGATTTACAAAGTTAGATGTCTTGGTTGGGAAGGTTGGGTGGCAGTACGAGAAGCCCGGCTCAACCGCTCACGGCGAGCTTCAATCACACAAATGCAACGCACACTGGTCAGATTAAGGCATCCGCTTGTGATGACAGACCTGCGCTCTGGACATGTATGCAGTTGTGGAAAGGTATCACACAATGCCTGCACAGCTTGAGCAGATAGAGCCGTGCAGCCACTAAGGTTGAGTGACACTAGGCCATAGCCTGCAGGATCCCTTAGATAGGAAGTATCAAACCCCCCACCCTTGGATGTACTGATGGCGTTGCTATTGCAGCTGCTTCCGCTGCTGGAACTGCAGCTTCCTGCGCTGCTATAGCCGAAGGAACTTCGGCTGGTAGAGGGATACTCGTTGCGGTCCCGAACTCTAGTGTTGGAGCCTGTGCTGCTGCTCCGCTTGTTGCTTCGCAATGCGTCTCTGCGTTTGCTGCTGTTAACGAGGGAGTAAATGGCGAGGTCGGTGATGTTGCGGCAGCAATGAAAGCCCAAGACTCTTAAACGAAGGCAATTGTCGGCCAAGATGATTACACTTTGATCTGTGAGTGGGTAAAGTTAGTGGAAACGTCTGAGGTGGAGAATAGAACTGGGGCGATTTTGGCCCTTGGTCTGAATTCTAACTATCCTAAGTAAAGACGTCATTTTCAGAGTCAGATCGACGCAAGAATTGTTCCACATAAGATCGATGACATATTCAGTAAAAGTTGTGTCTGACAAACCTGTAATCTGTAGGCATCCACAGAAGTCAACAAATCTTAAATCGCGACACCCACGAGCCAATGCGGTTACACCCACATCTGTTATTTTTTCACACCATCCTACATTCAGGTATTGCAACCCAATGCAATTTTGAGCTAAAGCCTGCCAAGCAAAATTCGCAGAGCCTGTCAGCAATGCCTCCAAAACCCCAGTGAGCTTGCCGAGATCTCAAGTAGAATGAACAAAAATGAACACAAGAAAGGAGGTAGAAAGGAAACTCAGTTTCAAAAGAAATTACACAATATCAGAGATCAAATGTTATAATGCGTCACAAGCTTGAAGACCTTACCACCAAAGCAGCATCAGAGCCGGCATTATCACAACCACAGAGGTTCAGGTGCCTCAGGTGCTTGCAATGCTGCGCAAGTCCAACAAGTCCAGCTTCAGAAACGCCCACACACCCACTAAGATCCAGCTTCTCCAGTGAAGCGCAACCATTGGAAAGAGCGATTAACGAAACATTTGTAAGACGTGTTCCATTCGTCAAGTCCAAGGATCTCAATTCATGCCAATGAGCAACAGCTGCTCTCATAGCATCGTCCGTGAGATACGAACAGCGTCGAATGCTGCAATTTTCGAGGCGGGAGAATTTATGCGCCACAGATTGCACTAGGTTGCTCACGCTTTTTTTACACCTGAACAATCGATTCTTTCTAGTTAATATTTCAATAAAATGGTACATAACGAGCTGGGGAATCATAATTAATCAGATGAAAGAACTGTGATTCTTACCATGCAAAAGAAAGGTCAGTAACGCCCGCACAAATGGAATCTCGCCAACCAGTGCACACCCCTGTGGCTACCACCACTGTCCTATCATCCCCGAGTGCTAAAATTCGAACTAACAGCTCCATTGGCATGTCCTTCCACTTAGATTCAGCCATGTCCCCCTGTTTTTCGTCTCCAGAATCCTCTGACCCCATGCCTATAATTCTTTTCTGCATCATCTTCTTCCACCTATGTTTCATATCACGAGGAGCCGACTCCATCTCATCATCTTCAGAGACCCAGAACGGGCCGGAACTTTGAGGCAAACCTTTCCACGTCATCCTCTCGAACATTCCCAAGGAGTCCAAGTCACTACCGTCGACATCAACTTCCGATGAGTAGTACCCGGCTTGAAGGTCATATATTTGACCTGAACAAGTAACCATAAACCACATCTTTGACAATTAAATTCAAAGGCAATGACGGTGAATGCGAAAAACTGATATATATTTATATATAATTAACTCTTAATTTAAAAGGGGGACTGAAAACTTATATCCACCGAAGATCGGGTATGACGAAAAAAAATTATCAATTTGAAATGCCCGATGTTAGTAACAGTCCTAATTCAAAATCGCTTTCATTGAGAGCATCCATCGCTTGATTCTCAGCTTAAAATACCAAAGTATTTCATTCGGAACCATTATGCTAAACAAGTTAAGTTTTTGTGGAAGTTGAGCAAATGTCACCACTACGAGAAGTAAAGCATATCCGCGCATCGGTCAAAAATTCTTCCCGACTTTGAATCAAGAATAAAAAATGATCGCCTCTCCCTGACTCACTCATGATCCTCAACTCATCACCACGTAAATTGCAAAAAATGCGACACTGATAGGGTGCATAATTCTAAAAAATTATGCTAGCTACGTGACTGTACCATAAGTCCATCCTTTGAAGCTGCTTATGGCAAAAGACTTGCAACCCTAATCACATGTCCAAAATAGTCCAGCGGACGTACAGCTTCACCAACTGACCATGGGAAAGAGAGTCCAATCTCAAATCTCAAGAGATGTTATGGACAAGGCTCCTGAAACCGGAGTGAGAAAGAACAGCAAACTGACAAGAATTTCGTCTACAAATTGCAGAGGGTATAAGAGAAGATACCAGCCACACCAAATAACTGAACAATTTTCATAAAAGATCGGTCATTCAAAAGAGACCTAGGTAACCTTTACCCTAACAAGTCTCCTAAATTTTGTCTGATTAAAAGGCCCTTCGCAGCAGAAGTGAGCAAGAAACCAAAAAGCAAAGCGCCGTTTGCTCACCTTCTCTGGAGTCCATGTTAATCTAGTTCCAACGCCTTCGCCCAATGAATTTATGCATCCACTCGATTGCGACGTCAAAGGCAAAACGATACTCTGCAAATTTCACAAAAGTAGGTGAATAACACACAATTGAACACTATGCCACATGCCAAAAGGATTGGAGGCACACAACCGTTCGCTTCAAAACAAAATGCACGCAGCGACATAAACAACAGGACGCAAATGAACGGGAATTCTATTTCCCTAAATGGACGAGAAGAAAAGTCCAATCAAGTGACCTACTGTCTCCTCCATAACCAAAGTCATTCCTCAAATCCAGAGCACTCTCTTGCCTTCACAAAATCAGCTGTAAAGCCAAAAGAAGAAACAGAGAGCTTGAACAATTACAAAACCAAGAGGTGCGAGCGACTGTAGTCGTAGGTAAGAAAACGCTGCGAGACACACGGTTGTGCAGGTTACCACGAAAGACGGAATAGAATTATACCCGACCCGAAATGCGCGAAAAGAATTCTCCTTAACCACAAAAACATTGACTCCAAAAAAACCAGACGATTGCTAACTCACCGCTGGACTCAAAAGAATGTTAATTAATCACCAACTCCGCCGTCGCCATGTCCAGCGACACAGACTGCAATTAAAAAAACGTGCATGAACGCAAGCCGAGGGAATTCAACACCATACCAAGTATTAACGTCGCTCCACCAATCCAAATTCTTCACAATCGAAAAAAAAACGCGCTCCAAGAAATTGGCGACTCACACCTACTTCTTCACCAGCCGCACCTTCCTTGAGCGCAATTGTAAAGAAAGAACGCCGAACAATAGAAACTCGCTTCACGAACAATCCGAAAACGATCAATTCTCTACGAACACTAAAATTCGCCAATAAAATTCTCACCAAAAGCACACCGCTCCCAAACACGCGCGGATCAAAACGACACTCCAAATTTAGAATCCTCGCGACCGGCTGCGTTTTATAAAAAAAACGCCTCACATGCAGCAGACGGATGGCAAGCACACTCCAAGTCTCCGAGGATTACTAAGTTGCGAGAATCACGAACGAAGTAAACAAGCGGTCGGAGAAAGAAGAAGAAAGAGTCGCGTTCTCTGAACTGAGGACACCGTGATAAGAATTGAAAGAAGAATTGGGAGACTTGCGAGACGCAGCGTGAGAAGGTGACACAACAACTGACGATGGTGTTGCTGTCTGGTTGTTGGCAACGTTGCGCGCGAGTGATTTCGGCTGTGGAGGAAGCCGAAAGGGGAAGCAAAACGGGAAGCAAGGAGCTTGGAGAAGCTGCGAGGTGGAAGCAAACTAGCAGGGCAACCTCCATTGCCACGCTTCCAGGTTCAAGTTCACTCTTGTGTGAACGAGACTCTTTTGGAGGTCGCGTTCACACCTAGGTAGGCGTCCAAGCCTCCAAGGCTTCGGAGAGAATCTGAAGGGGCCACCTACTGCCTATACTGAATATTCTACTACTGTATATATTATATTGGGTTGGATTGTCCTCAACAACATTCAAGGTAGATATTCCCAATTCCATATGCGCCTATTAAAAAGTGTACCCTAAAAAATCTTCAAAATAAGTAGATATTTAATTCAAGATGTATAATCCTTGTATTCCATCATAATTAATTGTTTTTGAAGTTGCCTAATAATTATGTTAGGCAAATTATGAAAGTACCTAAAATGAAGAGATATCTCACCCAAAAATCCTAATTTTTGTAAATCATTCCATTAAAAAAAAGTGAGGTACATGAATGCTATGTAAATAAATTGTATGTCATCAAATTGATCGTAAAATAGAAGATGAAGAATAACCTTAAGCCCTAGGACCATTACGAATAAAGAGTATGTTGGAGGTAGAGTTTACTCATCTTGAAAGCATTATCTAGCCTAAATTACAATTGCAATAGATTGCACTACAATGCAAAAGTTTATTGTATAGATACTTCACCTTATAACCATTAACCATTATAAAGGCACCAAAGAAGATACAATGAAGGAAATAACTATGACATCATGGGGCAAATATCTGGAATACAAGGATTGTAAAGGAGATAACTAGGATATAATGGATCAAACATCTAGATCACATGTGGAAATATTAAGGGGGGAATTATATGAACCTACATAAAAAAAAAATTAAAAAAAAGCCTTCATTTGCCTAATTTTACAAAAATAATATTGTGTCTGAATTAGATTTTCTTCCTAATTAAAATTATTAGGTATAATTTGCTTAAAATACCATGTTGGTAGGACACATCAAAATTAGGATGTAGTTTTAGAAATCTATTAATTTAGAATATAGAAAATCATAATTAAGTCATACAATATCCAAAATGTGTATAAGAAAATCTTTCTTTTTGGAATCTTTTTGGAATTGCCAACAAGATTCCCAAAGCATTTATGGTAATTTAATAATGAAAACTACAAAAACTTACAAATAAAATTGAAATGGGTTTTTAATTACGAGTAAGAGACAAAAATTCATTCTTCATTGAAATGCTTCCTTACAAAGTCAATACTTCACCAAATATTACAATTATCTACATATTCTAAAAGTTGTGAAAGAAAGACAAAAGGTATTAAATTTGGAGGCATATCAAATAAAGTAAAATAATTAAAAAATAATCAAAAAATAAAATCACTGTAAGATGACTCTAAAGATTTTTAAATCCACCACAATCTTCTACTAATTTAATACTAAACAATTTTCAATCTGTAGGATTCTCACTTGATTTGAAGTACTTTCAAATTCCAAAGAGTGGTTTAGAGCCAAAGCATTGTTGTTGGATGTTGATAAGAATGGCACATTCTTTGGGAATTATAGGTGTAAAATTGTGCTTGTCAAGAGTTAAAAGGATAGTAGGGCAATTGCCTACATTTTATTTCTTCTTCTTTTCTCAATTTTAAAAATAAATAGTTATTTTTGAAATTTGGTGGAGAATTTACTCTATAGAAAAGGTCCAAGTGAGGAGTAGATTTTTTTTATCCACATCTCTAGTTCAAACTTTAGTCCAAAGATTATACTAATATATCCTAAAAGACTAAAGCACAGTCTGAGCAAAATTGTGAAAAAATACCACTTCTAAAGGCAATGAGAAGAAAATGAAAAAAAATGATTTAAAAAAAATTCAACTATACAATTTTTTTTATTTGACTACTACAGAAATGTGTAGAAAAAATTTCAAAAACATTGACTATATGGATTGAAAGATTATAATGTTTGAATATAGAAAAAAATGTTTTATTCCAACCTTACTAAGAAGGTAACAAACTTTAATTCCTCCTAGCCAAGGAGATTTTGCACGACACATGGTGTTTTTTTTAACATTTGCATCTTGTATATATAAATTATATACTTGCCAAATTTTTGAAATTAGACAAGGAGTTTTGCACATGTTGCTCAAAGCTACCCGGCCTACCTAAAATATTAAAGGCAACATAACTTTGATCTAGGCATTTGATCAAGAAAAAAAAATATTCTCACTAGTGACGTACATATCCACACTTTGTATCAAAATTTCGTGAACATCCAACCAAAATTGACTTCATATGTAACTACCCAAGATCTCACATATATGTTAAATGATCACTTGTCCTTTTATTAGGGGTTAAATGGTTGTTCTAAAGTTTTCAAACATAAGCTTATTTACTTTAGAGTAAGTCTTAAAAGTAGGTTAATCCAAGGTCTTACTCTTTAGAAGCTAAAGTTCTCAATTTTGACCTAACTACTAAGATGAGCCCCTTCTAATGCGTCACTGACACTAAACCACCATCTTCACTCTAAATTCTCCCAAATCAATTATATACCTATTCTATAGAAGAAATTATTTTAGAACCAAACTTTGTTCCATCATAATTTTTGCATACATTATCTAAATGTCGAGTTCTTTGACATGTTGAAACCTCCTTTCAAGTGCCAACAAGAAAATCAATGAAAATTTTACCAGTCTAATTAATGATAGCAACTAGGCACAGAAACAAAAAGTTGTGATATTGGGGGGTACCCACCTTAAAAAATTGATTCTGAAAAACTATCAGGCCTAAAGCATGGCTTAAACAAGTGCTTCTGATAAGTATAACTTAAGATCATGAGTTCAGGACTTGTTCTAACTTACTTCGGCTGCAAAATCTGCTCCGTTGGCATGCCACATCAGCATGCTTTCTGTTTGAAGTAAAAAAAATAAAAAAAATAGTGACGAAAATTGGACTTGGTACTTGAAAAAACAGATCAATATGGAAATTAATGGAAATTTTTAAAAAAAAATACCCCCTAATGCTTAATATATGGATTTTCGTCCCAGCAGCTAGGATCCAATGACCATACAGTTACTGTACTAATTATGCAAGAGGGACTCAGCATGACAAGTATGCTAATAATCCCAATTTATAGTGCATCACTCAGTTGGTCACAACTTCCATGCTTATGATTCATATAATGTATTATTCAATTATGAAATTGAATCAAATCAACTCAACCCAGTGATTTCATTTGTTTGAAAAATAAATTTAATTTAAAAAATAAATAAACCCAGTGAACCAGCATTGTAGACTTGTAGTTCACCTGACCGTACGTCATTGAAAGGGTCAGGTAAATTAAGTACAAAAATTGTCTATATGCTATGGTCAAAATGGTCAATTCAGTATGATTCTTTTTGTTCTTTTTGACTATTGGAAAAGCCGGTCCAAATAGTTGGGGCAGTTGACAGTTAATTCTCTCCACGGGTGAAGCCCACTCAGCCTTTTTTTTTTTTTCTTTTTTTTTTAAAACTTTTGTATTTCTACATTCATCCATCTTTTGGGAAAAAAAAAACACTTTCCAAATATATTCATGTACTTCTTCACCCAAATTTGGCGGCTTTATCCACATTCTTAATAGAAATATAAAAAATTTGGTGTGAAATGCTTACATTTGTCTTGCAGAAAAAATACTGAAAACTACTATTTCTTGTTGTATTCGTCCAAGAAATAAAAAAATATAATTTTTTTTAGAATCTAACTATAGGATATTTTTAAATACTACACTTTGGGGGGATCATGGGGTAAAATTTTTGTGATGTTTGACCATACAAATTGAAAGATATTAGCATTCAAAGTGAAAGAATTTTTTTTCAAGAAAATGCTTTGATTACTTGCAAAACAAGAAACTATATACCTTTCACATTATGAATCCAAATGGAATTGGACAAAGCTTCACATTTAGGATAAAATCTAATCTATGACAAAAAAATAATTCAAGTTTTATTTCAATTTCTTATGGATTTATTTTGTTACCTAGCCTTCACCATTTTGAGGTTATTATGGCATAACTTTTGCTCCTCATTATTGATTGGAATAAAAAATTTATTTATAGAAAGCTAATAAGTTTTTCTAATTTGTTAAAAAGTCTCAAAAAAATTCACTAAAAATTGAGCTCATAGGAACCTAACCAAAATTCATTTTGTCCCTTGTAGAGACACTAGGACTTAAAGTTTAAAAAGATTCAAGAGCAATATTGTTGAATTTTTACGTACTAATATTTGTGTCTAACTAAAATCCAAAGGAAAAATAAACCCTAAAGTCCCAAGGCCATTTATTCTATCAAAACCACTCAAAACTGCCATTTTTGTTGTGTTCATCCAAGAAAACAAAAAAATCAATTTTTTAAGAATTTAACCAAAGGATCTTGTACTTCACTTGTCTTAGCTCATGTTGTAAAAATTTCATGAAGTTTGACAATATAGATTGAAAGATATTAGCATTTAAAGTTGAAAAAGAAAGTTTATTTGAACATTGGCCTGCAATTTCAAATGACTTTGACCACCAATTGTGGAATTTTTTGTACTTCATTTTCATTCTTTAAAAAATTGTTAAGTAGAAGTAGGTTCAAGATTGAAAAAGAATTAAATTATTAATAGCTCCAAGATGGGATTGAAAGACGATAATTCCAATGGTGAAATTGTTTTAGCAAGCAAACACAACATTCTCAAAAAAAAATTGTGAAAATTTGTAAAAATTGCATTCGAAAATGAATCCTACAAGTTATTTTTTCAAGAAGATGTTTAATTGCCCAAAAAACAAGATTGTCCTTAACTTTCTCATTATTAGTCCAAGTAGAACATATCAAAGCTTCACATATAGACAAAAATACAACATTTTAGGGGAAAAAAAATTAGGATTTCTTTTTATTTTTTGCAATCTTTTTGTATCGCCCGTCAGTTCAGTTTCAGGCTTTTTGTGGTATAACTTTTGCTCCCAAGCACCAATTGAAATTAAAAAAATTATATTCCCACATAACTAATCAATTTTTCTATCTTACGGGAAAGTTCAAAAAAATTTACCAAAATTTGAGTCAAGAGGAACTTGCCCAAAATCTGATTTGTCCCTTGAGGGAACAATGGGACTTTAGGAGTTATGGAGAAAAATATGATTAATTAGGCAAATTTTATATTATAGTAGTTTTGTTGAAAGCTTGTTGTAGATCACTAAATTTTTTTTATTGTTGCTATCTGAAGAATCAAAATATTTTGCAAAATTCACTAGAATTGATAGTCTCAACATGAATTTTGGAGTCATATAACATTCTTGAATAGGAAAAAGAAGGTCTTCCTTCCATTATAGTGCAAATGTAGGAAGCATATTTGTGCTGAAGTGGTGAGTGATTCAAGGAGTTCTTCTATTTGCAAATATCACTGCAATTGAACTTGATCCACTTCAAAAGAAAAATGTGAAATTCATACTCATTCATCTCAAAATACATGTAGGACCCAAGATGCACAAACTCTCAATTCACACCAACCCAATAAGGATTGGAGTTCTTTTCTACTCCCTCTATGTCATATAAATTCATGGTACTCTGCCCATGGGAGCTAACCCATGCTTGATTACCCCTCCCCTTTGGGAAGCATAGGGTGGTGTATTTCTGTGCAAGTATGAGATGAATAAGTAATTAAGAATGGCGTATAATGATTGGGCTACAAGGTTCCCGATTTTGCAACCAGCCCTTGGTCTGAGATAGGATGACCAATATGACTACACAAAATAGTGAAATTAGGTTGCCTCTTACTAATTTCTTGATAGTCCATACTATATAAATATTCATTGTTAATATACAATGACGCATTCAATTTGGAGTCATGTGTATGGCATAGATTAGTGCACCAAGTTCAAAGCTCCATTGACATAGTTGCATGTGCCTCCATGTGCACAAGTATTGATTTATGAGGTAATTTATGAGAAGTAAGGCAACCTAATTGGGAAGGCAACCTAGTTTCACTATTTTGTGTAGTATGAAACAAACAAAATCTTCATCTATAAAATTCATGGTAATTTTGTTTTGGGAAATAGAAGTTTGAAAAATTATGTAACCTTACTGAAATCTATTTTTGTACAAAGGAAAAATTTCCCACACAACATATTTGCACTCTCTATATGTTTAATTGCATAAGTGGTTAGAAATGGATTGGCTCCTTCAGTTTCTCACTAGAAACCACACAAGAATTTTTTTTCTGAGACAAAGGTAAAGTTGAGACACCATTTGTCAACCATGCTCGGTATCCAACCTATAGGGTGTTCTATTTCCAACCTTAGGCTAGAATTCAAGTTTGGAATGTTTTTTGTGTCCTTTACAAGGTTGGGACTAATAAGATTATGACACATGTCTCAAAGTAGTGAGTAAGAAAGTACAAAGTAGGGAGATTTAGGAAAGTAATTCTCAAATGATGAGAATTGGAAGACTCTAGACATTGGCTAATAGTGAATTACACTTTTTGGCTTCCAAAATTCACAATAATTTCAATTTTGGGAATAAAATCCTGAAAATTTTACTATCTCCAAATTTCCTATTTTCCTACATGAGAAAAAAAAATTCTAACACCTCATACTACATATGATCTATTCCAAAATTGCTTAAATGGTCCACTACTAGTGCCTCAACCTTAGTATTCCCTTTGTCTCAAAATAAGACTGGTGTTTCTTTTGTATTTGTATTTCCTTTGTATTCCTTTTACAAAGATAACACCGATCTTATTTTGAGACAAAGGAAGTATCTCTCAAAACCACGAAAACTAAGGCAAATAAAAGATCTACCTACCATCCTTATTTTAAAGTAAACTATCCCATTATGGGCAAAATGGGAGCAAGCCCATTGTGGGAAAAATTATAATGATAGTGTACATTTGAGTTCTGAAATGTACACCACCATTATAATTTTGCCCACAATGGGCTTGCTCCCATTTTGTCTGTAATGGGGGTAGTTTACCTTATGTTCAAGAATGTCATGCACTCCAGTGGAAAAGCAGAAAACCAAAAAAGATAGGCTTCCTGGTCTGACTTCATTGGAGAGGTGCAAGAGAAGATTCAGGACTCATTGGATTTTGAGAGCCCTGGTGAGTTAGTGATGGACCCCATGGAAGTGCACCCTAAAAGCCGGGTGGCCACTGATGCCCCACCTTGCATCAATTTGGTCCCTCAATATGAAAGTAACATAGCATACAGGCTTCAAAGCTCACTCTTCTGGGCCCCTGAACCCACCGACTTCGTAGTATTTTTTATACTTAATTGTCGAGATTGGCCACTTTGTTCTTTGCTTCCGACCTTGACCAACCTGAGGAAAAGCTAAAAATATGGGGTTCGGATTGTAGGAAAGGTGGTATATTAATGGCATGGGTTGCAAGTAAGATATGATGATGATGTGGACCCCAAATGAATTGGAGCAGAGGGGGGAGAGAGCCGCTCAAACCAAGCATTTACATAATTTCCAATGAGGCAGGGGGGGCCCTTTTTTGCTTCCTTGAAAAGGCAGCGGACATGTCCATGTGTTTCAAAGCAAAAAAAAGAAGGAAGCAGACACCTACAGTGAACAAAATTGTCTTATTGAAAGACTCCTTGGCGAACCACAATCTTTGAAGTATACAAGTGAGAAGTTCCTCCTAGGTATCTAGCAAAGCATAATATCTTCGTAGACAAGCATGGGGAAGATCATTGTCTGGCCTGGGCTGGCATGGTGCAATGTTCTGAGCATTCTTTGATTTTATCATTTTTCTAGAATACAATAAGGATTGTATGGGTGAATGAGTAGGTCCTTTTGCTGAATGTAAACATTTCAACTTTTAAATGATGTCCTAGGACCTTTTTTCCATCAAGTTTCACTCAAAATTGTCATTTATATTGCAAAGTGCAAAAAATTGTAGAAATTGTTGTTTTATTTGCAATATCTAAGTGTAGGATCTTGTGATAGAGTGGTTGTAAAAATGTATGGAAGAAATTTCAGAAACTTTGACCATGTGGATTGCAAGATATTTGTGTTTGAAGTGAAGGAAATTGGATTATGTTATTTGCACCTTGCCTACCTACATTTTTAAGGCTTTGAATCTTCTTAGTTTAAAATTTTTGCACTACACATGCTAAAAATATATTTTTTTAAATGCAATTGATTTTCATTATTTAAAAAATTGTTGAGTAGAAGTAGGTTCAAGATTGAACAAAAAAACTAAATTGTTAATAGTTCTTAGATGGAATTAAAACACAATAATTCTAATGGCAAAATTGTTCTTGTAAAAAAGCTTGACCCTCTCAAACAATGTTTTTCGATAAATTACAAAAATTGTATTCAAAGATAAATCTTACAAGTTATTTTTTTCATAAAAGATGCTTAAATTGCATGAAACACGAGATTGTCTATAACTTTCTCATCACTCAATAATACAAATAGAATGAATAAAATATTTCCATACAGAAAAAAATACTTTATGTGAAACAAAACTAAGAAAATTTTGGTTTGGCTTTTTGTGATTTTTTTGTGTTGCTTGATGATTACCATTGGTTTTTGTAATTTGTTGTTCTAAATAACATAATAACCACTCATATAGTGTATTTTAGCTGACTTTTGTCTATTTGTTATACAAACTTGATTTCGTCATTTCCAATGACTTTTTATTAATCGCAGTTATTAATATTAATATTTGGGGGGGATACTCTAATTAAAATATAAGCCCATGTTGAAGGGCCGGGGTGAATTGCCCCCCTTGC
This sequence comes from Pseudoscleropodium purum, assembly GCA_963969395.1. NCBI lineage: Eukaryota > Viridiplantae > Streptophyta > Bryopsida > Hypnales > Brachytheciaceae > Pseudoscleropodium > Pseudoscleropodium purum. The sequence continues at coordinate 10,248,263 of OZ017802.1, forward strand.
TCATCCTAGAGTGGGAACACTGAATTTTATTTATTTGTCACACATGATAAAATTGGCAAATTCTGAATTCATATTTGCAATCAGAAGTTCACAATTGACCAGAGAGGTGTAGAGGATAAATTAATTAGGCACAAAATAAGGGGTCTTTTTGATAGAAACTACTTGAGAGTTCACATGAAGGAGAAGAACAACTCCTAACCAACTCCAATTCCATTCTTGAGTTAGTACATTCAAAAATTGTGACCAAAGTCCTCATCACAATACAAACTTATTGACTGAATTCACTTCACTACCCACTCATTTAATAAGTGAGTAAATTAGTATGTATAAATTTCATTACCCAATGTATATCTATATTTTTAACATGCCAAATTACAATCAATATGGGATTAACAACAATATCCCATATTTCATACTTCTATATATCATACCATATCGACATTCTATATAATACAATCGGAGTCCATGAATATATCATATCCCCATATCATATATTTCATGTATATTTTGTATATTGTACCTATATCAAAATGTTTTTGCTTTTGCTTTAGGGAGTAGGTGGGGATAATCAAGTGTCTTATTTTTTATTTGTGGAGGTGGTTATTTCATAGATAGTCTATTTGATTGGACTTCAATTCTTATTATGATATGGTGATTGAGAGTGTTTGCAAAGGAATTTAATATTGTAGAAAGTAATATGAATACAAATATTATTATTATTCTATTATTATCCTACTTCCATTTGGAAATAGTGTTTTCATTCTCATAGCAATCATTATTGAGAATGGTTATACTAACTATTTCCAAATGAAGGAAGTATGTGTTGTGCATTTTCATCCCACGAGTTAATAACCTCTAAGGACAAAGCTATGTTTTTTGGCAACATAGAAATTTGGGGTAGGTGTTAGTAACTAAAGATTTCCATATTTTTGGCCCAAATTTCAAGAAAAGGTATAGACAAGGAATATCTATCATATGTGCAAAATTTCAAGACATTTGGAAATATGAGCCAAAAGTTATGGATTAGTATATAGTATGTTTTTCAACTTGAGAAGTCTAGGCAAATCTAAAAAAATTCATTTATTTCAAAAACCTAAATTTGAAATTGATCTTCAAGGTTTACATATACATAGAAAGATTTGAATCATTGCATTTTGATCAATGAGTCAAAAGTTATGAGGTGTTTTAAGTTTGCATACAGTTATGAATTTTCTATTCTAAAATAAACTTTGAAGTCTTTTATTGAACTCAATTTACAATATTTTTGGAATTTAAAAAAAAAATTAGGTATAAATTGTTTATTACAACATTACAACAATTGGAATTGGCATTTTTCAATTCCATATATAAATTGTTGACAATTTAGTATTTTGAATCATTTTCTACATCTTTCTATTTACTATTTTTTTATATGTTGTACAATTTCAAATGATCTAAAAATTTTCAAGCATGTAAAAAATAAGCCTTGAAGAATGAATTCAAAGAAGCACTATCATTTAAAACATTTTTTCATACAAATAAGACCTTATGAGTCCAATTGCCCAATTTTTCATAGGAACCAAAAAAATGATTTTGGTCACTTCAAATGCCAATATCTTGCAATCTACAGAGTGGAAATTTCTGAAATTTTTTCAACAACTTTTCAAACTATTTACTACAAGATCCTACGATTAAATGTGTCCAAAATTTTTTCTTTTTAAAAATTTGAAACTTATACAAGTAATGGTAGTTTTGGAGTGTTTTTGGCAAAAACATAGTCAAAGAACTGTAGGGGTTAAGATAGACCAACCTAGTACCACCTTGATTTGCAATCTAAATATCTTAAGGCCAACTTCAAGTAAAACACATATTTTTCATAGGTTAAAATTATAATTCCTATGAATTTTCTTGAAGTGATCTACCTTGAAATTACAAAACCCCTCATAGACTAGAGTCATAAATGCCCTTTTAACAACCCATAATTAGAATGTAATTATTAGAGCTTTAGTACCCACCAATCAAGAATTGAAACATTACGTAAGTTGGAATTAATGCATTAATTTTGTCAAATAAATAAATGAATTTGGATGAGTTTTGTGGTGGTAATGGGGCCAATAGTAAGATGACAATACTATAGATGCAAGGCAACTTTGCCATTACCCATGCAAATAATTAATTAAAATTTTTTTAATTCACCAACTTATAAAGGAATTTTTTGAAATTTGACTTTTTGGATAAATAAATAAATGTAGATTTGCCTTTCATCCAACCTTTAACCAAGATGTTCTATTCTTATACAACTACTCATTTTATGCTTGAGTTTTTCAAATAGATTTAAAAGCCACATGATGTTTGTAGAAAAATGAAAAGACAAGCTCTTTATATAAATGGAGTGGTAGGAAGTAAAACAACCCATATGAGATATTTAAATTAGGATTAGTAATTAAGAGTTCAATCATTCTATGAAATTTGTTCAAAACTTTTTTTTGGAGGTTCAAAATCACAAACAAGATTTTGGAGATGAAAGTTAGCTTGATTTTTTCACATTAACTAAGTTCAAAGTTTTCTGAAAAAAGTTATTCTACTATGCTTAAATGAGGTTTGAAATTCAATCTATTTTAAACACAATTCCTAGGTATTGACAATGAGAGGTCAAGCTCTCATCTTCAAATTATCCCATACTCTTTGAGGATTTACGATGAACAATGAATTTCATTATAAAAGTGACCTTTGTGATGTAGTCATACCAAGGCTTCTACACCAAATCCCATCAAAATTTTGAAATTAAGCTTGTATTTCAAAAAAGAAAAGAATAAGGGGGACCGCCTTTCTATTCTTTAACCTTACATATTGTTAATGAAGTAATTCTTTCACTTTGTCATTAAAATAATTCTCGTTGATAATTTCTAAATATTTTGTTATTCTTTATATTTTGCCTTTTATGTTTTTCAATAAGTGTTCAAAATCATTTCCCAAAAATTTCGCCTTTACTTTTTTGAATTATATTTTTTGACAAAACTACCCTACACCTACAACAATAGATAGATGGTGGAAATAGGTTGGTCTACCTTGCATCGACATAGTTACAGTCCATCTTTTGAAGCTATTGATCAATTATAAGTTGCCCAAATGTCTAAAACAAGAAGATTGAGCCAAATTGTTCCGCAAATGGATTTACATACCACCATACAATATATATACAATAGGTACACCCAGATGTGCCACTGACCTTGAACTGCCATCTACACTATTTGTGCATGTCCAAAGTCAATTTTGTACCTATGTGGAAGAGACGTTTTTAGAACCAAACTTTGTTCGTTAATAACTTTTGCATACAATATCCAAATGTCACGTTCTGTGGTGTGTTGGAACCTCCTTTCACTTGCCAACAAGAAAACATGAAAATCTGACCAGTCTAATAATAGCAAATAGACTCAGTAGCAAAAAGTGGCGATTTTGGGAGTACCTACCTTATACGGAGTGACTTATACCAATATCCATTCCAATGGAATCCACTCCCGTCCATAAAAGAAAGAAAAACGACCGAGAAATGTGTCCCTGAAAATAATGAGCGTGATCGATTGAAAGGGTTGGTCTGCCTTTCTCTACTATCAGACAACAATTGGGGAGAAGAGCTTTCTTTGAAGCCCATAATGCACTGCGTGATTGAATGAATGGGTAGAGCTTGACCCCACACAACACAACCAATTATCATTCCATGTTGCCTTGTCGCTGAAGCAACCGACGTACGTTGCGTTACAAAGCATTCCTTTCATTTGGCAGCCATGGTTTTTCAAATTACAACCACACTGAGGACAACTGAACCGTCTGCATGGGACGAGACTGTGTGTGTGTGTGCTGAGACTCGTTTATTTGGCAGCATCTACAAAGCTCATTGAAATGGACCAAGCTTACATAATCAGTGATTGATTGAGAGTTGGGAGGCTGGAGAGCATTATGGGACATAATGTCAAGTCTGATAGTTCATTACAACAAATGTCTATATGTGTGCTTTTCACAAATTTAAGGGTGTAAGGTAGAAACACCCAAAACGGAACCTTTCAGGAATTCAGCATATTTGGAGACATTTTTTTTTCTCTCTTTAAAATGATATTTTTGTAGTGTTAGCGAGTGAAAATCATGAATATTATTAAAAAAAAAAAAGATTTTTTGGATGTAATATGTAATTTCTATGATTATTCAAAGTTGGGGGTCTCTAGAGTAGTGGATCTGTCCGATAGGTGCACCCAAATTTGAACCCTGCAAAAAATCAGCTCTTAACAAATCAAAATGCATAATGTGTCTTTGAAATGTGTTAGCCAATAAGAATCAAACATTTGGAGGACACGTTCATGGAACTCTAGGGATGCTTTTATGGCACTCTCTGGACAAAGAATAGGGACATGTGTGGTTTTGGGTGTTTCTACCTTAGAAAGAGGGGCTATGTTTTGAGATATAATGCATTTATGATTATCCAATGAAATGGTGACAAATTTGCCTTAAAAGCTAGACTTAATATTATGGACTTATAGAACATGTCCATGTAGGTGCATTCTACATGGGAGTGAGGATGAGGGCAAGCTCTTGGACTCGCTTGTGTGCAAAATGCACTTGCACTTGCGTGTCTTCATACTTTAAAAGCAATTCTTGTGATGTTCATGTCGCGTTCCTACGATAGAATTGGCCCTTCATAAATGATTTGGGATACAAATCATCCCTTAAAAAAGCATGAACTAGGAGGATAGATTGTTCATTTTAGATACATTCATTTGTCTTTACACATCCAACACATCCAACTTTGCTTTGAACATTGTTTTGTATTAAGGTAGGAGGTTCTATAAGTGCATAAGCTTTAAAATCACCCACCTCCTCAAATGTACACTTCTAATACATGTTGCTTTTTCATAGCCTTCAACAATATACAAACAATGTACATTTTAGGAGGTAGGCAATTCTAAAGAGCCCCATGCCATTTCAACTTCAAAATTTCATAACTAATTCCATAAAGCTCCAAAAAATATATGAAATGACTTGAATCAAATGCCAATTCTACTTGTTTTTCAAGGAAAATGTACTGAAAAATATTTCAAGAAGTTTCATCTCCTCCAAAATTCACTTTCATCTTTTGAATGTTCAATTTATAGACCTCCTACTTTAGTTAGTAGTTTCTAAAATGGTCCACTTCGGATACATTCAATCAATACCTACCCAACACTACTATGAACATTGCATTGTATAGTAGTGGGCTTTTATTGCGACCCTCTTCCTCAAACAGTCCTTACAAAAAGCTTTGAAATGGATAGTGAACGGTTTTGAAAGGAATTGTTGATAATGTGAGAGTGTAATAGGATTTGTTAGATAATGGGTTCATACTTCACCAATGGATGGAATAAAAGCTAGGGTGTGTCCATTTTGAAAGCTAGGGTGTGTCTACTTAATTTTTCTATATGGGAATTGGTTGCCCAATTGCCTTCTTATAAATGCTAAAGAATCTATAGTCCATTTCCATTTTGTAATGGTCACATTTTGGAACCTTGTGTATTATTTTCTGCAAGCCACAATGCTTGTTTTTGGTCAAGCCATATTTTTTTTTAGATTGCGTGTGTCTGGGTTTTGCAAGGCCTATGATCAGGAAGAGGTGCCTATGGTAGAATTCTTTGAAAATTCATAAGTAATTCTTCAATGCTCTGAAAAATATGAAACCACGTGTATTAGATTCCACACCAGATTTTCTTTACATGAAAAAATGAGAGAAAAATACTTTCAAGCGTCTCTGAAAAACATCATAATTTCCCTTGGATTTGACATTGAAACAAGCACACACCTCTGCAAAATATGTGCCCCTTTGGCTTGGAATTAACCCAAGATAATCACGGCCATAGGATACATGAATGGCCAATGGTGGCACGGTGACCAGTCCCTCCTCAGGTTCTGTACCCTAAACCTGGAACCGAGCCATTTGGGCTGTCTTGACGACTTGACCTAATCTTGAGTTCTTGACCTAATCACTTGCTGGTCTTTTTCCTTCTGGCATTTCCGAAGACCGCCACCTGTCCTCCATTGATTGGTGCCAAGCGTGTGAATCATATCCAGACAGTACGAGCTCCTGAGTCACGAGTCATGAGGGAGTTGCCCAACTCTGACACACTGACTCCAATTCCTCGCCGCCTTCCATTCAGTTTTGGAGAACTGTGTCCTAACGTAACTTAAGTTGACAACCCCTTTATAATAGAACACAACCCCATAAGGTCACAAGACCCATATAAGGTAGAAATACCTATTTTGGATAATTTAAGCATTTCAGACTGGATGATGTGGGAAAGTCATGGGGAATTGAGTTCAAAGTGCATCAGACTTTTTTTCAATTTTTTAATGTTTCGTAATTGCATTGTGGGGCACCGGAAAAGGAATCTTTAATGGCCCTCTGTTGGGTTCAAAATTTCTGTAATGGACCAAAAATAAGGTGGTAGAAGAATGTAAAAAAAGACAAAATATTTTCTCCGAAAATGAATATTTTATTGAATATATGAGTGGATTTTGTACCTGGACATGTTCTAGTTTTATAGACTCACCTATTGTGATTAGCTTTGGCACTTCTCCCTAGGCAAAGAAGGAAGAGAGATGAGTGGACGAGAAGGTACAAACCAAGAATCTTTTTCAATGACCATTGCATCCAGTTGTTGTCCACAATAGGTTAACCTACAAAGCAATTACAAGGGGCTTGTCCAAAATAGGTACTTCTACCTTATAGTGGGCACCTAGGGAACGATCCCATTTCCGTATATGTTTTTGTTGTAAGATGTTAAACCCATCCCACGAAGTCGGTCATGTAGGGTGAATTTATTCTTGGGAAAAAATACAAGAATATTTTATTTCTTTACACATGGTAAAATTTGCAAATCTTGAATTTATATTTGCAATTAGAGGCTCCAAATTAGTTGGAAGAGGTGAAGAATATTGAATTAACATGGCATAAAAATTCACTTTGTATAGCCTACTTTCGGGGAAGTGGGTTTAGTGTCCTACGTTTTTGTTTGTTTTCTTGAAACAAATGAAACAAAATTTTATTGTCATTGTGAAGGGCAAAATATGAAGCCAACCAACTACTAGTGACTTGGTGGAACGAGAACACAACCTACCAATTTAGACTATGACACGACTGGATTGAAGACCAAAGGAACGGAAGGAAACAAAAAACCAACATACATTACAAGGTTTTTTTTCCCATTAAATGAAATTTGGATCACAATTAATGTCTTATCATTTTAGATGTAGTTACCTTGAGGTAAATAGGGGATGCAACAAAGTCCAACATGAGATTCAAAGTGAGAAAAGAAGTATCAAGCTTAAGACAATATCTACGAAGGATATGCTAAAGGTGGATAAAATATAATTCACTATCAAATACCATGAAATTAGATGTACTAATTTTTTGGAAGCCATTTGAAGTTCACAATTTCAATATAAGTTCACCAAACTACATTTTGATGGATGCAACTTTGGGGGCTTGTATCTCCTTTATACAATGTTTATTTTCAATAAATTTTGTAGGATTATATTCCTTTAGAAGTATAGATATTGTGGTAAAATTTTCATATCAATCCAAATTGTTTTGAATGTTTGGGAGGAATCCAAAGTTCAAAATCTGGACAATTTTGGATTATGGTGAACTTTGGTGGCTTGTGTCTTCTTCACACACTATCCATTTTAAATCATTTTTGTTGTGAAAGTTGTGCATACTAGTCTAATTTGTAGGGTTAAAATTTCATATCAATCCAAGAATTTATGAGTGAATGAAAAGTATTTTAGTAGAAGGAGGTTCAACCTTAGATGTGTTTTTTGCAACTTTTTTTTGCTATTTTTTGGCATTTCAAAGCCATTTTGTAGATATTATGAATCCATTGAATGATATTTTTTTCACCAATGTGTTTGTATACTGGTTTCAATTTTTTCATTCAAGTAGGTTTAGATATCAAATTTCACCTCAAAATGTGTTGCTAGGAAAATTTCAACATCCTTTTTCAACACTAAGACATTACTACTATGATAAGTATAATCTTGCATTCTATGTGGCTAAATGACTCCAATCTAATTCAAGTCATCTACAATATGTACACAACAAGATTGTCTAGTTGAGATTTCTATACTTTAGTGACATTTAGACCTATAACACTTCAAAAGTAATGATGATGTTCAAATCAAAAAAGTTGTGGCAATTGTAAAGTTAAAAACAAGAATCGATGACTTATAGACTTGACAAAAAATACTAATTAAAGAATCCATTCTGTACATTGTATATGTATCAAAATACTCCAGTAGGAACTATTTCACCACTAAATAGGTTTTGATTGGGAAGACCCAAGTAGTATAGACATGAGATATTTTTTATATGAAATCCTAAAACCCAAAAAATTAGTAAAAAATAGTAATGAAAAAAATTACAAAAACTCTTGATATTCTAAATATGACATATTTATATTGTATAAAGAAAGAATATTGGAAGTTTCACTTTTCCTAATTCAACAAATTCAAAACTTTGTAACCTAGGATTTTAGTTCCTTGAACTTCTTTAAACTCCATATATTTTTTTAAAAACAACCTACAATTCATTTCAAAACACAAATTTTAAGAAGTTAGAAATAATTATGTAAAGCAATTTCCAAAGAGTGTCTGCACATCAATTTGTCATCAACATATACCTTTTCTAATTTTGTCTTATGATATGCAAACAATAGCACATCCATTTTGAATCCTTTCTTTTGTTGAGTAACTCAAAAATATAATAAAAGTCCAACAAAAATTCTCATAAACCCTAGTCACTACTCATACTAATTCTAAAATAGTATCCTTGTCAAATTTCAAACCCATTTCACCAACATAAGCAAAAGCTTCACAACTCATCAACTTCACCTCTCTCCCTCCATCTCTTAGCATTTTCATCAAGGCTTCTAACATTTAATCTCACACAATCCTAAATGTTTGTGGCAATATTGAAACATACCAAACACAATATAAATCATGAATCTTGACTTTTATATTAAATGTTAGGATCATAGACTCAAATTTATAAATGGAGAAAAAATCTAATCATGTGACTTTGGAATTCCATTTTTTCCATCTTGATTTCATTTCATCATTCTAGTTATGGCTTCAATTTTAATCATGATCACTCAAAGGCACTCTATATATAGTTTTAAAGGAGATCCTATATATGTCAATATAGAAATCCTAAAGGTCACTTCAAAAATTGGCTAAATCACTTCTAACCTAAAGGTTGTCACTAGAATTTGAGCATTGATATTATTTGAAATTATAAAAGTTGTTAACTCATGTTGGGAATCAGAAGAGAATTCTAATTTTTTTTAACACAAGTTTATTTTTAACAAAATGAAGAATTTTCAAAATACTCATAGTAGATGCATCCACAATCAACCCTAAATTTAGAGTAGTACAAGTTTATTTCTAACAAAATGAATTCCACTAGTAGAAATGTTGGAATTTCAATAGAATTTTGTTGATTTGGTTGCATTGTTTCAATCATTGTACAACAAAAATCTGTTAATTTAATGATTCATGTTGTATAGTGACCGGAACAATGCAATCAAATCAACAGAATTTTGTTGAAATTCCAGCGTTTTCTACTAGTGGAATTTAAAAAATACTCATAGTAGATGTATCCTCAATCAACCCTAAGTTTGGAGTAGTAGTAGTTGCAAATTTTAGTCAAGAATCTCTATAATTGATTCTAGAATACCATCATATTTAGGAGTAGGTCAAGAGGTATATTTAGGTCTAGTAAACTTGGACGATAAATGGTGTATTCTAGCCTAGGATACACTCTTTGTAAATCCTAGAAGGCTATTACACCCAAAAAGTGTGATTGGATGACTTTCAAGATTAATGGAGAAATGGAAAATACACCTCTTTGTCCTTAAATCAAATTATTTTTGGCAAAGTACCTTAACAATAGATCTTTTCTTTTCTTAGGATGAAGTTAGTGGTTTCATATTAGAAAGGCATTTTTTGATGTGATCTTGTTTGCACATTTTTATTTTAGAGAAGATTCTAAAGTACTAAAACACATTATTTGCATATCATACAAATGCATTATAAATTTCTTAGTTTTGCACATAGGGTGAATAAAATTGTAAGAAGGTTTGGAGTCTTCCAAGTGTTATATAGTCATTTTTTACTAAAATCTCAAACATGTACGTGTGAGTTAAAATTAATCCTTATGGCCCATTTATATCAATGGCAAAAAGTTTCTCATATTAACCCATAGGTACTCCAAACACCACATTCTAGACAATGAACAAAGTGCTTCGGGCTGATGTTTTTATCTAAAGTACTTCTCATTCATTCAATCTTATGCTTGAATATTTAAAAATCAACCTTCCCTTGCGACCAATTTGATGAAATTGAGATCTGTATAAAAAATTTGTACAATATAGTAGGGTCCAAAAATAATTAGAATTTTGGATGTGTTCCTAGTTCTGTGCTTAAAAACAATTGCATTCAATTGCATGTAGCTACCTCAATACATAATTTTTTTCACCGAATCAATTGCAACTTGTGAAGGCGTCAGTGGCCTATAATCACCACCTATTAATAATGAGCAAGTGTCGGAAATTAAAAGATTTGGCTGTAATTAGTAAATTGTGTTGTTAAGAGCTCAAACATGCATGTTCTCTTTTGGAGCTGCTAGCGCCACTTCATTGCTTTGATGGCATGTATTCATTGCAAAATTTAATGTATAAAGCTCAAGATTACAACATGGAGTGTCATTGAAATGGAGATTGTCTTGCATAGATGAGATATGGTGGCTTGAAATTATTTTATAAGCAATTTGGATAGGAGCATTGGAGTTGCCTTGTTTTGTTAGTGATTGAATCTTTTAATTTCCAGATCGTGCATTGGGTCTTTGAGAGGTACCATGCCATATAGAATCTTGAGTGATGAGGAAAAGAATCGCATTGTGGGAATGCGTAAGGGTGGAACGAAGAGTTCAAACATTGCATTTGTGTTGAGTGTTCCACAATCAACTATTTCTACTATCTTGACAAATTGAAAGATTTGAAGGAGTGTAAAATCTTTGAAATCTCAGTATAGGTAGGCATCGGAAGTTTAGTGATTGGTAACACAACATGGTTGTATTTACATGACTTGGGTTTTAGAAATTGCATTGCACCAAAAAAAACATATCTTAGTAAGAAGCACAAATTAGATAGGCTTGAATTTGCCCATGCTAATGAAAGTTGGAGTTTTGAAGATTGGTGCAATGTGATTTGGTTAGATGAATCATCATTTGAAATTGGTAAAAATTCACGACAAATTAGAGTGATGGTTTGGGATGCATTTACTAGCTTTGATAAATGCCCTCTTGTTATTATACCTCTAGACAAAAGAACAACAAGCAATTTTGTAACCATTGTTTATGAGGCAACATTAAGCGGATTTTACTTTTTACATGATCACCCTCAACAATTGAAACTTATGGAAGATGGTGCTCCTATCCACCATAGCTCACTTCCATTGCAATGGAGACAAACTCATGGTATGGCAAAATTAATTTGGCCTATAAACTCTCCAGATTTGAATCCCATAGAAAATCTATGTAAGATTGTCAAAGATTTGTTACGACATCGTCCTAGACCAAGAAACAAAGAGGAAATGGCACAAACCATTCAATCAACATAGGATACAATATCTTTGGAGCAACTCCAAACCTTCATTAGAACCATGCCAAATAGAATGCAAGCAATTATTTCAATAGGAGGTGGTAGCACTAGATGGTAGATACTATATTATGATTGTTTTCTTAAATGTATGATTTTCTACTTTTGTAATGCAAATTTTTCATATACTCAAAGTAGATTCTATTATCTTTCCAAACACGATTTACGGTTTGTGAATTGATGAATTTTTGAGCCTACAAGAGGTTTTCAAATTTTACAGTTTTCATTCTGATTCACCTCCAGGCCGAAAATTCGAAATATTTTTGGACCCCACTGTACAGTTCGTGAAACATATCCCAGTGAAACACAAGTTCATTCTTGACAGAGAGATGAGATTCACACAAATAAGCTCACTCAGAATACAAACAGAAATTTCTCGGGGCTCTTTACAGTCCTAGTAGTGTAATCTCAAGTTACATGACCTACGTTGGAAACTGTCTTACCTCCTGGGAATACGAGCACAATTGTAGCTCCCAACAATCTATCACAAGCTGCTGTACTTCTGATCTTAAAGTAAAAACTAAGAAAACGAGGAAACAACGAAACAGAGGAGCTGAAAATATGGAAATGGATTTGAAGCAGGAATTGAAAGAAATAATTTTTGCATGCCTCTCAAATCCAACGAAAGCGAAGCAAACCAAATGGAGAAGCACGTACCGTAGTAGCAGTGCCAAATTCTGCATGCCCAAGGAATTATTAGGATTCTCAGAGCTTCGGACTACCCTCGTTGAAAACGGTGTTGCCAACATACACAATTACAAATGAGTCCATATTTAAATTGATCTGTCCACGCATCTCAGATCACAAAATTTACAAATGGACCACCGCTCATGAGGGTGATCCGTCAAGGTCTTTGTGCGCTTCTTGCCGAAGTCCAATAAGCGCTGTATAATACAACCATCCCTACACGAATGAGCCATATGCGTAAAAATAGCAACCAATGTTGTCTTCAAGGTACTCCACCGAGAAGCAAGTCATTGCCAAGACCAGGCAAGGAAACAAGTCCAGTCACATTCGCTAGACGTAAGGAAAGAAAGGTTCCATACAGAACCAGAAGACCAATACCCAGGGTCTTGCTGGGTGTCATGGACCGCGTAGGCAATGTAAACATTGCCCACAATAATCCCGCATATAGAAACCCAATTGTGTAAAACAAGCTGTAGTCGGTTGGGATGATGAAAGCGGCAGGATAGGTTTTCCAACTCGCAAGAATGAAAGAAAGTCCCAAACCAACCAGGGTGTTGAACATGGGGCCTGCATAACAACCTGACATGGCAATCTGCACCCCTTCGTTCCCACTGAAGGAGAGAGCTATATTTGACATGAGATCTCCCATGGAGTTTCCCCAGGCAAGGACAGTCAAACCAAGAATGGCGGCATCGATCTCCAGTATTATGCCCAGGGCTACTAAAGCCGCTACGAGCTCATTAGCAATAATGTAGAACCATACGATGCTCATGACAAATCCTCCAAACGCCCAAGGGAAGAGGAAGCGCCGAGGTGGATGCTCTGGTTTAGTAGTGAAGTAAGAAAGGACCCCCAAGAGAGCACCTAGAGACAAGCCGAAGATGTAGACGGTAGAACTACTCCCCAAGGGATGGCCGTCGTTTCCGTCCCAGACAGCGGCCAAAAGCGTAGGCGCCAACATTGCACTCCCGATTGCAAAAGGCCGTGACCACCGTGAGTCGTCAACCAAGGGGATCGTCAAGCGTCGGGGCAGGTTGAGAGGCATCCATAGAAGCTGCCAGCACAGTCTACGAAGTGACTTCTGTGCCTGGAACCAAAACATCAACTTCTGCTTATGATACGAAGAAAAACAAGCGATTTACTTCCTCAATTAGCTAAGTGTGATGTTACGGCCCATTCGCTAGTTCAAGTTCAACTAACCAATTGAGTGCCAGCACTTGCAAGGAATATATGGTTGGAGCCGACGGACTTCAAATCATTGGTATACGCACAGTTAGTTTATTTGTTCAAAATTAGAGAGTTAAGTTAACCGGTGGAATTGAATGTAAATCCGTTGCAGGTTATTTAGCAGGAGATAGTACCAATTTGCTGACACAACTTGGGGCAGTGCTGGAATTTAGTAACTAATTTCAGTAAGCTTATTGGCGCTAACTGGTTGGTGCGGGCGGAGTATTAATAAGCAAGTCAAGATTTCAAATTAATCAGAGCCAATAGCGCACCTGCAGTTCAGCTTCTTCCTGCTCACTCCATCCCCACAATGGGCGAGAAGGTCCCTCCAGTGTGGCCAAGCCTTTGTGCGAATATATAGCCACATTGGAAGTCCACATCCACTGAGGAAGAAGGTTCTCCATCTCGGTCCCTTCACCGAATGAGCCTGAGCCTTCCTCGTCACCTGGGGAAGAACCTGAAAGACAGAGAGAAAATCACTTGCAATCACTTGCAATCACACCTCAAGGTTGTCACCCAATCGTGATTGGAAAGTAAAAAATCGAGGAGAACTCTTCTTTGACAAACACAGAGGTGGAATTCGAATGCTCTCTTAATTACATGACCCCTTCATATTAATCTGATTGTATTATCATTCATGGATTGAAAGCTCTCTCTTGCAACATTGCCCTCTCGAAGACGAAAAGAGCAAAACGAAACAAAACCTGGTAAAATAACTTCGAAGGACTTACTTAAAAGCAGCGGCTCGAGGGCGTATGATGACTGGCGTTTCTTGCGATCTTGAGTCTTAATACATTCGCCCGCCGCTACCACAAATCCATACACTAGGTAAATGGATATAAACATAATCGCCCCCCACAGATGTATCTTGCCCACGATTATGATCAGGAGGAGAGACACCAAGGTAACCATGAAGAACCCCACGTCCCTGAGAAAGCAGTTGCGGTCCAGGTGTAACGTCCCGGTACCATGCACTCTAGAGACTATCAGCGCAACAGAGCCTGCAACGATGGATGTCACGAACATCGCACCACCCAGGACGCTATTCAATCCCACCTGCAACGATGACCAAATCCAGAAAATCTCATCAGTCACACAGATAAAAAAGAGAATTATACATGACTTCCAGAAGGTCCATATCGCAGTTCGAAGTATCATAACCTTCTAGAGTAGTATACAGCAGACACCTAACACAAAAAGAATCTGCAGCACTAAAATATTGAAGAAGTAAACCCACTTTTGGAGTAAATTATTCCATTGCCAGCCATGCCATCACTGTAAGAAGAACCCATATGCCGACCAAGGAATGGATGAAAGAAAATAGATAAACCTAACAGACATAAGACGAGCTCAAGATTGTCCCAAAAAAGAGAACCCGAGCTCCTTTTCTAATCTCACTGTTTGTTCATTACAAGGGCATACGGGCAGCTCTTTAAGAACGTCATGATGTACTAGACCCAATAACGTAACGTGAAAGCAGACACCGAAATTATCATTCCCTCACGCACTCACTTGAGAGGATGGCTTCCATCAACTTCAGCAAATTTACATGACGCAAAGCCTAAGAGCATCCCCACAAGGACACTCTAATTTTCCCTTTCCAGCAACTTGAGATGAGAGGGCAAAACAAAGTGTCGTTGTGGAGTTGCTCTAAGCACGGATGCTTTCAAATATTTCATCTCAGCCATAATTAAGTGCCTTAACCCCCTCAAGAAAATTGTATACCAAGGCACCTTAACGAAAGCATATTAGCTTTAAAAGTGATTCCATCACCAACCTGTCCGTTACTCGACCCCGTGAATGCAGCAATACTAGCAAAGACGTCGGGAGCGCCATTCCCCAGAGGCAGAAGTGAAACCCCAGCGACAGTGGGAGGAAGATGCAGCAGCTTAGACAGCTTCTCCAACGAGGGACAAAAGAAGTCAGCCGCAGTGTTCCCAAGCATGTAGAAAAGCGCCATCAACCACAACGCGTAGACCACGTAGCCAATTGTTGGAAAATTCGCAAACGTGCAGTAAAACTGCTCGGCATACTCGATCATTGTCCCCGAATGGCACTCAGGATTCGCGCGCACGTACGAGCAGGAGTCAGGGTATCCAACATGAGTTTTCACATTCTCACATGCAGTGAAAGTTACACCACCAACTGGTTTGGTTTTGTTGGCAATCGCTGATAAATCAACAGGTTCGCTGTGCTGCTGACTATCCAATGTCACTCCTTCCCCTTCCTCAACTCTTCTGCTGCCCGCAGTTACTTTCCATTCTCTCGACCGAAAACCGAGATGTTCGCCCCTTTCCACACTAAGTAAACGCCGAATCACGCCCTCCCTGTCCAAATTACGTCCTTCGAGCGCAGGCTCTCCCGGCTTACTTGATTGCCGCAAAAGAACAAGAAAGAACACCACCGACACAAGACGTACAAGAGAGCGAACGTTCCTCCCCGCCATTCTGCTATCCTTTCTTTGAAGCAAACAAAATCTCCCGCACACCGGCCCTTCCACCAAACCCTAATTTAACATCGTAAACTCAAACCTCTAAATTAATTCCTCTAAGACACATCCTGCGCACTATCCACACTCGTCTACTGTAACACGATCATCACACAATCAAACTACGTCATAAAGAAAACGTTAAGACCGCAGGCCGAGGTTTGAGTGTCGCTCCATTCAAGCCAAACCCTAAAATCGCAAAATCGACACTTCCATCTGTGTCCAGGAGCTAAATCGACGCGGTACACACAAGCGGGGCTTCTGGACAGCAACGTGCGCCACTACTTTGGCCTTGGTCGAAGTAACAAAGCTGCACAAGATCGATCGACCGCCATAACTCACTGCAGATGCTCAAAATTGGATCGATGTGACGAGGTTGAGAAATTCTTCAAAGTGGAGGTTGAAGACTTTGGTCCGAATTGCAAATCGTGTCGAAATGTGCGTGAGGATTGTGGGCATGCTCTTGAACCTCTGGTGCGGGTGGGATGCTGCGACAGGAGTGTGATTAGCACACTTGGGGAGCTCTCTCGCACTGTCGTGCTTCATATGTACAGGAGGACTTCGTGGAAACTATGATCACGGCCACGTCACAGAGTTTGTTTCTTTAACCCAACATTTATTCCAAATTTAGGGCACAGCAGTTTTTGGCAGTGATTTTTTTATCATTTTGGAGAAGTCTAGACAGCTATTGCTGTGATACTCGGTTGATACTTGGGTGATACTTGGGTGATACTTGGGTGATACTCGGGGTGATACTCGGGGTGATACTTGGTTGATACTCAAGATGAAACATGGGGTGATAATCAAGATGATACTTGGTGATGTTTATATCAAACTAGGTGATGCATGAAAATTTTCGTTAACATGGTAGTAGTGCTTCTAGAATACATTTAGGGATTTTCGTGCCAATGCTATAAGCATGTGGTAGAGGGTGCTATTTCTACAAAAATGCGTATTATAGAGTTAAAGGTATGAAATAAAATTCGGAGAAAAAGGTATAATTTTGCATAAATTTTGTTTGCTTCGGTAAATGCCAACTTGTGACTGCTGTAGAATTTTTGTATACATTCATGGCTAGATTTGCTAAGTAAAAGAACTTGTGAAATAACAACGATTTTTGGTAGATTCTTGTTCATGCCTTAGTTGCTCATGCCAAGTGCTTAAGTGAAAGTGGACAAAGAAAAGAAAACACCAATAATGCTCACACATTTTCAATTATACTAAAGTTTTGGCAGTTGATGTTCTCACACCCCAATTCAACCAATAAACAAATTTTAGAAGATTGAAAACATGAAATTCTAACACCTCATTGCAATTCCAAACAAGGCATATTAAAGTTGCACAACAGAAGATGAATTCATAACATGTATTGGAAAAAAATGTCATTAGCAAGGGAATTGAACCCTTCTTGCCAAAACAACATTTGCTATTGAAGGCTCCATGCAATTACTGCCTTGCCTTCCTCGTCCAAGTGTGCATTGCCAAGCACCTAATCTCAAAAAAAGCTTGGAGTTATTGAAATAAGCCTAATCTCATGAAAACTAAGGTACATAGAAGGGGAGGATATTGATCATAGTTATGGCCAAGAGATAAAAAATAACCATAGCAGTTTACTTTCACTACATCTTGCCATGACTGTATAGCCTCTTTGTATGGAAAATTCTCCAAAGTAAAATATTTTTGTCCAAACATCCGCACCACTAGCGGCAAATTCTTTCCCAATCTATTTCGATGGCAAGATTTTAAAAATTTCAACATAGAAAAGCAGTGCTTGTCCTCCACTGAGCCCAAAACCAAACAACATCTAATTTTGCCCAATTTAAAGTATTTTGAAATGAACTTTTGTAAGTGCGGGGACTAGAACATGTTCTGCCACAATTGGATGACTAGATTAACACGCAACCCTGAGGAACAATTAGAGTCACAATTCGCTTTCATTGTGATTTTAAATAACCCTTATCGGTTATCCAAGTTAGAGCTAGAAAGCAATTCAAGAGCAATATACGAGTTTCCTCCGTCATGTAAGGGCTTTCTTGCATTCAAAACTTTGGAGTTAGAATATAAATTTTTAACACAACTAAATGGTGACTAAAGCTCTCTTTAGCCTCTTGTTGCTTCCAATATTGTAGATAGATGATGCCAAAAGCATCAAGCAACTCCTATTGAGGAAAGCACCTGTCCAATTCATCCAAGAGTGACTGAGTAATCTCTGCTAGACCAGTTAGGAGATAGCAATTAGTGAACATAGGTGGCTTAAGCCAATTGAGTTCAATAATGCATCTCAACTTTAAAGCAAGCCCTTCCCAAAGACATGAAAGTGAATCACTATTGCATTCACTAAGACAACCAATTGACTACATTCATAAGACAACCAATTAGATTGTATTTGTGAGACAGCCAACTAGACTGCATTCATGAGATAGCCAATTAGATTGCATTCATGAGACAACCAACTACACTGCATTCATGAGACAACTACAAATGAAAGACAACATTCACAAGCCAACTAGAAACCAAAAAAATTAAAAGATGAAAAAAAATGGAACAAAAATAAAAGGCCAAAAAAAAATATGGAATAAGAACAAAAGGCCAAAATGTAACATACCTGCAAACTACCCCTGGGCAATGGTCGGCTTGGGGTACCCCAAAACATTGTCTTAACAATAATGTTAGTCTACTGTAGTGTGTCAAACAACTTCATCCTTTAAATGTAATAAATTATGGTTTTACAAAATGTGGTTTTAAATGCTTGAACTTATAATGTATTAAGAAAAAAAAAACTCAATACAAAAAAAGAATTTATAATTTTTTAATGAATTTTTTAGTGAAAAAAATTAGTGTTGTCCTAAGTACATAAAATTCTTGAAAACAAGCATTTGGAATACCAAATAATTTTTTTTTAATACCATTTTTGGATGTGACTTACATAAAGTGGTCCAATACATAAAACAATTAATTTTATTAAAAAAACATTTTCAATATTGTGCACTATAGAGGTTGCAATTTCCAAAATTCAGTGGGTTTTTTCACATCTATAAAAAGATTCACAAATTTAATTTTTTTCCTTAAAAACTCAATATGAATATACATCTTGATTTTGTTGAGGTGCACAATTTTTTTTAAAAAATTTTAGGATCTTCTTACTTGATCAAAATGAACAAATTAGACAAATGTTGGAAACTTTCAACAAAAATAACCGAATTAGTGTGTCTAAAGAGGGATACCCCAAGCCAACCGTTGCCCCCCTAGATGTTGGCTGGTGAACTTAAGAACTCCTCCTCCGTGACAAAAATATGATTCCCTAACACCTTACAATGGCAGCGTGCAAAGACGATGGTGCACCCAAAGTTGAACAATAGGTAAGATAAATTAGGTTGCTTTGGCATTTCTTGCCACTCCAATGGGATATCAATATAGAAAAGAAACACAAGTTCATGGTAAAGCTTGAACTCGGCTCTGCAAAATGATGTAGAAGAATCTATAAACATCCTAGCTATATCAGACTAGCAAACCTTGATGGCTTACAAAAAGTCACAAAGGAATATGTCACGAGCCTATGACAATTTGATAAGACAATGCACTGCATTCAACATTGAAATGAAGCAGGCCAGAGAGAGCAAAACCTCAATGTCCGCCAAGTAGTCAAAGTTAGTGGCTGCAGTTGTGTTTCCTTTTTGCCCAGCACTTGTAAGCATGTCTAGCCTCATCTTCACCAATAGGGTCTTGTACTCACTCATAATTTGTCGGGATGGGCTCCGCATTGAAATCCACCGCATGTCCACGTTCCTCATCATCTTATTACCTTTAGTTTCCATAAGATTGGCTATCTTCTGAAGCTCAATGTAGCATTTGTTGCTGTGATAGAAATAGGAATACAAAGATTGGCAAAGAGCCTCCAGGCAAGAGACCATGGGATAATTAAAAAGAGTCTTAACGACAAGGTTGATGCAATGACTTGTACAACTGGCTCCAAGACAAAAGGGAGCCTTCTTCTTCCGCATCATTAGCTATAGTAGCTCCTCAGAGATTTAGGAATGAGCATTCAAGAATTTTGTATTTTGCAATTGTACATTCATTGCATTGCACCTCCTTCTCATTGTGCATTGAATGAATTCAGTCTTTGGTTTTGGGAATTTGGCATTCTGTTTCTGTTCAGCTTTGAATATGCATTGCCATTTTTTGAATTTGGGAGCACCAATTCTTTCTTGCCGTGAAGATCTAGGAGATTTTTTCATCAATTGTCTCATGCATTTACTATAATGAAGAAATAGAGGCTACCGACATGATTTGCAGTAATAAGAAATTCAACCATGTAGGCATCTTTGTGCCAATCTTGAGCAACCTTGGCAATTCCTTTGGTGACATCTCAAGCAACTTTAGGCTTCCTCCGTACTCCCTTGCCATTTTCATCTTTGTGCATTGTGTGCAATTTGCTTTCCTTGTACTTTCTTATGTTTGTATGCTTTAAGTGTACTGTGTGCTATTAGAGACTTGGGATTTGGGGTTTAAGCTTGTGGGTGTAGGACTACAAGGCTGGGGTTTAGTGATGGTGCCAAGATTGAAGTTGCCTGACAACTTTTGAGTGCATACTTTCGACTCTTCTCAAAATACACGTGGCTTGGGAAAATATTTGCCTACACCTAATTCCCTTGACATTATAGCATTCGCACTAAAATCCCTAAATGTACTCTAGGAATGCTGACTAGTAGGGATAAGATGGTGCGTAAAAGATGAAGTTGACAGGAGTTGATGGCTACGACTTGGATGGCTGCAATGGAGCTGACTTGCGAAGATCTGATGGTGCAGGTACAAACTTTGCTTACCCTAATTCCAATTTAGAGAGGGTGAATGCTACTTGCGTTTCCAACGAATATGTAATTTTGCATCTCAACCCTCCATTCATTCACAAACTTGTTGAAATCTCATTTTTTCTTAAGATTTCCAGAATGTACATTTAGCCAATAAGAAATCTTGGTAGAAACCAAGTGAATTTTCGCCACTTTAAAGAATGTTGCATAGTAGTATTCCATACACCATTCTTCTATTCATTTCCTTCTTTGATCACCCATCTCCTTTCATGCCATTTTAACAAAATTTTGGTTAACATATACAAATAAAATTTGGCTTTTGGTCTTAACTTCTAAAGGACCAAATTACATTTTTTTGACAACATAGCAATTTTGGGCAGTTCACTATGAATGGAATTTTTCTTTTCTTACACTTCATGTGCTTGAGAAGTACCTTTAAGGCCCAACAATTTTCATAACTTCTGACTACATGGTTCAAAAGTTATTGCATGATATGTAATTTTCAATGCTTGGTGGGCAACTAGAAAATTTTATAAAAAATCAATTTTTTCAAAAACAAAAATTTGAAATTTGTTTTTTAGATTTAAATACATGTGAAAAGCTTTGAGTCATTCCATTTTGATTTATGAGATGGAAGTTATGAGGTGTTCTAGTTTGCGGGCAAATACGCATTCTTTACTCTAAAATAAACTTTGGAGTCCTATATTTAACTCAATTTTTAAGATATTTTGAAAAAAATGAAAGCATATGATGTAGATTCTTTATTAATACATTACAACCATTGG
Organism: Pseudoscleropodium purum; assembly: GCA_963969395.1. Lineage (NCBI taxonomy): Eukaryota > Viridiplantae > Streptophyta > Bryopsida > Hypnales > Brachytheciaceae > Pseudoscleropodium > Pseudoscleropodium purum. The sequence continues at coordinate 10,269,972 of OZ017802.1, forward strand.
GATTGTCATTTTTCAATTTTATAATTTAATTCTTAACAATTTAGTATTTTGAATCACTCTCTACTTCTTTCTACTTATTATTTTTTTCTTATACATTGTGCAATTTCAAATGATCTAAATTTTTTCAAACATGTAGCCACTTGCCTTGAAGAATGAACCCAAAGAGTTACTACAATTTTAGACATTTTTTCATACAAATGTGACCTTCTAAAGTGCAATGCAGCTGCCTAGATTTTTGCAAGCCTCCAAAAGGATTTTTGTCAATTCAAATGCTAGTATCTTGCAATCTACAAAGTGGAAATTTGTGAAATTTTTTCCACATCTTCTCAAATTTGCATACTATAAGATCCTATAGTTATAGTACATGTGTCCAAAAATGTTTTTCTTCTAAAATTTGGTACTTGTATTAAAAATGGCAATTTTGGAGCATTTTTGGTAAAAATATATCATAGTGCCTAATTAATTTTGGCACCTTTTGCCAAATATTTCAACTTTCAAGTAACCTTTAAACTTCAAGCAATAAAAAAATAATTACTACAATTTTCATCATTTTAGACATTAAATTAATAAAATGTTTGGCATCTATTTCCTAAAGTTACTTATTAATGTGTATAAAGTTGAGAAAGACAAGCTCTTTGTACAAATTGGATTGTAAGAGATAAAACAATACACTTGGAATATTTAAATAACTAAGATTAGTTAGAGCTCAACTACTCATAGTTAAGTCAAAAATAAAAAATGTATTTATAATAGAATTTCAGACCTCATTTAGGGATAGTAGAATAACTTTTTTCAAAAACTTTTGAACTAAATTAATGTGGAAAATGAATCTAGCTTTCATCTACAACCACCTTCTTGAGATTTTGAGCCTCCAATCAAAAGTTGTGGACAAATTTCAGGGAGAAGTTAGAAGCAACATTTTCTTTGATGTTTTTAAACATCCCTTTTGAATTTTGTCCATAACTTTTGTTTAAAGGCTTATAATCACAAAATATATTTTTAAAGATGAAAGTTAGATTTACTTATCAACTATTCTTAGTTCAAATTTTTTTGAAAAATGTTATTTTACTATGCCAAAATGAGGTTAAAAATTCTACTTTGAACATAGTTACTACTTTTAGACAATGAGAAGTCAAGCTTTCATCTTCAAATTATCCCATATGCTTTAAGAATTCATGAAAGACAATGGATTTAATATAAAAGCAACCTATCCAACCTCCATCCTTACAAAATTTCAATGAAAAAATTCTTCCATGTTTCCATTGGAAAGTTTCTTGATGGTAGATGACTTTTATACTTAACATTGAACCTTCTTACTAACATTGGGTGTTTTCTTTTTCTAAAACAACTTAGTCATTTAATTCTTGCTGAATTTTTCAAGATTCTTAAACCCTAAAAATTCACACATTTCCATTGACTTTGGGAACAGGCGTTGACAATTTTCAAGATTTTTGACAATTATCATTATAATTTATTAAAATTATAATATCTTTCAAAAACAATTAATTTTTTCCAAAATTGAAAAGGGACTACAATAGTCTTTGACCTTAGGGATTAAATAATAATAGCTAATAATAATATAACTATTTTGACTTACAAAATGAAAATTTTCTTCACCAAAAATAACCAACATGTTGTAGTTGTAGCCAATGGAAAAAAATTGTGCCCAATAAAATCATTGATTGTTGCAACTAAAGATTTTCTTATGAAAATGATTGACTAGTAACAACTAAATTATAGTCCATATATATAGCATTATGTTGAGCCTTTGTATAGACAATTTGATAAAAGAGGATGTTTGCTATGGTATGTTAAAATTGGGAACTAGATAGGGTAGGAAATAGAGGGTAATCATGATAATAATTGCAAACAATCAGATGAATTTGTAGATTTGTAGTGATTTTATTATTACTTTAATATTACAATATAATCATGAAACAACACTTGAAGGATGTAAAATTCCATTTAAATTAAGGTAACTTTGGTTGTCACTTAAGTGGATTAGTGATACACTATGAAATTCAATCATCTAGTATTTTTTATTAAACAACTATTCAACAATTGAAGTTTCTTTTAGAATTCTTGTAGAAATTGTTTTTTATATCCTAAATTTCTTGTAGATGTGAAAGAAAAGTCACTTGTAGTCTTCTTGGAATTCATTACTAGAAAAGTAGGTGATGTCAAATTGAATTGCATGAAATTCTATGAAAGAAAGGGGTGTTTTAAGTGAATTTTAAAGTATAGTCTTAGGCAAAAAAAATATAAATATTGACCTTCAAGAAGACTTTCAGCAAAAATTTACTAAAATTACTTGTGTTTTAAATAAAATTTTGCTGAGAATCTCCTTAAAGGTTAATACTTATAATCTTATGTTTAGGATTATACTTAAAAATTCATTTAAAACACCCCTTTCTCTTATAGTGAAAGGTTGTTTGTTTTTGCATCATTTTGCAAAAAATTGGGTTTCTAGTATTGAATATTTAGAAAATGAAGCTTATTGAAGAATCTATTCACACTCTTCCCTTCTTTTTACCACACAAATCATAATACTAGAAGCACAAACAATAATCGTATATGACAATTAGAATTTTAACCTAAAGTACAAACTAAATAATCCATTTTGCACACTCGGGTCAAATTGCACCATTTCAAAACTATTAAGTAGATAATGAATTTTAAATGCTAGCCTTTAAAAAAGTCCCCTCATAACTCATTAAAATATATTTCTTAAAAAAATGGTGAATTTTTTCTTGTCTTTGTTCACCTTTGAAATGATGGTGAATTTTTGGTGTATCATATCCATTTCCTTAGAGACTGCATATAAAACTCCAAATTTGAAAATTGATTTGTAGTCTTATTTTACTTGACTAAATAGTAAAAATAATTCTTATTCTAGTTGATTGAATTGGAAAACCTATTTACACTAAATAAGCCAATAAGGGTATTAAGGGAACCAAAAAATTAAAGTAAGTTATCTTAAAAAATTATAGATGTTTGAAACATGATATTTCATCTTGAGGCAACTTTCACTACCTTTTTTAAGCTCATTTTCATTGTGACAAAATTGTCACAATGAACTGAAAATCCAATTTTCGATTATTAATCCCCCAAAGTATGATGTTAGTTAAAAATTAATTTAATTTTGTTCGGAGTCCAAATCCAGCCCTCTACTTTGTAGTTTTGAAGTGAGGGTGGGGGTGGCATTTGATATGGGATAAATCCCTATATTGTATCCCGTACAATATTTGTATCCCATATAGTATCTATATCCCCAAGGTTGACAAATCAGTACATCTGCCCCAAAATAGCGTTCGTAACTCGGACGTCCGTCCTCATGGACGCCAGCGGACGCAACATCCCTCCCGCTGTCGGAAGGCGGACGAACAGGGCGGACGGCCCGAGGCGGACGCCCAGATCATGCGGACCACATCAGTCCGCGTGTCGATCGGCCGGCCGTACCGGGGCGAATGGGTATCGAGGCGGACGGGGCGGTCCCGGCGGACGCTGCGTCCGCCGGGACCGTGAATGTCAGGGGACGCTGCGGACACAGCGTCCGCGTCCGGACGTCCCGGAAGTCCAACCGTCCTGTCAACCCTGTATATCCCATATAATATTTGTGTCTTGTATACCATATATATCCTATATAGTAACTGTATATTTACTTATATATGTACCCATATTTTGTAACTATATCCCACATTTGAATCTACAACATCTGGCACTCCATCAATGGTTGTTTTTAACAAGATCGATGGACCACATTCACTGTCATTTACAATGTATTTGTAAAATCAAATCAATGGCAGTTGGAGGGGTTTTAATTTTTTTTGAATAATCGATGGTTCAAGTTGAAGGGGTGGCATGCACAAGGCTCCATGCCTCTTTTTAGTATATTGTACAATCCTTCAACACTTCCATGATAGATATTTATATAGTGTGTTGTGTCAATTAATTAGTATAGGTCCCTTTAATACCTATATTTAGTGTAGTTCAATAGCACTTGTACTAATAAACAAATGTAACTAGGATTACTATGTATTATTTGACAGTCCTCATTAACATTCATCATTATGTGTACTAGCTTTATGTGCAAGTTTTTTTTTATAAATCAATTGGTACATAGAACAGTTTATTTAATAGAATAAATTAAAAAATTATGACAAACTTTGAGAAACTCATATAAAATAGGGACCTATATATTATAAAATTATACTTGTTATAGGTTACACAACCTTCATTATATATAGCCTTGCTTGTCAAAGAATAGGGGGCTTTTCAAAGGTTCATTCTATTCTTCACGAATCATCTATATTTGGTGCTCAAAACATAATTTTTTTCTACTATAATTTCTTTTCATTTCTACAAAAAATAGGAATGAAAGTGCCAAATTTTGATGAAAACATATATGAAAAGATTGAACCACAATTAAGGTGAACATTTGTTTAATGGTTATTAGAAATTCATTACATCTCTAAAGTATAAGTGGTTTTGGTCATGGTGTTGCTTAGAAATGAAAATAAAGGGGTGTTTTAATCCCAAAGTGCTCAACCATCCATGGGATAATGATGAATATTATGAAAAGTAAACTTCATCCAATTAGTATTCATTAACTTAGAAGCTACTACCTAAATCTACACTCTTTCTTTTAGTCTATCATATAAATCAGACCAAACGAAAGGCAATGACAATAATTGGTTGTTGTAGATGCATGTCTAAAATTTTAAACAAAGGTACAAACTACCAAGCAACCCTTTTTTTTGTACTGTAGGGCACATTAGAAGATTTTTAAGACCTCAAAAAGACTATACTAGGGTTGTTCCCAAAGCTGGGAACCAATGCATAGTTGGCCAAAATATAAATAATAAAAATTGTTTATAAACTATTTACTTTAAATGACAAATGTTAATAAATTCATTAATTAATATTATTTGATGTGGTAGGAACTTAGCCACGTTAGATTATTGGTGTGCCCATGTTCCTATGAAGTTCTTAAATTCTCGATAGTCTAGGAATTTGCAAGTTTCTAGAGGCCTGAAAATCCCCTGATAGATTGTATCATTTAAAAATGACTATTTGTTCTTGGTGCTTAGAATGTAGTCCTTTATCTTTTTTGTCATTTCTAAAAAAGACAAGAATAAAATTGCCAACTTTGGATGAAAAATGAATGAATATATAATTGTAAAAGAATTATTATTTGCTTAAAGCCATGGATGAACTTCAAAATACATTGCTTCACCAAAATCTAAGTGATCTCTTTCTTAAAATGAGAAAGAATACACTTCAATCCATAAGTGCTCAACTAACCAATAACCTTTGGGTAGATATTGAATGTTGTGAAAAATACATTTCATTCAATATTAATACTCATTGAGAAAGCTTTTAAGAAATTTATGTAATATACCAATGGAAAGAAGGAAGTACTCTATATGAATCAATGATGATATTAGTGTGTTGAAGGAGTTTCAATTTTTCAATATCTTAAATTTTCAAAAGGATACTTTCTATCTTCAAGTCAAACATGCAGGGCTAATTTTGATGTCCACAACAGATGTTTGATTCCCAAGACCAAATTCTATAAAGTAAAAATAAAATGATAAAGTAGAAGTTAAGTTAAGTAAAAGTATGGGAGGCAACCCATTCTTGACCAATGCCCTCTTCAGTCAATGTAGGATATTCTCTTTCCATGCAAAAGAGATGAGCAACAATTAATTATGGTGGAATTCCCAACATAGCTATGGCACATTATGATTGGCTTATAAGACTCTCAATATTGAAACAAGCCCTTGGTTAGAAAGAGGAAGGTCTATATCACCATTCAGTATAGGAGAAAGCCTACGTTCCACTAAAATATTCACAATAAATTTATATTGTCAAAAAAAAATCTAGAAAATTATGCAAACCTTTTGTTGCCTATTTCTACACCTCAGAAAATTTACCCTCCGAAGAAGCCCACCCTACACATTCCAGAAATTGCTTAAATGGTTAGGAATGGGTTGGCTCCCTTAAACTCCATTAAATTAAACGTGAAAATAAAAGTAAAAGCATTATACCAGATACTATAAATAATTTTCTAAGTTCTATTGTAAAATTTGTTACAAGGTAAACGTTTTTTACTTTAAATCATTTCCATTCAGCTTCTTACTGACCTTTTCTACCGGTAGTCATATTCTCAAGTGCTCGTTTATTTTACTTTGAATTCCAGTGCATTCTAGAATTTGAAGGTTGCCCTCGTTCTTGACTGCCACTGCAACTCGCTCTCCGCGCGCCTCCTTCACCGTTTTCGATCTGTCGTCACGTTCCACGCTCAGTAGTAAGTAAAACAGTAACAATGGCGGGTTCTGCACCCGAAGGATCTCAGTTCAATGCTCGCCAGTACGACGCCAAGATGGAGAACATTTTGAGCGGCGATGGCGATGACTTGATTTCTACGTGGGAGGAGGTTCACGAGAGCTTCGACGCCATGGGTCTTCATCAGGATCTCCTCCGAGGCATTTACGCATATGGTTTTGAGAAGCCCTCCGCAATCCAGCAGCGCGGCATCGTTCCCTTCACGAAGGGCCTCGACGTCATTCAGCAAGCTCAATCCGGGACAGGGAAGACAGCCACGTTCTGCTCCGGGATCTTGCAGCAGTTGGACATCCCGCTTCTTGAATGCCAGGCTTTGGTGTTGGCCCCCACTCGTGAGCTTGCCATGCAGATCGAGAAGGTGATGCGTGCCCTGGGCGACTACCTGCAGGTGAAGGTTCACGGCTGCGTGGGAGGGACCAGCGTGAGGGAAGATCTCAGGGTTTTCCAGGCAGGAGTGCACGTGGTGGTGGGGACTCCCGGACGTGTGTACGATATGTTGCGAAGGAAAGCACTTCGCGCAGACTCCATCAAGTGCTTTGTGCTGGATGAGGCCGACGAGATGCTTTCCCGTGGGTTCAAGGATCAGATTTACGATATCTTCCAGTTGCTGCCGGAGAAGCTCCAAGTGGGTGTGTTTTCTGCAACCATGCCTCCTGAAGCGCTTGAGATCACGAAGAAGTTTATGACCAAGCCGGTGAAGATCCTGGTTAAGAGAGATGAGCTGACTTTGGAGGGTATCAAGCAGTTTTACGTGAATGTGGACAAGGAGGAGTGGAAGTTGGAGACTCTATCCGATCTGTACGAGAATCTGGCGATCACCCAGAGCGTGATTTTCATCAACACAAGGCGCAAGGTCGACTGGTTGACAGACAAGTTGCGTGCTCGCGACCACACGGTGTCGGCGACTCATGGAGACATGGACCAGAACACTCGTGACATCATCATGCGTGAGTTCCGCTCCGGATCGTCCCGGGTTTTGATCACGACCGACCTGTTGGCCCGCGGTATCGATGTACAGCAGGTGTCCTTGGTCATCAACTACGACCTGCCAACGCAGCCCGAGAACTACCTCCACCGTATCGGTCGCAGTGGTCGGTTTGGACGCAAGGGCGTCGCCATCAATTTCGTGACGAAGGAGGATGAGCACGTGCTTCAGGATATCCAAAGGTTCTACAACACTGTTGTGGAGGAGCTCCCATCAAACATTGCAGATCTTCTGTAAGCCGAGGAATGCTGGAGTAACATTGTTGTCATTGTACCATGTCAAGAGAAGCTTCAGTTCTAAAATCGTTTACTGCAGCAACGGATTATATTAAAGACCACCTAGTTTTGAACATGGAATCTGTAAATTTTGTAACGAATTCAAATGATCAATATCTTTAGAAGAAATCTATCCTTAGTGACTCAGTTGGTCCCGAATTCTCTGATTTCCTTAGTTGTACTGTACGTACTTAGTATTGCACATATAGTGGGGTACCAATCAAAATGTCGTTTTCAAATTTGCAGTGAGAAAAATTTCAGTATTGTCAACTTTGAAAGCCTCCCGAGAGCTCAATAATTGATATTTTACCACAAGATTTTTATCAAAGAATTATCTTTAAGTTAATTATATGTATGACAAATTTCACCAAAAAGAAGTTATTCAAAATCTACCAACATTGGTAGCTATAGAAATTTTTTCACTACTGCCAACTTTGATAGCCTCTCAAAGATTGAATTATTTTTTTTTTTCCATTAAATTCTTGGAACAAAAACCTCTTTATGTTAATAACATATGATAAAAATTTCAAGACCAAAAGATTGATACAAAAAAAGATATTAACAATCTATCAATATGTGTCGTTTTGAGAAACAATTGTGAAAACCGTTTCACTACTTCAACTTTGACACCCTCGCAAGGGCTGAAAAATTGCTTATTTACCATGAAATTTTTAGCACAACATTCTTTTTATGATAACAACATTCATGCCAAAATTCAAGGTCAAAAAATCTATACAAAAAAAAATATTTACAATCTACCAACATGTATGTCCTCCATTTGCCTCAATCACTGTTTGTAATCTAAAGGGCATAGAATGACATAGTTGAAGGAGCTTTGTACCATTGATTAACTTCCACTCTCTTTCAATAACTACCTTCAAGTCATCTAAATTTTTTGAACATATTGGGCCATATTGCACAGCATCTTTCAAAATCTTCCAAAGGTTCTCAATTGGATCGAGATCCGGAGAATTTACAGGCCAATCGAGCTTCTCCAAAAGGTGTGTTTGTCTCCATTCTTCACATACTTTGCTACGATGGATCGGTGTGCCATCTTCCATGAGCAATCCGTGTGACACTCTATTCATAAAATGAAGCAACTCAACATTGTAGACCACTTCAACAAAATCCTTAACAAAATGTCTATGTTTGGGCATAAAAACAAATTGTGACTTTTGCCCTCCAACAAATGCACCCCAAATCATCAAAGAAGTTCTCCCACTCTTAAAAGTTGGAACTATACAACTTGATGAATAGCACTCATATGCATTTCTCCAAACATGAACTTGTCTAGAATTTTTTCCAACTTCAAAGGTAGACTTATCTGTCCAAACAACTCTTTCCTATTCTTTTATAGTCCATCCACAATACTTTTGAGCAAATGCCAATCGTTGAGACATGTGACGATGTATCAAAAAAGATTTTTTAACAGCAATTCGACAAAAAATACTACTCTCATGTAAGACCCTTCGAATAGTTGATCTAGATACTTGAGTAGAACATATATTAGTGATCTCAGAGAGTGTCGAGAACGGCGATGAGTTTTTGAAACATGTATAATAGCATGAACATCTCTATCACTAAGTTTTTTAGCATGATTTCCACCACAAGGTTTGCACTTATAGGTTCCATCTTCTCGAAATTTCTTCACTACCCTCTGAACTGTTCTAATATGGACTTCAACAATAGCTGCAATGTCAACTCCTATCTTCCCTACTTCACTCAAACCTACTATGCGAGCACGAGTTTCATTTGAAATAGCCATCACTTAGTGACCATGATCTAGCCTTCACTTAATCACTATGATCAAGCCTCACTCACTGAGCACATATATAACCTCACTTAGTCATCAAAAAAAATCTCACATACCCTAAATCACTCGCCATCATCCTGCCTCACAGCCTTCACTCACTCACCAAACTTCACCAGTCACCACATATAAATTATAACCTCACTCACTCTTAAAGAAAATCTCACATATCTCCATATATCCTTAGACACTCATCCCATGCCTCATCCACTCAGTTATTACATAGCCTAGACTTACTTAGTTAACTCATCTTTTATGCATTCAATCACTCATGTTCACAAAGTTTTAATCCTATGCTTAGAAAATAATCACCCATCACTTGCTTCTCTCATCATCCCACATCCCACCTCCTATAATGCTCTATTGTAAATGCAAGCATTCTTATTGAGAGGAAAAAGCTTCTTCATGCATGTATGGTCTCTAATTTTTAAACAAGTGCAGTCTTTGAGATGTGATAAGTGCACACAACTAAATTTGGCTATCCTTGATTTTTTTGAGAAGCATTTATAATTAGAGATTGCATCATCTAGAGAATTTCAATCTAAAAGCATGATTGTCTGATATACTTCAACAATTTCAATGTCTTTAATAAAAGGTATCTCACAACTACACACATTGGTAGATTGTAAATATTTTTTTTTGTATAGATTTTTTGACCTTGAAATTTGGCATGAATGTTGTTATCATAAAAAGAATGTTGTGCCAAAAATTTCATGGTAAATAAGCAATTTTTCAGCCCTTGCGAGGGTGTCAAAGTTGAAGTAGTGAAACGGTTTTCACAATTGTTTCTCAAAATGACACATATTGATAGATTGTTAATATCTTTTTTTGTATTAATCTTTTGATCTTGAAATTTTTAGCATATGTTATTAACATAAAGAGGTTTTTGTTCCAAGAATTTTATGGCAAAAAAAAAATAATTCAATCTTTGGGACGCTGTCAAAGTTGGTAGCAGTGAAAAAATTTCCACAGCTACCAATGTTGGTAGATTTTGAATAACTTTTTTTTGGTGAATCTTTTGGCCTTGAAATTTGTCATACATATAATTAATTTAAAGATAATTCTTTGGTAAAAATTTTGTGGTAAAATACCAATTTTTGAGCTCTGGAGAGGCTTTCAAAGTTGGCAATACTGAAATTTTTCTCACTACCCCACTGTACAACCATTTGCGAACATTGGTTTTGCGTGATGATAGATGTACTATGTAACAAAATTTAAAGTAAATGTTTGGCAAAGACTCATGTGCTACGGTTTGCAAGGGGCTCCGACAGAATAGTTTCTCTTTTATTGCTTGCGGATATGCTCTACCTAGTCTCTCTTGTATGCTGCTTAAAAGGCAAATAAATACCTATGTCCCATTACCACACTTCTCAATAATGTCAACTCACACCGACAGTCTTGTGAACCAAGTTCAAAATTTGATACCAATACTCAGTTTCATTGGTTTGAATTTTGGAAATTAATAAACCACTCCTAGGAAATTCCTTGTTCATTTCTTAGGAGGCTAATGTCAATCCGTAATGCCCGATTGGACGAAATTTTCTTGCTTAATCGGGCATTACAGATTGCTCATCTGACTTTGATTTCTCATCCTCGATTTCTCAGACTTCTACTTGTGATTTTTGTCACGCAATGGTTCCTTGTTGTTGGGTGCTTTGGGAAATAATAGGCCTCCTCATTAGGCTCCACCTTCCTGGTTAACCTATTATTTCCCAAAACACCTTCCTCCTCGGGCATTGCCCTATACTTAATTGAGTACCTATCTTCTAACGACGATGGAGGATGCACTCCTTTGGTGGGATAGAATAGAGCTTGTAGTTTGTGCAATAGTTGTAACGCATATACCTCCGATTTAAAGATTTATCACATCTATGAAAGCAAGACACTCCGTTGGTAAGTAGTGAAAAATAGGGGCTTCCACAAATTGCAAAAATCAAACTATATTGGCACTTTTAGGCCTACAACAATGAATATGTATCTAGATTCTAATTGAAATCCTCTTCCAATCAAAGCCATTATCAAGATTATATTTTAAAAATACACTTTATTGATGAATTTATAAATTTTTTTAATCTTAAACCACACATGTGTTATCATAGAGTCTATTGAATGAACAATCTCAATAGTGCCAATCCCAAAAAAATCTAAAAAGATTTAAATATCTTTATGAAAACTACCAAAGGCATACTCTAATGAAGAACAATCTATAAGCAACTTGGCATGAGCTTCTTAGATAGAAGGACTACTTGAGCTCAAACTGGAAAAGTTTGTAAGAATTCTATTGAATGATAGAATCCCCAGGGTTTTGTAGCCAGTAAAAAAGGCATATCAATATTGGCAATGGTGGATGCATTCTCCATGTTTCTTATTTGTTGCAATATTTTGTTCACTTATCCTATGGATGGTCAGGCTTTTAGATTGGGATGGCAACACAAGAGGTCCAAATGAAGAAGATCTACAACTATATTAGTTGTATGGACTTGAACATCTACATCTACGACCATTGAGCTCCCAAGCACATTGTTGTCACTACGTATGTTAAAGTCTAAAGATAAAGAAGGACATCCTATTGCATCTATGATCTCATCTTCTTGATGACATGTGAACTTTAAAGGTTGAAGAGTTTGAAGCAATTTTGGATCTACTTCATTGAGAAGTGACCTACTTTCATGAGCTCGCCAAAGGATATGCAACAACACAAGATCATCCAATTCTGTTGCTTGCATATCCAAGGGACGCCTTCCACAAACTTCAAGCACCAAAATGCCAAAACTATAAACATCTGATTCCTTAGTTGCCTTCAATGTGTACACTAACTCGGGAGCCATGTAGCCAAGAGTCCCAGTTGCCAAAGTGGTTTTGTTCAACTTGTAGTGATCAATCTAGCAAGCAAGTCCAAAGTCTCCTAGATGTGATTTGAAATCTACATCCCACAACACATTGCTAGATTTGATGTCTTGGTGCAAAACACAACTCATGCAATCCTCATGCAAGTATTCTAGAGCCGCACCCACTCCTTAAAGAATGGAGTGACGCCTTTCCAAAGAAAGGACAATCTCTTGGTGTTGAGGACTATGGCTAGCAGGTGTGTGAAGTCATTCGTTGAGGCCTCCATTGGGCATGAAGTCGTAAACCAAGAGCAGGCGACCTTCCTCTTGACACCAGCCTTGCAACTGCACCACATTCCGATGCCAAACTTGACCCAGACTGGTCACTTCTGCATGAAAGAGGGACTCTGCTTGCTTGGGCGCAGATAAATTGATTTGTTTCACGGCAACAAGATGGGTTCCACTAGGAGCGTCAAAGGACCCTTTGTAGACAGACCCTGATCCGCCGATACCGAGCAAATTTCTTTCATGAAAGTTGTCAGTGGCCATCCGGAGCTCTGCATACAAGAACACATGTGGACCTGCGCTATGGGTCAGTGCTGTATGGCGGTAAATTCTGGATGGGCTCGCAACGCGGGAGGCGCACCAGAGAATCACGACTGCAGCTGCCGCAACGGATCCCAAAACTCCGGTGATGATACCAGCCCGCGTTCTGGCTTTCCAAAAATGATTAGGAGTTCGGGAGGAAGGGACGTTTGAATCTCACTACTGAAGAAGTTCCAGGACAAGAGCTCATGCGCTTGGACGCGTTGGACATTGGAGGATCCCCAAAACATGGGCATCACTTCATCGCCAAGCATTTCGGCCAATTTGTAATTGAGAATGCGCAGTGTAGGTTGCAGGGGCTTCTTCACGCTGGGTTTGGACCCATTCGCAAGTCGCACTTCGAGTGTCCGAGCAGAGCTATTGAAATCAATCCAAGCAGTGAAGATTTTCCCGTCGGAGAAATATGAGCAGTAGGTGTCGTTGCCACAGAGGTTGTGCGTGTATGCTCCGATGTCATACTCGTAATCACGGTTTTTGAGACCCTGATGAAGCAGTTTCTGGCGTCTACGGAATCAGGACTGTAAGACCCCATGCCAAAAACGATAATGAAGCTTGACGGAGTGTATATATGGTTTGGATCACCTGGATTGGCAGGACTTCTGCATGCACCAGAGCTTCCTATTACGGACATGAGGTCTTGCACGCGAGCAAACCCCATGCTCGAGCTCCTGAGGAAACTGAAGATCACTCCGTTGTCGGCCTTTTCTCTAGAAGAACTGCTGTAATTTCCAGGTAACCGGAGAGTTTCGAAGGTGAATGAGAATGAGGTGCTGAACGAAGCAACTCTCCCAGTTGCGACCTCTTGAATGCGCACCTTCTCCGCGTAGGACAACGCTCCACAAGACCCTCGCGACTGCGTGGCGCGCCCGTTGATGACGTAGAATCGATTGGCGCCATTGTGTGCAGCATGTCCGAGAGCTATAATGTTATCCTCTTCAGAGAGAAAGGAATGGAAGGCGAGTCTCGTGTCGTCACTGGCAACTGAGCGAAGCAACACAAACAGGAGAAAGCAGAAGAGGGTCATCCTGTCCTGCTGTGCAAGCCCAATGCACACATGCACTCAAATTATTAAATAGAAAACGGATTTCACTCTTGCAAGTTTACGTACATATGGGCTCTAAGTAGATCTCTCTCTCTCTCTGCCAGGGTTTGACTCAGAATTTGAAATTGAAATTGTGCAAACATGCTCCTAGCTCGTTACATGAATGAAGAGCCGAAGTTTCAGAGGTTTCATGGATCCATGGCGTCCTGATACAATCTTCATACGCTCGGTGAACAAGCAGCTAGGTTGTAAGAGAGTCTCAATTAATCCCTGAGTGTAGCAGTGGCTTGTGTTTCGAGTATATATATATGTGTGTGTGTGTGTGTGCGCGCCTATATATAAACTTCCTCATATATATATATATATATATGTGTGTGTGTGTGTGCGCCTATATATAAACTTCCTCATGATCTCATTTTGCTTTTGTGAATGCAAAGTCAAGTCTTGCGAACCTCGAGCTTGCTGCAGGACGGCCATGAATCGTCAACTGCAAGGCGATCTCGATCGTGGTCCAGCAATCGTGGAAAATCAAAGCGTGGAGTGAATTCTTGAAGGAGTCCACGAGTTGATAGTGAGCCAAGTAAGCACAGACGCTTGCAAATTCATGTGCTTGCGTCACGTGTGTCACGGCATGACAAATTCATGGCATGGTTGTGTCCTGTTGAATTAAGTCCTAATTTCCAAAAATTGGACGTACCTTGTTCAAACTTGATTGGAATTTTCAAACTATCCATTTTTTTTGACTTAAAATTAGAAAATGAAGCCTAAGGTAGGTGGAAGGTTCCTAAAGCGAGCGGGCATTTAGAACGGCTTGAAATGTAGACTTGCATGAAATGGATGTGAGGTGGTCTTTAAATGGACCTTTTGTAGTCATTGAATTTATTAATCGATTGATAAAAAAAATTATTGTTTATTGGAAGAGCCAATCATTTTCTTTGCTTTGATTCCCCATTTCTTTGTAGAAGTTGCAAGTGAACGGTTTATGGAAGACCTAGGGTCATAAATAAGGACCTATGACTCATCTTGTTTGAAAATTTGTAAGTGATTGAAATATGCTTCAAAAAATATGAAATGACTTGTATTACAATCAAAATCTAATTTTCTTTGACTAAAAAATGAGCTCAAAACAATCACATCTAAAAAACTACATGAAAAGGGAAAAGTTAAAATTAAAATAATATAACGTGATTTTTTTTCTTTAAAAAAATAATAAATAGAAGAAAATATAAGATAGAAGGGAAAATCAGATCATTAATAGCTTTAAGATGGAATTAAAAGACACTAATTTCAATAGTGAGATTATAATAACAATCAAAGTTAAGCCTATTGAACTTTTTTATTTGAAAAAATGTAAAAATTGAGTCAAAAACAAATCTAATATGTTATTTTATCAAAAAGATGCTCTAATTACCTACAAAACAAGATGCTCCATAACTTTCACATTACAAATCTAAATGATAGGAATCAAAGATTTTCATATAGACAAATACATAATTAATGAGAAAAAAATTCTTAAAATATTTATTTCAAGTTTTTGTGGATTTTTTTCTTGCCCATTAAATCCAATTTTAGACTTATTGTGGTATAATTTTTGTTCCCAAGCACCAATTTAAAAAAATATGATATTTCTATAAACCTTGTAAGTTTTTCTATTACCTTATGAGAAAGTTTCAAAAAAATTCATCATAAATAAACTAATAGAGCTCATATAAACTTGATCAAATTCATTTTGTCCCTTGAAGGGACAAGTAGACTTTAGAGATTAAAATCCAAATAACACAAAATTTATCTTGCAATTTATATTAATAGTCAAAGCTCTAGCAATTTTTTCTACACATTCTCATGCTAGTCTATTGCAAGATCTTATAATTAGATATGACAAAAATACCATTAAATTTTTTTTTGCTCTTTGCTCTTTGCAATAGAAATGTGGCACTTTTGAGTGTTTTTTGACAAAAAAAAGAAGGCCTTAGGACTTACTTTAAAGGTTAACAAATGGAACTTCCAATTGCAATAAATCATTGAATTTTTGAATTTTTCCAAAGTTTTGAAAATGAGTAGAACTATAACTTACTAGGCTTCATTTTCTAATTTTGAGTCTTAAAAAGAAAAAGATAATTTGAAAATTCCAATCAAGTTTGAATAAGTTATGTCCACTTTTTGGATATTAAGGGTTAATTGAGGACATACCATGACACACCTGATGTAATATGCACATGAATTTACAACAACTGTCCTTACTTGGCAACCTATTCAAACATGGTGACAATAGGAGTTGTCAATCTAGGTGATCATTTAATGAAATTCAAAAAATTCATACTAGGGCCCTTCACGGTTTAAAAATATCATCACTTTTGAAGTGTTATAGTTCAAAATGTCACTAAGGTATAGAAATCTCAAGTGTGCAATCAACAATCTTGTTCTTGTAGTGTACATATTGTAGATGATGTGAATCAAATTTGGAGTCATTTGGCTACATAGATTGCAAGATTATAATGTTTTAGTGTAGATAAAAGGTGCTAAAATTTTCCTAGCAACACATTTGGCAATGAAATTTGATTTCTAAGCTTAATCCAATGAAAAAAATTTAAACAACAAAGTGATTCAAAACTAGCATACAAAAACATTGGTAGAAGAAAACACCATTCATTTGACTCCCTATGTGTGCAAAATGACTTTGAAATGTCAAAAAATAACAAGAAAAGTTGTGTAAAACACATTTAAGGTTGAACCTCCTTCTACTAAAATACTTCTCAATCACTCATAACTTCTTGAATTAATATGAAATTTAAACCACACAAACTACTCATATGGACAATTTTTCCAAAGAAATTTATTAGAAATAGACATTGTATGAAGAAGAAATAGGCCAATAAAGTTCATTGTAATCCAAAAAAGTTCAGATTTTGAACTTTGAATTGCTCCCAAACATTCAAAACACCTTGGATTGGCATGAAAATTTTATTTTTGATAACCAAACTTTGAGGGGAACATAATCCAACAAATTTCATTAAAAATAAACATTGGATGAAGGAGATACAAGCCTCCAAAGTTGCAATCATCAAAATGCAGTTTGGTGAACTCTAAATGAATGCTTGAACTTTGAATGGCTTCCAAAAAATATGTATATCTTAAATTTATTTGTAACTCCTACCACTAGCCAAATTAGATTAGAGAACACATCTTTTCCAACTAGTTTTTATTGAATTTGGACATTGGATGCAAAAGTTACAACACTTCAAATCGGATGTTTAGTGAGGATACTTTTGGTCCCTTTGGGCGGTGAGGGATTAACCCTCATCGCCGAAGTCTCACTTGGGTTCAAAAACATCATTGCTTTTGAACTGATATAGATGTAAATTTCACTAAGTTATATATCTTAACCGTACAACATTGTAGTAAACATATTGTAGATGATGTAATACAAATTTGGAGTCATTTGAGCATATAGATTGAAAGATTATAATGTTTTAGTGTTGAAAAAAGATGCTGAAATTTTCCTAGCAACACACTTGGAGGTGGAATTCGATTTCTAAACTTACTCAAATGAAAAAATTTAAAACTATAAAGTTATTCAAAACCAACATACAAACACTTGAGTAAAAAAAATATCAATAAATTGATTGAATGTGTTTGCAAAATGGCTTGCAAATGTCAAAAAATAGGTCAGAAAAATTGCAAAAAAAATGTATGAGGCTAAACCTCCTTCTACTAAAATACTTCTCAATCACTCATAACTTCTTGGATTGATATGAAATTTTAGCCACACAAACTAGACTAGAATGCGCAACTTTTCTAAAAAAATTATTAGAAATGAACATTGTATGGAGAAGAAATAAGCCGCCAAAGTTCACTGTAATCCAAAAATGCCAGGATTTTGAACTTCGAATTGCTCCCAAACATTCAAAGAAACTTGGATTTCCATGAAAATTTTACCACAATAACTAGACTAAAAGGGGAACATAATCCAAATTCTTTTTATTGAAAACAAACATTGGATGAAGAAGATACAACCCCCTAAAGTTGCAACCATCAAATGTAGTTTGGTGAACTCAAATTGAACCTATGATCTTTGATTGGCTTCCAATTCCTATGTACATCTTGAATCAATTTGAAAATTCTACCATACAAACTAAAAGAGAGAGCGCAAGTTTTCCAAAAAGTTTTATTGAATTCAAACATTGGATGCAAAAGTTATAGGACTTCAAAAACTATGTGAGGACACTTTTGGTCCACTGTAGCAATGAGGGGTTAACCCCTAAACATTCAAAGTCTTCTTTAGAATTGACAATATGAGAAAAATCATCATAAAGTATTATTTGGAAGAATACTTTGCAATTGACATACAAATAAAAGTTGTAGACTTAGAGTTTTAAATTCCATCCATATGATTAGATTCACCAATGCTATGACCAATATTTTTCAAAAATATTTGAAGGAAAATTTCAAAATTCCTTCTAAATTCAAGCAAAACATTGTTATTTTTTGAGTAAAATTTTCTATAATGGATTTGAAATGATGTTTTCTTAATGTGGTGATTTTTAGAAATTTTCCTATTCAATAAATCTATGATGCCATTTTTGCAAATCCAATTTTGAACTAGAGCCAATGAAATTTTGGTTTGGTCAACCACTTGACAAACTTCCACATTTGTAATTTTAGAAAAATATACACTCTAATAACACCAAATGCAATGATTAGATAGGACAACAACTTAATAAAGTAGCTTTACAAATTAGCATGACTTTCATCTACGTAAAAATGAGAAAGAAAAGTGTTTTTCAATTTGTTTGACATCTAGAAATGGGACATTAAAGCACTTCAAGGTTAAAAGATAAGGATGGTGATTGTGGAAATCATCCTTTATGGTACCATGTGAATCATTGGCTTAAAAAATATCCAAAATGACACTACAGTGCAAATCTCCCCTTTTCATATAAAATTCAAAGGGTGAATAGTTATACTTCTGTCGTATAAAGAAAGATTTATTTTATTCATGAGTTGAAAAATGACTCCGACATCTTTTAGAGATTCATCCCTAAAGTTTAATGACAATTTTTTCATTGAAAACACTTCAAAATTGCCATTTTTAGTACAAGTACCAAATTTTTGAAAAAAAAACTTTTTTTTAACATATGTAACCATAGGATCTTGTAGTATGTTAAATTGTGAACATGTGGTGGAATTTTAGAAATTTCTATCATATGAATTTCAAGAAATAAGCATTTGAATTGACTAAAATCATTTTCTTTGCCTTGCAAAAAACAAGGCAATTGCACTTCACAAGCTCACTTTTCTATGAAAAATGGTGGGACTTCTTTGGATTCATTTTCCTAGATAAGTTGTCTAAATTCTTGAAAAATTCACATCATTTGGAATTGTACAAAAAATAAGAAAAAAATAGTAAGTAGGAAAAAGTGGAGAATGATTAAAAATATAAAATTGTTAAGAATTTAGTTAAAGAATTGAAAAATGCCAATTTCAATAGTTGCAATGTTGTAATAAGCAATTTCTACCCTATGATTTTATTGCTTTCAAAAAATATTGAAAATTGAGTTAAATAAAAGACTTCATAGTTTATTTTAGAATAGAGAATCCATAATTGCCTGCAAACAAAAACTCTTCATAATTTTCATCACATTGATCAAAATTGAATAATTTAAGCTAGCTTCTCTTGTATATATAAATCTAGAAAATCAATCCCAATTTTTTTTTAAAGTAATTTTTTCTTATCTACCCAGACTACCGATTTATGAAAAAAGTAATATATTAGGCCATAACTTTTGATTCATATTTCCAAATGTCATGAAATTTAGTGCATATAAAAGATATTCCTTGTTTCCACCTTTTCTTAAAATTTCAGATTAAAATATGCAAATCTTCATTTACACAAAACTACGCAAAATTGCTATGTTGCCAAAAAAATACATACTAGTCCTTTAGGTGTTAAATCAGTCCTTGTGTAGGTCAATGCTAGTATTTTTTTTTTTTAATTTTGGATAAGTGACTAGATATTTCTTCAATACTCATGCAATACCAAATAAATACTTGATGATTTCTATATCAAATTAAGTGATACCTAGAAAAACTTTTGCTATTGTTTTGAAAATACGACAATAATCTAGCTATTTTGACCAAAATTTCCTCTGTAGAAAATAGCCAAAGTCAATTGGGAAGAAATGGTGAATAAAAAAAACATAGGTTATTGCCTACATCACTCTCATGTGAATATGTGTGATGTCCTTCATTCAATTGATTGAAGAATCTTTGAAGGTGATAATAAAGTCTCTTTTTGTAAGAGGTAGCAAGTTTCTATCAGCAAAAGAACCAAGATATCTAGTATGATATTGTACAAGGGTACTTGCCCAAAATTTTCCCTTGAAGTATATTTGTTCAACATATGGTATTTTTTGGTATTTATAATTTACATAATATAACACAAAAACAAAAATGCTTTAAGTTTTAGATAAATAGAAAAGGCTTGGTTTATAATCCCTTCAATTCCATTTGTTACCTCTTAAAAGTAATGGAAGAACCACCAAAAAAAACTCACTAATTTTGGAACATGTAAGAAAGCATTACAAGAATTTTGAAGCCAATAAAAAATTTCCATTTTTAAAATTTTCGGCACTTTTGTAGTGCAAATATAGAAAAACTAAAAACCAATAAGAAAATAATAATTCTTTTTGAAATTTTTTTTAATAAATTTTTTTTAATAAATTTTTTTTAAATGAATTTTTTTTAAAAGAGTCAATTTGACGTAGTGTTGACATGGTGCCATAAATGTTATGTTAGATTCCAAATTTTATATATATATTTGTGTGTGTATGTGTGCCTCTAATTGTACTATAGGTGTAGAGACTTTGCAACCCTCTTTTGGCCTAAGAATTCTTGTAATAGTTGAGACAAAATCAAAACAACAAGACAACAACAATTTAAGAGAACTTAAAGTTAGATGCATTCATTTTAGTGAATCTACACAATGATAAGATAGATAATATAGTATAATTTATAATATATTATTTGGAAAATGTAAGAATAAGTTATGAAATAAGTAGTGATATTACATTGGGACTATAGCTAAGGTCAATTTTGGACATCGATGCAATAGAGGCACTTTCCAAGGTGTAGGGCTCAACAAATATTTACATATTTATATAAACTACACTAATAGTGATATTTAATGTAACTACACTACTTGATTTAGAAATGCTATAAATTTTTATTTTTGATGAAGATTCTTACTAAGAATATGAAAATCTATATTATTCATAAAAGGGGATCTCTATAAATATAGTTGGTAAATATATTCATCAAGAGTAAAATTTAAAGCATTTATAAATTAATTAGTGTGGTTTATACTAAATATCATTACTAGTGTAAGTGTACAACATCAAAAAGAATGTAACACAAGCCCAATTTTAAGCCAGAGAGGGAAAATTATTGTGTACTTTTTAAAGTTTTAAATTAAAAATTTATTGAAGATTTAAGTGAGGAAATCCACAAATTTATAATTTTTAAATATGTAGAAAACATTAATTTATATGCAAATCTCTTTTTAAGTGGATCAAAATGTTACCAAGGCAAAAAACATTACTAGAGATAATTTAGTTTTTATGTGTCACTTATAAAATCTTACAAAACAAGTTTCTCTAAATTATAATAAATCAGTACTTTGTAAAGTATCTATATCACTATGCTAAATGTATAATTTAAGTCAAAATACAAGTGCCAATTATTAAAATCAAATTTCTATTTCTATTTAATCTATACATTTTCAATCTTTTTCATCTACATTGTAAAATTTGTAAAAGCTTCCCTTTGACTTTGCAACATCTCTAGTAAAAACTTTTATTTTTAATAGTTTTGATCAACTTTATTATTATTTTTGAATTCTAATTATACAATTCTAAACTATATATATTGCAAATTATTTACTTAGAAAACAAACAAAATTATATATATTATATATAGATTAAAAGGTTTTGATGTTCAATCAAGAAGGTGTTAAAACTTTAAAAATTAAGTTTAAAAAATATAATATGTATAACCATAATCATTTTGTGTAGGTATACATACTTCATTAGTTGTGTACTTTTTTTTCAATCCATAACTTAAGTTGGGTTGTTTGTTTTATTTGTTTTAGTGAGATCTCCAAAACCTTGCATTTTCAGTCACATTCTTAGTTTCATCAAGAAGCTCTCTACAAAGAAGGATGCACAGGCTTTGTTTTATAGTTTTTGGACCTATAGTGTAAAAATTATTGAATTTCAAAGTTTTTATGAATTAAAAAATTAGAAATTACTTTTATTTTAATTGTGACAACTACATAGGGTACACTAGTTTGAAGTGAAAATGTGAATCAATAGGCAATATCTATAACATTGTATTATACCTTTTGGCTTATCTTCTATATTTCTAGGTGGAAAATAAATCCCTCCAGCTGAATACATCTAGGATCATTTACATTTGAGTCGCAATGTGTGATTTGATGAGAATCTTTTTTTTTATTAATAGTGAAACTACATGGATTGTCAAGTAGTAGGCCAAACTGGGCTTGAATAATTAAAAGGGAGGATTGTCAACCATTTTTCAAACTTTTAAGCTTTCACCAAACCATTATTAAACCTTAAAGGACAAGTTGGTCACAATGGAAATCATCTATTTTGGTATTGTGTGAATTATTGACTTTAAAAAATGCAAAAGCACTCATTGGAAGTCAAACTACTATAGAAATCTTCCCCTCATTACACAAAATTCCAAGGATGAATACGGTTGCACTTTTGTCTTGCATGGAGAGATTCTTTGTCATTCATTAGCTAAAAAATGTCTACTGCGCCATTTGTAGATTAACGTTTGTTGAGGATATCCTTTGCTTTCTTGAACATGTGAAAAGTCTACCTCAATAAAATGTAGTTTCAATTTTACTAAAGGAGACAAAGGTCTATGGGATTATGCCATGTGGTAATTCATGGAATATGTAGGTTTAGGAGAGAATAGACTTGTTTTATAACTCTAATTAACTTTTATGACAATTTAGGATTTGACTTTCTTGACTTGTAATTTTAGACAAGTCAATTTTTGTATGTGTTTTGGAGAGAGTTATTTTATTGTGAAGATTGTGGCTATGGCATTTTAGCTATTTTTAAAGCTTTGAATTCTTTTCTTAAATAGATGTATGTGCACTCTTGAATTCTTCCATGGTAAAGTGAGAGACACTTGACTAAATAGAGGTAGTAAGATTTGTAATTCATATACTTGACAAGAATCTCCTTCCTTTAAAGTTTTTGGATTTAAAATTCGTTAGTAGAGACTAGTTTTACAAAAAGTTGCGTGTATGTATGTTGTGGTACACTCACTAGTAGAAAAAAGACTGTAAATAATTTGGATAAATGACTCAAAAATTATTTAGGACATATATGACTAAAAAATGATTGCAACTAATTTTAGGATTAAAGTCATTAAGGACAAGTTATCCAATACAAGTGAGTCATTTAGGACAAAAGTTGTTTTTTTCACCTATTTGCTAGAAAATGAAATGAATGCTAAAACTAGTGACTAGAATGAGATTATTATTGAAAAAACTAGTGAAAAAAAATATGAGAGTAGAGGACACATTGATTGTGATAGTGGTTATTAGGTGAAGGAATGAAGGAGATCAATTGTGGATGTCATGAGAGGACAAAGGGGTTATGTAAGGTGATGCTATTGTTGATGAATTGATTTAATAAGGTGGATAACTCTAAACCACCATTTTTTTGCTATTGTACCTAATTACTATTATTAGACTATTTCAAATTTTTGGTTATCTCTTGTTGGCAAGTGAATGGAGGTTCTAACACTCTAAAAAACATGACATTTAGATACCAAGCAATGCTAGTATATGAGCTTGAAAATGTAAGCATGTGAGCTTTAAGCACGTATATAAGAGATATAATACAACCATTGAAGGTGCTTATGATATAAACACTTATAATATAGGTACTTATATTATAGTTACACTATAATCATGGAAGGTTACTATAATATAGACACCTAGATGTATAGTCTCCTAAACTCATATGCTCATGCTCATAGACTTACATAATAGCAACCCTCATTTAGATACGATTGTAGAAGTTATGAAAGATCAAAGTATTTTTGGATAGATGTTCTAGAATTGTTTCCTCAATATATTCACATATTGATTAAATCGGATATATATAAAAAAATGATGATGGTGGTTTTAGGCAAGGTGTGATTTTAAATGTACCAAATTTAATAGGTATTAAAGTTGAATTTAGAATGAGAAATCCAAACCTAGTTTTTCCAATTTTGATGGAAACCAACCATATGGAAGGGAATGTGTTTGAAAGTGTTGGTTGTTTTTAAAATTCAACCTAGTAGGGCTTGGATTTGGAGATGAACCAAAAAATTTCAACATAATCTTATGTTCTTCTTTGAAAGAGGGTCAAAACTAGGTTTTAAACTTTTGCTTCAAAATCCTAACATCCTTATGAAGGTTGGGGTGAACCAACCCCCTTACTTGTGCCTCTAGAGTCATTCCAAGGGATCATGTAAAAAAAAATCCCACTATTTTGTGCTTAATAATTTATCTTCTACACCTCTCCTAGCCAATTTGGAGCCTCTAATTGTAAATATGAAATCAAAATTTGCAAATTTGATCATGCATGGCAAATAAAAAAATTCAACATTTTTCCTTGGAGACGAGTAAGGGGGTCGGTTCACCCAACCCTAATGAAGAGTGTTTGAAGTATTCAAGGACGAAGATTGACTTCACCTTGAGTTGGAAGAATGGAGTCTATGACCATGCTCTCAAGCTTCAAATTCCTTTACAATTTTTGCTCTATTTTGTGACAATAAATGACAAAAAAATTATTTTTATTTTTTAAAGCTAAAATCACATATCTTTTATAAGTCATATAAATTTCAAATTTTTTGTGAAGATTTGAAATCATTATGAGTTCTTGCAAAAAAGAATAAAATTTACAACAAATATTGAAGTAGTTTGAAAAATTTGAAAATTTTACCATAGGTATAGATTATAGTAGGGAATATTTTGGTGTATACAAAAATTCCATATCATTCTATAAATAGAAAATCAAAATTTCATGGTACTAGGTTCTAAGTTTAAATTGTAATAAAAGTTTTAATTTTAGGAATTTTAGAAATTTTCTCATTGGAGTAGAGACTAGATTTTATTAAATTTGATTCATTTGTTAGGGTCAAATTCAAAAACAGTCATTTTCAATTGTGAAATTCAAATTTGGAACTAGGAACTAAAATTGTCAAATACAATATGAAGTGATTTGTGACATACACATTTAAATTCATATAAAAATATACAAGCCCATTATTAGTAATGATCTACTTTAATTAGTGGATAACAACAAAAAAAGACCAAATGGGCTATAAACTACAAACAAAAAAAATGAATGAAAACTTGTTGTTTTATATCCTTTCATAGGCTTAAATGTTATTAAAAGGCTAGATATTTGTTTTTTAAGTGTTTATAAGTCAAATGCTTTTATAAAGTAAATCTAAAGTTAAATTTTAAATTTTAAATCTTCAAGAATTATAATTTTTTACTTTAGATAATAATAAAAATAAATTTAAAGTTAAGACTAATTATTTTTTTAAATTAATTAATTAAAAAATATAATACTTTTATATTTTAAATATTTTAAAAATTATTTAACAATTTTGTTGGTATACTTTGGTTTACAATAAGAAGAATAGGCCTAAAACGACCCTTCCCTTGCCTCAAATCTCTTCTAAGTTAATGCATATACTCTAAATGAAGTGTTTTGTTTGTTTGTTCCAATGAGATCTCTTGGACCATGTGTTGTGTTCATGATAGTTCTACCATTAGAAAACTCTATATAAAGAGGGGTGCATGAGATTTGATTTGTGGCATTTAGACAAATAGTGTAAAAGACATTGAATTCAAAAGCTTTTATATTACTTATGAATAAGAAAATAAGAAAATTAACTTTTATTTTTATTGTGGCAATGGTACAGGATACATTGGTAAATATTATATACAAGTGTGTGCTATAATATCAAAATCTAAGATAAATTTCATGCCAATTAAATTTTCTTTATAAACCTTGTATGTTTAGTCTAATTGCCATAACAATAACAATGATGTTGAATAAAAGTTATATATATATATATATATATATATATATATATATATATATATATATATATATATATATATATATACACACACACTTCAATCTTAGTAATTAGATATAATGATTTCTACTTCTTATTTAATAATTAGTATAGATGTTATAATCATAACTTTTCATGTATCAATTATAAATCCTTTCTACTATAATTATAATATTGTATAAATATAAAAATTAAAAAGCCCCACATTTTGTCATGATTAGTGGTTGGTAATAAAAAATAAAGTAGAAAAAAGGCATGGTTTAAAAAGTTAAAAATCTTGTAAGTATTTGCAAGTGTTGTGTAATTTTCAATCTACAATAAACATGTTGTATCTTTTGGATGACTACAAAAAATCTACAAAGATCTATGGAATGGTAAATTACTTTTTTTATTCCATTTTTTTTTTGCAGAATTTGCTTGAACAAATCATTAGAAAATTGTGTTTGATATTCTCATGATGTTGTATTTTTTTTGCTTTTCTATATTCAAAGATCTATAATTAATAGATCACCATTTAATGAATTAAATGACTTTCAAATCTTTTTTTCTTCATTTCAATTTTTTTCAAGAAATTTATCTTTTTTTAATTTGGAATTCCCCCTAAAATGGCTGATTCTTTTATTGAATTCACCCTAGAATTAATGACAATTGGACATGACAATGTTTCGACCCAAGGATTGAATTTTGACCCAAGGTACAAACTAAAGAGCAATCCTTTTTTGCACAATGGATAGGACAATGGGGTCAAATTGCACCATTTCAAAACCATTAGATAGCTAGATAATGGACCTTCAAAGGGCCCTTTGAAAAGTCCCCCCATAACTCATTAAACTAGTATATTTCTCAAGAAAATGGTATGAAATTTTTTTCCAGTCTTCATTTACTTTCATAATGATGGCAAGTTTTAGGTGGGTCACTCCTATTTTCATCAAATTTGACAACATTTGATCTCTAATTTTACTTGACTATATAGTAAAAAGAATTCTTATTCTAGTTATTTCAATTAAACAATCTATTTTATTTAATGGTACTTGTACTAATGTACAAATGTGACTATGGTTATTACATTCTATACACTATAACAAAAACATGGTCAAAATTGAGTATGGTTCTCTTTACTACAATTTTAGGCAGGCTCACTACATGCAAAATTAACTTCTTTTTCAATTTTGACTTCAATTTTTAGAATTTTGGAGTACATAATATAATATTAGAAAGGGCTAGTCATGAAAACATCTTTCCAATGGTATATTACACACTCCAAAATTTTTTAAATTATAGTGGAAAACTGAAAAAAAGCTAAAGGCGTACTACGAGTGCATGCACAAAATTGTAGTTAAAAGAACTGAATTCAACTTTGAGTGCATTTTTTACTATGTTTTGTTATAGTGATATGATGGTCTTCACCAACATTCATTGTGGAGTGTGCACTAGCTTTACAAGTTTTTTTTAATAAATCAATTAGTAAATAGAATAATTGATTTAATAGAATAAAAAATTATGATAAGCTTTAAAGAAACTCATATAAGATAGCGATGTGAATATATCATAGAAATTGCAATCGTCATACGTCACATAGCCTTCATATTATATAGCCTTGTTTGTCAAATATTTTTTGGGGGGGACTTTTCAAGGGTTCATTCTAATTCTTTGTAAATCATCTATATTTGGTGCTCAAAACATAATTGTTTTCTACTAAAATTTCTTTTCATTTATACAAAGAATAGGAATGAAAGTGCGAAGATTTGATGAAAACATGTATGTACAAAACTATAGGGTGATCATTTATTACATGAATTTTAGAAATTCATTGCATCTCCCAAATATAAGTGATTTCTATCTTGGTACTATTTAAAAATACAAATAAAGGGGTGATTTCATTGCTAAGTGCTCAACCATCCACAGGAGGATGATGAACATTGTGAAAAGTGTACTTCATCCAATTAATATTCATTAAAGAAGCTATTGGCTAAATCTACACTCTTCAACTCTTTTGTCTACCACACAAATGACCATACAAAGTTCCAAAAGACAATGACAAAATTTGGTCATTATGGATGTATGTCTAAAATTTCAATCAAAAGTTACAAACTACAAACCAATCCATTGTTTAGCACTATAAAGTCAAATTGTATCATTTCAAAATGACTATTTATTCATAGTGATCAAAATGTAGTCTATTTTCTTTTCATTTCTATAAAAGATAGGAATGAAGCTAATTACCAAATTTAGATGAATGAATACAACTTTGATAGATTTATTATTTGCTTAAATCCATCAATGATTTTCAAAATACATTTTTTCACCAAAATACAAGTGATCTCCATCTTGGCCCTTCTTAAAATGAAAAATAGTATACTTTAACCCATAACTACTCAACCATCTATTGGGTAGAATTAATAGATATTGAATGTTGTGAAAAGTTCACTTGATTCAATTAATATTCTTTAAGGAAATTTATTTAAGATATCAATGGAAAGAAGAAAGTGCTTTGTATGAATCAAAGATATAGATATGTTGAAGGAATTTCAATTATTTAATATTATAAATTTTCAAAAAGATACTATCCAGTGAAAAGATGCAAACAACATGTTTTTGTTTATCCCCTCCACTTTCAATTTTTGAAAATCACATACCATTGATCTACTCATAGAAAAAAAATTGAAACCAATCTCCAAGCCATCGATATGGGATGGGGATACAAGTTATGAATATAAATATGGATATGGGATATGAATATGGATATAGAGGACATATACTAATATGTATGGTATGGATATGGGGAATAGAAATCCCATATCGATAGTAGATTCCATTTTTTACTTTGGAATTACAAATTAGATGGGTGGGTGGGTTTAGATTTGGATTGGAAATTAAAAAGAATTATGTCCTAGTAGGGGGTCGGAGGGTAATAAAATAAAAAAATTCATTGAATTAAACTAATTGTCTAAAAATAGTTTTACTATCCACTCAAAAAATAAATTTCTATCTTCAAATCAAATTTACAGGGCTAAAACATTTAACTTAGAAACATGTAGGTAATCAAAACCTAGCCTTTTGATAACATTCAAAGTCTAAGTGATAGGGGATGTAAAACAAGAGGTTTTTGTCCAATCATTTGTTTGTTTGTTTTAAGGTTCATCACAAAGTTTGGACCTTATAGCTTGTCAACAATTATCATGTGGTTATTGTTGTTTCATGGGTTCGCACGTTAATTACAATTTATCACATCATTACAATGTACTACTTTGCATTGTTACGATGCAATTGCAAGTAATGCATTGCAATGATGCGATAACAATGCGAAGTAATACATTGTAATGATGCGATAAATTGTAATTAACATGCAAACCCATGAAACAACGATAACCACATGATAATTGTTGATGCACCATAGGTTGTGATGTCTACTTGCTCTTTCTAGTTGTCATATATTAAAGTAGATCATTGCATGAGGCTCGTATGTTTTTGTAAAAATTTAAATGTGTATGTCACAAATCACCTTCTAGTGTATTTAAAATTTTTTTGCTCCTAAATCTAAATTTGAATTGTACAATTGAAAAATGATCATTTTTGAATTTGTCTCTATTTAACTAAAATATTGAAGTTGATGAAATCTAGTATTTGTCTCTACTTCAATTTGAAAAATCCTAAAATTTCTAAAATTTTAGTATTTTTATTACAATTTAAATTTAGGGCCTATTATTATGAAAATTTGGTTTTCTATTTATAGAAATAAATAAAAATTTTGTATGCACCATTTTATTCTTCATTGTAATCTACACTTAAGTATGGTAAAATTTTCTGATTTTTTGAGCTACTTTGAACTTGATATAAATTTCATTTCTTTATTTTTTGCAAAAATTCATGGTAATTTCAATTTTTCTCAAAAAAATCTGAAATTTTCATGACTTGTAGAAGATATGTGATTTCATTTGTGAAAAATAAAAATAAAAATTTCATTCCTTTATTGTCACAAAATAGAGCAAAACTATAAAAGACGTTAAAAGGCATTCCAAGCTAAAGGAGGGCTGTTTGAAGCTTGTTTCATTGGCCGTTCTGTTGGCAATGAAAGAGTACAACTTTGTCAAAAAAGATTCCTAAAAAAACATTAAATTTAAATTTAAATTTCTAAAATACAAAAAAATGTTGAAAAAAAAAGTTTTTTTTTTTTCAAAAATGACGTGGAATTGTCTCAATGATGTCAAACTACATAACTAGTAATGTTCCCACAAGGTCAAGATAGTTTTCAGAGCCCAAAAATTCAGAATCTTTTGTAGGCTCCAAATTTCTACTAATGGTTTAAAGTTTGAGAGCATAGTCATAGGCTCCATTCTTCCATGGCAAGGTGAAATCAATTCTATCCTTTAAACTCCCTAGAAACTCCTCATTATAAGGAGCCAAGATTTGGATTTTAAACCAAAAGTTCAAATTAAACCTAGTTTTCACCCTTTGGCTTCTAAGAAGAACGAAGGAATATGGTGAAAAGTTTTGGTTAACATTGTCTCCAAATCCATCTAGGTCCCTAGGGTTGAATTTAGAAAAATAAAAAATAAAAAATAAAAAATAGAGCATATTCCTTTACATATTGTTGGTTCCCATCAACATTGGAAAAACTAGGTTTTGAACATCTCATTCTAAACTCAACTTTGATATCCACTAAAGTTAGTACATTCTCCAATCACACCCTATTTAAAACCACCATCATCACTCTCATTCTCTCTATAACTCCCTCAATATGTACATATATGTTGAAGAAACGATTTTAGACCCTCACCCCAGAAAACTTTGACCCTTTATAAATTTTGCAACTGACATCCAAATGTCACATTCTACGGTGCGTTGGAACCTCCTTTCACTTACCAACAAAGAAAATGTGAAAATTGGGCCAGTTTAATAATACTAACTAGACACAATAGCAAAAAAGCGACGGCTTTGGGGGTACTCACCTTATTCAATCAATTCATCAATTATAGCTCGCATCACCTCAAACAACCTCCGTGTGTCCTCTCGTGACACCAGCCAGAATTGATCTCCTTCACCTAATAATCACTGTCACAGTCGACGTGTCCTCCACTTTTCTCACTAATTTTTCAGTAACAATCTCATTCCAGTCACTAATTTCAGCACTGATTTCATGTTCTAGCTTATAACTAATAACTCAAGGTCTTAATAAATGCACTAATTTCACACTAATTAAGTGCACACTAGTCACTAATTTCAGCACTAATTTTCATTTTTCTAGCACATAACTCAGGGTCTTAATCAGTATAAACTGGGCTTAAGAGCTCACTAGTCGCTAAATTACAGCATTGGTTACAACTGGTAATGCCGGCGTTCTATGTCTCCCAGTGATAGTACTCCGCCAGTTCTGAGTTTCGATCAGTTCAAGTGCACCTGGACTTGACCACTAACTTGGAAGCTTTGATCAATTCTAGGGTCCATCGAGTTCAATTAATTGCTTTGCCTAGTTGTGTGGGAGAATCGATCGAGGAGCATGGTGTTTGCAATTGGGACGCAACCTCGAGCTCTGCTCGTGTGGTTGCTGCTGGTGGAGTTTCTTTACTTCAGTTTCTTCTTGAGCTGTGAAGCTCAAGATGTTGGAGAGGAGGTGCAAACGGCACGCTTTGTGCCGCTGGAGAACTCGTTGTACAGCAAGACCTTCATTGCTCGGTGGAATGAGCAGAATGCAGGCGCCGTGGGAGGCGTGTTGCAGTTGTCTCTGGTCAGAAACGGGAACAACTCTGATGGTAATTAATGAACTGATCCTGGACTCGATCGATCAGCACGTCGATCCAATAGTAGTTAGCTAGCCTTCATTTACGAGTTCATTGAATATATGCTAGCTAGGAAAATGCTAGAGTGTCTAGTGGAAAGCCTCCATTCACCAGCCATACAGGAAGGGAGAGGACTTGCACGTCATTCAACAAACGCGTGAACCTTTCCTTACAACCTTTCCATACAACAATCTAGAAACTTGCACCATCTAAAAGTTTGCACGTTTACTTTTGTGTTAACCTCGAAATCAATTGCAAAAATCTTCATATCTATACATGAAAAGTAATTTTGCACTTAGCGCACATCACTTGTATGGTCAATGGAGCCTCTAATGTACTGAATGGTTAATATATGGTTAATGGAGACTCGACCTTATTTTTGAGAGGGTAATTACATCTTCTAGCTGCCTTTGGTGACGGTCATATTCCTTAAGATGGCGTGTTTTTGAGAGCCAGAACTGTGACTGACGAACTAGTACTTCTAAGTGTCGACGTATATAGAGCACATAAAACTACGACAGCTGCAGATATATCTGAGGTTTCAATTAGTCATTGAAACATTGAAACTGCACTAATTTCATTGAAATTCGCCATTGTAACGAGTATGAGGTTGCTGTTACTTTGTGCGTGTTGCAGGGGCGACTCTATCGACCTCCGCTTTCTACTTTAACGGATATTTTCGAGCTTCAATCATGTTGCCAAAGGGCAACACTGCCGGGACAGTCACCACGTTCTATGTACGTGCTTCGTCTCCCTCAATCTAGACAGTCCTAGAATTCGTAGAACTCTAGTCACAAGTGCATTTCTCAATTTATCGCGGTGCATGCAATTCGAACAATGAGCTATAAAAATGCAATAGTTTCGTTTTTGAGATGAAAGTGGTAATCAAATCCTTGGCTAATTCTAGTCAAATTAGCCGCACAAGCCCTGGAGTTTCTTAATTAATTATATCTTAGCTTCAACTTAAAATTAAATGTACGTACATCCGACTGATCGAGGCCTGTCATGATGGATGCTATGCAGTTAATTATTGTGAAGGTGACATATTTGATGTTAGTCACAGTACGTATTCAAAGAGGGTACTTAACCAGGAGCTACGACCGAGGTAGAAGTTAGTCAAGCTACTGTTTCACCCGAGAATTTCAAAAAATCCACAGACCCAATTCCCTAATGACACTTCAGTACGGAACAGAGCCCCCAAGCTGTGAAACTCCATGTATATAGTTGTACTGGGGAATATTGGGTCGAAAGACTTTTGTAAATTTCTCTGGTGTTTTTCCCGGTTAATTAAAATAAATGGATTGAAGTTTTGTTTGAAATTCTTTTATGCGTTGCTTTTCTTTTGAATCTGATTGGAATGAATTCTCAGGTCGCCTCTCCAGGCAGCCATCACAGTGAGGTGGACTTCGAATTCCTGGGCAACAAGACGAACGCATTGACGGGCAAAGTCGAGTGGCACTTGCAGACCAACATCTTCGCCAACGGCGTCGGCCAACGGGAACAGCGCATCTCGCTCTGGTTCGACCCCTCGCAGCAGTTCCACCACTACAGCATCGTCTGGAACCCCAAAACGGTCTCGTAAGTGGCCCGCCCCACGTCAACAATTTAATTTCAATGATAATTTTTCATTACAATAGATGAGATCGATGTTATTGATGGTCGTTAAATTATTTGGTGCACGTTTTTTAGAGTCCTAAGGAGGCAGTAGTATACCGGCTCAAATGTAGGTCCATGGAATTGTGTGTGTTTGTTAATTGCAGAATGTACGTGGACGAGGTATTGATTCGAATCTTCCAGAACTACGAAGACCAAGGAATTCCGTACTTGAATTCCAAGCCTGTGCAGGCATACGTGAGCGTGTTTGATGGCTCCAGCTGGGCAACTCGAGGCGGGCTTGACAAGATCGACTGGACCAATTCCCCCTTCCAAGCGTTCTACACCCGCTTCATTCTTGATGCTTGTGTGGTGGATCCTGAGAACGTCGATGCTTCTCCTTGCGCCAGCCCTGCTGCAAGTAAGGCCGGCCCCCAATCTAATCTGTGCATGTATAATAGTTTAAAACGTTGCATCTGTGTATTGAATTGAAGATCAATTTCTTTGGAAAAATAATTTGTAGTTTGATTGAAAATTTGGGAACAAATTTTACGAGTTTTATGCTGGAACCTTCGTCTCACGGAAGATTTCAGGATTTGCGGTACTTGTATAACATGTGTTTATTCATCCTGGAAGTACCATTGTTCTGAATATGAGACAAACGAATTGGGTGCTAAAACAAAAGGTCAATTTGCTAGTTAATCGTAAGAGATCAAGGGGACAACTGAAGGCTTTAAAATGAAAAATCTGATAGGTCAAATTGAGCAACAGAAACTTCAAATGGAGACAAAATCAGTAGGAGAGAACATTGCATGAGAGAGTCAATTGAAATATCAGAAACACTTAAGAAAGTCCCCATGTGATCTACTCAAAACTGATTTGGGCTGCTGAGACTTTAAGAGATTAAACTGCAGATTTGACGGTATTTAGATTCAAAAGCGTCAAGCTAAAATCTATTTTCCTTGGCACATTCCGACTTTTGGGGACTTGGCTACCGTGGGTTTTGAAACCTTTCTGAAACCTTTACGAATAATTGTGGATTCTGTCGATTCTTTGTGTGCAGACTACTGGTGGAACAGACCCTATTTCCACTCCTTACCAGCGGAGCGTCTTGCTTTCATGGATGCGATAAATCGGAGATATATGCGTTACAACTATTGCACAGACTACAAGCGCTACCTTATCCCACCGAAGGAGTGCATCCTCCCTCGTCGTTAGAAGATAGCTATTCTCAATTAATCTTAGCGTTTTAAGGATCAATTTTTCCAAAATTCAACCCAACGAAACTGAGTATTGGCATCAAATTTTGAACTTCGTTCACAGGACTGTCAGTGTTAGTTATGATTCAAAGCTCAGTGACATCACTGAGAAGTGTAGAAAGGAAACATAGGTATTTACTTTTCATAATGCAGCATACAAGAGAGACTGGATAGAGAATTTCCCCAAGCAATAAAAGAGGTCCCTTTGCAAACCGTATCACATGAGAAGAAAGCTTCGCAGATTTGGTCCCTCAGTTCCATCCACTTACCATGCCAGTAGTGGACCATCTGTCCCCAAAACATCACTTCTTAAGAAATAGAGTCTTTGCCAAACATTTACTTTAAACTTTGTTACATCATATATCTA
This sequence comes from Pseudoscleropodium purum, assembly GCA_963969395.1. Taxonomy (NCBI): domain Eukaryota; kingdom Viridiplantae; phylum Streptophyta; class Bryopsida; order Hypnales; family Brachytheciaceae; genus Pseudoscleropodium; species Pseudoscleropodium purum. The sequence continues at coordinate 10,305,042 of OZ017802.1, forward strand.
TCATCACGCAAAACCAAAGTTCGCCAACGGTTGTGCAATACTGAGTACGTACAAGGAACTAAGAGACTTCAGGACCAACTGAGTCACTGAAGATAGATTTCTTCTAAAGATTTTGATCATTTGAATTCGTTACAAAATTTACACATTTCCATGTTCAAAACTATAATAATGTCCGTTGCTGCAGTAAACGATTTTAGAACTGAAGCTTATCTTGACATAGTGCAACGACAACAATCAAGAGTAGTTTACATATGTGATCGCAGAGCAAACGAGAATTACACTTGCGCAAACAGTTGACAGCTCTTCACTCACTTCTCCGTTATTGCTGCGCCAGCTTCAACCTGCCATGTATTTGTGAGCTCACATAAGTTCTTTAAGAAATTCATATCCAGAGAGAATTGTTCAATGCAAGTATATGACGTATAGAAGGAATGAAGTTTAATCTATGACAGGTGCCTCGAGGTTGACGAGATAGAAAAGGTTTCTATAGTGCATTGATGCATTGAGACAACTTTCATCAAAAGCTGAATATCTAAGACTCAATATCAAGTATCATTCATGCTGTGTCAATGCTTCAACTACAAAGGAAATACCAGCCGATCAAAGTGATGCTGTACCTGATGCTGGATGTCAAAAGGCCAAACAATGCAAAGTGTTGATAAACTCTGCCTGGTGAGAGACTGCAGCCAGTGAGCGTCATTTCAAGAGTCAGCGTCTGCCCTTGCTTCGTCCAATCTCATGAAGAAGATCCTTCTTCTTTCCTAGCAAGTATTTGCTGTAGGCATCTGGTTCGTACCCTCGCTTTACCATTTCTTCGACAATTTCTTTGGCTTCCGTGAAGTTTTTGCTTGCAATGCATCCACCTAGTAAAGTGTTGAAAGTAATTAAATCTGGTTTGAGACTTGCTCTGCGGACTTCCTTCAAAAGGGCGATTGCCATTCCAGGCTGCATGTCACCCTTGCACCGGGCATTTATAACTGTGTTAAAGGTGATGATGTCAGGTTCACAGCCCTTTGATTCCATTAGCTCAAGGATCTGCTGAACCGCCTGCCAGCTGCCTTGCTTGGCATAAACACCTAGAATTCCATTAAATACCTGGATCAAGATCGATTCACAAGCGTCAAAAAGAGCAGAATTACAGACCAGGCAAGGCACATCTGCCCGTCTTTAAGAAAATCCGAAAGATAATGACTTGCCAAGTATATGCACAATGTAACACCCTAAACCTTAAATCCCTATCAAACATAACATTCTAGGGTAGTATACAGCCTGCACCGTTTCCACTCTAGCACACAAAGAACATGGAGCACTAAAAAATTGAAAACTAGCCCGCTATTGAACATTCATTCCATTGCCAACATGCAATCCCAATCAGATGACCCACATGATATGCCAACTAAGAACCCAATGAAGGAATAAATAATTCTAATGTTAGCCACACCCGCCCTTGTTAACACAGCATGAGCTCAAGATTGTGCACAAAAAGAATTTTGATTCCTTTCCAGGGCTCACCGTTCAGTGATTACAAGGGTGTTAACCTAGTTCCTTCGTAACGGTATGAACAATTCAGATAATGGTTGCTAGAATAGACAGCATTTCCAAGTACAATCAAATCAGAAAAGCTCTAAAGCTAGTGGAAATAGAAGGAAACTAGTCAAGGAACTTAGTTTTCACAGACTAGTTCAATTTCGTTTTTTTAAAACACTGAAAGCATTGAAATTACAGCAAACTCAGGACGGTAAAGACAAAGTCGACTTACACTCTTTCAAAAGTGAAGCAAGGGACACAACTCTCCAGACACTGTCAAACCTGGAAGATAGTGCGATAATGGCGAAAGAAAAGCTAAACGGTGAAGAGCCTCACCTGAACGTGATCACCAATCAGCTCCGGCTCAGCCCTCACGAAAAGCTCGCGTGCAATGTCCACTTGATTCGACCGTCCGAGAATGCCCAGAATTGTTGCCAGCATGCGACGATGCGGAGTATACCACTTGCGAAGATTCAAGCACTCATAGAGCTCCAATGCCCGTCGCCAATTCTCTCGACCTACATATCCCAGCACGACAGACAAATCTTCGTTATTCAGCTGCTCGGGCCAGTCTTCCAGAACATCCATCACCGGTCTTGCAAGCTCCAATTCACAAATGGCATTTGCCAACCTCTCGGTTCTACTTTTCCAATCCCGCGCTCGCTTGAGTGCCAACTTCGCCATCCTCTTCAGCCTCCTGACTTGACCTGTCTGCCGCTGATGGAACATCTCTCGTTCCCTGGCCTTGTCCCTGGCTTTATCTTCCCGCATGAGCCGATAAATCGGCGACGTATGTCCATCTCCTTCGTCCGGAACCCTAACCCTAAGTCCCACTCGCACATCGTCCACTTGCTGATCTTCCCGCACAGCCCGTTGCTGAGACTCATCGCTGCTGTTCGGCCATCGCTCTGCAGCAGAAGCGCGACGGTACACAAACGGCTTGTCCTCTAGTCCGACGTCGATGTCCACCTCTGTCTCTCTCCGCCAAGCTAAACAAACGAAACTCGACGAATTGCGAATTGCGAATTGCGAACTCCACTTGCGAATTGTGGTATCGCCAAAACGAGGAAACAACACGGCGGAGGACGACACGGCCAGCTTCGCGGCCATGGCCTTTCTTTACTTGAAATTCATGTCGTCAAGTGACAATCACAATTCAAATCCCATAAACAAAATTGAGCATAGATGAAGATACAAATAACAAGGAATCTGGAAATGTACGAACTTAAGTCTTGGAATTTTATGATTAAACAATTAGCAGTCTAAAAAATTTGCACTCATCTTACAGAACTTGAAATTCACGTTGCAAAGTTGCAGCATCCACCAAACCCTAAAAACAACACAATCCCAACAAGCAGAATATTCTGTCCTCGAGACTTACTGAACATCGAGGACGAGGCAGTCCGTTGGACGAGAAACAACGTGTATATGGATGAAAATAACAAATGGATGATATTTGGGGATTCTAGATGTTATTCACTGAATGAATGATGTCTGAAATTTCTGGTGATTTTATGAAGAGGACTTTTAGAAATGGAATCAAATTATTTTTACAAAATTTCTTTTTAAGACAAAGATGGAAGCAATAATTGATTCCATAACATAACCTCAATGGAACCCATTTCAAAATAAATGACAAAGATGGAAGTAATCATTGATTCCATAACATAACCTCAATGGAACCCATTTCAAAATAAATGACAAAGATGGAAGTAATCATTGATTCCATAACATAACCTCAATGGAACCCATTTCAAAATAAATGACAAAGATGGAAGTAATCATTGATTCCATAACATAACCTCAATGGAACCCATTTCAAAATAAATGACAAAGATGGAAGTAATCATTGATTCCATAACATAACCTCAATGGAACCCATTTCAAAATAAATGACAAAGATGGAAGTAATCATTGATTCCATAACATAACCTCAATGGAACCCATTTCAAAATAAATGACAAAGATGGAAGTAATCATTGATTCCATAATATAACCTCAATGGAACCCATTTCAAAATAAATGACAGTCTTTATTGGATGAAGAGAGGTGTGTTCTTGTCTGTAACATGGGGTTGCTTTAGCATTATGATGGTCTTCTCTATTTAGACCCTTGATTGAGTATAGTTAAAGCATTGAGGTTATGCCTACTAGTTTTTAAGCAAAGCCTCATTATAAAAAATAACACAATAGTAGCAAGGCTTGTTACTTCTAATAACAAGGCTTTGCTTTCACATTACCTAGTCTATTCTTTCAAACCCTCAAAGTTATAGTTTTTTTGCTTATATGTTCTTCTATAGTGAGTGTACATCAAGCCATCTTCAAAGAATATTATTTAGTAAAATCAAGTGGTGTCTTATAGACAACATTCCAATTTAGAGTTCTACTTTTAGATCCAATTCAAGTTTATTGCATTGATTCTGCAATTAGAACTCAAAGTATTGGAATTGGAAATGAAAGGTTTAGAATTGAATTGAAAAGTCGCCATTTAATGAATTCAATGAAGATACCTATCCTGCTTTTTATATGTAGTACAAGTTTCTCATTGTACAAAAAGGTGCTTTTAGATTTCCATTAGAACCATGTAGGGAAATAAGTTTCATCCAATTTCCTACACTGTAAGTTAAGGTTATTCAAAAGGCGACTCTCATACCCAAAGGCCTCTCCACAATTGCATCTTCCAAATTTCACAACCAATAGTATATTAAGAGGCTTAAAGTGTTGCAAATAGTATTGTATAGTTGGAGGTCCATCAAGTGCCTACATTTAAGAGCTAGTAATTGATTTGGGAAGGATAGACTTCATAAAATATTTTTCAATAACTTTTCCTTGAAAGACAAATGGAATTGACATTTTATCCATATTTTTTGAAACTTCATAATAGCAGTCATGAATTTTAGAAGATGAACTTCAATGGCCACTAAAAGCATCGACCTCCTCAAATGGCACAATGAAAAAGCAAGATGTATCTAAGCTACATGATGCTTGCTTTTTTTTTAGAGCCCAAGCACTTCATGAACCTCCAACCTTACCATAAAACCTAGAACCAAATCCTAGCATTGTGCACTCCACAACTAAACGTTAAAAATCCAACATCCATTCCCTGACTCTGTCACCGTCACTGAGATTCAAGTGAGGACCGGAAACGCTTTGACAAAATCAAACACTACCGGTAATGTAATGTAATGCCAGTCACTCATTCTCCAAGGAATTCAAAAGAATATAGCACCACAGCTGAGGTGATTGATTGAATCTCTCTTGCTGTTCAAGCACAGACCAATGGAGTATATTCCGTGTGTCTTTGAGCAAGACTAGTTACCTAGCAGAAACTACTATACCAAGTCGTTCAAATATGAATCGGGCAGCATTGCTGTTTTAACAGTCTCTTCAATATCCGTATTTAGCACCATATCAGGTCCTTTCAATCAGAACCCTGGATTTTATATACACGTAACTGGCATGCATTGGCAACACCTGAAACAGATAGAAACTCATCTACATTATAGTACATTTTTCCTTCTTAGGCTCAGGCTTCGGTGTTTGCGCCCTTGCTTGTCCCTGCATGTTCCAGAGCGCCGTTTAGGTTAATCTGGTATCTACGAAGAACTCGTAGGCATCGAAGGCATCCCCCTTTCGCACAACGAGAACTTTCAACAGAGAAAGCTCTCATTATACAAGAAGAGATGGCAGCAAAAAGAAAGCAGAGTGAGAGGAACAAGCGATTTCCTTCGCTGACATTTAAGTCAAATCCAACACAGATAACCTTGAAAATCTGGAAATGAAAAAACATATTTTAACCTGCATCTCAGCCCAAAAGTGGGCAATCTACGAATTCAATGCTTGATTGTTTAACTTATCCAAGGTTATTTTTCAGTTCATTAATATTGAAGCACATTATGTGGGATGCGGGCATACTTTTAAAGGGTAAGGATCCTCAGAATCATTTTAACGATATTTACAATTTCTAGGCCGATATTCTACAAGCCACAGAGTTGAAATAAAATTGTCAGGAAGCAAAGTAATATTGATAGGATTCAGAAAACTCAAAGAGTGACTTTCTAATAAGACTTCAACAATTTAAATGACGTGATAAAATAAAGTTAAGTGTGAAATCTTATATTTTTAAATTATAAGTGGAAATCTTTAGTAACGGTAGAATCCTCGATGACTTGTGATATACAGTTTCCCATCTGCAACATTCATTCCGAGTTCAACAACAAATCATCTCTTCAACAAATGCTTTGTAACACATCTATGGAAATAGATTCCCCCTGAACTTTAAGCAGTTAAAGTGGACTTTCATCGCAATGCACTGTTCAATGAAGAAGTCCAGTCTTTAGGCTTACATATCCACCAGGACGATGTGTTGGAGGTTGAGGTGTGGATGCTGAAGGTCCAGAAATTAACGATGTCGGCAGCCGAGGTTGCTGGTTTAGCAGTTGTTGTTGCTGCTGTTGCTGCTGTTGCTGTTGCTGCTGCTGCTGCTGCTGCTGATCCAACTCTTGCTGTTGAAGGGCCAAAGCTAACTGTAGGTCCGAGCTGCATCAAGCAAACGCGTAACAGAAATCAATGCCAAGGTAGTGGAAGTGCAACATGCGTTTTGCATAATCAGAGAAATTCTTATCAGCTAACAAAAATGATGCCAGGCTTCAGAACCTAAAAAAGAAACTAAATGTAACCTAAATCATAGGAGTTTGAAAAAATTGAGACCTAGTTCTAATGTACGATCGTACCCATAAACCACTAGTTTTTAAAGGCGAGTTTGAAGCTTATGGGCAGAGATTCTTACTCTGGCTCAGGTCTGGTTTGAGTGGACATGAAATTCTGGATGTCCCCATTCCCAATGCAAACAATCAGAACAGTTTTAATTATTTTTAACCACGATTGCATAATTCACTGAAAAGAATAAAAAGAAAATCCAGGATCTACGCCACGCCTTAGCATACTAAGTACTAATAGTTATTTCCAGCATCTCAGAAGCGTGCTAGGGTATCAGGAAATGTACTGCAGTCTCGTCAGCAGCAAGTTGCACATTCCACGTGTCATTGTTGTGTTCCTCTGGTGTGAAAGGAGCAAAATCTCCTTTTAGAAAGATTGTGTCACCATCAACCTAGCACACAAAAAGTCCAACACGAAAAAATCAATTCATATCAAGTAGACACCAGTAACACAAAGCTCAGTGTGTGAAACAAGACTATCGGCAATATAAACATCCTTAAAAAAGTCAATGAACAGAAGAATGTGAATTACATACCGAATCCAATTGTTCCCAGACGACAGGCTGGTGCAAGTACCCCTGATCGCTTGCAAGAAGGAGCAACTGTTTGTTGCGCTGCAAAAACAATATCAGACAAAAATTTGGGAGGTCATCTTGCATGCAACTCCACTACATGAATAAAAGCAACCCTCTATGCTCTAAAGTAGGAATAGGATATCGTAGAATTAACAATTGAAAGTGCGGGTTCATAGCCATATACATCTTCAGTGATTAAAGCCAACTCTCTTACACAATTTCTCCCTGTTACTTACGAACTTGTAGAACATACCACTCATCTTGCGGCAGTTGCTTACCTTGAACAGAGTGCTGAAGTGATTGTTCCGGAAGAAAACACACAACTCGTGATCCTTGAGATTTTCAGCCAAGCTAAACAATCTGAAATTCAAGGATAAAGAGAGTGATCAAACTGCAAGAAAGTTGTGAAGCTTCAACGTAAAATATATTTGTATCGCACACAAATTACTCAAAGGTTCAAATCGTAGATCAAGAAGGATAGTTTTTTAATCAAAGGAGATGTATTGTTACTTCAGTGTCGTCATGGTGCTGCACATCTAATCTAGTTTAGGTACCAACAGGCTGCCGGTTAAGACACTACCAGATCTAAACAACTTACATACTAACGGTCTGCTGTTGCATCCTCGACCTAAAGACCATCTGCAAAGTCCCTCTCCCAACTTGCGAACCACAGAACACAGAGTTGATTTGAAGCTGCAAAGTACTGAAGTACAGCATGACTAAAAACAGCAAGGCTGCTCAGATCTCCTCAGACACCACAGGCTCAAAGGATGTGTTAAGGTTTATAAGTTAAAAGACTTACCCGTAGATTGTCAACTGACTTGCGTTGTCCTCGAGAAATCGTCTGATTATTTCCCCTGTACAAGTAGAACAATAAATATAAGAAGTTGATGCAAGAGTGACACCCATCGTGGAAGACCAAATGGTCAGTTCAGTGAGACATTACATTGTAGCTGCCTCATCCGCGAACTGACCTTCTCGATCAGACACAGTGACTGCCGATTTCTGTGAGACTGAGTCTTTTTCCCTTCCGTGTAACAGCTCTGGATCAGGTTCGCTACCACTGGCTTGCTCCGCCAAAACCATTTCACCTTCGTATAATGGTTCATTGTCACCTTGATTGGAACCACCTTGATTAGCGAAGTCATCTTCTCCCTCATATAGAGGTTCTTCATCGTCCAATCCAGAACTTCCAAAACTGCGTGAGCTACTACAGCTTGCAGGTCCAACAGAGAGCACCGGAGTATTTTGCTGAGGAGTCACAGAGGATGCTGAACCAGTTTCTTTCTCAATTCTGTCTGAAGATCCTTCAGCATTGAGATCTCTAGCCTCGGCACTGCCACCATTCGGCGAGGCTGCCTGCTCAATTGAGATATTTGAATTCATTTCCGTTGTCGTCCTGGCTGACAGGTCAACATCTAGTTCCGGACTACTATGAACATCAAAACCTGAGTCTTTTGATGCTGAGTCGTTTTGACTTCCAAAACTGTCCTCGCCAACATCGAGCGGATTCACAGGCCTATCAACATCATCACCCAAAGCAAATATAGAGGGACTGCTTCGTGGCTCTGCAGGCATTACGTAGTCTTGCTCAACGACAACGCCCTTACTGAAACTTTGGTCACCAGCCACGCTCACTACTTCCGTTGGAGAAGGACTCCTACTCTCCGTAAAAACACCTGGTTCATGCATCATAGAGTTCTCCTCCCGAGCTCCAATTTCAGCTACTTCCTCTGGCATGTCGATCTCTTCCAAAGGAGTAATAAGGTGTCCACTAGAGCCAGTCGATGTCCCAGACATCGGACTTAATGTGCCGTGGTCGCTTAAATGTCTCTCCGGTTCCAGGTCACTGTTTGAAAGATAACCCTCGTCTACAGAACTTGCTCCCACACCATGAGGCACCTTAATCTGAGAGAGCTGTAAAGCCTGCGCCAAGAGTCACACAAAAATGCGTCTGAATTCCACTAAAGAATCGCAATGGAATTGTCTTCCAAGATTATAACATAAATAGCAGACAAGACAGTAAAGCACCTGCATCAGCATGGCTGCTTCTTCTTCATCGCCCTTCCTCTGTCGATCAAGAGCTGATTGCTTCAATTCCTCTTGTTTCATCTCGTTTGTGACATCTTCAAAAGACATCTCGCTTGACCACATTTCCCTGGGCATAGGTGTAGGCACTCCTAGAACAGCAGTCGTTGCTGCAGCAAAGTCAACTGTAGGCTCTTCCATTGTGGGACGAGAGGCTCCTGCCATCTTACTAGCTTGCAATGCAACCAATTTCTCCTGAAGCGTGTTGTAGGTGTCTGATCCTATCACTTCACTCGTCTCTTTATCCTGAAGAAAATTCATTACGAAATGATCGATTGGTTATACTCTTACACATGCCTGAAACTCTTCTTCAGATATGGAGAAGGAGAAAAATAAATAAAAAATTCCTTCAGTAAAAAGGATTACATGCTTCGCTTCTGACCACAGTGGAAAAGCTGATCAAACATTTCATGCCAAGCAAGAGAAACTACCCTTTATAACAATCACTACCTGGTGATCAAAGAGCCATCCGTGTGCAAGACCGATGTCGAAAAGATCAAAGATTGAACACTCTGGCGTAAACTCGAAATCATGAATACTGCACATTTAAGAGCGGAGTCCAGTTAGAACACCCATAATCAACAAACGCAGACGAGTCACCTAAAAGTTACTTGCGTCACTGCTCCAATGATCATACAGATTAGATCTTGAACACAGTTAATGATTCCATCAACTTGTGCAATTACTTTCACTTGAATTTGGGCTGCGATATTCTAAAGCTTAGCTCAAATGGCTGTTGACCAGCGTCGTAAACACAGCCAAGACGTCACTCTAATGATTACTTACTGCCTGAAGCGGAGATTCACATCGATGCCAGTGCGCAAGCGTGGAAGTAGATTCATGGCATCATCCACATTCTTTCGCAAATTAAGCTCATAGTCCGTCCCTTTTTTCTGACAATAGGCGCACAGGAAGACCAACGTTCAGGAAACATGGATGGTTGACGTGACACAATCTTAAAACCATCAGCGATGGTGTTAGAAATTCAGTTGCATCTTCAAGAGGTACGCATCTAGCAAAAACCGAAAATCGCAAACATAAAGGGTGTAACTGAAGACGCTGAGGTCATTACAGATTGGATAAACTGTAAATTCGTGATAAAATGTATTACCCCATCATTCACATCATTGGTATCCAGGAGCCTCGTTGCAATGAGTAGCAATAGCTTCGAAGAAGATATTTCAGCTATATCTGTACTCAGGTTCACGTGATTCCGGAGAAGAAGAACATTGCCTGCAAACAGATAAACGGAACATTGAAGTAAAGATCATGGACTAGCATCAGAAACCGCGACAACCAAAGCACCGATAGGATAGGATAAGAACTTACTAATGGCAATTAGCGGGCACGGGCCATTATCGTTTTGGAGCACAATTGGCACTGAGCGACCCAAAAATGGAATAACCTTGACCTTGTATATCGGGTCGTTGCCATCCTTGTCCTCGTCTTCACGAGCCATTTTCACAAATCTGAGTAATAAAACCAAGCCGGCGAAATTAAACCTCAGCAGCGGCTTCCATTCACACAATAAATTCAGTTCGGAAACAGAATATCCTCCATTGACAATGTGAACCTACACTGGTAATCCAACCATAGATTAGATAGTTATTAACCATAAAAACGATCACAAACTGAATGAAGAAATACGCACGCATGCCAATCTATTCAAATCAGAGCGCTTGGTAATCAGCATTTTACAGCATACAAGCTTTTACGGTCATTGACTAACTCTGCTCACGAGGTGTTTGATCGCGAGGTCTGCATGTCGTCAGGTTCGTATTAAATTTTCCTCTTAAGCAAAATGTGTTCACGTCTTCTCTTTCAAAACGAGAGAAAAAGAAGGTTAACAGTCATATCTAAGACTTAATACGCAAGATTAAGTGAAAATCATTCGTGATTTCGCAAATCAAGAAGTTGCCTGAAGAAGATGAAGAGTCTCCAAATTACAGCAGAACATTATCCTGATGGCCTTTCCAAGATTCTAGCATTATGTTTACCACTACAAGCTTAGAGCCAATCTGTGTCACCATCAAGCCAACACCAAACCAACAAGAGGTACAACGAAGCCCAACCTTGCAACATTGTCCAAGATTGGCGCTACGCAATATACCAAATGTACTCAAGTACTCTTCCGCACGTATGATCTGCCGGCTTAAGAACTCTAAAACACCTCAATTTCACCAATCCCGAGGACGGGCACAATATGCCGTATATAAGCACTCCTCTCTTCCGTCCAAGAGCAGAAATCGTACATAGAGCGGATTCAGAGTGCCATCCCTAACCAAGAAGTACCTCCCGGCACAATAAAGGTATCTCAAACACAACGATCCTTAAATCGACTTAACACATCGAAATCTAAGAAAAAGACTATCCTCGCTCTCGTAACCATCCAGGAAGCAAAGAGAAAAAACAAAAGAGATCACCAGTACTCCACCCGAGGAAAATTGACAAATGAAACTACCGAGCCTTCACAACCTCAATTCCAAGCGCACAACCTATACCAAACCACTCCGAACGCCATCGCGCAGACAAGAATTACATGAAGCGCATGGAAGCTCCCAAGCCTCCCAACCAGATCCCAGGCACCAAAACCTACCCTAAACCTTACTAAAAACGGCGAGGAGGCTGTCGAAACGACGGCATTCGCACCGAGGTTGCAAATTGCCATACCTGCGTCAAGCTCCCCGGGGATTTGCCAGCGGCAAATGGCGATCGGAGCAGCAACTCGGCGCGGCACCAACTCCTGCTCTCAACCTGTGGGAGCTATGGCGGAAATGGTTCCGAAGACCTCTCAGCAAGCCCTTCGCCAAGCTTAATTTAAGTTTAATCCGGTCGCTAAGCTTAATTACTCTTCGTCCTAATCACAGGATTAGGATTAAGTAATCTACTGGACCGACGTAGGGTAAATGTACGGATTCTGAAGATATTTCGACGATCCTTTGAGGAGAGACATGCCCAGGGTCAGTCAAAGGGACCAAGACATGACATGTCCTGAGACTATTTTCATGATTTTTTCTACTCTTTGGGGGCACAACAAATTGGTCTTTAGAAGGTCGGTGTCTTTCATTAGAAGAAATTTCATGGTCAAAGTTGACCTTGGGCAAATCGAGGTTGTAACTTAATCCACAAGAATAGTTGAAAAGATCGAGGAGACTCATATGATGATTATGAGTATTTGGAGGTCTTTTTTGAATAGCTTCCTTGGTCTTTTTCTACTTGATTTTTATTAACAATGGGCATCTCAGAAGATCTATATAATAGTTAGGAATTTTTGAGGATTTTTTCATGAATTATCTTTGTGGTCTTTTTTCACTAAGTTTTCACTAACATCACGGGTCTAAGGAGACCCAAATAACAACTAAGAGTATCTAATAGTAGGTTTTTTTATAAATTGTCTTTTCGGTCTTGTTCTACTACTTTTGCAGCGAGAGTGGATGTCGAAAGAGACTCACATGACAATTACAAGTATGTTTAGGTCATTTCATTATAGAATCCTCTGCCTTGTCTATTTTAGCTAGATTTCCATTGACTGAGGGCATTTGAAGAGACCCACATGACAACTACGAAAACTTGTGGGTCATTTCATGAACTATCTTTGGAATCCCATCCTACTTGATTTCTAGTGACAATCAACAACTTGGAAGGCCCACATGAAAACTGAGAATATTTGTGATTCATTTAATAGATCATCTTACCAATCAACTTTTTACTAGATTTCCATTGAGGAGACTAAGGAGATTGCACTCACAATTGCAAATATTTACACGTCACTTCATGAACTGTATTTGTAGTCTAGTCCTATTTGATTTTCACTTAGAATTGGCAATGGGGAAGACCCACATGAAAATTGAAAATATTTGTGGGTCATCTCATATATCATTCACCTTGTCAATTTCTATTGGATTTCTATTGACTAGGGGTAATTGAGGAGACCCACTAACAATTATAAATATTTATAGGTCATTTCATTATTTGTCTTCATAGTCTCTTTAGTCTTTTCTATTTGATTTTTGTTAACAATGGCCATCTAAAGAGACCCACATGACAATTAAAAAGTTTTGTGTTTTTTTTCCATAAATTATCTTTGTGGTCTTTTTTACTAAGTTTTCACTAACAATGGGTGTCTAAAAAGGCCTAAATAACAACTAAAAGTATCTAATAGCAAGTCTTTTCATGAATTGGTTTTCTAGAGAGTGTGGATGTCAAAAAAGACTCACATGACAAGTACAAGTATATGTAGGTCATTTCATAAATCCACTCCCTTGTCAATTTCTACTAGATTTCCATTGACTATAGGTGTTTGAAGAGACCCCATGACAATTGGAAATATTTGTGGATCATTTTATAGATCATATGCCCTATCAATTCCTATTAGAATTCCATTGACTATTGGCAATTAGAAAGACCCACATAAAAACTAAGAATATTTGTGAGTCAAATCATAGATCATCTGACATGCTAATTTCTATTGACTATATGCGTCTAAGGAGATCCATGTGATCAACAATTACGAATATTTGTAGGTCATTCCATAGATTATCCACCTTGCCAATTTCTACTAGATTTTTATTGATTATGAGTGTTTAAGGAGACCTACATGACAACTATGAATATTTGTTGGTCATTTCATGAATTGTCATTGTAATCCTATCCTACTTGATTTCCACTAAGTATAGGTGTCCAAAGAAACCCACATAACAACTATGAATATGTGTGGGCAATTCCATGGATCATCTTATTTGTCAATTTCTACTAGATTATCATTGACTATAGGCATTTGAGGAGACCCACATGACAACTGTGAATATTTGTGGGTTATTTCATGAATTATCTTCCTAATCTTTTCCCTACCTCCAAAAAAATTGTGTATCTAAATTTTCTAAAGAATGTACCATGTTCATCATCATTCAACAACATTATTTTGGCTCTAAACCACTCCTTTTAGAATTTGAAAGTGCTTCAAATCAAACAAGCCTCTTGTAGAATGAGAATGGCTAAGTATTAAATTGATGATGGATAGGTAATGGATTTAAAACAACTTTTGGAGCCTTCTAACTGTGATTTTAATTTATTATTTTTAAATTTTGTTCACTATTACATCTCATTGTTTGATGTGCATCAAAATTTAATACTTTTTATCCCTCTTTCATAGCTTTTAGAATACATAATTAGTTGTAAAGTTTGGAGAAGTATTAACTATGTGGAGAAGCCACCTCTCAATGACAAATAGATCTTTTGTCCCGAATTCTATCAATCTTTATTTTTTTCAAAAAAATAAAGATTCTTCAAAGTTTGGTATTGATTGTTTTATTATCAAATTAGTGAACATAGATTGCATTAAAATAAGTAGAAACATGCAACAATTAGACTATTATAGAAATTAATATGAATTTGATTCACTTTCTAGAAATTATTCAATATTTGTATGTAGTTTTTTTATTTGAATTAGTTTATTGTCTTTTAGCTTGTGGTGTTTCTTTGATATTTTGTATTATATTGAATATTAGTAGAACATGATGTATTCATCAATAATGAATATATTAATAGCCAATAGGATTATTAAATTTTAAAATAATTCTTTTCAAAAAGAATCATATTTGTATTGGAAAATAGAAGTAAGTTAAGGGATAACAAATATCATAATTATTGAAAAAAAATTGCAATTATTAATACTAAACATTGACTTGAGTGCACAATATGTTAATAAAAAAACAATTTAGTAATCAAATTCAAAGAAATGTTATAAAAAATGATTGACTAATAAATTGAATTTATATTATTAAATCTACTATTGGAATAATTCATATTTATTAATAAATTTAAACCTTGATGATCAAAAACTCCTTCAAATTCAACTATGGATTGGATATTGGTAGTTTTAATAAGAATTTCTGATATAGATTTAATATTAATGTCTAATTACAATAATTTTAAAGATTATTATCTTGCCTTTTTTAACCAACCATTTTGAAGGATAGTTTTTGAATAATGGAATTTAGTTATTGAGGTAATTCATAATTGCACTTTTGGGATTGTAGAATATTTGGAAAAGAAGTTTTAAAAATCTACACCAAAAGGAAAATAATTACAAACTATTTCAAGAGTCATAGAAAACAAACTGAATGGGTAGAAAATATTCTTTGTACATCTTGGAAATAATTGCATTTTAGTGATATCCCCAAATTTCTACTATTTCCAAATTCTTTTGGTTCAAATATTAAACAATCTCAAAATCATGTTGTATTTGTAAAGGAAAGTAGAACTCTGACTAAAAAGTTCTACCTTATAATGGATGCATCAAGGATGAAGTTCTCTATTTAATTTCACAATAAGTGAAGTTAAGGCATGTAGTACTATCATTGATTCTCACTTTAGAATCAATGGTAGCCATACATTTAGGTGGTATTAGGTTAAAGGTTGGTATTGGGTATGTCTACCTTAGATAAGGTCTCACTTTTCACTCCCAAATGGTCACATGATAAGCCAAAGTTGCCATAGGCAATAAAATTGGTAATTCATGGTGCCACATGATCACTTTCATGACATTTTAGAGTGCTTTAAGACTTTTCTTGATTCAGATTGAATGGTGTTCCACTCCATGCTAAGCTATGACATTGGGCCCCAACTAGTGAGTTTTGAAGTGATGTTATTTGGGCCTAGTGGGGAGTTGAATATTGTTCAAGGGCAATTAAAGCAAGTAAAGAGTAGTTCTACTATTGAATGCTTGGACATCAATCGAAGTTCCATCCTATATTATCAAATGATATGTGTGGTGTCTTGTGGAAGTTAGATGATGGGAATCATGGAGGAATTATGGATCAATGACTAATACTAGAATCTAATGATGCTAGTCTCCAACATGTGTAGTTTTAAGATATCATGACCTTTGGCGCCACTAGAAGTAAAGTGTCATAGAAGCATGTTGATGAGCTAAAATGTACAACACTTGGTTCCATTTAAAACTACTTAAAGAGAATTGAAGATTTAAACACAAGTTGTATACTAAGTGTACCTGAAGACATTTGTATTAGTATTAGTATTAGTCACAGAGAAGATGTAAAAAGATGTCAATCCTCTCTACACTAATGGGACACTATTTTGATCATAAATAAATTTGTAAATGTGCTTTTTTGTATGCTCAAAATTTGAAAAGAGGAACTTTAAGATGTTCAATCAAATAGAACAATGTAAAAAATAAATACAAATAACATCACAAATGTTCAGGGTGTAGAAGAAATGAGCAATTACATTTAGAATTTTTTTAATTTTAAGGTTCAAGATCCAAAAATTCCTATTACATATTTTAGATGCAAAATTGTGAAAGTTGTCGAATCATGTTTATATATGGTAAGGACATATTCTACTATATATTTACCAAAATCAATTAGGTAATGCAAAGTATAAATTCTAGTTATGAGAAATACAATATCAAACAACAAAGTGGCAAAAGATGATATTTAACATTTATAGACACTCTACTTTTGTTTGACTAGACATATTAACTTTAATGATTGGATTTTGTTTTATCATGCTTGGTTGTTTATAATAAAACAACACATTAAAATGCTATATCAAAGCTCTAATACAAATCCAACTTCTAGACTATTATAGAATGACTACCATCCATATAAAAATGGGTCAAACTAAAGTTATGTGATTATAAAGTAAGCATATCAATTTTAATCTTGTTACTAAAACTAAATTATCTAGATTATTGCTAAAATTGTAAGATCAAAAAATATTAGAGCATAATATTACATCCATCATTATTTGCAAAAGTCTAGAATCTCTTTTTAAATGACCAATAAAAATTAAGACATTTTAAAACAAACTCAAATTCTTATAATTTTGGACAATTTTAATTGTAGTTATATAACACTAGAGACATTTGGAGTTGATGGTTTAGGTATAAACAAGAGCTTTATAAATTCATTTGGATATACTTTAACCCCTAAAGGACCAAGGCCTTTTTTCTACCAAAAAACACTCAAAATTGCCTTTTCTAAAGCAAAAAGTAAAAGAAAAGTAAAAATTGTTTTTTTTCACATCTAACTATAGTATCTTATACCATGGTTGTCACATTGGACAAATTACTATTCATTTCACGTCCTATAGGACAAGTTACTATTCATCAAATGTACATCTTACGTACACCTGATGAATAGTAACTTGTCCTATAGGACGTGAAATGAATAGTAATCTGTCCAATGTGACAACCATGTCTTATACCTAACTAATATAAAAATGTGTGGGAAAAATTTCAGAATTTTGGACCACACAGATTGCAAGATATCTGGGTTTAAAGTGGGAAAAAAACAACTTTTGCATTACATGCAGAACTAGATTTTTTGACTTTGAACATTTTTAACTTTAATTTTTTGCACTATGGAGTTTAGAGCTTTAAATATTTATGTATATAATTGAGTCAAGAGTCTAGGAAAAAATAGTAATTCAAAAAAGCTTAATTTTTATTCTTTAAAAAATTATTAAGTAGAAGTAGGTATGAAATAGAAGGAAAATCTAAATTATGAACATCTTTAAAATGGAATTCAATGCACTAATCCCAATGGTGAGATTGTTCTAGCAAGCAAGATAAACCATATGGAACATTTTTTGTAAAAATTGTAAAAATTGCATTCAAAAATGAATCATGTAAGTTATTTTTTCAAGAAGATGCTCTAATTGCCCAAAAAACAAGATTGTCCATAACTTTCTCATAAAAATCTAAATGTAATGAATCAAATCTTTCCATGTACACAAAAATATAATCTATGAAAGAAAAATAAATTAATTTAAAATTAAAAATTTTGAAATTTTTTTTGCTACCCGTTGTCCCCTATTTTGAGCTTATTTGGGCATAACTTTTTGTAACCAGGCACTAATTGAAAAAAAAATTATACTCCCACAAAGCCAATCAATTTTTCTATCTTCAAAAAATGTTTCAAAAAATCAAGAAATTATTTCAGCCCGTAGGTACCTACCTGAAATTCCATCTGTCCCCTAAAGGGACCATGGTACTTTAGGGGTTAAACTAAATTGAATTTGCAAATACTACTCTTATCCCACATTCAAGATGCAAGAGTGAATTTACTTTAACCCCTCAAGGCCCCAAGCCTTTTTGGATTAAAAAACGTGGTAGCTTTTGAAGTGCTATAAATGTAAATGTGACTAAGTTATATAAATCTTAACCATACAATCGTGTAGTACATATGTTGTAGATGGCATGGATCAACTTTGAAGTCATTTGACTATGTAGATTGAAAGATTATAATGTTTTAGTGTTGAAAAAGAATGCTGGAATTTTCCTGAAAACACATTTGGAGGTGAAATTTGAATTTTGAACCTTCTCAAATGAAAAAACTTTAAACTACAAAGTACTTGAAAATCAGCATACAAATACATTGGTGAAAAAAATATCCTTTGATTGACTCGTTGTGTCTACAAAATGGCTTTGAAATGTCAAGAAAAGTTGCCAAGATTACATCCAAGGCTGAACATCCTTCTACTAAAATGCCTCTGCGTCACTCATTATTTCTTGGATTGATATGAAATTTTATTGACACAAACTAGACTAGTATGTGCAACTTTTCCAAAAAGAATTATTGAAAACGGTTATTGTATGAGGAAGAAATAGGACGCCAAAGTTCACTATAATGAAAAACTATTAGGGTTTTTAACTTCGAATTGCTCCTAAACATTCAAAACAACCTAGATTGATATAAAAAGTTTACCACACGAACCAGAATTCAAGGGGAATATAGTCTAAAAAAATTTATTTAAAAAAAAACTCTGTACAAAGGAGATACAAGCCCCCAAAGTTGTAGCCATCAAGTGTAGTTTTGTGAACCCAAATTATACTTGTGAACTTTGATTGGATTTCTAGAAACTAATCATCTTGGATTGATCTGAAAATTTTACCACATAAACTAGAAAAGTATTTTAAACTTTTCCAACAAATTTTATTGGATTTAGACATTAGATGCAAAAGTTACATTACTTTGAATTGGACTCAAACTATATGAGGCTGCTTTTGAGCCCCTTGGGCATTGAGGGGTTAAGAAAGTGTGATAAAATTTAGGCATGTAGGAAGAATCAATATACTAAATGCATCAAATGCTTACAAACTTGGACAATTTTAGGCATAGTTTACTTAGGATATGTTTGTTTTTCATGTTTCAGGTTTAGGCAAGGGTTTCAAGAATATATTTCAGCATTTGTTTAGTCTAAATTCACTTTACAAATATAGTTGCTCCTAACACCAAGTCCAAAGATACTTTAGAGAGCTTGATAACATTTCTTTAGGTATACAAATGACAGAATGTGTCGTGATTATAAATTTAAGCAATGTTCGATGAAGTCAACTAAGAATGTGCTTGCAATTAGTACTTTAAGCTTAAGCAAGGGTCTCTAGAATGTATTCTAGAAAACCTTTATACTAGATTAACTTTGCAAACACCATTTCTAACACCAAAAACAAAACATACTTTAAAAAATGTTCCTAAAACCAAGTATTAAAATACTTTAAAGTAACTACACCTAATATTGATTGAATTTAAGTTTTTCACCTTGGTTTCTATTATTAAATTGTTTAAATTATTGTTGGATCTTATTGGAAGTCAAAAAAATTCTAAATTCTTTTTGCATGCTTTTTTTAGATACTATAAGAATAACCTATGAATTTTCAAAGTAATGAAATAGGTGTACCTAAAATTGCAACCTTAAACTCTTTTATTCATCAAACTTACATTTTAGGCAAGAATATAGATGGAATAATTTTGCAAATAGGTCACAATTAGATATAATTACTTTAAAAAAAACTCCGAATACCTAGTGCATAGTTACTTTTGGATTCATTTTTGGAATTGAGTCATGTTTTTTTGTTCACATCTTGCTAATGATCTACCTTGTAAATTTGGCCATCTAAATATATCTATTCTATAATCATTACATAAAATTTGGGTACTATGGAAGGCCTCTTGACTTTTGGTAAATGTGCAAATACAACAAATATATATAATCAAAAATTTGACATGACACACAAGTTGATAGTTTTTCTATGAGATAGTTTGGACTGACATTTTCTACAATTGCACATTCTTATATAGTCAAACAACCCACTTGAGGCTTGAAATTTTTAGTAATGTGAGGGAGAAAGTGACACTTTTCAAATAGCATTTAGAACTTATTATTGCCTTCCACCTCCTATGGTGTAGTTTTTTTCTTATTCTCATCCTCACTATTCACATTACAAGCATTTCTTTAGAGGTAGGCAAAGAATGCTCTAAGCATAATTTGTCAAGACTTCTATAATTTTTTAATCTTTTATTTTGCTTTAAAAGCGGTTTAATTTCATTTTCAAATGTCTAAATCTGAGTTTTTTTGTATCTATATAAAGTACTTTGGGATGCACTTTCAATGATAAATATTTTGAGTTCTAATTATAAACAATGAAAAGTTCAAAGTTAACATGGAGGGATAGTTGGTGGAGTCTACTAAAGACACTCTTATGGCATCTTCAATAGTCAAGTATAACTTGTGCCACCAAATATAACTCAAATTTTTCACTACTTTGTAATTAGAAATTGAAATTTTTACTAGTAGAAGTGCATTCAAAAGTATTTTGAATAGGTACAAAAATCTCAAATTCAAACATTTGACAATAAAATTAAACTACTTCAAAAGCAAGCTAAAAACAAAGATTATAGAATTGTTGGGAAAATGCCGTGATGTTGGCTAAATTTTTCATTGATAAGTGTGTTTTACCAAGACCTCTTTAGTTTTCACCTTTTAGAGTGCTTTTGATTTTTCATTGTCTAATGTTTAAATTTGAGACTTCTCTAAATATTCAAATTAATTACTTTTGAATGCACTTCCAATGATAAAAATTTCAAGTTCTAATTAAAAAATAGTGAAAAAATAGAGACATATTTGGCAAGCCTGTTTTTAGATCTCAATAAGGAGGCCCTTAGGCCATCTTCAGTCCAACTAGAAATCACTATGCCAATGCCATAATGAAGGGGCAAGTCTAAAAAACACTCCTCAAAGTAGCTAGAATTTCTCCCTCTTTATTCCAAGTAGCTCCACTTTTCTCCTTCCCAAGCCTAATAAGTTGGCAAGATATACAAAACCCACAAGTTGGCTCACCATAGGAAGAGTCATAATTGTTATATTTCTTTTTAAGCTTCATTATGTGTGTTAAGAAATTGAAACTTTTTTTTGTATCAAAAGGGTTTTTCTAAAGAAGAATTTTTTTTCTCTCTTTTTTATATTGCAAGAAAACTCCATTTGAAGTGGCTTTGCATTGGGTCAATTTTTTTTAAAGGCACCATAACAAAATACAATTTGCAATCCTTTGACTAATACTGACCATGCTTTTAGTCATGGATTGATAGGGGGTTTACACATACATATTCACAAGTGAGTCAAGTGACATGACCAACAAATATTTTCACTATTTTTCATTTACACCTAATCATAAATTCAGCTACTCTATAGAAGTATTTTCAAACTCTATTTTGCCTTGTAGTATAGCCATAAGAAGTGGAAATCTCCCATACAATATAATGATCTTTTAAAAGCCATTTTGCAAAATCCTAAAGATACTTTTTTAGGCTCTCTGAGCTAATTTAGAATGTGTCTTGTCTTCAAAACTCACTATGGAAATTGTCTCCCTCACATCATATAGGCCAAAAATCCTGTATGTCAAATAAATTCTTGTCCTAACTAATCTACAAGTGAATATGTGTAAACAATACATATAAAAGCCATTAGCAATGTTTTTTTTGTTTTTTTTTATTATCATTTTGAAGAAGTAGACAACTATTTCTTTAATACTTATGTGATATTTAGTGCAATACTTAGTGTGATACTTGGTGACATCTACATCAAAAGTAAGTGATACCTAGGTAAAATTTGATTGTTGGTCTTAAAAAACAACAATATGGCTATTTTGATTCCAAAAAAAACAAAAATTTCTTTTTCCAGAAGTAGCCAACATCTTTTAGTTGTAGCCAATTGGCAAAAAGTTGTGTTCAAAAAACATATATGATATATCCTTAGGGTAACTACACCTAAAATTGCACAAATAAGCAATTCAGTATGGTTCCCATTATTATATTGGAAAAAAAAATTGGAGTCTTATTGGTAGTCAAAGTCGATTCTAGAATTTCTTAGAATGCATTTTTGGAATTTGTATGAATAAAATATGACTTTTCAAAGTGCTGAAAATAGGTTGTGTGTATAGTTGTGCAACAAGCCAAATGTAGGGACCATTTTGCCCAAGCATTTTACTCTTGGGGAAAAGATAAGAACTTCTTTTGTGTCACACATGATAAAATTTGCAAATTTTGAATTCATATTTTCAATCATGAGGCTACAAATTAGTGTGGAAAGGTGTAGATATAGATTAATCAAGTACAAAATAGGGGATCGTTTTCTTTTACATTCACCCTCAATTGGACCCTTGCATTTGGCTCGTTATACAACTATAAACGCAACCTTGAAAATATTGTAAGTGTTTCTAAAATCAACCATAGACTCTCGAGAATAGTAAGGTGGTACATTTTAGGCAAGAATCTAGAGTGAGCGGTTTTAGAAAGTGGTCCAAATTAGGTGAAGTTACCTTTGTGCAGAGCTGCATTAATGTTCTTGCGGATGTCAATCCTGCTTCGTCAGCGCCGCGGTCGTCCTCTGCCAGTCTCGGGACTACGTACGCGTTCAGCACCAGCGCGCTCTCCTCGCTCCGCCCGCGCTATCTTTACTCCAGCTCCAGCAGGTGCTTCGCGTGCATCTCTTCGCGGTTGCTCGTCGCAGGACGAGTCGCAGCTAGCATTAGGAGGTGGCGCTTGATTTGCATTGAGGATCGGAGGAGTTAGAAGAGCAGGTGTACCACAGTACGTAGCAGCAGCAACTTCACAAACGTGGTGCAGGTGACGCTACGGTGGGGGCTACCCCAAGTGCGTTCAATTCGTTTGTAGTGCTGCATTCGACTTGACACGGTGAATTTCCATATGATTGTGACTTAACTTACAGCTTGCTAGCTTGTGTGTTGAGATGGCAAGCCTAGAATCGTCGCTCATGGCTGCAACTGTTAATTTCTGACTGTATTCCGGCACAGGAACGGGTGATGTTAGTCACTAGAAAACATTGTTAATTATTCTTTGTTCAGCTATTAGCTGGCCGGGTTACTTTATTAAGGGTTACGTTTCTACTTGAGGTAATGAAGTAGGTGAAATATTGCTCAAGCAGCTACGTTATGTTCGCTTTTCAAGTAAGGCCGATCTTATTCAAACTTCCTCGCATCTGGTGATTCATCTGGTGATTCTGGTCGGGGAGTGGTGAGTTATAAATCATTGCTAGTACATGCAGTGACCATAATTCGTAGGTTCCTTGCGCTAGACCCGACTGATATCGACGAGGCACATGGCCCTTACAACGACCTTGCATTGAATTGGACCATGGCAATGCGTGAGCCCGAAGTTTAATTATCGGTGTGATGCTTATTATCGGTAAGTCTCGGTAACGCGCATCCTAGCTGAATCTTAGACGGGGTCCCAATCGGATTCTCCAATGCAGTGCTGTATAGTTCTGATCGAGTGCAGTTGCGGAATCTTGACAAACAGCTTTCCTTGGAGCTTGTGCTAGCTACCACAGAAACGGCGCCCGTAAGTCAGAAAACAGAAGCGGTCGTAGCAATGAAATGCTGGCTTGATGATTTCGTTGTAGATCGAGTGCTCGTGAATTCAGTGCAGTGGAGGACGTCCTGTGGGGGTGACAAAGAAATGAAGGCCCACACCTCCATGCCCCGGCAAGTCGGTCAAACATACTAGAAGAGGAAGTTCAATTGTCAAGAAGTTCTCTTGACTAAGATCTTGACCAATTCGGTAACTGACTTTGACTTGCGTTTTAATTAACACTAGCACGTACATTATGACCCACTGTACCTGGTACATCAGTGATGGCAGATTTCCATGTGGGCGAAGTTGGCGAAAATCCACGACGTTTACGAAAGTCGACAATGTAGGTATCTTCCCGAGTGAGGAAAAAAAATTAAAGTTTTACCAGTCTTTTCTATGTGAGTGGGCAGCACGCAATCGAAGGAAATTTTATAGGATTGCCTAAGTGTTGTCAAAGTAATCTCAAGTGTCCAGATCTTGTTCATGACTGTTGTCACGAGTTCTTTTACAGCTCTCAACAATATCTTTCCACTGGCATGTTATACACTCAATTTCAAGCTTTATTGCGATTTTCAATTTTGGATATTGGAGGCGACAAGATTATTTTTGACCTCGTTGAATGGTCGGAGATAATTCCGAAATTTAGTCAAGTTCTCCGTCGATAGATCTTTACAAAACATGAATTTTTTTTTCATAAAATCATGCTGTAATGACCAGTAAAGCTTTTTATTTTTTATTTCGCCGACTTAGAGGTGAAAAGTCAACAAACGTTATGTACGGTATTCTATTCCATTTGTCTGACTTGGCCTGCACACGGAAGGTAATTCGGTGATTCCATTTTTCCAAGAAGCAATCCACTGGGTTACCTTACCAGCAGACGATAAAGCCATGCCCAAATTAAAAACTAAATATTAAGCTAAGCTATACTCTGCCACCCATTCACAAGTCTTAATCAACAGCCTGGCATAAGTCACACAGCAATGAATAAGTTAACTTACAAGCCGACATGCACAGAACACAAGGGCGTGTCTGTATAGTAGGTCATCTCAGAAGTCAGAGCAACGGATGGCACTTCACAAAACAGCATTGTCTGCCAAGAGTCGAGTAAGTTACAAAAGCTCCGTACGTCATTGCAGTGGTTACTTACAAGTTGTTGAAAAGCTACAGTACCGTACTTGCAGTCTGATGATATTTTAATTCAGTGTATTTGGACGCAAATGAAAGGACATTCTTTGCGAATCAAACACAAAGCGAACCTCCTCAGACTCACTGGCATTGCCAATCTGATGAATTTGGGTGGAGTTGGATCCATGCCAGCAATGCAGAATTCATCATGACTCGATCGGTGATTCCAGTGCTTTGGCAATCTCACTCGATCTCGATCGGTGACAGAGATCACAAGACTCGCACAGCTTTTCCAGGGATTCGAAGCAATCCAAGGCTTCCACCTCCCAACTCAATTATGCAACCTGCAGTAGGAGTCAACTCTGACGGACTCCTCCCAAGTCTACGCCACAATCCATGTCCCCAAACAAATCTTCACCACCAATTGACTTAAAAGGTGCAGTAGCCTAGCCTTGATCATCAGCTGACCAGCTAGCCTGACACTCTAATAAATAAAAACCGAAATGGACGGCATGCAAAGTTCCATGTCTGTACATGCAGTACATGTCGAGAAGACCTCAGAATCACAGAACAGGGAATGGCGTGTTCTGGACGAGGACAGTAAGCTGTCTCTAATAAATAGAAACGAAAACGTCGCAATTAGGTTGCCTCCAAAGCTGCGTCCGCGGTTTTTGCTCTCGTATTTCTAGCTTTAAGCTCCCTTCATTTTTCTAAGATTTGCCTTCAGCTTCCAGGATCGTATGATAAAAAAGATGGTGTGTCCATGAGGTTCCCAGCTAGCTAGCTGCACCTCTTTCGAACCATGATCGACTCTGCTTCGGCATGCCTTTTATCCTGTTTGAGCAAAGCATGCATAGATCTTTCAACTTGGTTTGCAGCATGATCGAGTATAGACTTCGGAGATCTCTCTCACTCTTAGTTTCCTTGATTAATTACCAGTTGAACTGCACACGATGTTGAATTGAACTGCATCAAGCCAACAACACACTAGTGCAGAACACAGGTTTTAATGACATTTCAACATACTTGCAGTGTACATTTTAGTTCTTCAAAATCTATCAAATAAGTAGATTTTATTTTTCAAAATATTCAAAAAAAAAATGTAGATTTTACTTTCTAAAATCTTCAGAAAATGTAGTTTTCACTTCTCAAAATCTTCAGAAGATGTAGATTCTACTTTTCGAAATCTTCAGAAATTATAGATTTTACTTTCCTACATCATAAGAAAATGTAGATTTTACTATCTATATATCTACGCTGTTTAGATGGATGTACTTTTCTTCACTTTCATGGTATTCGAAAGAGGTTCTGATGCCTCAGTGGTTCCTACTCGAGTTATTTATTTCTATTACTTGTCTTCCCCATGACAATTATTATGGGATAATGTTTTCTTCTAAAATCTACCAAATTTGTTGCACAAAATGATATTAACCTCATTTTTAATTGAAACGAACATACCCGGATCAATAATTCTTCTAAAATCTACCAAATTTTCAATAGCATGGTTGAAATGACATTTTTTTGAGAAATGTCATTTCAACCACCCTTCTGCACTAGTGACACAATGGTATGGATCCTTTGGCATTTCAAATGGTTCTCGATTTGCTTGACTGCACACGAGATGAGTGAGCTGAATCTAAAGCAGAGTTTTGATTATTGCACACTTACATTAATTGCTTCCATAACCTGTGGATTTCTTGTAAATTATCCATGAAACTTTGAAGTGTTGGTTCGTGGTTTCTGATAACAAATAGATAATTCATTACCTTGTGAAGAAGCTTACAATTTCTATAAAATCAGGCCAGGGAGAATGAAGAGTATGTTACGGAACAAACTCTCAATCGTTCCGGAGGAATATTTAATATCCTCCCATGGGGTCATATGTTAACCTAGAAAGGATGGTGAGAACGTTTTCCGGTCGATGAATGACAAAGAATCTCTCCATGTAAGATAGAAGTGCAACTATTCATCTTTTAAAAACTTTGTCTGAAAAGGGGAGGTCTTCTTTAGTAGTTTGACTTTCAAATGGAGTATTTTCGCATTTTTTTAAGCCAACCATTCACATCATTTTGAAATAGATGATTTCCACAGCGACCATCATTCTCATCCTTTAAGGCTTAACCCCTAAAGTCCCAAGGTCATTTTTCTGTCAAAAACCACTCAAAACTACCATTATTGCTACGTTCATCCAAGAAAATAAAAAAAATCATTTTCTTAGAATCCAATTGTAGGATCTTATACTTCACTTGTCCTAGCTCATGTGGTAAAAGTTTCATGAACTTTGACTATATAGATTGGAAAATATTAGCATTCAAAGTTGAAAAAGAAAACATTTTTTGAACACTAGCCTACAATTTCAAATGACTTTGAACACTAATTCTGAAATTCTTTTGCATTACAGACTTTGAATTGAGAAAATTTTATATTGAATAATTAAGTCGAAATTCTAGGAATTTAAAAAAAAAAAAAAACCACTTGATTTTCATTCTTTAAAAAAATGTTAAGTAATACATTTAAGATTGAAAGAAAAACTAATCCGATAATAGCTCTAAGATGGAATTGAAAGACAATAATCTCAATGGTGAGATTGTTTTAGCGAGAAAACACAACATTCTCAAAAGAAATTGTTGAAAATTGTAAAAATTGCATTCAGAAATGAATCCTATAGTTAGTTTTTTAAGAAGATGTTGAAATTGCCCAAAAAACAAGATTGTCCTTAACTTTCTCATTATTAGTCTAAATAGAACAAATCAAAGCTTCACATATAGACAAAAATATAGCATTTTAGAGGGAAAAAAAATTAGAATTTATTTTGATTTCTTGCAATTTTTTTTGTGCTACTCGCTAAATTTAGTTTCAGACTTTTTGTGGTATAACATTTGCTCCCTAGCACCAATTTAAATAAAAATTATATTCCCACATAGTTAATCAATTTTTCTATCTTATAGAAAATTTTCAAAAATATTCACCAAAAATTGAGGTCACAAGAACCTGCCCAAAATCTAATTTGTCCCTTGAGGGAACAATGGAACTTTAGGGGTTTAAGTCCTCATAATTCCTCAAACCCCATGAGGATAAAATTCATACCTCACTTTTTTATAGACTCACAGCCCTCACCCTCCCCAAGGCATATCATACATGTTTTAGAATTTGATAGAAAGTAGAAATTATCCAATTATACTTTTATATAATTGAGAGCATATTATTCTTAAGCTATAACAAAATGTGATATTGGAACATGTGATACTAAGGAGATTTGCATGCACTACATCTCAAATGATACATTCTAGAGTTAAAAAGAGATCCTTTATTATTTTGAACTCAACAATTATCAAGAAGGTGCTATTATCCTTCTTTGCACAAAGAATAATATTTATGGCTAGCCCAAATAGAACTCCAAAACCTACCAACATTCTAATTATTGCACCAATATTTACTTTTTGAAACAAAGTGTGTAGTATGAATTTTTTTGGCTCTACATGATCAACAAATTTAAATCTTTTGCCATGGATTTTAATCTTTTCGATGGATTGCATGATTGAGTATATGGATAAGATAGTCATCATGGGCACAACAAAAAGAATGATTTAGTATTTGCTCATAGGTTGAAGCCATTTTCCATACAATAAACTCAAACCAATATATTGAAGGATATAATAATCAATAAATTGAGAGATATAATAAGTAAACCAACAAATTGAAAAAAAGATATAATTTGGCAACTCATTTTTTGGCTCATGTAGATTAGGGATACATAGATCAGGAGTATGTAGTTAATTTAGGATATTTTTGTTGTTGATGCTTAAGAATTACCAAGAATTTTAGAAGGTACACATGGTCTAAATTCACTTTGCAAATTATATAATTATTTCTAACACCAAGTGCAAACATACTTTAGAGAACTTGAAAACAAAATGTACAAAGGTGTACAAATGTTTCAAAATATTATAAACCTTGACAATCTTAGATTTGGTCAATTCAAGTTGTGTTTACAATTGGTATTTTGGGTGTAAACATGGTTCTTAGGAGTACATTTTTGAATACCTTTGGACTCAATTCACTTTGCAAATCCAACTCCTAATACTAAACTTGTCTAAATACACTTTAAGATAACTATACCTTGTATTAACCAAAATTTAACATTTGAGATTTGTTTGCACTATTAAATTATCTTAATTATTGTTGGATCTTGTTAGAAGTCAAAAAAATAAATTTTAGATCAATTATCTTTGCAAACATTTTTGGACATCATGCAAATGGGTTGTTGCAAGAAATATGTGCCATTTTTGTCTCAAAATGGTCTATTTGAGTGAATACAATGATTTTTTTTTAAATAAAATAAAATGTGGATGATTTGTAAAGCATTCAAAATAATGTGTTTGTAAAAATTCAAGCATTGAAAAATTTATCTCTAAAAGTTATGCACAAAAAAAAGAGTGATGGAAAATACCAAGACAATATATTCTTTGATGTTTTATTTTTAAAAATTATGAGAATAATAATATAAATAAATAAATAAATTCAACCATTTTCACTAATTTAGAAGCGCTCCTTCACAATCACTTGCATCTTTGGGAAAGACATTGCATTCTCAACACTTCTACAAAGGTAGTGCACTTTGAGCATATGTGGAAGGTGGATACTTTGTTATTTTTGGTGATCTTGTGTAACTTTAATAGAAGTCCTTGAATCCCAATTTTCACCTACAAATTCACATTTTTGGATCAAAAATAGCCTCTCCCATGACAAAAATAGACATTCATTTGGAGGTTGTTTAAAAATATTAAACTAATTTTAAAAAATAGAAACAAATTACTCAATATCTTCAATTATCACATGTACCTTCTTTTTAAATTTTATATAAAAATGACATATGATGCAACATTTATGAAGAAATAAACACCTTTCCAAGACCAAGGTGACAAGAAAAGGACAAGTGTTTCTTGCAATCACCCAAATAAATTATAAATTTTCAAAGACCACAAAACAAATATATCCAAAGCCAATCATAGGTTTTGAAATGGTATCATTAAGCTTGAAGTTATTGGACAGTTTTAGGATGTACTTGAATAAAGAACAATGGTATCAATAAAATTAGGAATGCCTTTCAAACATGAATGTATTGTTATGAGTTTTAACTTTGGGAAATGCATACCAAAGTAGTATGTCCAAAGGTGTCAACTAAGTTTGCCCAATTGTTGAATAGTTTTTAATTCATACATGCTAGCATTCAAGCTAGTATATGAACAAATTCTAGAAACTATGCTCTATCTATCTATCTTAAGAATCTAATACAACACTACAAGAAGAAATAAATCTCATGATCTTGTACTTTTTTAGAACCTCCAATGCTACAAAATTAATTTTACTTATTGCAATTTTCCTACTCCAATTGAAATTCATGAAATTGCAATAGTTGTACTCAAAACCAGTATATCCTACAATGTCAAAGCCAACAATGCAAACGTAAAGATCCTTTGGCATTTCAAATGGTTCTTGATTTGCTCAACTGCACACAATATCTAAAGTTTGTAGATATTCCTTGAGTTATGGGACTCAAAAGCCTAGCAAAGGTTCCACATTGTCATAAAATTGGGGACTCTTGAAAAGAATATTTTGTTCCACTTTAATTTGTGGGCTTTGTTTTCATCCGTACATTGCTCCTAGTCCCTGTTCTTTTGTGTGTAACCCTAGCACAAGTTAAAAATAAGCCATCCCATAATTACAAATTCTAAAAAGTGAATAGAAATTGAGGAATAACTCTTTTGTTGGAAAATATTGATTTTTGATGGTTTCAATAGTTTTGGAAATATATATCTTTAGAGTTTAAATAAGATATGCTTACTAGTGGAATCAACAGATGCTAACATTTTGATGACCTAGTTGATACATTGATGGTTGTGAAGGATCTTTCTTACAATTAAGCCCACCAATTCCACCATGTCAAAGATGAAAGTCTGTAATGATCTACCTGAAACAATTTACATTTCAATCAATGTGATTAGGTAGAAAGTACATTTTTAGGAGTAGCTTCCTTTTGTTGTCAAACTAAAGCAATTGATGAAATTGGTTTTGTAGAAGTCAAAAATTTGCATGTCCTACTTAATTTTCATGGGCCTTAGTCTCCTTTTGATTTTGCCGACCAACAATTACGATTCACTACTTGCAAATATTGTTGCACACTTCTATGTAGAATTGTAAAAAATCAATTGTCTTTTTTCCAAAGTTTGGGGCAACCCTATTCGTGGAAGTCTATTCTAAACCTTGTAACATTAGAAGTTGGCCAACATTTTGTGTCCAATCGATGAGTTTTAGGACCATTGTCCAAATATGGAGAAGTATGCAACTATTCAATGAGTAACCATTTCAAATTGGGTGGACTACCTTGGTGATAGTACAAAGATGATATGTTTTGTTCTTTGAAACCTAATTTGATTCATTGGTAGATAGTCATACTACAAGTCAAATAATTTGAATGTAAGACAAGAATCTTCAAGACCATGATAGTGTAGTAAGTGCTTTGTATATTTTAGAATGTTATAGAAGTGAGAATGAGATTAAAGAGGTTTAAATGTTGTAAATATTCTCACCAATTTGAAGATTATAGAATGAGATCTTAGATTCTCTTAAAATGTACTTTGGGGATATTATATGAAGAAACTACAAATCTTCAAAGTGATGAAAATATGTGTATTTCAAATCAATCTCAAACTCTAAAAGAATAATGTTTGCACACGTTAGGTATGATTTTTGTGTAAGTCAATTTTTGAAAATTGAATAGTATGAGTTGCAATTCCTTACCATTGTGGCAAAATTTTGAAAACTGAGCAATATTAGATGTATTTTTTTACTGTTGTGGTAGGAATTTGGAGATTGGACCTTTGTAATCTTAAGTGGAGTGGGGTAAAGCTATTTGCATTCATTATTATATATATTAAAATATATTTGAAACAATATTTATTCATTTGGATGAAATGAGTTCATCTTGGTCCCAGAAAGATTGGATTAATTTTTGTAATTTCATTCATTAAAAATGGATGAAAAATGATTTTATAAAATATTTTGATTGTTTTTTCTTAGATTGGCAACTCAACAAACTAACAAAGTCTAAGATATTTCTATGTCAAACACTAAACTTCACGTAATTTTTTATTATAAATGTACTCTAGGAATAAAAAGAAAAGTTGTAAAAATGAAGATTTCTAGATTATTTTTTTTCATGCTATAGTCTAATTTTGCCAACAAGAGAAAATGAAAATGTGATCATTCTAATTTGAGTGTAGCAAAAAGTGGCGGGGGCACCCACCTTATATTCTTCCAACCAGCACGGACACAGAAGAATAACCGGATATCAAGAAAACCACCGGGTTTGCTCCGGGTATCCATTAGGAAACCCTAAGCCCTAAACAAGGATACGGACCATCGTGCGAACTCTCTTTCTCTCTCGTCTGCCTTCTAGCCGGCTCACCGACGCTCAACTCCAGCCATCATGCCGCCCAAATTGGATCCCTCGCAGATTGTCGAGGTCTATGTGCGCGTCACAGGTACCCCTGCGTCTCTCATTAGCAAATATATTTCTCTCCTTTCTTTTGTTTTCAGGATCAAATCCCTGTGGTGCGAAATTAGGGTTAGGTGGTTATTTCTTGTTGCGACCAGCGTCTACGAAATTCTGTTGGCGGATGGTACATCGGTCATGAAAGATTGGTAGGATTGTCACTATTTCTGAGAATTTGATACTTCGTGCGTTGTGATGTTTCGGCCCTTTTGTTGTACGTCCTCTCCTCTCGAGCTGTGGTTTTGGCTGCAATCGCCTTGATTTGTGAATATGATGGCCGAGTGTTCATAATGCCACAGTTTAGGGCATTGGCTTTTTTGCGTAGAAGAAGGTGCGGGAGCTTGAATGAATCAGTGCAGGTGATGTGAAACCTAGATCCAACGCCTATTGTCCGTGAGGATTTTCTAAAGAGCTTTTTAAAACTGATGCACTGATTCCGGTTTCTCAAGTTCCTGGAGGGAGGTCTAGCAAGGTTTCGTTTTCGACGTAAAATGGCTTGCTAGGTCTAGTACTTGAATGTGTGACTGCGTTGGCCCCTATGCTCCACCGTTTCCGTGTTTAGTTCGTGAATGTGGTTGAGGGTTTGTATTATGTGTCTTGCTTTGGAATGAAGCATGATTCGAAAACCCTAATTCATGAAAAACGAGGTTTGGCATAAGATGTGGAGCGGGATATTTCAGCCGTATATTCCTTGACACCTAGTGTCTGTGCGCTGCACCTGGGTTTCATGAAGTGCTTGTCTTCGCTACATTTCTGTCCGGTTCTCCAACAGGGATCCTGGTGGCCTCATCGTGATTGTAGAAAACACATGAAGTAGCAAACGCGCTGATTATTAGTCCATCTGGTCTTTCGCTTCGGCTGTATTGTGTTCTGTGGACGCAAATATGAGTACATTGTCCGTGACTGAAGCCTTCAGTTCGTGAATAGGGTTGAGTGCTTGTAATCTTAGTCTGCTCCCGAAGGGAGTATCATTCAGAAACCCTAATTCAAACTGAACAGATAATCCGGTTCAGGTTGTGGAGTGGACTTTCAATCACATTTTCCTTGACACATGGTGTCTGATGCGCCTGAGGTGCATGAAGTGCCTGTCTCACTAAGTATCTGCTTGGTAATCCAACGAAGAGCCCGGTGGTCTTCATCCTGATCGTGGAAAACGTACCCAAGTGGCAAACGCGCTGATTTTTAGTCCGTCTGGTCGTGTTTTTTCGGAATTATTGTGTAATATGGACGCAAAGATGAAAATGCATGTTGCGCGACAGCCAGCCCTCGGGACTCTGGGAGAGCATGACTTACAGTTTGTATTCCCTGAGCGTTCATGTTTGGTGTGACGGAGCGTCAAAGTGGGCGTGTGTCTCCAGTCTTTTCTACCTCTTCAACTTTTACCTGTAGCATGACGCAATGATGAGAATGTAATGTGAGCGACGGCAGCCCTTTGGGGTTTCCTGGAAGAACATTTATTACAGTTTGTATTCCCTGAGCATCCGCTCATTCTGTTTCCGAAGACCGTCCGTCTGACCTTTACTCCTGAATCGAGTGCATGAATCCAGTGCATGGGATCTTGTTGCTCCCGCCTTCCAGCACTTGCTTCGCATCGGGACTGTCCGGTTGAGCCTGACGATGTCTTGAATTCGCGTGACGCAGGAGGAGAGGTCGGTGCCGCCTCGTCCCTGGCACCCAAGATCGGTCCTCTAGGTCTGTCCCCGAAGAAGGTGGGTGAGGACATCGCCAAGGAGACGGCGCGAGACTGGAAGGGTCTGCGAGTGACAGTGAAGCTCACTGTGCAGAACCGACAGGTATGTCAGTGTTGAAGGGCTGGTTTGACGATGGAGAATGGTTTGAGATCTCCATGCACCTTGAGCCGTTCTTTCTTTGAAGCGTGGGTTGAAGGCTCTCGACATTCGAGCGTGAAACGTTGACATATTGTTGGATGTGGTTCAGGCGAAAGTGTCCGTGGTGCCGAGCGCCGCAGCGCTGGTGATCAAGGCCCTGAAGGAGCCTGAGCGCGACCGGAAGAAGGTGAAGAACATCAAGCACAACGGCAACATCTCTCTGGACGACGTGATCGAGATCGCGAAGATCATGTCGCCTCGTTCGATGGCGAAGGAGATGTCTGGCACCGTGAAGGAGATTTTGGGTACTTGCGTTTCTGTGGGTTGTACCGTGGATGGTAAGGATCCGAAGGACTTGCAGACGGAGATCGACGAGGGTGAGGTAGAGATTCCCGAGGCTTAGATTTAGCAGCGTATGTACATGCAGAGCGATTTCTGATGAATTTAAATCAAGCATCTTTGCTCCAAGGACAGATGTTGGGGTATGGTAGCACCTTCGGTGTGTGGACTGACCAGTGTCCTTATTGTCACCCATGCTCGGGAGGATGAAGTCTGCGGAACTTCTTTGCGTGGTTGCATGCTTCTGGGTTCTTGCTGATGAGCTTTAGTCGACTTGATTTTAATTGAATGAGTGGTTCACTTGAACGTCCATTTTTTGTTCTCTATTAAGTGGTCCGGAATATGAGTGACGAGCCTTCATTTTTGGCAATATCTGAGTGATCGAAAATGAAAGACAACTTTGTATTTTTCTAATGTTTAGTGAAACTCAATCTGACGGATACTATTATTAGTATCAATGGGGTTTATCTTAATTTTGGAGAATTTTTGAACCGGAGTGGAAACTGAGTTCTCATGCTTGATTTACTTAGTTTGAATCAATTCATCAAAATGGAATTACGGAAGTTAAAACTGTAGTGAAGCTGCCAGGATCTTATCCCTGGACGTCGTCCGCAACGCGAAGGTGTTGGACGGACTCAATTCGAATGCATCAGCTTCTGTGCGAAGGTGAATGGAAAAGTTATTTATACAAATTGCCGCTTTCCGCTGAGTACCAAATTCAAATCTTTTCTTCCCCAATTCTACTCTGAGTGGATTCTAATGAGAACCTGACTAAAGCTCACCGCTAATATTACATCAATGTAGTTCCTTGTCTGGCGAGTGATTTGCAGCATGAAACAAGGTCTGGAGGATTATTCAGTACTGCGTGTTGAAGTGGATGATATTGAAAACCTGGAATTGAAGTATAGAATCTAGAATCTGTTGCTTACTTTCATGGGAACGATCTTGATGCGGTTTCACTGTGAGAAATTTGTCACGCAAGACGTTAAGTACCCCCTGTCGAGATATTCACGCAGGTTGGGGGTGGGTGGGTCAGCACGGCCAGGGAGGATTGACCCCTCCATTGTCAACATTGCCCCCATTTTGTGCCGCTTAAATTTTGTATTTCATCATGTCCGTCTGCTAATTTGGGGTCTCTGATTGCAAGTATGAATTCAGAATTTGCAAATTTTATCATGTGTGACAAGTAGAAAATTTCAGGGTTTTCTACAAGGGTAAAAGACGGGGCAATAGAGGGGTCAATCCTCCCTAGCCGCCCAGCACTGTAGTGCACTCGGGCTGCTCGAGCTCCAGCTGCCCAGGAAGTTCGAATGTATTCTTCCCGCCCTCACCTGTCCTTGCTTGCTTTGTTGTTAAGTCTATTGCGATCCTCAGTTTCCTCCGCACCTGAGGTTGACGAGAGACTCGAAGAGAGATTCGAAGAGAGAGTGCGGTGACGACTCCGACGGAAGAAGGAAGAAAGAGTGTGCTTGACATTGACATTGCGGATGGAGGGGTTTGGGTGTTTAAAGATGCAGGTTGCTATGATTTGCAAAGTGAAGAAATTTGCAAAGAAGAAAGCATGTACGTCGCAGCCTCCACATGGGCTTTCTTGCTCACACTTCATCTCAACGAGAAGAATTTGAAAATAGCATGAACTGAACAATGCCTTCCATCGTTGCAAGAGAGCTTTGATCAATAAATGAGGAATCGTAACTGAACGGTGCTCTACACGGAAACATGCTCAATCAAGAACCTAGTAATTGTGGTTGCCACCCCAAGTATAAGTTGGAAAAACAACAAACTTAGTATTCAAGTCCATGAGTTGAATCAACCATTAGAAACCAACAACAATCATTTTGTGTAAAACAATGACAACCATTAGGGACCAAGATGTGCAATTTGTTATTGAGATGTGGTTGTGTAGGGTTTGAGAATTTCTTCATAAACAAGTATTCACCAAGATGAAAGCTAGGAATGTACCCAACTACATCTCTAAATGAATCTTGTGTAGTTTTATTGCTTGATCTCTGTCGAAAAGATTTCCAAAATGCCCTTGGGA
Source organism: Pseudoscleropodium purum (assembly GCA_963969395.1). Taxonomy (NCBI): domain Eukaryota; kingdom Viridiplantae; phylum Streptophyta; class Bryopsida; order Hypnales; family Brachytheciaceae; genus Pseudoscleropodium; species Pseudoscleropodium purum. The sequence goes on from OZ017802.1 coordinate 10,341,513, forward strand.
CATATTGTAGTTGGAACACAATAAGTTGCATTGCTCTTGTTGGGCTCTTTTAACTTGTTCAAATTCACACCAATCTACTTCATCATCTCTAGCTAGAGGTCCTTTAGTGCTTCTCTTCAAATGAAACAAGGTCAACTCACTTCGAATTCAAGGTGGAGTAGGATTGCGTAACAAACAAGAGGAAACATACTCTTGCAACAAATAGAGGAGATGAGCTAGGTGATGAAAGAATTTGAGGTTTGGACAGGTTTGACAATGCAACAATGCTTGGGCCCAACCTAGGTAAATAATTCAAAGGGGGTACTAAACATCTCGCATTTGTCACCTAAGAAGCATCTTTCTTGAAGTAGTGATCTTTACAATTAAGGCTCCAAAGAAAGAAGGATTTGAGCAAGAGCAACAAATTTCATTCAAAATTCATGGAGTTGGGTATATATTGTATAGTAGTTAGGCCTATTTGTGATTTTGTTATAGAGTCTTCCTTCAAAAGATGTTGCCAATGGTAGCACTTCCTACCCTTGATGGCATACGTAATAGAATTACCTAAACAAACTCTCATTCACATTGGTTTCAATAGTCTAGAGTTATCCTTCTTCTCACTAAACTTGTGCTATCTAACAAGGCAGTTTGTCATTTTATTAGAGAACACAATTACATTAGTCCTAAAAGTGAAGCCTCTTCAGGTCATGATTGTTATGACAAGCTCAAGTTCTAGCCAATTAAGGAATTGGATAAAAGAAAATGCCTTCTATGTTCTAGAGTCTAGACCAATTTTCCAAAGATTGTTCATTGCATGAAGACCTAAAACTTTGTTGAATGTAGATTCAATTTACTCAACATTTGTCTTTCACTAAAAATTTTAGTCTTGGTATTACAAGTAAAAAAGTACCCTATTTGTTCTTTACTTTGCAAATGACTTTGAAATGATTATGAAATATTTATTGGGTGTATTGATGTTTTCATTACTTGTAGTCATAATCGGAGACAGTCAATTATACTATATGAACCAAAGGTATATTCATGTTTGGTACACCAAGTCTTGTTAGCCAAAAGAAACTAGTCCATTATTGTACCAAAATTCCTTTTGGGCATTATCAACACTCCCATTTCGAAGTAAGAATATCTTTTAATATTATTTTGAAACTCTCAATAAAAATACTAGAGTTGAGTATTCTTTTATATATCCATCTACTAACTATTGCTAATTAAATCATATTTTGTAAGTTTAATATCAAATTGTCTCTCAAAGATGATTTACAAAGATGTATTTAGAAGAGTTAAATTCCTTCAAAAGGGAATTGATACTTAGAATACTTTTGCACCTTTTTCCTCATTATTTATCTTCATCCATCCAATATTGTAATGTAATGTAAATTAGATGATTTTTTTGCATGAGATTCCATTCCAATAGGTCAAAAAAGTCATCTATTTATAATACTCCACTGCCATCCAAACATGTGATTCAAAAGAAAGATACTAGTAGTTATATCTAGATTTTATCAAAATCAAAAAGACTTCCATCAGATGCATTTTTGATAAAGTGCTAATGGTTCAAGAGTAGTCTATGTTCATAATTTGAAATCATACAACTTTAAACTCCAACAATTCACATACAATATGGTTCCAAATAATACATATTCCAGTGCATTGGAATCCTCTCAATATTGACCCATCCCAAAAAAAAACCCTTCAAATAAAGGAAACTCAAAACAGCTGAAAGACATGGACATGGAGACAAGACCCACCCCCCAAAAAGCATTCGAATAATGGAAACAAGCATATGGTCATGGTTCTTGCATCTATAAAAAAACTCCTGTCCTATAGGTTGATATAATGCCACAGCTTCAGCAAATGAACGGAATGGAACTCAAGAAAACCCTAGGTCATTCAGACCTTGTTCAAAAAGATCACAACAGCATCCCTGTGCAGAAAGCACTTTGAACAATGATAACCATGTACTGAAGTAATATTTCAAACTCCCATTACAAATCGGTTATAAAATCTAGTCGATGGCTACTCACAAAGATTATACAACTAGGTTAGCAGGCTCCTGTCCAATGCAGTTCCAACAATTTCTCGTTTCTCGCTACTTGTGTTCATTCTGCCGCTTTTAGCCATCAGCTCCTACAATCGAACCAAAAAAATGCTTACTTCCCATTGTAGAGGTTTGATTTGTGACAATATTGACCACTGCACACAACGAACGGTCTCTCATGCCTCATATGGATCCTTAGAGCACACCTGCTTGATTGATGTTCATCAGAAATGAAATTGTGCTTGCTGTACCTCTTGCTATCTCATTCGGGCTACTTCAGGAGCACCAGGGCAGGAGCACCGGGGATCGAGCTTCTTTGCAGTAGAACGGCATACTACGAATTCCTTTCGCAATTTGTATGAGTTTCACTAACTGTACGGACTGTAGGAAAAAACTACGATACTCTCGTCTCAGGGCTCTTCTTGTAAAACACCAGAGAGTGGCTTATCCCTAACAATACAATCCGGCAGGATGCGAAGAGACAGAAACCAAAATTCGTGGCAGGAATCTAGAATCTCGTCAAGTTCTAAATCTTGGTCATCAGGATGACCAGGAATGACAACGTAATTTATTCACTAGTATGCAATTTTTTGGGTTTTGAGCAGTTTGTGCAGGCTACATGTACAATTTCGACTTTTGTCAATGGTCTTCGTTGCTGGAAGAATCATCCTGACAAACCTGTGATTCGATGTAGTCAATCAATTCAGTGCATATTGTCATTCTTCTGGCTTCTACGTATGATAAACTCAAGCCGTACTTCTTGAGCACTGCTAACACGAGTACCACCACATCCCCTCTCTGAAGCTGAAGTTCCTCTTCAAAATTGGCATCCTCTGTGACCTGTTTCAAGCGAAAACGTAACGTCAGTTCACGATGTCATTCGCGCACGAACTTGAAATCAACGAAGAGAAGATCCAACCAGTGGAGGTTCTTGTTTTGAATCGCACTCAAAGTGCACGAAACTGCCACTGTTATAAGGTTTCGAGAGAACGGCAGCAGCTTCGAACGGATTATATACCTCGGTTGACAAATTGACAGACATACATCTGATAAGTGGACAGATAGAATGGTATTTCTGGCACATTCGCAACCTAAGACGAACGGAGATATGCAACCAGATTCTAGAGGAGGTGCACGAGAACCTATTTTGAATTAATTAGATCCCGAACAAGGAAAGAATATGCATGTTGATGGAAGATACGCTTGGCAAGGAAACAAGCAGCGTCACCTTGGCAGAATCCACCATTGAACACGCTTTCACGGCAGCAAGGACGCGATTGGCGATGTCGCTCCTTTCAAGCGGGGCTTCCCTTAGGTCTGAATCCACTCGCTCTGGCCTCAAACATCTTTGCTTTCGTCTTCTCACCCTTAACGTTTCACTTTCGCAGTGAACCTTCCCCTGTACGTGTTTGAGGAATGATGATTGCAACGACCTAAGAAATGGCCTCCCAGGTTGCATGATTTCTGATACTAGAGTCTCTGCTGCAAGCCAGAAACATGTTCGTTAGAAGACGTACTGTTCAAAACGAAACCCCGGCGCGACAATTGAAATCAGACGTAGTAAAGTTTGTTCCTAAATCTCAATGTCGGTCCGCTGTTCAACGATTCGTTACCGAACATTCGTCTGCAACATAAACAAATCGCAAATTCCGAATGCCAACAACAAGGGTCGATCTCACCGACATTCCCTAGCCAGTATGCAATAGGATCAGCAACAGTTACCAAGCAATGCTCTCCTCCGTACGGGTCTGCTATCAAGCGAGCAAGTACAAACACGCGAAGAACTGAAGAGCGCGAGAGCTGGCAACAGGGACCTACAAGAATTTGAACTCAATAATTTCTATGTATCTGACATACAAATTGTTCTACAGTTCACGACGAGGACAAACCGGGACTAGGTACGCCGGCTCTGCACAGTGCGCAAAGAAAGGAGGCATTCGTCATGAAAAACTTGCAATATGAATTTCTTATCTATTCTTTTCTATTTTTTTATGAAATTTATTTCCAGCCAAAACGAAATTCTAAAGATCGTGATCGGCAGGCAAGGTCAAGATTGCTCTAATAAAGAAGCAGCAATCAAAGATTAAAAAAAATTTAAGCGCCAAGTACTGACTGACGATTGCGGATACCTAGGTCCAGCTTCTCTTCTCTTCCTCGTTAGACGGCTTGCCGCTCTGATCCTGACCGCCGATGTACTCCATACTGCGCACCTTTATTTACAACAGAATTTGGCAAATTCCGGGATAACGGCCCTGGATTACCGGTTTGGCATGAATGGCAGCGATTGCGATTGCGATGTCATCACGAAAGGGTTTGAATAAGCGATTTCTGTCAACATTGAACGTTAACGAACTGAGCAGATGAAGGTTATTAAAAGGATTGTGCGGAAAGCGCGATTCGGAAAAAGAGGAGAAACAAAGGAAGGCGTGCTTCGCACTTGGAGAAATCCGATCGCATGGCGACGCGTCGGGGATCGTGTTATAAATTGGAACAGACAGTGCGAGGCGGAACTTGAATGAGGAAAGGCTATTTTCTTCGTTGCTGCAGATCAGGTTTGAAATGTGGAAACGTCGTTCTTCAGTACTAATTAAGCATAATCGGACCCACAGTAAATGGCTTGTCAGACTATTTGCCCTAACTATAAAAGAGCACCCTGGGCAATGGATCCCCAGTTGGTAAAAAAAAAAAAACAGAGCTTCATGGAGAAGACATCTAAGAGTTGAGTTTTTTTTTAAATTATTTTTTGGGTGCAAATGGAAGGATATACTCATTCCAAAAAGGTGAATGCAACTTATTAGTGCATCTCCACCGGGGCACATCATACTACCCTAGTTGATGGTTTGGCATGCCTAAAAGCTTGGAGTCATTCCACCAATGCCATTCTTTTCTTGTTTTTCAACACATGCCACTCGAAAAATCTATTGCGGTACTTCAACTTGTAGTGTTTTGCAAGATTGACTAGTGACAAGTTATTAACTTGATTTGGATGTTGTGACCAAGTTCCAACTCCATAACATTGTTAACTAGTCAAATGACTTTCTTTTTGGAAGAGGTATAATCCCTCTTCAGATGCTTGAGAGGGATTTAGTTATAATGTAAAGAAAACAATTGGTTAACTCAACATCACTTTTGGCAAGTTGTGTAAGTGTATGCGGGAATGTGAGTGGCTACAAAGCTATGGCTGAATAGTTATTTCATAATTTTCAACATTAGGGGGCTCCAACTTCAAGGGGGAAATGCAAAAGGGACCCCCTTGTGTTGGTTAACAATGTTATGTCTCCTAATATGCTAGGTCAATAATTAATTTGGCACCTCATGAAGCTTGTGCTTTGAGCCTCAAGAGTTTTTAATAGCTTTAGCTATTTCTAGGGGGTGCCAAGGGCAGAATGGTAATGTTGCAACTCCTTCCTTTCACTTGAAACACGCGATGTTTCATTTAGTGCATCCCTATTTATGGCAGATTCTTGAAGATGCTTTCAATCCAAGTAGTGTTTTACCTCAAAGGCCAAGGAGACTTCAAATAGATCAAAGACATCTAAGTTGCTCTTGAGGTCCCAAAGGCCCTCTTGTCATGTTCTGTTGTTTATACAGAACCAAGCAAATAATCATACTTCATAAAATTCATACTTTATTCTACAATTGATAGCATCCTACAACATCCTACATTGTTTTAAGACAAACTTATAATAGTGACTTCATAGACAAAGAGGGCAGGGTTTATAGTGCCAGAAGAAAGAGACAATAGAATGCTCTTCATCCATATCAAGAAACATCCACTATGATGAATTCATACACTACGAAGCTGCCAACAAGTGATTGCTTCTACGTTCATAGTGATGTACAAACAAATGTTCCAATACTTCCATTAATAACAAGAACGTACAAAAGCATCACTTAGAACATCGTTGTACTAGCTCTTCTACATGGTGATGTACTTTCTTGACAATGTTGAGTGCATCTTTGAGTTAGTAGCTTTGTGAATATATCAGCAAGTTGTAACTAAGACAGAACATACTAGTGTAACTTTTCCCTTGCTTTGGAATTCTCTAATCATATATAGAACATAACATCAATGTGCTTTGTTTACTCATGAAACTCTAGATTCATGACAATTTGAATCGACGATTGATTGTTCGAGAATAATGGTGTTGGGTTCTTATGGTGGTATCTAAAATCAGCCAGAAGTCTTTGTGTCCATACTACTTCCTTACTGATAAGGGATGCAACCACGTATTTAAACTTAGTTGTCAACCTTGTAGTGCAAAATTGCTTCCTGCTTAGCTAGACAATTGGCCCATTGTTGATGATCAATATGCTGCTACTACGACTTTTTTGATCATTGAGATCACCAACATAATCAACATCAATATAAGCTATAAGATTTTGATTTGGTTTGTTGTCAGAAGAATAGCACAATCCAAAATCATTGGTTCCTTTGAGATACTTCAAAATCCTTTTGATAGCAAGCAATGAATTTCCCAATAATTGCTACCATATTCAACAATAGTTGAAACAACATACACAATATCAAGTCTTGAGTGTATTGCCAAGTATAATAATGATCCAACAATTTCTTGGTAAGGAAAAACAAGATTAATTTCACTGTCATCTTTCCTTGGATGGTACAAGTGTACGTGTGGATCACTTGGTGTTGAAATTGTGGATGCATCTTGAAACCGATACTTGTATGAAATTGTTTCTGTATACCGTTGTTGATCGATGTACAACAATCTATAGAACCTATCACGAGTGATATGAATTCCTACGTATACATCTACCTCTCCCACTATGATTTCAAAAGTTGATTTGAGATATGATATTACTTTGTTGAGAAGTTGTTTGTCTTTGCACATAGCAAATTCATCATCTACCCATAGAACAAGAATTAGTCTAGATAATGACGTTGAGAAGAATAAAAAAGGATCAAAGAGGCTTTGGATGAGATTATAAAGCTTTAAAAAATCTGAGAAGGTTTTTCTCCATCCTTAAGCAGATTGCTTTAAACCATAGAGCCCTTTTCAGATTCTGCAAACTTTGCCATGGTAGCCTGGAAACCTGCGATAAATTTTTTCTTTGAAACCGTGGGACAAATTCATGTATATTTCTTCTACCAATGTTGCATTTAGATAGGTTGTTTTTATGTTGAACTGAACTAGGTTGAATTCTTCAGCTCTTGCAATCGCCAACATTAGACGTATAATCTTTGTCCTTACTATTGGAGCAAACGTTTCTTCATTATCCATATCACGAGTTTAAGTAAAGCCTTTTGCCACTAAACGTGCTTTAAAACTTTCAATAGTTCCATTTGCTTTTACTTTTAGTTTGAATACCCACTTATTCTAGACGGTAGATCGTTCCTTTGGTAAGAATTCCATTGTTTAGATTTCATTATTTAGTTCTTAACAAATCAATTTCTTCCATCATCGCTTTCTGCCATTTGTCCTTGTACTCGCTTTTGATGGCTTGGTTATATGTTTTTGGTTCCTTTGGAAGAACTAAAACTCTTTTAGCATTGATTTCATGGATAGTAGCAACTCAAAATGTAGATAGTAACGATCTATTGTTGTTTTGAGCATATAATTTGACTATCAACCTTGTTCATAGGTTGGGATTAAATTCATCATCCAAAGATGTTGACCACACTGGATTGTAGCTCCCACTAGTTTGTGAACTTCCACTACTCTGAGTACTTCTATCCATCTATAAATTGCCCTTATTCTTTCCAAAACTCCCACTGCTATTGATATTTCGATCGATTTGAACATTGCTCTCTTCTCAAATACTCCCACACTGCTATTAGTATTTCCATCAATTGGAATATTGCTTCCATTACCATTGACACTTCCTATGCTCCCATTGTTTGCACTTATAGGTGTTTCTTGCATGACAATTTGTATCCCATTTGGATGATTTATACATTGAGGTGATAGAATGGGGTCAATAAGCTCAAGAGGTGATGTGATAATTGATCCACCTCTATTGGAAATGGTTACCACAACTTCTATGGTTGTTGTGTGACTACTAATAAGTACATTGAATTGAGTACAATTGTGTAGCGTAGGAATAGGCTTGGATCAAAAACCCAAGGAATTCCCTAAGGGTGGTTCTTTCGTTTGGGAACGGCCAAATAGTCTATCGTATTGTTTCTAAGGTCACTTTTATTGTAGGAATTCATTCAATTTAGCGTTTCAAGAATTAAATATTAATTAAATTAAATGTAAATGTAAATGTGAAGGTACAAGGGATACATTTAGCCAATTCTAGTATTCTGTCCAAAATCCAATGAATGCAGACTCCATGATATGCTGTGCAGTCTTATACTAGTGTGCTAATGTCAAATAGTTAGGATTGGTCAAATAGTCTCATGCCCTGTAATGCATTCTATCAACCTAATCAAATAGCCACATATAATATATAGATATGCCATCTTCTTTAATTACTCTTCAATTAAATGATTTGCAGTTGGTCAAATGGTCCAGTAGGCTAATTAGCTACCGCTAATTACTACTATGCATGATGCAAAATCACAAGTCTATAATTGTCAATTGGTCAATTGGTCCCAATATGCAAAAGCATGCAAAAGTGATGTAACTTATCTGCAATTCACTCCAGACAAATAGACTTATCTCTTACTTTCTCCTGTTCCAACTCCATTCGCTTGGGCAAGTCAATTTGTCATGCTAAATAACTTATATCTTTGTATCATAACTAATGAAACTTGCTATTAATTCTGTAGCTTTTTTGTTTCTACAAATTGCTACTACTTGTCATCAGTAAGGTCAATTTATCAAGCACAAGGCTCCTATCAACCTATCAGTCAATTGGTCCATCTTATATTGAATTACAATTGCTATATTTGACTGGACCTTCTTCTATCACTTAGCTTAACTAATTGACATCTCAACCACCAACCACTAAAGGAATCAATTCTGTCGATTTGTCTTGATCTCCAGGCTTGGTTGGTCTTCTCATCTGATTGTCAATTTTTCCATTTTTCACAACATACCAACGTTAAACAATTCACCATGACTCATTCAAATTCCTTTCCATTGCTCCAATTTGTAACCGCTTGACTATTGGACTTGATATTTGGAAAACTACGACCAATCACTGGCTACTTTCTCACAAAATTCACTGTCTAGTTGACCTCACCAAATCAGCCCATACATGGCTGATAACTCAGGCTCCATCCGCCTTGATATAATTGTCAATTTAACACACATCTGAACCACTCACTGATTGCTCATTTCAATTCTTTAACTTCAAAGGCTATTTGTCTTCCACAGCTTCCTTAACTTGTTCATTTGGCATCATTCAAAATCAAATATCCTCAGCCTTACCTAGGCTCACAACCTGCTTTGTCTAATTGACATAAAAATTGCCTTAAAATGCTACCAATCATTGGTAAGCATGTTTACTTTCCCTCACAGACAAGTAGTCATTGAAATATCACTCATTCATATTGCCAATCACTGGCTAAAGATAATTGTCTAATTGACACATACAAAAATTAAGCTCTCAAAATTAACCATTGCATCCTTCTTCACATTGACCAATTGTCATTCAAAATTAAGCAGCTATCTCCGCTGCTCGACCAATTGACTACCCGTCAATGAAACAATAACCAATCACTGGTTATATTTAAAAATATGTTGTGCTCTCATTTCCACTTAGCCAAGCTCTCGCAGCAAGACTAGTAGACTGATAATTTAAAGAACAACGCCACTCCCTGGCCATTTGTCCTGCTCTCTCTCACATAGACAGCCAATCACTGGCTTAAAAGACTACTGGTCATGTTCAAAAATAATACATTACATTCTCTCAAGACCTGTCCACTTGACTTGCTCACAAAGATACAGATTTGAATGCTCAATCAGACAATTTGACTCACAAATAAATTCACTGCTCTTCACCCTCAATTGACAACTTGACAAAATTATAACTTCACCAACAACCTGCTTCCACAGCATGACTATTGGACTTACTCTCCAATGCACCATTACACAAACAGATAAAAGACGATTTGACAAGCTCACTGTTCCTCGGCAATTGGACAAAATCAAAGAGAAAAGAAACAAAGGAGACAAAGCCAATCACTAGCAACTGCTCCAACAAAAGAAACAACAAAATGCTGAAGCCAATCACTAGCTAATCAACAATTTGACATACAAAAATTAATTAGACGAATAGACGTTTTATTGAAGGAGTGCAAAGGTACAAAATAACAAGGCGGCAATCACTGCATATGCTTGAGAGAGAGAAAAATGCTAGGTCTATTAGTCTTTATACTTCTTGGCCCGTAACTAACCTGCGGTTGCCAATGTCTATTTGTCTAATTGCTTTGCTTCTCGTATAACCTAACTACATATCCGGCTGTCTAATGGTTTCTTTCTACACTATCATGTCTATTTGACTTAGTTCTTATCCAAAATAGCTTTTAAAGCTAAATTGTTGGACCATTAGTCTTTTACTTTTAAAAATAACAAAAAGAAAAAGAAAATTGTGTCTACAAATTGTCCACATCAAAAATGACGTCATGGTTGACTATGTTTTTTCTAATTTTGTGGCATCATGATTGATAAGCCTTTGCAGTAGTACAGTAGCCCATGAACATGACTTTTCTAGCTTTGCTATCCAATTTTTGACATTGTTGCTTGGGAATGTGACTATAGTATAGGCTTCCAAATTCTTTGTAGTGACTTATATCCGATTTTTTTCCATACCACAATTGAAACGATGTAGACCCTAGGATAGTTGTATTGGAGACTCAATTAAGAATGTATACAACTATATTAACAACCTCGGTGCTAAATTCAAGAAGCATATTGCAATGATGTAACATGGATCATGCACTCTCAACTATTGTTCTATTGTCTCATCCTGCTACTTTATTTTGTTCTAGAGAGTAAGGTGTTGTTAGGTTGTGTTGAATGCCTTTGCTAGACACAAAATGTTGAAAATCTTTTGACAGATACTCGCTCCCATTGTTTGTTCTAAATTTTGATATTTTAACTCTTGTTTGGTTCCTTACTAATTGATATAAATTCTTGAATGATGCCAAAATATCTTGTTGATTCTTCAAGAAGAATACAAACCACAAACTACTATGATCATCCTTAAATGTAATGAAGTAATGATGTCCTCCATGTGATGGTACTTAAAACGGTCCCAAAATATTGTAATAAAAAAATTGACCAAGATTACACACTTGTTTCCTTTCCGTGTTGATTGGAAATGTAGTCCTATGAATTTTTCCGTGAGAATACCCCTTACAAAGAGATTTGAAGTTTCCTTTCTTCATCAATGGTAAGCCAATTGCTATACCATCTCAAGCCATCTACTTTAAAGTGTGGATGTTCACATGACCTAACTCGTAATGCCATCTTTGAAGATCTCTCTTAGATCAAGACTGAACTGCTTGAGTTTTGAAATTAGACTTGGCCACACTAATGGAACTCTTATTAATGACAATTTGGATATCCATGCACCATAAACCTCCATATTTGTGTGCCGTCATAAGTAACCTCCCTTTTTCATCATCAGAGATCATTTTACAAATGTCTCGTACATAGAGAAATGCAACTCTTTGTTCTATCAAATGACTAGTTGAAATTAAATTGCAACAAAGTTTAGGAACGTACAGGACATTCTTAAGCTTGAGTGGAGTAATGGTATCATTTACTTTGGCTTGAACAATGATGTCACCTACACCTGTAATATAAAGTTTATGATCATTTGCTATTGAGACACTCTAAGTTAAATTATCTACAGACTGAAAACTTTGGAACCATTGTCTATTACCCATCATGTGCTTTGTTGCTCTTGAGTTGGCAAACCATTCATCAATGAAATCTTGTTGTCCTAATGAAATACAAAAAGCTTTGCTTAATTGTGAAGATGAGTTAGACGAAATTTCATGGATAGTGCTCACACTTATGTTAGCCTGGCTTTGCTTCCCTTTTTGTTTTCTTTTGTGCCAATGATTGTGAGATCGCTTTGGTGACATCGATTCTCTTGAACTCTAACTCTCCACGCACTCTTTGCCAAAGTATCTTCTTTGTCTACACTTGTAGCATTTGGAATGTTTTTTTAGCCTAGCTAAACGATTTGCTCTCTCTTTCTTCTGCTCAATTGTGATGGAAGTTTTAGATAAGCCGCTTCTCGTAAAGAACGTTGCATCTGCTTGAGCATCTGATAAATATTTTCTATCTTTCTTCTTGTTTTGAAATTTAACGAACCGCATCTAGAGATTTGTTAGTTTTTGTTGTGATATAGGGGCACTGTTCCATTCGAGCATGAGGGGATCATACAATGGGGGAAGACCACACCTAATCTTAGCAATCAATGACTTTTTTGAAATTGTTTCTCCAAGATTGTTAAGCTGCTTGTACAACTTTTGTAATATACTAATATACACTACATTGGAATCTCCTTCACCTAATTTACAAGAAAAACATTTCTCATGTAAAGCTATGGTACATTCATCTAAGTTCTTGCATGGTACACTTGCAATTGTGTCCACATCTCAAACAATGTTTGATAGTTTATAACCTCTCGCTTATGATAAGAATCGATGGATCCAAGAATAGCGACAATAGCATGTTTATCCTGTTTATCCCACTATGATTTCTCTGAATCACTCATAGTGTTGAGTTTCTTATTTGTTCCATTTACAAACAAGTAGAAATCATGAGAAATGAAAATGAACTGCATATGCATCTTCGATAACTCAAAATTGGTACCATTGTACTATTCAATTGTATCGACTTCTTTAATTTTTGACGATGTAGTATCCTCTGCCATTTTAAACACTCTTTAACAAACTCGTATTCCTCTCAGACTTATCATTAGCTTCCTCAAAATATTGTATTCTCTCTATACCTTACTTCATGGACTAACTTTAACCTCTCAGCCTCTCTAGTAATACAAGACAATTTTCCTTGCAAAACATTCAAAGCAACTAATTCCAAATCACAGCATAGCTAACATTGCACTAGGCCCATAACCTATTGTTTACACGGAACCAGGCAAGTAATCCTCCTTTGTAAAATTCATACTTTATTCCACAATTGGTAGCATCGTACAACATCCTACATTGTTTTAAAACAGACTTACAACAATGACTTTAGAGATAAGAAGGGTGGGAAGTCATAGCACCAGACGAGAGAGACAATAGGATGCTCTTCATCCACATCAAGAAACATCCACTACGATGGATTCATACACTACGAAGTTGCCAGAAAGTAATTGCTTCTATGTTCATAGTGATGTACAAACAAACGTTTGAATATCAGTGGACAATATAGTACTACAAGACAAGAAGAGTTCCGTTGATTGTCTTGCTAGATGGGATGAGCGTAAAAGCAGGATTTTATGTTTCACCAAAATTAGTAGACAACACCATTGGTCGAGATTGGTTAATCTTGAAGGAATCAATACTAGTAGAATTCTTCACTATATCCCTTTCCATCTACTAAGTTCTCATGGTAGTGCAATTAGTCACTTAGACCTTGTAGCTTCCTCTATGAACTTTGCTCATTAATAGAACATGGCAAGAGGCCCTAAGAGTGTCTCCACCCTAACATTGCTAAATTGACTAGCCAAAATATTATTTCTATGTTTGGCAAGGCTTCAAACTAAATGTCTTCCACCATTATGCACCAAATGTGTTTTATATATAGTGAATTAGCCAATCACAAGTAGAATGGAGAAAAAAGTCAATTAAATTTAGTTTAGGGTGTCTATCTTTGGCATGGTAAAATGGGATGTTTGGAGAAAATTTGAAGGGATCTATAGCACTTTTCATCTAATTTGTGTGTGTTTTCAACACTAGCCATGTTGGGGTGGAGATGCTCTAAACATATTATTAGTAATGGCACTATCAAGGTGGACCTAGACCTCTCATAGAAACTTGTGACTCAATTCAATCTACAAATACCTTGTCAATTTTGAAGTCACACCATTCAAAGCTCCAGGTATACATGGCATTTTCATCCTTTGTATTGTGCCTTCAAGCTACCCAATAGAAGGCGGTCAAAGCAATGGTGGAAAAACTTTGAAGAACAGATCTTCAAATTCTTTTTAATATACACAATGGACAACCAAATTAGGATAATCCAAGGTCTTTTTTAGTAACTTTAGAATGCTTTAGGTAGTATTTGCATTGAATGCTTCCACTCATTACATGCCTCCAAATAATTTAAGGCTACATATAGACTTAATATAGAACCTTTGCATTGGCCAAGTACAACATTAGCATTGATAATGTGAAACACACTTTTTTCCACTCTCTTCCTAATTCTATTAATGTACTTATATCCTACAATGTTCTTAAATGTCGACTATATTCAATCCACTTGATTCTCTTTTCTATTATTCTTTGTCTTGGAGTCTTATTCGTGGAACATTGATTTTGTAGTCATTGTTGTGTTTGGCTTGAATGTCTTGAGAGTTGGATTTGCTTGAATTGCTTGAGTCTTGAAATGTCGATCTTGTGCATTTGATAGTTGTAATAATCGTCCTAATACAATAAAAAATTTGCTTTATATAGTTTCCCGCGGTCATAGGGAAACTAATCCTATGGCTATAGGTCTAGGTACATTCTAATTAAAATCCCCTAACCGCTGTAACAACTTTCTCCTAACCTAATTCCTTTTTAAAACTAGCCTAGTAACTCTATGTACTAAGTAAGTTGCGTTGCCTTTGGTCTTCTTTGTCTGTACTAAAGTGGTCTTTTGCATAATTAATAACTTGTGTAGTAAGATAACTTTATTCATTATTAATTCTTTAATCTTGTATTCTGAAGTATATTCTTTAGTTTTGTGTATGATTTCATTCAGGTCTTTATGTTCCACAAGGTTAAATTAATTCCTGAAATGATTAAAAAAACACTGTGGACCATATTATTTCTCATATCCAAAAATTAATAGTCTTCGTATAATAATCTTTTGGTTTATACAAGTGTTTTTGTTTCCTAAAGACTACTATATTCTACCTATAAATAGGTGTATACTGTCATTTCTAAAAGTCCAATAATTCTTTGTAGGAGTTTGAAATAGGCTGATTAGTAAATTCTATTTTCTATATTTTGTCACTTTCCAAGGCATCATTTGAGGTTAACATAATGCTTAAAGTAATTACACCTAATTGCATTTGAATAAACAATTGAACATCATTGGTCTTTAGTTATAATCAAATTGCCTAATTTTTATTATGTCTAATTTGAAGTCAAAAGACTTCCAAATTTTCTTATTTTGCATGTTTGAGACATTGCATGAATAGACTATGAAATTTTTAAAGTACTGAAATAGATGTATGCAAATTAAAGCAACCCTGGACTTTCATGAATAGAAGCAATATGATTTTGAATAGAATATGTAGGGGTTCATTTTAGAAAAGGGCTCACAAGTAGGTATAGTTTCTTTATTTCTTTATTGTGATGAGAAGTAATCATTACTTTTGACATTTCTAAAGTTGTTTCCAATGAAGCTTTGAAAAATGTAACTAAAATGATGCATAGACTATTACTATAGCCATAAGACTGTTTTATGACAAATCTTGAATAGACATGACTTCTCAAATATATATCCATAGTTAAATAAAATTTCTTACAATACATAATCTGATGCTATAAGTACGAAAGCAAGTAAAAAATTTTGTAACCAAAATCTTAATTTCTTTGTTTCTTTATGCAAAAAAACTACAAGATTTTTTGTAACCTCACTATTTTAGGCCATAGTTGTTTTGCTAGATAAGTCAATATGACAACTATGATCTTAAAACATTTTAGAATATTAAGGGTATTTAGAGAGAATGGTCTAGTGCACTAGACCAATAATTAGCACAATACTCAAAGTTAAAGGCCCAATACAATGCCCACTAGTAGAGCGGATGTGAAGTATCAACACCAACAAATAAAGGTCAACGACACTATCATATTTTAGAGGGTGTCCAAACTAACACCATTCTCCCAAAATGACAATTTGTTGGCTTTGATTACTTGGGTCTATTTTATGTAGTCTCTTGTTAGTTATTGTAGCTATTTATTTTTGGTAATCCTTACTATAAGCCCTCAAGTGTTAGCACTTACTACCTACAATATTACCATGGCTCCAAATTATAGATTCCATTGGCTTTAATAACAAAGTTTTTCATTGAATGAAAAACTCCTTATATGCTTACATTACTTGTGCTTGATATGCACATAGTTGATACAAATTATTGAAATCTAAGGCATTGTACTTCCTACATTTGTCATCACATTTTCTTTTATTATGAGTAGGTGGTGTTCTATTCTTGAAGATTTCAACTCTCTTTTATTTCTATAAGTTTCTTTGGATCAACTAATCTAATTAGGTGAACTTGTAAAACATATTGCACAGATACTCCATGTCCATAGCCTTATTCATAGGTCAGTATTTAATTAGCATGCATATATATCTTACACAACTAAGACAAGTACATTTATGCTCTTGTCATGTGGATTGAGTTCTAATTCTCTACATGTCTAGATTGAATCACTTGTTGAAAAGTCTCATATTGACAATCAACTATTGTCGTTGCAATTAGCCAACTACTAAGTTGATGTAAGTGAGATTTAAAAATTGAAACCAACATTGCAAACAATCTAAAAGCTAAACCCAAAGTCCAAGGATAAAATAAGAGCAACTCTACTAATTCAATTGTAGAATCAAATCCAAAATCTTTGTAAGGACTAACCTCTAAATCAAATGAAAAAGAATTTCATTAATTATGTTGCAACAATTCATGAGTGAGATTAACAATAATTCTAAAAATTTGAGAGGTTGGTTAGTTGACTTGGTTTCCAAAACATCTAGTAGAACCTTGGATCAATTGCAAGTCACTCAGGTACTCTTAATATTTGGTAGTGCCTTGAGTGGTGCTATAGATGGTGTCCAAAAGTCACCCTTCAACTTGTGATCTACTATAGTACAAAATTAATTCAAATAAGACAACTTTAGGCCTATTGGCAATCAAACTCCTATCTTTATATGCAATAGACATATTATACTAAAACTACTCAAAATTATGCAAAAAAATATATTTGAATAAGTTATTCATAAAGTTGTGTGACTCCTACTCCAAACATTCACCCCACATCTTGTTGGAGGAGGTTTAAACAACTTTCATATATAGTTTGTCAATAATTGCTATACATTTTGTTGAAAGTTTATAGCAAGATTCAATAAACCATATGCTTTAATAATGATGTATTGCTACACTAGAATGAACCATACAATTTTGTGAAAATGTATGAAAATTTCACAAGAATAAAAGTTTTTAAAATTTAGTGTATATATATAATCCCATATGACCTCTACTTAGAGTACCTTAGCACTTACTACTTAAAATATTTAAAACTATGCAAGAAGCTCCTTGAGATATCATGTACCTAGTTTAGAAGAGTCACTTGAAGGTTTCAAGTAGTCAAGGATATAAACCTTGATGTTTTATATGTTGAACTTCCAACATGTATATTTCTTCATTTTAGAGATACTTTAGAAAAATAAAAATAAAAATATATCTTCTCTACAAAGGTAACAATAGAACTATATAAAATCAATGTACCTCCTAAGTTTGATGCATTCAATCAAAACAAATTCACTAACATCATATGCCCTTGTGTATTTTACAAATCATAATTACTTCCTCTTACAACTAATAGCAATTGTTTTCATGCAAATAGAACAAACTGAAACCCTTAAGAAAAATCTCCAATTATTTTCCAAAAGATGCAATCATGAACAACAAAAGAAAGTAGTGGAACATGCCATAGAATAGGCCCAAAATACTAACATACCATGTCAACTTCAATGTAAGCTTTCACTTTGATCTTTGTACTACAAATTTCAAATAACTACAAGCATAATTTTGCCTTACAACCATACCAAGTGAAAATGAGTTCAAAAATCATTTTGAAAGGCTTGAGTGAATAATGAACTAGACTACCAATTTTTACCAATATTGTACTTCATCCTTTAAAACAAAAAATAGAAATAGCTATCAAGAATGACTCTAATGCCAATATAAAACTTTGGTTTTGAGGTTGCATGCTCTAATAATAAATTTTGAATTGATTTAAATATCTTATTGGTTATTTGGAGAATTTTTTAGTGAAATGAATGAGATTGGACTATTGTCCAAACTATATTCATAATCCAACAATAGTTGATGTTGCACTATGCAACCATCATAGATTATATTTGGAACAAAAAGAAAGATTGAAGATCCAAAAAATGTTATGGTCTTAAGGGCTAGTCTCTAATTGCTATGCTTTTACTAGTGAGATGCTAATGATGTGTCTTTGACTCTTTCTTATGCAACATACATTTGTCTTTTCACTTCCTTATATAGTGCACATTTCTAATGAAGTTATCAAGAAAACATCTAATGCAATTATTTTGGTCATTGAACTATCTTTGGTTCCAAATCATCTTTGTTTTTAGAGTTGTTACATTGTACTTACCAACTACATATGCCTTAGGAACCACATGCCTTAAAAGGAACTTGCATACATAATAAAGTGTTATATCATAAACCACATTGCATATGAAATTTCTCAAAATATTCTTTCTGAATTTTTTTTTTGGATAAGATATTATGGCACAATGAATTAGCACTAAGAGAAATGTTCTTTTTTAATGCAATGTCAAAATTAGAAGGAGACTAGGTATACACAACTCAAAATAAAGAAGACAATGGCAAATGGATGAAAATGATGGTACGAAGAAAAGGTGAAATGGCCTTGACTGTGGCAACTAAAGAAGTAGCAATGTGTAGCAAAAAGAGTAAGTGTAGGCAATATGGCAACATTTATCCCTAAATTTCCAATGGTAAATTTTGTTAGTGAAAAAATCAAGTGAAAATTATGCAAAATTTTGCCAATAAAATATGCATTGGCTCCACTCCAAAGAAGAAGATTTGTTGTATTGATAAAAGCTTCATATAAAAAATTTTGCATGGGAATTATTCAAAACCTAAGTTCATGCTATAAGGACATAGTCTGCTCTTCTTCCATAGGTGCTTGTTCTATATACAACACCAACCTTGAAAAGTAACTACACCTAATTGTAACATGTTTATACAAATGAACTATACCAACTCTTGCCTAAAATATAAGGTTTCCATTCATGAGAGCCTAAGGTTGAGTTTGAAATTTCAATTCCTCAAAAATTAATAGTCTAAATTATCTAAAAGCTATCCAAAAAATGCATTCTAAAAAATCTAGTATCTTCTTTTGATGACTAACAAGATCTAAGAATTTTTTTACAATTCAATAATATGAACTATATTCATGACTTCATTTCGATGATTGCAATTGAGAAAACCTTATAATATTCCAATAATTCCACATCACATTACTTTTTGGTAATTGAATGAAGAAACACCTAAGAGTACTACTAGTCCTTTCAATTGTGTATAACTACGATTATTAAGTTGGTCAAATATTTATATCTTCTTATTGGCAAATGAAATGAATTTCCAATGCACTAAAGGATGTGACATTTGGCTATTGCATGTAGAAATTATGAAGGGCCAAATTTTTTTGGATAGATGTTGTATAACTATTCCTTCAACTATAGGCAAATATTGATTTAGAAGATGTAGTGTACACAAAGTGAGCATTTGTTGAATAGGCACTTTCAAACATATTTCAATTTTGGGTGTATCTACCTAACTGCTTGTTTCACATTCACAAAGTGTAATAGTCGTGTTGAACTATTGCATCCTTTGTACCAAGAGGCAGTCAAATCTCCACACGAAACGATGCTTATAGGGCATTATTTGTAGCCTGAGTACTCCAAGTCTCCAAGTCCCTAGAATAGGCCAGCCAAAGTGCCTCAATCCATCCTTGTATTCTAAACTCATCATTAAGATTGTTGCATTTTTATTTTAAAAAATTAAATTTGGCAACTTCTTGTTTTTGCTACAAACTCCTATTGTTCATTTGATAAGCTCTAAGGTCTTCAAACAATCAAGTTGGATCACAAAAACATAGAATAACCTATCAACTCCAAGCTTGGTTGAAAAATTCACCATCCACGTGAAATTGAAGGCAAAACAAGAAAACTTGGTGTGGTTGGTACTTTTGATAATTACACCTAGTGTCATAGTGGAGGTTGTTTTGACTTCTGGGCTCAAAGTGTGGAGTCCCATGAGGTTGTATTGAGTCAAGATAGTGATGCTCTAAGGTAGGCAGACTAGAGATATGTCCCCAATCCAATTGGAACCTATATTGCTATGCTCTATTGCATTGTATTGTACTACATCTTATTGCAGTGAAAACTTTATTTAGATTCTTACTAGAATAAACTCAATATAGATTTTGGAAAGGAAAGTTTTGAGTTTGGTTGAATTTGGTACTTAAAGAAAAGTACCGAATTGTATAAATAGCTTTTTTGGTCACTCTTCCAATGAAGTTGTGCATTCAAATAGGGCAATGCTTGATGAAGAGGGAATTGTAGGAAAAGTGGGTTGATGAGGAAGGTGAAGCCCGATGAAGAGGGCCACTTTTCTGGCAATTCTTGGTGAAAAAAGCATTGTCCAATGTAAATTGATTAGTAGAAAACAAATGACAAATAGTCTACAAAGTTCAATTTGAATGAATAATCCATAAGCCATAATTACATGTGGATACTTGTGTAATTATACTTAAAACCCTAATTATGCCAAGTAACCCCAACACAAAATGAATGTGAAATTATTTGGTGGTGGAATTTGTTCTACACTTTTGCATTTACAACAATGCCCGAAGATGAAATCCTCATATATTCACTACAAATGACAATTATGAACTTTCATAATTTCATTTTGATGAATTTTGATTCAACCTAAGGTAATTGTGCCTATGACAGTCTGAATGCCATTCAGCCCATCACAAGCAAAAAATTTCTAGCAATGCACATTTCAAGAACTGGAATGTACACCACTAGTACAATTTTGCCTGTGATGAGCTGGCTGGCATTTGGATTGTCATAGGCAAAGTTACCTTATCTTAACCCCTAAATGCCCAACCAAATGCTTTTGGGGGGCTTTTAGAAATTTGCTCCAAAATGAACAAAAATTCAACATTTTGAGAAGTTGTTTTAATTTTGAGGATTGTAACCATACAAATTCAAACTAGATATATTAGAGATCACATAAGAAAAGAAAACATAACAAAATCACTTACCAATTGAAAGATTATATTGTTTGATCATGAAGGTGTTAAAACTATGAAAATGATTTGAAATCTTTCAATCCTCTTTACACTTGTTAAATCTATAAAATTGATCACCAAAAAAAATATTAAGTTAATGGACATAACATGCATAACCCTGATCAATTTATGGTTTATCAAAATCTCTTCTACAATTTTTAAAATGAATTTTTAATGTGATCTTTTCTCTAAGATCTAGTGTATTTGAGGCTCATTTCCAACAGCTCTCAACACTACAGCTACAGGCAGTGAAGATTGCAATGGACACCCTTGCATAAAATATTGAAAAGAAAAATCATAATCAATCATTTTCAAAATATCAGATTTTTGGTGCAGAAACTAGACTTCAATTAAAAAAACTCAAAATTATAAACTACTAAATAGCTACTTGGTTACGAATTATTAAACTTCAAAGTATTCTCGACACCAGAATCTGGTGCCTCGGGCATAAATCAAACATGAAAACTTCAGTTTCTACTCCGATTCAAAAATTCTACAAAATTAAGTTCATCTCTATTGATACTAATAATAGTATCCATCAGATTGAGTTTCACTAAACATTAGAAAAATACAAAGTTCTATTTCATTTTCGATCACTCAGATATTGCCAAAAATGAAGGCTCGTCACTCATATTCCCGACCACTTCGTAGGGAACAGAAAATGGACGTTCAAGTGAACCACTCATTCAATTAAAATCAAGTCGACTAAAGCTCATCAGCAAGAACCCAGAAGCATGCAACCACGCAAAGAAGCTCCGCAGACTTCATCCTCCGGAGCACGGGCGACAATAAGGACACTGGTCAGTCCACACACCAAAGGTGCTACCATACCCCAACATCTGTCCTTGGAGCAAAGATGCTTGATTTAAATTCATCAGAAATCGCTCTGCATGTACATACGCTGCTAAATCTAAGCCTCGGGAATCTCTACCTCACCCTCGTCGATCTCCGCCTGCAAGTCCTTCGGATCCTTACCATCCACGGTGCAACCCACAGAAACGCAAGTACCCAAAATCTCCTTCACGGTGCCAGACATCTCCTTCGCCATCGAACGAGGCGACATGATCTTCGCGATCTCGATCACGTCGTCCAGAGAGATGTTGCCGTTGTGCTTGATGTTCTTCACCTTCTTCCGGTCGCGCTCAGGCTCCTTCAGGGCCTTGATCACCAGCGCTGCGGCGCTCGGCACCACGGACACTTTCGCCTGAACCACATCCAACAATATGTCAACGTTTCACGCTCGAATGTCGAGAGCCTTCAACCCACGCTTCAAAGAAAGAACGGCTCAAGGTGCATGGAGATCTCAAACCATTCTCCCTCATCTAACCAGCCCTTCATCACTGACATACCTGTCGGTTCTGCACAGTGAGCTTCACGGTCACTCGCAGACCCTTCCAGTCCCGCGCCGTCTCCTTGGCGATGTCCTCACCCACCTTCTTCGGGGACAGACCTAGTGGACCGATCTTGGGTGCCAGGGACGAGGCGGCACCGACCTCTCCTCCTGCGTCACGCGAATTCAAGACATCGTCAGGCACAAATAAACAGAGTCGAAGCCTACCAAGCTCTGGAAGACGGAAGGAACAAGTTCCTGTGCACTCGATTCAAGGGTAAAGGTCGGATCGACAGATATATTCTGTACACAGAATGTGCGGATGCTCAGGGAATACAAACTGTAATAAATGCTCTTCCAGGAAACCCCAGAGGGATGCTGTCGCGCACATTAGGTTCTCATCTTTGCGTCCACGCCACACGTCAAAATTGAAGAAGGAAGGAAAGACACAGGAGACGCACCCCACATTTGACACTCCGTCACACATAACATGAACGCTCAGGGAATACAAACTGTAAGTCATGCTCTCCCAGAGCCCCGAGGGCTGCTGTCACGCACATACCATTTCATCTTTGCGTCCAGATATCACAAGAAACCCAGAAAACGACAAGATAGGACTTATGTTCTGCGCGTTTGCCACTTCATGCGTTACCCACGACCAGGATAAGGTTCACCAGGCTCTCTGTTGGGGCACCGTACAGGAATATAGCAAGACAAGAATTTCATGCAACTCACGTGGACAGAGAGCACCAAGACAAAAATAAACCCGCTCCACATCACAAAACTTACTACCCATCTCGATTGAAGTGGGACTATTTATCATGCTTCCTTCCAAATGCAGTCAAGTACAACAAGCTCTCAACCCGATTCAAGACTTGACACAACTTCGCCCCAAACATTAGGTTTAATTCGATATAGAAGTCCAACATTCATGCTCTAGACCTAGCACTTCAGGTCGAAAACGAGACCTTCGCCAGACCTCCCTCCAGGAACATGAGAAACCGAAATCAGTGCATCAGATTTAAAAAGCTCTTTAGAAAATCCTCACGGACAATAGGCGTTGGATCTAGGTTTCACATCACCTGCACTGAATCAGTCTAGCTCCCGTACCTATTTCTACAAAGAAAAAACAAAGCACTAAACTGAGGCATTACGAACACGACCATCATATTCAAAAAACAAATGGCAAACTGCCAATTGCTGCCAAAAAATCACAGCTAGCGAGGAGAAGACGAACAACAAAAGGGTCCGAAATATAAAAAACATCAAGTATCAAATTCTACGGAATGCGCGATACTCCTACCAATATCTCATGAATGGTGTGCCACCCGCCAACAGAATTTCGGAAACACTCGTAACATGACCACCAAACCCTAATTTGGCACCCCAAGGATTCGTCCCAGAATACAGAAGGAAAACGAGAAATGCAGAAGCGAATGAGAGACGCAGAGTTACCTGTGACGCGCACATAGACCTCGACAATCTGCGACGGGTCCAATTTGGGAGGCATGGTGGCTAAAGGAGACCTCGAGGAGGGCGACGACGCGCAGCGAACTGGTTCGCAGGCAGCGCGAGTGGAGGAGAGTTTGCTTAATGCTTTCTGTCCTCCTTTAGGGCTTAGGGTTTCCCAGTCGATACCCGGAGAGAAACCCGGAGGTACGACTTTGCAGGGTACAACGTGGCCCTCCCTCAACCTAAACAGGGTGCTACAAATCCCCACCAAATTCTCTCATTGGCCCACACTATTTTCTCGGCATTTCACACTAATTTATTTAATAAAAAAAATTTATGAATAAAATATTTTGAATTTTTATTATGTATCTATGCCAAAGATTTTGGAAATTTGATTTTTCATCATGTATCTCTATATTAGATTAGGCAACTTAATTAGAAGGATATCCTAATGAGATTCTTTAGTGCATCAAAACATTTGGGGACCACAACACATGATAGATCTACACTAAGAGCATCCCACCAACCAACTTCCCAATCCAGATTTGGATGATTTTCATCCAGATAGGGAAGAAACCCCACCCCCCACTCCACCGGCATGCTATATCCTCACATTTTTGGGGAGGGGGGGTCCAATCCTTTATACTAGATATTGGATAGGAAAGTCATATATAGTAACTTCTATTCTATTCTTAGCAATAAAGTATTTATATTTCACCCAAAAGATGATTTAGACTTCACCAACAACAAATAACTCTATGGTTTTTGTGCACTTATATTGTATTTGATACAAATTTTGTCATGATTTTATTTGTCATGTTCTCTTTGGTGCAATATTTCATTCATTTGTTCATCTTTAATTCTTAAGACATTTAGACACCTTTTCAATGAAAACATGAAACTTGTTGAAATCTTCTTGCTAAGGTTGCATTGTAACATGCTTTGATCTAAAACATCTAAAATCCTTAAGTTTGGAAAGATGAAGCCTATCATTGACGTGGTCATCTAAAGGATATAAGATTTTGAAATGAATAGATATTGATTATTGGCTTTTACCTCAACAATGAAAGTCATCTATAAGACATTTTTTGTTTTCCACAACCTTGAAGCCCAATTTCAATTACTATATGTTAGGGTCAAATTCATTAGACATCATACAAAATCATTTTTTTTTTGGTTTATTTTCCTTTGGTTACTCAATTTAGAATTTCTAAAAGTTCATTTTACAGGATTTGGAATATTTCATAACCTTTAGCACAAGATTGATACTAAGGGCTTTATTAATATCTATGACTTTACTAATATTCATAGCTTTAGCTTCACAAGTTTTTTAAGGATTAATATTTTTTCTACTATTAAATTATACCACATTATAATTTTTGAAAATTTCATTAGATGCCATATTTATTTATATTTGGAATTCATTTTTAATGAATTAGATCTTAGAAAAGGAAACTTGAAAGACAATTGTATAAAAGGTAAAATGTCATTGAAGAGAGGATCACATAAAATGGTCTTAGTGTAATTCTATTTTGCTGCAAGAGTTGAAATTCAACTTATGAATAGACAAATAATTTTATTCTATACTTAAATATTTTTTTATTTTTACATAGTTGTTTTAGTGCAACTTTATTAATCCTTAGATGTCACATTCAAACCTTTGAATTGATCTTTAAATGTATTTTTAAACCTTTGACGTTTAAAGGCAAATGGTATATCCATAATATTGAGTTGTATCCAATTCATATTAGTTATTTTTCCATTTTATATGGAATAATGCATCAAATATTACATATGTATGGATTAATGATATATAAGCAAACTTCCATAATTGTAAAGGGATGGGCATAAATAATATTGTCACATGTATAGAATATTAACATTTAACATTTATCAAAATTGATCTAAAAAATGTTTAACATTTATAAAAATAACATTTATACTATTTCAAACATAAATGTATAATGTGTATAAAAATAAAAGAACGAAATGTTTATAACATTGAAGTCTTTGCTTTCAAAAATTCTTCAATCTCAAATACACTCTTAGCATCTTTAAATCCCACTACTTTTTCCAATTTCTTCCAACTTCTTGAAGAAATCTATATTATTTGAGATTTGTTGCATTGATATCCATCATATAGTCTCATATAATAAATTGAAAATTTGAACTCAAATACAACTTGAAAGGATTGAATTTGGAAATGGTGATTGATTAAGCCATGGAGTTGGTCTCTACTCTTGTAATCCTGTAAGACGAAAAGTCTATGACAAATTTCAGCAATTTTTGTAGAAACTAGATTACACTTTAGTACATATACAACTGCTCCTAAAGTATGCTCCTAAAGTATAGCAACTTTGATTTATTTCTTAAATTAAAGTTAAAGATAACAATATTCAACATCAAAGTTTCAGCATACCATATCCCAAGAGGAAGCATATCTCCCATGGTTAAATGTTGAAATGTCAAACCCACGAGTCAAGCCTATATTGTGGTTTGACTGCAGCTCTCAATTCCAAAGAAAAAAACGAGTCATTTTGATAACCAGAAGTGTTTCCGAATAGTCAGCCACTTCCCTGACCGAACACTTCACTAACCAGGAAAACGAATTACAAACCTTACCTTCTAGGCAAGCTTTTCTTGAAAAGACCCTCATTAGGCGTTCACAGAGTGAACCTCACACTCCTCGTCAGTCAAGTAAAACTACTAAAGGCCGCTGCACTCTCGGAACTACCTGATGAAATTGACTTTCATCAGTCTCAAAAAAAATTGATGACTACAAAGCATAAAAAGTAGGAAAGGAGAGCTACTTAATGGACGCCCGCAACACCTGAAGATGATAAAACTTCCAGCCTCAGATAACCTGTCCTGGAAAAGAGACATTCGAGCGCAAAGTACTCCCCACCCTAATGCAGCTCCTCTTCAAAACATTCTGGAAATCGCACACTGTGCTATCCAAGCCTCAGGAGAGAAAAAAAATCTCGTTCAACCTGGGTGTCCACTTATGAAGAGTGTTTTGCTTGGAAGGACTTCATGAGTGACACAAGCTTCTCAACACCTGCCCTAGGCATGGCATTGTAAATCGAAGCCCTCACACCTCCCACAGAACGGTGACCCTTGAGTTGCACCATTCCCTGCGCGGTTGCCTCTTTGAGAAACGCAGATTCTAATTCAGGTGTTCCCATCGTGAATGGCACGTTCATGCACGAGCGTACGGATTTCTCAACGGGGCACTTGAAGAACCCATTGCTTCCATCGATAGCATCATAAAGGAGCTGGGCCTTCTCGATATTCCTCTTCTCGACTGCTTCAAGACCACCTTGCGCCAAAAGATCCTCAAACACTAGACCGCAAACGTAGATGGTAAAACAAGGAGGAGTGTTGTAAAGTGAATCGTTATCGGCATGTGTCTTGAAATCAAGCATCACCGGGGTTTCAGCTTGCGCTTTTCCTAAGAGATCTTTGCGGACGATTGCAATTGCAACACCGGCAGGGCCGATATTCTTCTGCACACCACCGTAGATAACTCCGAACTTCGACACATCAATTGGCTTCGAACAGAAATTCGAAGACACGTCCGCAACCAAGATAGTGTCCCCATCTACTTCGGGGTAATCCTTAAATTCTACGCCCTGGATGGTCTCGTTCGCACAGATGTGAACGAACTTGGCTCCGGGGGTGAGCTTGTACTCCGAAGCTGAAGGTAACCTTGTGTATTTCTCTGACTTGCCAGACCAGACAAGGTTCGCCTTGCAATACTTCTTGGCCTCCTTGTAGGACTTGTCACTCCAGGAGCCTGCGATACGCAAATTCTTCATCAGCCTCGTCAACTTCTACTAAATAGAATCTAAAAAAGGAACGAATGAAAATGCCAGTAAGAATGGATTGATAAGCAATCAGAATCCAATATTCACAGTACTGAACAAAGCACCAAAAAGTAAAACATAAAACTAGTATCCTGTCAGCCAAAGAACCATATAATCTCACAAAAAAATTCCAGAGGACAACATCATAATGAAATTAACCAACAATTTGGCTAGAGATCTTGTAAAAAAAATCACCGAAGGTGAGAATAGAAAAAAGAAAAGAACATTGTTCAGAATTGTTAAATTACCAAGAGAACAAGTTGGAGATCCGAGAAGGCATTCAACACATACCCGAAAAATCTTACAACAAAGGTGCCGAGGACAGCAACAGTACTACAGGCGTAGATAAAAGAAAAGGCATTCTTCGAAATTATTACAATGCCAAAAGAAAATGATGAGGAAATGAGAAGGCTGTCCATAGAGAAACCGTAAAAACTCACAGTCGGACAACAAATCAATACAGGTGAAGATGGGAGGAAGAAGACGAAGATTGCAGGGAATTACAACGTTAACAACAGAACACGTCGACGAAATGAGAATACATTCAAAATGAAATGAAAACAGGGTAAGAGGCGCGGCACCTGTGACAATGTAATCGGCCGCATCCTCTGGCCCGGCAAGATTCAGAGGAATGGCGGAAAACAACGTGGAAGCGCCTCCCTGCAAGAACAAAACCGCGTAGTTGTCCGGCACCTTCAGAAGCTCCCGAAAGTCCTTCTCAGCCTTCTGAATAATGGACATGAACTCCTTCCCGCGGTGAGACATCTCCATAACACTCATCCCACTGCCACGCCAGTTGAAAAGCTCCTCCTGCGCTTGCTTCACAACTTTGGCCGGCAAAGTCGCGGGACCGGCTGCGAAGTTAAACACACGGCCATCAGCTTCAACGTCCGCCAAGGCACTGTCTGCTCCCTTCTGCTCAGCAATCGAAGAAGTGGCCGTGCACTTCGTCACCATCCGAGGGTATGCTTTCACACCATTCGGAAAAGCCACCTTCGCGTTCGCAATCGAAGATCCCTTGAAGCTGGATCTCAGATCTCCCACGGCGAATTGCGTCCTCGCCACCACTCCCTGCTTCACGGCCATCACGCCCTCCATCGCTAAACCTCTCTAAAGAGCAAAAACCCTAGATCAAATTCTCCGAACTGCACTGAACTCGTTCCTGCACCAAAAGAGACGAAACTGGATCGTAACGAACCGCCCGAAAGTGCAAAAAGTAGACACGAAGCGTAGACTCCGGTCCCAGCAGCGGTGCCTGTAAGATCTCTCGGAAAATTCTTGGAGAGGCCACAACTTGGAGGTTGCCTTTGAGGAAGAGGAAGACGACACTTCGAATGGAAAAGCAGTTAAGGATGAACAGATATTTCCCAGTGCGGCATCTTTCATCCGTTCCTTTGGGTTCCCCACTGTTGATTTTCTGCTTTTTCCAGGTTCGCAATCAGTTGTGATTTTCGCTGCAGTGAGTAAACTACCCATATTATCATCCACAGATATAGATGAAAATATGTTGAATGTGGATGAAATCTAATTATTCATCCGTAATAATAAACATTCAGGAGAATCTTTTTTTCCACCATATTGGGGTAGCATCTCCACTTGAAAATATTTCTGAAAATAAATGCCAATAATGTGGGAATTTAAAAAATAAATAAAATCATACAGAAAATTTATATTTATTAGAGTGACTGATTGTAAAATTCTTCCTAGCTTGTTTGTTCAAAGGGTATTAGAAGGAGATTAAATTAGGAATAGTACAAAAGAAATATGACACCAAATTTCATCAAATTCCAATTTTGGTCGTCCAAGGACTTTCATCTTGTGTTTTTCTCCAACATCCTCAATCTTAAGTTCCTAGTCCTTCATTTCAAACACTTTATTATTTATTCTATTTTTCAAGGAAAACTAAATATTTGGTAAAGAAGAATTGAGGTTGTTACTAGTGTATAATGAAATTATAGTATTTCTATTTAATCTAAAAGTTTTAAAAACATTAAATTATTCAAAAAATAATATTTAACATTCTACTACTTTTTCTTTTCAACATATTAATAAAAAATTTGTAATCATTCTCAATAATAACTAAGACAATTCTAATTTTTGTATTATATATCCAAGTTGTATATATCTTTAGATCCAAATATTTATCATACATCCAAGTGCATGATCCAAAAACATATATAAAAAAGTAGGCAATCCTAAAGAGCCTATTGAATGTAGAAATTCCAAAGATATCCTTAAATTTGTTGTTGTAAAGAGCTCAAATGCAGACAATTGATGCCAATGTGATACATCCTAGTCTCCCAAAGAATGAGGGAAGATCATAATAGCTTTAGTGATTTAAGCAAGTTGGAAGAAGCCTTACTTACCTTTTTGAATGAGTACAAGATTCTTCAACAAATTCATCAAAGTCTTTTTGATTATCTACACATATCTTTCAATATAAATTCCTTCAATGAGTTGGAGAAATGAAAACTCTCTACTATGGCTTCTTATTATGTGGAGAATATGATGGTTATTAACCATGAAAAGATAAGATTTATCACCAAGGCACATTGCCAAACATATTTAAATTTATAGACTAATAGATTCATTTTTTATTTCTACTATAATCTTGAAAATCATCCATTAGTCACTTTTAGATTTCAAAGTCCTTTTTAGGTTAACCTCAAAATTTTCAATCATCTACAAAGTGAGTGCTCGAGTGAGTGATAAAAGTTTTGACAATAGAACTTCATCTAATCACTAATATTTGAAAAAGCTTTAAGAAAAGTTGTGTATGTCAATGAAAAGAAAGAAAAATGCTCTATATAAATCATTGATTTAGATATTATAGAAGATTGATAAATTATTTATTATAATATATTAAAGTGATAGTTTGAATACTTGAGAGTAATTTTCTACAATTAGACAATGACTTAAATCCTTCATTGTCCCAATTAAAATGTAAATTCTTCCCCTTGTTTTTTTATAATTGAATTTGTATCTTTTTATTTCTCCTAAACTTATTTGAGTTCTTTGATTTCAAATATAAATTCAAAATTTTCAAATTTTATTATTGGTGCTAAATAATATATTCTAGAGAATAAAATAGGATCTATAAGGTGGTCCAACAACTAAATGTCATGAATGGATGAATCCAAACAATCCGTCTAGTATGCTATCACTGAAATTGATGAATTAAGAGTGTCCATACTTTAGCTTGCCCAATGTGGCCTAAATGTTTCTTTGTAGGCCTTCAATAATTTTTGTGCCCCACCATTTTTCAAGCAATAGTTACAAGTGTTGTGGGCTCTACAAAATGAAGCCCAAGCATTCAAGAATTGAACACCTTCTCAATTTGCCCATAAACATAGATTTTGATTATTATATTATTAGATTTGATCCAAACTTCATATAATTGGACTAAATGGCATTGTATGGTCATGCTCACGGTAGAGGTTACAATGGTGATGGTGGAATCAACAATCAACTTGGAAACAATGACCAACAAGTTCCCATTGGACTTCATAATGCACAACAATGGGATTTGTTAGCAACCCTTCACAATCCATGTAGCATTAGAGTGTGGATGCTTTGACCTAAGGTCGTATTTGCATGTTTGAATTAGATCAAAGGTAGAGCTCAAAGCATCAAGTTGTAAAGTGGGGACCATGTTACATCATATTTCTAGATGTGCACTAGTTCTCCAAATAAAATATCCACTTTTCTACTAATGTCTTGAGTAGTATGTGACAATTTTTTAAATAGAAAATATGTTAGGGAAGCTAACTACTTCCCTAATATACTCCCCTTGCCAAAGTTGGGGTGTGAAGGCAATGTGTGAAAATCAACCTTGCAAAGTGAACCAAAATAATATTTTCAAGTCTACCTAGACTTTTGCCACACTGCCAAAATTTTGAGGCCTATTACTCAATTTTCCTTTGCAAGTAAGGTTTAGTGACTTTACATTTAAAGAGTCTCAATTTTGGAAGAATTACTAATTGCTGTTTCTTTATATGAAAACTGACCATTCAGTGAAGGTTTTGCAATTTTTATTGAATTTGATTAGAATCCATTGCATTCACGGCATGAAAAAGTTTACAGTGCTGGGATTTACGAGTTGTGGAATTTTTCATTTTTTTTTGAAAACGTAAGTCCTTGAAAGTCATTAGCATCATCCACCTAGTAATTTTCTTCTTAAAATGAACCTTTGGACATGGTCGTGAACCAACCTTCACATAGACTACAACAATACGCCACAAAAATTGGTAAGCACAGAGGAATTTAATGATTACGTCTTCAGCATGACGGGGAAATTGAATTGTTTTCAATTGTTTTGAAGAGTTTTACTCTTTGTAAAGCAGAAAAACTACATCTAAGCTGCGGATGAATGACATCAACGAATTACTTCAAAACCCGGCAGTAAATCATGTGGAGTGCGAGCTCCATTAATCAACCGAAGTTCGCCGAGAATTACATGCCAAAGCCAAAAACAGCCCGAATCTTGTGAAAGATCAGATCTTTCCATCCCCTCTCGGTGTTTTCAACCGCTGTGGCATTCCCGTATCTGCAAGAACAGAAGACAACCACGATTCAGATGAATGGACATAAGGCATCAATGCGATCGGCAAAGAGATCGAGAGGGGACCCGAAAACCCTTCCTAGGTAACCAAGGTACGAGTATAGCTCCTATTATGAGAAAGCATTCATTTTAGGGGGGACTTGCTGGCAATTGAAAGAGGCTTCCAACGCAAATTAGCATATAATATTTGGACACTATGAATAAACTATGAATTTCCAGTGCAAATTACAGGCATAGCTATAATCTAGACACGACGTCACTTCAAACAACTTTACTAACGGAGTTTTACACCTTGCAGACATACACATTTCAGACAATAATGAATCAGAAAACTGCAATTATATACCTGTCTTCATCTGGTACATTAGACTGAGTAAGTTTCACCACGGTCAGGCCCACCTCAGGTTCCTCAAAAGTCAAGATCACCTGCATCCGGTGATACTAAACAGGTCAAGAGGGTTTCAGCAGGTGCATACATCGCACACTAGAAAATATGTAATCCAGAGTCATGGTTCCTTTTCTCCTTTCTAAAATTCAGACAAAATTCAACGTGTACCAAGTATAATCCAGTCATCAAAACTCAAAAACTGCTTTGAGTAATAGATGAACTCAGTGCATACGACGAGTAACATCACAAGATGAACTCAGCACTCGCTAACATCCGGAAAATAGTTGACTTACATTGGAATAGTGCCCATCTGCCCAACTGCTGAATCTCCACTTCTGAACAATAAGTTTATTCTCTTGGAGTTGCACATTGATTCCTGTAACGGCTCCGTCAAAAATGGAAAACATCCCTCCCGTTTCCTTGCTGATTTGAGCATTGCTTTGGGTGAAGGCTTTCCAGCTTCTATCGTTTAACAAGATTTCATAGAGGTTGCTTGGTCGACAGTGGAACTTCTCTGTCATACTGATTGTTTTAAACCCCTCCTTTCCCTTGGGCGGTGGGGCCCGAGCTGCAGTCGAAGGTGCCTCTTTAAATACAGGAGTTGCAGCTTTCGGTGCAGTCTTCTCAGATTTCTCAGACACTTTAACTGTGGCCTTACCGTCCAACTCATCCTTTGCAGGTCCTCCAGCAGCGAACTCTGTCACGAATTGGTGCACTTTCTTCAGAACGGTGGCCTTCCCTTTCGCAAGAAAAGCTTCACGAAGGCGCTGTCCCACAGCCGAGTCACTTTTCACAGACACCTTCAATTCTGGGTCATCATCTGCGTTTTCATCCGCAACATAAGGAAATTCTAAACTTCCCGTGGCTGTCGCCAAAGAAGTCCCACTACCATCTTTAGCTTCTCCCTTCCAAGCCACTCGTATAGCAATCTCATAACCTGGAATAATCTTCCCCTTCCTGCAGTAGAAGTAGAAAACTTAATCATCAATTACCACAAAATCAAGATTCGACGAAGTCAGATATGCCAAACTATGGAGACGAAGACCAATGAGCACTACAGGCAAGGGACCCATAAACGTGCAAGAGGATCAGATATTACGCCTAGCTAAGCTCTATAAGAATCCGACGCTTGAAATGTTTGAGTGTTGGCATGACGATCCTGGAATACAGGAAGGGGCGAGATGGAAATGAAACATGAAAATCATCAAGTTTCAGTTTTGCTAGATCCTTAACTAAATCAACATGATCGCCAACTCAAAGATTCCGTATAAATCTTCCCTCGTTAACCACAAAAGCAAACTTTATCTACAATATAATAAAGGTCCACTGTTTCATTACTCTAACCTGATATTGACATATGCGTCCCCAGTGACACTTTCGATGTTTGTTGTTTGGATCCACAAGCCACCTTCACCCTCCAGAATCGAGACATTCTCTAGCAGCTCACCAAGCCTTTTTTTGGCCCATGGTAAGCAGTCCTTTTCATTCCAGTGCCAATTGTGTACGTTCGCTCCATCTGGTCTCTCTTGCACAATCCACCTCTTATCACCTTCTCCAAACTTGGCCATGCCGAGGCCGAAATTTGTGGCAACGAATGTATTCTGAAAAGTAATAGGTACAAAGACTGCTAGCGGCAACAGACCCTGAAAGCACAAACCGATACCATTAGACTCCGTTACAGCAGACTGATACCAAGGCAAATGTATTAAGTTGAGAGAGTACCTCAGCACCCAACCATAACAAAAGATACGCAGTTATTTAATAAAGCGTATCTCCCTCCCTCAACCAGCTACTAATATACCAACTAGGTGAATTTTCTACATACCAAAAAATATATAGAGATTTACTAAGCTTGCTGCGCATCTACTAGTGGTTTACAAATGTCTTATGTCTTATGTCTGCCATACATAACAATATTTAGCAGGGTTGGAAGTTCCACGAAGTACAATCCGTAAAACAATCTCTCGTAGACAAGTGCTGAACATTCAACAAATGATCAAGAATGAAGGAAAGACCGGGATAAACAAGACAACACAACTAAGATGATCAAAGAAAAGACTGAAAAAAAGGGTTGGACTGTGTTTGAATTTTTGTTGAAAATATGAGTCAACTTAAATTACCTTTTTTCTGTACGATGATACGTAGTTCACGGTCCTACCTCAATAAACTCTTGGTTAATTAAACTACCACAAGTTAACTTAATTTCAAAACTCCCACTTAGCTGAGCACCATTTCCATAATAAGAAGCACGAATAAAGCGTTTCATTTTACAAAACTTGGTGGAGAAGAAGTTTTAGAATTACCTCATGGAGACACTAAAATTAATTCTAAGACACTGTCCCTGAACACAGTGAAACGAGGCGTTTAACCCGGACAAGCGCATGTCGGTTCAACTTTTTTCAAAATTAGCTCATCTCTCTAGAAGACAAGAAAAATTGCGACAATCACTCAGACTATTAACAGAGAATCCAGGAAGCTAAGAAGGCGTAGGCCAACGTTTCAATAAATATTACTATAGCAATAATTACATATATAAATACAAATGCATATGTAAA
The DNA here is from genome assembly GCA_963969395.1 of Pseudoscleropodium purum. Lineage (NCBI taxonomy): Eukaryota > Viridiplantae > Streptophyta > Bryopsida > Hypnales > Brachytheciaceae > Pseudoscleropodium > Pseudoscleropodium purum. Next base: position 10,376,919 of record OZ017802.1, read on the forward strand.
AAATGCGATAGGACACTCAACGATACGAAAGAGATGAAATACAAACTCCGAATAGTCAAGGGTGTTGGTGTTAAGAAGGAGAAGATCGAACAGTAATTGAAGTTACACAAAATTCTCCATTTTATCTCAGAAACAAGAGATACTGATCATGTCAATTCTTGTTCGAATGCTCCCAAAAGCAGATTTACCTGAAAAACTACTCGGATGATCGAGACCCTAAGACATTGAGGATGGTCTACACTGAGGCTCACACTACATAATCAAAACTATAAAATGCTGCGAATAAGAATATAAGCTCAAATCACTACAAATCCAACAACGACATTTACAAGCAAGTAAATTTCAATCATATCACGTTAGAGGACCTCACGCACAACTTCTCACAGTGCTACTAACCTCATAAATTATATTATTTAGCGATCAAGTTTTGACTTCCACAACCCTACAAACTAATCCGAAGCGTTCAAGATTTCTGAAAATAATAAAACTTGGGCTACATAATCCATCACAAACAGAAAAATGCAGGAACTCCGTTTTCGACTGATAAATAACTAAGAAATCAACCTAAAAACTCGCCACCGACGAGATCTTCGAATTTCTAACCTAAAACGTAAAAAATACGCAGCAAAGAAACTTCAGCTCCAGAATGTAATCCTCTTGGACCACTCCCAAACACCGATCCGGAAAACAGCCACGCAACAACACGCCAGGCCCCTCACAGAAGCCCCCTCGCAGATCCCACGGATTTCGGAACAGAATGCAGGATATTGAAATTCGCAGAGACAAGAGAGCGAACGAGAAATACCGCAGCGGCGACGAGGCGACGGGCACAGAAGGGAAATTTGCTCCAACCGTGCCGCAAAACGAATCTTATATGAAGTTGCGACCAGTCTGCGGCGCTGCAACTCTGAAGGAGAAAGCCGGAGGGGAGAGAAGCTAGGGATAGAGAGCGAGCGCTGCCGAGAATTCTAGAACGTTCACGACGACTGCCACCGGGTAACCCAGTCGCCCAGACCCCCCTCAGTAGAGAATCGACACGTGGTGAATCACCATTGATTGAGATCCCATTGGATCCTACCTGGCCCGTCGAAATGGGAGCAGTTACTGAACACTGTACAGAACACTGTACAGGACACTGAGAAATGGAAGTAGGTGCTCATACGAAGAACGGTTGTAGGCCCTTTAGCAACGCACAATTATAGGTGTCTGTTTCGGGTAGTGGCTATGGTGGCTACGGGGGTTTTGAAATGCGAAGGCGGGGTGTGAACGTCTTCAGAAAAGGATTTGCATTTTTGTTGAAAGTTGTAGCGTAACTTCGGAGTTTCTAGCCATCAAGGAATTAGGGTTCAATGGACTGCAAAACGTTGATAGTGTAGCTGTGAGGAGCGAAGTTTGATGCAGATTAGATGGCGACTATGGCTGTCCTATTGCCAATCACGAACTTCTCCGCCCCGGCTTCAACTTCTTGTATATCTGATAAATTCTCCTGTACTGTTACTTCTCGAGCTAGTTTGAAATGTTTGCAGAGATTTTCTGGTCGGCTCGGTCACGGCAGCGATGATGTGTTTTCAAGCGGAAAATTGCTGGTCAAACAGGTCCCGGTGCGTTCGAATTCTGGCTTCGCAAGGTATGTGGTTTGGGGAGAGGCTTACGTAATTCAGCATATTATACGCTTGTATCCATTGACAATTTTGTATTCCCATGGTCGTGGTGATCAGAAATCGATTGCTCACGGAGATGATTGTAGAATTCTCGAGGTTTGGTTATTGTGGAAGTATGGTGCAGCTCCTGTGTAACTCTCATGAACTGAAAGTCAATACAAAGGAAAATGATGTACTAGAAGTTATTCCAGATGAAAATTCATAATTGCGCGGGGCCTTATTCACTTCGAGTGCGAACATTTGAAAGCATGTTTTCACTTTAATGCCACTTTAATAGAAGCAGTGCATCTGCTGGACATATGTTTTTCTCTTGAGTAGCTGTGCGGTTAACAATAAAACTTTTGTGGCATTTGAGATTCTTCCTTAAGAGAATCTATTACAAACAGTATTTTACAAATATATTTCAGTTCTGAAAATATTATCGATCAGTGTATGATGTACTCAATCTTTGGAGTTTTTTCCCCTTTGTCCTGTCGTGCAGAGTAGAATATTGCACCGACATCGAACCGCGGTCGATGGCTGATGAAAGTGCGTCCGACTTACGCTGCACAGGTGTACCTTGTTGGTTCAGTTCTTGTAGAGAGGTAAATTGCTGATGATCATCCGTTTGATCATCACACTCGTAATGCGAGTTGATATAATCCTGATCAGTGCTTTCCCTTATTTAATATTTTAACGGTTATACATACACTTTTAGTCTACGTTGGATGCTCAATCAACTTCACCAGTTCAGTGCAGATACCTACAGATTCAAGCTCCCGCAATGGACGTGCCAGGACGGTTAGAAGCGTTTTCAGGTGCAATTGTATATCAGATGAAAGTCAGGAAACTGTAGACAAGGAAGGTAAGATTTCCAGAATCAAATTCTTTTCAAATTACCCTATTAAATGACACAGCTGGTATTAATTATGTGAAATTAAGGTCAAGAACATTTGAGTTATTTGACCCCAAGCAAGCTGTGATTACTCGAACTCCAGTCTTGTCGACTACCGTTGGACTCAAAGTTTTGTTTAAGCAGCTCTTAGTGGGATTCTAGGCTCATGTAGGGTGAGGTCATGCCTATCAGAATCACCACCGATGACTCTTTTTTCAGATTTCAGCAAGATTTTTTCTTTTGTGTATCCCTGACGTCATTGAGGTGCACCGTCAACCTGTTGAGTTTGGTTCAGATTCAATAGAGGATGCTGATGAACCCAGTGGTGGAGTTGCAATCGCTGTCAAGATTCTTCAATTTTACAAACGTGAGTTTCCTCCTGTATTCCAAACCATCACGTACCAATTCTGCTCGGCCATCGATTGGCATATTTTCTATATAGCATATACGAAGCTATAACATATCAACGCTGATTTCTTCCTCTGCCAATGCTTTGTAGGGGAAATTTCTCCTCTACTTCCTGGCAGTTGCCGCTTTGTCCCAACTTGTAGCGAGTATGGAATGCAAGCTTTCAAGAAATACGGTGTTGTCAAGGGTGCCATTTTGACAGGCTGGCGTCTATCTCGGTGCAATCCTTTAGGTGTGACATCGCTTACGACTTCTATATTCGAGCTTCTTCTATTTCAGTAATCTTTGTGCATACAGATAATATTTTCCACTTTTAATGTTTCACAAATGAGTATATTCTGCCAGATACACGACTCGATGTTATGTTGCACAGATTGTGTGGCTAACTTAGTGGGTTCATTATTGACCCATTCAGTATTTTTCTGCTGAATTCACTTGTTGACAGGTGGCAGTGGTTTTGACCCACCTCGATGGTTTGATGAACCCAAACCTCCCCCGTATTGAAGACTGCCAACCGAGGAGTTGATCTAATCTCTCTGAAATGTGGTTTCTCCATGAGCACTACTATTGGTTGGCCAATCTGAAAGGGTAGGAACGATGCTTTAAGGCATTGATTGCACTCAAACCATGAGGTAGTGTGAATTTTGTAGAATTTTGTACTTCACATGACATAACTTAAACCACTAAGAATGACTTGTCTGATCGTCTAAAGATTTATGTTTATTTTCTTGGACCAGTTTATTTTCCTAGTTTATTTGACGTGGTTAGTATGCTATACAACCCCCACAGTAGCTCTTTTCGAATTATCCTAATTAACATGGCGTGCTACTTACAATAAATATTCAATGTTATGAATTATGATGCTGCTTAACAGGTCCCTCTTTCAGGTTTAACTCTGCGCGAACTGGACCTTAACCGCGTAGTCAAACTTCAAAAAATTCACAGATCTCATGCTTAGCAAAACCAACTGAGCATCTAGGCTTAATCGTACTAGAAAGAAAGTGAAAATTACCAGATTTTCCTCTTAGCATTTTTATGGGAGCACTTTCATGAGCAAAGAGTGGGCAATGCACATCATTTCAGTAGTTTATTATTGAATATTCTTCTGTTTCAAGACTGCTTCTCAGTCACAAGATGTCTCTCTGGAGCGCCTGATACTCTATCATCTTCAAGAGAAAATACTCATAAGTGACATAAAACTTGTGCAGCCAATTATTGCAGGCTCCTACAAAAAAAATTATATCACAACAAGACTGAAGCTTTAACTCGTAAAGTTAGAGTGTTCTCCCAAATTGACGATTTGAGAAAATCATGATAAAGTACTATTTGCAAGAATATTTTGGAATTGATATCCAAACAAAAACTGAAGTTAAAGATTTTGAGTTTTAGATTCCATTTGTATGGTTACATTCATGAATGCTGTCACCAATGTTTTTTTTGTAAATTTTGAAAAGGAAAATTTCAAATTCTTTCAAAATTTGATTACAAACAAAATATTATCATTTTTTCAATAAAATTTGTAGGAATGGATTTGATATGGCGATCTCTTGATAAGGTGATTTTTTGAAAAATTTGTATTCTTTAAATGTATGATCTCATTTTTGCAAATCTTGTTTTGAATTATAGTCAATGCAATTTTGGTTTCGTCAACCATTTGATATATTTGCACATTTGTAATTTCAAAAAAATATGTAGTCTAGTAACACCAAATCCAACCTTTAGATAAGACAACTTAATAAAGTATCTCTACAAACTAGAATGATTTTCATTCAAATAGTATTGAAAAAGAAACATGAATTTCAATTAGTTCGTAGTCTAGGAATTGAATGTTGGAGTACTAAAGGGTGAAATCCTAAAGGACAAAGTCACATTGCAAGTAAAAAATTGTCAAAAACTACCACTATATAGGGGTGATTAGGACACTAAGAAAAAAGCAAAAAAAAATTTCTAAAACTCTACATATTTGTACTAGACTAGTACTGTGGAAATGTGTAGAAATTTTTTTGGAAACTTTTACTACACATACTGAAAGATTATAGCATTTGAAGATAGAAGGAAAAATTATTTTCTAACCTTATTTGATGGGGTTAGAGGACTTTAATTCCTAGATTGAGATTTTTGCACTACACATGGTTGTTGTTTTTGTAATTGCACACTATACCATATTTGGTACATACCTACCAAATTACAAATTAAAGTTAAAGAAGAATTTTGCATATGTTGCCTAAAATTACCTAGGTTGCTAAAAAAGTCCATGACAATATAACTTTTGATCCAAGCATCTAATTGGGAAAAAAAATTATATTTCCATCAAAAGGGTATATGTTGATACCTTGTTTCAACATTTTGTGTGCAAAATTGACTTTGTATGCAAGTATGCAATCTTGCTACCTTGCATGTCTTGCACCATCACTTGGTCCCTTAGGAGTCAACAATAATTTATAAGTTCTCAATAAGTCCTTTGCCTATTCAATCAATTAGTAGGACAATATGAAAATCACCATACGACACAATGTAGTGAAACAATGATCTTTTCTACTCTAAAATTTGTTCCAAAATTGTATCTACAAAGAAATGGAACCAAAATAAACTACAACAATAAACATGCACAACAATCACCACAATGCAATAAGATAGTATCAAAGGATTCAAAGCACAACAAAGAAAGTATTCACTTTGGTCTTACAAACTTGGCTCATACAATGGAATCATCCAAAACCATTAGTTTAAGCAGTTCAACATAGTTGGAGGTATTTTTTCTTGAAGATAATATTTTTGTAGTATTAACAAGTGAAATTAAATCATGAATATTCCAAATAAAAATTAGATTATTTCGATGTGGTATGTAACTTCTATGATTTTTCAAAGTATTGGCTCCCTAGACCATTGAAATTGTCCCATAGGTATACCTTGAACCAAAATTTACAAAAATTAGCTATCAACAAATGAGAATTAAATATGTGTCTTTCAAAATGTGTCAATGAAATAGAATTAAACATTTATAGGACACTTTAATGGATGCTTATGGACAGATGTGGTAGTAATCTAGGATTCAAGAATGGGGGTAGAGATGGGAACAGGTGTTTCTACTTTCAAGTCAATAGCATGAAAAGAGAGAACTATTCATAGGCCAAAAAAAATGTGCTAGTTGTAGACACTACTTCATAATTTGCAAATTACACTCATTGAAATGTTGTTTAATTCTTAAAGGACTAGTGACTATGGAAATTATCCCTTTGGATACAATGGAAATCATTTGTTTGAAAAAAATGCACTCATTAGAAGTCAAACTATTGTAGAAGACCTCCTCTTTCAATTTCAAAGATGAATAGTTGCAATTCTATTGTATTAGAAGAATTTTCAATCATCCATCAAGATGTTTATTGTCGACTTTAAGGTTAAAAGGTTATAGGTTTAATCCCAAACTTTCAGAAGAATTGCACTACAAGAAAATAAGGATATAAATGACTTGTCCACAATGATTGTTAACTAAACAATGACTACAAAACGACTATTTTGTAGTCATTGTGGACAAGTTGTTTATACCCTTGTTTTCCTTGTAGTGTTAGTGCAATTATGGGTTCCAATGTTTCCTTGGAGAAAACCATTGGTTAGTTCATTGTTAGTTAGTCACTTTAGCCTTTAGGAAAATAACCAATTGAAGTGTGAAAATGGAAGAATTGAAATCAAACAAAAAAAATGGTACTAGAATTAGTAACCAACCTTGTAACCAACCAATATGCAAAAATACAAGGTGAATATATAGTTGCCACTTTTATGAAATTATGAAATTTTAGTTGCTTGACATTTCAAATTGAAGGTTAATACCTTATTGTTGGAGATGGATCATTGCAAGAAACACCAACTTGTTTTCGCGTCATAATCAAAATGACTCTCTTGTCATCCACTTTTGAACAACTTTTGAATGTTAAACCCAATACCAAAAAAATTATTCCTAGATAACTTGATTGTAATCACATTTTTTATTTTTTAGAAATTTTTTAAAATCATTTTGTATTTAAATGTCAATTTTGTTAATATGTCACACTTTCAAGTTTAGGGTTTTTTATACTAAATACCAATTCAAATTAATAATTTTGGGTTGAAATTTCTATAATATACTCCTATAATAGGTAGATATGTCTCTACCAAAGGACATCTAAGAAAACATTATTTCATATCCTACACATTTGTGTAAAGAGGCTTCTTTGCGCTTCCTTGTAAACATTAGAAATGGTTTTGACTTCATTTTTTTTAATTAAATCATATCACCATGAAGTATTTTCCAATGAAATTTTTTTTGTTTTGTTGAAAATTTATTTTCCTATTGTCTATAAATTAAAATGTCCAAATTGTATTTTGTAGGATAGATCTTTGGACATAGATTTATAGCATTGTAGTGAAAATACATTGTTGGACATTTTAATTTGTAGAAAATAGGAAAATAAATTTTTAACAAAACTACAAATCATACATTTGAGAAGACTTCTTGGTAATCATATTTGATTAAAAAAATGAGGTTAAAACCATTTTTAATGTTTACAAGTTTGCATGCAAGGGAGGCCTCTTTGCACAAATGTAGAGGACATGAAATAATGTTTTATTAGATTCCCTTTGAAAGGGACATGTCTACCTACTATAGGAATATACCACAAAAATTTCAACCAAAAATCAATAATTTGAACTGGTATTTAGTATAAACCCCCCCTAAATCTGAAAGCATGACTATATAACAAAATTGATTTTTTTTAATTTTTGAAAAATAAGGGATACAATTACAATAAAAAAATTATTGAAACATATTTTTTGGTTTGGACATTGGGTTCATAATTCAAAAGTTATAGTATTAAATACAGATCAGTTTTTCAAAATGCTAGACAAAACAACTGGTGTTTCTTGCAATGACCCAGGTGGGTATATTCTTAAACAAACCCTAGATATTATTTTAGGATTGACCATTGAAAGAAGCTCTAGATATTACTTTAGGATTGGTCATTGAGGGGCTTGGATTGGAATGCTCAGACAATTGGAGAAGGTAGGGGTGGGTATTACTTTAAGATTGGTTGTGGAGCCACCCCCACTTTGTTGTCCATGTTTGCTCAATGTAATAAATTTGAAGTTTAGTTTCAAAACCAACATGACTGTGTTTGAAAGAGCAGGATTGACATAGCCTTTGCAAATTTGAAGTTGAAGGAAAGTGTCTGACTGCTGGATTTTGATAAGGAGAGGATGCAAATTACTGGAGGCAGCTTCTAAAACTTCCCGAACGCTTGATGGGGCTCCTTGTTTGTTTGAAATTTTTTTTAATTTAAAAATAAATTCAAACACCCTGGATGTAACGGAAGCCATTCTAGCTTAGGCATACCAACGTCAGCATCATGGTGACCACATTGAGATCTGCAAAAACATAACTAAAGCGGTTAGCCTCAGTCACAGCTGCCGAGCGATTCAGTTCCAATTGATGCCGAATCTGGAAGTGTGCTCGTCCCACGTCCAGAAGCTCCAAATGGAATTGAAGACCCCAAACATTCTTCAACCCTTTCAAACGCAAACTGTGTACGCCACACGCAGGCGATCGATGGGGTCACAGGTGTATGATTATGTATCTAGCTGATCGATGGGCGATTCAATCTCACTACAAGTAGAAGGGCTCTCGATCTCTTGTCGCACATCAAAGAACCAGTCTAACAACAAATCATCTACTATGGAATGTTTCCTCAGTCAAAACGATCGCTAATCAACTTCGCTGTATTGGTGGAATTCCATAACTTTGCCACTTTTCAGGGCATGAACCTTAATTATGTCTATATCAAGTCGTAGTTTTTTGAGCTTTGTGCAGTTGGAAGACACGATTTTGATTTGCAATCGAAGTAGCTGATCGAACAGTACTGGGTACGTGTCAAGATAAGAGAATGAATTGGTGAATGAATGACTTGAGAGTGAATCTTAGAAAGGTGGAACAGAGGTCCTACAAAAAGAGAGATAATTAAGACCATATCTTTTCAACCAACAATTATTTATCATGAAATTAAGAGGTTAATTACTCTAGTTTCTGGATCGCCATTCCCGGCTTACAGTTTGTTCACAGGGAATATTTTTCTATTGAATTTCCCTGTTTGCCGCTTCTTCCAAGTGATCCACCTCTTCCTATTGCAAAATTCCTTGAAAAAACGTCTGATACTGTACTCCTGTAAGTAAGTAATCGAAACAAAAATATTGTTCCTGTGCACCTCCTTGAGATGGATGCAAACACCCGGCCACTGGCGACAGAATGAGAAAGTGACCGATAGAATCATAAGTTTGAATTGCTTAAAAACTGGTGCCCATTCACCAAACCTGATACTTCAGACAGACTTCCACTAATGAAGCAATGTAAATTCGATACCAGCACTGCCGCGATACCAATTGCAACCGGCGAAGCAGGTGGAAACGTACAATCTTCAGCCAGTGCATGTGCGACTGAAATTAAACTATCCGGCGTCGATGCGGCACAGAGGGAACTTGATCATGAGGAAATTAACTCGGTAACACAATTGACGTACCGGTGGTGCTTGATGTTTGAGGTCTTCCAAGGGACAGATGCTCTGTACGCCCAAGTCCAGGATAAAGTTTCGGCAAAGATATTGAAAACAAATATATGAAGGCTCGTCGTCAAGATTCCGTAATGCAGGTGGATTAGTGGATGAGAAGACAGGTTGGGGGACATGTTTATTCTTAGTGAGTACTGCCGAAGTACAATGCAGTACACCGCTCCCCACATGCCAAACTCGTACACGTGCGCGAATAACAAGCAGTGAACGTCGCGCAAATTGCGTCCGTGACCTTTTCTTGCTATTGAAGCCGCTTTCAATTTGTGTCAAAAAAAATTAATAAAAAACCTTTCTCCTTCCCGTCCACTTTCTGCGCTTTGTAGTTGAAGTATTATCCTTGAAAGATTCCCTTGTACTAGCTGCTGCTGCGACCTAGCCGACTCAAATAATTATTCACTCTCAAATTCTATGGAAGCGGATGAAGCGGAAGCTAGGTTCAGTTCACACAACGCTGTGAAAAGTACACGAAAAGTGAATGAATGAATGAAGTAACATCAACTTGTTACGGTATACTACATGATTTTTCTTGAAGCTTCCTCGCTTGGCATTTGGCATGATATTTCACATAAACGTATCCACACCAATGCAAAAACTATAACCCTGGTATCTTCAAATTCTAGGAGAAAAATGAGTAATTAATACTTGAATGTGCCTTCGTATTCTCATCAATTGGCCCTCTGAATAAGCAATGTTTGGAGGTGACGACAACTACTCTAAACACAACTTCTACAACTAAGAAGTTGTCGTAGTAAATATTACCAAGTTGTTGTAATAATTTATGGCAGTTGGGCAGGCTCAGTCGCCCGGCCCAGTGAGGCTCCGGAAGGTCGGCCGACATTCATCCAAACTACAACAAAAGTAGGTACAATCCTATCGTACAGTTTTACTGCGTAGTACACTCTAATGTTGCCCCAAATTAAGCACGACGTCACTCGGGGTAAAGTCAAATGGTACTATACAAAACTTTGGTTACTTAATTCCGGATAGAATCAAATGACCTCACTGTCCACAGTCAACTGTGGGGTATACTATCGTACTACTGCTGTACTGCTGTAGTGACAAATTCAGTGCCTGGCAACAGATTACAACACCGAATCCTCAGCTATAAGAAGCAAGTGTACCACCACTTAAAGACTCACTTGCTCTCGATCAATCTCCCATTCGACGTACACCGGAGTCAAGAGCAGGAGCCTGGACGTACATGGTGAAGTTTGCTTACATTCTTGGGGAGTCATGAGGCGTTGAGATCGACGATCGATGGTGCCAGTACTGTAGAGGGACTTACTTACTGAAGGAGTGTATTCATTTGTTGACGTCGTTTCATTTCTTCATTTGAGTGTATTGAAGTTCCGTCATGGCGTCTGTTGTGCTTCGTGCTCTCAAAGCGTTCCTGGCAGTCCTGTTGTGGGGGTTGTTCGTGTTCTGGGTGGTGGAGTGGTTCCTCTACCCTACAGATCGATGGGCCTCCTGGAAGGCGGATGCTATTGAGAGGACCAACAGCAAGTTCTTTGAATTGAATGGTGAGTTTCTTTTAATCGCTGTTAGTTACCTGCGCTTGTATATGGTTTGAATTGGATAAGGAATTGAATCACTTTGAAAACGGTCCTGGAGTCGATCAGAAAGAGATGATTATAGAACATGCTGAGCATCCAATCATTCTCTGTCCAGAATATATAGTATTCCTGTGTTGAAAAGGGGAACACGGGGTCTTCAGTTTTATTCCATGTTTTAATTGCGTTCCAATTTGATTTCTTAGAAAGGCGCGTTAATTTCTTTCGGTTATGCTTCTCGATCAAGAGTTTGTTTGGTGCGCTTACAGATCGATATTGAAAAACATTAAAAGAACGACGTTCAATTATTACTGAACTAGCAACCAGCAGAGTTTTGGATTGTGAATCAAAACTGATACCCTTGCCTTTGCAACAGGACCGTTTTTCCTGTTGTGGTCGTTCCCGGTGCTAATGTTTGCGCTCATTGCCTTGCTCTACCTGGAATTGGATCAACATTACATCAAGAGGTACGTTTATAACTATGATATTTAGGAGATAGAACGCACATGCCGCAGATTCTCTTCAAATAATTTAAATATAATTTCTGTTTCCACTGCATATGTAATTAATATTTTCTGTTAGTATCTTGAATATTGTTCACTTAGTCCGACGACGAGACTGACGCTTGAGAGCGTGTTCGTAGGGAAACTGATGAGAAAGTTGCACCGAAATGGAAACGCGTGTGGCGAAGGATCTGTGGAGGGCTGTGGTCGCAACCCATCTTGGTCAGAACGCCACTCGGTGTGCTCACAGGAATGGACCTCCTGGCGATTTCGCTCGTCTTGTTTGGCACCTTGTGGATTCTCTTCAAGCCCTTGGGTCCCTTGCTGGAGATCGTTGACAAGTCCACGATGACACCGGGCATCGACAGGCACGTATTTAGGGTTTCAAGTCTTTGTGTTAATGACTTTACGTCTCTGGACACCATAGACAATTCTTAGTTCAATCCTAGTTTTTAGAGCTTTGTGCAAATGAATGTCACAATTGACAACTACGACTCCAAGTGACTAAAGAATTTCTCATAATGACTAACACTAAAATGAACTCGTGTTGTGGTTTGTTGATGTGTCTGGACCCCATCTACAAGTTGTAGTTATGACATTAGAAGAGCAAATTAATTGTGTGCAGGTGGATGATCAAGGTGGGGCGAGTGGGAACCTGGACAGGGCGGGCTTGGTACCTGCCCATGGCGCTGTTGTTCATCCCAGTGTCCCGAAACTCGCCGTTTCTGCGCTTAGTCAACTTTCCCTTCGAGCACGCTGTGAGGTTCCACCGATGGCTGGGACACTTCTCCCTCCTCATCCTAGTGCTGCATTCCATCACCTTCGCCCTCCACATTTACTACACTGGAGGCCGCACCATGACGGGGGTAAGAATATAATGCTGCCCCTACCTCAAGTTTCGAGACTCGACAACTGTTGCAACATGTAGAAAAACTAAAGTTAGATAATTGGGCAATGAATTACAAATGAGACTTATGTTACTAAGCATCAGTCGCAGGTCAGGGTTCCAGCACTCAGAGATTGAGTTTCGGCTTGTGATTAATTCATTTGTGATGTTAATATATTAATTTTACGTTAAAATTGCACATTTCAATTGTACATTTCAAGGAGGGGAGTAAGTTAGTAACTAATTCTAGATACGTACAAGAGTGCAGAACGGGAGTGCCAAACCGTAACTTAAAGCGGATTAGATGCAAAACTCAGTTGTCTTTCAAAGAAAATGCGCTGAGGAATGTACTAGAAATGCGTGCTTGGAGGTGTGCAAGCCGTCTTAAAAGCTTAGGGATGCTCTTTTGTACCTCCTAAATAATTTTTCTATTCAGAGACATTCTTGGGATGTGATTCGATCTACCCCCACGTACCTTTCTACAAATCAGTACTTACAAATAGCTTGTTTTGCAATCCATGATGAGCTGGGACATTCGTGACTTGTTGCACATTCTGAACTAGCTTAACAATTTGGGCATGGCGAGTGCAGGTCGTGGAGTGGAAGGCGTTCGGGGTGTCGAATCTGGCCGGGATCATTTCCATGTTGGCTGGCATTGTGATGTGGGTGACGTCTCTGGGTCCCGTGCGTCAACACTTCTTCGACGTGTTCTATATCACGCACCACATGTACATTGTGGTGTTCGCCTTCGCCGTGTGGCATGTGGGCGAATTCTCCAGCTTCTACTTCCTGGCAGGCGTGCTGCTCTTCTTCATCGACCGATTCGTGCGCATGGTGCAGTCGCAGTCCCCAGTCAGCATCTTGTCTGCCCGGGTCTTGTCCAGCGGTGTGGTGGAACTGAAGTTCCCCAAGTCTCCTGGTACGCTTACAACACTCACAACATAGCTGTGTTCAGAGATGTGGCTATCTTCAGAAATCTTCCACCAACACAATTCTAAAGCTAAAAGAAATGTGATTTCTGTGTGCGCCCAGCGTAAAATTTGAATAGTTAACAAATATATCCGAAGTCTTTTTTTCAATTTGAGCAAATTCTGAAAATCACATTCGGTATCACTGCAACAAAGTACCAGTTGGACTGCTAAGTTAGTGGGCGATTGGACTGTTATTGACGATTCTATTGACGACACCTTCCACTTGATTGCAGAACTGAAATACAGCGCTCTAGGATTCATCTTCATCAACGTCCCCCAAATCTCCCGCTTCCAATGGCATCCCTTCAGCACCACCTCTTCCTCCCTCCAAGACGACAACATCACCATCTGCATCAAACCCCTCGGCGAGTGGACACGTAACCTCCAAAATCTCATCATCGCCGCCGACTCCTCAAACCCCAAGGGCAAAAAATCAGGTGGCGGATGTCCCTTATCTCTCCAACTCTTCGCGGAAGGCCCCTACGGTCCCGAAACCGACTACTTCCTCCACTACAAAACCCTAATCCTCGTCGCTGGCGGTGTCGGCATCACACCCTTCTTGGCCGTCATTCGCGACCTCCTCTGCCGCTACAACCAAGGGCAACAGCAACATCTTCCCAGTGAATTCCACCTCATCTGGTGTGTCCCCAGAAAATCTGACCTGGCCACACTACGAGAAGTTCACCCTGCAGTTCTATTCCCAGGCTACGCAGGTGGACCTCTGCGTCTCACCACGAAAGCTTTCGTGACGCGTGAGCAAGGAGGAGGAGTTGAGAAAGCTGCGTATGGGCAAGAGTACTCGGTGTACAACAACAATGTGGACGAGAAGGCGACTGGAAGGAAAGCTGTGTGGGATGTGAGAGGGAGCAACTTGTGGATGGCGGCCGTGATTGCTGTGGCGTCCGGGGGGTTCATGTTGTTTCATGGGATATTTCATAACTTCATTGTGAGGCCGAATCATCACACTGATGCACCATTTTTCTATGAGCATGGAGGAGCGCATGGGGCGCCGGTTGGAAGGACGGGGAAGCCGTTCCCGACGTGGGCGACGGTGTCGTTGCTGTTTGTGGCGATGGTGTTGGGAGTGGTGGTTTGTGGGGGGGCTGTGTTGTTTTTGTGGATGAAGATTGGGAAGAAGGGGGGAGAGGAGAAGGAGGGGGGTGCGAAGCGGGGAAGTAAGGTTAGTGCGGACTTGGAAACGAATACAGCGAGCTTGCTGGAGGAGACCAGCATCACTGAAGGAAGTCGACCGGTTCTCTCAGGTACGCAAACTAGCTCGATCATGCACCAGTTTCTCAAAATATCAGATTACAGTGTAATTTGCACAGATTCAGTGAACCATCTGAATCCTCAAACCTCAAATCTCGTTGTACAAGGACTTCCTAGATACTCTTGAGAACTCAGACCACAATTTTTGGCACAGCTAAAGGGAGTTTTAGGATTTTTATCAAGGTAATGAAACGGAGTTAAGTTTACCACTTAGGAGGTGGGGATGCTATAGTTGAGATAATAAACTCTGTTTCATTTTTCCTCCATTGAAAACTCTTAAAGCTTCCTTCGGCAAACTCTGAAACTCGATCGTCATTTCACAAATATAACATTGGCTTCTCAACCTTGAATTCGCATTCATTTGGTGGTCGTGCATGTTCGGTCTCCTGGGAAAGATAAGATAGTACGTGTACGTCTAATTTAAGATCACCTTCCATGTAAGGTTCAGCAGTGGCTTTGAATTGTACTTCGGGTGATTTTTGATTCGAACTGATATGTTTTAATGAACTACCGATTAATTTTGCTAAGTTATGCATTTTGTGCACTGGTGCAGAGTTGTTATATGCCGTGGCAGCGGACTCGGTGGGTCACGACGTGGGAGTGTTGGTGTCCGGACCATCGAGCATGGCGGAGAGTGTGGCCAGCGTCTGCCGAGGTTACAACTTCCGCAACGTGAGCGGCGGGACGCAGCTCCAGTACCACTCCATCAGCTTCGACTTCTAGATGATCGATCGAAGATCGAATCGTCATGTTCATCGAATCATTTGGATTGAATCTGACGTACCCTCACATGCACTGCTTGGCCAGTGGATCGCATGTACCTATGCATGTAGATTACACAACAATCTCTCCACCCAGCAAGTTTCGATCACTTCATGTCGACCACCTGCGGCGCAAGTTAAGGCAGGCTGTGGTCATCGATTTGCCCATTCTAGCTGATCATGCACACGGTTGCGCGCCTTCCATGCCTAGCACCACCTGAATTGAAACTGCTCAATCGAAGCTAGTGATTGTCGAAGCTCGGACTGTAGAAATCTGCAGTGCCTGCCGTGACTGCAGAAATCTGCCGTGGACCAGCTGCTGCATACTTTCTTAATTGGTCTAACTTTGGCAGCACGTACAAAAGTTATGGTTGGCACTGTAGCTAGCTCAATGAAATTATTTGGTTCCATGTGAACAGTGGCTGTAGGGAATCCAAATAGTGTTATGCAGGAAGGGATGTTACAGTACGACAGATTAAACATTACACACAGTTCTGCAATGCAAGGTGTACTCTTTGTGAAACAGTAGTACCAGGTATCCAGGATTAATGGCCAGAGGCTGTTCCAATGGAAAGCTTCAATCGCGGAATCAATGAATCAGGCCTGTTTCTCGGTGTTTAGAAACCAGTAGTTTGTTATTTTATTTTGTTGGTGAGGGAGAGCATTTAAAGTGTTTCTAAGTCTTTTAACTAAGTCCTTTTCCAAAACCCTACTTTTGGAAGATTCATGTAAAGAAAGCCATAGATTTGCCACACATGGGAAGATAATAAAGAAAGTCACAAGTTATGATTGTTGTTGAGAGGATGTGAAATCCATGATAACGTTGCTCTGTATTGTCAAATGTGAATTGGGAACTGAAAACAAAATTAAAGGTGAATCCAATTGAAGTTGAAACGACTCTATATTTTAGGGGGCCAAATGATGGATTGATGGGAAAGTCACCTTAAAAGAGGTAGAGCCTTCTGATCTCTCAACATGAGTGCTGTGGAAATTGCAAAATAATGGTTTGGGGAGTCTTCTGTTGAAAAACTACTCCGTACTACGAATACAAAAGAGCTGAAATGTATCAGTGAGAACTGAGTTACAGCAGAGAACTACATATGTTAGCTGGTTTGACTCAGATTTCTTCCCGGAGACAGCGTCTCGAAGAATTTTAAATTTTTTTTGACACATGTAACCGTAGGATCATGTAGTATGCTGACTTGGGAACATATGGTAAAAGTTTCAGAACTTTTCACTACCAATGTGGATTGCAAGCCATAAGCTTTCAAAATCACTAAAATCATTTTTTTGGTCTTACAAAAAACAAGGTTGTTGCACTTCACAAGCTCATTTTTCTATGCAAAAATATTCAAAATGGTAGTGCTTCTTTGGAGTTTGAATTCTTTTTCTTAGACAAGTTGGTCACACTCTTTAGAAAATTTCTGATCATTTGGAATTGCACAACATATAGGAAAAAAATAGTAAATAGACAATAGTAGAGAATGATTCAAAATACTAAATTGTTAAAATTTTAATTATGGAACTGAAAAATGCCAATGCTAATGGTTGCAATGTTGTTATAAACAATCTACACCCTACGATTTAAATTTATTTCTAAAAAAGGATTTCAAAGTTTATTTTAGAATAAAAAATTCATAATTGCCCACAAACAAAAAATTCTCATAACTTTTGACTCATTGATCAAAATGAAATGATTCAAAACTTTCTATGTATATAAAACTCTAAAAAAATAATTCTAAATTTTTATTTTTGAAAAAAAGGATTTTCTATATTTGCTCAAACTACTCATATATAAAGAAAAGTAACATATTAGGCCATAACTTTTGATTCCTATTTCCAAATGTCATGAAATTTAGTGCATATCAAAGATATTCTTTGTCCCTACCTTCTATTAAAATTTGGGCCAAAAATATGAAAATCTCTAGTCACATGTACATGCCTAAAATTGCTATGAAACCAAAAAAACAACATATTGGTCCTTTAAAGGTTAAAGCACATTCCTTAAATAAAGTTTTTCTAGAGATTTAGGCGGGGAGCCCTATTATTATGCAAGTAAATTTGAAGCTTTTATTGTTCATGTAGAAGACAAAAATCATTAAAAAATTGAAACCCAATAATGTCATGAAATTTTATTTCACATTGCAACTCATAAAACTTATTTTTAACACTCAAATTGCACTAAAAATGAAAATGAATGTAATGGGGTTATTGTAATTCAAAAAATACATTGATTCTCATCATTAAGCATCTTAATACGCACTGGATACAAACATTGCACACTTTGGTTGCTCAAAGACCCTTTTAGTAGTGAATCTATTTTCAAATGGTGAGCTTCATTGGTGACTACTAGACTTTAAAATGGTGACCAATGGACTAACAAAAGCCTTTTTTCTCTTCACATTCAAAAATGTAGATTAAGTAGAAACCATTGTTGATTTCTTGTTCTCCTTCTTCACAACTTTAGCCTTCTTTTCAACTATAACCTTCTTTGTAATAGCTAAAGCTTTCTTCCTTTCTCTCTCTTTTTTCTTCACTTCCTTCAACCTCTTCTTCTCAACATCATCTTGTTCCTTTTGCTCAACATTTGCTCTAAATTATGATGTAATGGAAGCTTGTTCTGCAATTTTGCATACCTCATTTGTTTTTTGACGTGGTAATTTATACCTTGGAACATCTAGAATCTTAGACAATCTAAACCCTAAAGATCATCAATGCAACTTCAATTTATAAATTCCACCTATAAATGTATTATATGGAGTATTTGATAAAAAATAATTAGCAAGTCAAAAAAACAATGCAAAGAACAATACATGATAACCACTTTTATAAAATTTACTCACTTTACTCACTTGCAGTAGCCTCTTCAAGTAGAAGAACAATATGCTCTATAGCCTAATCATTCCACAAGAATATCACTTGGTTTTAATAATGTTGTTTCAAAATCTTGCTCATCTTTTGAGCTTAAAAAATCAATATGAAGACAAAAAAGAATATTTTTTTCATTAATATTCATTAATACAAGACAACTATATATATATATATATATATATATATATATATATATATATATATTTAAACTGCTTGACTTTTGGCTTCAAATAAGATGAAGGCATATCTCGTAATGGCTCAAGAATAGCACATTGTTGTTGATTTTAAAGTAGCATAATTTGTTGTTGTTGGCATCTTGAAGTATGACCCAATTATTAGTACATTTAGAGAAAATTACTCAAGTAAAAGCAATTCTTTAATCTCTTCTAAAACTGTTGGACATCTAATGCAATTTGTAGAACAATATTAATGAAAGAACTATTCCAACTAGTGACGATTGATATAATATACAACTTATGCACACACTTGTTTGTATTTGTTTTGCTACATCAAACAAATCTTGTAGATCTTGTTGGATTGTCATTCTTAAGAGTGATGCTTCACAAGGATGAAACCAATCACTTAAATCTAAATTCAGTTCACTTAACGTCCATGAGTTTGCATCGGCCATGAACATCTTGATGTGGTAAAGAAGAAAGACCCCACAATCAAAGTTGTTTTCTTGTAATGGGACCTACATCACCAACCAATACAATACAATCAATATTGATTCAAAAATCAAGTTAAGATTTAATTAAGGCAAGCACAAGTTAAGTGTAAATTAAACATGCATCAATAGGTTAACATAAGTTAAACACAACTTAAGAGCATCAACAAAAAAATACTAGTTAAACATAACAAATGTAATTTGATCGACTAATGTAGTTCATATGTATTGAAATATATGCATTCTTTTATAGGGTATGTTGTGAATTGTGAATTCTTGAGTAGAATCAATGATTTTCTATTCATCATACACTCCAAAAACAATAAAATTGTTCCATTCTTCAATCAAAAATCTGTAAATTGTGACCCATGGTATACAAACATAAAAAATTTAGTATAATTTACTTAAATTAAGATCATTCATCAATATTCAAAAGAAATTAATCATATAAGTAGATGAATTATGAACTAAACTTATATGCATAGTTGATGTTCCATACTAACCTTTTCAAGTTCATACAAACCTCCTTAGTTTTATGGCCATCAATTACAGAGTTCATATGAATGATGCATCTTTTGTTTTTACTAGGAGAGCAAATAATTGCTAGGCTCTAGTGCAAGCTACAATTCACCACTCAAAGTAAGAAATTTCATACTTGCACTAGAAGAAACTTGTGTTTTTTTGTTTTTTTTCTCATATCTAAGAAAATCCGTCAATTTAGATACAAGTTTCTTCTAGTGTTGACAAGAATAATCTTTAGTTGAAATAAAAAATTGCAATCCATTAATTATTTGAAAAAGTAAATTTGTTGAAAGTAGGTCAATTTAGTAAAAAAGATAATTTATAACATCTAAATACATATTCCTTGCTTTTAGTTGCTCAAAGATAAATGTCAAGTTTAATTAGTATTTTTTAAATAAAAATAAAATAGAAGATAGGCAGATAGCAAATAATCACCTTTTGTGAATAGGGACAAAGATGTATTCTTTGGTTAATAACTCAATTCCTCTTGTCAAACTCACTTTTTTCCTTTCTCCTATGAAAATATATAGACTAGGTAGAGAGTATCCCAAAGCATTTGAACAAGCCATGATCGTCATCAATTTTCTACTTCCAGATCCGACATTCATTACACTTTTACTTCCTCACACTCAAATAACCTTCATAGTCCCAATTTTGGTGAAGGCAAAAATGCCAGATTCATCTGCATTCCAGACTCTAGAAGGTGAATACCCTTCACTTTGGTATACATATGACAAGAAGTTTTAGAACTTTTCACATGCCTCTTTTGAAAGTCCCCTTCTCCTTTCAAGGTCTAAACTTTTAGGTCTCCACAATCCTATTTTAGGGTGCCTTTTGTACAAAAACTTCCACCAATGCTTTCTGAATGGTGTTGGCCTATCATTGCATATTTGTTGAACTTTACATTTCAGCAAACACCAAACAACAAGGGCTGTTTCTTCCTCTGAAGTGAGAACAGTTGGAGGCCCACTTTTCTTTGAAGATACTTTCCTTGTTTTCCAAACTCTAATTGATGATTTTGGAATGCTATAATATCCAACAGCTTCCCCAAGTTTACATCTCCCTTGGGCAATATCCTCCAATGCCTTTCTCATAACATGATCTTCTGTCCACTTTCCTCTACAACCTTGAACTTTCTTTGTTTTTTCCAAAATTGGAATTGGTTCTGGATTTCTCTTCCGAGTGATTCCCCATTTTGGAAGAGAAGAGACTCACTGTGCAAACCTCATCACTCTTCCATCCGTGCACAAGAATAAATATCTTAAAATAAATCCCCGGCATTGCAATTATATACAGTGTAACTCAAAATTTGCTAAGAACTTATACCGACCAGTGATCGCACAATACCTACAACCTCGAATTCTAAGAGCAATTGACAAACACAATCAATACAGTCACTGTATACGCAAACTACGTGGCAAGACCTACAAAGCAAGCGACAAGACAAGAGAAATGAATTCGCCCACCTAGTTGCAGCTGCACTTGTAGCTTCAGGAAAATCAATCAATCCGATCAAGTAGTGCGCACAAGATGAAGTCAATCAGAAATTAAAACAATCAATGAATCAATTCAGAGATTGATTAGAAGTCGACCAGCTAGCTTAAAACAAAACCCCAACTGGACAAACATTCAACTGAAGCTGCTGCAGTGTTGCTTACCCTGTGCAAGCTTCTTTGGTACTGAAGTACTTTAGACGACTCAAATCCTTCTTTACCTGCAAAAACAAATAATGGAAATTTCAATCAATTTAACATGAAACAGTCAAGAAATCAATGATTGCGTACACCTCCAAAATTTGTTGAATTTACAAGTCATACCTTGTCAAGACGCTGACCAGTCTTCTTCGAAACATGTTCGTAATCATAAAGGTTAGCCTAAAACCCGGCTCAGCTCACTTGCTTCATTAATTAACGATGTCGTCAGCCTAGCATTTCACAAGACAATAAGTTAATCGTAGACTGAGATGACTGTCTTCATGAACTTATATAAAAACTAAGCTTCTTCAATTCACATTTTTCTTAGTCTTAGTCTGCATCGTATGACAAAATGTGTACACAAAAATGCAAACTTATCCTTATGTTGATAGAAAGCACGAGTCAGACAACCAGTCTGCAAACTTATACAACCTAATTAGCGTCATCCACCACGACAAAAAAAAAAAGAAGACGATTCACTAAGCAAACAAGAACTCTCAACCTTAAATCAAAACACAACTTGCAACCAGCCAATCTCTCCTAATCTATAAACTGCACCAACGAGACACCAACGTCGAAGCCGTACATTGATCGCCTTACTCGTTCTGCTTCTAATCAAAACGGTAATGCAGCTTGCTTCAGCCGAATCTGCATCCCTCTGCCATATCTACAGTACAATGTCGTGAAGCTAAGCATGTATCATACTACTCATCATGTTTCAAAGTTAAACTACAAGTACTGGTTTGACAAACGACTGGTTTCTTCATCGAACGAAGTGCAAAATTCGAGCAAGCATGACTTGAGAAAACATCAACAAGCAAGCACGAGTTTAAGCAAACAAAGCATAACTTAAGCACAGGCAAGTACAATTGAAGCAGATCAATACGAGTCAGGCACAATTAAGCACACTAATTTTAACAAGCAAGCACAGCTTAATTAAGCAAATAAACACAACTAGATAAGAACAATAATAAACATACACTTCAAATGCTGCTAACTTAAAATCAAAGGCAATAAGCAACAGAGGGCAACAAAGAAATGCGGAACAAACAATGAGAAGGCACAATACAAAGGAGCCTACTGCACGAAAATGGAGGGGCAAAGTAGCTGTTGCTGCACCGACCTGCAGACAAAAGCAAATTTGATTAGCGTACGTACACTAAGCAATGTTAGTACTCTAATGATGAACAAGTTAAACACAACAATGTGAGAGAGTTTATTTTGAACAACGTGAGGTCTAGCGATGGCCTGGTGATGGCGATGATCTGGTGATGGCGAAGGTCTGACAATTAACCTACTTTCGAAGAGAAATTAGAAACCACGTTTTCAACCGAAGTTTCTCGATTGGATCGAACTTTACCAACTCAGAAGTCAGAACAACAATCTCAGACAGTGCAATCCAGCTAACATGTAATGTATATTCGATTTATCAGATCGAAATTATGTTTGGAATTCGGGAAGGTTAGGTCTGAAATTCCGGGTTTTCTACACCAACTCAATCAAGCATTCACAGCATTATGATAGTCCACATCAGTGGATACATACAATATATTGTAAATTTTCGGAATCAAGGGAGTAATTGAGTGGGGAATTAAGTTCCAGATTCATTATATTCATTCGATGCAGAGTAGGGGTTTAAAGTTCTCGATTTGTTCATACTACAACTCTATGAATCATCCCTTATTCATGTAATCCACGTCATTTTCAAAGCAAGCTCTCGGTTTATTGCTCTCCTGAAGTGTCTCAAGTGGAAGTTTGGGTTGACAATATTTTCGTGCCATGATATCCTCACAATGGTTTGGTGCACTCCCAACACATGTCCACTGGCTTGCCTGCAAGGAACTTTGCATTGTCCGGTGCATCAACTGGAATTGCCTGCGGGTCTATGTGAGACTCCAAAAACTAAGTGATTTGGAAGCCTGCTTCCACTATCCAAGACACCCATGTTGACAAGGTGTATAGTCTGTTGCTGAACTTGATCACTTGCCCAGAACCCGTCCTAATCATGATCTGGAGAAACAAATCTAGAGGAACATGACAACCAACAATAAAATTAAAAAATTGGAGTGATATTATTGAAATTTGTGACATGGAGTTGATATCTATCTATCAACATTGAGGTTTGGTTTAGACTTGTCCAAACAAGTAATAAAAATGTTACAAGCCAAGATATGGTTGTTTGAAGCTGTGGATAAACATACATTAATGTTGTGTTTGTTGAACTCCGTGTGCGTATAGTTAAGTGAAAGAGTGGTGAGTTAGCGATCATGCTAGGGAGAGAAAAGAAAGGTCAGTGTCGTTTGCACCAGATTAGGTTTTTGGGTGTCTGTGTCTCATGTGGAGGGTGGCAATCCGCAACACCGTAAAACTACAATTATAGCTCGAATGGTCTGTCCTCTCATTCCTTCCGACCTGGCTATCTAGCAGTAGCTAGACGAGGATCTAATGTATATCAAATGCGTCGAATTGCTACAACGATTGTAGAACATCAAGAATGAGGAGATGATTTAGGAACTCATTTATGGGGTTTTGAATCGGTACAAGTTGATAGTGAGAGGACGACCCGTAGCTTGGATGGAGGATGTGTGGGCGAACGTGTACTCTTTCAAGAAAAGTGGATCCAGATTAACTTTCGTGCGAATAAGTACGTGAGCAAAAAGTTCTGGAGTCCAGCCCACACAAAGGAGGGATACACCATTAGTGAGTGTAGGAACGAGAGGCATAGACGGATGCTAGAGTTTCTAATTCCAATCATGTATCCAGAAAAGCCTCTCCGGGTTACGATCATTGTGGCTAACACCATCTTTGGGGCGATGGAAGATTGGATTGTACATTGGAGTAGAGTGATTTCAGGTATAGTGTTGAACTTAATTGAGTATGTGTCGAGGGGGAAACATAGCCCAATCAGCCCATATTTGTTCCACCTTTACCAATACAAAGAGGTCTTGAGTAGTCAAAAGATGATACAATATGATACCAGGCTCTAGATCCTAAAGTATGGCCTTATAGAGGAAATGGAGGGGGATCAGTCGGAATCCAAGGAGGGAGGATGTCCAGAAGAAGATATTGCCAAACAAAAGCGGAGGAAGTCCACAAATCCGGCTACACGCAGAAAGCTACCAACTCCGGAAAGGGGAGAGCCCAACTAGGTTCCAGATCCAGATGAAAACCTAGATTTCTTTGAAACCAGACTCCAATGGATGCGGTAGGCCCGGTAGATGCACAACAATACAATGCATTTCCTAATCAACATTTCTAGTGAGTTGAAGGTAGAACCGGATAAAATTTTGCACAAGATCAAACGACGGCCAGATTTAGAAGTGTTGCACGGAAAAGACGAGTAGATCCGGAAATTGAAAAAAGAACGGGATGACTTCCAATCCCAATTAGAATGGACAGAAGGAGAGGTGGCCATGGTAAGGCAAAAGGAAACAAATGCCCTCCAATTCATCCATGGTCTAAAGGAATTGGTCGAGGCATCGGAGTATATTGTAATCCAGTCCAACTTCTACAACTCCTAGTTGGACAAAGAAGGCCATATAACTAGATCAAAGGTGGTAATGATCCTCGTCGATTTGAAGTGCGGATGGACGTTATCTTGAAGGAGATGCACAAATTGTTGGGACACCTGGATCCGGATAGGGCCATAGACTTATCACAGTTTTCAAAAGTTTCCAGAAACCTATGCGGAAAGACTCCAGTCCGGCAGTCTTCTAGTGCTTCGGTTCAGCCACAACCAAAAGGACTAAAGTCTCTTTTGACTCCTGTACAAGATCTTCAGTGACTCAAACACGACCACCACCAGTAGAGAAGGCAGTACCAGAGTCTGAAATGGAGTGAAGAAGGAGATCCATTCCAACGCTATAAGAAGTTTCCATCCAAGCAAGTCTTCCGTCAAGTCAATGGGTTACAGCCAGAAAGTTTAAGATGCCCAAATTGAACATCAGCAACTATCTTAGTAACCAAATTGGTGCCATGACAAATCCAACATGGTCCCATCCAGAAGATTTCTCGCACATACAGTACCTATCACCCAAACAGGACAAAGTAGAGATAGAGCTGAGTGACTTAGTGCAAGTGAAGAAGTCAGAGATTGAGGAAATCGTGAATTCCAATGAGGAAGAGTTGAAGACCGAATCTGAATCAAAAATAGGGGAAGAAGTTTCACCTCCACTTGTCCAACAAAAGATTCAGACTCGAGCAGCAATCAAGGCAACTCCAACAAAGGCCTCTATGAGGACACTTGGAAGTCAAAATGGGAGCAATTCGAAGAAGGCATGGAGGGGAAGGTAGCTAATAGGCTGTCTCTAATTAGTTAGGATTTTTATTTTTAGATTCCAGAACGGGTTTTCCGTACATGGGCCCGTGTTCCAAATTTCTCAGAACAACTGGCCTTTGCCTTTCCAATTTTCCCAAGGGAAAATAGTTAAGTGGTTGCCCTGGTTTTTAGGGTGGCTTTTTGATGTTGACTTTGATTTTGGATTTGGTTTTAAGGGTGGGCAAGGCTATTGCCCTCTCGTTCCATCCTATTGCGTATTTAATTTTTATTTCATTTCTTTCTTTAATTTGAGCTACCAAGTGGATATTTTGGTTCCAATTCTATGTACAGATTGTTGTTGGGTTGTTTATTAGAGTGCCAAGATGTAAAAAGGACAAATAAAGAGGAATCCGGATCTTAGAAAATTGGATCAAGTTGAGAGGATATGTTCGTGATAGAGTTGAATTGGTGAGTGAGGATTTGCGCATGGTGCCTTTGGACTACTGGAATGGTAATCCGGTTCATCTGAAGAGTGGTGTGAGAGCAAGTCCAGAATTAGGTACGATTTCGTACAGAGATAAGCGACTACTAGTAGAAATCCATACTCATCAAAAGGTCTACCAACCTCAGGATCCATATAACAACTAGGAAAACTATTCTCTATCAATTAAAAGTGTCGTTAATCTGTCGTTGTAGTGGAGGGGATTGGAAGTAGTCCTGTGTGACCTACTTACCAAATATGCCACCCGGAAAGTTATAAAGGTGTCAACTATTCTTCTCTATCATAACCCAATGAGTTGCTTGGATGTTTGTTTGTTTTAGTGAGATTAGAGAGAGAGAGAAACCAGAGTGGTGAAGTTCCTACCCCTCTAAAGATCAATAGTGGATCCTCTGATGGTAAAATAGAAGAATAGAAAACTAGTAAATTGAAGAGACAAAACCAAAATCCAAATGAAGACTAATCTGAATTAGGTTCCAAAAAGTAATCGAAATCAGAAAAGGAGAAAAGGGAGTAGACAGATTGGAAATAGAGGAAATCTGAATATCGTAGTTTACAATAACATCACTGGAATCCCTTGGGACGATAGTTCGTGTCATCTTACCACGTTCCAGTGTGTAAAGATACTTACGCTGAGACCACGCATATGGCATATAGTTGGTTGGTGAACTTGATCACTTGCCTAAAACCTGTCCTAATCATGTTCTAAAGAAACAAATCCAGAGGAATATGACAACCAATAATAAAATAAAATAAATTGGAGTGATATTATTGAAATTTGTGACATGGAGTTGATATCTATCTATCGACATTGAGGTTTGGTTTAGACTTGTCCAAACAAGTAAAACATTACAAGCCAAGATATGATTGTTTGAAGCTATGGGTAAACGTACATTAATGTTTTGGTTTCTATAACTAATCATGTGGACAAGCTCTCGAGGTTTCACAAAATAACGGTCTAATGTCAATTAATTTGAGAATGAAATGCAAAACTAATAGCACATATGTCAAGAATAGACTCTTCCAATTTCACAGACATTAATAAAAAGTGACGATTTTGTATACTAATTTATCAATTTACAATTTACAGATCCAGGAGAGTGAGTGCATAATGTTACCTCTCGAGGCTTGCCCTCGTCTTCAAAATAACCCCACTGGGTGCCATCCTCTTTGACTACACCCCATTTAAACAAATATGGAATTCTTGATTTGTCGTCCCATTGCATATACTTGATCACATGGGTCTCGTAGATGAGGAGTTTACCACCAAGCTTCAGCATCTTATAAATCTCTTCCAACACCCGCTTAACCTAAATGATTAGAATTCACTTTGTCAGATTTTTGCACTCATAGATTAATTTGATGAAAAAAAGAATCACGCCAACTTGAGCAACAGTTTCCATACTCATCCAATCTCATGGGAAGGACAAAAGATCAAATGTCTTCCATATAGCCCAAACATTGAGGCTCCCAAACTTCACTTTAAACCAGCAGATTTCATTTCCAGCACGGTCTACTTTTCGGTTCCCGATTTTTCTTAACGCTGATTCCAAAGTGGTTTTCACATTCAAGCTTTGACTTTTAGGAGATTCTGGCAAAAAGTTATACCTCTTCCTTAGACAGCAAGTTGCAATGAACATAGATGCACATGGCAAGGTCAAAAGTTCCCTCTTGAGCACCAGGAATGGAGCTGATCTGAGTAGCAGAGGCGACTACAAAATTCGCTCTTGATTCAGCAAGTGCACTGAAGCCAAAAGGAGCGCAAATTAGTGCAAAACATTCTGAAACTAACAAGGTTTGTAAATGTCGAATGAGTGCTCACTGAAGTTCAAAATGATGCGAGCGATTCTTACTGTGTGTGGAAGAACTTGCCCGTTTCCAATTTCGCCTCTTCCACCATGTACTTGGAGACATCGAAAGCCAGCACATAACTTGCACCTGAATCAGTGGCCACAACATACAACAACGTCTGTCACGCACTCACGATTGGAAGAGCTGCGATCATTAGCTCCCAAGGCTACAACCGGTGCCGGGAAGAGCTCATCAGCACTAGAGAAGAACTCGTCAAAAATCATGGTGAATTCAAATCATGAATACTTACTAAAATAGAGCTAACCAATTTCTATTGAGTTCTCGGAGACCCATGATACAGTATGTGATTTCATCTCCAGAAACTAAAACTCAATTGTTGACTCCAACACACTGGAAAAACATAGCCCAGGTGTGACCTTCTGTGATTGAATTGCGTGGCCCAAGGCTCACTCTCTCTTTCTCTATCCTTCGTTACGGGGCTCGTAAGGATTTTACACTGCCGACAGTGCATACAGACAACCAGACAGCCCTGCCATGCCAGGATCGAAGGTCTTTGAACCTATCGACCGGCATTCCAAGGAACTGAAGGAATTGCAGGGCGGGAGGTTACCCTAGCCTGCCTCGCTCATCTGCTTGCAGCATGAGGCGGCGTGTTAGTGCCCACTCCACACCCCACATCCAGCGCCTTCCACGGCTTTAGCTTCGGCGCCAGTTTCTCCACCAGGGACTTCAACAGGGGCAGTTGACACACGGGTCTAAACCAATGGCCCGAGCCGAATTCCTTGGTGAGACTATCCCATTGCGACTTCGTCGACGCGCTAAGCGTCGCCATCAATATCAATATGAACACACACACATGCACACAATCATGTGCTCCTCACCTAATAAGCTTCATTAACTAACGTAGCCTCCCTCCCTCCCTCCTCTGCCCCTGATCGATCGAGTACAGCTTCGACCGAATGAAAAGGGCCACAAGGGCTAGCTCGACGTCGACGTCGCATTCTTCACTCCAGGACAAGGAAAGGACTCGGAGCACACGTAGTAGGCCGGAGGTAGGTCTTGTCAGCGGAGAGAGATGCTTGCAGCAGGGGGAGAAAGGAACGGAAGGTAAGGTAGAACAGCCTATTACCATCCTGATTTGCGATCTGACTATCTTGGGGCCAACTTCAATAGAGGTACATATTTTTTAAGAGATGTGTGCATGTTTCACAAATCAAACCCAAGTGGAATTATAATTTTCCGATCAAAATTGTAATTTCTGTGAATTTTTAAAGTAGGCTGCCCTGAAATTACAAAACTGTCCATAGAGTGGGGTCAAAAATGTCTCATGAACAACCCATTACCATCTTCACATGTATCTATTGGCACCTAAGTTCCCACCAATGAAGGATTGACACATTACCCCATTGGACATTAATGCACTGAAATTGTCAGGAAAGTGAATGGATATGGGTTTAGCAGTCAACGGAATTGGGGCTAAAGTGTAGGCAACGGAATTGGGTAGTTCTACCTTACTCAATACAACAACATTTCACTCCATCCACTCATGTGAGCTAGAGACTAACGGAAAAAGACTTCATTGTTGCTAATGATTTCAAAGGAAAAATAAGGTAGGAGGTTCTAGAAGAGCTCAAGCTCTCCAATCACCTACCTCCTCAAATGTACACTATTTGTACATGTTTCTTTTTCATAGTCTTCATTAATGCACAAACAGTGTACATGAAGGAGGTATGCAATTTTAGAACCTTATGCCATTTCAACTTCAAATTTTCATAACAAATTCCAATAAGCTCAAAAAAATATGAAACAACTTGACATAGATGTCAATTCCACTTGTTTTTTAAGGAAAATTTACTAAAAAATTATTTTGAGAAGTTTAACCTCCCCAAAATTTCAACTCTAAAATGGGCAATTTATGGACCTTCTACCTCAATGGATGAAAAAGAAAAATAGTTCATCTAGTTTCTTGGAGACCTAAGTTTTGGAGTGAAATTGTAGCCTATGGTGTGGAAACTCCCTCATTGTCATGGAAACTTGCCATATAGCAATATTACAATGCAAATAGAATATCCTAAAAAACACTCCAATGCAACTAGTATTGGCCCCTTCTCTTAGTCATCATTCTCCTTTCTACACCTTTGTGAATTGATGAGATATGAAGACCCCACTTGGCTCATAATAGGAAGATTCATAATTGTTATACCTTTTCAAGTTTTGTTATGTGTGTCAATCACTATAAGAGAGAAGAGTGTTTAAAGTAGGTTTTAAAGTATAATCCTAGGCATAAGATCTTTAAAGAGATTTTCAGTAAAAACTTACTAGAAATACATGTGAATTTCATGCATATATGCCTTGATAATAGAATCTTTTCAATTCTATGCAATTAAGCTGTTAGAAGACTTTATTCTATTTGTCTCTTGATTATCTATGAGTACCAGGGATTTCTTTTTTCATTTTTAATGAAATGCCATAGTGGTGATATAAAATGTTGTAGTGGTGCTCTCAATTTCAACACTCATCCACATATTGGATTAAAAAATATCACATTAATACATATCCCATATCCATAATTTTGTTTTCATCCATTCTCTAACAATTTCATCTAATATATTTTAATAATTTTGGCTATTTCATCCAAAATTTTATTGTTTATGTTCTATAGGCTTAGTGCAAGGTCAATTATTTTGGTGCAATTTGACAACAAATGGCTGGAAAAAAAACACTAGTGAGTATATAATAAAACCATCCATTCCCAATCTGTATAGTTGAAAATAGTTGCAATGATGGCAGGAACAAATTTCCAACCAAAGTTTAGGATGAGTTTTTTTTCCTTTTCAAATTTGGGACTAATCAAATCATGAAAATTAATATTGCCTTATGCTACTCCAAAACATATGTGAAATCCCTAAAGTGGTTGACATTGGGTGGTTCTATCGTATGTCAAATGCTCATCAATTGACAAAAAGCCACTATCTACTAAAAAGATGGGTAACACTTCTTGGTTTGCATTAGTTGCCCCCCCCCCCCCCCCCTCCTCTGAGTCCTCTCTCAAAAAATTTATAAGTTGTTGAATTTTTTTTAAATGCTTACCCTCAAAATTGCCAATGATTTCTCAAAAAATCACAAGCCATTGATCTTATAAGATTTAACTAGAGCCATCGAAATGAATACTAGATATGGATATAGTACCACATATGGATATATATTGAATATTGAATATAGGTACCAGATGTGGATATAGTATCAGATATGGATATGGGATGAATTCTCCTATAGTGATTGTCAAATAAGTTGATTTCTGAAAATTACAAGAAAGAAGATGAAAATTCTAAATTTTAAAATTAAAAATCTTTTGGGTGGATAGTGACCTCAATGTCCCTATCCACCCAAAAGAAGTCAAATATATACTCCTACTCATGCACAAGCTAGAACTGATGGAAGGACTAACTATGGTAGATTCTATCAAAATCTTTAGGTCACTTGGTATTTTCTTGCAATTTTGAGGGCATAGAGAATTCCTAATTGCATTTTGAATTCAAAATTTGATGGCCATCAAATGTTTACCCTATTTTTGACGACTTTATTAGTTTGTTTTTATTTTCAAATCTATAAACCTTACATGAATGCAGAACATTTTTTATATTACACGTGAGGATATTGTGACAAATTTTGGCTGAAAAATTGTATCGTGATCTTGAAACTCCTTCACAACAAACATAACAATGGAAGCTTAACTCCTTAAGTTCTTTGACTATGTTTTGACCAAAAATGTCCCCAAAGTGCCTTTTCTAGGACAAGTACCGAATTTTTGAAAAAATAAATAAATTTTGACACATGTGATTGTAGAATCTTGTAGTAGAGTGGTTTGAGAAGACGTGGAAAAAATTTCAGAGAATTCCACCATGTGGATTGCCAAATATTAGCATTTTGATTCACAAAAATCATTTTTTAGGCCCTGCAAAAAACAAGGCATTTGCACTTCACAAGCTCACTTCTCCATGAAAAGATGTTCAAAATGGTGGTGCTTCTTAGGATTCTTTTTCCTAAACAAGTTGACCATACACTTAAAAATTTTCAAATCATTTGGAATTGTACAACATATAAGAAAAAAATTGTAAATAGATAGTAGTACATAATGATTCAAAAAACTTGATTGTTAAGAATTTAATTATGGGATTGAAAAATGCCAATCCGAATGTTGAAATGTTGTAGTAAAAAATATAGATCCTATGATTTTATTTTTTTCCAGAAATATTGAAAATTGAATAAGATAAAGGACTTCAAAGTCTATTTTGAAGTAGAGAATCTATAATTGCCCACAAACAAAAAATCCTCATATTTTTTTATTCATTGATCCAAATGGAATGATTCAAAAGCTTTCCATGTATGCGTAATTTTAGAAAGCCAATTTCAAATTTTTATTTTTGAAAAAAGTTTTTTTTTTTTTTAATCTGCTCGAATTGCCTAGTTATGAAGAAAAAGTAACATTTTAGGTCATAACTTTTGACTCCTATGTCCAAATGTCATGAAATTTTGCTCACATGATAAATGAACATGCTACACATCTTCTATCAAAGTTTGTACCATATATATTCCAACTGGCGATTACGACGACATGCCCAAAATCACTATGTTGCCAAAATCAATAGGCCAATCCTTTAGGGGTTAACCTTTGAACGCCGAGGTGGATGTTTTGTGTCCAATGGATGAAAGGGAATCAAATTGTATAGGATAAAAGCGCAACTACTCATCCTCAAAGTTTGTTTTGGAAAGAGAAGATCTTCTACAATAATTTCACTTGCAATGACTACTTTTACAATTTTGGAGGTTAGTGATTCACACGATAATAGAAAAGGATGATTTTGAGAGTCACCCCTTTGGCATTTAAGGGTTAAGTGTCATGCTGAATTCTTCATAGAAATCTGAGTCACATTTATGGTGGTCAAGGTTGGAGTAATTGGATGCCATTGAAGTAAATTGGAAAATGTCTAATGATGTGGTATTAATAAAATTCTGAATTTAACAAGCTTGGTTCAGTTGACTGGAGTAAGTTACTCCTTGGATTTGTTCAGAATAATTGAAGAGGTTCATCTTCATACCTTAATCTCTTTTTATCATCAGTTGAAATTATCTTTCAAGTCTCATGTTTAAGAAAAAAAAAAGGAACCCAAGAGTTTACTGAGTCGGAGCCAAAATGAGAAATTATGATGAGTTCTGAAGTTTGATCGAGACCCTCATGTGTGACTACCAATCCATCATTAAATGGAAGATATACAACACGATGGGTCTTTCTTTCCATCCTTGAAGTAGAATAAAATGTAAACAATTGAGTCGAGTTATTGCACTATTAGTAACCTTTTCTACCTTTCTTTTCACATTTTGGAAGTAGAAAGACCCAACCAAATAGCACACAGTTTAACCCTAAAGGTCAAAACTGCATTTTTTGGCAATTGTATAGTGATCTTGGGTAGCTCACTATGAATGGAATTTTTAGTTTCTTTTTTTGAAAATTTCACAAAACATGTATTCGAGGAGTATCTTTGAGGTCCATCAATTCTCATATCTTTTGACTTCTTAGTTAAAAAGTTATTGCATGATATGTAATTTTCATTGCTTGGTGAGTAGCTAGAACAGCTCAAAAAACTTCTTTAAAATAACTTTTTTTTTTTTTTAAATATTGAAATTGGTTCTTTACAATTATATCAAAGTGGAAAGCTTTGAATCATTCCATTTTGATAAACCCCTCAACGCCAAAGGGGCTCAAAAGTGGCTTTACATAGTCTATAGTTCAATTTAAAGTGTTGTAACCTTTGCATCCAATGTTTGAATTCAATAAAGCTTAGTTGTTGGAAAATTTACGCTCTCTCTTTTAGTTTGTGTGGTAAAAATGACATTTTATTGAAATTTGAAGTTGAGGTTCAATAACTACATTTTAAAATAATAGAATAATAGAATTTTATTGAATAAAATTTACTTCTATTCTAAAAATTCTAGATCATTTAAGTGTATATTGTATTTGATATATATTTTATTTCACTTTTTCTTTAAAGACTCCTAGTAATTTGAAATTTTTGCAAAAAATAAGAAGACTTTATGACAAATATTAAGTATGTGATTCCATCTATGAAATACAACTTCAATCACTAATAGCAAACTTGAAACTAGAAAATACAAAGAAGTAGATTTAAAGGTTTGACTATACAATCATGGGCTCTGTCCTTCAAGGGTTTGGTAGACTTTTCTACAAAGATTCATTGCAAAAAAATGATCTTCCCACTACTTCAAAAAGGTCATAGAACCAAAAGAGTTATATATCATAGTATAATGTCTCTTTAAATGTTTTTTAATACTTACAAATATTGCCAAAACTAGTTGAGGAATTAGATTTTTTCAACAAATTCAAGACATCTTGTGGTACAAGTAATACACTTATATAAAATGATTTTTCAAAAAAAATTAAATTAGATTTATAATTTCTGAAAAATTTAATTTAAATTTATTGATGAAAAAAACTTTTAAACACAAGTTTAAAATTTTCAAGATTCTTTAAAGGAGGCACCCATTCTTGACCAATGACCCATACTCAACCTATAGGTGCAATTATTTCCAATTAAGGTTAGAACAAATTTCCAACTAAAGCTTGAAATGTGATTTTTTCTCCTTTTCAAGAATTAGACTATTTAAATAAGTTCATGGCACATGTCTTTTTGCCATTTTATAAGTCCAAAGTACTTTTTGCCTTTCAAAATTCATAGTAATTTCAATTCAAGCAATAAAATTGTCAAAGTCTTTGCAATTCCAATCATTTCTATTATTGAATCCCTAAAAATATTTGCACTACTCCGTATCACATCCAATTTTTTTTATTTGATCAGGAATAGGTGCCTCTCTTTTAGTAATTGAAATGAGAATTGTATGTGGGGGGAGGGGGGGAGATTTTATAAAAAACATATCATAAACTTTAAACTTTATTTAATGAAATATTCTTGATTGAAATTTATCCCAAATATTTATATTTTTATAATATGCTTGAAAAATATTCAAAAAATTTGTAAAAAGTTTCCAAAGTATATATAATTTTTTAAAATAAATTTCAAAAAACTTTATGGATTTTTTAAAAATAATAATTTCTCAATTAGTATTTATAATTTTTGTAAGTGAAAAAAACATTTGGAAAGTCATTGTAAATGATTCTAATTGTATTTGATGAAAATCTAAAAAGATTATTTGAATTTAAGACCAATAAATTACTTCTAACCATCAAGTTTGAATAATCTTAGAATTTTCAAAATGTTTACAATATATTTGCAAAAGAAATTCTATCCATATCTATCAAGCCTTAAATGTCACCATGGACATTTGGCATCCACTGAATGACAAACAATTATTCTAGTAGGACACAAAAGTTCAACTATTCCTCCTTGGAATTTTGTTGTGAAAAGGGCAAGTCTTCTATATGAGTTTGACTTCAAATGAGGGCTTTTGCAATTTTTAAACCAATAATTCATACAGTAATGAAAAAAAGATGATTTCCAAGGTCACATTTTCGTCCTTTAAGGATTAAAAATTTACTCATATGAATTTTGATATGTTTGTAGAAAAATATTAAATTAATAATAAGCTTAAAGTTTATGTAGTGTACAATTACATGTTTTAATTCAATAGAGTGATAAAAAAAAAATTTAATTCATGACGATTAAATAAAGCTATAAATGCTCTTAGAGTATCCTCTTAAATCTTATGGTTTTAGCCGATCATTCCGATATTCAAGTTTAAAATAAATTGGTTTTTATTAATAACAATATTTTTGAAGTTAATTCCTTGCATTTAATAACAAAAATCATAAATTCAATTGTATAGATGTAATCTTGGACTTTAAAGCTATAAATTTTATTTGTATGTTGCATAAAAAAACCTTATGCCCCTCAATTCATAACATATTTGTTATAATTACAAAAAATAAAGATCTATGGAAGAAAAAAAAAAAACTCTATATTCCTATTATCACTATTTGAAAATGAAAATTTTCATTTTCATTTTTCTTAGATGAATTCACATGCCTTCACTAAGTCTTAAAATTTGTATATTTTTTGGTAAAAACGAATCTTTAGAAATAGTGCCATTTTAGCATATACAAATGTTTTTTTTCTTGTTGTATAAATTGTTTGGGATAGATGTGCCAACTCCAATGTCCACCTATGATAGTACATTTCATCTAATTCAAAGCCAAAATTCAGATTTATTCAACAATTAAAGAATTGGTAGACTTTGGTTACAAGCCCAAAGTTTGAATTGCAATAAAATATTTAATTTGAGGAATTTTTTAAATATTCAAAATGGAGTAAGAACTTGGCTTGATAAGATTCATTTTTATTGTCACAATAAAATTCAAAAAATAATTTTTTTATAGCTGAAATTTAGAGATCAAGAACAAGGAGGTACAAGTTGCCAAAATATATTAAAAAGACAATTTTTGGTGATCTTCTTGTATAGCATCTTCTTCTCTAGACAAAAAAACTGGACAAAGCCAGAATGTTTTTAATTCTTACCAAACAATACGGTACTGCTCCAAAGTTATCCAAACGCCCCTTGGGCACTTAGGGCTTAACATTTCCACAGTTTCAGAGAGACTTGCGTTGGAAACTTAAAAAGGACTGCATTTCCTCGCAGTAATGCCGTGAATATGCACCGATTAGGATGGCCATGATGCAACATGAGGCAGTACTGACCCCGTAGAAGTCTTGCCAAATCAATCAGGCTTGAGGACCAAGAAGTAATGAGGGTTTTTGAAATGATACAGGAAGTGGCTTCAAAATATACTCCAATAAAAAAGAAAGCACTACTTCGTATCCTACAGGCTAGTCTGGCCAAAACTTGTCACCTGAGTCATGGGAACACCTAAAAATCAAGCAGTAATTGTGGCAGGATCCTTTCCAAGTGGCTTCCCTCAATTGTTGTGCATCCTTCAGCTTCGGCAACCAAGGAAGCTCTTTCCACTGCCTCTGTCACATCCTCAAGCATCCCTCAAATGTAAGCAAGTTATTGTGTATAAAGTTATCAGCACTAACCTGACACTCATCATCAGCCCCAATTGTGCTCGTCATCAATAATCGAATAGCAGTATTAGAGTTAGCTAAGCGCAACTTACCAGAAATGAAAAGACGGAGATATTCACAGCTCAGTTTCAAGGCATCTGCATTGACTGCACCCACGACAGCATTCACAGTTTCAGACACCTCGGGGTTCAATATCCGCAAAAGTTCACTTCCATAGCACTATATACCAGTGTTAAGAGGGGTCACTTTTAGTCCCTCGGCACTAGGTTCTGACTTCTAACTAAAATTCATCTCTTAACAGCCCACTTCGAACCTTACTTAGCCACCAAGCATAAATGTCTACATAGGGATTTGTTCATGGGGTACGTCACGAATACTTTTCTCTTTATCTTTAAGTTTAAGCAAAGATTGGGTCCCAGGCATCCAGGGGAAGCATATTTGTCTTCACATTTGTGTTCACCACATTCTAGGAAGGGAGTAATGACTCCGGTATGTAATGTTACATCTGCACCGCGCAAGGACCAAATCTGCAGCTGGTGAAGAATTACAGAGTAGCAGCCCCATTGTGTGAAACCCTAGCCCTAACCTCTACCCTATCAACCCTAAATCTTGAGTCATGCAATGCAGTAAACTAGATACTCACAACTGGCAATGACTCTAGGTAAGCAGTGCATTCAGAAGGGCGTTTCACAAGTCTTTGGCATCTCAGATGATAAACAGCCAGATGAGCATCGACACTGCCAAGATACTTACTGTTGGTTCCACGTGACTTTTTAGAAGGGCCTGGACCGCCTGCCTGTAGAGAAATCAGTAATGACACGCCTTGTTTCAAGCAGCCTCTCAGGAATCTTACGCAATAAATATCAAGCTGCAATCGAAAGAGTCTGTACACATCTCTTATTGCAAGGTAAGCGTCTATGACCATATGCAAGGAGATGAGTTTAGAGGCAAATCATTCTTACCTCGGGATCTACCTCCTCAGAGTCGATCTCCTTGGAACGCTCTGTAATCAAAAAATCCAGCGAACTTGTTTAGGGCTTCGAGTTTCGGAATACAGAAGCGCAATTAGTTGGGTTTGACAAAATGGCATCCTTACTTTTCGCAGTTTGCGCCCACACGAACTTGAAGATTTCTTGGAGAGTGTCCTGCTCACAATGAAACCAGAGATGGGGCAGACGAATTCTATCAATTCCGAGACCAAGTCCAACGTCTGCCAAGCATGATCACATTGGATGGGAACTTGCAGATGGTGCTAAAGGAGGAACGATGAGGTTGGTGAGACTGCAAACAATTAGCTCACCGGTTGAAACGTGCTGGTGAGATGCTCCATTGCCTGCGAGTGCGAGTGAGAGAGACAAAGTCCAGATTCCGAAAACGGAAATTCATAGGATACGCGACAATCAGTCCACAATTATCGTTAACAGTCACGCTCAAGTCTCGGCGATTTGCTACAGTCACCTCATGGTTTTCTTGAAACTGCAAGTAATTCACCACAGACTCATTAAATTGCACATGATTTTTGACAAAATCTCATTGCGCGTAAGTACTTCTCAAGCGAATTTTGCACAAAAAAGATTACCAAACATACTGGGAAAGAACGAGGACGGCCATCTACTCTCTCTAATTTAAAATTACTGTGTTTATGCTCAAGGCCTTGTATTCCGTTTCTGGCTTGTTATCCCATTTCTCGCATGCAACTTGCAATGTTACCTCTGTGGAGCTTCTTTCAAATGAATTCAATATGGTGAAATGCAGGAACTCCTACAAACTAATCCGAAGCGTTCAAGATTTCTGAAAATAATAAAACTTGGGCTACATAATCCATCACAAACAGAAAAATGCAGGAACTCCGTTTTCGAGTCATAAATAACTAAGAAATCAACCTAAAAACTCGCCACCGACGAGCTCTTCGAATTTCTAACCTAGAACGTAAAAAATACGCAGCAAAGAAACTTCAGCTCCAGAATGTAATCCTCTTGGACCACTCCCAAACACCGATCCGGAAAACAGCCACGCAACAACACGCCAGGCCCCCTCACAGCAGCCCCCTCGCAGATCCCACGGATTTCGGAACAGAATGCAGGATTCGCAGATTGAAATTCGCAGAGACAAGAGAGCGAACGAGAAATACCGCAGCGGCGAAGAGGTGACGGGCACAGAAGGGAAATTTGCTCTAAGTAGGTTTGAGAATTGAGACCTCCGTCTGAACTTTGGGCTCTCAGTAACACTCTATTTTATCAAATAACTCCAATATTTTTAGCTTCAATTCCCAAGAATGATCTGCAATCCAGTCTGCACAGGGGTGGAGGACTGTGAGAGTAAGGTACTAAGGTAGGTGGCTCTAAAAAGCGATACTTTAAGGGCTGTTGGGCCTTTTCGATGGTTTTCGAATGCTTGAAAATATTTTTCATTATTTTTCACTTAAAGAAGAATTGATGCGGAATTTAACCCAAGTGGTTTCGTATTTTTTGGAGCTATTGTGAATTAGTTATGAATTTTCAAAGAATTCTGCTATAGGTACCTGTTGGTGACTTGTAGCACCTTGCAAAACCCACTCTTAACTGGTCTGGAAAAAGATATGGCTTTACCAAAAACAAGTATTGAGGCATGCAAAAAGTAATAGAGAAGGTTCCTAAATGTGACCTTCAGTGAAATTTGATTAAAAGCTTGAGTTAATTATTATTTCAGATTTTTTAGCACATGTAAGAAGGTAGTTGGCCCATCAATTTTCATTTTGAAAAAAATTAATGAACACCTATCCACTTAATTAGAAATGGACCACTCATGGCTCTTAAACCGACCTTTAAAAAAGTATGAACCACCAACTGGAAAACAATGAACCAACTCTTCCTCTTCTTGACATAATCAATAGTCCATCATGTATCCATTTTTGAGCCACCTAGAGGATGGTTTAAAGAAGAGGGTTAGTTTTAGAGCACACTAGAATATTGAAAGACATCTTGAAAACATATTGATTGAGAGTCAATTCTGGATGTACATTCACCTTCAATAATTTTACACATTTAATTGATTTTTTTATTTTGAAGTTGAAAATTCTTGCAAACCAAAGATTTGAAATTGTCACTACGAGCTCAAAAATCCATCAACTAAAGAACTATAAATCACATTGGAAAAATCAAGCAATCTTATTTCAAGATATAACACATTTGCATGTTGAAAATATTCTGAAAGAATAAAAGAATTTGGCTTTGTATTGCTACATGTCTACTACCTTACCATCTAGTACTTGCATCTTCTATACTAGATACAACATTCATTCTATGAGACATTAATGGTAAAATGATCATGTCCATAGATATCCCTCCCAATTTCATTGCATTCATTCACAATAAGTTCTTTCCTATTTTTAGGCATTGACTCATCTTAACCCTTAAACGCCTAAATTGCAATTTTGGGCAATATAGAAATTTTGGGCAACTCACTACGAATGGAGTTTTTATTTTTTTTGCTAAAATTTTAACACAACATGTATCCAAGGAGTAGCTTTAAGGCACAACAATTTTCATTACTTTTGACTACATGGTTAAGAAGTTATTGTATGATATGTACTTTTCTATGCTCGACGGGTAGCGTGGACAACAAAAAAAACTTCTTTAAAAATTATTTTTATAAGATTTTGAAATTTGAAATTGATTCTCTAGATTTGTATATATTTGAAAAGCTTTGAAACATTCCAATTCAATCAGTGAATCAAAAGTTATGAGGGGTTTTAGTTTGTAGGAGTTTGTAGGTTGTTATTGAATCTCTACTCTAAAACAAACTTTGAAGTCTTCTATTTAACTCAATTTTCAATATTTTGGAAAATAAATAAAAACATTGGGTGTAAATTTTTTATTAAGAAATTACAACCATTGGGATTGTCATTTTTCAATTTCATAAATAAATTGTTAACAATTTAGTATTTTGGATCATTCTCTACTCCTTTCCACTCACTATTTTTTCCTATATGTTGTATGATTCCAAATTATTTGAAATTTTTCAAGCATGTAGCCAACTTCACTTGAAAAATGAACCCAAAGAGTAACCACCATTTTGGACATTTTTTCATATAAATGTGACCTTCCAAAGTGTAGCTGCCCTGATTTTTGCAAGGCCAAAAAAAGGAAATTTGTCACTTCAAATGTTTATATTATGCAATCTTCAAGGTGGAAATTTCTGAAATTTTTTCTACATCATTTCAAACAAGCTTACTACAAGATCATATGATTACATGTGTCCAAGAATATTTTTTTTCTAAAATTTGATACTTGTATTACAAATGGCAATTTGGGAGCGATTTTGGTGAAAACAAAGTCAAAATCATTTAGGGGTTAAATATGGTCTTTTTTTTCTATAGGTTTTCTAAGATATTAAAATCAAGGAAGTTTGTTGGTCATGACAAGTTTTTTGTACCAAGTGAGCACTATGCACACTCTTATCGAGATAAATTTCTTTTAATTGTGAGTAGTTTCAAAGAAAGAGCTCCAATATTCTAATTGATATGATTTAGTGAAGTTGGTAGCTAAAAGAGGGATGCATGTGAGAGTGAAGTGTGTAAACTTATTAAAGGTGACTATACATCTATAATAAATTTTTTAAAATCTCAATCATTGTTTAGGGTCATAGGATAATTTTGAAAATATTCCAAAATGTGTATTAAAAACATTCATTTTCATAGAGTTTACATTTTAGGCAAGAATCTAAATGGAATAATTTTTATATCAATGCTAGAATTTGATGTATATACCTTACCAATATATTACATAAAACTCATAGCAAAAATATCCAAGGAAGCATGAAATATATGTATAGATGTGTAAAATTCATTGCAAAAATATAGGTTTGTAAATATATATTTGTTTAATTTCTAAAAAATAAACTCCTCTAAAGTCACGATGTGATTATTCAATACTTTACAATCTTATAATACTTGCTACAAACAACTTAGGCTCAAGAAATCATTGATACATTTCAAAAATCAAAGAATTCTTGGGTAGTTGCAAGAAAGGGTGGTCCTATTTTCCGTCACACTTCGAGTTGCGTAGTTTAGTTTGGCCATAACTTTTGGAGAATAAAGTCGATGTACTTGAATTTTTTATTGAAGATGACCAACTTGTTGATGAAGAGAATTATTATTTTTCAGAAATTTCCAAAAAATATTTTATAATTAAATTCCAACTTAGCTAATTTGTCACACTTTGCAGTTTAGAGATTTTTAGTACTGTGGAGTATCCATAATTAATAATGTAGAGCTAAAATTTGTATGGAATATTCTTACACTAGAGATTCGTGTGCCCACCAAAAAAAACTTTAAAAAAGTATTATTTTATAGCATCCACATGCATGCAAACATAGGTCCTTTGGACATGCACTTCTAAAGAATAAAGATGGTTTTGGCTTAATTTTTTTAATGAAATATGATAACCATGAAGTCCTCACAAATGTCCAATTTTTAGATTCTTTTAATCATGATTTTTTATTTATTATTAATTTATACCTCATTGTATCCATTTTCTGTGACAATCTAGGTTTTTTTTCAAACAATAATATTTTAGTACTTACAAGTATTCATAGTACTCAATATGGTACTTTTAGCTGTTGATTTTTTTGATCAACGGTTGAGATTGATTTGTTTCGTAGTACTCATAGCACTGCAGTGCAGAAAGTTTTTTTTTAACAAAACACTACAAAAAACGGACACCCTTTCTTGCAACTACCCTCTTGAACAATATAAATGAAGTATCCCAATAAGTTTGTAAGTTCTAAT
Organism: Pseudoscleropodium purum; assembly: GCA_963969395.1. Lineage (NCBI taxonomy): Eukaryota > Viridiplantae > Streptophyta > Bryopsida > Hypnales > Brachytheciaceae > Pseudoscleropodium > Pseudoscleropodium purum. Next base: position 10,419,538 of record OZ017802.1, read on the forward strand.
CTCACCAATAGATGTTTTGTAGTTTAGGACAATATCACCTGCAATGGCAATTGCTTTGATGAGCAACAACAAGAAGCAAAGGTGGCTTTCTAGTGAGCATTGTACCATGATTATTTACTTATTTTCCATTGATGGCCAAATTGCCTTTACTATTGAAGTTCAAAAAGATGTCATCCCTCCCAAGATTCATTCCAACTTTGTCCATTGCAAAAAATATTTTGAAGGCAAACTCCAACTTTTCTCTCCTTTTGAAGATCTTCACCATCAAGGTGATACAACAATTTTGCACCTATATCAAAATCAATAAAATAAAAAGTGTTTAGACTTACATTATTGATATATTCAAATTAATGAAACTTAAGGAAATAAAAAATGACTAAGTACTCACCATGCCAAATAAATCCAAAAGTGCAGTCAAATGAGGGGAATTAATTCCTAACCATTTTTTTTTACCTCAAATGAACAAGTCTTACAAAAGCCTTGAATATTTGACTTTGAATCAAGACGATAAGAGTGAATCACTATGATTACACTCTGATCCTGAAGATGCCTCTCAATAAACTTGAATATTAGCTATAGCCATTCCAAATTTGTTATGTTTTATATTGGTGTCTTTGACAATAGGAAACAAACATCAAGCACTAGCAGATTCATAGGATAGTAGGATAGTCAACAATGACAAGATTAACCTTGCCATGGAATATTTGTTCAAAACACCTTTTTAGATTCATTTTATTTCCACTAATAATTGCATGTGGCAACATAAGAACAACCACTTCAACACATTAAAATGCAATTTGGATTTATATACAAACAAATGTTTCGTTAAAGGAAATAAATCAAAACAATAATCTACATAAAAACCATAATGTTCTTACAGGCATTCAATTTAGGCTCCTCAATACTCTCCACCTCTCCTCCAATTAAAAAAAATTCAAAATCAACTCTTAAATAGAGTCAACTTCTTCATCAATGATCTTAATGGCAGTGGCACTATACAATATCACTTCTTGAGCCAGAAAATGTAACTTTGATTCCCTCTAGAGTCCTCTCTTTGTTCCAATTTGTTGTTGCAAGCCTTGATGCACCACAAAAGATGCCACACTTAATTAGTGCTCCTTCAAACTCTTTCTTCTTAGTCTAAACTTTAAAATTTGCTAAAGAAAACTATTCTATAAAAAATGGAGTTTAAAAAGGTGATTATAAAGAAAATGCAATAATTTTTTTTATGAAGTAGGAGTTTTATCTTTATATCTCATAAACACTTTGATTTTAGGAACTAAACTAGATTGTAGAATATCTACATTAGTCATATAGGAGACAACAAAGGCAAAAATCTACTTGAGTTTGTCCTAGAAAGTCTTATCAATATTATAATCACTCTTTCACAAAATAATATATTGAAAATTTTCACTACGTTCTATACATGGTATAGTAATTCTAATCAATATATTGTGAGGTAATGGTTGGAGTTATTTATTATTTAATTGTATTACATAACTTAAATAGAACATTCATTGACAAGGAATTTGGAGGATAAACTTGATTCCTTTATAGAAGTTTAACTAAGTTGGTTATGCTTTGTGACTTGAATCACAACTTTGAAGTGGATCTATGCTACATTGCTACCTTATACAACGTGCACCTAAAAGCAAGGATGCATACTTTATAAAGGAAGTAAAGAAGTGATCAATTTGATGATAATAGGGATACTAGTTCATGCTATTTCTAAAAGTTTTGTGCAATCTAAATTTGTTATGACTTAATAGGTGTTTGCAAATTATTCATCCATTTGATGTTCTAGAAATATTATTCATCTATGTCCATATTGTCTATTAATTGCTAAAATTATTATTATTATTTTTAAATGATAAGAAAGAATAAACAATTATATTAAAATGTTTATTTTAATGCTTCGCAATAGGGCCAATGAACATAATTATATCATTTGAGAGAATCTAAACCAATTACTAAATATTTGAGTTGATAAATTTTGTAATCAATTTTTTGGTTTCTAGTAAAAAAAACAATAGTTTCATTGTTAAGTATGTTGTACAATTCAACTTTCATATTTTCAATTTCAAATTGTATTTATATACAAATATGACATGGCTCTTTGGATGAAAAAAATTATCTAACATACTCAATTTTTGAATCACTTTCAATATTTATTTGTTGCATAGGGGCTCCGAGTCCAGGGAAATAATCAATCACAATCCTAAACCCCAAGAGGTATGGGAGACCAAAAAAGAACCTTTACATAATATTTAGCACCTTTAAGAGGAAGAAAAAAAGGATTTTCATCAAAATTTAGAGAGGTACTTAATTGAGTACTTTTGCAAAAAGGTGGTTTCAGTAATTCTTTTTTTTTGTGATACTAAAGACTTTTCTACACAAGAAGATGCTTAACTCCAAAAGGACCAAACAAGTATCTATTCAATATGCCTAGGAAATCTCAAGTAGATTCTTGCAAAGTCAATTTAGATTAGATGTTCATTGAAAATTTAACACAAGATATGAATATGTTTCTTAATGGTGAGAATATAATTTATTCCTGATTAGATGTTTGGATCAAATGTTATGTTGACCCAAACTACCTAGGGAACCCAACTAGCTTCAAGTAATGTATGTAAACTTTCTCTTCTACTTTTGGAATTTGGCAAGTATATAACTAATATGATATTGGATGCAATTATCAAAAAAACAAAACATGAGTAGTAAAAAAATCTCACTCTAATAAGAATCAAAGTTTGTTGGCTTTATTGGACAAGGTCAAAAATAAATAAATTCTTCTAACTTCATACACTACATTTTTTGTCCAATCAAAAGATCATTTTAGGACATAAGGAATACAAATTTATATGGTTGAATTTTATTTTTTTCATTTTTTTTCTCATTGCCCTCAAAAGTGGCAATTTTTTAACAATTTTTGCTCCGAATGTGCCTTAGACCTTTTGAAGTTAATCCTATAAAGATAGGCTAATCACCATTAAGACCATTCTTTTTGATACCCTCAATGTAAATCATCTATTTTTGAAAAGGCAAAAATATTCATTAGAGGTCAAACTATTGTACAAGATCTCTCCTTTTTGCACAAAATTCAAAGAATGAACAATTGCACTTCTATCTTATAGGGGAGGATTCTTTGTCATCCATCAAAGTACTTTAGTTCATGGCATCATTATGGGATTAATCCATGGATAATTATGAAGTGTATTTTGGCAATTTCAAATTCTATACTTTCAATGAAAACCTAAGCCATAAAATGATCATTTAAAAATCTAAGTCAACTAACAAAGTGAAGTCCATGAAGATTAGTGGCTACTCAAACCTAAGATTTTGAAAAATTTATGACATAAAATAATATATTACAAAATAGAACTTTGGGTCAATGATCGTGGCCTACTTGATTTCTAATTATAGAAATACAGAGTAAATTTCCCCATAATATTCAACAATATTACATATACACATGGAGAAAATTCTAGATCTTTTGAACTAATTTTGTGCTTAATATGACTTTTCTTCACTTTTTCCTTTAGAAAATCACAGTAATTTCAAAATTTCAAAAAAAAATCTGAAATTGTTATGATTTATAGAAGACATGTGGCTTAATTTCTGAAGAATAAATAAAAAAAATTCAAGAATAAATTGTCACAAAATGGGAACACACAGAGAGACTGGATTATGAAGTTCATATCTGTGGTCATACGCCCGTCGTCTCCTTTTAAGGGTTACGCAACACAAACAGATGGTAAGGGTCCCAACAAGCGAGTCAAGCTTATGAATTTTATTCTGTATGCAACCATGGGAACTCACCACCTACATATCCAACATGTTCTGACGAAACATGAAAACTATTTAATCAACTTCAAGTATTATGTATCTGAAGAAAAATCTAAAAAAAATCTACAATGTACTAAACTTGAACAAGATATCTGTGAATCTACAGTTAACAAAGAAAACGACCACGACAAAATTGAATACTCCTGCCCATATGAAAAGGAAATCCAAAGATAAGTACCGCAGCGCCTTCATGTTCGAATGACGTAAGAGTTCGCAAGCGTCACATATCGGACCCACCTATGCGGATTATAAGATTTGGTTTTCTTAACAATCTGCAAATATTTCACCTGCATTGACATCTCCACGAGATTTTAGGACCCCTCTGCAACTTGGCTTATATATAATAGATAAGTACAGACAATTTTATTTGTAATAGACAAGTACAGGGCAGCCCAAAGAAGACGGTACAGCTTTCACACATCGCCAACAAAATTAAGCTTCCTGACATCATGTTCCGCAGGTGATCTCCCCTATTTTTACACTGCAAATTTTTTTTTAGTATTGTGGGACATTTTTTTGGATGCAGAAAGATACCTGGAGCCTCGAAGCATTGTACATTGGGATTGTGAAAGTCATGCTAATTGGTCCAGCTTCTTTCTTGATATTAACTGCAATCATATCAGAACTCATAAAGTCACGACAGAACATAATAAAATTTAAATAAACTGTTAATAGGATTGAACTTCTAATTAAGATGCACTAAGCTCTTTGACAAAATTCTCATTTAGATAACATTACTAACAAGTGGTGTAGCACACACCATTCCTTTCTTGTGACAGAGTCAGCTTGGCTGTCAGCACATGATCGGAGCCTCCGACAATCTGGTCCATCGCCAACAAAATTGCAAACTCAGAGCTCAGATGATGAAGATAGCAATAGACAGATAAGTCACCACAACATCTGAAATAATTACATAAGACCATCGACATCACTAAACATTCGAGGAACTCCTGAGACGAGTCAATGCGAAGTTGGTGCTCATCTTATCAAGCTAGGTACATATTGCACACTATTACGTGACCTCTGGGTCAATAAGCGTGACGGTGTCGGAACTTGGAAGAATTTTTGGATTGGTGGAATGTGTTTACCTTTCGACAACACCATTCAATAACTTTCGTAGATTCTTTGAAGTCCGTGGTCTGACCAACAGCCCCTTCCTCCTGTACAAAATTAACTCTACCACACCCATACGAAACCTATTGTCTCAGAAAACGATCCAAGACACATGACTTCATGATACTACACTTGAGCAAGCTACAAAAATCTCACAAAAATCTCGTCATCAACAATGATTTTGATTTAAGAATTTCTCTAGCTACATTAATTTGCTGATGCTAAAGTTCTCAAATGAAGTTAAGCGGTGAACTTAAACTTTCCCAAACTTGTACGATCCCCATACCTTATGGTGGTCTTTGGCAAAGGCACCCGCAAGACTACCATATTTGCTGTAATATTAGATGCAAAGTCTGCCCGAACTTTCAAACGCACCTCAGCCTGCAGATTTCAGACCACTGTTAGTATCCAATATACTATTGAAAAACAAAATTTATTTCCTGATACTCTTGAGAAAAAGAAGAAGAGAACTTCAATACAGTTAAACTTTTGAACTACGAATTTAATTGCAATAGCGGACTCCATACTATAGCCTGATACATCAAAATCCCTAAAATTCAGAGGAATAAAAAAAAACAACGAACAACGATCTAAGCCACAGAATACCTTGAATGGACCTTTTTCTTCAATCACAGGATACACCTTGAATGGAGGTTTAAACTCTTGCATGATTCGATAGTTCATTATTGGAAATTCACCATCAGACGGGACCTGTAACCATATAACAGCTGAGATCATGAGCCAAACAGAAAAAAGAGAAGCATAAGAAGCAATCTAATCCTTAAATTTTTTGGAAATAGAGATGTGAAAATTGATGAACTCAAAAACAAACGAATAGTATATTCTAGGCGCCAAAGGACTCACCAAAGTAAGAGCACGCTCTGTTTCAAAGTCATCAAGTCGCACAGATTCATGAAAGTTGCAGTCATCCAGAACCACAAGACCCACTCCAGTTCCAGCACTATAATCTGGAGCTGCGTAAAATAAGCAAGAAATAAATCAGATTAGCACCACATAACCAGATGAAAAGGTGTCCTGATCCTCTGGCTAGGATGCATTCAACATGTTTCTTGCAATTCGGACCAAGGTTTGGGTTATCGTTCCACTAATACTCTTCGCTGTGGTCAAATTCAAATATTTAGTACTCAAATGTGTACCATGCAGGTACCAATCCATGCCTATGATAATAAGCTAGGTTCCTATTTCAGCTCTTAACCAATAACGATATCAAAAGTCAAGTTACGTTCAAATCGAGTCACAACCTCATTCCAAACGGGGTCTCAGTCACTGCAGTTACACGCAAAAGGTTTCGAATATATTGAAATGATAGAACTGACACACGTCCATACAATTCTCTGACATCAAACAGCACAGATACCAAATTACAGGACATTGTGATAGATTAAGTGATCAGAAGAAATTTCAAGTAGCACCAGAATTGCTGTACGAGGTGAAAAAGAATGGCTTGAACATGAGAAATACAGGACTAACCAAAGCTGTTACTGCTGGAGCTACGCACCCCAACGGCAAGGTCTTCATTCAATCCAACTTTGATTTCCGGATTCCCTGTCAAATAACTCTTCATTTGGATAGTTCCATCTATCTCAGATGTCAAGACATAGCCCTGCGCCAAAACCATGTCACTTTCAGGTTCCGTACAGAGAGCGGAACTATGATCAACACATCTAGGTTTCAACAGACTTAAGCCCACACCTCATCAACAAAAATTATAGGACCTTCAGCTGCAACTAAACAAACTCATCATTTTTTACGGTCTGCAGATAAACCAGAAGAAATTCTAGAAGTGAGAGAAGGTACAAACATATCCTTTCAAACTTCCAAAAATGAAACCAGTAATGACTTACGATGGCAATATAATGCAACAAAACAGATTGTGAGTCTTTCCATGAGACAACCAGAAGCACTACTTAAGAGTGCGCTGAAAAGGGCATATGTGTAACACACGAAGGAGAATACGCAACACTTACGCTCGCATTGAAGGTAACACTGATCTTTTCAATTATGTCAACAAAAACTTCCTCTCGTTTTTTGCCGGATAAATCGTTGGCAACCACAGACTTGGTGACTGCCAGACCAGGCACACGCTTTGACCCTTGCTGCCACAACCACACAAAAAACACTCATAATCCAACATTGTAGCCTTACTGAAAGATCCTTATAAAAACTGCTCTCAAATCAACAGAGCCCACAACTGACGTTGACAAGCTTTAGGTTCTACATATATGTATGAAGAAATTATTTTTAAGCAGAATTACAGTTTACTTCAATATAAAATTGGAAGTGACTATAATCCAGAATAAAATTAAGATAATGGAAAAAAACTCACAATGAACACAGCAGCTGGGCCCAGTGACGGAATACGTGCTGCATCTACTACGACAGGCTCATTAAAAACAAATGACTTGAGACCTTCTGTCGATGTGGTTTGAGGAAAGCCAAAATCCTGTCCATAACAGCATGTAAAGAATCCCAAATCAGGTTAAGCCGATCATACACTTAAACAATTGAGTTACCTTGCAGGAGGGTCACTCCTAAGCAAAACTTACCGGAAAATTGTCTCCAAACGGGTCTAAATTGAGAATTTCACAGTTCACAATAGCAGCAAAGACTACAGGAGCGTACGTGACCTTCACAGAATTAATTATTTCAATAGGGTTATGTTGTATACAATACAAACATGCTAGACATGTAAAATTTGAAACATCACCTCATAAAGATTTTAAAGTTTCGAAGTGATTAACAAATATAAATTGAAGAAACAATAGATCCAACCATATAGATATGATCTAGGAGTTGTAATGAACAAAATAGTAGGAACATTATCTTATACTTTTCCGTGTGATCAACAGTTTTACACATATCTGCAGAACTGAAATATGCAGAGAAGAGTAGGGGTTAAAAAACAAGGCATCAAAATACAGATATGAATAGCGGCTTACAATCATCTCGTCCAGCAGCTCGTAAACCAGAACAAAATTCTTGCGTAAAGAATCTTCATTGAGAACTCCAAGGTAGTCTTTGATTACACGGGCTATTCGATGCAGGAGCTCCAAAACTAACGCTGGTGATGGATTTACTCGGCTAGTTGCTACGAAGAGCAATCCTGAGTGCTTCACATGTAGGTAATTTACCCCGTCCACATTCTACAACACAGAGAAAAACACAAGACTGATTTACTCTCTCGTACTAGGTAAAACAAGCTCTATACTTACATTTCAAAAAAATTCAGAACTTTTTGTCATACATAGATAACATTTTAGAATGTTTACATTGTAAACATTCCAACAAAGACTCTCCTAACATGCTTAAGATGCTAAGTCTTCACCACGTGGACAAGGCGATAGCAGAGTGACAAGCAGGGTTATGGGAAAAAGTAGAATGTGAGCCCAAAATAACTGGTCACAACTACGACACATATTCACCATCGAATGTGAGCCATTTAGAAAAGTAAGCCATACATTTTGATGAAATTGATGACCAAGAGCAGCTTCCAGATGGAATTCTGTCGTGGGACACTAAGATAACAGTGCCCTGTCCATGCAATCATCAGAGAATAATTATTTTTAAAAGGGACAGGAATACCTACAAACACAGGGGGGGCCTCCTCGCCTTCTTCACCTTTCCAGAACTTCACTTTGCGAAAGAAAATCTCAGCACTGCTTTTAGATACGTCTCCTCTGTCTGCAGATATAGATTAACAAACAAAATTGTCAGTGCTTCAAGAGCTACTTACAGTGATGAAGTTCACCAGCAAGAAACTAGAAACCTACTACTGTGCGGTAAACTGGCATTCTGAATACCAAAGGAATTCCCCTACCCTTTCAATAAATACTCATAAGAAACAAACAGTGCTTATAATTAACCATAGCACTTATTTTTAGAAATACATAACACCTTCCAGTCATTAACGATCGCCAGCGCAGCTCTGAAATCCTAACAATTAGTTCCACATAACCGTGCACATTGCCGTACAGGTTCCGAACGCCAAATTCAACAATTTGAGTCAAATCCACCACCAAGTCCTGATTTAAACCGATTCACTGAAGGCATATTTGTAACCAATAAAATACTATTATGCGCAAGATTTCAATGTCAACCATGAGATTCGTGGTGAATGCACTCAAAGAAGAGGCAGAGTGGACACAGCGTCTTTCACCACAGCCATTAGCTACGCAATACGATCGGTTAAAAATCCGTAGAACTAGTTTGACCTAAAGGCAAACAACTAAGCACCACAGAGAACGAGCTCTCAATCTCTCCATAGATTTCAGCACCCAAGGTGTTCTAGCACGACCAACCAACTCAAACATCCGAGCTGAATCTCTACACATAATATCAATAGGTATCCTCAACATCAAACCTGAGAGAGCTTAAATACGGTAACCACGCAACAGCATTCATGCCAAATTCGCCTCCCCGGGCAATCATCTAGCTTCAGCAGCCCTCAATTAGGGCCGTAAACCGCATCGGAGAACGAAGAATAGGGTTAGTGCGGCAAAACTCACAATCGCGGAAGACGATGTTGTCGCCGCGCAAGGAGAGCACGAAGAACTGTGCGATCATGGTGGCCGGCAGATCCGCCAAACCAGCGCCTTCGATGTTATCAGTACCTAAGAGCTGCAGATCCAGAAAACGCAGCGCTCAACAACGCAAGGCGGGCCAATCCTCGTCACTCAGTCGCATCGAAATCCGGTAGCGATGAAGTAGGCCTCGCTCCTACAACAGCCCGATCTGCTTGCCCTAAGAAGATGGTAATGCTCTCAAGTTGGGAAGGGAGGGAGGACGAGCTTGAGCCTGTGCAGGGCAAGCCTTGGTTCTGAGCCTCATCGAAGGGGAGGACAGGCCTCTCTCGGGCAAAGCAGCCCTAGCCGAAGTTTTTCGGCCCTGCCCCCAGCCCTGCCTGCTACTGAGAGACTCTCTGCTTGCCATATGGTTTTGGGGAAACCATTTGGTAAGGTTGATGCTCACTTTATTTAACCATGTAACATTTAAATTTTTTTTTAAATGTTGAACATTTTTATTAAATATTTATATTTCTTCGTACATATATTGCTTATTTTCTTGAATTTAATCAAATTAGTCATAAAGTAAGGTTGTTATTTTACAAGTTTAGGGGATTATTTTGGATACATGAGAAGTTACTTGAATAAAATATACATTATAAGGTAGAAACACCCAAAATCGGCCCTTTAAGGAATTCAGCATATTTGGAGGCAATTTTTCTTTTCAATAATATTTTTGTAGTGCTAGCAAGTGAAAATCATGAATATTACAAAAAAATAGATTTTTTAGATGTGATATGTAATTTCTATGATTTTTCAAAGTTGTAGGTCTCTAGAGTAGTGGATTTGTCCAGTAGGTGCACCCAAATCTAAATCCTACAAAAATCAGCTCTTACCAAATCAGAATTTATAATGTGTTTTTCAAATGTGTTAGCCAATAAGAATCAAACATTTAGAGGACATATTCATGTAAATCTAGGGACACTTTAATGGCACTCTATGGACAAGGCCAAGGGATAAGGCCGGTTTTGAATGTTTCTACCTTAGTTGTTATCCAAAGTATAAATTTTGGAGCTTTTTAAAGTCATGATAGAATCCTTTTCAAAGTATGTTCACTTTGCCCTTGTAAGTATAAAGCTAGTATAGACTTGCCTTTACATTCAATTAAATTCTTGAAGCAAATATTCCCTCTATCCCTCTCAAAATCTCCAAATTAGACATCATTCAAGTCCCACTAAAAAGCTTCATTAGCTATGTTCAATGACTTTGTAGGGGCAAGTAGCAAGCAATTAAGGAGCATTCTTTTCCTAGCAAGTTTCACCATGCCCATATGAAGCACCTTGTATTTGTTGCTTCTTCAAACCATCATCTTGATGATGGATTCGGTGACCACTTGGACACTATTAAGAATGTTCCTAAAAGGAGCCAAGTTTTCTTGTTGCATGTAATTAGGTTGGGAGTAGATATTTTTGGAATCCCATTATTGCCACTAAGCTTTAACCACCAAGAATGACGAGCTAGAAGTATTCATAAACAATGGTCAAATTTGATACTTTCCATATGGATTTTGGGTACCTAAATGACTGCACCTAAGCTTAAAGATTTTGCATAGATCGCATAAAGATTGAAAGTGCAATTAATCTATCATGAAAAAAAATTTGGAACGTTTTAAGAATAAAGGGAGTACTAGTTTTCATCCACAAACATATCATTGATGCCAATGATGCTTCCCATACCATTCTTTGCTAAACAAAATGTTAATTTACATCTACTCACTAAATATCACAAACATATCATTAATGCCAATGATATTCTCTAAACCATTCATCAATGGACACACAAATAGGGAATTCATATACTTTTATAGTGAAATCAACTTATCCACTTTGAATGACTCAAAAAACAAATAAATCCCACCAATCGAGCAATGGCGCACAATAGTGCAAGAATTGCAGATTGCTAACAAACACGGACACCATGAAATTTGCAAATTTTTCATTACATATCTTCATCTTCTGTACGGAAATCCTCCAGCCCTGTCAAAATTGTGAAGGAGCTTGATTGTGTCAAGCCTTCAGTCCTATCAAATGCTAGACATAATATATCAAACAAATCTAGTTTAAAAATGGTGGTTTCAACTTATTGGTAGCAAGGAATAAGTAGTACTACCATTGTCAAACGGGTTAGCAAAAAAGGGTCATGGTAAAAAAAACGTTAAGCGCCTTGAGGATCAGAAACAAAACGAGATAGGGAAGTCTAAGTCTCGCAAGTACTCTAAACAATTTCTTGACAACCTCGATCGGCAATCTAAACCGACCAATCTCTGTAGCAAATGAGAAAGTCAGAAAATGAAGGGCCGAATTTCTCAACGACATAACACCATGCAAACAGAAAAATCTACAAGTTTTGTGTGCATCACAATCGAAATCACGCACAATTTCGTAGCTCAAAGCCAATGTGAACAACAAACAGTACCAAAAACAAAATATCCAAACATGCCAGAATATATAAAAGTAAAGCCAATACCAGCTGCTGAAAATAAAGAAAAATTCTACTCACAAAAAACGCTTGAATCCCACATTCACACTTCAAAAAAGACAAATACGATTCGATGTCCAGTTCTACTTCCAAAAACGACGCTGATGCAACAAAAACTGAATGAAAACCCCATAGCAAAAATACCCAGAAAGCTCGCTTAACTACGACATACAAAATGATAAATCGACCAATCTTATACTGAAATGCGTAAGAAAACAAAAAAGTCCACATGCAACGCAATCTGCAGACCCAAACAGGGACTCCAAATCCTCTTACTGCCTCGGAGCCACTAAGCAAAAGATATCGGTCGCAAAAACCAATGCCCTCTCAAAGAGTCAAGCTTGCTCGCACACTGGATCAATATTCCAGACGTTACATACAGGATTCGGAACCCAAATTGGGACTTGACATTAAACTCAACGCCCTGATCTACAGCTCGGCTTCCTTTCCTACATGAGGCTTGTGAGCAAATTCCTCCTCTTCCTTGGGCATGTGGATGGTCACCACATCCGGAAGGGGGGTCATCGGGCCTTGCTTGCCCTTGGGGTCCCAGTCCAGCATGATCTTCACCTTGATACCCAGAACTCCCTGCAAGAAACAAAATCCAAGATCTCAAATTGAGTTTCACTTCGTTGAGTCAACCAGGGAAAATACGCTGCATTTCAAAATCGAAGGCGATGCGGGACGGTAACACTCATCAAGGGAACAAAAAATAAGACGAGCCTGAATTTGCAACCACTCAAAATGTTCGTACTCACCTGACGGAGCATGACGTGTCTAACAGCACTGTCGATGTAGTCATTCACGGGACTTCCAGACGAGATCATGTAGCCATCCTTGAACTTCATGGACTTGGCACGAGCAGCACGCAGTTTTCCACTGACAATGACCTGGACACAGAATACCACGATCAATGCTTAACCAAAACCCATCCGACTCAGATGAATGAGCAACACTTCCCTCCTCCTAGGACTGTTCATCGCTCCATGACTGAAAATTTCGTTCCGATGCATGATCCCATTTCTTCTACAACACTAGCGTGGGACCAAGAGGGCTGTACTCTGCCTATCAGAACTGAGGTCCACGCATCCGGATTGCGAGTACAAAAAAATTCTGTTGGAAAAACATTCATTCAAAATAACAATCTCTCGCCCAAAATCAACCAAGGTCGAGACGGCAAGGTGAACAGAACAACCATCGAAGTTGGAATCCCCCAATCTTCAAAGATACTACGCTACAATTGAACAGTGTTCAGACTTCACTCGCGAATGTCGAAACGCGAATCAAATGCACATCAAACCTCACAACCGTACAACAACAGAGTGATGGAACGATAAAATTCAGCAACGTACCTCACAGCCCTTCGCACCGCTCTCCATGATGAACCTCAACACTCCGTAGCAAGCCCTAGAACAAAAACAATACCCAGGAACCTCAGACGTCCACATCTCAAAACCCTAAAGCCAAGGAAACGAAAGAAAAACCTAGAAATAAGACACTGTTGGCAGCTTCATCACACAAGAACATCGACGGAGCGCACCTGCGCACAGCAAGGCCTCCAAGAAGCTTGTATCGCAGAGACTCCGCCTGGGCAATTGCGCACAACCCCCTGTTGTTCACCTTCTCGGCGTACAACTCCACGGTGCCCTCAGGGAACTGGAAACGCTTCTGAACCACGGAAGTCAGCTCCCGAATCCTGCGACCCTTCTCACCTGCATCGCCAATTCCAAACCCAAACGTCTCAATAACAAATCCCCCGCGCTCCGAAACGGATTGAAATTCTGAAAAGCAACACCGTCCCCCACTTACCCAACACATTCTGGGTGCGAGTGGCGCGGATGATGATCTCAGTCCGCATGGGAGTGACGCGGACTTCCACGCCGGAGTAACCATCTTCGGCGAGCTCCCGGGTCAGGAGCTCGTTCAACTCCGCGAAAAAGACTCCATCCGCCACAAACTGTCCAGGACGATTGCGAAACTCGGTCAGAGACCAACCTAAAAGGCTCAAAACAAAAAAATAGACGTGAGGCACAGAGGCATGGGAAGCGTACCTTGCGCTTCTTGCTCATTTGGGTCGCCATGGTGGAGGCGTCGGGAAAGCGAAACGCGCGACGTCGGCGGGATGAGTGAGTGAGCGAGAGCTTGCAACGACAAGCGCGCGAGCAAAAGAGAGAGAGAGTGTCCCTCGGAGCGCATCTATCAAACCCTAGCGGCTTTCCAGACCTAGACCGAGCCTCGAGTCGCTTGTCTTTCCGCTTATTTCTTTCGGATTCACCTTTGCTCTCTATTTCTTTATCTCGTGACTTGCAGGCTTGTCTAGCACGGCGTCTGTCTCAGGAAACCCAGTCAGAATAAGTGACCTATTATTGGGTGTGACACTAATTTATCAAAGCTACATTTTTTTGGAAATTATTAAGTTAGTTTTACCTGAATTATTTTTGGCTTACACCAAGTTTCACATTAATTAAATTATTTTAGTGATATTGCATTTAGCCGTCACTAATTCCATCAATGATATTTACATGAGAGAGAGTTTACCTAAGTTTAATGTGAAAGTTTGTATACTAGCAATGGTTAATTTTTGTGTATGTTTATTTGCAATGTCTCTTATTTAGTTGGCACTGATGGAATTTTTTGTAAAGGTAATTAATTTTTTTAAATCAATATTTCCTTCTTTGCAACCCAATCATCAACAATTGTACTTAACAATGCTAAATCCAAGTGCTTCATAATATAAATGTATGTATCTTGGGTTTGTTCAAGCATGGCTTGGAAGTTATTGAAGTAGTATCTTGTCATATACAAGATGAGATATAACAATTGCAATAATGTAATAACAAAAAATAGAATAAATTGCAACAAAGTGATATTTTGTTTCTTTTGTCCTATAGACTTTGGTGAGATCTCGAACAATTGGAAAATTCATTCACATAGGCTAGTCAATAGAACCTATGTTTTTTAGCTCAAGTAATAGAGTTCTATTTGAAGCATTAAAAGGTTTTGGTTAGTGAAAAAGTTGATGAGTGTTTTTATTGTCTTGATGCCCCATTGTTTTTCAAGGTTTTTGATTCAGATACAAGTTTAAAGCTAGGTGAAAGTTTTTTTAAAAGCTTTATATTTTCTATTTTTGTAATAAATATATGAAAAGATTCCATCTTTGAGATAGTTGCAATGGTTTAATTGATTAATGAAGAGCAATTCTATTCACAAAACCCTTTATAAATTCTTTTTTTTTATAAATCACTTTTGGCCAAAATCCAGAAACTACTAGTACTCTAGAAAGGACCTTTCTTATTTGCATCATTTCATGGAATAATATCCTTTTCACATTAGTATTGACAAGTCACAAGTTTAAAAATTTCACATCACTATGCAAGGTTTAAAATAAAATAAGTTGTTTTGCATTGTCTTCAAAGGAGGGAGGATTTACAAATTTGTTACCCCAACCAAAGGAAAATGAATGTACTTATTTTATTTTTAAAGATGATCAAATTTGAGGGATTAGAATTCAATATTTAGAATTAAGGATTGTGACTATAGGAAGAGTTAAGAAATACAAATTATCAACTCTAAAATAGGAAGCAAAGCTATTATAATTATTTATACAAAGTAGAAGGACCATTTGGTTCTACCTCAAAATATGTTTAGTATATTTGTGGTAGGAAATGCAATATAAATTTGGTAATTTTGAAACAAAATAATGATGTTTTGAAAAGAACCTATGCGTGCAATATTTTCATATATGAAAGGATCTAATAGTAACATTGATAAAGAAAAGACTTTGTTTTTAACCATATTTCAATGGTCTTCATCCATTTTGATAAAAACAATTAGTGAGCTCTTAAAAACATTCATCTCATAATCATTGGTTGTTAGTTTTTTTAGAGCTCAATATTATGTGTTGTTACTCAATTGAATGTAGATAGTGGTGATAAATTGCAATCTACTTGAATTTGAGCAACTCTATGTGTAAGGTAAGAGCATAAATCTTTTATGAAACTAAAGAATCAACTCATTGAAAGTATAAAAATTGTTGTTTAATACATATTTTCTCCATCCCTTAATTATTTTACTTTGGTCTTCTACCAAATTGTATTAGTGTGTCATATGCCATTGCGATAGTAATTTTCAAAGTAAAAGAATTTTTTTATTTTTTAAACTCATAAGAACTTCCAAATTCAATATTTTGTTGTTGTGAGTCAAAGCACCACAAAACAAGCCCATGCACTCTTCCTTGTTAAGGTCTCCTAGTGTGCTTTCTACCTTCATCACATCCAAAATAAAATAAAAGTAATTTTATATAAATTTATAATTCATAAAAACTTTGAAATTCAATAACTTTCACATTATAAGTCTAAATGCTACAAAACAAAGCTTGTACACCCCTACTTATAGAGAGCTTTCCAACTATACCAAGATGCGACTAAGGGATGCATAATCAAAGAGATCTCGTCTTAAAAAAACAAACTCATTTCAAATATGGATGGATGTAAAAGTAATTATTTAATTCAAAAATAATCTTAAAAGTCTATAATTTTTCTACTGTATAGTTATTAAATGCTATAAAACAAAGCCTGTGCACCTTTTGCTTCAAAAAGCTTTTTAACAATACTAAGAACACGAATAAGGGACGCATGCATCACAAAGTTCCCTTGTCATGAATTGTCAATAGTAATAGCATGATTATTGTCGGGCATTGCTTTTATGTTACATTCATGCATTTGCAAGTATTGTTGTCACATAATATTAACATTCACGATGACAATGCAATTTATATATCTCATTCATATGTAAATTTGAAGTATTAAAGTTGCACAGTAGTTGTACCTTACCAAATATGTGTAACTTCAGTGGTATAGCAATAGATGACTAACTTTGTGTTGCATTAGTATGAATTTCATACAAATTAAGTAAGTGCTTCAATCACACAACATGATGTCCATACACAGAAATTTCACGAATACTGCACTTGCTTATATTTTAGAGTTTGCACACAGAATTTGTCAATTTGATACAATAATATTTAGTACACTAACCAACCTGACTACCTCAATTTGTTTCTTGTTATTGTAGGGGTTACTAAGAAGTAAAAACAGTATTGATAAATTATATTTTTCAATTTTGTATCCAAATCATTCTCTACTATAGAAATCATTACTAACCCTCTAATTTCCTATTAAGGCTGAATGAAAACTCTTACGCTCTTTTCTTTAACACAGGACTTTAAATAATTACATGATGGTAATGAAGGAAAAAATGTAGATTTAAAAATTTTGTTTACTTAAAAAAATGAAACTAAACTTTAAATGATGCCCAACAATTAATATCGGTGGCCAAGTCAGTAGTCCTTCGGAAAGATGGAGTTATATAACCATGAGTTCTTGATTATAAAAAAATATTAGAATTTGTATTTATTGAGGAAAAAATGACCATCTTCTACAAAGTTTGGCACAATGTGCACAACTCGAAGAATGGTAGCAACATCTACCACTACGTAAGAGGAATGACTGCATAGATCCCATACAAGTTCCTTACATCTTACCAGCTCATTCAATCGACTACCATGTAAAACTTTGTACATGTGTACAAATGCTAAGTTCTTTGATGGTGACAAATTACTTTCAAAATCTACAAAGGAAGCTTGGAAAATGAGTCGCAATTGGGCATACATTGTAATTTCTTGCATGCCTACATCCTCCATTTGTAGAGCAACATCGCTATAATATGGTGCTCCATGAAATTCATGGCTTGCACGAGCATAAAGTGGCCACTCTCCAAATCGTTCACCTGGTCCAGCTGGCATAGGAAGCACAGAAAAGATGCGAAGAACTTCACCTCTTTGTAAATTATTTGCTTTTTTAAAGACTTGAAGGCTTTGTGGCAGCCGGAAAAGCTCATGTTGTGATGAAAGTATGGAACACACAAAAGATAGCAGTTTATTCCAGAAAGGCAATTCAAAGGAAGTAGGTATCAACCGAGACAACCAAAGGTTAGCGTGGGGGCCGGACATGACATTCTCTCCAATTTGCATAGCCTATACAAATATCCAAAAAAATGAAGTTAGTTCACTTGATTGTCATTAGAATTGAAAGTAAATAAATGCAATACTTTTCTATGTGGTCCCTCAAAGCATATGAGATTGATTTAGTAGTGAATCTAATCTAAGGCTGTTACTTTTTCAATTGCCAATTCAAATACTTCAACTTCTCCAACTTTTTGCTGATAGCTTTGCAATCGAGAATTGTGTTTAAGGATTTGACTAGTGTAATCACACCTATTGCTTGATTGATAAACAAACTTTATGAGATTAATGTGCAAGTGCTCGTATATGTTGATGTTGTATTCAAAAGGTGAACTTGAATGCCGAATTGCATCACTGAAATGACACATTGCATGGATTTTCACCAAATTGAAAGAAAATTTCTAATGATCTTTGAAGCTCCGCTTGAAAGATGTGATTGCTCTATCATTCAAAAGAAGCACATAAAACCATTAGGAAATTGTCATGTCAATCACTACAAGAAAAACGTGTCCTATGTGATCAACTGAAGTATGACTAGGTGTCCTAAACAATTGAAAAACGACTGCAACTCTATAATTGCACCGGCAGCCCAAGGTGATAAAGGCAGTAGTCGTTGTGCAGTCATTTCTCAGTGGTATGGATGAGAGGCAAGGTTGGGAGATGGCCGGGAGAATTCATCCGACAGTTTTTAGTTACTACAGAATTGGATGTAGTGACGTGGACACGATGACCTATCCATGCAACTGGGCGCAGTCATTTTTGAGTTGGGTCGTAACTGGGTCTCTACTATGTGTATTCTAATAAATGACTAGAATATTACTAGACGTATATTTTCAATTCCCTTTGTAAAGAAGTTTAACAAGGAATTGTCTACATTATATTTTTTTCCCTTTTTTCGTTTAATTTCATATTTTTGGAATAGTCTTTCATCTTCTCTGAATTGAATAAATGATGGAGGACTATAGGAAAAAAAAATAGAAATTCAGAGAAAGGTTTGGGCGGTTGTAAATGTACTTGAAATTTATTTTAATTTTGGATGAACATTTTTTTTAAAAAAAATACTAAAATCATTATGGGATACATGAGCATGTAAAGGGAAGAAAGAAGGGGAACTAAGTGAAAGCCATTAGCATGGTTTTTGTTTTTATTGCATATTTTTTCATGCATCTTTCATATTTATCGGCGTGCATACATTAAATTTGTAGGATTAATTTTTTTTAAATCAACTAATGCAGTGAAAGCTATATTTGCCCTATTTACCTTTTTATTTCAGGTTCATTTCATGTATACTTCTTTGATATTTTTGGATAGAATTATTATTGGATGCATAATGAAAAAATATGAAAAAAAGTCGAAGTCTTTTTCACTTTTTTCCTTTAAATTTCATATTTTTTTCATACTTCTTGGAT
This sequence comes from Pseudoscleropodium purum, assembly GCA_963969395.1. NCBI lineage: Eukaryota > Viridiplantae > Streptophyta > Bryopsida > Hypnales > Brachytheciaceae > Pseudoscleropodium > Pseudoscleropodium purum. The sequence goes on from OZ017802.1 coordinate 10,438,989, forward strand.
ATTTTTTTGACTGAATACATGATAAAGGAGTAATGCAAAAAAAATGGAAACTAAGACAAAGGCTTTTTCACTTTTTTCCTTTAAATTCCATATTTTTTTATTCTTCTTAGATATTTTTTGGACTGAATATATGATGGAGGAATAATGAAAAAAATGGAAATTAAGACAAAGCTATTTGCACTTTTATAATTTAAATTACATTTTTTTTGTTGAATGTTTTTTAGAGGTAACTCAATCAAAGGAGTGACATGCACCTCTGAAGCCCTATGGTACACCGTCTTAGTCGTAGATTAGTTGTGCTTCAACTATGACATTACTCATAAATGACTCTAGAGCCCAAGTGACTGCATGTACCTCCATGAATGACTATGACATTACTCATAAATGACTGTAGAGCCCAACTATGAACTACCATACTTAAGCAATCATTTTCAATCTATTGAGCAAATTTGTCTATAACTTTTGATTTGAGGCTCAAAATGTAAAATGAATTTTTGGAGATGAAAGTGAAATTGATTTCCTAACTTTCATTAGTTCAAAGTTTTTTGAAGAAAATTAATCTACTATACCTCAATGAGGTCTGAAATATTATTTGTAACACAATTTCAGCATTTTACATATCCCACATCATTTGTCTTGCCTACTACTACTCCACTTCTATAAAAGGCTTGTCATTTCATCTCTGTATACTTATCCACTCATGCAAGACATAAGCCAAATATGGTGTATGATGTATTGTATTTCATATATTGTGTATGGTTTATTATATTTGGTATTTTGTGTATGGTGTATTGCTATAAAACTTTGAATGTATTCATATGTGTGTAGAATGACAGGTCCTTATCTATATTTCAGAATGACTACATGTCACTTAAAAATGACTGGAGAATCTTGAAAGCACATCCTACAAACAATAGTAAAATGACTAGACATGTGTCAAAGTGTCATTCGTACATTGAAGATAACTACAGAATGATTGGACACGTGTCGGTTTTGCATTGGTCAATCCAACTCCTTCACAACTACAGAATGACTAGACACGTGTCAGCCTTGCATTGGTCATCTATCTCCTTCACAACTACTGAATGACTACAGAATGACTCACGCAAAAGTCCACGTCAGCAGTGGGCAAACAAATTTTTCAAAAAATGGGCAACTGCCCAACCTTCTTAAAAAAAAATTTCCTAAACTTCATCCATCCCCACAAACTGTTGGTGATATAAAATCCCCAATCATTGTCCTAAACGACTTGTCGACTATAACTGGGGCTCTTGAAAAATGGACACAGTCATTCTTGTCCTGAACAACTGAAAACGCAGTCATAAACGTAGTCATAAAACGCTGAAATTCTTGTAGTGAATACTCTATTTACAAACAAGATTTTGAAAAAATCAATATTTACTTACTATATGTTTGAAATGAACATGAAATCCATAGAATTTGTCATCCAAATTCATTTACTCATGAGCACATGAGGTCATCCATTTCTTTGAGGGTCGTCTCACTATACTCATGTGTATGGCACACTAACTGATACCATTCAAGGAACTTCACCATTGCTGATATGCATTTGTCTTCAAATATTCTAACCATGCACAATACTATAACCTAATACAACCAATATCATCTTATTATCCAAGATTTGCATATTTGAACTATTGAAAATTTTAGTTTAACTAAAATATTCTTCATATCACTCATCATCAATAAACTCAAAACTGGAAAAATATAAACTAGAATTGTTAGATGGTTTTCTCTTGATTTAATATGCAACTATTTTATCATACCTACATCATTGCTTGATGTTCAAAAGCTACAAAGTTAGCATTTGAACAAAAATAGCCACCTTTATCTGTTCCTCGTATTTGGAAGCTTTGATATCGACTTGTCACTCTTATAAAGAGAAGGTGATTGTCCAACATCTACAATACACTGCCTGACCTTCCTAATACTCTTAAAATATCTACCAAGGTTTTAAAAACTCCAAGATCTGATTGATGCATAATATCAACATGCAAACACTTGTAGGGATTTCCTATGGTTGTGTCACCACCATTAAAGCCCCAAAGTGCACACTACAACTCCCCAAAAGACATGTTCTTAGTATAAAACAATTAGCAAGTACCTTAAACTTGTTTTGTACATGATGCAAACACTTCTCTACTGTTTCAGGTGATATGAAGGTTGAATAAAAGAATCTTATTACTTTTTCCAACAATTGGTAGCAAATGAATACAAATGAAATAAAAAGCTATACTTTGATACTAACACATTTGAACTCCATGTACTGAATGTAATTTTGAAATAGCCATCTTCTCTGTTGTTGTTCTTGCCTCTTTTATTTCTTCAAATATGGACTTCATTCTTGATTCCGTTCAATACTCCAATCTTTGATTAGTCATATTCAATTGATCTCTTTTATAAAGACATAAGCTACAAGATAGCTCACATTTGTTGGTGTTGTATGTGCACGTAACCTACCAATGCAACATCTTAATATTTAATATAGAGTTATTATTTCTTACTACGTATCATTATACATGTGCTTCATTCTTATGAAATCATTGAATAATTATTTAAATATAACTACAAAATATATCTAAGTATGCTTCAAAAGTTGCATGCTAGGTAGTAGTACCTTTGATCCTTTTGGATGATCACAAACATATGCAAAAAGCATTGGAAATACAAGTAGCTCAATCCCATGTGGATCACAAATGACAATCCCCCTTCACATTTACAATTGCAATAAACACTTGCCATCACTATTAAGAACTTAAAATTGCAACTACAAACAACATGACAAAACTGGTTTGATAGTCTTGAATTCAAATAAATAATCAACTTAGGAAAGGCTTACTAGCATTTGCAACCACTAACCAATCTCATATGATAAGCATTTCTTAACTATAAACATGGTTCACCTATTGTAAAACGTACTTGAAACTTAATTTCTTCAAAGGTTGAAGAATTTGATTAAGATACTCGTGGAAAATTTCAAGTCTTCTTTGGTGTGAAGATATGTTCGATGAAGGAATAACAGGCATCACTCCTAGAAGTATGTGTCCTTTTGCTTGAGCATGCAATTCACAAGCAATATTTCCTAGAGACAAAACCAAAGGGTAGCCACTTACCCTTCCATTGTTGGCAGGGTTGACAAGACGTTCGGATGCGGACGCAGCGTCCGCCTGTCCCCCGTCCGCCTGTCCGCCCGATTACGGCCGTCCGATCGACGCGCGGACTGATCTGGTCCGCACGATCTGGGCGTCCGCCTCGGGCAGTTGGGCCGTCCACCCCGCCCCGCCCGCTTTCCAACGGCGGTCGGGACGTTGCGTCCGCTAGCGTCCGTGTGTCCGGAAAACAGACGCTATTTTGGGGCGAACGTTGAGATTCGTCAACCCTGATTGTTGGAGAGACTTGTCTGATTACTATACAAAATGAGAGGGGCTATAACTGTACCTTCGCAAGCTATGTGACCTTGCATAAACTTCCACTACTTGCAAGTGCTTGGAATAGAATATGATGGTTCAGCTATATTAGATGACATCATTGGTGATGGTGGGCTTAAATCAAAGTTCTCCCCATTAGCTGGGGCTAAAAATAATGTGGATAGAGCTATTACAAGATCCTTATAGTACAGACATGTTGGATAAGGATCTCTTCTTTCTTCTTTGACTTTATACTCCAACCAATCATCTTCATGGCAATGTAGTGCATCTTCATATTTGTTGCAATCTGAGATTGATTTGACAGTGACATCTTGTAACTTGAAGGACTTGTGGAAAAATACATTCTTGAACAAATTTGTGATGTCACACTCTGATAAATCCATGCCTTTTTTACAATGTCGAATCTCATTGACCAAAGAAAACATTGAATCATAAGGTCTTTCTTTGTGGAGGGCATTAGTAGTTTCATGAACTTCGGGACTACTGCAATCTCTATTTGAAAAATTTGGAAATTTCAAGGCATCTTCAACCATTTTTTGAAGCTAAATGTGTAATGATGTAGATTTTTTTTTGGCTAAAGTTTTACAATGAATACTTTTTTGATGGTTGGTAAGATTTCCTTTGTTTTTGAAGTTTACAGCCCCACATCGATCACAATTTGATGATACCATCAACAAGACCTATATGAACTCATAAAGTCTTGCATGTTTGCCACATGCACAAAGTAATGAAAAAAATCCTCAAAATGAAATCATGGCTATCTTAATAAAAGAGTTCACTAAATCCTTCTTCATTTTTTTGCCTACCAAAGGTACATGAACCTTGTTGACCTCACAAATCAATAGGACCAACAAATTCAAAAACTCCATCATTGATGATACCAATCTTTTTTTTTGGTTGAATAGCACAATTCCTAACACATCTTAGTAATTTGCAATGTCAAAAATATTAAAACTTTCAGCAAGAAAGAGAGCATTCAGGTATCTTCACAATAAGTGAGATATCTTATTTTTATGTGGACAAGCAAATTTTCTACCATCAAGATGAAGAGATTCTTACCAGTGAAGAGGCACAAAGGTTATTGCCTAAATTCACTAAAACACCACCAACACCCTCCAATGTTGTGGTGACCATCAACAAGTGTTGTGTTTGTAATGCCACAAAATCACATACATACCACATCTCTTGCTCTATTGAAATCTCCTTTGAAAGCAATCACAATCACAATTTTTGCTATTAACTCTCAATTGCATTCTAATTTCATAGAGAATTTTAAAATGAAACCTACAAAATGAACTTATGAACACTACAATATCTTCTTGATGAGGATTTGTATCACATAATAGATTTGGATGTGCACACACACCTAAATACTTGCAACAAAAGTTAAGTACAGGTGAAGAGCTTCATTGAAGCTATTAGAATCCAACTGCCATATTTTGGCTTTTCAGGCTTCTGTCTTCTTCATCAATGCCCACTAAACTGTGTTTTTTATACTATAAAGGAATAATGGAGCTCCAAAGAGAGTTTCTTTCTGCACAAAAATCATTATTTTGCTTATAGATATTGTTAGCATATAACAAAGGAAAGAGGTAGTTGACCATAGGAAAACCAATTTAAACATGTTCTTGAACTAAAGGACATGTATTTATAAGTCAAGGATACCAAAGTACTACAACACGGGAGTTCACTTAATTTCATGATCTTCTTTTCGGATTCAATCATATGTACTTGACCAATAGTTATGTCCTACCAGAAATTAATTTATGCATTGGTATAAAACTCATTTTTCATTTTAGCTTCATTTCTGGCCTCCTCTTATATTTGTAGTCATTTGTATGTATCTATTTTCTTCCTCCTCTTCCTTGAAATTTATTATCTTCTCACCCATGCTTGAAGATTAAGACAGTACTTCCAAATTCATTTAATCTTCTCAATCATGCTCCATAATAAACACAATAGTTTTTCACTTCTTAATCTTGTCCATCATACTACAAGATGAATACAAAATTCTTCAATTTTTTTAATATTCTTTATCATGGTTTTAGATGAACACAATAGTCTTCAAATTATTTTATTTTCTAATTTTCACTTCAAGTATACTTAAAAGTCACTATTAGTATTGTTTGGTTGTTCCACCGTAGTTCTTTTTAAGTGCATCTCGAGGACTTGAATTCTAAAGGACACCTCCTCATATGTGAATAAAACTTGTTTTTCCTTCTAAAATCCCTATATTACACAAAATTATTACCATCCACCTTTCTCCACTCCTGATTCAATATGGAAAAAAAATTATTCATTGTTGAGAGAGGGAAGAAATCCCAAATGATTTAAAATAAGGCTTTACAAGGAAGTGAGATTTTTCCCACTCATCACAAGTTCAAGCAACTCCTCAATAGTTTTGCATATTGTACATTGACAAAACTATATGAATAATTCACACGGTCTTTACATAAAAATCAATTGATAAATAGTCAAGATTAATTGGCCCAAAGATTGAATCCACATCCTACTATTGACATCAACATCCCTTGTTTTTTAGGATGCCAATGACACTCCTTCAAATTCTTCTAGCCCAATAAAAAACAATAAAAAAAAAAGATAGGCTTGAATAGTACCTTCCACTTCTTCAAAAGCACACAAAATTTAAATTAACAATCAAAATGTGCAAGTGTGTAAAAGCAAAAAGATTTCTAAGAATCACTCTCCATTTAAGGAATAAGAAAACCAAATTTGTGAAAGTTGCATCTGAATCATCACCTCTAGCTAGGACCCTAAGAACAATATGGTACTAAGGATATTCCGCTAAATTGGAAAAATTAAATCTCTACTAATGTAATAGATGATTACATGATGGACAAAAAGCACCTAAGGAGGTAAATCTTCAGGAACCTTTGCTTGTTTTTGTTTCAACTAGGCTTGATATTGAGTCTCTTCTTAGGGATCTCATTCTAATACAAAGTTCCTTATTTTGAAGTCATAGACATATTGAATCATAAGCCATAAACAAAGTAAACTCCAAGAATTATAGAAAACAATGATAATAAGAAAACTTCAAAAATACAAAGTTCCAAGAGTTGGTTTAGAAGAATACGATTAGTAATCAACTAAGGTAACAACAAGTGTGGACCATTCATAAGGGTTCCACTCAATAGATGTTGTGGGAAGTATGTGGTACTTGAAATGAGCCACACATATATTCTCCTATAATTGAAGGATTTAGTATACACATTACGATAGAGGAATCCATTGATCCTCTACACATTTCTAAAATTGAAGTTACAAACAGTAATTGAAGGTTGTATGATCCTTGTAAAACAAAAACTATACTTGTTTAAAGGTTTCTCAAATCCCTAATCCTAAAGGTTCTATCACCATAACTTGAGGCAATAAAACAACTCACTAGCTTGTCCCTAGCATGAAATTATTTCACTTATGTTTTTTTCCTACTGTTACCTATTCTGTTGCGACTTTCCTTCACGTCATCAAGATGAATAACAACATCGACACTAGAATGCTCATAATTTTGTAAACTTAGCTTCCGAGGTTACTCACGAGCATCTTTTGCAGATGTCAACGATGGCATCCTTACAAATTCCAACAGTTGAAGACCAAAAGAAGCAACCGCATCATTAGAAGATTTTTAAGGCCTTTGGATGCTTGCGAGTTATCACAGCTTGCGAATGCAAGAAATAGATTTGGTGTAGCGATCTGATGTGGCCGAGCCCCTGCCAAGTCATTGACCAAATTTTTTTTTGCATTGGGAGACTAAATTTTTTTTTTTTTTTTTTTTAAGAAATTTTTTTTCTGACAACGGGCTGTTCTCCTTGCTATGGGGAACAATTGCAAGGGAACAAGCCTGAAATAAGCTTCTAGACCCCCCAAAACTCTTCTAATGTCATACCAATTCCAAGAGATAACATTGATATTAGTAGTGTGAGCTTTGATTGAGATTGATGAGCACATGTGTCCCAAATTCGCAAATTAACATCCACAAAACAAGACACAAAAACATCTCCTTTAGTTGAACTCCATTGCAAAATAACAAAGAACATAGCGCACAAGTTACCTTCAAGGTTTGGTCCAAATACGATCTCCAACAAAATAACATTGCTCACAAATAGCCAAGGCATTTCTCAACTATAAAACTAGTAGATGCACCTCTATTTGCAACAGAGCAACAAGTGGCACACCTTTCAAACAAAAATGCTAATTGCATACATGACTTTTGGCATGGCCTATGAAGTCATGGAGTGAAATATAGATTGTTTTTGTATACCTGTAGATCTTTAATACTAGCAGAGTGGCCCGTGATTTCTGTTGCCCAAGATAGGAGAGGATGTCGACCCCATGTTATTGTCTTCCTCCAAGCTATTCAGTCTGGAGACAAACACTTGCATTTTTTGCACATCACAAACTTGTTCAAGGCCTACTTTGAGAAAATTCATTGTTTCCTGCAAGGTACCTACGATGATCAAATAGTTGGACATCAGGCACTTCCATCTCATTACCATGTGCATTTGGACTCAATTCAATTACAAAACTCTTGATTTCGTTGAGGTCAACAGAACAATTTTCTAATTTGTGAAGCACCTTGTTCAGCATACAAAAAATCTAAATATAGCCTTCTTTTTCCATTCTATCTACAGATCTAGTACCCCTCAAATTGCTCTGAAGGAAGATTCAAAGTCCTCTCATAGTTAATAGAGCCGCAGAGACTCTCTAATGCAAGAACTTGTCAATACTTTCAGATTTTGAATGGTAACGACAATATCTTATAATTAGTTGATTGGATAAATCACTCCAATGTTTTTCTGAGCACATAATCTAATTGAATTTAGTACAAAAGAATGAGAAACATACCCTGAAATTTAGGTTTTAAGCCTCCTAATTAGGGTTTGAGCATACAACGCAAAACCTAATTGTTTGGCTAAAATCCACTGACTTCTTGCGATCCTCATAGCAACTAAGTGCAACTAATTCAGTAGTTCATTCTTGTTTTCAATGACAAAAAAATACCTAACTAATAATCATGTTGCAAAGGGTTCCTATATTCCATTCAATGCATAGTACGCTTACATCAATCACGAAAGTGTTAGAACACCACCGACAATTTCATCAACATTAATGAAATTGCGATGAGAATTGCCAAAGCTCATGGCACTATTATTCACAGTGCCAACCTCATGGTCAGAAACCACACGATTTTGCTCCATTTTGTAATTTTATAGCCTCATAACCTATGAATACAAAGTCCAACATTGACTTGGGTGAAGTTCTCTTCACATATTTTAGGAGGCACTAAATACAATATACAACAATATAACAGAAGCAACATGAGTACCAAGCACATGTTGTACTAGGTACAATTGAATATTCGCTACCATTGAAGTCAGAGAAACAATTTGAATTTAAAAACAAAACAAAACACAACACAACAAGGAATCTCGAACTCACATTGTAGCTAGACTAACACACACGTGGCTTGCCAAAGCATAGCACCTTCATTTTTTCAATAAAGGGTGAATAACTTATTGTGCTGATTAAGTAAAGGCCTGCAGAACTGAAGTGATTGTATATGGCACCCTAATTTTTTCAATAGTGGGTTGCACAGCTTTTATGTGAGTGCTTGGAAATGGCCATGGACTCTTGGCCAAGCATGTGTTAGTCTTGACGTCTAGAAAGAGCTTCACTTCCAAAATAGTGTTGTGTTGTAGTTTTCCTGCTCTTTTGTTTGCCCCTTCTGGTCTTGGTGACTCTCTAATAGTCTAATTGCCTTTGTTTGATTAATTTAGCAAGATAATATATTCTCTGCAAGTTCATCCTGAGTGATAGTTGAAGGTACCATGTACAATTACTTCAAGAGCAACAACCTAAAGATGCTAGTACCTAAAACTTTAATTTGAAATAAATGTGGCAAAATAAGTCGAAATTGAACGAGGAAAAGTTCACAGCAATGGCGTAGGCAAGCCTGGTGTTGCACAAGGGGAGCTGGCCTGGCCTTTGCTTTGCTTTTGCCTTAGTTTGGCTTGCCTATGGTAAAGGCCCTGACCTTGTTGAGTGATGAGGTCTATTCAATTTTTAAAACTTGCAAAGGAGACTATTGCCAAAATCATGAGCCTGAGTTGACAAGGAGATCTACACTAGCTATGTAAAAGTCCATCACTGTCTTTTAATTTATTTGAGATAAAAAAATATACATTTGTTAGGAAAGGAAAATGCACTTTTTCAAATGTACACTTGAGTTTAAAGTGGCACACCATACAGTGAAGTCCAGTTCACTTACGAACTGCTTGTTTGACCCATTCAGATAAACAGGACAATGTAGATTGTAAATTTTATATTTTTGGTCAACATTATCATGGAATCCTAACACAATCCCATTGAAGCCTACAAAAATTCAATTTCAAAAAATGCAAATTCCATTTTTGGCAAATTTTGGAAGTCAATTTTTTATAGTTTTACATAATATTTTATTGCAAGTAATCAATGATGAATTTTTCTGATTCAATTGCACAAATATGTAGGGAACTTCAATATGCACATCCTTCAAATTAAAAAACATCCCATTAATTAACAAAAACATAAGCCCCTAGTAAGGACTCAATATGAGACATCATATGACTAAACTTTGTAAAATAGACATCTCTAGATTTTAATTGATTTTGGCAAAGAAATTGAACCATTCTACTCAAATGTACCACATTAGTTACCACATGAAGGAAAAATAGAAAAAACTAATTATAATAAAAATATCTCAATTTTCATAACATTTGGGCATTGTCACTTCAACATTGAAATTTCTACAGAAGGAATTGTAAAACTTTTTTGGGGATGCTTGCAAAGAGAAAGATGTGCTTATGTGTGTTTCCTACATGTATCTACAATCAAACTCAAAAAATTCACCACCAATTGCTTGCAATCAAATATTATGTAAAATTATGAAAAATTGACTTCCAATATTTGCCAAAAATGGAGTTTCCATTTTTTTCAACTGAATTTTTGTAGGCTTCACTAGGATTGTGTGAGGATGCAATGATAATTTTATTTACAAAAATATAATTATTATCCTACACATTATAAATAAATAATTGAATGCCCTAGAAAGGCAATTCGTAAATGAACTAGACCTAACTGTACATAATGATGCCATTATGCCCCTCTACCCTAGAAGGGTGACACCCATGTAGGTAAATTATTCTCTTATTAACCCCAGTAGCCCTTCATGTATGTATGGTACCATATTAGTATATTACATTAGCACAATACAAATTAGGTATTGAATATGGTGGGAACATAGAGCATCATACATACAAATAGAATATGGTAGGAACGTCATATATAGAGAGGCCTCCTCTAATGGGTAGAGTAGGGTGTCTTCAAATAGACAACAAATGGCTTTATTGTTGATTGAAAGATTGGATTGCCTCACACATCATTGGTTCACATGTGATTAGGAATAAGTTCCACATCTAATTGTTTTAGGTGAAGCTATGAGATAGGAATGGGTTCAAATGAAAAGTCTACATTTATATTGAATAAAGTATTCAATGTTATGGGGAAAAAAAATCATTTTTTCACATTCTTCTTCATCCTTATTTTTTGCACAAATTGAAATCCATTTCTCAAGGAATTGCCCATATTGTATAGGCTCAAATGCTAAAATTATCCATTTATGTTGTTTCTATGACAAGTGACTAATTTGGAGCTTCTCATCCATCCAAAAAGTTCCCAACAACAATTTCAATATAGTTTCCTTTGCAATGGAAATTGTCTATGTGTTTAAAATAAAATGAAATATAATGAGCTTCTTGTGCATGCACGAATTTGTCCTAAACTAATAATGTTTTACACTAAGAGTACCATTAGTCACTTGATCTGGTTCAACATTAATTAGAACCAATTTTTGTTTTTGTTGTTGCCAAAGTTCATTATCCCACCTATAGAAGTTAATAAGCATAACATTATTCAACAATGAATCAGGGTGTCTGTAAGAGTCATCATTTTTTTAATTCATTTTGTTAGTTAATAATGTTTCTCACTTTATTTTTAATTTAACCTAGTTTAACCTCTAAAGCATCATGTTCGTTCTCCAAAATTGACGATTTGAAAAAAATCATTAAAAAATAATATTTTTAAGAATATTTTGGAATTGACATACAAATAAAAGTTGTACACTTCAAATTTTATATTCCATCCATACAGTTAGATTCACCAATGCTATTACCAATATTTTTTTATAAATTTTGAAAAGAAAATTTCAGAATTCCTTCCAAATTCAATTACAAACAAAATATTATCATTTTTGAGTGAAAATTATTGGAATGGATTTGAAATGAGGTTTTGTTCATATGGTGATTTTTCAAAATTTATGTATTCTTGAAATCTATGACCTCGTTTTTTCAAACCCAATTTTGAACTAAAATCAATGCCATATTTGGCTTCATGAACTTCCAGTCTTCCACATTTGTAATTTTAGAAAAACAAGAACTCTACTAACACCAAATTCAACCATTAGATAGGACAACAACTTCATAAAGTATCTCCACAAATTAGATGACTTTCATCCAAGTAAAAATGAGAAAGAAAACTAAGTTCAAATTTGTACATCATCCAAAAATTAGATGTCGGAGCACTCCAGGGTTAAAGTTTTAGAACATCAAAACATTCTTGGTTGCCTTGGTCACTTTTTTGGTGTCATTGGTCATTGTATTGCTTAACCCCTAATGCAAGTTTGCAAATTGGATAAGGACACTGTACAGAAGGTGCAAATGAATACAAAGGGTCAAAAGTTCCTCCTAGAGTATTCTATGAAGCTGAGATTTTTGGTGAACATACAATGGAGAAAGAAGATGAAGTATAAAAAATTTCACAACCTTCTTAGCTGTTGCAATATTACAAAACATTTCTTGTTTAAAATTGGTAGTTGGCATGATTTTGGAGTACAAGTATTATATACAAATATAATCAACTTTCATAAAATAAGCATCATTGTTTACGTTTTTTTTCTCATATGGCTTGTAGAAGTATATTGATAGATTTTTCTATTAATTTCTGGTAGCAATTTGTAAATGGTCAATACAAATCCATGTGGACAAACTACTAGCAATCCAAAAATTATTCCACAATTGCCTTTCACTTCTGTTGAAAATTCTATGAAATACCAAAATATATATGATGCAAACTATGATAATCGTCATAATATAGGCCTTCATGTTGTTTTCCAATATACACCTAGGTCAAATGTAGTATGTTAATTGATTATTTGATGGCTTCAATGCAAATGTTTTAAAATTAAAAAGTTATTTTATTTTAATCTTCATACTTTCTTATTTTTCAACTTATTTTTTAGACATTCAAAAGTTTTTTGTAATTATAGTATATGGAAATCTTTATTTCAATACACTTACCAAATTAATATACAATTATTTTATATTGTAGGTGGTGACAATATCTTAAAATAGTATAGATAGATTAGATACAGACTTTGATACTATGCTATCAACATAGCAAAAGAGTGTCCAAGAAAATGTATCAAAATTAACAATGATTGGTTTCAGTGATGATGCCTGGAATCAAATTTTCATATTGCCATCTTTGTCAATAAAAGCAAACATATCTTACATTTTTGTAAATTCTACAACTCAAAAACTTTCACCTCAATCAATGCTATATTGAATATTAAATATTTTTATACAAGTACATGCATCTTATATATGAAATCCTATATACAAAGCAAAAAATAAATTACATTATAGTTGTCCACTCTAATTTAGAATTTGATAAATATTAAAATAAACTAATATATTTTGAATTTTCATATCTAGAAACCAAATTACAATACTAATATTGATCATAATTGATTATTATATCATATTTGGAAGAAAAGTTTTTATTAATAATGTTTTTTTATTTTAAAGAAAAACATAAAATATAAAAGTGATACTAATAAATCAAGAAAAAAATTATTATTGATACAAAGTAGAATAATTTTTAATAATTATTAGCTGTTTCATATATAAAGGTTGTTGATGGATAGAGTATATTAGGTGGTACATTTGGCTTCATCTTAACAAATGACACTAATAAGGGTAATTGGTCTAATCATTATTTATCAGAACTTCTATATTAACTTTTAATTCTTACAGAAATAACAATTAATTAAACTTTGAATTATTTCAATGTAGATTATAGAAAATATATAATTTAGAAAACTAAAAGTCCTCATCACTTTTGGCTCATTGGTCAAAATGGAATGATTCAAAGCTTTCTAAGTATATATAAATCTAAGAAACCAATTTCAAATTTTAATTTTAAAAAAAAAGTGATTTTTAAAGAAGTTTTTTTTTTGCTTGGATTGCTGGCCGAGTGTTGAAAAGTACATATTATACAATAATTTTTTAACCATGTAGTTAAAAGTTCTAATAATTGTTGGGCCTTAAAGGTACTCCTTGGACACATGTTGTATTAAAATTTTAAAGAAAATAAAAAAACTCTGTTTGTAGTGAGCTACCTGAAATTTCTATGTTGCCAAAAAATGTAGTTTGAACATTTAGGAGTTAAGAATACAAAATTTCAAAAAATCAACACATAAAGAGAACCTCATTTCAAATCCATTCCAACAACTTTCACTCAAAAAATGATAATATTTTGTTTGTAATTGAATTTAAAAGTAATTACAAATTTTTCCTTTCAAAATTTATAAAAAATTATATGTGATAGCATTGAAGAATCTAATCGTACAAATGGAATTTGAAACTCAAAATCTACAACTTTTATTTGTATATGAAATCCAAAATATTCTTTCAAATAATACTTTGTAATGATTTTTCTAAAGTAGTCAATTCTGGAGATGAATGAAGACATTTAGGGATTAATCTTTGAAACCCATGACGTTTAGGGGCTTCTTCTAGTGCTTAACTTGATCTGCAACTTAGATTGTTGATAAATTTTGAAAGTTGCATAACTAAGCACAATTAGCAATGCAAGCAGTGACTTCCGAGGAGCACGATTAGCGCACAAAGAGAGAGGGGCGTCAATGGGGACATTGGACAATACAACCGCAAGGCACAAGGTTGTCGGACAGCCAGAATGCACTCGCACTATACTTTCGTTTCTGTAATCGCAAACCCCTCACAGGAGCCGCGACGGTCATATGGCAGATCTGAGGGGGAGTGTGTCTTTTCGATGTAGAGTAAAAATAGCGAAAGCACCATAGCCAAGGACAAGGTACTCGCCATGCCATTGATGTTACTGTGGCGGCTGTCAATGCCACAGTGCCCGCAACCTCTACCCTTGCCCCTGCTGAGGATTTACTCAAATCTTTTCGCATCTTCACAATCTTTTCTTCAATTTTTATAGTCCCTTTTCTTGGCTGGGAGTGTAGCTTGGCTACGATTCTTTAGGCAATGATGTGTTGGTCTTGGTAGTTTGTGAGGGACGTCGCTACAAGGAAGGAGCGGCGAGAGGAAAAGGCTTGTGAGGTCAGTGTGTGGGTTGCGCCTCTGTAGTCGACATAATTTTGATTTTTTCACCTTTCCCCTAATTCAGCGCATCCTTTGCATAATTGTCAAGTTAGAACTTTGTCGCAATGCCAAACAATTGATTTCCTTTCCACATTTCGAATTCGATTGTAATGGCCAAAGCCTTTTCGCAAGTGCATTGAGTCAGATTGGATTTATGGTGAAGGTGTTGTGGGAATCTAGTTCCTAACTTATTTCTATGACCACAAGTCTCTAATCACCCACCTTTCCACTATTCATAGTAGTCTTCAGTTGATGCAAATATCTATCTAGCTCCAATTGTAGGAAGTGATTCGCTCATTGTAGCTTTTCAACTCGCAAAAAGACACCATTAGTGTTTGTTGCTTCAATGTGGGGAAAGTTTTTGGGATTCGTGGGAACATACTACATCTTCGATTTCTAGATTGATTGCATTGCATTGAATGATGGCTTTTTTGAGGAATGTGATAACCGTTGCACACATGCATCCGACCATGCTGCTTTCCACTTCTGGCACCGCTTTTGTCACTCAGTCGATCTGTAGTTTAGTTTAGCAACTATCGCACTAGATGAAATAATCAAAGTCCGTAATGCACATTGTTGTCACTAATTCAAATCTGATTTGAAGCTAGGAGTTCTATTAGATTAAGCACCTTAGTATATGACCTCACAATGAAAGATTTATTTCCGTGACTCTTACAAGGACTCATAAAGATGCTTGGTTGAATATTCTTGTGTTTGTGATGTACCAAGCTGCAAAATGGAAGTTTCAATAAACAAATAGCGAAGGAGCAAGTTCAGGAGCTTGTAGTTTGGAAATTTAGTGTTTGATTGTGTGCAGGGTTGACGAATTTCAACGTCCGCCCCAAAATAGCGTCCATTTTCCGGACGTCTGGACGCACGGACGCTAGCGGACGCAGCGTCTTGACCGCCGTCGGAAAGCGGACGGGCGGGGCGGACGGCCCGACCGCCCGAGGCGGACGCCCAGATCGTGCGGACCAGATCAGTCCGCGCGTCGATCGGACGGCCATAATCGGGCGGATGGACAGGCGGACAGACGGGCGGACGGGCGGATAGGTGGACGGGGGACAGGCGGACGCTGCGTCCGCCAGGACCCGAATGTCAACGGACGCTGCGGACACAGCGTCCGCATCCAGACGTCCTGTCAACCCTGATTGTGTGAAATAGCTTGACATTCAAGCAAAGTCAATGAGTATTGGAGGTTGGAATATATATATATATATATATATATATATATATATATATATATATATATATATATATATATATATATATATATATATATATATATATATATATATATATATATATATATATATATATATATATATATATATATATATATATATATATATATTGAACTTGGTAAGGAGCTGGCAAATGATTTAGCAGGAGTTGGAAGCTACTGTGATGGGTCTACTTTCGGTGATGCTCCACGAATGCTCCAAGTCCAATTTTGTTCATATCCACAATCTCTCAGTTTGACCACTAATACTTGCAATGCATACTTCTACTATTCATTTTATATCCTTGGCTTTGCTTTTTCACGTATTCGCAAAAGTTTTCGCTTCTAGCAGTGACGTAGCTGGAGAAGGTTAGCTACTCACTTGGAATGTGCACTATTGCCAAATCTTCGCATATACTCATGTACATACATACAGAGTCACCTTCATTGAAACTTTAGACTTTCAAAATTCTGCTCTAGTTGAAGCTTAAACAAAGGACGAATTCTATATGGCAATTTTCCAATGTTCATTGAATATTCTGTTTCCAAGACACATTGTTCGCCTTTGTAGTTTGTTTGGTTGGGTGAACAAATTGGATGAGAGTGCACTACATGCGCGAAGATTCTGTAGGTACTAGTCTTTGTAACCAAAGCTCAATGTGATTAGTGGCACTGAGATCTAGTAGTAGACTTATATAATGACGTGGACTTCATTGACTCTTGGATTAGACTATCCAAGGCGTGTGTGTTTGATGGTATTCTCGATTACTGAAACTAGCTTATCATTGTTATGCACATGTTTGCAGTAGCTGTTGATTCGTGTGGTTTATCCTCACCTTGCCTATTCCTGTGAATGCAGTGATGATTTCCAATGCAAAATTGCTTAGTGGATGCGACACTGTTCTTTCTGAACCCCACATTCAATCTTGGCTTCCATGCAAAACACTTCAAAGGAGATTATTTTAAGATCAAATGTTTCATTTGTGAAAGTTCATTCTACTGTAAGTATCCATGAACCAAATGTTTCCAGCTAATTGATGACGTTGATTATTAATCCCTAAATTTTGTTTCAATGCTTAGAAGATTTGAATCTTGCAATCTCCATTCCCTCACCTTCAGTTAATTGAATGTACTTTGTCTCACAAAATCATAGTCCACGTTGGATATCGAGATAGACTTTCAATGCAACGATGGATTAGGGTTCGGGTTTCAAGGATGTAGTTTGATAATCACAATGTGCAATCTAACCAATTGCTCAAGAATATAAGATCAATATTTCACTACTAATTGTTATGAATGACCAAATTAACTGATATGCTGTAGGCAAGATTCGTGTTCAGGAGCAGCCATTATAATGCTGCTCATTGAGTCTAGATGTTCAAATGAGCTGTTTCCAAAGAATTTTCATGAAGATTTGTACAATACTAGATGAATTTCCTTTAAATTTTTTCATTGATTGTAGAATTTTTGGTTAGGTTTTACTTTACAACCTAGTCAAAAGATGTAAATTTGTAAATGGTCATTTCTCACATGAGAATCAGTATCCTCCTTATTCCAATCATGTCGACATCTAGGTCTAAACACTTTGTTGGATTTACAAGATATTTGTTTGTATTGGAATTGGGGCAAATCTTCATTACATTCTCGAGGTGTTGCCTAAACACCCTAGGAAAGTACTTTAGATCGTAATTGAGTACAATGTTAAGGTCATGTTACGTTTGCAAAGGCAAGTGTCACACACGTTAGAATTATTTATTTTATTTCAAACATCCTTGGTCGACATATGAGTTCAATTGCAATGATTGCATGCTCGAGAATCAAATAGCTTGCTTGAAAAGTATGGCAGTTCTTCAAAATTTTAATGTTGTACATCCATTTTGTACTATTATAGAAAGAATACAAGCTATATATAAGTTGGGGGGTGATATGTTGGAATGCAGGGTCCAAATTCAAGTTTTAGTTTGAGAGTCACGATGTGTAGTCTAATTAAGTGCTCAATAATATACGATTAGCATTTCACTTTCAATGGTGTTTTGAATGACCGTATTTGCCTTCAATAGTGAGATGTGGTAGTTGTTATGGAAAACCATTATACAAATACTTTAGCTCCCTGTTTACTAGCTTGACTCGGACCAATTATTATATTGAAAGCATCTGGAAAGTGATCTTCATGCAGATGAGAGACACTCTAGGCACAGTAGTTGTTACTGTGAAAAAGTGAGATGTATCACAACTTTGGTCGGTACTACTTTGCTAAGATTTTTGTGACATGTAGAATTGTAAGTACCCGCATGGATGAAGAGAGAGTAATGGAGGAAGAATAAAAAGACCCCACATCGGCAGAATGACAAGGTTAGGTTATTTGCTAGTGTCAATTGCTTCAAGATGTGCTTGGATTTTAGTAGAAGTCGATGACCTTTCATTGAATAACCTTGGCAATTCTCTAATTTAAAAGACCCTCAATTGAGGACCCTTACAATTCTTGCACAATTGACACTCCTATGTGGAACTTTGTAGAGGGACGAGGAAGAATTCGGGCAACAACTATTTGAACAATTCATTATTGACGTTCTTGCTACATATGGCAGGTGGTATTGGTAGCAATTCCAACTCAAACAACAATTAAGGAGATTTTCTATCAAGCATCAACAAAATATTTTCGTGTCAATCAATACCCTGGTTATAATCTTATGATGCATGCTAATGATGTTGGTGACTAGAGGGTAGCTTGGCTTGGACCAAATCATCAGCAATTTAGTCAGGTTCAACTCATCTCAAATTTCATCATGCACACATTGTTGAATTTTTGTAGTGATGCAATAGATTTTAGTTTCAGCTTGATTAATTGTTGACAGCCATAATCAATGGTTGTGTACAATCAAAACACTTGTAGGGGTCACTCACATATTTGAGTGTACTACATAAAGTAGTCAACTTCTTTAGATGGCAAACAAAGCATTCTAAATTTTGGATTTTTCTAATTTGATTCGTACAAATCCTTACAATACAAACTTTGACAAGCACTTTCGCCCATCTAATTGAATATTTCTCAACATGCAGAGTTAGTGGTGGTATTTATGGAGAGGAATTGGGCAATTCACTTGCTCTCTTAGCAGCTTAGTGTAGGGCAATTGACTGATTGGGATTTTTGTAGGTTTTGGCATGATGCCTTTGTAGACTACCAATGGTTGTACTTTGATGCCACCACAGGTTGAACAAGTTATAAGGAGATCTTTATTTGCACGAACGTAGACAATTTTGAACAACATTGGATGAATTTTGAACTACATTGAATGGCATAGTTCAACACAACGGCATTGAATGGCATAGAATGAGTTTCGTTTGTTTTATGGAATTGAGATTGGTACAGAATCAAAGACAATTGAATCTTAGTGGTCACAAAAATAGCTAGAATCCTAGATTGGTAGCTACAAAAATAGCTGTAGTCTAAGATTGTTCAACATGGTTTATGAAAATTTCAATAAGTGTGACGAAATGAAGATTGTAATATATTTAGCATTTTATGAAAAATTGGATTCTGTCATTGATATTTGCCTTCTTTGTTGGTCAATGCCACAATGAGATGATGAAGACGAGGTAGAACTAGTGACAGTTGATAGGGCGGTGAAATAGAAAGCAACATTGGTGGTGTAGAGGGTGATAGACGAGCTCACACAGTCGAGTAGGCTGGTAGGGGAGATTGTTCAAAAACTGATGTGTGACAGTCTCAGATTCTGTTGCCAATAACATTGTCAGCTCTTCGTTGATGCTGTCACTCACTCGCATACAACAATACCTTTCTTTGTAAGCAACAACCACATACTTTTTCTTACATTTTGGTTGCATCAAAGAGATGGCCAAATAGCTGATTCAATCTCTGTTCGTAAATTTCAAAGTTCAATTCATGTGTATCCAAATTGAATTAGGGTTTCAATTGACATCGATAAGATTATGAATTTGATCACCTTTTTTATGCAATGCATTTGCATAGGCAATATTAGCCTATTAGCCACGTCCATCGTCCATGCCAACAATGTCTTCTACAATCTCACATGTCTGCATTGTAAGTTTTGGGGGGACTTGTGTGCCACTCTATGTAACTATTCTATGAATTCTATTACGGTGGTTCTTGTTTGTGTTTTTTTCTTTTTTTCTTTTTTTCTTTTACACATGAAGCTGACTAGTGTTGTTCAAATGCTCAAGCTGCATTTGCGAGGAAGTTATAGGTCGAAATTGCCGATTTGTGTAAGGCCCTGATACGGATCTTGATGTCGTGCTAGAGGTAATTTCTCTTCATATAGAACTCTTCTATTGTATGAGAACCTTTTGATCGAGTAGAAATTACAAATGTGGATGTTTGTTATAGATTGAATGTTTAGTAACTTTGTTGCGCCAGAATTCTCTTGAAAGTTATGTAGTCTATAATACCAACGTAGAATTTTGAAGTTCATGTGACAATGATGTTGGATAAGAGGCTGTGGTTTTGAACACTTGTACTTTTTAGTTGTACTTACAATCCATTGGAGAATTTTGTACAGAATAGATATGATATTTAAGTGCACAAGCTTATCCTACTTCAAAATGAAAGTACAATGCTGAATTTTGAAGTATGAAACTTTTTTATAATCTTCTTAATTACTTTCAGGCAATGGCTAAGAGTTTGAGGGTTAGGACAAGTACCACCCAATGTTGAAGATCCTGTGGTAGATTAGTTATCCAAAAAGAATTTTGGAAGGACCCAATTTCTGTTTAAAAGTTTAAAATTCCATTTGCATTTGGCATTATGTTGAAAATGAAGTAGGTAATGGCAATCAAGCCCGCAATCATGTTAATCAATTTAGCCGCCTAATGGTTCTTAGTGACTCAGAAGATACTAATTTGTGGCCTTATTTGCCATAACATACTCCATTTTCATTTGATGTCTTTTTTTATTATCGTTTCAATTTTGCTTTGTTGAAGTGTTGTGCTCAATCTCTAACATACATTCATGAAAATGTTCTGTCTTACAGATTTGTGAGGCCATTGAGGTAGACAAGCCCTTCTTGGTGCGAATTCTCAATTATAAGTACATGTTCCAATATTTAAAATTTCTACACTTTTTTCCCCTACATGTTTTCCTTTCATTTGTTTCCTACATATACATCAATCTACCACAAATTTGTTGAATTCATCCAAAACTAGTATGCAAAAGGGTTTTTCTCTTGCAAGCTTCTTGTACAACATGTTTTTATTACCAAAAATGTGGCTAGTAACAACTTGTAATTGTTCATAACTTTGTGCAGAGACAATGTTCCATTCTCGAACCACTTACATGTTGTTCTAGTGCAAAGCACCAATAGGAAGGTTGCATACTATGTAGGAATGCAACCGCATGCCAATGTCGTGGGGATTTCCAAATGGGGTTATAGTTTGGTTGCTTATGCTACTCAATTGTGCGCACTGGGTGTGGTGCGAGTGGCGGTACGTAGCTTGAAAGGGTTAGGACTATAACAAACTCCCTCTTTGCGTGTCTTGTTAATTAAGATGTAGAGGTTTAAAATCATTATCACAATTACCGCATTGTTGTTCTCTTTGAGATCAACCATGCCATTTTGTGGAGAATTAAAACCATATGTGTAGGTGCATAGTTCCTTTTATCGCATCGTTGTTCTCTTTGAGATCAACCATGCCATGAAATGGGAAATGTTATTATTGGTTAATGAATTATTCCTTTTATCATATCGTTGTTTTCTTTGAGATTAACCATATCATTGGGAGTATAATCATTGCACTGTATTGCATAAGTTCTAAGTTTTTGTCACTATATTATTGTTGTGAGTAAAATATTGATATTCTTGTAGGATCATGGAGGCTAAGAGAAAAGGAGAGGAATTAATTCCTCCTTATGCATGCAAATTTGACGGACTAAACTAATTCCATATGAGCCAACGCATCTTGCAAGATATGAAGTAGGGAAAAGACACAAGAAATTACAAGATTTGTTGGAGAAGAAGACTCTTTTGGAGGCTTGGGGCATCGTGCTTGTCGATGGAGATGTTGTGAAATATGTTTGGATCTCCTATAATTAGGAGATGGTGATCAGCTTGAAGAAGATGGAAAAACACTTTGAAGTTTTGCATAAACTTCCTCCTCCAACTTTAGAAACTCCCACGCTTGATGTTACCAAGGTTAGCAATTTGGACATAGCTTGTGTTTTTGTAAACATAATTTTTGCATTGTTTATTATTCAATACATGTAAATGTACATTATATTCATTGCTTTTGGATTTATATTGTTGTAGTTATTAAATATATTTTTTAATTTGGAGACTAATATTGCATTGTGTATGTTTAAAAGTTTACCAAAGGAAGAAATTTTACGAGAGTAACTATGATTTTCAAATGGATCAAGTGAATTTCATTTTGGTAGAAGGCTCCATATACATCCAAGAGAACACAGTTTTGTCTAAGAATTTGATTGGAATTCTTAGAAAGGAAGTGATTTCTAAAAGTGACATCAAAGAATTATATAGCATGGCTTCTATTTTAGAACAATTGGGAAAGCCAACTAAATGAGAGAAAAGAATATCTGGCTCTAAGATGATGATGTATGGCATGTTCAAACATTGCCAATTGGGATGGTAAGATTGGCATTATTTTTATTTTTTTATTTTTTATTTTTGTAAAGATGTATTGAAATTAGTTGTATGTATGATACATGATGCAATGGTTTCATACTAATTTCATTTGTATTTTGTAATGTAGGTTCACCCAACCATATCCCGAGTTGTATAAGCTATCTAAGAAATTCGTAAAGAAGATGGTTGATTATTTTAAGAGTGCATTTCCTCAAGTCATACTAAATTTTGAGGATATTTTGGCCAATGAAGGCCTTGGTGGTATGGAGGGTCATTTTGGGGGCACCCCATTCACCTCATTTGCCATTACGCGGGATTATACTTGTCTACTTCATGATGATCCTAAGGATTATGGATTTGGAGTTATTGTTTGGCTACATCCAAGTAAGTTCATATACTTTCTTCATATGTTTGAAGTTCATTTTGTTTAGCAATATAGAATTTTTTTTTAAATTAAAATTTTTTCATCACTTGATAGGTAAATAAATGCTTAATGGAAACCTTATAAAATAAAGTTGATATAAACGTTTTTGCAGATGGAGAAGTAGAAGTGGAAGAGCAACCTTGATTTTGGCTCCCAGAATACAAAATCCATTTCCATTGTGGAAATGAAGATGTATTCATCTGCAATGTGAAAATAACCGTGCATTGTACAACTTGTCCTAAACTAGTGGGAATTCTTGGCATGGCATTTGTGCAATATCATCCTTTTATTGTTCAATTGGGCAAAGCATTGAAGAATCCTAATGGCACACTCACGAAAACCTATTTTGAAGCAAGAAAATGTTACATTGATGATCAAGTATGTTGTTGCTTTGTACAAGTGCATTTAAAATTGTATGATTTCTATGATTTGAGAATCATTGAATTGAATCATTAAAATTGTACGATTTTGTGTGGTTCAAATTTACATTGTCATTGTGTTTTTTATGTTGCAAGAGGCGAATGCAAGAAAAGGAGTTGCTGTTGTGTTTGACTAGTTCATAGTAGTACTTTGGTGAAATTCATTTAGTGCACCTTGACATTTTATTTGGTATCGCAGATGTTTTTGTTTTCATTGTTGTAGAACTTTTCACTAGAATTGCATAGTCACCTATGAATCTCTTTGGTTTTGATATTTGGCATTATATAGTGGCGCCCATTCTTTTTTTTTTTCTTTAATGTGTTTCATATTTTACATGGTTGATTTTTCATATAGAGGTAATCTAATGATGTTTGTGGTTTTATGATTTTCTAATTCCTATAAAATGGTCACTGAGTATAGAGGTTTGATTGAATATGCTATCATTTTCAAATATTCCTATTTTGCATAATTTTATGTAATTTTGAGAATTTTCTTCTACGATAACAGAGAATGGTGGCTACAATTGAAACTTTTGTTTTGGAAGTGTTATGCAAAAAATATATCATATAGATTCTTATTTGCTTGCAAATTGGACTTTGTTGAGGTATTAACCAAGCTTTTGGTGAAGATTATTTTTGCCCCTTTTATAAAAAAATGGCTAGCACATTACATAGTTGTATTCAGATTTTGCACTAAAAATTTATAAATTACCCATTAAAAGTTGCCGTGGCAAAATCTACATTTATAAGTGTTTCTTCCAATTAACTTCATTGAAATTGAATAAAATTGCAAAATACATTTTTGACAATTTTGTACACTTGCATTTATTGAGATGGATGTAGGTTTTGCATGGATGAAAGAAAATGATTGGGGCTAATAAAGTGTAGAAAGGTGTAATTATGGGTTACTTGAAAGTAATTGGCTGTACTGTAAGTGCCGCCAGAATTGCATACTTTGCAAAATGCGTTGGCCTACTCTAGTGTTCTTACATTTTAAATGTAGAATTTGAGTATTAGGAGAGTAATACAACTTCTGATGTTTGTGTTTCAGTAAAATTGAAAGCTACATTGTGTATGTGCTTGTTAGTGATCATTAAGAAGTACTACATGTAATTAAGAATTCATTGTCATTTGTAAAATGGTTTTGCCTTCTTCTCTACCGTTAAAATGTGGAGGAAGTATTTTGCAGATGTAAGAATTTCAGCAAACATCAAAAGTACGCATGTTTGATTGCAAGTGAATGTGATAAATTAGTAATTGTAGTGTGGAACTAAATGTCTTTAGCTAATTCTAAGCAATGTATTTAATGTGTTTGTAAGGTAAGAAATATTTGTAAATTTGTGTGTAAGAGTTGTTGTATTCTATAATAATTTTCTTTGGAGAATTGTCATATAATAGGTGTACATTCAAAATGACTCGTCCCAACATATTACAAACACTGTATACTAGAATTATTGGTGGGATAGTACATAGTGCTATTCGATGACGCATTGTGTCCAATGGAGGCAATTGAGACTAGCTACATGAGAAACTCTAAGAATCCAGTTGAAGTTCAAGAATTACCCACACCAAGTAAGTGCATACCCATAGAAAGTCCGGGATGAAAATTTTCATACAAAAAAATTAGGTTAAGTATTGAATATCGATGACATAGAATTAAATTATAGATAAAGACTACTTCATATTTCTACAATATGCTTACTTGTATACATTTGTCTTAGTGTACAAATTGTAAAGCAAAGTAATTTCTATATTATAGCATATCTATTGACACAATGCTTTGTAGAATTTCTAACATTATCATACAATAAAGTTTTGTTGGTAGAAATGACAGAATCAAACGCCATCAAAGTCCTATGAAAATAAATCACATAATTTGCATTTGACCTATTTGTTTGATATTGTTAGTTCCCTAAAAGGAAATGTTGTTTGTCTTTACCAGTACTTATTTTCATACTTGTTGCTTTTGTGTGGATATTTAGTTTAGAATCATGTTTTCTAGAAGTTTCTAACGTTCCACATTTATTTATTTATTTAAATTAGAAACTAGAACTTGAAGATTTCATTGTATCAAATCATTTACTTCAAGTCTAGTTCTTCAGATAATAATATTGAACAACAACATATCCCAAGTCAAAGTAATTTGAACGCCTAAAAGCACATGATGATCTTGAACTTGAAGCAAATTTCAGATGAGCAACACAAACAAGTGACGGTCTTGAGCACAAGTGTGCAACTTGCACTTGAGCTTACAAGAACTATCCCTGAATTTGTGGATTGGTCTTATATAAAGGTTTGTGCACTCTACTTAGTAATTGCAAATTTTATTTCCACCGTAGAAAAAATTTGTGGCTAGAAATTTTCAAACAGCTATCATATTTATATCAATTTCTAAAGCGAGCAAACAATGAATTTCATTACATGAAAATGCTTATAGAATTTGTATTAAATCTTGTAAAATAGTTTAATCTATATGCCACTTTCAAAGTTCTTATAAAAAATAAATACTATTAGCTTCATAGAAAATAATACATACACATGTATGTGTGTGTGTATATATATATATTCTACATATTAAAAAATGTTGTGGCTTTGATTTTGAAAATCTATAATTCCAACAACATCTTATAATCTAAAAAATAATTGCACTTTTAGACTAAGTCAATTTTTATTTTTATTTTTATTATATGTGTGTATAATGCAATTTTATTGTGAAATACCTAATTCAAAAGCAAATCTCCATGTCATAGCATATAAGGGAACTTGTAAACCATGGTTGTTTGCTTTTGACATTCTTCCTATAATATGAATGTTCGTTTCTACTATGCACGTTTTTGTTTATTGTAAATGGTCCTAAAAAAATTAACAGTAGCTTTGGCTGTGACTTCTGAATTGCAACATAAAATGCTTACAATTGCTTGGAATCTAATTCTCAACTTCCAAAAATCAAGTTCTATTTATCCAGAGTATAATGCCATAAGAGATGAAGTACTACTTGCCTTCAATGCAAGTATTACTGATGATTCAAACATCAAATTGTTTCAAAAACATTGGGGTAGTCAAACAGACAAGAAGATGGGTTTGCAGAAACCCATTCTTTGTTACCTAAGAGATTATTGAGGGAAAATTATGGGAAAGCTTCGAACAGAGCTTTATGATCAATTGGGGGTTTCAAAACCAAAAAATCAACGCAGTAGAGGTGATGAAGTTGAAGTTTGGTTGTTGAAGTTGAAGGACCTCAAAGACAATGATATTTGGCGTATGAATAAAGACGATCCATTTGGAAGTGTGGCTATCCATGTTGCAATTGCATTGATGATGAAAGGTTCACACTTTGATCCATTTGAACCGGTTGAAGTTAGCATCGAGCAAGTAGGGTTCTTTTTCCATGTGGTAAGTTTCTTGTG
Source organism: Pseudoscleropodium purum (assembly GCA_963969395.1). Lineage (NCBI taxonomy): Eukaryota > Viridiplantae > Streptophyta > Bryopsida > Hypnales > Brachytheciaceae > Pseudoscleropodium > Pseudoscleropodium purum. The sequence goes on from OZ017802.1 coordinate 10,466,052, forward strand.
ATTGTTCTTCTACGTTGTACTAGTTGGCATTTTCATTAATTTAGTCATGGCTAATGACTTCAATATTACTCCTTTTATAGTTCATTACAATATAAACAATAGGTCCAACTTTATGTAGAAATTGAGATCTGTAACCTTGCCTATGATTGAAGGCATATTGCAAGCCAAATACTTGTATAGATTTTGGTTGTAAGGCAAGTGCACCTAGAAGCGTACTAATTGACATTTCTAAATGTCTTCCATTATCAAGATGTGTCAATTTCTACATGTCTTATTGGCTATCAACAGAATAAAATGTCCATGTTCTTTTATTGTATATCCTTTGAATAGCATTTAAAAAATAAGAAACTTCAAATGTTGTTTTAGAGGTGCATTTTAACACCATCCTTACATTGTCATGAATTTCTACCATATTTCTAAATTAATTTTGATGACTTAATCATGTGTGGTAATAATTTTAATATACTTTATTGTTTACTACAATTGGAACTAGCTATCGAAGGGAGGTCATTGGATCCTGGAAATTAAATGTGGCATTATTGGCAAATGAAGATGATGGAACAAGCAATTATTTGTTCAAGTGGGCAAATGCAAAAAATTCTTGTTGTGGAAAAAGATGGAATAGAAGAAAATGTCATTGACGAGAATGCTAGTGAGTTTTGTGCATGAACTTTGTAATAGGCATATTTTTTAATGATTCTTTATAATCGCTATGTTGAGCTATGTTTTGTTGAATGTTTAGTGCAGTAGTATTGATCATTGTTGTCACTATAAACAGCAATGCTTCTAAAATAAGTAAAGTACCTAAATTGTTGAAGTATGAAGATGTTCTATTTGCAATTGCTGAGAATTACTCTGGAATATGATGATGGGCATATGAACAAGGTAGAAATTGCTCCATACTTTTTTATAATTTTTTTATAATTTTTTGAAATAATTTCTAAGCCATTGTGCTATTTTCTTGAAGACCATATAGTTGAGTAAGCACATTTGGAGCATGTACATAAGAAGGATAAAAGTGAGGTACAACCCTATATTCCAACATTTGCCATCTTCCAAAGTTTTCAAATTGTTATTTTAGGGGCATTGGGCAGCACTGTTGATTCATGGTAAAGGAGGTAAATAGAATCAAGTCCTCCACTTCATTTATTGCGCAATGTTGTCCGTAACTTGGCTAGTTTCAAAATCACTCTTAGAAGATACGACGTTGTGGTTCTTCGGTTAGTGGCAACTACACTATTCTAGAGAATCCTTTTCATGTACCGGTTAGTAAGTATGGTACACATTTGCTTTTAATATAAGAAAGGCTATTCATTTGGGTTAGATGTTAGCGGAAAATAGTACATATTGTCGGCATGATGTGTATGAAATGTTTAGCATCAAAATGAAATATCTATAGTGAAGTTCTATATATAGTTATGTCCTTTCAAGGTATAATTTGTAAGTAAAAGATTACAGCTTAGTAAGTAATTTCAAACTAGCATCAATTGTTAACTTCTAGTTTCTTCATTAATATTGTGTTTTATTTTGGTAGATGACTGTAGTTCATATCTAATTGCCTTCTACTTTCTTGAATTTTGTGTAGAAAAACCTATGTAAGCATCTACTGGAGGCAATTGTTTGGAAAGAGCATTTAGAGCATTTGGCAGAAACCGTCATTCTAAAATCAAAAACATCGCACTCAATAATCCAAGTACTCTATGGTTGTGAATTTTAATAGTGACAGTATCCTTTATTAAGTTTTTATCACAATCTAATGTATAATATATAATCTCATACTTGTAGTTGTTATGTATCTATTATAGAACACCATGTAGATGTGAAACTATGTTTCAATATCAATGTGATTTTCTTTTTCACCACCAAACATGATGTACATCAAAATTTTGTGCATTATTAAAGTGTTTTTTTTCAATTTTTTTTGGATATGTCCTTGAATTATAATTTCATAATTTTTTTATTTCATTTATCAATAAATTCATTAAATTGTATCGATTGAGTGTCAATTGAATGTATTTAAAAGATTTTGGTATCAAGTACAATTCATAAGTGTACTAAATGGATTATTGTTGGCATTCATGTGCATTATCTTTGCAGTTTGTTTTTAAGCTACATAAAGGAATATATGAGTTCAATTTTTAATTTAAAAAATAATAATTAATATACATTGAAATCAATTTCAATTTATATCTTAATATTTTATAAGTGTTGTTGCACAACAAGTAGCAATGGCATTATTGCTATGAATTTTCTATATACTTTAACACACATAAAATGCATGACAAAGATAATCCATTTCTGTGCATAATTTGTGTGCTTTCCACATTTGCCATTCATGTATAGAATTCACATAGTTGATGCATATTATAAAATAGTGCAAACTCTTCATGATTATTGTGTGCATTGTAACTATGCGATAATTTGCAAATTAACATACGCACCCATGAAATAACAGTTACTATACGATATTTGCTGACAATTTGTTGGTCTTGAACTTTGAGATGTGGTTTCAAAGATCTCACTATAACAAACAAACAAATAAACAACCTAACTTCATGTATGGATTAAAATGTGTACAAATATATATAACAAAGTTGAGACTTCTATCAAATCAAGAATTGCTACTACAAAAATTTTGAGGCCTCAAAAGGGCTACTAGTTTTTTATTTTCAGCATCCCTATAGTGCAATTACACAATTTTTTTAAATTTTAAATATATATATTTTGAAAAAATAATATTATTAAAAAAAAAATAGTCAATTTGATGTGGCGTTGACATGGCACTACTAGTGCCACATCAAATTTTTAAAAATAATAATTTTCTTTTTTTTCTCTACTTGCATCCCAGTAGTACAATATTGGCAACCCTTTCAAGGCTATAGAATTTTTGTAATGCATCCATACAAAATCAAGAATTGAATGTACACAATAAAAGATAAAAGAAATTCGAGATGGAAAAAGGGATGATTTGTTTCTATTTAAACAATTTTTTTGATTGCCAAACAATATTAACAAAACCTACATAATTTAATGATAGGATCAATGTCTATATTTTGAGAATTTAGGTCTAATGCTCTAACAAGAAAAATTCTTGCATCTCTAAATTTTGAATGAGAGGTATACAATTTATACTTGGACCTTGCTTTAAATTTTCTTTGCTTCATTAAATAAGAGAATTTGTAGTAGTCCAAAGAAACATTGTCAATATCATGTAAGTTAGTTAATACCCATGTTTGCATATTTTGGGTACATAAGCTTAGTCAATATCAAAAGAAGTTGGTTTTGATTTTCTTGCAACTAGTATATCTCACTCATGTATCTCATTGTACAAACATTTAACCACTCTTAAGCATCTTAGTAAGCAAAAACAAAAAAATAACCATCAATTATTGAATGAATCTTAAGACGGAGATTGTACATCAACTTCTCAATTTTGAGAGTCCAATTTGTATTAAAAACTCCTTGTCAAAGATGACCATTCATTTATGAAAAAGTGTATAGTCATAATTTCAACCATATATAGATAATTTTGTCCACAAACAAATGTTTTCAAACCCACTTTGTTTGATAATCTCTAGATGAGAGACGTGAAATGTGAAGGCAAAATCTTGAATGCAAAACTCTAAAATAAGATAAACCTGCCTATGACAGGGAGAATAGATGATCTATCCTATTGCCATCAACAAAAAAAATCAAATTTTTTTCCATATAAAGACAAATGTGAAAAATGAAGGAAGCAACTAAAATTTTATTTTTTCAACAAAATATGAATTTTTTATGAATTTTCTAAGTTTGTTGTCCAATTGGCCCAAAAAAGTCTATAGACTATCCAAAATCAGTATAAAAGTGTTTCCATGATGGTCATCTTACCATCCAAAGCAATCATAACATTCTCTAACATGGTTACAAGATTTCCTAACATGAACATGACATAAAGAAATAAAAGAAAGAACTTTTTACTAACAATTTACACTAGAAAGGTGTCAATGTTCTATCACAATTACTAATAACTCCATAACCATATCCCAAGGCTTTGATGACAATTGCAAATCAACCTAATGAAGTCATTATTCTATTTTTAAGAAAAAGTTTCTCATGGATTAATAGAAGACTGTAATGAGAGAGTTCCCTAGGTGCTTGTCATGGGTGATTTGCTTGTCATAGATAGGTTTACCTTAGTTCAACATTCTTTGATTGCCAAATATGTTGAACTATTGTAAAATTCATGTCAATTTGAATTTGATATTTGTGTTTCATGTTTTGATTCACTTTACAAACTAAAGATCAAACATTTGTTACAATAAACAATGTCAATAAATTTCACATTGTACAAGAAAAAATAGAATTAAGGAAAATCATCAATTTTTTCAAAAATCACTTATTTAGAAAGGCAAAGAGAATTTCAAGGTAGATTCTAGCATTAATTACAAATTTTTTAAGCCTAGGTATGTCAATCATATTCTTACAATAGTAAAAATGATTTATACATTTGTTTAGAAGGCTTGATCTAATGTAACTACTATTTTCTTTTTAGTCAACAAATTGATATAATAATGATGGATTATCTTTTGATTCAAAATACTAGGAGACTTGTGATTATTTAGAATGTAGTACAATGCTTGAATGGAAAAAACAAAAACTAATATACTCTCTAATTTCAATACCAATGTTTTTGATATCAATAAAGTTTTCTTGCATCGGAGTGATAGGTGGGTATTTTGAAACAATAGGCAAGTGTCTACAATCAAGATTTATCCTACAATTGTAGAATTGCCCCAAGTACTTCACTATATCGTACATTGGGGTCAAATTCATTAGACCATAAACAAATATCATTTTTTTATTCAATTTTATTTATTAGCTAGATTTAGAATCTTTGAAATTTCATCTCACAAGATTTAGAATATTTCATGACCTTTGGCAATAAGATTCTCACACTCTTCTTTTGGTATTCATGGCTATACCAAATTTTTATGACCTTTAGTAGCAAGGTCCTTGTAGTTTTAATTATTATTTATTGAATCAAACCCAAATATAGAATATGTTTATTTTTTCTACTTCTACTTTTTGCCCATTTTCCTACATCCTATGATAATTAAAACTAAAATTTGAAGCATTTCAATAAGTCCCAATTGTAATTCAAAAATTTATAAGCAATTTTAGGGATGAATAGTACAAACATGTACACTCCAATTATTTTTGAACAAAACCCACAAAAATAGCTCATATATACACATCATACATTAAAAAAACTATATAAACAAATTATACAATGAATCATACATGTTGAATAGGACAAAAAAATCAAGTAAGCTAAAAACTCCTCAAGAAGGATTATGTTGGCCAAGCTTGATTTATTCATTTACAAATCTATTGGTTTTGGGTCCTAAAATCTTACAAAAATGTACGAGCAAGTAGACTATTTCAAAGTTTAGGGTTTAAAGTATAGAACAATGATAGCTCCTACTTAAGAAAAACCTTGACAATGCACATACATGGTACAGAATGAGACGTTTATAATTATGTATATTTGCAAAATGGAAAATGGAAGCTCCTCATGTAGGTCCCTATCCTTTCTTTTAATCTATAACTTGTGTAGACCTACAAATTATGCACTATGGATCATTACAATGTATTGTTTTATAGTTGTAATACAATGTGTTTCAAAGAAATGATACTATAGTAGTTTAAATATTATGTATCATATTGTAGGTCTCATGTTGTTTTTAATGTAACCATTAATGAAATATCCTAGGGAATTGTGCAAGAAAATGAAGATTACACATCGGTGGGACTTCAATCTAGGGATTAAATTGCTTCCAAATCTCTCATACTAAGTTTGCTAAATTCACTGTAAGAAATCAAAGTTTATTGATGTCAAAAGGAACAGATTTTAGGTGACATAAAAAAGAAACCCATGATTTTATGTCAACAATGATGTTCAATATAACATCAATGGATAGCATTGTTGACATAAAAACATGGATTACTTTTTTTGATGTCATCTTGGATATCACCTAAAATCCTTTCTTTTTAATGCCAATCTGTCACCTAAAATAAGGTATTTTTATAGTGATTATAGGAAAAAATTTCTAAAGTTTTGTGATTCTAAAGTAGCTATTGAATAATTACAATGTTTGACATATTGACATTTGAGTAGAGTAGATCTATAGGTGTTCTCAAGAGCAACCTACCATTTTTTTCAAATCTTTGGTTGCATGCCTTCATTGAACTTCATGATTGGCTTGAAATACTTTGTACAACCCTTGTTGTCTAAGGAAAAAAATTCAAGTGAAATTTTTGCAATTCTATGGTCTCCAAGACCTCCCAAAGTAATTTGTCAAACATTAACCTTGTAAGGACAACCTGGTTTTTGCAAAAATCATCATTTTTGACATAGTATGCATCATTTACTTTAAGAAAAACAAAAGTATTCATTCGAGGACAAACTACTATAGAAGGTCTCCCTTTTTTGCACAAAATTCCAAGGATGAACAATGGCACTTCTTTCTTACATGTAAAGATTCTTTGTCATTCATCAGACACTTAGTGTCCGTGGCAACATTACAGGGTTAATGGTATGTTGTGGCATTAGTGGATTAACCCACTCAATTCTCAAGGACTCATTAGTAGTCACTTAAAGCACTAAGAGAGATTTGGAACCTCCAAAAGCCTATTTCACTATTGTTTCTATTGCTAGAAACAACAATGATACAATCAAAATATTTTATAATAAATAAATTATATATATGTATATATGTATATATGTATATATATATATGAATTAATTTTTTTTAAATAATAAAATATTAATATCTGATGTAGCAAGGTCTCAGCCATGTCAATAGACAAGTTTATAAAGTTCTCACAATTGGGAACTTGCAATCTAATAGAGGCCCAAAATTTCTTCTAATGTATGTAATTTTGAATAACATTAAATCAATTTAGATTTAAAACTTCCAACAAATTGGTCAAATGTTAAAAAATTTGCACTACATAAAAATAGTAGAAGAATCATAGGATTTCAAGATGTGGAAGATCTCCAAGTACTACAACATACACTAGTATTATACTAATGATACACTAATACACCACTAGATAATTATTCCAATATATACTAATACACTATTACTTTTTCATAGTATATAGAATTGCAATTTGTACATTTAGTTTTCTAGAGATTATAAAGTTGGCATTTAGCTTATTAGGATTGATGTCATGATCTTGTAATAAATACATAAATTAGCACTAGACAAGTACTAAATGAGTTCACATTCAATAATCTATATAGATTGCATTTTCTTACTTTGATAGGAAAATTTAAAAGTAACTTATATACTAGCTTACAATATGTTTTTGGAAAGGTTAATTTTGTAGCAAAGTCAGCACCATTGAAATCTTTTGTTGTAGTGATCTCTCCATTGTTGTAAAAATGTTGTTATCTTTGAATAGTTGTGAAAATGACATGGTCTCCTAATAATCTACAATCTCTCTTACCATTCACTTTGTAATACACAAAATTACATATGTAACATTCACATAGTTGGGTGTGCTCCATATGTAACATATCATAAAACCATCAAGTGTACTTCCACCTTCTCGAGATGGCACTCTGCATACAATTCCGATATTCTGTAAACAACAATCGTTCATAAGTCGGTACCGACTTCTTCTAAAAGACGGGAACGAGAAGGGTCATTGCCCCTCCATGAACTGTGGATTCAACCGAGAACAAGACAACAAAACTGCTTGCTTGGGGAATTTAAAACGAGTAAAATCAAGGATCTCTAATGGACAGATTAGGCAATATTCTGAAAATACCAATTTCGAAGAGAAGAGAAGAAATTTCACTTCTGGCAACCCAATATCCCGTACGAACCGTAAGAGAGAGGCAGGTCAGAAGGGAATTTAGATCTGGGACTTCCAAGGAATCATAAACTCAATGTTAAACATCAATGTAAGCAAAACTAGCAAAATAAGCGACATACACGTCAACTGTACCCAAAATTCCTGTTTCAGTCCGTAAACTCTGAAATCCGATTCAACAGTCCAGAACGAAAATCATCGCTCCTACACTTCAAATCTTCCTTCCGTGTCCAGTTCTAGTTTCCACGTCCCAAATCTAATATCTAAAAATAACGAAACCAAAACACTGAAATATGGACAGTTCCCAAAAGAAACACATGAACAAAACAAACGATAATAAAAGAGAAAAGAGAAAACCATTGACGTAATAAACAAAAATAGCCAACCAGAGAGTGTTCTGTAAGCAAGATACAGAATGTTGAATCGACCAATCGTATACTGAAATGCGTAAGAAACAAAAAAGTCCACATGCAACGCAATCTGCAGACCCAAACAGGGACTCCAAATCCTCTTACTGTCTCGGAGCCACTAAGCAAAAGATATCGGTCGCAAAAACCAATGCCCTCTCAAAGAGTCAAGCTTGCTCGCACACTGGATCAATATTCCAGACGTTACATACAGGATTCGGAACCCAAATTGGGACTTGACATTAAACTCAACGCCCTGATCTACAGCTCGGCTTCCTTTCCTACATGAGGCTTGTGAGCAAATTCCTCCTCTTCCTTGGGCATGTGGATGGTCACCACATCCGGAAGGGGGGTCATCGGGCCTTGCTTGCCCTTGGGGTCCCAGTCCAGCATGATCTTCACCTTGATACCCAGAACTCCCTGCAAGAAACAAAATCCAAGATCTCAAATTGAGTTTCACTTCGTTGAGTCAACCAGGGAAAATACGCTGCATTTCAAAATCGAAGGCGATGCGGGACGGTAACACTCATCAAGGGAACAAAAAATAAGACGAGCCTGAATTTGCAACCACTCAAAATGTTCGTACTCACCTGACGGAGCATGACGTGTCTAACAGCACTGTCGATGTAGTCATTCACGGGACTTCCAGACGAGATCATGTAGCCATCCTTGAACTTCATGGACTTGGCACGAGCAGCACGCAGTTTTCCACTGACAATGACCTGGACACAGAATACCACGATCAATGCTTAACCAAAACCCATCCGACTCAGATGAATGAGCAACACTTCCCTCCTCCTAGGACTGTTCATCGCTCCATGACTGAAAATTTCGTTCCGATGCATGATCCCATTTCTTCTACAACACTAGCGTGGGACCAAGAGGGCTGTACTCTGCCTATCAGAACTGAGGTCCACGCATCCGGATTGCGAGTACAAAAAAATTCTGTTGGAAAAACATTCATTCAAAATAACAATCTCTCGCCCAAAATCAACCAAGGTCGAGACGGCAAGGTGAACAGAACAACCATCGAAGTTGGAATCCCCCAATCTTCAAAGATACTACGCTACAATTGAACAGTGTTCAGACTTCACTCGCGAATGTCGAAACGCGAATCAAATGCACATCAAACCTCACAACCGTACAACAACAGAGTGATGGAACGATAAAATTCAGCAACGTACCTCACAGCCCTTCGCACCGCTCTCCATGATGAACCTCAACACTCCGTAGCAAGCCCTAGAACAAAAACAATACCCAGGAACCTCAGACGTCCACATCTCAAAACCCTAAAGCCAAGGAAACGAAAGAAAAACCTAGAAATAAGACACTGTTGGCAGCTTCATCACACAAGAACATCGACGGAGCGCACCTGCGCACAGCAAGGCCTCCAAGAAGCTTGTATCGCAGAGACTCCGCCTGGGCAATTGCGCACAACCCCCTGTTGTTCACCTTCTCGGCGTACAACTCCACGGTGCCCTCAGGGAACTGGAAACGCTTCTGAACCACGGAAGTCAGCTCCCGAATCCTGCGACCCTTCTCACCTGCATCGCCAATTCCAAACCCAAACGTCTCAATAACAAATCCCCCGCGCTCCGAAACGGATTGAAATTCTGAAAAGCAACACCGTCCCCCACTTACCCAACACATTCTGGGTGCGAGTGGCGCGGATGATGATCTCAGTCCGCATGGGAGTGACGCGGACTTCCACGCCGGAGTAACCATCTTCGGCGAGCTCCCGGGTCAGGAGCTCGTTCAACTCCGCGAAAAAGACTCCATCCGCCACAAACTGTCCAGGACGATTGCGAAACTCGGTCAGAGACCAACCTAAAAGGCTCAAAACAAAAAAATAGACGTGAGGCACAGAGGCATGGGAAGCGTACCTTGCGCTTCTTGCTCATTTGGGTCGCCATGGTGGAGGCGTCGGGGAAGCGAAACGCGCGACGTCGGCGGGATGAGTGAGTGAGCGAGAGCTTGCAACGACGAGCGCGCGAGCAAAAGAGAGAGAGAGTGTCCCCCGGAGCGCATCTATCAAACCCTAGCGGCTTTCCAGACCTAGACCGAGCCTCGAGTCGCTTGTCTTTCCGCTTATGTCTTTCGGTTTTAGCTTGCTCCCCATTTCTTTATCTCGTGTGGTAGTAATGTGATAGTAATGTACGAAAAAAATTGTAATATTCTTAACCCCTCCAGGACCACGAGGCCACCAGGTGGCTTCTACAACATGGTTTTGTGCGCCGTTTATTTTTTAGGGGTTAACCCATAAACGACGAGGTGGATGTTTTTGGCTAATGGATGATAAAGTCTTTCTTCTTTTATAGTAGTTTGACTTCCAATAAAGGCTTTAGGATTTTATTAAGCTAATATTTCACATAGTACACTAGAAGAAAATGTGGGGTTTTGAAACTATAGTGTGCAACTCATTTTGTAGTTGTATAGAACATTTACAATGTGGTGATAATTTAGAGCCTATAGTTGCAATGAATAAGTTGCATTAGGTACAATCTAGTTGCAGAGGGTTTTCTCATCCAATAGTGTGAGAAGAACTTCATTGATATTTACAACTTGTAAATTTATAGATTTTAAAATATTAATCTCGATGATTTGTAGATTTTGAAAATTTCAAATCTACTTTTTTTAGATTTCAAAATTTCAAATCTACCTTCTTCCTAGATTTCAAAATTTTAATTTCATAGATTTTGAAATTGTTTGAATTTTAATTATGTTTTTATGTCTACAAATTATAGAAATCTTAGAATTCTATTAAAAAAATTCTTAGTAATAGACTACAACAACTTATGAGTCTTATATGTCCAATCTAATAGTACTCTTTATAATTGATATGGAATAATTGATATAAGACAAATAGAAATGAACTTTGAAAGCAACTAGGAGACAACTAGTGGACAACTTAAAAGCAACTAGGAAACAACTATGGTTATTTTATTGTTGCAGGATAGTTGTACAGGCCACTAGTTGTTTCCTAGTCATTTATTCCAGCTATAAAATGACTACTTTGCAACTAAAACAATGTATGAATGTTGTAAAATAACAACATAAAACAACTACATTAGATTTGGTGCTAATAGAGAGAAAACTAGTTGCATAATAGTTGTATAGGACACTAGTTGATAGTAGTCAGTTGTGCTAACATGTTTTTCTTCTAGTGGTACCAAAACAAATGATATCTACATTGATGGGCTCATTCTGTAAACATTAATCATAGAAGGACAATTCGAACATTATACCCTAAGAGAGGTGACATCCACTTGGTGGATTATGAATGCTTTCAAAGGGCTTACATCCAAAATTACAAGAATTAGATGAAGTACATTGAAGTGTGCTCAAAATGCAGTTTTGTCTATTAATCAACTTTGTAACTAGATCAAACACTTAGTGGTTCTTGATTATTATGCAAGGTTCTCTATGAATTCATGTAGGGATGGGGAGAAAAAAAAATTGCAATCATGAAGGTATGATGTATTGATACTTGTAATATTATAATTGATTTTTGTCAAATAAGTTCCAAATCTACATGTGCCTTCTTACCAAGGATTCTTGAAGATACATGGTCTAATTGACAAATGTGAAGCTCTATAATTGAAGAAGAAACAGATTTTTAATACCAAGCTTTTTGTAGCAATAGGAAAAGGGTATGCAAAGTTTGGCATTTGAAATTGCATCAATAATGAAAACAATCTTTTTAGAGAAGTGTCATTTCACATAGTACAAATTTCTAGAGGATTTTGACAATTTTTGATTGGTTGTTTAGGATCAAAATTTTAGACATGAATAACTATTGTTCTTGATTTTGAGACCAACTAATGATATTTAGTTAATCAAATCTAGTTTTTTCTTTGCTTTAAAATATTTATAAATTCCAAAGAATGAATATTTTATTGCAATTTGAACTAATGGCGTGTAGCTATGATTTACTTATTAATCTTCCTACAATCTGTATTTTAGAGTAGTAATAGGATGTATTAAAAATGTGCCTTTATTATTGAATTAATTGATATCATCAAACCCAAAGAGCCCATTTGTTTGTTTTTCTAATTCATATAGTACTCAAGGATCTTTAGCTTTTATTACCATAAATTTTTTGCTAAGGTAGTCTTTAAAAATAATTGCAAATTATAATATATTGATTAAGGTATCAATAGTTGATCATTTGAGCAATTTTGGAGTTGATCATGAGCAGTATTAGGTGGTAGAATTTTTTCTCATGTAAGAAGATAGGAAATACAAGGATTGCAAATTTTTTAGAATTTTATTCCCCAAATTGAAATTATTATGGATTTTGGAAGTCCAAAAGTACTCTTTACCAATAGCCAATATCTAGAGTCTTCCATTTCTAATCATTCAAGAAATACTTTCCCACTCAATACTTCCTAATTTCTTGCTCACTACTTCAAGACATATGTCATAACCTTATTAGTCCCAATTTTGAAAAGAACCAAAAAGACCCATTCCAAACTTCACTTGGAATTCTATTTCTACCTTGTTTGGAAATATTGTTCCCTACAAGTTAAGTATTGGGTGTGGTTGACAATAAGTGCCTCAACCTTAGCTTAATTCATACCAATCTCATATCAAGAGATTGTTGAAAGTATTCTAGTCATTGGATTGTAAATGAAACTTGAAGTGAATAAATGTAAATGTCATGAAAATTGATGTACAAAATGTTTTTGAGAGCTGATCTTGTATGAATGAGATGCAATTTTTTACTATCACATAATCAAATCATGACTAAACTCAGTTGAAGTTGAAGAATGACATTATATTGGAATTAATTGTGTCCAAAAATTGGAAGAGCTCAAAGCTCTTTGGACATTGCATGTCTAAATAAAATGCAATAATTTCAATGTCCCAATTCGGTATGTTTTACAACAATTATCTATTTCCAATGATTGTAGATTAAAAAGGGCATGCCTTGCATGCCTTATTTTTCTTTGTCTTGTTTTAGTAAGTCACATGGAGTTCAAACCCAACCAAAAATTCATTGCAATCCAATCATGCTCTGTTGGGCCTACCTCCCTCCTCATGTGCTCTCAAATTCAGTGCAAGAATAAATGTCCTTCACTCGTGAAGGTATTTTAGGGTTATGTTTGGAATGTGAATCAGGTCTAGAAGTAGGTCTAAATTTGTTTATGAGACCCTTAGTAACAACACTTTGTAATACCAAGTGCAAACATATCTTTAAGAGTATTGCAAATACTAATGAAGACTTAGCATGTAAATCATCACAAATTTAGTATCATTCTTCCATATAGAGTCATCCACAAGAGAGTGAGCAAGGGATTTCTTGTTGGATAGGCTTTTACAAGATAAGATCTTGTAAGTGTTGGTTATGGAGATTGAGTTCTTTTGGTTTAGTTGCGCTTTCTAGGCCTCATCATAATAGTTTAGTTAGATTATTTTGGTGCCTTTTTGTAGTAGAGGTTATTTTAGTGCCAACTCAATATCAAAATTGACACCAAATTATCTTGCTAGCATTTCAATGCATTGTATTCACAAGCCTTGAAGTTCTTAATGCTAAACTAAAATAGGTTGGCAACAAGGTTTGTTTTTTCTTGCATTATAGTGCTAGATTGCATTAGAAAAAAATAATTTGGCTAAAAAAATGGCAAAAAATCATGAAGTTTTTTGCAAAAAAACTTCAAATCAAATTTAAAATCTTTGATGAAATCTCCAAACAATGGATGAAAACAAAATTATGGACATGTGATATGTGCTAATGTGATATTTCTATCAAATATGTGGATGAATGTTGAAATTTGAAGCACTACTATCAAATTTAATATTGCCATAATCTTCATAACATGAGAGCATGCTAATATGAATAGCATGGCTACTTACACGGCTATTTTTTTTCTAATCTTCTTTTAAATGGATAAAAATAGAAAAAGGCAAGACATATAGACAAGTATTCTTATTCCAATCAAAATGTAGGATCTTTCATAGTTTATTTTGCCACGAAGCAAAATAAATTTCCACTTTCCAAGAAAGAATCTATAATATTTTAATTCTTCTTTTTGATGATTGACTCTTTGCAAAATAATCCATACCTAAATATAAATGGATGTATGGTAGGAGAAACAAATGAAATCCTCCATCTTCTTGCAATGTGGACAATTTGGGTTGAAAGTACGTGGACATTTACAAAATCGAAGTTTCTAAGGGCCACTTCACACTATGGCCATTCAAGTTAAGAGGCCATGGGATTGAGTGGCCAAACTTTGTTGACAGTCCAAAGAAATAGGTAATAAATAGGCAAATTCAACATCCTCTTGATCATAGTGTAGGTTCCATTGTTTGGTTGCATTGGAAACGTGGAATTCAACAAAATTCAGCCTACATGTCTTTGTCATTTCTAACGCAGTTTTCTCCGAGTGCATGTAGACGATTGGTGAAAGGATAATGACCTTTGGATTTTGCCTTTTAGTGTGAAGAGTCAAGGGGCGAAACCATCTCGGTTTCTTGAAATGTGATTTGTAGAAACACAAAACCTCTCAACCTCTAGCCATAGTGTGAAGTGGCCCTAAATTACCCTGTGGAAACAATAAAATTCTTGAAGAAGGGCTAGATTTCAGAGTCCAGATAGTGTTGCACAAGAATGACCATCACCATTTTACATTAAAAAGGGTACCACCCATATAGACAGAATGTCACGTGAGCCACTTGGAGCTCACAGGATCACTTTCTTTACAAAAGGGCTATCCCGGCTTCAGAAGAAATTGACTCCCAAAATCGACTTCCAAAACCGACTTCCAAAGATTCCATGCCAGTGGGCGAATTAGGGTTTCGAAACTTCTTTGAGGTTAGAAGAATCGCGAGCTGTGCCCAATTCGGTAGCAAATTGCCAAACCTGATTGCGGGGGTTTGCCATCCTGCAATCGAATTCGCCGCAAAATCTGCCATCAAGACTAAAAATGCGAGGGCTACAAGAATTTGCTCAACCAGACCTTCCAACTGCTCATCGCATTGACCAGCTTCGGATAGGCACCAGCGCTGTCCCCCTCCTCGAGAATGGAACTGCAAGGCGCACTGCGGAACTGTTCGCGCAGCAACGTCTGCACTTCCAGCTTGCCGTCGGATTTTTCCTCGATGGTGATGCGCTCGTAGTCGCAGCAGTCGTCCGAGTTGAGAAACAGCTGGTTGGCGGCGTCGCTCTTGTCCTGCACCAGAAACTCCTGGTAAGTCCAGTTCACGTCGATTTGCATCCGATATTCGCCGCCCACTTTCACACTGGTCAGTCGGGCGTAGCAGTGACGATTGCCCACTTTCATGGTGAGCCCTTGCTTTGTGTTGTTCACGATCACCGTCGTCACCTTGGTGTCCATCATGCGAGACATGAGCAATCAAATCACTGACTACTCTTCAATTCTGAGCTAAAACGAACTATAGTAGCGATCGACAACGTCGAAATTCGCACTTGGGCTGTGGTCGACTAGCTAGAGGGCACTGAATCGCAATTGATAACAGCAAGAGGAGCCCTGTCTGTAGAAATGAAATTAGAAAGGCCGAGTTGGAATTAAATCGCTTCCCAACTGAGGTAAAATAGCTTCTACGAGAAGTTGGTCCCTTGCGAAAGTTGATTGATGTCCATGTGATCATTATCAGTTGGCTCTGAAAGGCTTTTTAGTGTTGAAATGCCGGCAGAAAGCGCGCTAACGACACCAGAATCAGGGCAGCGCGGAGTCGGCGAGATGATTTCTTTCAGTCTGCACGGTGCCGAGTCCTTCACGCTGTCCGTGAAATCCTAGCCTACAGGCAGGGGCCTTCCTGGATGCTTCGGCCATGTCGGCATGGCCTCTCCGGTAACCGAAACCGCTGGTCTCAGTTCGCGGAATTTCCTTCGTTTTCTTAGTTGGCTGACAACTGAAGTCATCCCATTTTGATCATCCACAGAAGTGCCTAAGAATAGTAAATTTCATCCATATATTGGTAAATCTCATATTTCTCAAAGATGGTTTTGGCAATTTTATTCACTTTCTTCTTCTTTTTTTCTACTGAAAAGCAATTGAGCTCAAAAATGAAGTAATGATGTGGGTAGCTATTGAGACTCTACAATTTACCTAGATAAATGCTCATATATATGCATTCCCTAATTTAATGTGAAACTTTGTAATATGGTGATGAATAGATGCCATGTACACTCCTACTTCTATAAAATCAATATTTAGGCATTCAAAATATATGCAAATTATCCTATGGTCTAAATATGTTAAATCCTTGAAGGACAAACATGTGACTTTGAAAATCATCCCTATTCATTATTCATTATTTTGTGAATCACTAGCTTAAAAAATTGCAAAAGCACTCATTGGAAGTCAAACTATTATAGAAGACCTTCCCTCTTTATAACAAAATTCTGAGGATGAATAGTTGAACTTTTGTCCTACTAGAAGAATTCCTTGTCATCTATTTGTGTCGACATTTTAGGAACAAGGAGGAAGGCCGATTTCCATTTTCATATGATCTTTGGTTTGGAATGAAAATCTTAAAGAAGAAATCTCTAATGGTTCCTGTGAGGGATGTTCTTTCGTTTAAAGATTTGATCCTGCCTCGCCCGGACGGCATTCTGGCGTCATTGCCATCGGAACCTCGAATTGATGTGCATTCTGGTGATGCTTCGAAAGATGCTCCGTTTCAAGATTTTGCGCAGGAGTTTCCATTTGACAGTGTTGGAGGTCGTGAATCTGGTCAGAAGTCTCCTCCTAGTTCGGAATCGTTAAGAAATTTGGCCACGGGTGTGTCGCGGCCTCCTGATTTGCTACTATTGACGAAGGAATCCGTCGAAGTGCGTAACATGCCTTTCAATTTAGACTTAGGTTATGAAACTCGCCCTGTAACTATTGATTCCACGATCATCGATAGTTCTTCAATTGACGGAAGTTTGCTTTCGGTGTCCCCGAATAACCGATTCTCGGGACGGACGTCTTCTGTTTCTTTTATTTCCAGAGCTCAGGCAGCGAACCGTACAGAAATTTATCCGACTCTCCCGTCCAAGAAAATGGAGTAGATGCTCGCTGCAATAGGAATTGACTTGTTGTCATGGGAAGGAGGTGATAAGATACGTTGTACAGCTGCCGTGCAACCAACTTTCCTTCCTTGTTTCAGCAAGTCACGTGGAGCTCAAACCCAACCAAAAATTCACTGCAATCCAGTCACGCTCTTGTTGTGTATACCTCCCTCATCATGTGCTCTCAAAATCAGTGCAAGTGCAAGTGTAATTAAATGCCCTTGTAGTAAGTCTGGTGCAGATACCAATGAAGACTTAGCATGTAAACCATCACAAATCCGGCATCCGGTTCTTCCACGCAGATTCATCCACAAGTGCGTGAGCCACGGGTTTCAAGTTGGATAGGCCTTGCTAGACAAGATCTTGTAGCAGTTGGTTAAGGAGATCGAGCACTGTCTTATGTTCAGCTGCACGTTCTAGCTAGGCGTAGACTGAAAGACTGAGGAAGGCAGTTGCTTTGTCGGCTCTGGACAGATTGAAGGGAAGGAAGTTCTGTGTCAACAACAGTTACATCTGCACAGAATGTGAGGAAGCTTGCGTTGGAACGTGCAAAAAGCAAGCCGGTAGCTGTGGTGTATCTCCTGAAGCAAGGGTCACAGCCTCATGTAGTTGATAGTTGCCTGTTTCTATCAAGCAATGCAGATGAATGTTACTGGTTTTTAACAGGGATTGAAGAATGGTGTATCTAAGCAGGCAGCTGTTTTTCAAGTTTGGCTGTGTTGTCATTGCATCCCTTGTAACTTTTGCAGGGGTGTTGATGTCAATGGACCTGCTGAGACAAATGGCGGACAACTTGGACACAGATCCACCCAGGTCTCGCTCTTCCACTCGACTTCACTTCATCGACCAAATGGAAGAGTATGAAGGCTGTGTTGACTGTACCTACAACCAGCACTCGGGTGAGCTAGACTGATTTCTCATATTAGCGAGGGCGCAAATCCAGTGCCAGTGCAAACTTCGTGTCTATAAATGTTGGTGATATACTGATATGCTTTAACTAAGGGTATGATGTGTACTAATTTCTACCAATGCTCCAAGGGTACGATATGCATAAGTTATACATGTGTCCCTTCTTATGCAATGGGAAAGAGACGAGTTGTTGGTATTTGAATGTAGTGATGTGGAAGATTCACAAAAGTCGGTTAAGTTAATGTTGATTTGCAATCAGTGGTTGGCAAGCGCAATTCGCTTATAGAATGAGTTTCACATCTAGAGTACCAGTACTTGAAGGATTTTTTTAGAGGTCAATGTATGTTGGCCTTAGCTTGAAATTTACCTGCAGTTTAACCATCGAAATTGAATGGAATTTTTTGTGTTGATTGAGAGCATGTGCAGGTGCAGACCAGGGTGCTTGTTGTAGGAAGAACCAGTATAATAGGAAATGGGGTCCCTTGTCACCTCCAGCATTTCAATTCTTTGATGGTAATTTTGCCTTCAAATTAAGGATGACTCCAGCAGCTGCACGCAACCATCCTTTCCTGCGACGCACCCCAGGCATCGATTACAGCCAAAGGTCGAACTCGACAAACTATGTGTATCTTTTCCCAGATCCAATTCCAGCACCTGTGCAAGCCCCCGAGCCATCCTTGGCTCTCCCGCCTCTGTTTTGGGATGATTATCAACAACCTTTCTATGCGTCATGGGAGAACAAACCTCCCGAAATTACGGAATATCCACCTGTGACGGATTACAGTCCATATGAAGATGTTGAGCCACCCATTGCATAATAAAAAACCAAAGTGTTTGACAATTTGTAGGCCTCAAATTAGAGAGAGAATGAGCTCAAGAAAACTCAAGAAATGAATTTTATGATTTGGAAATAGTTGACTTACAACGTAAGATGCGCTTCAGATACTACTGATATGGAGCGGGATGTTTTATAGAAACAAATTGTCACTCGATTTATTCTCATCAAGACTCTTGTTGAGTGTATAAGGTAAACATGTGTATTACCAAGCAAATCTGCTATCTAGGTGCCTTGGAGATGCTACTTTGTCAACTCACGTATTTTTCAAAGATTAAGATGTATGAGAGAAGCCATTTGTAAGTAGAATCAAGACAAGAAATGAATTTTTAAGTGTTTTTTCAAAGTTTAAGGTTGGGGTTGAATTGGTAGAGTATGGGTAGTCCCATGCAAAACTACATGATGATCTGCCCTCTTTCCAAGTTCATTGACAAGATGGTAAAGGATTGCTAAAATTGTAGTAATGGGTGGATGATTGATGCTAATGGAAGGATTGCTAGTAAATGTCAAAATTGGATGATTGACAACATTCATTTGGGTTGTTTTTCAATTTGGTGCCACCAAGAAGTTGTGAATTAGATGGTGTAAATGTAGATAATGTTTATGGCCAAAAATATTAGTGAATTATATTGGTGATTGAATGTGTATTTTGAACATTTTTATTTTTGAGCTAGCTAGAATAGATTCTTCTAGTAGCTTAGATTATATTCTTACTACAATGATTGTTCAAATATTCTATTGATTATTTTTTTTTTCTTGGAGTAGATTTATTAATATAGGTTTTATTTTATGTAAGAATTATATATAGTCTATGCTAATTGAATCCCTTGTGAGCACTTAATTTTATATTTTAATGGTTCATTGCTTTCAACAATTATCTACAAATTGTAATCTATACATATTATTTTGTTGTCAAAAATGAATGTATGGCCTTTTTATGCCTAATGTACATGTGTTCACACCAACTTATTAAATGGATTGCATATTTATTGATTATAATAAAGAATATTAATTATTACTTGTTAGACATATTCTAAAGCTATTCCATTAGAGAAAATTTAGGGCCTCAAGAGGGACGCCAAGATCATCAGGACCTGCATCCCAAAAATTGAAAATAAAGGAAATTGAAAAAAATTGAAAAAAATTTGAAAAAACAAACGTGGCACCCCAAATTACAAAATCATAGTGCACGCCTATTTCTTAGGGAATTAGGGATTGAGCAGAGGATGTGATATTACAGAAGGTAATGTTATAGAGGTCAGAGTAGGCATGCTCCTGGCGTTGCGTTACCAAAATGAGGCGGGGTCCCTGTTTCCTGGCGCCTTGAGTCTTAAACCCTACCAGAGTTGCCGAGATTGCTGGTAGCATTTGAATTTGCTCGCCATTGTGCTGCGCTCATGATCGCCATTGATGTCATGAAGTTGTTTTAGCTCCTATCGTGGTTGCGATGGACAATTTTGGCAAGAATCGAAGGGCGGGAGGTGCTGTCTATGAGCTTCTGACCGTCGATACTTCAGGGGACGATGAGGAGGTCAGGAAGCAGGAGGACCAGCAGCCGGCGTTACCGCTGGTGGCCAAGGTTAAGGGCAAGCGACGCAAGCACAAGAGCCGCAAGGTGCAGAATCTTGAATTAGGGGCGGGGTCTGCAGAGGGAGAAGCGGAGGCGAGCTCGTTAGGTCTTGGAAGTGGCTTGGTGATCGGTTCCTCGAGGGATGTTCTTTCGTTTAAAGATTTGATCCTGCCTCGCCCGGACGGCATTCTTGCGAACTTGCCATTGGAACCTCGAATTAATGTGGATTCTGGTGATGCTTCGAAAGAAGCTCCGTTTCAAGATTTTTCGCAGGAGTTTCCACTTGAAAGTGTTGGAGCTCTTGAATCTGGTCAGAAGTTTCCTCCTAGTTCGGGGTCGTTACGAAATTTGGCCACGGGTGTGTCGCGGCCTCCTGATTTGCTACTAATGACGAAGGAATCCGTCGAAGTGCGTAACATGCCTTTCAATTTAAACATAGGGCCTGAAACTCGCCCTGCAATTGTTGATTCGAAGATAATCGATACTTCTTCAATTGACGGAGGTTTTGTTTCTGTGTCCCCGAATGCCCGATTGTCGGGCCGGATGTCTCCTGTACCTGCTGGTATTAATAACATATCAGGTTATAGTCCTCGAGGTGGGAACCAAAGAGAGCCTTTATTTCCAGAGCTCAGGCAGCGGACCGTAGAGAAATTGTCCGACCCTCCCGTGCAAGAAAATGGAGTAGATGGGGTCGCAATGCCCACTTTGACCAAAGTAGTTTCCTTTAAAAAACAGAAACCGGAGGCAGATCCCAGCTACTTAGGGCATGTTGACGTGATTGAGCAATCTCCAGGTTTCAGAGCCCCGCCTCGACTTCCATTATCAAGCTATGAGACTCCACATTTGACTGAGTGGGAGAGGCTAATGGTTGCTAATTCAGAATGTAAGTTTTCCATCCTATCGGACAGTGGCATCGATATGTTCCAATTGTGCTGGTAAGCCAGTGGATAACGCTTATATGTGCTTTCAAACGTAGTAACGATTACTTCTTTGAGTCTCGTTGGTCATTGAAGAATTGACTTTCCGGCATTAAATTTTTGTGACAAGGTTTTGCAGGAGCTGTGATTTTGTCAATTTGGTAGTGCTTGTGGTTTCTAGATCATACTTCAGTGTCTTTTATGGTCATGATGATCTGACTGCTATCTGTCTTTTGACTACCTCGCTGGACAGTCCAAGTAATATGAACTTTCAGTAGTATTTTTATGTTAGTGGAAGTATATCGAAGTATTCAAATTGGTTTGTGAATTTTGGAAGTGCATTCTTTACGTTTTCTAGTATCCTCTGGAGATTCTATGTGCACTTTGTTGAATTACAAGAAATGTGAACAGATCCAACGGTGGTTGACGTATCGCCAATAAATTATCTGCGGGGAGAAATCCAAAGGGGTAGCATGTCCGAGCGCCATTCATCCGCGGGTATTCAGCAAAGGCGGGAGCGTATATATAACACAATGTTTCACGTACCTTGGAGGTGTGAGCTGGTGAGCACGTGGAGTATTTGGTTTTTCATCTGTCCTGGTGCAGTACGAACCTGCACGTTTCTGGATTTTGTTCACCTGTGCATGACATTGTTCTCTAGCTTGCATCCTATCCAGAGGACCAATCTGTCAATCCAATGTGCCTCAAATCAATGAATCACTTTACCCAACTTGGACTAAAACAACCTTATTGTTCCAAGATTTAGTCATGCAAGACTGGTACTGATGATTTCTTTGCGTCATTGGGGATGGCTGCAGCTCATCGATGTTGGATTTTTTGTGTGCTTAGACTCCTTCCTTTCATTGTTCACAGTTATGCCTGCCAGGATCGTTATGTTCCTCTGGCAGCGGATTTTGCACTGGAGGTGACATCTTTACCCTGATTTCCTGGTTGATGTGTTTGTCTATCAAAGGGTTTGTGACTATGCTCCAACAATGTGTATTAGATGGTTAGTGCAACTTTGTGGTTGCAAGAAAGCCATATTTGATAGAGAATTCATTAATGAGGGCAATCCTGCTGATTTATAGAGACATTTCTGCAAGGAATGGTCCCTTTTGCGTTTTTTACCTTTCTTTTGGTGTATGGACCCTGCTTTTCACTCAAGTTTAATGGTTTGTTTGCCTAAAGTTATTATTCAGTTCAACCAAATTAATGGTTGATCGTTTGGTTGAAGTTGAATTGGACGCTTGCAGTGTTTCTTCAGCATCGAAATTGATTATTTATTTTCAGAAGTGATTGTTTTTATAAGGTCTCGACCAATCTTGGATGTTACCTATGCAAATAATCTGAAGTGTTTGAGGCAGGCAATTTCAGAGACCATATGCTGCTGAGTTGTCCGATTTTGCTTCTTTGATCATCCTTGTGCTTGGTGTGGCGGTTCTTCAGCAGGCTGGTATTTTTTCTGTACTTTACTTGGTTCGTAGTTTCTCTTGATTGCAGAATTTAATAGACATGCCGTCCAGAAGGATACTATTTAGGTTACAGTTTAATCGCTCAATACTCATTTAGGATCTAGGAGTGTGTTGTTCCATTCATGCAAATTTCTCCTGTTTAGAACCCAGGTGAACCCAGTTTCTGACCTTGACGTGCAGATATAAGCTTCATTTATCACTACATTCGAGGCCAGGCCACAATCAAGCTGTATGTTGTCTTCAACGTTCTTGAGGTCTGTGTCTGACCTGTGTTATTACATCGGACATTGGGTGTCAGAGGAGTCTGATTAATGTGATGCTTTCAAGTGTCTGTATGCTCGACTCATGATACGGTCTTCCCCTCGAAACTTTAAGTTGCACTGCGTTTTGAGTAGAATATCACTCTCACTCACGATATGGCTGATACATATGAACCCAATGCAGATCTTTGACAAGTTATGTCAGTCATTTGGAGGTGACGTACTCCAGATCCTTCTCAACTCTGCCGTGGCTATTGGGGACTGTCCGCCAGAGAGGCTGATAAAGCAGTGGATGCAGTTTTGTTTGGACCAGAGCATCGCCATTGTGTCTTTTCATATCCTCTCAAATAATACTTGGTTAATGCCATGCACGGGACATAAGCATGAAAAAGTTGAGTGTCAGTTATAATTTTCTTGTGTTTTCTTTTCTCCTTTAATAATTTATATAAATGAAAAAATGACTGGAATCTGATTTTGTCGCCTCCTCCTAGTAGAGCAGGATTGATGTCCTCATATGCAAGCAGGAAGTGAATTTCCCGTAAGAGTATGATTATTACCATGAGTATCTCCTTGACTGCAGTATGCACTGGTGCACTCTCTTGTGATCATGTCGCAAGCAATCACAGTTTCAGCGGCTATCAACTCCCAGAACAATGCACTGCTTACACTCCTTATTTCAAACAATTTTGCCGAAATCAAAAGTAACGTCTTCAAGCGTGTCGGCAAAGAGAATCTTCACAAGATGGCTTATCATGGTATGGTACCCTTTCTTCTCAAGTAATGAAATCAACCATATCGAGCTTGGAAGCCGTTGTATAGTCTTCTCTGTGGATTCTCCTCGATCTAACCGAACAGATGTATATTTTGTTCAACTTGATGTATTCGACATCATGGTGGTTGTACCTGCAGACACAGTGGAGCGATTTCACATCATGGCACATCTCGTATTTGTTTTGGCTCAGAACGTTCAAAATAGCGAGGGCTTCTGGCTATGGAACTTTGCTTACGTACGTGTTTCTTCATCCTTTCGGGATATATGTTGTCTGTTATGGCTGTACCTTCCATCCTAGAAGTATGCATGCTTACGTATTGGTTTTTCTTCTAGTTACATATCACGCCTGTGTTTCTTCTTGTGTCTTGGGTATCTGTTTAACAATGAGGTCAATTTGACGGGTGCAGAATGCAGGGATGGTGTTCTTATGTGAAGTTCTTGTTGATGTAATCAAGCATTCATTCTTGGCAAAGTTTAATGAGATAAAACCCGGTGCATATTCAGAATTTCTCCAAGCCCTCTGCAAGCAGGTAATATGGCAGAGCTTAGTTTTTAAAGGCCTGTAGAATGTTTTGCATATGGCTTTGTTTGTCTCCTTGCATTTGGCATCCTTACTTGAGGTGGTTACGGTGTTGAAATAGAAAGATGATTCCTATTTATCAGTGTGTAGGAAGAGGGGGATTGCAAAGAGAGCCTCGCTGTGACTCAATGTTGGTCTCTTTTACTGCAGTGGATCGATGGAGTTTCCTTAGTTTGGCTATATATATCACAGGATGTGGTGTCTCATTTGGTTGTGTAAACATCTCCCATGTTCCAACTCTCAATTTCTACTTGTGTCTGCTGCAGACGCTGAATAGCCAATCGCACGAAGTGCACAAGACACTTCACTTTGTACCGCTTGCCCCTGCCTGTGTGGTGAGCAAGCCTAACCCTTTATTTCGAGTGTAGATGTAAGCTGGAGCTACTCACTTTTAGGAACGCCTACCGTGCACAACTGTGATAAGTAGCGCTGGATCTACCTGCTTGTCATTTGTTTTCTTCCTTTTTAGAATATTTTCTGCGAGTAATCTCGCAAGTGTGCTGAGCTCAAACTCCAATTGTTTTATGATATTATGTTGTCTAACTGAAATATTCATATCTTTTGGCTTGCTGTTGCCACTAATTTGTATGAAACTTCTATTTTGTTTCCCTCCTTTGACTCGGCGTAAGTTTTCCGTTGACATTCTGTATTTTTCGGTGCAGGTGCTGAGGGTCTTGATTCCTTTATATGCGACGTTTCTTCCTCAAGGGTCACTTCTGCACAGGATTGCTGCTATTATTATTCTTGGTGGAGGCACCTACATCATTCTTCTGGCCTTGAAGATACTAGTTGGTTTGGGCCTGCAGATGCATGCTGCGTGGTATCTTAAACGGTGTAAATACAAAGAAGATCATCATCCGCATGCGGATTGAAGTCACCATACTTGAGCCAGAATCTATATTTGTTGGGTTGAAGCTGCCCTGTTCTTTTAGATTCTTTCCAACCAGAGGTTATGCGGCTTATATCCGTTCGTCATCAATTTTGGTGGGCTGTTAATTTTTTGGGCTTTCGTACAGGTACCCAAAGATACCCAAATATGGTATGTGCAGGCAGGCAGAAGGATTTCTGAGATCTTTAACTTAGTGGCAGAGCTTGGCCCTTCTGGTGTTTTGAGAAAGCTCCATAAGGTCTTTGTTCTAAATTAGTGTACTATGTATTCTTACTATAGTCATTTATACCTAGCATCCACATTATTCGGCATGAACATGGCGATCAGGGCTTTTTTTCCCATGTTTTATGAAGTGCCAAAATGGCAATATAAAATCTTATAAGTGGTGCCCCAAATTTCAACATTCATCCACATATTGGATAGAAAATATCACATGTCCATAATTCTGGTTTTATCCACAATCTTAGTGATTTCATCCAATATTTTTTTTTTAATTCAAATGTTTTTAGCAAAAAAATCCTTCATGGTTTGTTGCCTTTTTTAGCCATGTTTTTTTTACATAGGATTGCACTACAAAGGAAGAAAAAAAGAAAATACCTTGATGAAGACATGAAATTGAAATGTTACTACTCTATACCCCCACCCTTTTGGTACATTTATTGACTTAACCCTTAAGTGTACCAATGTCCATTTTTTGGATGCATAGAAGAAAAGTAGTGCACCTTCCAATCTATCACGTTTTTTCATCCGTCCTTTTTCTTGGAGAGAGGTGGACTAGTTTTCTATTGGAAATAGAGAAGACCTTCCTTGAATGTGATGTGTGTATTTTTGGAGAAAATGGAAAGTAGACATGTATTAGAAATTGTTCAAATTTTCATTTGCCTTGTCATAAGGGTAGTGAATTTTGACAAAATCTTTGATTTTTTTTGGCTCCTAGGCATTGATAGACTCTGGCCCACTTATACATATGCTTTCATCATAAGTTTCGGAATATTTTGGTAATCCCTCTTTTTTATATTCAACAATTCCAACAATGCAAGCATTGATAATATGCTCAAACAACAAATGTATGTAGCAAGGCAACAGAGGATCACACTTGTCACTTAGCAAGAACAATGCATGCATAAGAATTTTTGAATTTTCTATTTACTAGTTTGATTTTGCATTTATTATTCTCATCTTACTAGAAGAAATTATCTTTGGGAAATTCCTTATTGGTACTCAGAATATAATATGTCCATTGCTCATGTCATCCACTAGGACATACACATCAAATTCCTTGTCTCATTAGCAGAGGGAAACCCTAAATTTTGTTCATGATCACTATGCCAGCTTGTTCATGAAGAATGTTTCCCATGTGAGTTAGTAACCCAAGAAGCCTTATTTTCTTCTATGACAAAGTGATAGTCATTGCAAGCTATGCATTAGTGAGTGCATGTTGTCTCTAAAGGCTCTTCTAGCTTCTTTTGAATGCAGATATAGTATACTTTGCACTCAATGTTTTTTTGAAAATTTTAAAAATCCTGATGTTCCTCAAAATATGAGTATTGTCCAACTAATAGCCGCTGCCTGTGCTAGTCAACACCCAAGATTTCATAGTCAAATCTCATAATCTACCAATTGGCAAAGCATTTTGGATTGATCATTCTCTCAATCCATTGTAGTCATTCATCCATTCCAGATCACACGGTTAATTAGTATTCCATGTTCATCCTGCTTAAAACAACAGACCTCAAAGATTTTCCTGTTTGGAACTACTCTTTACTCTTCCAGAAGGCCAGTAGCACTTAAGGCTTAAGGTAGAAGACTCAAACTAAGAAAATCAAGAATTTGTCTATAGTATATTTATAAATCGAATAAGTTGAACTGAATTTGTAAATTGAAACTCCAAAACAAAATGCCTTCATTTTCTTCAATTTGACTATGACCTTGTGAAAGGGTATGATAAGAGTTCTTCAATTGCAAATATATTATCAATAAATGCTTTGTCATAATTGACATGTATAAAAGAATATATGACAAAATGTTTGTTGAATTTAACACTAGTTTTCAAAAGGAATCAATGGAAGTTGAAGCATTTTTGAAGATGTTTGATTATAGATAGTCTGTTGAGTATTTCAAAGACATCAACTTTTGAAAGTTTGTAGCATATATACAAAGAGACTTTAAAAACTTTGAAACCAATGGATACAATTGTGTTCAAAATTGTTAGTTTGAAAAATAAAGTATCTATTTTCATTAGAAGATATTCAACTACTTTGGAGGGTTCTAATTTCCTTGAGGTTATCAAACTTTGGGAACTCACTACACCAACTACCTAATATGGCACAATGACTAACACATTATTAAAAAATTCAATTTTTTTTTCATTTTCAAATTTAAAAAATAAATAAAATTTGACAATGGCCATTCTCAAGCTAATAGGGGAATAGCCCTGAAACGGCCTTCCCAACCCTCTGAAAATCCTCTAATGAGGTGTAGACACCTTATGCATATATTCACTTCTTATAGGGATTTTCTAATTTTTGCACTCATTCAACTCATATCCTCATTTTTAACAAAAATATATTTGTTCTAGAATGACCTATAATATTTGGACAAGCTTGCATTTAAGATGTTCTACAATGAAAGGTCCATTGATTCAAGGAAAGCACAAGGCCCTTGCCTTGAAGGCTAAGAAAGTTATGGTATATCTAAGTATGATTCTCATTATCAATTATGAGTTCATGGAGAAGACATGTGTGCCCATTTTTATTTTTGTTACAAACACTACTCTCATTTACAAAAGAATCAGTTAACTGACTCTCTTGAGCTTATTGTGACCACCATGCATTGCAAGCTTCACCAAAATTGCAAAATGACAAAAATGTTGTGAAATTTTAGATGAGCATTTTGAACTCTCTTGTCTTTCACTTTTTACAAGAAGTCCATCATTTCAAAATATTATCACTAAGATATGCTCCTTTAAAATAAGCTACCTTGTTCCTTCATGAACCCAAGTAAAACATCAAACTTAAATATCTACTAAACTATGCAATCAAATACTTTGAATTTTTTTGAGACACTTTCTCTCAACGTGAACTGCAAGATCTTATGGTGAAATTATAACCGATCTCAAGAAAAAATGAGCAAACAAATTGCTCAAGTTCTTGGCAGTTTTGGTCCATTTTGAAAGTACCCCCGCTTTGGTCACAACAGGTTTAAGTTACCACACCGTCTCCAAACACACGACAAAATAACGATTTCTTTTGCAGGGCCCGGTGACACAGTAAATCAAACGCGCCCGGAGTTCTCAAACATGGGAACAAGAAAGAGAACAGAATAGAAGAGGGAAACGTCACGGCCTCCCTCTCTACATTCGGTAGCTGCTGCCTCGTTCCTCTTCGGCCGAGCGGGCTCACGAGATTGATTTTACGCGCGCTTCATTTCCCCTCTCGATTGCGCAGATGCGTCTCTGATCGATTTTCTCTCCTTGAAAGGTAGAACACGTTCTTGTGGAAATTTTTCAAGCCGTTTAGCGTCAGAATTGACCTTAATGTCAGTTTTCCAGGCTTTGTTGCATAATGTACATCTTGTGTGTGCGTCCTCTGGATACTTTGTTCTGAAAGACGCCGTCGTTGCTCTGGAGTTGAAGAATGTGTACGAAAATTCGATGTCTGGTTGTATTTTCTACTTTTCTTGGTCTCCATGTAGGGTTTTAGGTCATTCTGTGTTTTAATGGATGCGCTGAATCTCTAGGTCATTTGTGGTCGCCACTGTCCGGAAATCTCCTTGAATTGATCTTTCCTGTAATTTCAATGCTGTGGAGTTCCCTGTCAATTGTCTTTGCATTGTAAGGGTTTTAGCTTTATGGTTACAGGGGTTATCCGTTTTATTCTACTCTCCAATTTTTAGTTCCGTATCAATTTGAACGGATTTTAGCTTTTTCTAATCTATGTCTGTGCGTACAGTCTTTGTAATCGGAGTCTAAGGCAATCAAAATACTCAATTAAAATAATGGAAAATGGCGAAATGATGCCATTTTCGGTAACACTCTCTGATGTTGTCTCTCGTGGATAGGCGGATAGTTTTGGGTCAGGAATCGGGCATTTTAATATAACTGAATCAGGGTTTTATTGCCGTATAGGTTGGTAACGCTGAAACCTGCTATGGTTACTGTGCATAGGGATCTGCATTCTTCCTTTCGCAGAACTTTGTTGATTTTCACTCATTACGGTGTGAATTCTTGGCGCATTTAATTGCGAATTGCTGGTATACCTGGCTTGTTTTTCCCACGTGTATTGTCAGTGCTTAGATTTCTTCCCTCTCACGGAGTTCCGGTTAGTGGAGCAATTGAGAGAGTATACTTTCGATGCTCTGATGTAATCTTTGGCAAATCATTTGAATATTCGGTGTTCAACATTCTAGCTTTTGCTGCATGACTGAGGTGCGGCAGCGAGCTTCAGAGGAATAACTTGCGCATGTGTACCGTTGAAGCAGGTCGTGAGACATCTCAGACATCCAGGATAAGTTTGTGGATCGTCGATTTGGAGAGGGTTCAGCGTTGGCTCACGCAATGTCTGGCAGGCAGCTGTTGCGTTTGTGTCTGCGTGCTAGTCGACTTACAACAGCAAACAGCGGTCATTGTATAGCTCATCCTCCCGCTCCCTGCATTGATGCGACTAGGGCGTGTTTGCTGGATTTTTATGGAACGACCAGCTCGGCGTCATGGTTGGGGAGCAGGAGTTTGTGTACACGGAGCTTGTTTCCAAATTCGGCGAGTATGTTAGCTCCTGACTTCAGGAATGAAGGGAATTGGGCGACGAAGGAGGTTGGGTGTACAACAGCTGGCCTTGCTCATGTGCGCTCGGAATCTTGAACTTTACCATGACGCTCTTTTATTTCCATTCAAGGTCACTCACGGTTTTCATTGGGCAGTTGGGGAGTTTTGTGTGGGGGAGTGGTGGTGTATTCCATTTTTCAGTACTTTAGATTCCATTGTGAGCAGGACGTGTGGTTGCATGAGGTAATCAATTCTGAAATTTGAATACATGAACGAGTGATACATCGTATGTTTCTCTGGATAGACAGGCTATTGCTAGTACAAAATCTTCGTGGAAGCTCTGTCTGGCATCTGAACGCTAAGGATGTGATGATAACGCAGATGCAGCAGAGGCGTGCGCTGACTAAGCTGAAGAAGACGAAGATCAAGGCTTACTCGTGAGATTTGTTTCTTGTTCATTTTCTCAGTTCCCTGCTACGCGTGATCCATGAAAGCTCAGAAAGCTAGAGGGAATCAATGACAGTGTTTCGACGCTGTTTAGCGTCGGATTTCTCTGGCAGCAGTCGGACTGTGCTTTAGTGGTGTTTTGACACTCTTTTAAGTAACCTTGTTTGAATGAGAGTTCGTGACGGTCAGGCAACTTAGTTCTTGGATGCGGTGATATCTCAAATTTTTGAGAATTTTTCATGGTGTTGAGATTGATGCAGGTCGTACAAGATGCGGTTTAGGGGAATGGCGAACGGAGAGTACAAACGATGGAGGTCCGGCACACGGCACAATGCTCATTCGAAGGCATGCTCTTCTCTCCAACTCTAACAGTGAAGTGTTTTATGCATGCACGACGAAGAGCCATGCTGGAATGGTCAGAAGAGATAATGGTTTTATGCATTATCTTTCAGCAGCTTATCTATTATTTGGACTACTTAATTGTGTGGGATTCATAGGTATTGACACGAGGATTTTGTACTATGTTGTGGAATGTAGGTCTCTAACCTTATTATCCCTTGTATTGAAGTTTGCTGGTGGCTCGGATGAAATGTGCAGACCAACAAACAAAGACGACAGCTTCGCCGACCATCGGTTGCTCCACTTGCTCTTGCTATAGTCATGAAGAAGCTAAACTTCATGGGCTGAATGACATACGTTTGCCTTTTAATACTTCGCCTTATTGATTTCTTTTTCAGCAAGCACAGAGTCTGTTGGCAGAGCAGGATTGCTATGATTGCATTAGCATGACACAAACTGTGATGCTACATGCTACATTCTTTTCCATATGTGATCAGTAAAGGGATTAATTTGTCAGATCCAAGGAATTTCTTAATAGATCAGATGATGATGGAACCACCTTTTGGTATGTATCGTGAACAGTGTTGAAGTCATCAATGGTAAATCTTTCTGAATCTCGAGACAAATATCTGGTACGATAATAATTTGATGATGTATGTATCTCTAGCCCTAAACTTCACAATTTGACCTCTCTGGAGGTATAATAATGGCATTGCGGGCTCATTTCACGAGCAAGGCATTACCGAAGATATTTCATGCTTGTTCTTCAGATGTTGATTCTGTAACAGAGTTGAATGCACAGAACGCTTTGTTGCTGGGAGGGAGTGGGAGTCCTGGCGCAGATTACTGAAGGCGATCGAATTACAAGTGGCCTTCCGGAGACGGCGTGTGCACCAAGCATCATTCTGGATATGGTGCTTACCTGTGTAGAATATTGTACAGTACGTCAGTGCGTTTCTGGAAGGCTATTTCGAGTGCGGCGATCTTTCGAGTCATATTTGTACATAGGGATATTTCTAGTTTTATGGTTATGTGGTAACAGGGATGTGGAACAGGATTACATGCACCGTCATATGCATGTTTACTAAAGTAGTCAAATTTTATGCAATTGGTTGAAACCAATGGTAAGCGTGACTTTCATGTAACCTCCATGGAATATACAAATTAGCTCAGGGCGATACTGATGACTTGAGATTTAGATGAAGAGTGATAGTGTGTCTCTGCAGCTGAGATCATCGGCTGGTACAAATTCGAGTTGCGAGTTTCCAAATCTGAATCATGTTTCTCATCTCGTCGCATGTTTTCTTCAAAGTTGAGCAATAGCCTGGTTACGTACCTTTGTGCTCAATATCTGTTTGTCAGGGCTGTTCGAAAACATGAAGTCACTGGACTTGCTTAGTGTAGGATTCGCACCTTGATTCTGTTCACATCATTCCGATGCAGAACGTGTACTTGATTTCCATGAACGACATAACAACCAATCATCATCGCTCTAAAGCAAAGCAAGGTTTCGATGATAGTCTCCTTCGATTGTTTGCAGCAGGTTCAACTTTCGGTGGACAAGACGTAAACAATGCTGCCAGAGGTTTGACAGCACGAAAACTAGCCTCAGCTATGGGCAGACACTCTCGCGGGACTCTCGTCATACGTAAGAGCTTTATGAGTTTATTTAACAATTCATTTACAGTATGTGCAACCATTCCATGTACAGTTAAAATCTCTTTTCATCTACAATATTGCACATTGGATGTGCATTTCTCTGGTACTCGCATACTAGAATTCGTCACTTCTGTAATTATTGCGGTTGCTTAAGCCGAATTGGAAAGATGTTAACCAACTCACCAGGTTTAAGCAAATCAGTTACTGCAAATCATCTCAAACTCCGCAATATTCTGACAGGGAAAATCACTAGAATGGCCGTATCGGTTCAGCGAGATTGCATCAACCCTCAGTGCTGAGACTTAACTCGGATCACTATCAAAGCTCGGTTGAATTGTGAACGATGCCGGATTCAAGCTGAAGAAGATGTCACCCTTTTGATCTGCGGGCGGTTTTTCTAACACCTCACACTGCCTTCCGTCTCGCATGTCGTACACCACACCATCTCGGTCGACCGTATTGAAGATGCACAACTTTCCTTCCCCGAATCCGACACAGGTGTACTCAGGATACAAGAGAAGCCCTCGTCCACCCCACTTAATCACCCGCACCACATTTCTCCACTGACACGACATTACTCCTGCTTTAGAAATAGGAAACTCCATTTCGTGGATGCAATGCTCCACAATCGCGTCTCGCTCCTGCTCAGAGAATAGGTACAGCTTCCCATCGCTCTCGACGAGTTGTAAGATGTTTGAGGACGAGGAGAACGGGATTGGACAAGTCAAGTTCGTCAACCATTCCCCTTCGGCAACATCAAATGCTACCACACCCCTGCAGCAAGAATCCAAAAACGAGATGAAGAAGAGGATTCCGTTCAGACACACACCAGTCTGGTACTCGTTCAGCCCGAACGTCCGTCCCGGTAAGTCTAATGTGGAATTCCACTCAAGTGTGGACGAATCAAAAATTTCCATTTTTCGAGACAGATGCTCATCACTTCCGGTCGAGCTCCCAGCAACAATCACTTTGTAGGATTTTTGTGCAGAGTTGACCATGATGTGAACGAGCACTGGGTTTCTTGGAAACAGTAGTGGTGGCAGAGCTTTTTTCACTCCCGTCAAGGGGTTGAACACCACGAATTCTCCTTTCTTGGGCGACTTTGAAACTTCAGCACACATGAGGCCGCCATGGCCGCACACCGAATACTCCTTGAAAAGGTCTAAATCTGGAGGTGGAAGGTACGAAAGTGGTGGCAATGCTCTCCACGACTTGCTATGCAAATCGTATCCACTCCATTGCCACGCTCTATTTTTAATGTAGTAGGTGATCGCCGTGAATGAGCCTTCTGAAACTTCTGCCCGGGACTGACGGAAGGTCGCACTCTCTACGTAGTTCTTACAGGATTTTGATGATACTTTGAAACGAAATAGACTTCTAAAATCTAGCCTGTGCAGAATCCTTTCATGTATGTCAGCAGGTAGATCATCCCATACTATAACTGCTGGATCCTTAATAAGCTCTTCGTCTCTCATTTCCGTAGGTAAAAGACCTGGCGTCCTCCACGTTTTGAACAAATCTTCTTGATCTGCAACATCAATTTTGGATCAACAAGTGGAACTTATTCACAAGATAACTCGAGTAGTGCATAGGTCAGTTGGTGTTCTAGTGCTCCAAAGAACACTAGAACACCAACGTAAGTCTAAGACTTCACACTTTACTTCAAAGTCACCAAAATATTTCTCACCTGGAACTAACTCGACGGAGCTCGAGGGTTGGTTAACTTTCTGCCTCTGAGTAGCAAGTTCCGCCCTGCTCTGGCACCTTTCCTGCTCGGTAAATGATGCCTCATTGACATTGATAGATGTACCATTGACACCGCAGGCATTGCTTACTATGAAGATTTGGAATAGCGAGGGCAAGATGCTGGCGATAAGAGTCAGCCACAGAGCACCGCCTGACCGAGATTCAACAGAATCCAGAAGCAACGTAAGACGTGCCGCATCTAAGAACTGATCACCTCCGACAGGCAGAGCTTCCTCTATATCCAATTGAGATACCGTCTCCTCGCCCTGCTGTTGTAAAAACGTCTGGACATGTCCCTGTCACACAACCCAGAGTGCATTAGAGTTGTCCTGGAGTAGGGCAAAGGGAAGTTGCTGTCCGTGTGAGGTCATACGGCTATGAATTAAAGTATATCTCTACTGTCATTTAAATTTCTGGCCCATACTATCAAAATCCAAGTACTTAGTGTGACTAAAGTACCGACAAATTCAAAAATCAACTGAATGCCCATATGTTATATAAATCCAAGTACTCAGTGGGACT
Organism: Pseudoscleropodium purum; assembly: GCA_963969395.1. NCBI lineage: Eukaryota > Viridiplantae > Streptophyta > Bryopsida > Hypnales > Brachytheciaceae > Pseudoscleropodium > Pseudoscleropodium purum. Next base: position 10,501,026 of record OZ017802.1, read on the forward strand.
AAATTACCGACAAGTTCAAAAATCAATTAACTGCTCATATGTTATAAGGCGACGGAGTAGGACATGACTACGTAGTTCTTGGTGAACTAACCCGAGCTCTTATCGTGTGTGGTAATTGTGTCGCGTCATTTGAGAGACGCATCAACCATGCCATGAATTCTCGTAACTGCCCAGCCTGGTTACGAAAGCGTTCAACAATTGTCCGAGCAACATCGCCAGATCTTTGGCGTACTGGAACTAATGGTGGTACAGCCACATTCTCCCAATGAAAGTCTGGAGCGTGGCCTTGAGAGGACATCAAGTTTAACAGGGCATTCACCTCAGCCTTGATGAATCTTCTCCTCTCTTCCCAGCCATTGAGCCTGTCGTAAGCGGACCTGGGCTTGCAGTTCCGAAATATCGCATCCTCTGAGTACTCTAAATTGAACGTCTTAGAAGCCCTTTTTGTGTAAAAGAACGCAACATCACAAGCTAAAGCCGCAAGCGCCTCTGTACTATATGTACCTACCCAAACCTTCACTCTCGGGGAGGTACCAACAAAATGCACCTCACAGTAAAAAGACACGCCGCGGTCGCGTGTCCCAACCCCTCTGTAAGCAGCCACGCTTACTACCGAGAACAACAACATAAGAAGCACTCCTGATGCTCTCCGATCCTGCAATTGATAAAGCGACCTGCAAGAATTCACACGTCTCGTCACCATGGTGGAATTGTGCCGGAGGCACAGCAGTAATATATTCGCTCTAGGCCGGCGACTCAGAAGTGCTACATTAGCAGAGACACCACTCTGTTTCTTCGCTCAATAACCTACATCGAGAACAAAACCACTCGAAACCTCACACTATCCATTTCCACCACTATAGTCAAATTCCAGAGTGCCAGCGACAGCACAACTTCACACCATTTCTTGGATCAAAGTTAAACTAGCTCGGATTCTGCAATGAAATTGACGATCCCTTGGAACACACCCTCACTCAGCGGAGGGAGGGATCCCCTTCCCAGTGAAGAAGAGACCTGCTACGTTTGCAGGAGATGAAGCGCAGCCGTTGGTATTTGAAGGAAACAGCCCCACACGAGGCCGGGCGGTGTCGTGCAGACCTCCTGCAGACATGGAATGCTGCGGCTCGTCGGTACAGTACCGTTGGAATCACAAAGGATTGTAAAGTAATTTTTTCACAATCAAAATTGTTTCTATGGAGTTTCATGATGCTTTCATTTCCATTGTATGTGAGTACTCTGGATTTACCTTTTTGTCAAACTAAATGCAACCAAAAAGTTTTAGTCTAATGTTAAGACCATCTCTTTTGAAGTCAAAAAGTTATGCAAGCATCTCTCTAAAATTGAGTTGGCCAACAATTGCAATGCTTCTCACATTTCCATGTAGAATTCCGGAATTTTCTTTTGTCTTTTCTGCAAATTTTTATTTGTGGAAGTTCCAAGAAATGGAGACAAGTAAATTTTAAACTACATAATGTTTGTTAGGAAGGAGGTTCTACGCTACTGTAAATTTTGGACCAAAGCTAGATCACATCTATTCTTTTGTAATTCTTTACCTCGAAGGAAAATTCAAAATTTTTGAAATATATAAATGTTTCGCAACACTTGCCTTGAAAATGTTTATTGTCATGAGAACAAAGCTAATAAATACAGAGTAATAGAAATTGAGGGATTATTAAAAAGAAACCAAAATTTACTATAAAAGAAATGGTCGTCAGCTAGGTTTTCATTGCATCATACACCTTAGAAAGATTTTTCATTACTTGTAATTTTCTATATCTAGATATTGAATTTTGAAAATGATTATAAAATTATAGAAATTTTATCTTTTCACAAAACCATTTGAAAAACTGTGATGCTACATTCTCTTTTCATTTGTAAGCAGTAAAGAGATTATTTTTTCAACAAGACTCTAAATCCGTCCCACGAAATGTGAAAATGCAGGATTTTTTACCCCAAATGGAAATACTGAAGTTTTTACTTTTTGCAAGAAAAAGATTTTGCAAATTTTGAATTCATATTTGCAATTTAAGACCCTAGATCACATTGGGAGAGATCTTAAACATATCCTACATATGGCTCAAAATAGGAGGCTTTTCTTTATTTTTACCCTCGGTGAACCCAAAAATTATCCTATTGAGCCCATTTCATGAGTTGGATTTAGTGTCTTGCATTTTTTTCCAATGAAATGGAATTTCACAATTAAATAGATCAGATGATGATGGAACCACCCTTGATACGTATTTTATGCATGGTTGTCATAGTAGACAGACGTCCAGTTTGCCCGTCCGTTAGAGGTCCTGCCCATCCGATACAATCAACACATAGTTGACTTTCTGATAACGGAAAAATAGGCCACGTGGATGCCATGTGGATTAAGGAACATGCTGGGCGCGGACGAGATCGTCAGGGCGTGGACGAGGTGACATGTCATTCCGCAAAATTGCACAAGTTACAAAATTAAAGCCGTCCGGACCGTCCGATGACCCTAACTCGCCCGTTATGACAACCCTGATTTTATGTATTGTAAAACAATGTTTAGGTCATGTTAAGCCTTAATTGAAAGTCCGAAGGCCATTTTTCATTCAAAACCCACTCAAAACTATCATTTTTAATGCAACAAAAATAATTTAAGCATTCCTTCTTATGCATATCCAACCAAAAGATCTTACACTATATTAATATGAGATTGTCTAGAAGAAATTTGAGAAACTTTGATTGAATCGATCACAAGATATAAGCGTTTAAAGTGAGGAAAATGAGTTTTCTCTATTCCTAGCATGACTAGATTATAAGGCTTTGAATCCTCTTAGCTTAAAATTTTTGCACTACAAATTGTAAATTTAAATTTTTATATTGAAAGATGGGGTTGAGAGTTTGGAATTTTTGTTTTTATTCTTTAAAAAATTGTGAAGTTGAAGTAGATACAAGATAGAAAGAAAAACTAAATTGTTGATAGTTCTAAGATGGAATTGAAGGACATTAATTCAAATGGTAAGATTGTTTTAGAAAGAAAACTAAAATGTATGCAATTTTTTTGTAAGCACTTGTTAAAATTGAGTTTAAAAACTTATCTAATTCAATATTTTCTCAAAAATTTGCTAAGATTGCCCACAAAACAAAAAGTTTCATAACTCTCACATTACCTATCCCAATGGAATGAATCAAATCTTTTTACATTGACAAAAACATTATCTATAAGAAATAAATGAAAAAAATATAAATTTCAAAATTTCATAATTTTTTTGTCAATCTTCACTTGTTTTGGGCTTATTGTGGCCTAGCTTTACCAAGCATTGATTGAAATAAAATTAATATTCCCCAAAAGCTAATCAATTTTTCTATCTTGGAAAAATGATTAAAAAGACCATGTCAAAAATTGAAATCAAAGATACCTACTTGAACCTTGAAAGAGTCTTCCAAGAGGAGTAATAACATTTAAGGGTTCACAAGTCCTAAAAAATCATTGAAGTGGTTGTTGAATGAACCAATTGAATATTCAAGTAGGTTCCTACAAAGTCAATTTTGAATGGACTTTTCTGTAGTTTTGACACAAGATGCACACATGCGCTACAATGACAATGACAATGAGCCGAAGAGAAACGTACCAAATTGGCCAATTAATTAAGTAGCACCCATCTGTGCAAAAAAATGAGAGCCGTTGGTTTTTAAAAAAAATTACAAACCCCCCTCCTAACCGTTGATCTCCAAAAAAACGAGAGATATGAATATGGATACAAATACTTTGATATGGATACATATATGGTATTGCAGTATAGTAAATATGTCTACAATACAGATACATATATATACTAAAATACATATTGAGATACATACTGGAAATATATATTCCATATTCATTGGTAACCAATTTGACTTCAGAATTCCAAAGAAGGGGAGGGGAGGGAAGGTTTATTAGAAAAAAAATTAATATAAATTATTTTTGAACTGATTGTAGAGGGAGGGAACAGAGGGGATATTGAAAAAAATTTAATTTTAATTATTTCTCAATTGATTGTAGGGGGTGGGGGGATAAATAAAAAGAATTAAAAGGAACAAATTTTGACTGAGATCATTGTGACAATTTGTCAGAATGAGCTCAAACAAGACACTAAGTGTCTCAAACAATGAGCAATGAGGCAGCACCTCTGCTATCTCAACCTCCACCCTACTTCATTGCCAAAAACGTAGGCCATCTAATCATTTTGGGAAAAAATTATTCCTCTAGCATTATTGTTCTAGATGGGGGATCAGAAAACGTGGTCCGTCCAATCTAGACCAATCTCTTTCATCCCTGTGATATATGAATATATTATATATAGAATACATCTACAAAATATGGAATACGAGATATGGGAATAGAAATATGGGTGCAAACATAGAATAGAAATTACAAAATATAGATATGAACATCATGCCAATATCCTATAACAATTGTAAGGAAGACTGCTATTTGAAAAAAATAAGTAAGGGGGGGGACAGTCAATTCAGTCCAAGGGAGGTGCAATTAATTCAAAGTAAAAACAATTGATCTCAAAACAACAATCTTTCAATCTTTCAATTTGTTAAAAAGAGGCAAGAATTGCCTTATACACTTACTTCTACTTTGTCAAGAATATCATTTTCTCAAAGATTAAGTGCTTGGAGCAAAAATTATGCCTTCCTTTAAAATTAGGCAAGATTGGCAACATGTGCAAAATTCCTCTTCTACCTTTCAAATTTAATAGGTAAGTAACTAGCATGATATAAGATGCAATTGTCAAAAAAATCTATATATTGAAAGAATCTCACCTTAGGAATTAAAGTCTATGATTCTATGAATCTTGTTGGATAGGAACAAATAAAGGCTATAATCTTTTAATTTGTTTAATTAAGGTTCATAAAGTGTTTTCTACTTATTCCCAAAGTATTTTACAAGTCTATATGGTTGAATTTGTTTATTTTTAAAAGGCAAGGAGAAATTTTAAAAAAGGCACGTGTTGGGTATGAATTGTCAAATTCATTTCATACCCAAAACATGCCTTGGTCCTACATGAATTAACAATTTCTGATGTTAGAGACAATTTTGTTGTAGGATAACAATTCCATGATTTTTATATGTCTAAACTTAGGACTTTAACATTTAGCTCTAAATAGATGGACCAAAGACCATGGAATTGAACATCAAAATCCTTCCACTATATTTTTCTCTATTTTGTCACTATTTATACTTGATATTTTTCTAAATTATTGCAAATTATTGTAGAAATAAATGGAAAATTTTGTTTCAAACAAAAAATGTACTAAAACAATCTAAATTTTTCCCCTACTTGTGTAATAGTTTAGAAAATCATGGACAAAAAATATCCATAGTGTCTTTCTATACTTTGAAAATATCAAGAAGATTTGGTTATAGGCCCAAAATTTAGATTTAAATAAAATGATGTGTGATTATAGATCCAAATTTCAAAATTGCAAGTAGAAACTACATTTCATAAACTTCACTTCATTAATTTGGCCTAAATTAAAATAAAAAAATCCTTTTTATGATTCAAATTCACATCAAAAGTAAGGAGTTTAAAATAGACAGATTCACTATGTGGTAATTTTCAAATAGAGCATCTTCACATGTGGAAAAGTCAAAATCCATCACAATGAGAGAATTCTCAATTCCATTTACTGAACCCTTAAAATATTGAACATGCTTTTTTGAAAACGTAGCATTTGGGGGCAATTCACTACAAATGGAATATTTTTTTCTTTGAAATTTTCACATAATATGTGCTTAAGGAATAGCTTTAAGAGACAACAATTTTCATGATTTTTTGACTATATAATTAAAAAGTTATTGTATGATATATCATTTTCATTACTCAACACATAGCCGAAAAATTTCTTTTTTCAAAAATCCCTTTTCTAAGAAATACAAATTAGAAATTGGTTTTCTAGAATTCTATATATTTGGAAAGATTTGAATCATTCTATTTTGATTAATGAGATGAAAGTTATGAGGAGTTTAAGTTTGCACATAATTATAGAATCTCTATTCTAAAATAAACTTTGAAGTCCATTATTTCACTCAATTTTCAATATTTTTGAAAAAAAATGAAAACATTGATTGTAGATTATTTGTTACAATATTATGACCATTTGGATTGGCATTTTTTAACTACATAATTAAATTCTTAACAATTTAGTGTTTTGAGTCATTCTCTACTTCTTTCTACTTACTATTTTATTCATATATGTTGAACAATTTCAAATGATCTAAAATTTTTCAATCATGTAGATAATTTACTTTGAAGAATGATTCCAAAGAATAACTACCATTTTGGACATTTTTTCATACAAATGTGACCTTGTGAAGTGTAGCTACCCAATTTTTTGTAGGGCCAAAAAAATAAATTTTGTCAATTTAAATGCTAATATCTTGCCATCTACATCATGGAAAATTCTGAATTTTTTTCCACATCTTCTGGAACTAGCATACTAGAAGATCCTATGATTACATATGTCCAAAAGCATTTGTTTTCTAAAATTTGGTACTTACACTAGAAATGGCAGTTTTGGAGTATTTTTGGTGAAAACATAGTAAAAAACCTGTAGGGGTTACAAGCATTCAAGCAACTCTAAATCCCTTCTCCAAATTATGATGAAAAACTCTCTTATTCATTCCAAAGACCTTCTTGAAATCATTCAAAGGACATAAAACGTCCTTTTATGTATTTTAGGAATAATCTTGCTTGGACATATAATAGATACATCACTAGAATTAGGTAGGTTTGGTTTCTTCTCAAATACTTCTTATGAGTTGATTTGTAATTGTAAATTTGATTTAAAATCTAAACTACACTTATTTTTTTGTAAGGATTGGCATTTAGTCTTGAATGCTAAGTCTCGTTATTCCACGACATTAACCCTCTATAACCAGAATCCATGATTATTGGTTCACAATCCTTAACCTTGAAAAGTTGACAAGCCTTTCCCATACTTTTTCAAACTTCAAAGTCCTTCTCCTTGATGGCTCCCATTTTATAACTATATACTTTTAAAAAAATTTTACATTTATTTTTCATGAGATGTAATCATATGTCTCCTATAATACATAGGAGATTCATTTTTTTGAAAGAAAAATTGAAATTACTATGAATTTTTGAATCCAAAGTTAAAATATTCATATCAACTACAAAATGTGCTTTAAATTTTTCAAATTCTTCTCTATAGGTATATATCATAGTATAGAACATCATACTGCAAATGTATGTACCTTGTTTTCCTAAAATTAAGAAACTACAATAGTATTCTACTATTATTGGTCCAATGTTCAAATTGCAATAAAATATTGAACCCCACAAGAGGCTTCAATATGGTATGCGACAAGTATGATGGGTGGCTCAATAAGTGACCCTCTCCTTCAACAATCTTGTAGGGAGAGCTGAGATGGTTAGTAAGTAGTTCTAAAATGGACTACCAACAATGTGAGAGCATAATTAAAACTTGTCATATATTGCTTTATACTTCTCTAATGGATGAAATAAGAGCTAGGAAGGATCTATTTCAACGCCAAGGGGTGTCCACTTAATTTTTCTAAATAAAAATTGATTGCACAATTGTCTTTTTACAAATATTAAAAGAATGTAGGATCTGTTTAAATTTAGTAAAGGTCACATTTAGAAACCTTGTATATTAATTTTTGAATGCAATAGTGCTTGTTTTTGTTCAAGTCATACCTTTTTTCAAACTACACGTGGATGAGTTTTGCAAGGTCTAAGATCATGAATAGGTGCCTATCACATAATTCTTTAGAAATTCATAAGTAATTCATAAATGCTTTGAAAAATATGAAACTACTTGTATTAGATTTTACATCAATTTTTCTTCAAGTGGAAAATAAGGGAAAATCATTTCGATCATCTGAAAGTCATCAACAATCCTTGAAGGGTCATTAATGGAGGATTTAACTTCCATCAACAACACTTCAAATAGAGGATTTAGTAGTTGTTAACCATGTAATGTTGCCATGCGGACACTAACAAAGAATTCTCCTGTATAAGACATAATTGCAACTATTCACCTTCGGAGTTTTGTTCTAAAGATGAAACATCTTCTACAATAGTTTGACTTCCAATGAATATTTTTTTCATTTTTTTAAGCAATTGATTCCCACAATATTAGAACATGATGATTTTTCCAGAGACCAGCCCATCCTTATAAGGTTAAAGGGTTGCTTTTGTAGGACATTAAATCCTCCATTTGAAGTGGGTTTAGCAACATGGATTTCCCCAAGGAAAACCACTGAAATTTTTTCTATTTCACACAATTTTTTTTGCAAATTTTGAATTTATATTTGTAATGAGAAACCCCGAATTAGCTAGAAGAGATCTTGAATACATCCTAGACATGACTCAAAATAGGAAGTTTTTTTGTTTTTCTTTTATCCCAGGAGAACCCCAAAAGTTACCCTGCTGGACCCACTTGGAATGGAGGATTTAACGTCTTGAGTAGTTCAGTGAGCGACTTTTGAAGTCATTACCGACAACAGTGTGCGTTGAACAATTCCGAGACTTTTAATATACTACAACACAGAATATTTGTGACATGTGGCCCTCCAGCAATGGAACACTGACATGTGGCCCAGCCTAGTGCAGACCTAGTATGAAACAAAGATTCCGCTGGCTCGCGCATGACTGAAAGAGCATGACCACCAAGTTGTGTTGGAATCAAAAAAGGATTGTAAGTAAGTTTTTCACAATCAAAATTGCCTCCATAGCGAGTTTCACAATGCTTTCACTTCTACTAGTATGTCTCGTGCAAGGCCTTTTTTTTCACTTTTTTATGAAGTGCCAGAGTGGCGATATAAAATGTTATAGTGGTGCTCCAAATTTCAACATTCATCTTCAAATTAGATACAAAATATCACATTCTTACATATTACATGTCCATAATTCTATTTTCATCCACAATTAGGCAATTTCATCCAATATTTCTTTATTATTCAAAGTTTTCTAGCAAAAAACTTCAAGATTTCTTGCCATTTTTTGGCCAAATCATTTTTTCCTGGTGCAATTTCTCCCCCCCCCCCCCCCCAAGAAGGCCGGTCATAGTCAAAATAAAAGTAAAAGTAATTTCTTAATTCATAAAAACTTTGAAATTCAATAACTTTCACATTTAAGGTTGGGATATTACAAAACAAAGCCTATACATCCCTCCTTGTTGAGGACTTTCTGATAGTACCAAAAAAGCAACTAGAGGACGCATAATCCAAGAGATCTCCAAGTAACAAACAATCAAACAAATAGCCTAACTTAACCTCTAAAGGACCAAGGTGCGTTTTTTGGCAACATAACTTTTGGGAGCAAGTGCATGTGAATGGAGATTTTCATATTTTTGGCCCAAATTTTAATAGAAGATATGGACCAGGAATGTCTTTCATGTGTACTAAATTTCAAGACATTTGGAAATATGAGTCAAAAGTTATGGCCTAATATGTAATTTATTTCTCAACTTAGGCAATCTGGATAGATCTAAAAAAATCACTTTTTTCAAAAACAAAAATTTGAAATTAATTTTTTAGATTTTTATATATATAGAAAGTTTTGAATCATTCCATTTTGATCAATGAGTCAAAAGTTATGAAGTGTTTTAGTTTGCGGGTGGTCATAGATTTTCTACTCCAAAATAACCTTTGAAGTTCTTTATTGAACTTAATTTTCAATATTTTTGAAAAAAAAAAAGAAATTCATAAAGATTGTTTACTAAAACATTACAACCATTGGAATTGGCATTTTTCAATTCAATAACTAAATTATTAACAATTTAGTATTTTGATTCATTCTCTACTTCATTCTACTTACTATTTTTTTCCTATATGTTGTATAATTTTAAATCATCTGAAATTTTTCAAACATGTAGACAACTTGCCTTGAAGAATGAATCCAAAGAGTTGCAACCATTTAGGACATTATTTCATACAAATGTGACCTTGTGAAGTGCAACTGCCCGTTTTTTGGCAAGGCCCCAAAAAGGCTTTTTGTCAATTTAAATGCTAATATCTTGCAATCTACACAGTGGAAATTTCTGAATTTTTTTCCACGTATTCTAAAATGATCATTCTACAAGATCCTACGATTGGATGTGTCTAAAAATTTTTTAATTTTATTTTGATACTTGTTACAAAAATGTCAGTTTGGGAGCGTTTTTGGCGAAAACATACTCAAGAAACTTTAGGAGTTAAAGAGAATATATCATCCCTTCATAGTAGGACTAATGAAATTATAATTTCTAAAGTATAGTGGTTTTGCCTTGTTGTCAAACAAAAAGTTAAAATTCAATGTTTAGACTGGGTTTCTTGAAGTCAAAAATTTATACAAGTATCTCTCTAAAATTGTGATGGCCAACAATTGTAGTGCTCCTTTTGCAAATATTGCACACCTCCATGCAAAATTACGGAATTTCTTTTGTCTTTTTAGCAAATTTTTGTCCTTGGAAATCCTCCCTGAAGTACCACAATTGACTCCAAAAAGTCAATACAAATAATTCCTAGACTACAAAATGTTTGTTACAAGGGAGGCTCTATGCTACTGTAAGTTTTGGGGAACCAGGGCTAGAATTCATCCAATAGTGTGTAATTCTTCACCTTGGAGGAAAACTACTAATTTTTGAAATATATGAATGTAAGCATAATATATTGGTGCTTGCCGTGCCTTGAATGTCTGTTGTCATCAGAACAAAGCTACTGAATAATATAAAATGAGGGGGGCTATTACAAAGAATCCAAGAATTAGCTTTAATCAAATGTTAGTCATGTAGATTTTCATTGCATTGTACATCTTAGGAAAAGAAATTCCTTACTTATAATTTTCTATATCAAGATATAAAATTTCATAAATGATTCTAAATTTATAGAAATTGTGTCTCTTAACAAAAACCATTTGAAAAATTGTGATGCCACATTCTTTTCAATTTGTGAGCCCTAGAAAGATTATTTTTTCCGATCAAATGAAATTTCACAATAGACTAGATGGTGATGGAACTACCCTTTGAATGTATTTTGAAATAGTGCTTAGGTCATCAATGTCATTCCCTAAAAGAGCAAGTGGTCGTTGAGTCACCAATTGAAAATTCATTTAAGTTCTTACAAAGTCAATTTTGAATGAATTTTTTTCAAAATTTGACACTAGGTGCTTGCACATGGTATCTTGACGGGAATATATATTTTTCTCCCAAATTAAGTGTCTAATCAAAAGTTAAGTTGCCCCCCCTCCCCAAAATTGAACAAGACTCATGATAAGTATAAATTTCCTCTTCTAACTTTGGAATTTGGTAGGTAAAATAACTAGCATGATATAGGATGTAATTATCAAAAAATCCATGTATAGTGAAAAATTCTTAGTCTATAAGGAAATTAAATCTATTGATTTGTCAAATAAGGTTAAATTTTTTCTTAATAACTTCAAATGTTATAATCTTTCAATCTACATAGTCAAAGTTTCCGAATTTTTCCTACTTACTCCCAAAGTATTTACTTCAAGTTTGTACAGTTGAATTTATTTCTTAAAATTTTTTTTTATTGCCCTAAAAATAGACAATTTTTGACAATTTGTGCCTAAATGTGCCTTGGTCCTATAGTGGATTAAGACTTTCTGATGTTGGAGACAATAATTATGTTGTAGGATAACAATTTGATGATTTATGTATTTCTAGCCTTAGAATTTTACAGATTTAATCTTAAAAGGGTTGGCCAATGGAAAGGCCATGGAGCTAAACATCAAAATTGTTTGACTGTCTATGTTTTCCTCCATTTTGTGACTATTTTATAATTAGAAATTTTTAGTTTTTTTTCCAGATATGATACCCTATATCATCTATAAGTTATAGAAATTTTAGGATGCATTTCTAGTGATAGTAATAATCATAAAGTCTAATTTTATGCCAATCAAAATTTAGAGGGCCAATATACTGGCTGGACTGAAGATCCTCCTTAGCTATCTAACTAATGAAGGTCTATAGCTCTACAAAATTGCTTTGTCAATGCCAAATTTTTGGTTTGCTTCTATGGCTTTTATATCTAGCATGTAATTACTTGGGACCTTATTATGATAAAAACACCCAAAATTTTTCAATACAAGCAATTCGGCATAGTTGAAGGCACCTTTTTGTAAAAGTAATATTTTTGTAATATTAGCAATTAAAAACCATGAATTTTAAAAAAAAATTAGATTTTTTAAATATGACATTTGTTTTCTATAAATTTTCAAGATTATACGTAGTACAACAACTCACTAGACCACTAAAATTGTCACATAAATAGCCCTGAAATTGAAATTTGACAAAATTAGCAATCAAGAAATCACTATTAAGTAAGAAGATAGTTTAATGATACTTTTAAAGGAGACTTTAATGGAAGTCTAAGGACATATTTAGTGGACCTCTAGGATACATCAATGGGTACAAGGACGGTTATGGATGTTTTCACCTTAAATAATTTAATTTGTGTCATCAACAACAAAGAACAAGTTCCGAGACAAAATTGAGGATGATCTAGCAATGAATAGAGTCATGTAGGGGTCCTAAGCTTATAAGTATAGACCACTAATAAACCTAGTGAGGCTTGAGATACAAAGAAATTAGAACCAACTTTGGAGTTGGGTTCCTTGAGATACAAAGAAATTAGAACCAACTTTGGAGTTGGGTTTCTTGAGATACAAAGAAATAAGAATCAAGTTCTACCTAATGGTGAAGCGGTCCAAATGTTGTGCATCCCCTAAATGTGTGTACTTGATTTATTTGCATAATTATGTATTAGGTTGTGGAATGCAGTATCCTTTGTACAGAAGTTTGCTGATGGCTTGGATGAAATGTGCAGACCAACAAACAAAGACAACAGCTTTGCCAACTATTGGTTGCTCCACTTGCTCTTGCTATTTTCATGAAGAAGCTGAACTTAATGGGCTGAATGTGACATCGGTTTTGCCTTTTAATACTTCGCCATATTGGTTTCATTTATGGTAAGCAGAGGCTCTACTGGGAACGCACAATTGCTGTGATTGCATCAGCATGACACAAACTGTGATGATATATGCTACATTCTTTTCCATTTGTAATCAGTAAAGGGATTAAATAATTTGTCAGATCCAAGGAATTTCATAATAGATCAGATGATGAAGGAATCACCTTTTGGTATGTATTGTGAACAATGTTGAGGTCATCAATGGTAAATCTTTCTGATTTTGGAGACAAATATCTTGTACGATAATAATTTGATGATGTATGTATCTCTAGCCCTAAACTTTACAATTTGACCTCTCTGGAGGTCTAATAATGGCATTGCGGCCTCATTTGGCAAGCAAAGGAGCAATAGAACTCCAAGACAATTGCTCGATCTCCCTTTACATGTAGCAGTAAAATATACCACAAATAGAAACCCTCAGTCATCTTTGAGCTCACACGTCGATTTTACAATTCTATTAACACGCACCAACAATCAAACAGAACTCAGAAGCTTCAATAAAATCACCCCAAATACAAAGTGCATGCTTCATTCTGAATATTTTCTTTCTTGTACAATCTTCATCTAAACGACAGGCAACCCATGACACCTCACATATCTACGCCTGAATTCCACATCCAAGCAGCAAGACAAAATAAGAGTAACATAACCCTGAGCAGCCCTTGAAAGTCCTTGAGGGAGATCACTGAGCTCTCTGTTTCTCTACCCGACACTACTATTTCACCTTGCCTTCTAGGCTCATGACTTGGCATATGATAGCTCCAGTAAGCTCCAGTGGAATTGAGACAATTCGTAGTCAACATACATAAATGACCACAATAGTCTTTACAGATTTCTTGTACACAATTGGATTTCCCTATTCCAAAAACGGATGTAGCGGATTCAAGACATGGAAAACCGATCTTTGATCCCGGAATGACTCTAAAACCTCGGATACCTTCCCGCTTCGCACATCATACACCACAGCACCGCCTTCGACAATGTCGAAGATGCACAACTTGCCTTCCCCGAATCCCACACACATATACTCAGGGTATATATCGAATCTACGTGCATAGTTCACTGTAACCACATTCCTCCAACGGCAGCTCACTTCCTCAAATGCGGAGTTCGATATCTCAAGCACGTCAATGCAATGCGTGTTGTCTGGCTTGCCCTCTTGCTCGTAGAACAGGTACAACTCTCCGTTGTTCTCAACTAGATGAAACATCTTCCAGGAATGGCAATGCGGGATCGGGCATGTCATGTTCGGCAACCACTTCCCATTCTCCACATCAAATGCCACAACACCCTTACCGCCATCACCCTCCAGAAACGAGATGAAGTATAATATTCCGTTTGCGCATACGCCTGTCTGGCTGTCGTTGAGTCCAAACTCTGGCCCTACTAGGTCGTGCATTTCTTTCCACTTTGATGCCTTTGAGTCAAACACTTCCATTTTCTTCGACAGATGCTTCTCATCTGAGCGCGAACTCCCAGCAACTATCACTCTGTAAGACTTTGTTGCAGAATCGACCAACATGTGCAAAAGCACTGGATGTCTTGGGAATAGTAGAGGTGGCAATGGTCTTTTCTTCCCCGTCAAAGGATTGAAAACCACAAGTTCTGCTCCCATAGTAGAAACATTCACGCACATCAGGCTGTCATGGCCACAAATGGAGTATTGCTTGAAAGGAGATGGATCTCGATCCGGAAGGAACGAAAATGGTGGCAACTTCTTCCACTTCTTGGAACGCGTGTCATATCCAGTACATTGCCATTCTTCATATTTAACGTCCAAAGGGGTCGCCGTGAACAAATCTTCTTGTTCTGCAACATCGATATTGTATCAACAAGTGGAAAATATTCACAAGATAACTCGAAATATAGTATGATCTCAAATAGTGAAGAGATCAAGTTTGAAATTCTCCAAAGAGAACACCAACGTCAAAAGACTTTACACTTTCCATGGAAGTCACCAAAATATTTCTCACCTGGATCTAACTCGATGGAGCTTAAAGGTTGGTTAACTTTCTGCCTCTTAGTAGCAAGTTCCGTCCTGCTCTGGTACTTTTCCTGCTCGGTAAGTGACGCCTCATTGGTCGTGCTAGACGGGTCTTCGATATCACGGGCATTCACTGTTGTGAACATTTGGAATAGCAAGGGCAAGCTGCTAGCCACAAGAGCCAGCCAGGGAATACCACCTGGCCGAGCTTCGAAAGAATCTAGAAGCAACGAAACCCGGGTCGCATCTAGGAACTGGTCACCTCCAACAGGCTGAGCTTCTTCTATATCCGATTGAGATACCGTCTCCTCGCTCAGTTGTTGCATAACCGTCTGGACATGTCCCTGTCACACAACCCATAGTGTATTAGAGTTGTTCTGGAGTAGGGCAAAAAGAGGTTGTTGTCCCTGTCAGTAAAAAAGAAGGGGACGAGTCCGAGCGGGAAATTCTCTGAGTTCGTACAAATATAAAGTAAAAGGATATCTCGAATGCCATGAAAATTTCTGGCTACCCAAATTCAAGTACTTTGTGTGAATGAAGTACCCACAAATTCAAAAATGAACTAACTGCTCATCTGTTATAAGGCGACGGAATAGGACATGACTACGGAGTTCTTGGTGAACTAACCAGAGCTATTGCACGGTGTGTTAATTGTGTCGCATCATTTGAGAGACGTATCAACCATGCCATGAATTCTCGTAACTGCTCAGCCTCATTACGAAAGTGTTCAACAATTGTCGAAGCAACATCGCGAGATCTTTGGCGTCCTGGAGTTAATGGTGGTGCATCCATATCCTGCCAATGAAAGACTGGAGCGTTGTCTGAGGACATCAAGGTTATCAGATCATTCGCCTCAGCCTTGATGAATCTTTTCCTCTCTTCCCAATCATTGAGGCTGTCATAAGCGGACCTGGGCTTGCAGCGCAGATTTATCAAATCCTTTGAATCCTTTAAATTAAACGCCTTAGATGGCCTGTTTGTATAAAAGAACGCAACATCACAAGCTAAAGCCGCAAGCGCCGCCGTAGGGTATGTACCCACCCACACGGTCTCTCTCGGGAAGAAACCAACAGAATGTACCACACAATGATAAGACTCGCCGTCGTTCCGTGTCGCAACTCCTCTGTAAATAGCATTCACTCTTACTACCGAGAACAACAACATGAGAAATATTACTGCTGCTCTCCGATCCTGCAATTGATGAAGCGACCTACAAGAACTCGCAGATCTCGTCATCATGGTGGAATTTCGCTCTAGACCGGGCGAATCAGCAGCGCTAAATATATTACCAAAGACACCACTCTGTTTCCTCGCTCAATAACCCACAACGAGAACAGAATCACTCGAAACCTCACACCATCCGATCCGTTTCCACCACTAAAGTCAAATTCCCGAGTGCCAGCTAGCAACAGCACATCGTCACACCATTTCTTGAATCAAAGTAAAACTCGGATTCTGAAATGAAACTGACCATCCCTTGAAGCGCACCTTGACACAGCGAAGTGAGGGATCTTCTGCCCAATGAAGAGACCTGCGAGGCTTGCAAAGAATGATCGAATTGAAGCGCAGGCGTTGGTATTTGAAGGAAAACAGCCCCACACGAGGCCGGGCTCCACCATGAAGCAAATAGCCACAGACAACAGTGTCGCACGGTGAACATTTTGGAGACTTGTTACACAGAGCGTTTGTTACAAGGAGGACATTCCGCTGATTCCAGCCATGGAACGGACACAGACGTGTGGGCGGCCTCGTGCAGAGCTCCTACAGACCTCGTATGCAACAAAGATTGCGTTGGCCGCGCGCCGGGTGACTGGGAGAGCGTGCCCGCCGCTTCTAGAGGAATGAACTCTGTTCATCCATTGTGCCCGTCGGTACAACATTACGTGAAGTCTGTTCATCCAAGAGTGCTCTTGCAAGTTGTGTTGGAATCGAAAAGGATTGTAAGTAAGTTCTTTACAATCAAAATTGCCTCCGTTGAGTTTCATGATGCTTTCATTTCTATTGTATGTGAGTAAGGGGGCCAACCTATTTTTGACCACTTAAGCAATTGAGCATATCTAGAGTGATGGTATGTTGAGTGGAAAAATCTTTCCATGTACATAACATTAGAAGAGTTTTGGGGGGTCCAAAAGCGTGTTTCGGGTCCGTTCCCTCGTAGCTATTCCCCGCAACGAGGAGAACGGCCCATTGTTAGAATTTTCTTTTTCATATAAATAAATTTAAAAAATAAAAAATAAAAATTTAGGCTCCAAATGCAAATTAAAAATTAAAAAAAAATTTGATCAATGACGTGGTAGGGGCTCGGCCACGTCAAACCATTGTGCCAAACTTGTTCCCTGCATTCACACGCTATGATAACTCGTAGGCATCCGGAAGCCCCAAAAATCTTCTAATGATAGATTTGAAGAGGATTGACCATAATTTTTCAAATATTTCATTTTGCAAAATAAAATTACCATGAATTTTCTAGGTGAAGATTATACTCATCTCATACTAGTCATATAGATCATCCTATTTCCAACGAAGGGTTGATATTTCCTATAACCCAATCATAATGCACCATTCCTAATCATTTAGTCATCTCATACTTCGACAAAAATACACCAATCTATGCTACAAAAATAGGGGGATCAAGAATGGGTTGACTACCATACTATGGTTTTGCTTTATAGTCAAATGAAATGCAACTAAAAGTTTAAGTCCAATGTTGAGATTAGATTCCCTAAAGTTAGAAAGTTACGCAAGCATCTCTCTAAAATTTTATTAGCCAACAATTGCAATGCTCCTCATGCAAACCTTGCACACTTCTTGCAAAATTTTGGGATTTCTTTTGTCTGTTTTGCTAACTTTGGTTTGTAAAAATCTCTTCCTTAAAGTACCACAATTGTCTCCAAAAAGTCAAGACAAGTAATTCCTATACAACATGATGTTTGTTGAGAGTGAGGCTCTATACTACTATAAGTTTTGGGTGACTAGAGTTAGACCTCATCTAGTCTTGTGTAGTTCTTTACCTTCAATTGGAGGGAAAACTCAATTTTTTTGAAATATATGAATGTTAACCCACAATTGCCTTGAATATGTCTATTGTTATGAGAACAAAGCTAATAGATAATACAAAATGAGTAGGGTTATTGCGAAGAAATCAAGAATTAGAATAAATCAAATGTTAGTCATTTAGATTTTTACCACATCCACCATGAAATAAAAAATACTTAGAATGTTATGAAATGTTACAAGTAAATTCTCAACTCTCTTATTTTTTACCAAGCACAAAAAAAGCATGATTTCAACATCTATTCTCACAAAGATATGCTCCTCCAAAGTGTGTTGAATTGTTTTTCCATTGACCAAATAAAACTTCAAACTTAAATATTTTCTAAATTATGGTAGCAAGTAATTTGAATTTTTTTGAGGTTCTCACTCTTAATGCTAACTTCAAGATCCTACAATTATATTCTATCCAATCTCAAGAAAAAATGAGCAAAAAAATGGCTCTAAGTTTTGGTAGTTAAGGCCCATTTTGAAAGTACACTCTCCTTGAGTCAATAGGGTTTAAGCCAAAAAAACAAATTACAATTCTCTTTATGCATTTTTTCATCCAAAATTGGTGAGTTGATCCCTATCTTAAACAAAAATGGAATTTATTTTGGCTAATGAAACCTATTTGTTATTTGGCAAAAAGTAGAGATTTCATTTGACATGGTGCAATTTGACTGCTTGTTGAAAAGAAAACAAATGGGTTAAACGGGTTAAGTTATGTCTCCATGGTGTGAATGCACCAGCAGGCCTCGAAAGTCACATGTCAAAAGAATGAGGAGCTTCATATAAACTTGGTGGTAGCCACGTTCGTTTCTGTCTGTAAGAATTTGCCGCATTCTTTCCTCTCGCACCGCCCAGCTCTTGGCGTTGCCGCTCTCTTTTAAAGCTGATGTCTCCTCCTCCGGCCTGGATCAGCTTTGCAGCCCGTTTAAATCTTCGGCTATGGTGCTCCTGTCTGCGACAACTATTTGACAATACTCTGAGACGAAATAGGTCTTTCAGCTCTGGAACTTCTCTCCTGAAGGCTGGAGCGATGGCGGTCCTGAGCATGTGTTTGAAAATAGATTCCAAGAGGCAGTTCGCAAGTATTTAAGACCAGGAGGCTTAGTGAGAGAGTGCTATTGAACATGCTGCTTGAGTGAATCAATGCCAGGCCAGAAGAAGTGGTGGTAGTCTATCATCCTTGTTCGCAATTATGAGTCCAGATAGAGCAAGAACTGGACATTGGAGGTCAGTATTTGTGAGCATGATAGAGAGAGGAGAAGTGCATTGATGAGGTTAATGCTTAGGATCATTTGCCTCTTCCGTAATAGCGAATTTTCTTATCATCCGTATAGAGAGTGGATTGAAGCGGTTAGGGAGAAAACAATTGTAGGACGGAGGTTTCTGACTACAGAAAATGCTCTATGAAGACTACGGTTGGAAGATCTGTTTCGTTTCAAAATATTGTCCAAAGGTTGCAAGAATTTCGGTGAGAGTACTGATTTCCTTCACTTGACTTTTGTTTTTCAGTGACGCTTTCAAGGCGATCAGTTGCTTGACATAGGTCGTTTAATATTAGCAAAAGCACCGAATTGAATTTGTAGTTGATGTGTAGTGGTAACATTATTATGCTTTCCAACTCCAGAATAGGATCTCTTTCTTAAGACAGCCTTAGCTTGCTGCTTGAGATTGCATCTTAATGTTCACAATCTATCTCAGAAGCGTGGATCTACAGTTGACTGGAAAGAGATAGAGAGAGAGAGCACTATCTCCTTAAAGGCATTACCGAAGATATTTCATGCTTGTTCTTCAGATGTTGATTCTGTAACAGAGTTGAATGCACAGAACGCTTTGTTGCTGGGAGGGAGTGGGAGTCCTGGCGCAGATTACTGAAGGCGATCGAATTACAAGTGGCCTTCCGGAGACGGCGTGCGCACCAAGCATCATTCTGGATATGGTGCTTACCTGTGTAGAATATTGTACAGTACGTCAGTGCGTTTCTGTTTCGAGTGCGGCGATCTTTCGAGTCATATTTGTAGGGATATTTCTAGTTTTATGGTTATGTGGTAACAGGGATGTGGAACAGGATTACATGCACCGTCATATGCATGTTTACTAAATTAGTCAAATTCTATGCAATTGGTTGAAACCAATGGTAAGCATGACTTTCATGTAACCTCCATGGAATATACAAATTAGCTCAGGGCGATACTGATGACTTGAGATTGATGAAGAGTGATAGTGTGTCTCTGCAGCTGAGATCATCGGCTGGCACAAATTCGAGTTGCGAGTTTCCAAATCTGAATCATGTTTCTCATCTCGTCGCATGTTTTCTTCAAAGTTGAGCAATAGCCTGGTTAGGTACCTTTGTGCTCAATATCTGTTTGTCAGGGCTGTTCGAAAACATGAAGTCACTGCACTTGCTTAGTGTAGGATTCGCACCTTGATTCTGTTCACATCATTCCGATGCAGAACGTGTACTTGATTTCCATGAACGACATAACAACCAATCATCATCGCTCTAAAGCAAAGCAAGGTTTCGACGATAGTCTCCTTCGATTGTTTGCAGCAGGTTGAACTTTCGGTGGACAAGACATAAACAATGCTGCCAGAGGTTTGACAGCACGAAAACTAGCCTCAGCTATGGGCAGACACTCTCGCGGGACTCTCGTCATACGTAAGAGCTTTATGAGTTTATTTAACAATTCATTTACAGTATGTGCAACCATTCCATGTACAGTTAAAATCTCTTTTCATCTACAATATTGCACATTGGATGTGCATTTCTCTGGTACTCGCATACTAGAATTCGTCACTTGCTTACCTCTGTAATTATTCCGGTTGCTAAAGCCGAATCGGAAAGATGTTAACCAACTCGCCAGGTTTATACAAATCAGTTACTGCAAATCATCTCAAACTCCGCAATATTCTGACAGGGAAAATCACTAGAATGGCCATATCCGTTCAACGAGATTGCATCAACCCTCAGTGCTGAGACTTAACTCGGATCACTATCAAAGCTCGGTTGAATTGTGAACGATGCTGGATTCAAGCTGAAGAAGATGTCACCCTTTTGATCTGCGGGCGGTTTTTCTAACACCTCACACTGCCTTCCGTCTCGCATGTCGTACACCACACCATCTCGGTCGACCGTATTGAAGATGCACAACTTTCCTTCCCCGAATCCGACACAGGTGTACTCAGGATACACGAGAAGCCCTCGTCCACCCGACTTGCTCACCCGCACCACATTTCTCCACTGACACGACATTACTCCTGCTTTAGAAATAGGAAACTCCATTTCGTGGATGCAATGCTCCACAATCGCGTCTCGCTCCTGCTCAGAGAATAGGTACAGCTTCCCATCGCTCTCGACGAGTTGTAAGATGTTTGAGGACGAGGAGAACGGGATTGGACAAGTCAAGTTCGTCAACCATTCCCCTTCGGCAACATCAAATGCTACCACACCCCTGCAGCAAGAATCCAAAAACGAGATGAAGAAGAGGATTCCGTTCAGACACACACCAGTCTGGTACTCGTTCAGCCCGAACGTCGGTCCCGGTAAGTCTAATGTGGATTTCCACTCAAGTGTGGACGAATCAAAAATTTCCATTTTTCGAGACAGATGCTCATCACTTCCGGTCGAGCTCCCAGCAACAATCACTTTGTAGGATTTTTGTGCAGAGTTGACCATGATGTGAACGAGCACTGGGTTTCTTGGAAACAGTAGTGGTGGCAGAGCTTTTTTCACTCCCGTCAAGGGGTTGAACACCACGAATTCTCCTTTCTTGGGCGACTTTGAAACTTCAGCACACATGAGACCGCCATGGCCGCACACCGAATACTCCTTGAAAAGGTCTAAATCTGGAGGTGGAAGGTACGAAAGTGGTGGCAATGCTCTCCACGACTTGCTATGCAAATCGTATCCACTCCATTGCCACGCTCTATTTTTAATGTAGTAGGTGATCGCCGTGAATGAGCCTTCTGAAACTTCTGCCCGCGACTGACGGAAGGCCGCACTCTCTCTAATTTCTAGCCTGTGCAGCGTCCTCCACGTTTTGAACAAATGTTCTTGATCTGCAACATCAATATAGGATCAACAAGTGGAACTTATTCACAAGATCACTCGAATAGTGCATAGATCAATTGTGAAATTCTCCAAAGAACACTAGAACACCAACTTAAGTCTAAGACTTCACACTTTACTTGGAAGTCACCAAAATATTTCTCACCTGGAACTAAGTCGATGGCGCTCGAGGGTTGGTTGAGTTTCTGCCTCTTAGTAGCAAGTTCCGCCCTACTCTGGCACCTTTCCTGCTCGGTAAATGATGCCTCTTTGGCATTCATAGATGAGTCTTTGGTATCACGGGCATTGCTTGTTGCGAACATTCGGAATAGCAAGGGCAAGCAGCTGGCGATTAGAGTCAGCCACAGAGCACCGCCTGGCCGAGCTTCAACAGAATCCAGAAGCAACGTAATATGGGTCGTATCTGAGAACTGATCACCTCCGACAGGCAGAGCTTCCTCTATGTCCAATTGAGATAACGTCTCCTCGCGCGGTTGTTGCATAACTGTCTGGACATGTCCCTGGCACACAGCCCATAGTATATTAGCGTTGTCCTGGAGTAGGGTAAAAAGAAGTTGCTGTCCCTGTGTCAGTAAAAAAGAAGGGTGCGAGTCCGAGCGAGAATTCTCAGAGTTCTTACGGCCATCAAAGTAAAGTATTTCTCGAATGTCATGTAAATTTCTGGCCCATACTACCCAAATTCAAGTACTTCGTGTGACTAAAGTACCCTCAAATCCAAAAATCAACTAACTGCTCATATGTTATAAGGCGACGGAATAGGACATGACTACGTAGATGTTGGTCAACTAACCAGAGCTATTACACGGTGTGTTGATTGTGTTGCGGCATATGAGAGACCCATCAACCATGCCATGAATTCTCTTAACTGCTCAGCCTCGTTACGAAAGTGTTCAACAATTGTCCAAGCAACATCACCAGATCTTTGGCGTACTGGAACTAATGGTGGCGCAGCCACATCCTCCCAATGAAAGACTGGAGTGTTGTCTGAGGAAGAAATCAAGTTTATCAGGGCATTCGCCTCAGCCTTGACGAATCTTTTCCTCTCTTCCCAATCATGGAGGCTGTCATAAGCGGACCTGGGCTTGCAGTTCTGAAATATCACATCCTCTGAGTACTCTAAATTGAATGCCTTAGAAGGGCTGTTTGTGTAAAAGAGCGCAACATCACAAGCTAATTCCGCAAGCACCTTCGTACGATATGTACCCACCCAAATCTTCACTCTCGGGGAGGTACCGACAATAGACACCTCACAGTAAAAAGACACGCCACAGTCGCGTGTCCCAACTCCTCTGTAAGCAGCATCCACGCTTATCACCGACAATAACAACATGAGAAGCACCCCTGTTGCCCTCCGACCCTGCAATTGATAAAGCGACCTGCAAGAATTCGCAGGTCTCGTCATCATGGTGGAATTGTGCCGGAGGCAAAGCAGCAATTCACTCTAGGCCAGGCGACTCAGCAGCGCTCCATTCGCAGAGACACCACTCTGTTTCCTCGCTCAATAATCCACAACAAGAACAAAACCACTCGAAACTTCACACCGTCCGATCCATTCCACCACTAAAGTCAAATTCCCGAGTGCCAGCAACAGCAGATCTTCATACCATTTCTTGAAACAAAGTGAAACTCGGATTCTGCAATGAAATTGACCATCCCTTGGAGTGAACCTTCCCACAACGGAGTGAGGGATCCCCCTGAAGAGAAGAGACCTGCTACGTTTGCAGGGAATGAAGCGCAGACGTTGGTATTTGAAGGAAACAGCCCCGGACGAGGCTCCAACATGGGGCAAGTCGCCACAGACAATAACTTAGTGTCGCACTTTGAACAATTCGGAATTTCGGAGATTTGTTACACAGAGAGTCTGTTACATGGAAGACATTCCAAGATTCCAGCAATGGAACACAGACGTGTGGGCAGCCTAGTGCAGACCTCCTCCAGACCTCCTGCAGACCTAGTATGAAACGAAGATTCCGCTGGCCCACGCGGGACTGAAAGAGGACTGAAGGACCGCCGCGTCAAGGGGAATGAACTCCATCCATACAGTTCTTTCCATGGTGCTCGTCAGTACCGGAATGCTGTTTTGTGAGCATGAGAGCCCGGGGGGCCTCAAATTTTGTGAGGTATTTTGT
The DNA here is from genome assembly GCA_963969395.1 of Pseudoscleropodium purum. Taxonomy (NCBI): domain Eukaryota; kingdom Viridiplantae; phylum Streptophyta; class Bryopsida; order Hypnales; family Brachytheciaceae; genus Pseudoscleropodium; species Pseudoscleropodium purum. The sequence continues at coordinate 10,525,232 of OZ017802.1, forward strand.
GGGTTGATTGGATTTTGGACCTATGACCATGGTTTAGGAATTTCGCATCTTTACTATTAGTAGACTTCAAGAAAATATGTCAATTGGCTTGGAATATGGTTGACGTCCATAGAGAAAAAATTAAAGACAATTTCAAAATTTTATTATTCATAATAAAATCTTAGACCTATTATTGTGGATTGTATGACTGCAAGAGTATGCCAACACTTAGCTAGGTGTGTTAACAAGCAAAAATTGTAATCCACTTCAAGCCCCATTTTTTTTCTCCTTGAGAAAATATTTATTCAAGTTCAAGCTTTTGAATGGATCTCAAGGAAAAACAAATATTTTGGACATCCAATAGAAGGTTTATACAATAGGCACCACCTCACAACACCCACAAATTTTTAGAGTGTTCCAACCTCTAGACCCTCCAAGGGGCTTCCAAGTATTCAAAGGATTTTCTAGGGGTGATGGAGTTGCGACACACACTCACACAACTCTTAAACTTGCATTACCAAGCTCACAAACTAGCGTTGTTGCTCGTCATTATAATATTTGAAGTATATTCATCTAAGAGCAATCTTGCAAGCTATGCTGGAATAAAAAAAAAGATTGTATGTTTTTCACAATCAAAATTGTGTATATCAAGTTTGATGATGCTTTCATTTCTATTGTATGTGAGTACAATGCTTTTGCCTTGTTATCAAACTAAATGCAACCAAAAAATTCAAGTCCAATGTTAATATTAGAATTCATGAAGTCAGAAAGTTACACAAGCATCTCTCGAAAATTGTGTTGGTCAACAATTGCAATGCTCCTCATACAAATCTTGCACACTTCTATAGAAAATTTTGGAATTGCTTTTGTATTCTTTTTTTTAGATTTTGTTGATGGAAGTTCCGAAAAGTAACTCCTAAATTACATGATGTTTGCTAGAAGGAAGACTCTATGCACCATAAGTTGGGAGGACCAAGGCTAGACCACATCCATTCTTGTGTAATTCTTTACCTCAAAAGAAAACTCAAATTTTTTAAAATATATAAATGTTTACTAGTACTTGCCTTGAAAATGTCTATTGTCGTGAGAACAAAGCTAATAAATCATATAAAAAGGGTGGGACTATTAAAAAGGAATGAAGAATTACTATAAAAGAAATATTAGTCGTTTAGATTTTCATTGCACCCAATACACCTTAAGAAGAAATTTTTCATTACTTGTAATGTTCTATATTGAGATATTGAATTTCATAAATGATTATAAAATTATAGAAATTGTATCTTTTCACAAAACCATTTGAAAAATTGTGATGCTACTATCCTATCTAGTGAAAAGATGCGACGCATCTAGTTTCAATAAACACACTCACTAGAAAAAAATGAGAGCCGTTGATTTTAAGAAAATAATTTTCCCTTCCCCCTCTAACACCATTGAAAAATAAGGTATGTGCATATGGATATAGATACAAAAACGTTGAAATATGACATGGGATACAATATATATAAATATGGATACGGGTACATACAAAAAATACAGATATGAAATAGATGAGCCATTAACTCACATTGTTTGCCCATTGTGGAAAATATAAGCATGGTTAGAGGGGGGTAGTAAAATAAAAATTAATTACATTATGAATTAATCACTAAATTAACTCAAAATGAGCACTGTGAGCTACTATTTGTTCAGAATATAGGCACCTTTTCATGCTACATTCTCTTCCATTTGTGAGTAGTAAAGAGATTATTTTTTCAATCAAATGGAATTTCATAGTTAATCCTTAAACATCTAGATCCATTTCCAAATTTGACGATTTGGGAAAAATTGTTATAAAGTGTTATTTGGAAGAATATTTTGGAATTGATGTACAAATGAAAGTTGTAGATTTTGAATTGCAGATTCTATCCATATGGTTAGATTCACTAGTGCTATCACCAATATTTTTTCTATAAATTTTGAAAGGGGAATTTCAAAATTCCTTCTAAATTCAATGACAAGTAAACTATTACCATTTTTTGAGTAAAACTTGTTGGAATAGATTTGAAATGAGGTTGTCTTAATAAAGTGATTTTTTGAAATTTTTATGTTCATTACATTTAGGACCTCATTTTTGCTAATCTAGTTTTGGACTAGAATCAATGCAATTTGACCACTTGACATACTTCTGCATTTGTAATTTTAGAAAAATTAGTATTCTAGTAACACCAAATCCAACCATTAGATAAGACAAGAACTTAATAGAGTATCACCAAAATTAGGATGACTTTCATCCAAGTAGGAATGAGATAGAAACAAGAACTTCAATTTGTTCATCGTCTAAAAAATGGACGTCGAAGTGCTCTAGGGTTAAATAGAGAAGATAATGATGGAACCACCCTTGGTATGTATTTTATGTATTGTGAAGTAGGTAATGTTTAGGTCATCAATGTTAAGCCTTAACTAAAAGTCCCAAGGCCATTTTTCATCCAAAAACCACTCAGAACTATCATTTTTAATACAAACAAAGTTCTTTTTTTTTGCATATCCAACCAAAGGATCTTACACTAGATTAGTATGAGAATGTCTAGAAGAAATTTGAGAAACTTTGGCTAAATGAATCACAAGATATAAACATTTAAAGTGAAGAAAATGAATTCTTCTTGTCCCTAGCATGATTAGATTATAAGTCCTTGAATCCTCTTAGCTTAAAATTTTTATACTAAAGATTGCAAATTTAAATTTTTGTTCTGGAGAATTGGGTTGAAGGTTTGGGAGTTTTTTTTAATTTTAATTTTTATTCTTTAAAAAATTGTTAAAAAGAAGTAGATATGAAATAGAATGAACAACTAAATTGTTGATAGTTCTAAGATGGAATTGAAGCATACTAATCCAAATTGGTGAGATTGTTTTAGAAAGAAAACTAAAACATATACAACTTTTTTTGTGAAAAATTATTATAATTGAGTTCAAAAATAGATCCAATTAAATATTTTCTCAAAAATTGCTAAAATTGCCCACAAAATAAGAAGCTTCATAAGTTTCACACTATGTATCCAAATGAAATGAATCAAATCTTTCCACATAGACAAAAATATAATCTATAAGAAATAAATTTAAAAATATGAATTTCAATTTTTTTCAATTTTTTAATCCACCCTTGCTTGTTTTAGGCTTATTGTGGATTTGTGGCATAACTTTACAAAGCATTGATTGAAATAAAAATAATATTCTTCAAAAGCTAATCAATTTTTCTATCTTAGAAAAATGGTTCAAAAAATCTTGCCAAAAATTTGAGATCATTATGAGTAAGTACTTGAACCTTCAAGAATCCCCTAAGGGGATAGTTTAGGGATTAACCTCGTAAAAGGTCATTCAAGTGTTTGCTGAATGAATCAATTGAATATTCAAGTAAGTTCAACAAAGTCAATTTTGAATGGATCTTTCTAAAATTTTGACATGAGGTGCATACATGTGTTGCAATGACAATGACAATGAAGCAAAAAAAAGGCGATACTTCTACTACCTCAAAAAACTCTTTCCCACCTACCATCTAAAAATATGAGTTGTCTAATCATTTGGGAAAAAATACCCCCCTACAATACCATTGATATGGTTGGGTGATCAAAAAATGTGGATTGTACAATCTTAGACCATCTCGATCACTTCTCTGGTATATGGATATGTACAGATATAGAATACATCTACATAATTATATGGAATATAAGAATAATAATATGGGTGCGGATATAGAATACAAACTATGGAATATGGATATGGATATCACATTGACATACCATAATTATTGTAAAGGGGACCACTACCTAGAAAATACAAGTGAGGGGGGGCAATTCATGTAGCCAAAAGGGTGTGTATATAATTAGGATTGACGAATCTCTACGTCTACCCGAAAAAAGCGTCCAGACGCTGGCGGACGTAGCGTCCCTCCCGCCGTCGGAAGGCGGACGGCCCGAGGCGGACGCCCAGATCGTGCGGACCACATTAGTCTGCATGTCGATTGGGCGGACGGAGCGGACAGGCGGATGCGAATGTCAACGGACACAGCGTCCGCGTCCGGACGTCGTGTCAACCCTGTATATAATTAATTCAAAGTGAAAACAATTGATCTCAAAACAACAATATCTCAATGGGCTCAAAAGAGATAGGAATTGCCTTACACATTTACTATTGCTTTGATAGGAATATAATTTTTTTCTAAGATTAAGTGCTTGGATAAAAAATTATGTCTTCCCTCCAATTGGGCAAGGTTGGCAATATGTACAAAATTTCTCTTCTACCTTTTAAATTTGGTAGGTAACTAACATAAAATAAAATGCAGCAATTGTCAAAAAAATCTATATAGTGAAAGAATCTCACCCTAGGAGTTAAAGTCTATGGATTTTATCAGATAGAAACAAAAAAAATGCTAGAATCCTTTGATTTGTTTAATTAAGATTTACAAAGTTTTTTCCACTTATTCCCAAAGTATTATACTACAAGTTTGTATGTTGAATTCATTTAGAAAAAAAAAGAAATGAGAAATGAGAAAAAGAACATTTTGGGTATAAATTGTCAAATTCATTTTATATCCCAAATATACTTTGGTCCTATATGGGTTAACACTTTCTCATGTTGAAGACAATTATATTATAGAATAATATTCTATGATTTATATATTTGTAGCTCTAGGACATTAACATTTAGCCTAAATAGATGGGCCAAAGACCATAGAATTAAACATCAAAATCCTTCCACTTTGTTTTTCACCATTTTGTTACTATTTATACTTGAATTTTTTCCAAACTATTGTGAATTGTTTAAGAAATAAGTGGAAAAAATTCATATCAAGCAAACATTATACTAAGAAAAAATAAATTTTTTCCCTATTTGTGTTATAATTTAGAAAATCATGGAGATAAAATATCTATATAGGTGTCTTTCTATACTTTGAAAATCAAGAAGATGTGGTTATAGGCCTAGAATTGAAATTGAAATAAAATGAAGTGTGATTCTAGACCCAAAATTCAAAATTTTCAAATTTTCAAGTAAAAACTACATTTTATAAACTACACTTCATTAGTTTGGCCTAATTAAAAAAAAAAAGTCTTTTTTATGATTCAAATTCACATTAGAAGCTAGGAACTTGAAATAAACAAATTTGCTATGTGGTAATTTACAAATAGAGCATCTTCATATATAGAAAAGTCAAAATATATCACAATGAGAGAATTCTCAACTCCATTTACTTAAATGCATTCAAGCAACTCTCTTCCTCCAAATTAGGATGAAAAACTCTCTTTATCCATCTCAAAGACCATGAAATCATTCAAAGGACATAATACGGTCTTTTTAGGCGTTTTAGGGATAACCTTGTTTGGACATATTATAGATAGCTACTAGAATTAGGTATGTTAGGTTTCTTCTCAAATACTTCTTATGAGTTGGTTTGCAATTGTAATTTTGAACTATATTAAATCTAAACTGCACTTATATTCTTGTAAAGATAAGCATTGAGTTTTGAATCACTAGAAGGAGCCCATGTTTTTTTTAATGTTTCGAGCAAATGAGCACATTTTGAAAAACATAAGATCAAATATGCAATAGTGGTTATAGGAAGCTAAATTTAGTAGGATGTTTCTAAATACGTGTGTATGTCACATGTATAATGAATTCATGTTTCTGTGACGGAAATGTTTAGTGAGACATTAAAGAAAACAGATATACGTTTTTTTTAACATCCAAAAAAACACGGTCTTACCACGTTAGTAAAGAGGGTTCATTTCATTGTGAATAACTTAAGAAAAGTTACTATGGGGTTAGGTCAAACGCTATCCCATTGTAGAAAATTGAAAAGAGGGGCTGCTCCTTCCTACCTTTTCGAAAAGACTTGGATGGATGGATGCATAATTTGCGGTTCTTCAACATTTTCCATTATTACTTTCAATATAGTACAAATAGTACAAATAAGAGGCTCTAAAGAACTAGTCTAATGTATTGGACCTTATTTTCTCTCCATTGATATGTGTTTTTTGGAGCCTTTATATATGAAGGAAAATCCTATAAATTTCGTGCTCACTTGTTGCATATTCCTTTCCCAACTACATTTTTAATTAAATTTGGTAATTGTTGTATGTACTTATATTTTAAATGCCTTTTAAAATAATAAGTAATATTCATAGAATAGTCATAAGTTAGTTTTTCATTTCACAATGCACATTTCCAAATTTTACATGTGACAATATATATAAATGACAAAATAATAGGAAAAGACATGCCTAACACTGTGTAGTCCCTCATAATTAGACATTGTAATTTATGAGTAATTGAATGCAATACATGACATATCTTTAAAAGAAGATGTGCAGTATGCATACATATTTCATTGTTAATCAACAACAAAAATAATATTTCATGCATATACATGTGTGTTCAACAAATGACTGCTTTGAAGTTGTTCCATGTTGAACTACTTGGAAGACTCTCATGAAAGGTCAACATTTGTTAAGTTATGATTCAGTAATGTGATATTGAATTCAAGATAGCAATGAAAGTTACCTCTAATTGTGAGTAATGTGTCATCATTGAAGTGAAGAATGTGAGTTAAGCCCTAATGTTCCATTGTCCCCTTTGGGACAAAAATGAATTTTGGGATCACTACTACAGTCTCAATATTCATCATGATAATTTGAAATTTTTTGTAAAGATAAAAAAACACAATAGCTTTCCAAAAATTTAATTTTTTTTTCAACCAGTGCCTAGGACCTAAAGGTATACGATAAAAGGTCCTTTTTTTAAGGTATAGTTGGTGGAAATCTTCCCATTCTACATTAATTTCAAAATGATTTCTTTTTCTCATATACTGTAATTTTATCTATATGGGAAGCTTTGATTCATTGCATTTGGATTTATTATGTGGAAGTCATGGAAAATCTTATTTTTTGGACTATTAAAACATCTTCTTAGAATCTTAACTTATAGAATGCATTTTTGAGTTTAGTTTCCACAATTTTAAAAGAAAAATTGTTTTAGAAGGTTAACCCCTAAAGGTCGGAGACTATGTTTTCACCAAAAACACTCCAAAACTGCCATTTCTAATATAAGCACCAAATTTTAAATGAAAAACATTTTTAAACACATATAAACATATGATCTTGTAGTAAGCTTGTTTGAAAACATGTGGAAATTTTTTTAGAAATTTCCACTAAGTAGATTGCAAGATATTAGCATTTGAAGTGACAAGCTTCTTTTTTTTGGCCTTGTGAAAATCCGGGCAGCTGCACTTCAAAAGGATACATTTATATGAAAAATGTCCAAAATGGTTGTTACTCTTTACATTCATTTTTCAAGTCAAGTTGGCTACATGCTTGAAAATTTTCAGATCATTTGGAATCATACAACATATAGGAAAAAAATAGTAAATAGAAAGGACTAGAGAGTGATTCAAAATACTAAATTGTTAACAATTTATTTATGGAAATTGAAAAATGCCAATCCCAATGGTTATAATGTTGTAATAAACAATCTACACCCAATAATTTTATTTTTTTTCCAAAATATTAAAAATTGAGTTAAATAAAGGACTTCAAAATTTATTTTAGAGTAGGGATTCTATAATGACCCACAAACTCCCACAAACTAATTTTCTTCATAACTTTTGACTCATTGATCAAAATGGAATGACTCAAAGCTTTCCAAGTATAAAAAAATTAAAAAAAACAATTTCAAATTTTGATTTCTTAAAAAATTGATTTTTAAAGAAGTTTTTTTTGTTGCCTAGGCTGCTCGTCGAGCAATGAAAAATACATATCATACAATAACTTCTTAACCATGAAGTCAAAAGTTATGAAAATTGTTGGGCCTTAAAGCCACTCCTCAAGCACATGTTATATTAAAATTTCACAAAAGAAAACAAAAAAAACTCCATTCGTAGTGAGCTACCCAAAATTTCCGTGTTGCCAAAAAATGTAATTTGGGCATTTAGGGGTTAAGTTTGCTTGCTAAAACAATCTCACCTTTGGAATTTTAGTGCTCCAATTCCATCTTAGAGATGTTAATAGTTTAGTTTCTCTTTCAATCTTGGACCTACTTCTACTTAACAATTTTTTAAAGAATGAAATGATTTGTCTTTTTGAATTTTTTTCGTAGACTTTGAATTCAATACTTCTACAAAATATTTTTTAAATTTAATGTCTATAGTGCAAAAAAATTCCACAAATGGTAGTCAATGTCATTTGATATTGCAAGCTATTATTCAAACAATCTTTGCTTTTTGACTTTGAATGTTAATATCTTCTAATCTATATAGTCATGAAATTTTGACCACATGATTTGAAACAAATGAAGTTCAAGATCCTATGGTTTGATTCTTTAAAAAAAAATTAGATTTTCTTGGACGAATGTAGCAAAACTTCCAATATTGAGCCATTTTTGACAAAAAATTGGCTTTGGAACTTTAGGATAAAATCAATTATTTTAACTTAGGACATGCAAATGGTTCAAAATATTAGCTTTGGAATTTTCAGGAAAGTTGTTTTACATTATGCTCCATAATTCATAGAATGAAACATATATGTATTCTTGAAATTATAGTAATTGCTATTTTGAACACATATGTTTGCATTGTGGAAAGTATTAGTTTTTTTTTTCTTCAAGGACTATGACTTTAGAGTTGAAGGACAATTGTAAATAGCACTTACTATTTTTGGTTGAAAATGGAATTAATATTGGAATACAATGACTTCTAGAGTTTTATTTTTTATTTTTAATATTTTTACAATAAATCATTTAGAAAATAGAGTACATGTGTGAAAATGCAAATTTAGAATAATCCAATTTTAAAAGTTATATACAATAGAATAGTGTTGAAAAATGCAAGGAAAAAATATACTAAATATTGCTTCAAAAAAATTAGTTTATAACTTTTTAAGAAGGAAACCTATGTCCCAAATTTAGAGATGCTCATTTTGAACCATTTGCATGTTTGATAAATAAAAATTGTATTCTTCACATATGCACCAAGGTGTAGCAATTTGATAATGTAAAGAAGCTGGAACCTAGCTATTTTCTAAGAATTTTTTTGGACATTTTTATAGTGTAATTATTGCTTATATCTTCTTTAAACAACAAAGAAAATTTGAAACAAAACAATGATTTTGCACTCACTTCTATTGTATGTTGCACTTATTTCATTTTCCATTGAGGGCTTTAAAATAATTGGATTGTAAATAGAGTAGAAGATGTTGCACTTTTCATATCATAGCCATGTTTAATATTTCTAGCATAGATTCTTCTTTGCATGTTTAGAAATAATTTTGTTATCATCTTGAAATTCTATGAGGCAATTCTTCTCCTATAAGTAAATTTGTATCCAATTTCATTATTTCATTAATAAAAAATTGTCTTTAAAATGTAGGTAAAGTAATAATATTATAAAAGTAGATATTCACCTTTTTCTAGTATGTCTATGATATGTAAATCCAAAATGCAAAGGCAATACATTTTGGTGTTAATATAACTTTAAAGTAAAAGAAATCCTAAAATATCCACTATTTTAATTAGTTTAAAAAAAAAGTAATGTCTTCTTGAAGTGTAGCTTCAATATTGAACATTTGATTTTGATGATGAATGATTATGATTTTAATTCAACATTTTGTGCAAGGGTGTCTATTGCAAATCTTCATATTCTATTGTTGACGGCTCTTTTAAATTAGCATGATGTGAAATACATCTTGTAGGGAAAATCACAATAGATATTTGATTTCACAAGATGTATAATACATTTAAAGAAATTGAGAAAATTCTTAGAGCTTATAGTTTTTGTTGGGACCAACATTTAGGATTTGATCCCGGACAAGAAGAATGATAGATAGACTACAAATGACTTGCACACATTAGCAAGGGCTTCAAATTTGATTGCAAGTAAATTTCTAAAAATTCTTGGGGATGAAGGTAAAACAATGACTGCATGTGAAAAAAATAGATGAAAGCAAATCACATAGCATTTTTTTTCCCAAAAGGGCACTTGCATTGGCATTTGAGTAATATTGCACCCAAAGAAGATGAAGTGGCATGCCACGTCAATATGCTTTAATGACATCTTAGAATTTTAACATTGTTATAGTAGACATCAACTAAGATGTCCTCTGTCTCATGTAGATGTTTTTTGTGATGTCAATAGAGACGTCCTTTGTGACGTTGAGATGTTTTTGGTGATGTCAATTAAGACATCATATGTAATGTCTGGATGTTTTTTGCAAGACAACATCATGTTCATCATAATACTTAAATCTGAAATTCTGTTTTTAATAATAAAAAATTATGTTTAAGATGTCCCATGTAGTTTGTCTTCCCTTCTACCACCCCTCTTGCATATATAACTTGCCTCCTCATGTCAAAATAATTATAATAAAGCTTTTCAAGTCATTCAATATTATTGCCAATATGGTGTATTGTGTATAATGTATGGTATATAATTTATGGTGTATGGTGTACAATATATGGCATATTGTGTCTGGTATATAATATGTTGTATACAGTATATAATGTATTGTATGTGGCATACATCTAAGTTAACATCAAAATTCATGTCTCAAGAAACATCTCAAAAAACGTCTGGAGATCAAAATTCATGTTGCTAAAAATAGTATTCAAATTCTTATTTATGTCTAAATTGATGTCACTAAAAACAATATGAAATTTTCAAAAAACATGACATCAATTGCAACGTCAACTGCCACTTCATCTTCAGGTTAGATGAAAAAAATTCCTATATGGCATTGCCTATTTGTGTGGTGCTTATGTGGCTGCTACATGATACACTTTGGACACTTTTTCTTAACCATGTTTGTTGTGACGTTTCTCTAAAAACATGGCATGTTTTTTCAAATTTTCTTGTGGTTTTACCATGTCGATCTTGAAGGATTTTTTTGTGCATCTACAATAGACATGCCTAATGTTTCACAAAACATTTGCACATGTTACTATATATATCCAAAAAAAACAATCTCCTTCTATTCAATGCCAAGTTTGATTAAATTTGACAATATGTAGCTCAAAACTCCTTTTTTTGGTACACAAACCAATAGAGATATCATGTGGCATTTGAAGAAACCTACTAATGGTTCTTTCATGTAATAATTGTTTGTGTCTTGTGTGGTTCTTTATTTGGTCTTTCTAGGGCTCTGTCTTTAGCTTTTTGCCATTTGTTCTTGTCTTTTTTGGAGTAAACTCTGGGTTAAAAACAAAAATTATTCTAAATCTGATTATTCCATGACATTAATCCTTTATGACTGGAATCCATGACTTTCAATTCACAATCCTTAAAGTTGAAAAGACAAGCTTTTCCCACACTTTTTCAAACTTCAAAGTCCTTCTCCTTGATGGCTCCAATTTTGTAATTATATTCCTTGATGGCTTCCATTTTTTTTAATGAAATTTTTTACAATAACTTTTCATGAGATGCAATCATATGTCTCCTATAATGCACAAAAAGTTCATTTTTTTTAAAGAAATTGAAATTATTATGACTTTTTTAATCCAAAATTAAAATATTCATATATCATATACAAAATGCACTTAAAAATTTTACATTATTCTTCATAGGTATAAAACATCATGCTTCAAGAATATGTACCTTATTTTCCTAAAATTTGAAAAATACAATAGTGCTCCATAGTTATCGGCCCAAAGTTCAAATTCCAATAAAAGATTGAGCCCACATTCTCACAAGAGGCTCCGACATGGTGTAGGGCAAGTAGTTACCGACAACCGTGTCTGCATTGAATGGTTCCGAGACTTTTAAAAAACAATAACACAAGGAGTTTGTGGACACTCCAGCAATGGAACACTGACGTGTGACCCGGCCTAGTGCAGACCTAGTATGAAACAAAGATTGTGCTGGCTCGTGCATTAGTGAAAGAGCATGACCACCGAATGAACTCCAAGTTGGAATAAAAAAATAAGATTGTAAGTAAGCTTTCCACAAACAAAATTGCCTCCATTGAGTTTCTCAATGTTTTCACTTCTATTGTTTGTAAGTACAGTGACAGTGGTTTTGTCTTGTTGTCAAACCAAAAGTTTAAATCCAATGTTAAGACTAGATTTCTTGAAATCAGAAAGTTACACAAGCATTATCTCTCTAAAATTGTGTTGGCCAACAATTGCAATGCTCCTCTTGCAAATCTTGCACTCTTCCATGCTAAATTGCTAAATTTTTTTTGTCTTTTTTGTATACTTTTGTCCTTGGAAATCTATCCTAAGGTACTACAATTGACTCCAAAAAGTCAAGACAAGTAACTCCTAGTGTACATGATGTTCTATGTTAGGAGTGAGGCTCTATGCTACCATAAGTTTTGGGGGAATAGGGCTAGAATTCATCCAATCTTGTGTAATTCTTCACCTCAAATCCCCCCCAAAAAACTATGAGAAATGAAAAATAAAAAATAATATACATATAAAGGTGATTGCTATACAAATGTAAAAAAATCATAGAATACGTATACTTACTAAGCTTAATCATTTTCTTCCTCCTTCAAAAGAGACCATGTTCATCGAAAGGGATTGAAACTTAACCCCTAAAGTTTCTTGACTATGTTTTCACCAAAAAAATCTCCAAAATTTCCAATTTTAGGACAAGTACCAAAATTTGAAAACAAAAAACAAAAACATTTTTGCACACATCCAGCCCAAAGATCTTGTAGTAAGCTGATTTGAGAAGATGTGGAAAGAATTTCAGAAATTTTCATTGTGTAGATTGCAAGATATTAGAGATTGAATTGACAAAAAGCCTTTTTTGGGCCCTACGAAAAACCAGGCAATTGCAATTCACAAGGTCACATTTGTATGAAAAAAAGTCCAAAATGGTTGAAACTTTTTGGATTCTCTCTTCAAGGCAAGTTGGCTAAATGCTTGAAATTTTTAGATCATTTGGAATTACACAACATATAGGATAAAAATAGAAAATAGAAAAAAGTGAATGAATGAAAATATTAAATTGTTAATAATTTAGTTATGGAACTGAAAAATGCCAATCCCAATGGTTGCAATGTTGTATTAAGTAATCCACATCCTATGATTTCATTTTTTCCAAAAATATTGAAAATTGAGTTAAATAAACAACTTGAGAGTTTATTTTAGAATAGAAAATCCATAACTACCCACAAACTAAAACTCCTCATAACTTTTGATTCATTGATAAAAATGAAATGATTTAAAGCTTTCCATGTGTATAATTCTAGAAAACTAATTTTTATTTTTTATTTTTGAGAAATGTGATTTTTTTTTGTATGCTCAGATTGCATGCCTAGTGAAAAAAACTACATATCATACAATAACTTTTTAATCATGTAGTCAAAAGTTATGAAAATTATTGGGCCTTAAAGAAAAACCTTGTCTCCATATCGTATGAAAATTTAAGCAAAAAAAATAAAAACTCCATTTGTAGTGAACTGCCCGAAATTGCTATGTTGCCAAAAAAATGCAATTTGGTCCTTTAGGGGTTAACCAATCCTTTTGCTAACATACTAAGTTGTGAGAACCTAATTGCTAAAGGTCACAAAAGATTTAGTAAAATCCTCAGACCCAATATAATTGCCAAAGATCATGAATATTCTACATCTTGTAAAATGAAATTTCAAAAATTCTAAATCTAATTAATGAAAGATAATATAATCCCAAAAGAAATGCTTTTGTATGGGGACTGATGAATTTGATCCCAATGTACTGTATTTTGAAATAGTGCCTAGGTCATCAATGCTAATCTCTAAAGGATGAAGTAGTTGTTGAATCACCAATTGAAAATTCATTTAAGTTCTTACAAAGTCAATTTTGAATGGATCTTTCTCAAAATTTGACACAAGGTGCGTGCATGTGGTGTCTTTTCAGAAATATAATTGTTTTTTTCCCAAATCAAGTGTCTAGATCAAAAGTTAAGCTGCCCCCCCTCCCCTAATTGGGTAAGACTCACAATAGATATACAATTCCTCTACTTATGGAATTTGGTAGGTAAACAACTAGCATATGTGATATAGGATTTAACCATCAAAAAAATCCATATGTAGTGAAAAAATCTTAGTCCTGAAGGAATTAAAGTCTAGTGATCTTGTCAAGCACAGTTTAAGAAAAATCCTACTAACTTCAAATGTTACAATCTTTCAATCTACATGGTCAAAGTTTCTAAAATTTTTCTACTTATTCCCAAAATACTTTACTACAAGTTTATAAGGTTGAATTTATTTCTTAAGGAAAAATTTATTTTCTTTTTTTCACTACCCTAAAAAGTGATAATTTTTGACAATTTTTGTCCAAATGTACCTTGGTCCTATTGTGGGTTAAGACTTTTTGATGTTGGGGATAATAATTATGTTGTAGGATAACAATTTGATGATTTATATAACTCTAGCCTTAGAACTTTACAAATTTAACCCTAAAAGGGATGACCAATAGAGAGACCATAGAGGTTAAACATCAAAATTGTTTGACCATCCATGTTTTCCCCCATTTTGTGACTATTTTATAATTTGGAATTTTTTTGGTTTTATTTTTTAGATAAGATACCCCATATCATCTATAAATTATAAAACATTTAGGATGTACTTCCAATAATAGAAATAACTACAAGTCCTAATTTTACAGCAATCAAAATTTGGAGGGCCAATGTACCGGATGGACTTAGGATCCTCTTTAGCTATCTAATTGATGAAGGTCTACAATTTTGCAAAATTGCTTTGTTAAGGTTAAAATTTTTGTCTACATCTAAGGCTTCTAAAGTAAAGTACCCCATTATGGATAGAATGGGAGCAAGCCCATTGAGGGCAAAATTGTAATGGTGGTGTACATTTAAGTTCTGAAATGTATACTACCATTACAATTTTGCCCACAATGGGCTTGCTCCAAATTTGTCTGCAATGGAATAGTTCACCTCATATTGGACATACAATTACCCAGGACCTTATTATGATAGAAACATCCAAATATTGTCAATAATAAACAATTCAGTATGGTTGAAGGCACATTTTCATAAAAATAATATTTAGTAGTATTAGCAATTAAAAATCATGAATTAAAAGAAAATTAGATTTTTTGGATATAATATGTATTTTCTATGAATTTTCAAGATTATGCTTTGTATAGTACAACAACTTACTAGAGCATTGATTTTGTCACATAACTAGACCTAAAATTGAAATCTGACAAAATTAGCAGTCAACAAATCACTATTAAGTAAGAAGCAATACGAGGAAGTGAGCATTTTATAACTACCAAAATATGACTAGGGATGACTAGTGATATTACTCACAATCATATTCTAGGAGTCCTAAACTTTGTAGAAAAATATGATTGCAAAATATGACTAGCTGTCATATTTTGCTTTTCTACACTATGAGCGTATAATATACATCCATTGAGAACAACTAACATTTTATAGGGAACAATGTGGAATGTATTACAGGAACACCAATTATATTTGTCAATCATATTTTTGCATATATGACTACATGCAATCATATTCTATAGTCACATTTTTGTAGGTTCACATTTTTTTTGAAGTTTTTTTTTCGGGTAGCCTCCTAAAAATTTGGGCAACCTAAAAAAAATGTAAATAAATTATTGCTCAAAATTGTAAAATCCTAGCCATTGTTTTTTGGGGATCTTGAGATCCTAGACGTCATATTTTAGGGGTTTAAAACCCTAGCCACCACTTCATTTACTTCATCTTCTTTGTTTTTTGTTGTTTTCAAACTCTTTTTTCTTCTTCCTCATTTTGTTTTTTGAAGTTTTAATTGTTGTATTGTTATTGTTTAGTTGTTGTTTTCTAACTCTTGTTTCTTCTTCTTTCTTTTGTTTTTTGAAGTTCTAATTGTTTTCTTGTTGTGTTTTAGTTGTTATTTAGTTATCGAGGTTCTAATTGTTGTTTTTTAGTTGTTACTAATCTATTGTTGCTTCTTACATCTTAGTTCTTATTAGTTTGTTGTTGTTTCATAGTTGTTGCTAATTTGTTGTTGCTTTATAGTTGTTGCTAATTTTTTTTTTTTTTTTTTTTTTTTCGTTTATTTTAATTTTTAGTTGTTGTTGGTTTGTTGTTGTTTCAAAATTGTTGCTATTTTGTTATTGTTTTTTAGTTGTTGTCTCTTAATTCTTGCTTCAAAATAGTTACTTCAAGGTTGTTGTTTGAAGATTGCTGTCTCAAGTTGGATCTTAACTCTTGCTTAATTGTTGTTGTTTAGACATTATTTTCTATTGTTTGTTATTTCTTGCTTCTTATTGGTTTTTAGTTTTAGTTTTTGTTGCCTCTTGTTATATCTTAGCTTTTACTTCTTACTATCTTTTAGTACTAACTTGAACAAAAAAATGACTCACTATAATCATATGCTACATCAACCAAAATATGACTCACTACAGTCATATCCCATATCACTCAAAATATGACTCACCATAGTCATATTTCATATCACTCAAAATATGACTCACTACAGTCATATTCTATATCATTGAAAATATGACTCACCACAATCATATTCCACATCACTTAAAATATGACTCAAAATATGACTTACCACAGTCATATTCTATATCATTTAAAATATGACTTACCGCAATCATATTCCATATTACTTAAAATGTGACTCACCGTAGTCATATTCCATATCACTCAAAATATGACTCACTGTAGTCATATTCCAAATCACTTAAAATATAACTCACCATAGTCATATTCCATATCACTCAAAATATGACTCATTGCAAGCATATTCCACGTCAATGAAAATATGATTGTGGTGAGTTATATTCCACGTAGGATTTTTTCCATGAGGTTAAAGGACATGATATACATAACTCCAATCACTTTATGGCTTTTCAAAATCTACTCTACAATTTTTTTAAATGAAATTTTAATGTGATTTTTTCTTTAAGATCTAGTGTATTTGAGGCACATTTCCAAGAGCCTTCAACACTAGAAAATCAAGCATTAGAAGATTTTTGGGGCCTCCGAATGCTTGCGAGTTATCACAACCTGTGAATGTAGGGAACAAGTTCAACGCAATTGTCTGACATGGCCGAGACCCTGCCATGTCATTGACCCAAATTACCCAATTTTTATTATTTTTAATTTTTTTTTGCATTTGGAGACTAAAAAAGTTTCTTTTTTATGAAATTTTTTTTTTGATAGTAGGCCGTTCCCCTTACTGCAGGAAAGAAGCCCGAAATAGGCTTCTAGACCCCCCAAAACTCTTCTAATGTTTGGAATGGCCACATCCTTGCACAAAATGTTGAATAGAAAAGTCATAACAAATTATTTTTCAAAATTGAATTTTGGATTCAAAAAGTAGACTTCAAAAGAAACCTGTGGTAGCCAACCCATTTCTGACTAGGGACCCATTCCTATTATATATGCTACACTCTTTCCAAAAAGGAAGAAAAAGGAGGAGATTAATTATGGCACAATTTACAAAGCAATTGTGGTACATTACGATTGGTTGCAATCTTGGTTGATTTTGCAACCAACCCATGGTTGGAAATAGGAAGACCTATATGACAAGAATAGGTTGAATAAAATCACTTCAACTAAAAATTTATAGTAATAAAATTCTGAAATAATATGGAATCCTTCTAAACTCTATTTCTATACATGGGAAAATTTTTGCACTCAAGAAACCTATGCTCTAGATATGCATAATTGCTTAAGTGGTCAAAAATAGGTCGGCTACCATAAGCATGTTGACATGAATTATTGTGTAGAATACAATGATCACATATAGAGGCAAAACTTGAAAAGATTGGCTTGAGTATTACTTGAGTGTAGGGCTTTTTTGGCTATCTAGTGCCATATTGCACTAGAAAAAAAATAATAATTTGGCTAAAAAATGGCAATAAATTTTGAAATTTTTTGTCAAAAAACTTCGAATTACAAAAAAATCTTGGATGAAATCACATGATTGTGAATGAAAATAAAATTATGAACATGTGATATATATGAATATGATCTTTTCTATCCAATATGTGAATGAATGTTAAAATTTGGAGCACCACTCTAACATTTTATATCGCCACTTTGGCACTTCATAAAAAATGAAAAAAACAAACCCTGCTTGAGTGTGAGGAAAAAATGATCCATGATTTCAGTTGTAAGTTTGGGGATGAACATGTTACCCAAATGGGGAACTGGCTTGACTAGTAAGTTATTGCAGCTCTCACCTATCATCATACCTCTTTGACTTTTCACCTGCTTGAATCCCCATGTACAATTTTACATGCCCAATGATACGATCTTCAGATTTCAGATGCGGTCAGTAAGGTCCACGCTCATCCTGAAAAGGACTAAAAGCCAGCTCTTCCTCCTGTCAATCTTCAGAATGGGATTCAAGGGACACAATTGACATTTGTTTAAACTTCCAGGTTACCTTGCCAACCATAAAAACAAGAATTATTTCAGAAAACCATGTTTGTACATCCCAAAGTGGGGAAACTCCAAATCCAAACCTTGAGGAGAGTCCGGAGACGGATCATCTGCAAATGGATCCAATCGTAGACTCTCACTCGAAGAAATCGTACCAGGAAAAGTTGACGGCATCGATCTCCCCAGGTTGGTCAAAAATCTGTTCACAAGACAATTCTGCATACGGAGGATTAGCCCTAACACGGGGATTCTTCACTTCTGCACCTCCACTAGGAATGCTACTTGACATTCTCAAAGGCCGTCCTCCTTGATCTGCTTCCCTAAAATCTACAGAGCTTGGCTCACCCAATATGTGCGCTCCGTAATGCAAAATAGGGTCATGAGACAGCTCTTCCGCACTCGCTTCAGCATCTACAGTTTCGTAGGGCAAGTTCAAGGCGGGTTTCAGAGCGATGTGTGCAGAATGCAGTAACTCGGGGTTTTGACTGAGGTTCTGTAGCTGAAATGCAGGATTCGACTGAGCAGGACGCTGCAAGGATCGTAGCTGATGTTGACAATCGTGCGGAAGAGTTCGAGGAGGGGAGGAAAATGGCTGAGAAGACGCAAAGTTACCTGGCAATCTACTGCTGCTACTACCTTCGCCAGAACTAATGCCAGAAACTTGCAAGGGAAGCAAGTTGCGAGCACTGGATACCTGAGCTGGAGGAGTGTAATATGGGGAGCTGGTCGTAAGAGCTTCGGACGGGGAGCTTCGGGTGATGCTGGACAGGTTTCGGCTGCTTCGGTGGTCTGGTTGGGTGCTACCATTGGAGGATTGCGAGAGAGACGAAGTCGAGGACACAGCAATGGGTGAAGAAGGCTCAGATGGCTGCAAACGTCCACTGCCCGAGCCTCCTCCAGCTATTGATCCTGTCGAAGCGACAGCAGGGGTCATTCTGTCGGGGAAATTGAGCTTCGCTAGTGACCCTCGGAGTCGGATGGCGGCTGCATGCGCGGACCACGGAATGAATTGAACGACAGTTACATAAATACACAAAATCCAACCACCAACCTTTGTGCTCGCTACATGAAAACCTTCTTCCAATTATATCACTCGCAAATCACATTTAGTAGCAAAAATATAATCCTCGCTATAAGTTCTGGTGGGTGATGAATTGGGTGATGTATTAGTGCAATTGACGCAGTTTTAGTAACCCAACTCCAACGTCAGATCTCTCGACTTTTGAAAGTTGAAAGTCACAATTTCAGCTCTCTGAAACGTAACATGCCATTCTAACAAATGTAATTAGCAATCACATCACATTTGACTGGAAGTTTCAGTCAGGTCTGACACTAATACAATCATGTCGAAGGTTCAGCTAAGTTACTGTTTCTGGAAATCTGCTGATCGAGACTGAGCACATGTAAGTTAAAGGAGTTACAGAAGTTAGTTCAGCGTACCGTTGTCGTAGGCCACCGCAGCTTCTTCCGCAGTATCGAAGGTCCCCAGATAGACTCGAGCTCTCTTCTGCGAGAGCCGGATCTCGGCAACCCACTTGCCCCACGGCCGTTGCCGGACGCCACGGTAAAGGCGTTTCTTGGGAGGCGGAGCTTGCACTTGCACTTGCGAGTCTGCGCCCGGCCCGCCAATATTCACAAGATAACTCGAAATATAATTTGATCTCAAATAGTGCAGAGATCAAGTTTGAAATTCGCCAAAGAACACTAGAACACCAACTTAAGTCTAAGACTTTACACTTTCCATCGAAGTCACCAAAAAAAATTCTCACCTGGATCTAACTCGATGGCGCTCGAGGGTTGGTTGAGTTTCTGCCTCTTAATAGCAACTTCCGCCCTGCTCTGGCACATTTCCTGCTCGGTAAATGATGCCTCATTGACATTGATAGATGAATTTTTGATATCACGGGCATTGCTTGCTGTGAACATTTGGAATAGCAAGGGCAAGCAGCTGGCGATAAGAGTCAGCCACAGAGCACCGCCTGACCGAGCTTCAACAGAATCCAGAAGCAACGTAACACGGACGGCATCTAAGAACTGATCACCTCCGACACGCAGAGCTTCTTCTACATCCGATTGACATATCTTCTCCTCCCTCGGTTGTTGCAAAAACGTCTGGACATATCCCTGTCACACAACCCATAGTATATTAGTTGTCCTGTGTCAGTAAGAAAGAAGGCGACGAGTCCAAGCGAGAATTCTCAGAGTTCTTACGGCCATCAAGTAAAGTATTTCTCGAATGTCATGTAAATTTCTGGCCCATACTACCCAAATTCAAGTACTTCGTGTGACTAAAGTACCCTCAAATCCAAAAATCATCTAATTGCTCATATGTTATAGGGCGACGGAATAGGACATGACTACGTAGATGTTGGTCAACTAACCAGAGCTATTACACGGTGTGTTGATTGTGTTGCGGCATTTGAGAGACCCATCAACCATGCCATGAATTCTCTTAACTGCTCAGCCTCGTTACGAAAGTGTTCAACAATTGTCCAAGCAACATCGCCAGATCTTTGGCGTACTGGAACTAATGGTGGCGCAGCCACATCCTCCCAATGAAAGACTGGAGTGTTGTCTGGGGAAGAAATCAAGTTTATCAGGGCATTCGCCTCAGCCTTGACGAATCTTTTCCTCTCTTCCCAATCATCGAGGCTGTCATAAGCGGACCTGGGCTTGCAGTTCCGAAATATCGCATCCTCTGAGTACTCTAAATTGAATGCCTTAGAAGGGCTGTTTGTGTAAAAGAGCGCAACATCACAAGCTAATTCCGCAAGCACCTTCGTACGATAAGTACCCACCCAAATCTTCACTCTCGGGGAGGTACCGACAATAGACACCTCACAGTAAAAAGACACGCCACAGTCGCGTGTCCCAACTCCTCTGTAAGCAGCATCCACGCTTATCACCGACAATAACAACATGAGAAGCACCCCTGTTGCCCTCCGACCCTGCAATTGATAAAGCGACCTGCAAGAATTCGCAGGTCTCGTCATCATGGTGGAATTGTGCCGGAGGCAAAGCAGCAATTCACTCTAGGCCAGGCGACTCAGCAGCGCTCCATTCGCAGAGACACCACTCTGTTTCCTCGCTCACTAACCTACAACGAGAACAAAACCGCTCGAAACCTCACACCCTCCATTTCCACCACTTAAGTCAAATTCCCGAGTGCCAGCAACAGCAGAACTTCACACCATTTCTTGAATCAAAGTGAAACTGGGATTCTGCCATGAAATTAACCATCCCTTGGAGCGAACCTTCGCACAACGGAAGTGAGGGATCCCCCTGAAGAGAAGAGACCTGCTACGTTTGCAGGGAATGAAGCGCAGACGTTGGTATTTGAAGGAAACAGAGCTCCAACATGGGCAAGTCGCCACTCTTTGAACTTAGCGTCACAGCACTTTGAACAATTCGGAATTTCGGAGAGTCTGTTACATGGAAGACATTCCAAGATTCCAGCAATGGAACACAGACGTGTGGGCAGCCTAGTGCAGACCTCCTGCAGACCTCCTCTACAGACCTAGTATGAAACGAAGATTCCGCTGGCCCACGCGGGACTGAAAGAGGACTGAAGGACCGC
Source organism: Pseudoscleropodium purum (assembly GCA_963969395.1). Lineage (NCBI taxonomy): Eukaryota > Viridiplantae > Streptophyta > Bryopsida > Hypnales > Brachytheciaceae > Pseudoscleropodium > Pseudoscleropodium purum. Next base: position 10,547,158 of record OZ017802.1, read on the forward strand.
CGCGTCAAGGGGAATGAACCCCATCCATACAGTTCTTTCCATGGTGCTCGTCAGTACCGGAATGCTGTTTTGTGAGCATGAGAGCCCAGTTTTGTTTTGTTTTTTCGTTTTTTACAAAGTGGCAAAGTGGTAAAGTGGCAACACTAAATGTTATAGTGGTGTTCTAAATTTCAACATTCATCCACATATTGGATAGAAAATATGACATTAGTGCACATGAGATATCTATAATTCTATTTTCATTCACAATTAGGTGATTTCATCCAAGATTTTTTGTTTGTTTGAAGTTTTTAGGCGATTTTCGGCTCTTTGACTACCAATTTTTTCTATAGGTTTGGTGCCGGGCAAAAAAATTTGGTGCAATTTGACAACAAATCGTCAGGAAAAAAACCATTGTGAGAGCCTCAAATTTTGTGAGGTATTTAGTGGGTTGTTTGGATTCTAAACCTATTGTATGATCATGGTTTAGGAATTTAAAATCTTCACAACTAATAGACTAAAAAAGAATATGTCAATTTGCTTGGAATATAGTTGGGATTCCACAAATGTTCTCAATACAATTTTTCCATAAACCATGTCTATTTCTTTTTCTTTTTTTTATTTCAATTGTAACTCCATTATGTCCAAAGAATCAAAGACCCCTCTTAGCACCGAGAAGACCCTTAGGGGGTCTAGAGGTTGGGTTTTTCCAAAAACTATTTAATATTTTTCTAAATATTTTTTTTGGATGCAACTTCACTACCCTTGGAAAGCTCCTTAAGGAATTTGAAGTTTGGCACTCTCAAAAATTTATTTTTAAGAAAAATCAATTTCTTTTTTAATTTTTTTGCAACTTTGTCATACACACACAGAAAAAGAACTCTCAATATCAATAGGTCCCTTTGGAGGTCTTGTGTTAGGACTCTCAAATTTAAGAAATTAAAAAATTTACCCCCTAAAGTGTCAAGGTCATTTTTTGTCAAAAACCACTCAAAATTGCCATTTTTGTTGCATTCATCCAAGAAAAAAAAAAGAAAAAAACATTTTTTTTAAATCTAACCGTAGGATCGTGTACTTCACTTATCCTAGCTCATGTGGTAAAAATTTCATGAAGTTTGACCATATAGATTGGAAGATATTAGCATTCAAAGTTGAAAAAAAAGCTTTTTAGAACACTAGCCTACAATTTCAGATGACTTTGATAGCCATTTGTGGAGGTTTTCTTGCACTATAGACTTTGAATTAGAAAAATTTATATTGAAGAATTGAGTTGAAAGTCTAGAATTTCTTTTTTAAGAAACACACTTGATTTTCATTCTTTAAAAAATTGTTAAGTAGAAGTAGGTCCAAGATTGAAAAAAAAACTAAATTGTTAAGACTCCAAGATGGGATTGAAAGACAATAATCCCAATGGTAAGATAATTTTAGCAAGAAAATACAAAATTCTTAAGAAAAATTTGTGAAAATTTGTGAAAACTGCATTCAAAAATGGATCCTACAAGTTATTTTTTCAAGAAGAGGCTTAAATTGACCCCCCCAAAAAAGATTGTCCTCAATTTTCTCATTATTAGTCCAAATAGACCGGATCAAAGTTTCACATGTAGACAAAAATATAAAATTATAAAGAAAAAAATTTGAATTTATTTTGATTTTTTGCAAATTTTTTTGTACTACTCACTAAATTCAATTCTAGGCTTTTTGTGCCATAATTTTTGCTTCAAGGCACCAATTGAAAAAAGAATTGTATTTTTAGAAAGCTCATGTGTTTTTCTATCTTTTCAAAAATATTCAAAAAATTATGAGAAATATCAAGACCATAAGAGTACCTAAAATCCATTTTGTCCCCTAAGGGGACAATGGGACTTTAGGGGTTAAAAGTAAATAGAGCAAACTTTTTTTCACTATTTGTTCGCCTTCTGAAACCCTTCTTAGTAGTACTAAAACCATTACAAGGTTTGAGGTTTGGGACTTTGAAAATTCTTTTGGAAATTGAAAATTCAAGTAGGTTCCTACAAAATCAATTTTGAATAGATCTTTCTCAAATTTTGACTCAAGATGTGCATATATGCCACCTTATTGGAAATATAATTTTCTAAATTAAATGCTTGGATAAAAAATTATGTTGTTTGTTAAAAATTGGGCAAGGTTGGTAATATGTGCAAAATTCCTCCTCTCCTTATGAATTTGGTAGGTTAGTAATTAGCATAATATAAAATGCAAAGTTAATGTAAGAAAAATCCATGACTGAAAGAATCTCATTCTAGAAAGAGTTAAAGTCTATGGATCTTATTGGATAAAAATAGGAAAAAAATTTTACTAACTTCAAATACTATAATCTTTCAATTTGCTAGGTCCAGGTTTATAAAAAAATTCCACTTGTTCTCATAATATTCTACTACAAGTTTGTATGGTTTTATTTATTTATTTTTTTCATTGCCTTAAGAGATAGCAATTTTCAACAACTTATGCCCTAGTTGCACCTCACTACTACAAACGTTAAGACTTTTTGATGCTCTTTTTAGACAATTATATTGCAGGATAATAATTCAATGACTTATGTATCTCTCGCTCAAGATTTAACCCTAAAAGAAAAGTCCAAAGACCATGGAATTAATCAAAATCCTTCTACTATATTTTTTTCTAATTGTATAACTATCTTTTTTCAAATTACTGCAAATTGTTTAAGAAATAAGTGAAATAATTTCATATCAAACAAAAATAATGATTAAAAAGTATAAAAAATCCTATCCATGCAATAGTTTATAATATTATAGAGAGAAAATATTTATGGCATCTTTCTATACTTCAAAATTCAAAAGGTTGTGGTTATAGACCCAAAATTCAAATTGCAATAAGCTAAAGTGTGGTTGTAGACCAAAATTTCAAAGTTTCCAAGATAAAACTACATTTTACAAACTTCACTTCATTAGTTGGACCTAAATTTAAAAAAAGTTATTTTTATGATTCAAATTCACATGAAGACAAAAGAGCTTGAAATGGACATACTTATTGTGCAATAACCTTCAAATAGAACATCTTTATATGGATAAAAGTCAAAATGTACTATAATAAGAGAATACTAAGCTCCATTCACTTAAATGCATTCAGCCACTCCTTTCTTCCAAATTGGGATGAAAAACTCTTTTTTTTCATCAATAGGCTTCTTGAAATCAACGAAAGGACATAAAATATTCTTTTAGACATTTTAAGATAGCTTACATTTTGAGAATTAACTATGCTATATAACTTTTAAATAGTTTTTATGACTTGATTTGCAATTATAATTTTGAATTGAAATCTAAATTGTGGTTACTGAATTCTTGATTATTCTATAACGTTAACCCTATAGCAATTGGAATGAAAAACTTTCTTTATCCATTCCATTCCAAAGCCGTTTTTGAAATCAATCAAAGCACATAAAATGTCTTTTGAGGCATTTTAGGGTTAACGTGTTTTGACATGTAATAGATAGCTTACATAGAATTAAATATGTTAGATATGTTCTCAAATAGTTCTTATGAGTTGATTTGTAATTGTAATTTTGAATTGAAATCTAATCTATACTTATATTTGTATGAGGACGGGCATTGAATTTTCAATGCTAAGTAAGATTATTCTAGGTAGTTGCTAGAAACACCTACCGTATTTTGGCCAAAATGGTCTTAGTACTAGAGTATTGTAACTTTTGGAATCAAAATTTTAAAAATAAAATAAAATATGGATAATTTCTAAAGCATTCAAAATAGTATATGATTGAAAATTAAAGCCTAAAAATATTTATCTCTAAATGTTATGTGCAACAAGAGAAAGCTAGAAAAATACAAGAAAATAGATACTTTTGAATTTAATTTTTAAAAAATAATTAAAAAATTCAAATCATTAAAAAAAGGTCATTTTTCCTTGCTTTAAGATGCTCCTTTTCAACCATTTTACATCTTGGCAAATAAAAATTGTGTTCTCTATATGTGTATCTAGGTAGTACACTTTGAGCATATGTAGAAGGTGAACAATTTTCTATTTAAAAAAAATCTCTTGTAGGTTTGTGTAACTTTAGTAGAATTCCTTGTATCCCAATTTTGACTTTCAAATTTGTATTTTTGAAAAAAATAATAGTACTAAACTCCCCTAAAATGGCCAAGGTAGACATCTAATTGGGGGCAATTTAAAAATAGTAAATACATTTTAAAATATTGGAAAAATAATGAAATGTCTAAAACTAATACACTTACCTTTCAAATTTCATAGAAAACGTACATATGACACAAAAATTATAAGCTAGAAACCACCTATCCAAGATTAAGGGGACAAAAATAAGACAAGTGTTTCTTGCAACCACCCTCCGCAACATTTATCCTATAAAGGAAAATCCATGACTATTGGTCACAATCCTTAATCTTGAAAGGACAAGTGTCTAATTACTTTTTTCAAACTTCAAAATCCTTTTCTATAATGGCTCCCATTTTGTAACTATATATGAATGAAATTTTTTCCATTTATTTCTTTAGAGATGTAATCATATATCTCCTATAAGTTATAGAAAATCCATTCTAGTAAAAAGAAAATTTGAAATTTTGTGAATTTTTGAATCAAAAGTTAAATATTCATATCAAATGCAAAATGTGCTTTAAATTTTTCAAAATTTTCTCTATATACATAAAATATATCATAGTAAAGAGCATCATTAGAAAACTACAATAGTGCTCCATAGTTATTGGTTCAAAGTTCACATTGCAATAAAATATTGAACCCCATGAGAGGCTCCAATATAGTGTGGGGCAAGCAAGTAGATTTTGTTGAGTGTTTTTTCACTGAAAAGCGTTGATTATTTTGCTGGAAATCTTGAGCGAAATATACTTGCTTTATAGTGGATAAAATCGTTAATTTGTTACCAAATTTAGTGACTATACCACTCTATTTTGGATTGCAAGTTTCATCCGTGTGACTATATCACTCTATTTTGTGTGCGCGCAAGCCTGACCATCAATCTTGGCGGCCATGGTGACAATGACGATGCCTTCTGGAGTTTGGAGCGTACGCTTCTTGTCTCTTCTCTGGTTTCCAAACATTCAATCTTATGCTGGCTCTCTTCCTCTCTAGCTTGAGTGTGGACATCAGTTTCAGCCTAAAAAATATGCTCAAACTAGCTAGATACTGTGTGCAACAATATGAATGTACGTGTAGTTCGATGCGGGTGTACTTGAATTGTCAATGCAGTCTCAAAACGTTTTCTCGAAGTAGTTACTATGCTAGCTCCACAGTTAACAGATTGTGTGTGTGCCGATATCAGTTAAATCTCAAAAACTTGCTCAAACTAGATCTACACCACGCGCAACCACTTGATCCATCTCCACCTTAAATTCATACGAGACGATCGATCGATACAGCACGCGATCAAACAATCCTCGATCCTGAGCACATCGATCATCACATTATGACCTTTCGCTTACTTGCATCGTCTCGTCGTGAGCTTGATACTTCCGCAAAGATACCCTCCGCTCCTCCTGCAACAGATTCACAGTTGCGATCATATATACTATGAGGACCTCAAATGCACAAATTTTGATGGAGAATGCACAAATCAACTCCTAAACGAAAACCCCTCAAGGAAACCATGTCATAGAGGGCAGAACATTTATGCAGGAAAAACAAACAAACTGAACAGTTGATCAGCTAGCGGTGGGGGAGGTGGCCTACTCATACCTGCACGTCATTGCCAAAACGTGTCAGCACAAAAAATACAAGCACAATGACATAGAGTGAGAAATGCCAGTCCTAAGTCAATCATTCACCTAAACTTTACGCAACACTGGCTCCATCAATCCACAAGAAGTATACTGTACAATAACGTAAAATTTCCTGCATACTCACCATCCATTCCAAGGATGTATTCTCATCACACTAAGTCTCCAACACACTCAGACTTAAGTCACGGGTAATGAAGAAAACGAGCAGCACGCAGCAAGAAACGACATCAAATCTCACCTCCGGGGGAAGTAACCGTGAGTTCATACTATTGCTCATCGCAGGGGAACCTCCAGCTAGAGGAAATGAAGGTGACATGCGCGCCAGGACTTCCAGTCAAGCTTGATTGATTGCCGCCACCGCTAGAAGGAGGTGGCTTCACAAGTGGCCCAGACGAGCTGTTTGGTGGAGGAGGAGGCGGCGGCCCGTTTGTGGGGTGACCTACAGGATACAACGGTCGAGGCGGAGGGGTTGCTGAACCTGGAGGCAAAGGAGGACGCATAGGAAATAGAGGCTGGGAAGGAGGTTGCTTGAAATTTCTGTCATTGTAAGTACATTCAAAAGTACTTGAAAAAGTTCCAAGAAAACTCAAATTTAGACATTGAACACAGAAACAAAATTGCTTCAAAAACACACTACTGCCTCCTTAAGGCCAATTATTTGTTGAATGGACAATTGAAAATCTAAATAAGTTACAAAATCAATTTTGGTCAAAAGCTGATGAAATTTTGATAGAAGCTAGGTGTGAACATGTCCCCCCTTAGTGGGAATATGATGTCTTTCTAATGAAAAAACCGGATAAAAAATTATTTTGCACTAAACTTTTTCCAGACTGGGCAATTTGGGTATCTTTTGCTAAAATCCTTGTCAACTTTTGAAATTTGGCATGTATGTAACTAATAATATATGGCATAAGATTGTCTAAAATAATCCAAATATATATAGCTCTCAAATCACATTTTAAGAAAAAACAAACTTTGTTAATTATGTTGGGATGGTTTGTGAAAACTATTTCCTTATAACTTTAAGCCCAATTATCTTGCAATTTGTGAAGTTAAAGCTCTTGATATTTTTTCCTTATATTCCAAATGCTTGTCTCTAACTTTTCATGGTTGAAATTTCAAATAAAAAATACCTTGTTGCACAAGAAATCATTCCCCAATGCCTAGTGTATTGCTAGGTAAGTTCATTTAACTTCCTTACATTATAAGGAAATTTAGAGTAAGCTAGACTCATGATTTGCTTCTAAAATTTTACATGAGAACATTTTCAATTTTGCATCAATGAACCTAATATCATATACTTATGAATGGTGAAATTTCTCAATTTTTTGTAGAAAAAAATTATTTAGTCAAGGGGGATCAAAGTCTACTAACCTTATTTTTTTGGAATGAAAAAAGTTTTTTTTTTCACTTCAAACATTATAATCTTTCAATCTTTGCAATCATATGCTAGGTTAGATTTGTTTCTACACATTAATTTATTTGTTTAATACACTTTTGTATGGGATCATTGCAAGAAACATTGTCCATTTTTTGTAGTGTTTTGGCAAAATCTGCATTTCTTCCCTAGAGTATTATGAGAACTAAGTAGTAGAACAATTTCAACCATTGCTTGTAACAATTGATTGCTGAAATTACTATTGCAAGTACTATAGATTACTTGTGAATATTGAAACAATACTTTAGGGGAAAAAAAAGACAAATTGTCATAGAAAATATGATGAGTTATAAATTAATAATAAATAGAAAATTATGAACACACACCCTCTAAAAATTATCCATTTCTAAGGATTTGATGGTCATAAACTTTCACCAAAAAAATACTAACACCATCTTTAATGTTTAGAAGTACTCATGCAAAGAAGTCCTATTTGTATGGACTTAGATGATATAAAATAATATATATTTTTAAATTCCCCTTAGAAGGCACATACCCACTAGAGACACCCCAAATATGGTGCCATGTTGCCATGCAAACATCAATTCCTTCGATAGTGACCACTCTCTTCCCTCTAGAGAGAAAGTGGTGTCCATGGTTTTGCTAGCCACCTTCATGTGGAAAGAAACCATACTGGATGTAAATGTAGCAAATGTGGTTTTTGGATTGAAGAAAGTACTGCCATCAAATATCAACAAGATTAGGAAGTTAAACTTCCCTCAGTACTATGCCAAGAAGCCTGGTGACAATTTTGCACAATGCTCTAAGTGTGATAAGCTGCAAACCCTTAGAAGGGGGGCTTATACTAGTTCAAAGCAAAAATGGACCCTTCTATTAGAGAAGCATTTAGCTACTACTCAAGCACATTAGGACTAGTATTATGCAAATCGATATAGGTTTAGCACATACCCTTATGAATGCCTGACAATCATGCATGACAAAATGGACCATGCAAAGACAGCGTCTCCTGTGTTTTGATACAAGAACAAGCAACTTAATAGGCTCATGAAGCTACCCATCTCAGTGACGGGTATAATTGCTCATAGGCACGGTGATGTGCGCTATGTGCATTATGGTCTAGATATCTTCCATCATGACTCAAACTATACGGTGGGGTCCTTTGCAAAACTCTTGCATGACCTTGAACTACCTCCGAAATACTCTTCACAAGAGTTGTTTTCAAGATCAAGATCGGCTCCTCTGTTTTGTGTGGTTTTGCAAGGGGCAAATATATGCAAATCATCGCTTCTGCCACCACCTGAAGTCCCAATTGCTGCAACTCTACTACCTCCAGTTCTGAATGTTCAAATGGACAATGCCACAAGAGACAATAAGAATAGATTTGTGTTTGCGTTCTAGTCCCTCTCATTGCAAAAAAGATTTTCTGTGAAGTTTATGTCAGCTTCATGTTGGTTGGTTACATACATGACGACATCGATGCTTTGTTTGGGAAGTGGAGTATGTAGTTGAAAAAAGAGAATTTCCCTACCATCCAATCATTCATGAAGTCACTCTTGGACATTGATTTGGTGCCTACTATTCCTCATCTCATTGAGGAAGTGCCATTGCTTGTTGTCCACCTTCGTAAAAGGAGTATGGATGAGATTTACAAGGGGTTGTCAAGGTTCATCAAGTATTGGGAGACATTATGCAATGAAGATGGAAGTAGGGAGATCAGAAGACACTTTGAGCATTTGGTGTTGTATTGGCGAGCAGTGAATGCAATGTTGGAGCTAATTGAGCCATCTATAGAATTGAAGGATGGATTCTAGCCTTCTACTACAATGGAAACTGTTGAGGAAGACAAACTTGATGACAACAGTGAGGTTTGTGAGGAGTTTGCTGAGGATGAGGCATTTGTGGGGAACCTCCACAACTGCCTTCATCCATCTTTTCGGGTGGCACGTGACATTTTCAAAGGATACTTTCTTGTAGTTTGACCTGCTAATGAAGATCCGAAGCCAATATGGATTGCTATGGCCTTGTTTGATCCTTTCAATAACACAAATCATCCTAATTGTATTTTGATTCAATACTTTCGTCTCATGTCACGAGAGTGAAATGTTCAAGAGTTTTATCGCGATTGGAACTCGGCTATAGAATTGCATTGGAAAGTAAATGAGACCCAAGATATAGTTTGGGAGAATACCAATTCTTTTGTGACGGTGTAGAAGTCTAGGGTGAAGAAGGACATGATAGAGTGTATTTTGAAGATTCCATTTGCTCAAGTTGAAGTTATCAAGGGCACTCTGTCTTCCTTCGATTCAGATTAAATGCATATAGAATACTACACAAACACTTCTCAATATGTAGGGATTCATTTGATAGTTTCTACAAATGTTTTATGTTTCATTTTGCTAACTATATAGGCGTTATGTGATTTGATATCGCATGTTATATTGTGTAAGGCAATATCGTATTGATTGAAGTATTGCTATTTGACTTTGTGGATTGGTATTCAAAGTAGTATTTTAATGTGTATGAATTATCTTATATGGTAAGATGATATTTGCAATACATTTATTGTTTTATTATATGTCTATTTGTATTTTTGATGATAATATTTTAGTTCTAATTTCTAATTTCTAATTTTTTTTGGAAAATGCACTAGGATAGTTGAAAGGATAGTGGATAAGACCTATTCTTAATTTGTGAATATGTCGAGTAGTTCTCAAGTTTTTGACTAAGTGATCTAATTAGCTTGGTGGTTTCTAACTTTTTAAACATAAGGTGTTCACTTCAATAGATTGGAAAGCCATGTATACTTATAGTCACTCATAGGAATTTAATGATCTTTGTATGCACACTGCCTCAATGAAAATAAGTATTTTTCACAAGTTTTCTTCTAACTTATAATTTGTTAATTAATAAAGGACATGTGCAATTAATATTTTAACAATGAGATTTTTCTTATCAATATTAGGTATAATTTGTAGGGCACCCTCATTCTATCACAATATGTGAGAAACTATGGGAACATTGAAATAATTATATGAAACAAAACTCAAAACACTAAAACTTGTGTGTGTAAAATTTGAACACATGGCAACTTATAGTTCTATTTTGGGATAGCGCCCATGGCTTAGTTTGATGCAAGTCAATAGGTATCAAACCTGGACCAACAATCACCCAATGATCAGGCTCTTCCACTACTTCTTGCAACATACCCTCACTCAATAAGGTGACTGATTGCCAAAAAAATGTACATATTACTAAATATGGACTAATACTAATTGGTCAGAAGTCCATATTTTATAGTCTACCTTGGAAAGAGACAAAAGTACCTCTTACTACGTAAGCCTAATGTCTTTTTGCAATAATCTAATAGTTTATGTTCATCAATTATGATAGGGGTTACTTAAAAAATTAGGTTCTTCATAATTCAACTTTATTCATTTATACTCCATTTTTTGGCACTACAAATGGAGACCATTATTTTGGGAGGGATCCAAACTCCCAAATTTTTGAATATGATGTTTTGATATAAAAACATAGGTTGTTACATTGGATGTCACCTAAACTCTATCATCTAAAACATGAGTTTCTTATAGTGGTTATTGTTTTGGGCAAAGTTTGCAAATTGGTTGGCAAGACAAAGTTGTGCTATAGATTCAAGGAAGAAGGTGAAGTTGGAGATTGGTGTGAAGCGCCGCTACGTCCCAGCAACCAAAAAAAACATTGATGTCCCCGCTTTGGGTGTGACCACTGACTAGGCAATTGGATTTGTTGAAAAAATGATGACTTCGTAGATTAAGAATTTAGTCTCTAGAGATGCCACATCTACAATGCATTTGTTGGTAGCTAAGGTCAGCAACGACCTAGTCCATTCACCTAGGTCACTTATTGCGGAAATCAAAGATGACGACAACATCCTCTCCTACATATGAAAGCTAGAAGCTAGTGTCACCAATTAGAAACATGAGATCGCCAATTTGAAGGAGCACAGAATTGTAGTGGCAATTATAGTTGTTGAAGGCTTTTTCGTTTGTACATGTGCTTTTGCAGATTATGTAGTGAACTCATTCTAGCAAGTTGTACAAAGTGACAGGGTTGGCTGGACAAAAGTAGGGCCTTAGGTTTTTTTATAAAGAGAAGGATGTATGTAGATTTTTGGCAAGCAAATGCTAATTGATCAAAGTCTACTCCTTGTAATGAAGAAGTTACAAACAATGTCAAGGAACTACAGCAAAACTACCTACTATAACTTCAAGCCAGTACAAGTGGCATTTGTTCTCGAGCGCTTGGTGGAATTCAAGCCTCAAGATCTTGTTGTTAAGTTTTTTATCACATGCTTTGGATTGCCTATTGAAAATGTGGTGAAGCTTCACAACACGGGAAAATTGTCAGCCAAATTTTTCAGAGAATATATGGCATAGTGCCCCAAAGGTCAGTTCAAACAACTTTTTTGGTTCTTCAAGTGTGTTGGGAAGTACAAGGTTGACAAAATCCAACATCTCAAGCAAAATCATGTTCAAAAATAGGACATCGGGACTCTACATCTACATCATCCAAAGCGCCATCAAAAGGCAGACAAGGTGGATGAGGCAAATGGCAATTTTTTTTCTTTTTTGCGGACAAATCTAGGCCGTTAGATCTCATGGATGGTATGGTGGACGGTGTCATAGTGGATGAGGTGAATGACAATTTTTATTTTTATTTTTTTTGCAAATGTCACAAGATGCTGCAGACCCAATGTCCGCATCTACCAAACGTCCAAATGCCATATCAACCCTGGGGAAGTAGGACATCATCAAATAGACCAAGGGCTTGTTGATTTGTAGATAGAGGTGCGAGAGTCATTTGGATGTAGTAAGAAAAATGTTTTGGTAGGCATCACCATGCATGCATGGAAATGTGCACATATATTGTAAATATCCACAAACAAACCCAGGGATCTCAAAGTTTCTATGACATTGAATCACTTTGAAAGTAAATTGACATGATTTTTACATGATTGTACAACTAGTGTCTAAGAGGATTTGGTGGCATTGTAAGCATGTTATCTTACACTTGAGGATCCCATAAAGCTAAATATACAAAAGAAGCACTCAAGGTTGAAAAGTACTTTTGATGCGTAATAGCAATCTAGATTGAGCAACTAAGCATGATTCTTAACTTTTTTTTTCATTCAATGTGAATTTCCTAGGTTGGGTCTAGCTTGTGCAAATTTGTACAAGAATTAGTAGTTTTGTAGATGGAATTTGGCGATGGTGATGGAAATGGGCTTTTGGTTGGTGCTTCCACAACGAAATTGTTGTTGCCATCATCATCATTGTTTGCTAGTGCTAGTGCTATGTGGTACCAATAAAAGCAAAAATTCTATGCAAAGCTCAAAAGTCAATCATGGAAGATTGGTATCACGGCACTTGTTTGAATTTTTTTAAATGATCTTGAAACTCTTTATATTGTGCATTACTGGTCTTGTCCTTTAAATTTTAGATGGAGTTGCGGTTGAAACTTGAGGATGTACTTGGCAACATTGCCTATTCTTTCTATACCAAATATTGGAAATTGGAAGGCATTGGTGACAACCGGTGGATGGGTGGAAGTGAAGTGAATTTTGTAATCATTGGAATTTGAGTTGAGATTTGATTGGCAAGGAGGGCTTGGATGAAGAGTGTTCTCAGGAACAAAAGGTTTCATGTATTGATTCTTGTTGAAATACTTGAAATATTAGAATATGCAATTGTATTCAAATTCAATTTGTGTTGTTTTGATAAATAGTATTACATATGTCATAGACGAGGATCAAATCGAAGGCTACATTGTAATATTGACTACTTTGTGAGTTGAGAGTTTTATGGAATGGGATGGCATTGGTGAGCATGAGTGTGTGTTCTAAACTAAAGTTGATTACTTAGTCATTGAAATTTGAATAGAGCTTTTGAGTGGCAAGGGGTATTCTGCTCGTAATCATGGAAATTCCTTTCTATAACGAAATATTTCTTTTTTTTATTTGAGTAATATGTGTCTTCTTAAAGTACTCGTTGTGCCATGGTTTAAAAAATCATATTCAAATTTGATTCATGATACTTCTAGTTGATTTTTCTTGGATGCAAAACCTGCAAATACAGACAAAGATTATGTCATAGTTTGAATAAGTTGTACTAAATTCCCTTAAGTTAAATTTAGGTTTTATGAGTCAGCATTGCCAATAAATCTTCATATTCAATTACAAGATTAGTTGCCAAATTCAACAAAGATTCACATATATCAATTCTAATGATGTAATGTCCAAAGGTCTTTAGTTGTAGTAGCATAGGGAATGATGGCCTTGATATAGATGTCAACATTGTTTTTGTTGAATGTAGCTCCTTCCCAGGTACAGATAGCAATGCAAACGTTGGAGGGCCATGCCATAATTACAATCCAAGAAACTTGTTCATAAGGTGACAGGTGAAGCTCTCTAGTTCCGTGCACACTAGCTCTTATGTGAATGTGTCAACTGAACGCAAAGGCAACAACCACAAGAACAATGAGCCTTGAGAGGCTCCAAAAGAAGAAGTTGAAACCATCCGGAGATTAAAGGCTTAGACTAACAACAAAGATGATGTCGATTAAGTCAGTGTTCTTAACCCCCACAGGACCAAAGATTTGTAAATGTATCATATTGTAAAAATTCAAATTATTGGGATGGGGCCAAATCATATTACCAGAGTTGGTGAAGAGTGTGCCATGTTATGGTCCAAAAAGGAAAGAAAATTGGATGATAAAGAACCCTTCCACGAGCTACTGTACTCAAGACTTCTTAAAAAGATGTAACGGAGGTTCACTTTGAACTTCTTTATTTGGACTTTTTGAGCTTAATTATTGCATTCAGAATGAGGTGTATTCAAGGTATGGTTTATAGTCCCTCTTCATAACTCTAATTTGCCCCCATTGCACACATGCCAATTTAATTTTTCAGATCGCATTTACATTCTTGTTTAGCTCTTTGTTTTGAAGATGACAAGGACTAATAGTTGCATACAATCTAGTTGGCTTCTTCCTCCAATTGGAATAGGGGTCCACCTTTGCAACTCCAAGACCAAACATATGACTATAGAGCTTTTGCGCCTCAATGGTAGCTAAAATGTGTTTGGCCTTTAGTTTTTTCCGTTGGTTGATGTTTGTCCAAAGTTCAAACACTTTGACAATGACTTGAACCCATTGAGTGCAAGCGTCTATAGTTGAATTATAGATACATAAAAAATCAAACACACCCTGACTTTTCAAATACCTCTCTTGATGGATGAAAGTAAGAGCACAAATGTTTACATGGATTGATTTCTACAAATGTAGGTCCTCGACTCAATGCACATCACCTTGGAGACCCAACTACAATAAAATCTACCATTGAGGAATGCATCAAGATCCACGATTATCAATGATTTGACGAGTGGATCATCAAGGTGTCTATTATTTGTCGAAAGCATTTCAAGTACATATGTAGTTTAGGAGTTTCTATGAGTTTGATTTAACGGAAAGGCATGTCCTTGCTTTGACTATTTTTTCCGTTTTCGCTTTGCTCCACCTATTTCACTACAAGTCACATGTTGATTTTGTATTTTCATTCTTCACATGTTTTTTTAGAATCAAGATTTGTGGATTTAAGTCACCTTTAGTTGGCATGCATGGAGGTAGAGGAGATGTGTATTTAAACCTCTACTTGTTGAATGTTTAGGATTATAACCATAAGCTAGCCCAAACTAGAGCTGGACGAAGTAGCAAGAGCAAATTACTCCTTGCCAAGTTCAGTAATTAAAAATGATTAATTTCAATATGATTAAATTACAATCATATTGTTAATATATAAGGATTAACATTGTACCAATCATTTTAATGCATTTATAATGTGCAATCATATTAATATAATCATATATTTATATGTAATCATGATAATAATATATTTATAGAAATATGCATAATAATATGATCATTACATATATTATAAATATTATAATATAATTAATACAATTATAGTATATGATATAATAGTTCAATATTCATCATATATAATTATTGTATGAATAATTTCATTAATATGTAGTATATTATATTAATGTATTTATTATACGTACTATAATATTATAATCTCATAATATATTATATAAACATGATATAATTATATATATAATATAGTATACTAATATAATAGTAACATAATCATTATATATATTTCGAGTTTATGATCAAATTATACACATAATAAACATATATTATAATATTGACTAAAGTTATATCATAATTTAATATGGGTATATATACTATTATTTGATCATGTATATATAATATATTATGATTATAATATAATGTTATTATTTATATATCATCCTATGTTATAAACTTATATATAATAATTATATAATTCCATACACACACACACAGATATATATATATATATATATATGTATATGTATATGTATATATAATTTTAATTGTATTTATTTATTTTAGTATATTATATTATATATTATAATTATGTTATACGATATCATGTATTTCATGATAGCTATAAATATGATAATCATCGAACTATAATATAGGAATATATCAATTCCTATATAACAACTAAAAAATATGATATTAATATTTTCAATATAATTATAGTAATATATCTTGAATGGTAACAAGCTTTTAAGTCTTATGTGGGTTGGTCAATCACTACAATTTAGCTTTAATAAACACATCAAATATAAAAGCTAAGGCTATAAATGACAATCAAGCCTTTTTATGTTGATTCATTTAACTTTATAAATGCTACTTTCAAAGCTCTTAATGTCTTAAAGGGAAATTTCATTAAAATGCCGCCATTCTATTAAATTGGCGGTTTTAGTAGTTTAGACCGCGTAGTCTGAAGTGTTTTTTCTATACTAGAATCTATAATAGTACTAGATTTTTGAAATCTACAAACCTCCTAGATATCTAAAATCTATATTAATCCTAGATTTTTTAGATTGCTTGGTCTAATATCTATGTTTGTCGTAGATTTCTAAAATTTAAAACTAACCTAGATGTCAGCAATGTATACTTGTCCTAGACATCAAGATGTGAAAATGGCATTTGGAATACTGCCATTTTAATGAAATTCGCCTTCTTATTCTTATAAAGGAAATACTCAGCTTTAATAATGGAAAAAATGGATAACAAAAAAAATAGATATTCTTATTCTTATAAAAGAAATACTTGTCACTAATAAAAAAAATGGATAATGAAAAAAAATGGGTATTTATATTCATATATTCAATATGAATGGATTTGTGTGGTTTATGGCTGTATTTTGAGTGTGCATTATTTTTCTTTACAATTTTGCTTTGTGAGATTTCAATCATCGTCACATACAATCAAATATTGGAACAAATTTTCTTGAAGAACATTAGTAAGTGATTTTATTTTTGAAAAAAATAAATAGACATTTTATAAAACATAAAATTATATACACCTACAATCATAGGTCCTAAAACAATTTTTTTCAAAAGAAATTTTCCACTCAAGAACTCACATGCTAGCATCCTAGTAGTAGAAGCATCCAAAAATGTCAAAATAAACAATTCAACATAGTTGGAGGTATTTTTTTCTAAAAATAATATTTTTATAATATTAGCAATTGAAAATCATGAATTTAAAAAAAATTAAAATGATTTTTTGGATATGGCATGTAATTTTTATAAATTTTCAAAATAGAAGCTCCCTAGACCATTGAAACCATTATGTAGTTGAAACTAAAACTAAAATCAAACAAAATCAACAGTGAATGAAGTACAATTATTTAAGGGGATGGCTTAATGAGGCTTTTGAAGGACACTTTAATATTAGTTAGGGACACAATTAGTAGGAGCCTAAAATACATAAATGGGTTCAAAGATGGTTATGGGTGTTTTCACTTTAGAAGTCCAAAAACACTACCATATTGAGAACAAAGCCTTTTAGCAATCACTGTGCAATAAGGTAGTGTGCTATAAAATCACCCCTCTCATTCAAATTATCCCTATTTTTAGTTGGAGAATAGGATGTGGTGATCTTTAAATGGACTACTTTAGCAATTGAATGCATCAATGTAAAATTATGAAGGTTTGGGCAAGTACCTATCATCTCAATTTTTGAAGTGTTTTTCTGAATTTTTTTAAAGATAGAAAAAAATATTAGCATTTTGTGAATATATTTTTTGTTTTAATCCATGCCTAGGAAGAAAAGTCATGCCATCTTAAGCTCAAAAAATAGTTTGATGGGCAACACCAAAAAAATCACAAAAACTCAAAATAATTTTTATAAAATTTTATTTCTTATAGATTCATTTCATTTGGACTAGTAATGAGAATATTACAAAAAGTCTTGTTTTAGAGGGCAATCAAATCATCTTTTATAGAAAAATAATTTATAGATTCATTTTTTAATTCAATTTTCACAATTTTTCAAACAAAAAAGTTAAAATTAACATTCAACTAGAAGGTCATTAGAAGATTTTTGAGGGCTTTGAAAGCCAGTTTTGAGCTTGTTTCCTTGCAATTGTTTCCCGCAACAAAAGGAACAGCTCGTTGTCAGAGAAAAAAATTCAAAATAAAAAAAGATATTAATTCTTCAAATGCAAAACAAAGTTAAAAAAAAAATTGGACAATGACGTGGCAGGGGCTCGGCCATTTTAGACCATTGTGCTATTAGTTGAGTTCCCACATTGTACAGTCAAGTTCCTACAATTGATAACTTGTGGACTTTTAGAACCCTAGAAAATCTTCTAATGGCTAAGCATTCTTTGAATCCATATTTGCAACATGTAGATGATTTCTATATCCAACAAGGATATAACTTAGAGTGGACATGATACATGACCTTACAAAAAAGAGCCACCATCTATGTGCAAAACTTTGGTCAATGTTGTATATAACAAAATATAGTAAAGAACAGGATGTATTGAATTAATTATACAAGATGTATACAATCTTAATGTCTATCTATGAGAGCCTAGTATTGGTAAATTTAGAGATAGAAATTTGAACATACATTTATAACTTATTCATATAGTTTCCAAATAATGCATACTAAAGTACATAAAAATCCTCATTCAATTGTCAATAAAATCTAATAAAATTAATTTATATTTAGTAATAGTAACTATATTTAGTTGTAATTAGTGAAAATTATAGGTGCATATACCTTACAATGAAGTTTGTATTAAAGTGGTAAAAATAACAAATCGTATATATATATATATATATATATATATATAATCACATTGATATTGACAATGTAAGAACATCCTTAGCCCAATGTATGTAGATCCTTCAAATTTATTTCAAAATTTTGACTAATGTATAATTAAAACTTGAAATGCCTATCATTGAAAGCACAACCTCAATTATTTTGAATAGATATAAAAAAAACCCTCAAATTTAGATATTGAACCATCTATCTAGACTCCATTCAAAGTAAAAAAATTATAGAGGCTTTGATAAATCATGTTTAAGAAAGGAAATCAAGCAAATGGATCTTTAAATTTAAGAAATTAAAAAAATCATTCCCCCCCTTTTTTTTTCTTCTTAAGGATGATTTGAAAAGGCTCTCTACATTTTGTTTTGTCTTTGAGCTAGCTTTTAATGGGCTTTACTTCAGTTGTTCAATTTTTAAATAAATTTTTTATTGTTCATATTTAAAAATATTTTTGGTGCACTTCCAATGAAAATAATGTCAAGTCCTAATTTTACACCAAACAAAAGATAGGAATGTATTTAGAGGGCCAATATACCGGTTGGACTGAGGATGCTATGGCGTGGATCACTGCGGACACCCAGACTGAACCCCAAAACGCCTTGGCGAGGGAACGCGACAGACAGACTGCAATCAGTCGACCACTGCGCCTGCCTCACCTTCACCGCGGCGCTGTCCCCGATCTGGCGATTTCTCTTCGCCCTTCGCCGTTCAGGTTCGTTCCGCTCCCTTCACGTTCCTGATGATGCCATTTTCTCAGAAAAAGATGAATTTCTGAAGTTCGTTTGGGAGCTGAAGTTTTCCATTCACGCATTTCCGCCTTTCATCAATGGGAAGCGCATTTTTCAATTTGGTTGTCCTAGAGATGAAGTTTGCAACATTTTCTGGATCGTTTAGCTTGGAAGCAATTTTGCACTGGGTATCGAATGTCGCCGATCGATCGATGGATAGGGATACAGAATTGTAGGATATGTTGTCCACAGTCTCTTGGCGTTAGGGTTAATTGAGTGTCAAGGGTTCTAAGTTCATTCGAGGTTAGCTCTATATACTGCTCATGGTGTTTTTTCATACAGTTTCAAAGGTATTCTATTCTTAGGGTTTGCTATTCAGAAATTTTTATTACTATGTTGTGAACTGAAGGTGTTCATGCTTTCGGAGGCTTAGAGTCGGAGCAATTTCGGTGTCCTGGGGACTGAGCTTGGAGGTGGTACCGCAGATCCATAGGCACAGGTATATGATTCGCTTGTGAAGGAAATCCAAACCTTGTGGCCTCAACGAGGATCGAAATGGCGCAAGACCCGGGGGCATCGCTCATGGATTTGATTACGTCAGATCCTCCACCTCCTGGCAATCCAACCTTTCCTCCCCTTGGCAAGGCAGAACGACCATCGAAGAATGTTCCTCCTCGGAAGTCCAATGTGCAGATGACGCCGGAGTTGTTATCGTCAATCAAAGCTTCAGTGCCTGGAAAGACCGGCCTTGGTCTTCCAAAACAAAAGAAGAAGGTATCTCTTGCCATTCTTGCCTTGTTCGAGGAATGAAATACCGCTTATTGGAGAGGTCTTCCTTGGATGCGTTGTCTATATTGGCGTGTATGTAATTTTTGCATTATGCTTGAGTGCTTATTCACTCTATTGTGGGCATTTTGTGACTTGCAGCCAGTCTCCTACTCACACCTTGCCAGGGCTCTTCAAGATCTTTCAGCTTCCGCTGATCAGGTCTGTGTTTGATTTTGTGTTTATCTTGCTTCTATCAAAGATTGCACTTATGGTGTGCTTTCAGTTTTTATTGCTCAAATCTAGTTCCAAATGGGTTGCAACTTTCTGCGTAGAAAGTTAAGGGGCTTGTTAATTTTCTATTGCTGAATCGATAATAATGACTAACTGTTTTTTTGGTGCTCTCTCAGAAAACTGCTGCAAAGCAGCTTGTGCACCAGGTGTTTCCCAAGCTTGCCGTTTACAGCTCCGTCGATCCCTCTTTGGCTCCCTCCCTACTTGCGGTATGCGTTTCCATTGTGACCTCTTGCAAGTCTGAGTTCTCAACTTTTTCAACGCCTTTGTGGAGGTTTTCTTGCATCCCCGTTTCGAATGCCATCTTCTGTTGCGTGATTTGGTTGTGTATGCAACTCGCTCGTTTGCTTGTGTAACTGCGCCTTTGAGCTGTGTGTCGTTCTTATCCTCTTGAGCTGTTTCTATCAAGGTTTTGACATTGGTTCTTGATTGCGACTAACTTGGATAGTGTAAACTGCCTATGACGTGCAGCTTCAT
Organism: Pseudoscleropodium purum; assembly: GCA_963969395.1. NCBI lineage: Eukaryota > Viridiplantae > Streptophyta > Bryopsida > Hypnales > Brachytheciaceae > Pseudoscleropodium > Pseudoscleropodium purum. The sequence goes on from OZ017802.1 coordinate 10,567,767, forward strand.
CAATCGTCGGAAGATAGAAGTGTATTGCGCTATGTTTATTACTTCCTTGCTAGACTACTGGCAGAAAGTGGTGCCCAAGGCGTTACCCCAGGGGGAGGATTACCAACACCCAATTGGGATGCTTTGGCTGACTTAAACCTTGCTGGAGGCACTGTGGTTACACGAGCAGAAGTTTTGCCACAAATTATTACTCAACTCACGAACGAAGCTTCAAACGCAGAGCCTCTATGTAAGTAGTTTGATTCACATCGGCACCATGTAAACACCAATTCGCTTTTACGTACGTCGTCTCCTTGTGGACTTTGGTACGGTAACTTGATCTCGTAATGAATTGAAAATATTATTATGAACAGGTCTTGACAGATTTTCCTTTTTGGCTTTGTTTTCTCTGTAGTGCATCCTCGCCGAATCGCAGCTCTGAAGGCTCTTAGCTTTGCTCCTACCACTAGCAACGATGTGCTGGCCACCTTATATGAGATAGTGTTTGGCATCCTGGACAAGGTCCGTGTCCTTCACCATGCTTTTCTCGTACGTATCACTGCATGTGAGGTCTGAAAGTTTTTGCATGTGTTTTTGTGCCTCAGAACCATTCTGTTTTCGAGTTTCTCTAGTTGTTAGTTTCTCCTTTTCTCTATGTCCCAAAGGAAACAGTTTGATAGTTGTTTGGCTACAGATAATTTCTTATGTCTTGGGTGGCAAGGTAACTTTTATACCTGCTTGGACTGGTGTTGGGGAGAAGCGCATGCATGACTGTAGGCACGTCCGATTTCTTTTCTTTTACTTCGATTGCCATCTGACAGACAACTGGATATAGGTTGCTGACGCAGGTAAGCTGAGGAGGAAGAAGGGCATGTTTGGGAGGCAAAGCGTGGACAAAGAGGTGATTTGCAAGCAAGCATTAAATTTTCGTTCTCGTAACTGTGAAGATAGCTAGAAAGTTTCGAGTGTGGTTTCATTTGTTAACATTGTTATTGGATACGTTAGTAGAGTTCTGTTCTAACTAGCCGCATATTTGACTTGCGTATCTTTCTAGAGGTCAGTTCCATGGAGGTTTTTACTGTATGCAGTCGATGTATATTATTTTGAGCTTTGAATGGTGGTGCTGGCAGTCTGCATTACGAAGTAATTTACAGTACGCTGCTCTGAGCACTTTGCGACGATTGCCATTGGATTCGGGAAATCCTGCATTCCTTCACCGGGCAGTTCAAGGGTGCGTGAAAGTTCAGTTTTCAGTTTTGAGGTTTCCTTTGACTACCATTTTTGGAGTTGTTTTATTGTAATGTATTATTTATTATATTTTATTATCAAACAGACACTACTCTGTTGAGAAATTCAGAGCAGAGGAGATAGAATGCGTTATGCGTAGATAGTTTGGAGAAGCTCTTAACATGTAAATTTTGTACAGAATTGCTTGTGCAGATCCTGTGGGAGTGAGACATGCTTTATCCGTTGTACAAGAGTTGGCCACCAAGGATGTCACTGCAGTGGCCATGGCAGTGGGTAAGTGGTTCCAAACTGATTGTTAGAAAGACATCCTATGATCAAATGCGGTCATCAGGATGACATTTGCTTGAAGTTAAAAAAATGAGCACTCAGATCTCACTTTCTTTACTTTATTCGATTTTGATGTTCCTCACTGCGGTACCTCTGTGTCCCTAGCTTTTGCATTGGAGTCTTATTTGGGAATGTTCAGTCCTTTGCATCTTTGCTTCAGGTCATGACCATGTTTGTTTTTACACTGATCATGATTCATTGATTCATTTGTTTGTTCTACTCTCTTTTTGCAGCTAAACTTTCGCTTGCTGGAGGTAACTAACCACTTATATCCTGATGCAAGTGTTTAATTACTCAAGTTTGTGAGCATAACTAGTCCTCTTTAGTTCATCTTGAAGAACCTCTTGTTTAAGTTGCTTTTTCAGATTGATTTGTAATTGGTATTTGTAGTTTGATGTTAGTTAATGTAAAGACTTTGTCATATTATCTCTTCTTGTTAGTGTTGTCTGCTCTAAGCGAACTCCTCCTAAGAAAGTCTTTAATTTGTGTGATATATCTACAGGTTCATTGCAAGAAGTGCTGCAGATCCACGACGTCCTTGCCCGTGTCTATCTTGCCCGGCTTTGTTACATTCTTTCTCGAGCAAGAGTTCTTGACGGTGAGTTTCCACAGTGGGCCACTTGAGGTGTGCAATTTCAACATCTTCTAGTGCTTGTGGACATCCTCCTGATTTGAATTGTTCATCGTGCAGAAAGACCTGAGGTGAAGGCTCAGTTTACTACCATTTTGTACCAGCTTCTCTTGGATCCAAGTGAGAGAGTTTGCTTTGAAGCCATCAGTTGCGTTTTGGGAAAATTCGATGCTTCTGAGAGGTGTGGATTTCGTACTCCCGATGTTGAACCTTATTTAATTCGGAATCTACAGCTGGAGTGGTGGTTTGAGGGGTGTTACTTAATTTCCGCTTGCATCTGTGCAGCCTTGAAGACCGTGCCAATGGTTGGGCTTTACTCACAACTGCTATTCTCAAATTTCCTGAGCCTCCTTCTTTGCCAGCTAAGGATGCGAGTGGTGCAGCTGGAAAGGAGGGTGCTACCAAAGAAGGAATACCTCCAAGAGGACCAAAAGATCGTCAGGCCCCAAGGCCAAGGAGGCCACAACCCTTGATTAAGTTAGTCATGCGAAGGTGAGATGAATTTGTACCGGCCATTGCTGATTACTCAAATTACAATCATTTTCTGACTACTGAGTACCACTTGATGAAGTACCTTCGTAATAACCAAGCGTGTTGTGATTGGCCTACAAGTAGAATCTCAAGCAGATTAACTGTCGTGAACATATAGCCCTCAGCAAAGCGGATTCATTAGAAGATTTAGGAAGTATTGATTGTACTACATCTTTTCGTTGCTTTGGTTTTTACTGCTGTATAGTGAAGATTGGCATCGCAGTCACTGGGCTTCCCAGGAAATTTTTTTTCCAAATTGCGCTGATTCGTTGATTATGCCAACCCATTATAGAAATTTGAATGTTTACACTGGCTTCCACGTGCTTTTAGGTTAGCCGTAATCTGATGTACTTGACATGAGGTTTTGTAGACTGGAGTCTGCATTAAGGAACTCTTCAAGACCAGTGCTCCATGGAGCTGTGCGTATTGTTCAGGAGCTTGGGAAGAGTAGGGCGTCTGCAGTGGCTATTCGGGGGTATACTGTCGATGATATGGTTCAACAAGATGAATCGATGATTAATCCTACCGCTGATATCATGAAAGGAGATGATGAGACTGGAGATGCTGAATCAGGTAATGTTTTGTATGACATCGGAATGCTAGAACACTGGTGTTCATCCTGCTTTGGTATAGAGTTCGTTTGTTGATTTGTTTTCCTGGCAATATTTTGTGATTCTAATTTTCTTGTCTGTCTCTACAGGTCATCGCAGAACAGTGTCAATGTCTGCGGGTGGCAAGGAATCAATTGCCAGCATGCTTGCAAGTCTTGTAGAGGGCGTTCGAACTACTACAGCTTGTGAATGCGTGTATGTCCGAGCTGCAGCCATCAAAGCCTTGATCTGGATGCAAAATCCTTATGAGCCTGTCGAAGAGCTGAAGGCAATTATTACTGGTGAATTGGCTGATCCATCCTGGCCTGCTGCGTTGCTGAACGATATAATGCTCACTCTGCACGCACGTTTTAAGGTCAGTATCTTTGGAACGTTCTGTATTCGCTCCTGACGAGATGCACGTTTTTTAGACGAAAAAGAATACTTGGATTTGATGAGTCAATCCTCTCATGTATGGTGGATTTCAAAGAGATCCTTACCCATCAGTTGTTTGGCAGTCACTTAAAAGGGTGGGAGGCAGGAGTTAGGAACTTTGTTGTAGTCGACCCTACAGACGGCGCTCTTGTCTCTGTCTTTAATAGCTCAAGGTCTAAGCACAAGCAGACAATGGTCACCATTCATTAATTCATCTGTTCTTAGTTCTGATCTTGATTGAGGTTGACCATCATTTTTACAGGCCACTCCAGAGATGGCAGTGATATTGCTGGACATATCTAGGCTATTTGCTACAAAGGTTCCTGGAAAAATTGACTCAGATGTGCTTCAACTCTTATGGAAGGTACCTCACTCACATATTGCCATATGAGAGCTGACGATTGATTCTTGAGTCTTCCACGTGGTATTACTGGCACTTCTGCGAGTACCAGCTAACGGTGTAATTATGTATGGACAGACGTGCCTCGTAGGGTCAGGGGCTGATGGAAAGCACAATGCTTTGGAGGCTGTCACAGTTGTACTTGATCTTCCACCACCACAGCCACTACAGATGGTTGGAGGAAGAGCAACAGATCGTGCCGATCCAAAATCAGCCATTGCCTTACAGCGTCTGGTGCAAGCTGCGGTACGTGTCTCCTTTTCGAAATTGATATGGGTTTGGATATTTAAGTCTCGGTTTAGGGTTTAGTCTGGTGCTGGGCTATTTATGTTACCAAGTTCGGTGAATTACAGTGTCATCAATCTTTCAACGACGGATGTTTCTCCATCACCAAATATTAATTTTTCTTTGGAGTCTGGTGGAGGGATCTCATATGCGTCAAATGTGTCCTTCACTTTGGAATTCCAGTGATGAACATGAAAAGCCACTGTGACTTCCCTTTTTGTGGGTGCAAATCTCCTTACTGTTGACAAATGGAGTGATCAGGTGTGGTTTCTTGGTGAGAATGCAAATTATGCGGCTGGGGAGTACGCCTGGGAGTCAGCTACATCTCCCAGTACCGCTCTTATGATGCTTGATGGTGATAAGATGGTGGCTGCTGCAAGTTCCAGGAATCCAACACTTGCAGGGGCTATCACTCGTCTTCAGCGCTGTGCTATCAGCGGCAGCTGGGAGGTAGATAAGTTGCAATTTCGTACGCATAGATATTATGCTTGACGCACCATCATTATATTTTTCATCTATGTATTGTGTTTACAAGAGTATTATTTACAGAATTTTTATATGACAGGTGCGTATCATCGCAGCGCAAGCTCTTGTGACTGTGGCAATTAGATCCGGTGAGCCATATAGGCTTCAGATCTACGAGTTTTTGCATACACTTGCACAGGGAAGAACCAGGGAAAAGGTCATAGGTGCAGAAGCTACTAACGGAGAGGACCAAGGAGCCAGTGGGACCGGTCTCAGCTCCATCATTGCACCAATGCTGAGAGTTTTGGATGAGGTGTACAAGGGTCAAGATCAATTTGTCAAGTAATACACCCCATGCTTTCTATCGTTCTTCTGTTCATGAGGGGAAGATGAATTGTATTCTGGTGTCAACAAGAATAATTTTAAAATTTGCTATGTACCGTTCCAGCATTACTCTCACCGTGCATTATGTTCTTTCTATTCTTCGTTAATCTAAAGCATGGTCTTGTTGTACTTTGATGCAGGGACATGAGGCAACATGACAACGCTAAACAGGAATGGACTGACGATGACCTGAAGAGACTGTATGATTCACATGAAAGATTGCTGGATCTTGTGTCCCTGTATTGTTTCGTTCCTCGCTCTAAGTATCTGCCCCTTGGTCCTACCAGGTAATGAATCGATCAGCTTGTGCTCCTCTTTCTTTGAGTAGTTCATTAACCTTACTGGAGGTTGAGCTTTGATCATCTGTAATATCTAAGGGAGCGATGTAATTGTTGATCAGGGGTACGAATATAGTTGGTAGTTTATCTACATTTTCGAGTATTTGTAAGTGCACCATGCTTGCAGATAAATCTATACCATCACATGCCATTCTTTGCAATTTCGACCTTCTTTTTAAGTTCTTAGTGAAGAAATTGGTTTTAGGCTTGCTGAATTTTCAGATACGAGGAATTTTACTGGAAGGGAGAATGGCAATATGTGGACATTTGGGTTCTGTTCTTATGAATGTTTTGTATGGCTTATTTTATTGCAGCGCGAAGCTAATCAATCTGTATCGCAATGAGCACCGGATCGACGCAAATGCTGGTTACAGTGACCCAGCAGTAGCTACGGGAATATCAGATTTGCTTGATGGTGCTAGAAGAAGCCGTGTGGAATACCCCCCTGTGAATATGGATGCTGGCGACGAGAATGTGACCTCAGCGTGGGGCAACAATCAACCTGGCGTGGAGAGGGTAAGCTTGTGTTTATTACCTTTTGCTGCTAGTTTATTCGGATCTAGAATGGTTGCTAGATAATACTTGAATTTAGATTTGGCAACATGAAGACAGACCTGTATTGTATATAAGTTTTGAAATGGTGGTGGATCCTGGTTACATAGCGTTCCCGAGAGTATCTCATGTATTCTTGAAGGACTTGGGCACTGTTTGATAGTGCTTTTAACAACTCCGAGTTTTCTGATGTAGTTCCCAACTTGCATGGTATTTAATCGTTAACTTGGATTATACGCTCAGGTAAATGCCTTCATGAAAGGTGGAGGCACTGATGCTCCTGAAGAAGACGCAGAAGAAGAAGAGGAAACACGGCCTTCTGTTTCCTATGATGACATGTGGGCTAAGACGCTTTTGGATGGATCCGATAGCTCGGTAATTGTGACCTTGCTGAGTTTTGTTGCTGCGGTGTTGGTATATGTTTCCATGCAGATTAGCAGCTGTGTATGTCTGTTATCGAGTTACCTTTCTATGGTAGCCACCTCTTGCTGATGAGGGCATTTTCTTATTCTGCAGGATGACGAAAGAGGGTCATCTGGCTCATCATCTCCAGATTCAGGTGCATCTTCGAGGGCTGGCAGCACTCGTTTCCCTGGAGGATTGTTCACTGGGGGTCATGCTTCACGTCGGGTATGCTATTTTGACACTCCCCCTATTTCAACTAGCACACGTTACATCCACTCTCTTAAATCTCAATGTCAATTGAGACGTATGCTTCCCCAGATGTGATCGATTGTGGATTGTTCTTTGAGTTATGGGCAGCGCCTTCAGGCCTCAATTTTTTTATACAATGCAAGCATCCCTGAGTTATGGTTTGCTCGGTTTAATTTTGAATCCTTAACTGTGTTTGAATTCAGATGCTACTCAGATTTTCAACCTAGTATCATTATGTTTTGTTTCTTTTGTAGGAGGGTGATAACAGGTTCCATCAACACCCCTCCACAGTCGGTTCTGGTATCAGAGACATGTCAGCAAAATCAGATTCACCGAAGGTAGACTAATCCTACCGTCTGGAATCTGTGTGCACCCTAGTTGACAGGATGGTTGGTAGTGTCGAGCGAGCCCGCCTCGACGATGAGTGTAATTTTTATTTTTATTCTCGCTCCATAATTCCCTTGTTTACCACCGTTCCTTTATCTTGGTTTCCAGTTCGAGAATTCTTCCGTTCTTCTTAGACTTAGGCCAAGGGATTCCTGATATTCCACTGATGGTGAACTATCTATTGACATCTATGATCAGGCATCTGGACGGAAGTTTGGCACTTCAGCAAGAAATGATTCAATGAACTCAGATAGCACTACTCGAGACTCTCCACGAGTGAGTGTTGATGCGGGTAGTGACGATCGTCTAGAGCCTCAATTCGGCAAAGCACTCTATGATTTTACTGCTGGTGGCGATGAGGAGGTATGTTTTCTTCTTTCTCTTTCTCTTTTCGGTGCCTCTGTTGGTGCCACAGTTCATATCATGAATCCTTCTAGGAAAGCATCTCGCATTGCATCTTGAGAGTAGTGGCTTCTTTACGTCTTTAACGTGTTCATATGGTTAGATGGAGGTACTGTATTTTTATATGTATGTGAGCTAAAACGCACAAACGCTTTCATTCGGTTTCCAATTGCGTGTTCATTAATTTCTTTGGGTCTTTTGTGGTTGCAGCTCAATCTGACCGCAGGAGAAGATTTAGAGATTGAATACGAAGTCGATGGGTGGTTTTCGGTTTGTTCCTACCCTTATAATAGTGTTCACATCGACATGGTCTAATTCCTCAGTGAACGCTATTCTGGAAGTCCATATTGGTCATATTATTATCAGATTGTTCTTGTTGTTTATTTTGACCGCACAAGCACTTTCAATGACATCCTATCTTGACTTGCTGCAGGTGAAGAAAAAAAGGCCCGGACGTGACGGAAAGACTCAGGGTCTTGTTCCAGTTCTGTACGTGTCCTATTAGTAAATATTCTTCGGTATTCATTAGCCTTTTGAGTTCCTTCTACGAGATGTCTGTGTTGATAGAGTAGAGTGGTGGCCACTTAACCGTAGAGACATGTTCCTTTCACATTGATTTACGAGCATGGAGGTCTATTCTTTTTATAACTGAAACAACGATTTAGACAGTTGAGACTGTGCTTTGGCTTCACTACGCCTATGTAAGCCGACTGGACTCGGCAGATCTAATTATGGATCCCGACAATTACTGGCTATATTAGTTGTTCACTGCAAGACGCATAATGTGTGGAAACCAGCTGTAGAGCTTTCCTGCTCTTGTTCGAGAATATTATCGGCAATGTTTTTTGAGGTGAAAACCCCCAAAACCATCAAAATAAGCGTAGTTGGAGGCACCTTTTCAAGAAAATAAAATTATATTATATTATTAGCAATTGAAAATCATGAATTTTCAGAAAGAAAATAGAATTTTTGGATAAAATATTTAATTATTAAGAATTTTTAATGTGGGAGATTGTAGATCACTGAAATTGTCCCATGGATTTGTCATAAATCCAAAATCTAGAAAATGAGTAGTCAACTAATCACAATTAAGTATGGGAATAGCTTAATTGCACTTTGGGGAACACTTTCAAAAAAGTCTACTTATTAGAAATGGGTCTACAAATGGTTTGGAGTATTTTCACCTTAATTGGTTTTGTTATTATTGTTGATTGAAGTTTCCATAATATATTGGTGCTTTCACCTTAACTAGTTTTGTTATTATTGCTGACTAAAGTTTCCATAACATATAGGTGCAATATATTCCTCATTTATGTAGAACACACAAAGCATTCATTTCTAAATACAAGAAGCTTCAGAAATTCTAGAGGCACATTTGGATGACTATGATATTGAAGGATCATTCTCTTGGAATTTGCAAGGGGCAACTTATGGTATCAATAAGTGATGGCTCCAAAGTAACCACCACCTAATTGTGACCCCTTCCTAAAACCCATCCCTACAATGCACTATCTCTATACATAATAGTCTAGGATCACATTTAGGTACATCTATTTTCAGCTCTTTGAAAATTCTTTTCTTATGAATGACTAATACACCCAATGCAATCTTCACTTACAGTGCTGCATTCTAAGCATCTCTTCCACATTTCTTTGTGCACAACCTTCCCTACCTTTCAATATCCTTTCTATGTACTCTTTATCATGACCACGATCCCTTGCTATGTAAGGAACCCCATTTGAATTGCAAAGTCTTGTCACTGCAGTTCTACAATCTTCCACTGGAATAGGGTGATTGCCATTGTTAGCCATCTGCGTCCATTCTTCTTCCCAAATTCCTTCCTTGAGACGATCACTAACTTCACGAGAACTCATTCTGTAGAACAGAGGCAATAATTTCACACCCGGATTCTTCTTCTGAGACTCCACGAAAGCTACCAACTCTGTCATGGGCCACTTCCTTGTGAAAAATTCCTCAGTCACAACCACAACCCCCACATCAGTCTTCTCGAGCTCCAAGGTGAGATCATCTGGAAAATAGCTGCCCTTGCGCAAAGACCTTCGATCCAAGAAGACTTTGATAAAACACTTCAATTTCCAACTTGATGTCAGCTCATCACGGAGCCAGTCAGGAAAGTTTTTCCCTTCTCGATCGTCTCCACCTGCATGGGAAAGGAAGAAACGTACAGGCCGTCCAAAAACCCTAAAATTTTTGTAACCAAGGCCTATGAACATCAGTCCAGCACCCACAACGAAGCCTGCAATCTGCTTCCCTGGTAGAGAATTAGGGTTTCCGGAAACAGGCATGCCTTCTTCGTGAAATTGCCGAGTTCCGAAGCTCCAGGACTTGATTTTCTTCACCTCCTTGGACATTGCTCCGGATCCACTGAACCCCACAAACATGTGATCATTCAACACATCGCTCACGTTAAGGCGAGGAACTTGAAAGGTGGAAAAGTACTACTAGCAACAGACATACCAAGGGACACCAATTCATTGGTTGCAGCAGTAAATCCATCGGTGGCTAACAAGCAATTAAGATGCCCCACTTCAAGTAGTATCTCTCAATCTGTGCCTAGATATATAGTCTCGATTGGAAGTGGGTTTACCACGTGCACAATCAGGCTTTCCACATCCTGACATTGTCGAGAGCTTGAGGAGAAACAACAGCACAAGGAGACTGATCGAAAGCTTTTGCACACAATTTGAAAACTCTGAGATGCAAAGCAAAGACTATGAAAACTACGAAACTCCAGTGCCGTTTTTATATTCCTCTGTTGAGCCTATTTCTTCCAATAATTTACTTCATCACTTGTAACGATAGATATGGCACTCTCGTGTTTCCATTCTGTACTTGTAGAGGATTTGAAATCTAAATACTTGTCATATACTTGGCTGCTACATAAAGCAATCTAAAGAGTGTCCCCAGCCTTGCACTAACTTGCACTCTTCAGCCAGGCGTGGTCTATTGCAGGTCGGGTTCTGTAGCTCATGGTAGCACGGTTAGAATCGTTTGGTATATTTCCTATTCATGGGTTCCTTTTCGAAGTACAAATTGCAGTCTAATCTTTCATCTGGTTATTAAATATAACCCTCTCCGACATGATGAATTAGAAAAATACACGTCTGCAAAGCATCTAACACAACCGTTACAGATTAAATAATTCGTTGGTGTGGCCTTCATCAACTTTCTTGAGGAGAAAGTTTCAAGTTTATTCCTCTCTTCGAAATATGATTGTGGCAGGACTCACCTATTCACGTGGGTTACTCATCGTCAAGCACCTGATGAGAGCTTCAAATTGTTCAGCGGAACATTATCAGACTCAGAATCAGTGAGTGTAGAGAAACGGGTCTTGGTAGATTCAAAGAACCAAAGATGTCCACGAAAATACGGCACATACAAGTGGCGTACTTTTTAAACTACGATTACGAGCTCACTGTAGCAGACACCGTTAATTTACTTAAATCTCGTGCTCTTTAAAATGGCAGATTTCAGTTCGATTAATTTCACTGGCCTGACTGAAACCTCTGACAAAAAACCTCAGATCTATACCAATCCTAATTATTAGAGCTCTGGGCACTTGAATATGGACTTGGAACACTACTATTTTTGCACTCCAAAAACACACCATTACAACAAAAATGACCCTCACGATGAACCTTGTGTTCCACAACTTCACTACGGCATATTCCCACTCTGAAACTAACAATGTTTCGACGTTAAAACATCAATTTCACTACCTAATACTGGTGGAAAATCCAAGGCATTCATTCTATTCAAGGCGGACGGCCCCCCCCCCAAAAAAAAAAACATAAATTAATCTCTAGTTTCGGAAACTCGGTGCAGTTATTCTGAATTGCGACAATATATTGATGTTTTAGTCTTCAATCTCTGAACATCCAGCCTAGTCAAGTGAAGGATTTCTGATATTCTGAAATGATAAGTTAAGACAGAGAGGTATCTCCATTCTATCAATTGCCCCAATTCAAGCAGAGTGAGTTTGTTCCGGCTCTGATTTCTTAGGAGACTGATGCCGCCCAACTGGGGCTCTTGTTTCGTTATTTCAATCCACTCTTGTCGATAGTGTGCAACTGAAGTCGATCTGTTCGTAGTAACTTAAGTTAACGTAGGGTGCTCTAAAAGCAACCTTAAACACAGAGTCACACTTAATTTGCTTTCTTCAATGTACCAAATGTACCTTCCAAAATCCGTTAACTAATTCCTCCAAGGTCCGTCGATCCAAAAAATCAAGAAAACGACTTGGGTCCGATGCCATTCAATTCCATTTTTCCTTCCTACGAAAACTTCCTCAAAAAAAGTTTCAAGGAGTTTCGTCTCCTTACAACAATGCCTGACTCGCTGTCGGTGGCTCCCCAAGTGCTGGAGCGTCGTCACAGTCAAATGGCGTTTGTTAAAAAGTTTTTCCCATTAATGAACTACATGACAGTGGTGTGAATTTCAACACATGTACTGTATGAATAAAAACAAATAGTTGCAGCATGTTGGCGTGTTGCCGGCAGGCCCATTTGAGTGATTCCACTGCCGTGGACGTTAACGCTGAATGCACGGAAGGAGCTGTAGCCCTTGGAATGTAACCGTAAATATGCCCTCCCTCGATACATTTATCTCAGTCAAAGTAAGCGAAGTCAAGTTGAGGTAGCGTCAGTCCCAAGAAGCTGTTGAGAACAGGTTCCGAGGAGAGATTTCATGACAGCAGCTTTTGCAGTTCACTTCGGCACCGTTGAAATCATCATTGGCACTGGGGATGAGAAGAAGCTTCTCCTTTTTGTCCTTTGTAAAGACTCGTCTGACTTAGAATGCTTCAGTTGGTCGGCGGTCGGAGAAGCTCGAAACTCTGAGGATGAATAGTTGCACTTTTATCCTATACAAGAGAATTCTCTGTCATCCATCAGACACTTAGTTTCTACGACAGCATTACAGGGTTAATTCTATCACAACAGGCTGGTCTTTCAAGAAACCATCATTTTCTAATATTGTGGGAATCAATCGCTTCAAAAAAATGGAAAAGTATTCATTGGAAGTCAAACTATTGTAGAAGATGTTCCTTTTTTACAACAATAAAACTCTGAGGATGAATAGTTGCACTTCTATCCCATACGGGAGAATTATTTGTCATCCATTGGACACTTAGTGTCCGCGGCAACGTTACATGGTTAACCCTTGAACAATGGTTTGGTCACCATAGAAATCATCTGCTTTCGATACCATGTAAATTGTTGGCTTAAAAAAAATGTGAATGCATTCATTGAAAGCCAAATTATAGTAGAAGACCTTCCCTATTCACACGAATTTTCGAGGATGAATAGTTGCACTTTTGTCTTGCATGGAGAGATGCTTTGTCATTCATCAACTCAAAAATGTTTGCCACGTTGTTTATGGGTTAACACTTGAAGGACTCAATCCATTCCCCATGACCAAGGTAGTCATCAAAATGCTCTACGTATTGGACCAATCATTCTTTATTTCTACATTGAACAATCAAGTCATTCATCAAACATTTTTCAACTTCAATGTCATTTAAGGATTAGTCTCCAAACTCCCCAATCAATTTTTTTCATCAAAAACCACTCAAAGTAGTTGTCATGTCATTTTTACTACAAAGTGCAAGAAATTGTTTTTTTCGCATAATTAACTATAGGATCTTGCACTAAACTAGAACTCGTATATGAATGCATGGAAGAAAATTTCAAAAACTTTGACTATATGGATTGCAAGATATTTGTGTTTGAAGTGAAGAAATCTAAGTTTTTTGCATTTTTTGCTTAGCTAGATTATTCAGGCTTTGAATCTTCTCAACTTAAAATTTTTGTACTACACATTTTGAATTTTGAATTTTTTTTATATTGAAGAATTGAGTTGAAAGTCTAGTGAAAAAATTGAAAAAAGAAACACTTGATTTAATTTTCATTCTTTAAAAAATTGTTTTATTAATAAAAGTAGGTATGAGATTGACAAAAAATTTAATTAAATTGTTAATCGGAAATTACTAATTTCAATGGTGAGCCTATTTTAGCAAGCCAACTAAACCCTATTGAACTTCTTTCTAGAAAAACTGTGAAAAATTGTGTTCAAAAATGAATCATACAAGTCATTTTTTCAAGATGACGCTTAAATTGCCTAAAAAACAAGATTGTCCATAACTTTTTCATTACTAATCCAAATAGAATGAATCAAATCTTTCCACGTAGACAAAAATATTTTCTACGAAAAAAGATTTAAAAATTCAATTTTAAATTTTTGAGAATTTATTGTACAACCCAATGAACTCTATTTTGGGCTTAGGGTGGCATAACTAAGCTAATATGTTATCTTATCTTTAAAAAAGGTTTCAAGAAAATCACAAGGCAAATTGAGACCATAGGAGCCTACTTATAATCCATTTTGTCCCTAGAGGAGATAATAAGAGTTTTAGGGTTAAATTATATACATTTTAGGCAAGAATCTATAGGAGGTGCAATTAAATGTAGGTAGACACAATTGTGTTGACCATTGGTAATACAATGTTTTTGAACTTCATGTAGATCAAACAAGCAACTATACTTCAAGAAGCTTTGTCCTTATAGCACACACATGCTTCAATTCAAGTAACCTCTTTACTCAAACCTCCTTATATTCAACTTCTATCAATGCAAAGTCTTCACTTCCCTTGTAGTCCAAAGCCAACCAAATATTTTATTCCCTAAACTCAAGAAAATCACTATTTAAGTTAATCTTGAATTTCAACCCATTTTTCATTTTGAGCGTTTCCACCCTACATGGAAATTTGGTCCATTTCGATTTTGATCAAATTGGTTATGCACATGTAGTTTGCTACTTTCTTAGAAGTTTGTCATTTTGTACCATTTCAATATCTCATTCAAATTTTGCACCCCAAAACATCCTCCAAAAGTTTTTGTTTTGAAGTGAGGCCAAGTCGTGCAAACTACAAAAATCAATTCATTTCAACATCTAACATTAGGAAAATTTGTACCTTGGAGAGGGCCATTAAGCTTTCATTTTTCAGCATTCCATGGTACAAATATAGAAAAAATAAATTAAAATTAAAATTAAATAAAAAAATAGTAAGAAATAGTAAAATCTGACATGGCGACAATAAGGCACAAGTAGCACCGCATCAAATGCTTTCATTAAAAAACAATAAAAAATAAAAATAATAATTTTATTTCCTGTTTAATTGCACTGGGGGGTTCAAAGCTCGTAGACCTCCCGAGGGCTAAATTTTTTTTCTAATGAGGTTTGTTCAAAGTCATGGAATGGTTTTTCTAGGCTTTTTGTGTAAGTTCCTATCTACTAAGAAGAGGTGTACCACCTCCTGGTTTGCATTATTTTCCCCCCTCCTCTCTCAAAAAATTTATAGGTCGTTGATTTTTTTAAATGTTTACCCTTGAAATTGTTGTTGATTTCTCAAGAAAATCACTAGTTGTTGATCTTGTGAAATTTAATTTGAACGATTGAAATGAATACTAGATATGGATATAGTACCGCATACGAATATGTATTAAATACTAAATATGGATATTGGATATGTACAAAGCATTGGATACAGATATGGGATGAATTGTCCATATTGATTGTCAAATAAGTTGGTTTCTAAAAATTACAAGAGGGGAAGAGAGAAGGGGAACTGAAAATATTAAAATTTTAAAATCCTAAATTTAAATCTCAATGAAACTTAGTGTTATTATCCACCCAAAAGTCAGGATAAGTTCCTATCATGTTAAATTCCACTACTATTTTCTGAAACCTTTTTTGGAGGTTCAAAATTATTATTTTCATGAGAAAATAATTTTTTTTCACTTATTACCTAGGAGAAAAAGTTATGCCCTCTTTAAGTATAAAATGCTCAAGTCCAAGCAACAAAAAGAAAAAGAAGAAAGTCAAAATTTTATTTAAGTTTTTTTTCTTAAAGAATATATTCATTTCTTTCTAAAAATATTTGATTCATTCCACTTGAATATGTGATGTGAAATTTACAAAGTGCCTTGTACTTTAGGCAATTAGGAAATCTATTTGACAAAATAACATTTAGGATTTGTTCTAAATTCAGTTTTCATAATTTTTCAAAACTAAAACATCTCTAAGGTGTAAATTACTTAATACAACAATTTGGCCATTAGGATTGATATAATTCAATTCCATTTTAGAACTATTAGCAATGTGATTTTTCCTTCCATCTTATATTGTCTTCTACATAACAATTTTTTGAAGATTGAAAATTTTGAATTTTTTTTCTTGAAACTTTACCCTAGATTATCAACTCAATTCCTCACCATAAATATTTAAATTTCAAAAATCTATAGTAAAAAAAACATTAAGATCAGGGGATTCAAAATCTTAAAATCTAGTTATGCAAGCTAGAAAATCTTTTCTTTTCACTTTGAACACAAATATCTTACAATCTACTTGGTCAAAGTACATGAAACTTTTCCATACATTCTCATACATATCTTGTGCAAGTTTTTTCTAATTGAATAAGTAAAAAGTATAAGTCTTTTCCACTATATCTCTTTGTTCTAGAAATAAAACTTTTCCAGTATTTATTTGTTGAAATATAGTCATGAACCTTGAAGGGTTCACCAAAGTTGAATTTGGTTCTCAAGATTGATGTGTATATAGAAAGTTTTTAATCATTCTATTTTGAATAATGAGATGAAGGTTATGAGGAGTTTTATTTTGATGGAATTAAAAGAATCTCTTCTCAAAAATAAAGATTGATTGAATATAATGTGATGTATATAGTTTACAAATAATTTAGTATTTCTAATCATTGTGTATTTCCTTTTGTCTTCTACTTTTTAGAAGAATGAAATGTAAAATGTATTTTGTTGAATATTTTTACAAAAATTCAAAACTTATGTCCTCAATATAATGTCTCTCATTATTGTTTGTAGGAAAGTTTGAAAGGTGACACATCAACATTTGAAAGAGTTGATGTAAACTTATTCCTTCACTTTGGCCACTAAAACCATGAATCTATGAGATCAAATTTTCCAAAAGAACTTCCGGACATTCTTACATTCTTCTGGTCATACCAATGCCACTGTAGATGAAGTTACATCATGTAGAAGATATCCTCTATTCTAATGCACAATTCACTATATTTGTAATATACCTATAATTGTGAAACCCCCCCCTCCCCCTCAATAAATGTAAATTGAATTTGATGTAAATGAATGTTTTTTGCAATCAAGGTCTACCCCCAATTACATAACCTCATTAATGAAATCTTCTAAATAATCTATGTCTAATCTAGATGAAAAGCTTTGCACCAGAAGAATCCTTTATCACAATACATTATGCATGTTAAATTTAAAAATCTCATGGATAACAATTGAGAGTATATTGAACTTTTTAATAAAGGTCTTTGGTATCACAAGAATTTTTATTTTTATCTTCATGTCACTTTGGAATATTTGGATTACATGCATAGAAATATTTATTTGAAATACCAAATATGAAAAACTACAATAATTGAAGAACACATAGATGGATATAAATCTCAATTTCATGTGCAATTTGAAACTCAAATTCCCTTCATCTATAAACAAATGTCTAAAGTTTTATTGAACACAAGTAAGCCTTACCTATGACAAACTCAAAACAACCTTCGAAACATGAAATCCAAAGTGGACACTTATTTCTAGACAAATATAGTATCTCACTTAATATTGGACATTTTTACATAAAACCCTAAGGACCAAATTGAATTTATTAACAATATAGCAACTTTAGGCAGCTCACTATAAACGAAATTTTTTTTCTTTGAAATTTTCACACAACATGTGCCCAAGGAGTAGCTTTAAGACTGAACAAATTCATAACTTTTGACTATATGGTTCAAAAGTTGTTGCATAATATGTGATTTTCATTGTTCGAAGGGCAACCCAAAAATTTCTTAAAAAATCATTTTTTCAAACATAAAATTTGAAATTGGTTTTCTAGATTTCTATATACATGGATGCTTTGAATCATTCCATTTTGATTTATGAGATGAAATTTATGAGGTGTTCTAGTTTGCGGATAGTTATGGATTCCCTACTAAACAACAAACTTTGGAGTCCTTTATTTAACTCAATTTTCAATGTTTAAAAAAAAGAAAAGCATATGGTGTAGATTATTTATTAATACATTACAACCATTGGGATTGAAATTTATCAAATTTATAATTAAATTCTTTTCATACAAATGTGACCTTATGAAGTGCAACTGCCCGTATTTTCATAGGGCCAAAAAAAAGATTTCTGTCAATTCAAATGCTAATATCTTGCAATCTATACAATGGAAAATTTTGAAATTTCTTCCACTTCTTTTCAAACTAATGTACTACAAGATCCTATAGTTGCATGTGTCCAAAAAATATTCTTCCAAAATTTAGTGCTTGTACTAGAAATAATAATTTTAGAGCATTTTTGATAAAGACATAGTCTTCGACCTTTAGGGGTTCATCAAAGTGGCATCAAATTAGAAAAAGTATGGCTTGTAATTTTCACCACAAATAGGGCATCATCCCCAATGCAATACTCCTCTATAAAAACAACATAGAGTGGTCCTTTAGACAATTTTACTATTATATATACTAAAATAGAAGACACCTACTGGTTTAGTAAGCAATATACCATTGTACTACTTAGGTCATACACAAGGTTGCATCCTTCTAAGAATAAGGTAACCTCACCCAATCCTGACCTCTACTTTTGAAGGGAAACTAAACAAAGGATACCCAATTAGTAGGCATTGGAAGGACAAGTATAAGGTGGAATTGTAGGTCACTTGCTAACAAATTGGATCTCTTTATAGTATTGTAAAAATGACATCCTTAGGACTTTGGTACACTTTCTTTGGTTTAACTTCTTTCTCACATGTTTTCATATTACTACCAATAGGGTAGATACCTGACTACCGTGAGGATCCAAGAGCATTGAGGGTCATCTCTTTGGCTTGTAAGACACTCCAACGACGAAATGACTGATGCGGCATAGAACAACTTTAGAGGGCAAATACAACATCACATGCATGACAGCAAGGCCTCGTCTGATCCTCCTTGTGTGTATAAGCTTAAAGGATGATGCTACGGAGACGCCATAGCTCCAAAACTGCCAACAAGCAGACGCATATAGGACGCAAAGAAGGCAAGTGTAGGAAAGTTGCAAAAGTTGAGGTCTGGGGAAGTCGATGCGGTCGCCCGTCAATGCCCTACCGGAAGCCCGGGACTTTGGTGGGGTCGTTTCGAGCTAGAGTGGCAATAATGGTACCAATAATGTCAGCCATCCTACGTGAAGACCACTGTTGAACATGGACGACATTAGCAAGAGGACTGTATCCTACTGCATGGGATCCGTGTCAGCTAGGGCTAGGGAGAGCTTAAGTTAATACTGTATATATTGTGATTCAAAATCAACATATTTTCACATTTGATCAAATAATGTATTATATACTTATATGGACTTTGACATTGTCAAGTGGTAGTAGTAATACAAGTGTTTTTAACATTTGTGTCATTTCTTCTAAATAGGTAGATTTGGTGGTTGTGACACATGGTATAAGCCACTTGCCATGACTCATAGTGGTCTAGAGTCTTGCTACAAGTTGGTATTTGGGCCATTGTCAACCATTGTATCATAGTAGTAGTGATGCACTACCTTGCAAACCATCCAAATTGAATAGAATTCTTTGCATTTTCGTTTTATTGGGGGTTAGTTCTAACTCACTTGCATACTTAATTTGTATATAAAAAGGGTTTTAAAACACTCATGGAGTCATTGGTACATCATTTGTTGTTTAAATATTCATGCTTTGGCACATGGTGACATCATATGATATGGATAAAATGCAATTCTATATGGCATACAATTACACACTCAAAAATTTAGGGCAGGTGCGTGTGACTAGAGATTTTCATGTTTTTAGCCCAAATTCTATTAGAAGGTGTAGATGAAGAATATTTTTCATGTGCACTAAATTTTAGGACATTTGAAAATATGAATCAAAAGTTATAGCTTAATATGTAGTTTGTTTCTTAACTTGGGTAGTCCGAGTAGATCTAAAAAACCCATTTAATTCATAAATCCAAATTTGAAATTGTTTTTTCTTATTTACATATACATATAAAGCTTTAAATCATTCCATTTTGATCAATGAGTCAAAAATTATGAGGTGTTTTAGTTTGTGGGCAATAATGGATTCTCTACTCCAAAATAAACTTTGAAGTCTTTTATTGAGCTCAATTTTCAATATTTTTGGAAAAAATAAAAAAAATAAAGTGAAGATTGTTTATAACATCATTACAGCCATTGGAATTGGCATTTTTCATTTCCATAAAAAAATTGTTAACAACTTAGTATTTTGAATCATCCTCTACATCTTTCTACAAACTGTTATTTTCCTAGATGTTGTACAATTTCAAATGATCTAAAAATTTTCAAGCATTTACAAGACATGCCTTGAAGAATGAATCCAAAAGAACACTACCATTTTGAACATTTTTTTATGCAAATGTGACCTTGTGAAGTGTAGCTACCCATTTTTTTGCAGGGACAAATAAATTATTTTTGTCAATTCAAATGCTAATATCTTGCAATCTACATAGTGCAAATTTTTGAAATTTTTTGAAATTTTTTCAACATATTTTCAAACCAATTTACTATAGGTTCCTACAGTTATATATGTCCAAAAATATACTTTCTAAATTTGAAACTTGTAGAAGAAATGGTAGTTTTGGAGTGTTTGAAGCAAAAACATAGTCAAGGAATTTTAGGGGTTAAATAACAAATTAAAATGAGATAAGAACAACATACATCATAGTTATACTTGCAATCCAAATAAACAAATTATGTAAATAATCCTCAACAAATTCCAATAAATTCTTTATACAATCCAAAGTTCTATCATATACTATACATTAAAACTTCCTACTTACCACTACTATAATTTATCATTGGCTTTAATTTCCAATGATAGCTTAAATTTCATTGAATACTCAAGGCACAAATCATAGTCAACTCTAAAAGCAACGTTTGCTTTGAAATAAGGCCCCATTATAGGAAGCACATTGCATTCATCATAAACCACTTCATCATGATGATCATCTTCAAGACAAAGATTCTGGCCTTCAAGACTAGCCAAAGAAGTTGGTGATAACAATTTAGCTAAGATGTAGGGTTTTAAATTGGACAACTATTCCAAGAAAGAATTTGTATTCTAGGTATTATCTCAATTTCTTCCGTAAAGAACTTAATGGAATACACCCATCCAATTTAAATTCATCCAAACAATATAACTTCTCCACCTCCTTCAAAAGTGCTACCAAACATGAACACTCACTCAAATGTAAAGTGGTCAAGGAAGACAAGTTCTCCACTTCATTTGGCAAGGCCACCAAGCTTGAACATGAACTCAAATGTAAAGTGGTCAAGGAAGACAAGTTCCCCACTTCATTTGGCAAGGCCACTAAGCTTGAACACTCACTCAAATTTAGAGTGGTCAAGGAAGACAAGTTCCCCACTTCATTTGGCAAGACCACCAAGCTTGAACATGCACTCAAATGTAAAGTGGTCAAGGAAGACAAGTTCCCCACTTCATTTGGCAAGGCCACCAATCTTAAACAGTTTCTCAAATTTAGAGTGGTCATGGAAGACAAGTTCCCGACTTCATTTGGCAAGGCCACCAAGCTTGAACACACACTCAAATCTAGAGTGGTCAAGGGAGATAAGTTCCCCATTTCATTTGGCAAGGCCACCAAGCTTGAACACCAATTCAAATTTATAGTGGTCAAAGAAGACAAATTCCCCACTTCATTGGGCAAGGGCACCAAACTTGAGCACTCAGTCAAATTTAGAGTGGTAAAGGAAGACAAGTTCCCCACTTCATTTGGCAAGGCCACTAAAATTGAACACCAACTTAAATCTAAAGTGGTCAAGGAAGACAAGTTCCCCACTTCATTTGGCAAGGCCACCAAGCTTGAACAGTTTCTCAAATTTAGAGTGGTCAAGGAGACAAGTTTCCCACTTCATTTGGCAAGGCCACTAAGATTGAACACCAACTCAAATCTAAAGTGGTCAAGGAAGACAAGTTCCCCACTTCATTTGGCAAGGCCACCAAGCTTGAACACCAATTCATATTTAGAGTGGTCAAAGAAGACAAGTTCCCCACTTCATTTGGCGAGGCCACCAAGCTTAAATAGTTTCTCAAATCTAGAGTGGTCAAGGGAGAAGTCCCCCACTTCATTTGGCAAGTGCACCAAGCTTGAGCACTCACTCAAATTTGGAGTGGTCAAGGAAGACAAGTTCCCCACTTCATTTGGCAAGGCCACCAAGCTTAAACACTTTCTCAAATCTAGAGTGGAGATGAAAGACAAGTTTTCCACTTCATTTGGCAAGGACACTAACTTGAACACCAACTCAAATCTAAAGTGGTCAAGGAAAATAAGTTCCCCACTTCATTTGGCAAGGCCACCAAGCTTGAACACCCATACAAATTTAGAGTGGTCAAGGAAGACAAGTTCCCTACTTCATTTGGCAAGGCCACCGAGCTTGAACATGCACTCAGATCTAAGTGGTCGAGGAAGACAAGTTCCCCACTTCATTTGGCAAGGCCATCAAGCTTGAACACCAACTCAAATTTAGAGTGGCGAAGGAAGACAAGTTTCCCACTTCATTTGGCAAGGCCACCAAGCTTGAACAGTGTCGCAAATCTAGAGTGGTCAAGGAAGACAAGTTCCCCACTTCATTTGGCAAGGCTACCAAGCTTGAACACCCACTCAAATCTAAAGTGGTCAAGGAAGATAAGTTCCCCACTTCATTTGGCAAGGCCACCAAGCTTGAACACCAACTCAAATCTAGAGTGGTCAAGGAAGACAAGTTCCCTACTTCATTTGGCAAGGCCACCAAGCTTGAACACCAATTCATATTTAGAGTGGTCAAGAAAGACAAGTTCCCGATTTCATTTGGCAAGGCCACCAAACTTGAACACCATGTCAAATCTAAAGTGGTCAAGGAAGACAAGTTCCCGACTTCATTTGGCAAGGCCACCAAGCTTGAACACACACTCAAATCTAGAGTGGTCAAGGAAGACAAGTTCCCCACTTCATTTGGCAAGGCCACCAAGCTTGAACACCCACTCAAATTTAGAGTGGTTAAAGAAGACAAGTTCCCCACTTCATTTGGCAAGGCCACCAAGGTTGAACAGTTTCTCAAATCCAAAGTGGTCAAGGAAGACAAGTTCCCCACTTCATTCGGCAAGGCCACTAAGCTTGAACACTCACTCAAATTTAGAGTGGTCAAGGAAGACAAGTTCCCCACTTCATTTGGCAAGGCCACCAAGCTTGAACACCCACTCAAATCTAAAGTGGTCAAGGAAGATAAGTTCCCCACTTCATTTGGCAAGGCCACCAAGCTTGAACACCAACTCAAATCTAGAGTGGTCAAGGAAGACAAGTTCCCCACTTCATTTGGCAAGGCCACCAAGCTTGAACAGTTTCTCAAATTTAGAGTGGTCAAGGAAGACAAGCTCCTCACTTCATTTGGTAAGGCCACCAAGCTTGAACAATTTCTCAAATTTAGAGTGGTCAAGGAAGACAGGTTCCTTACTTCATTTGGCAAGGCCACCAAGCTTGAACACTCAGTCAAATTTAGAGTGGTCATGGAAGACAAGTTCCCCACTTCTTTCGGCAAGACTACTAAGTTTCTACAAAAACTAAGATTTAGTCTCAATAAAGAATGGCTTGATGCTAATTTGTTAGGTAATTGTTCAAGAAAATCCAGTCCCATTAGATCTAGAATTTTCAATGATGCTTGAGTGCCACAAAGGTCTAGTATTCCCTTTTGCAATGAGATTGCAACATTTGTTGGAAGTGTTTGTGGCCTTCCAATGAAATCTCCAAAGGTTATTATAATGGCTTCCAACTTAGAACATTGTTTAGATAGTTGAAGTAATAAACCCAAGTTGTCAAGATGTGTTGTAGAAACACCCAAAGCGGTCACCAAAATCAAGACACGAAGCTTTTGAAAATGAAAGCTATTGACTTGATTTACTATAGTCCCTTGTCCACAAAGGCCTTCAAGAGCTTTAAAATCTTGTTGAACCGTAGAACCTTGCAAAGAAATGCCCTCCAAAACCTCAACATCCTGCATTCAAAAATTTCTTGATTAGAATATATTACATTGTTCAATACGTGCTTAAATGAAAAAATGATTTTGTCCACATATTTCCTAGCTCATGATTCTTGAAAGAATTGGGTTGGAATGTTCACAAATTGAATTCAAATGTATACCCAATAGCATATTATTTGTGCCTACTAGTACTATCAAAAGACTACCTTCCTTGTAAATCCACTTTTTGGAATCATGGATGCCTTCCAAATTCTTGAACCTTTGGCAATGCTTCGTCCCATGTCACGAAGTTGGTCGTGCATTTCAAGAATGTTACCATCTTCATTGATCTTCAACAAGGACATGTCGATCAATCTATCTAATTCGTCTCTCGGGAGGATGGTATCTTTGGACCACATATACAAAATAGTCTCTTTTGATATGCCAGATGGATATACATCTCTACAAAAGAAACAAGCCACATCCAAGAACATATTCTTCTCAAGACCATCATTCAATCCATCATAGCTTATTTTCAAGGTGTTCCAAATTTCTTCATCACCATCCAAATTCCTTCCTCTTGCCATCCTTTGCAATGCACGTTCCCAACTTCGCAACTTCTCTTTATTGCGGAGAAATGAACCCATGACTTTCAAGCTCAAAGGCAAGCCATTGCAAGCATTTACAACATGCTTGCGATAGGCTTCAAGGTTTGGTGATAAATGACTTACATCCCTAGAAAAGTGAGTGGAGAAAAGCATTGTTGCTGCCTTTTCATCCAACAGTTCCACATCCAACCTCCCCTCGATACCCACAAATGATTTTATTGTACTCCATTTGCGTGTCGTGAGAATTACTGTGGTACCCTTGCTAGCTTGTACAAGGTTGGTGGGCACAATGTCATGCACCAAGGCTTCTTCCTTGACATCATCCAATACTAAGAGAATATTCTTTGTAATCAAGATCTCTTTCATCATTTCTTGTGCATTTATCAAATTCTTGGGTTTCCGGTCATTTCCAAGTTTGGGTAAGATCTCACACAGTATTTTGTATGAATCTTCAGAGATCGTGGATTGTGAAATAAAACATGAAGAATTGTATAAGGAATTCACTCTGGCATCATCCAATATTGCCTTTGCTAGTGTAGTCTTGCCAATTCCACCCATGCCGACAATTCCAATATAATTTTGTTTCAAAAGCACTTTGGCTTTAGACAATTGATGTTCCAAATTAACAAGAACTTCCTTTGGAAGTGCAATTCGCTCTTTCACCTATACAAATACAAAAGTCATATTTACTAAATCAATCTTAGAAAAATTAAACACTACTTTTAAAGCCACAAGCATCAAGTATCAAAGGAAAGTACAAAAAGCACAAATCACTATATGGATTTTTTACTTTAGCAATTTCATACCTTGTGGACATGGTCTACCATGAACTTGGAATCTCTTAAGGTGCAAGGTGGACCAAATTGTGGGACCATATCACATGAAAATGTTCCCTTCAAAAAAGACTTCTTTAATCGTATGAGCCTTTCACAAATGTTGGAAAATGTTGGTCGTTGAAGAGGGTCTTGAGACCAACATTCTTGGATTAAGTTTGTAAGTTCCTTGCAATTATTGGGTAGGTTTGGTCGCAAACTTTCACTACTATTACTACCATGATTACGTGCAATTTGATCATGAAAATCTTTTGGTTCCAAACCAAAATATGGAATTTTTCCAGATAGAATCTCAGAACAAATCATGGCAAATGACCATGCATCAGCTTGAAATGGATGCAATGGGGTTTTACTCCCCTTGATGATTTCAGGACACATATACCTTGGTGTTCCAATTGTATATTTTGATGGCTCTGGATTCTTTGCATTGCTACATACTTCCAATAGAGAAGTTCCATAATCCATGACTTTAAATATGAGACGAGGATCCAAATCCTCCATAGGTATTGAACTTGACAACACATTATCAGGTTTCAAGTCAAGATGAGCAACTTGCATGTCGTGAAGATAATACACACCCTTGGCAATTTGGTGCATGATGTCAATTGCAAGAAGATAAGGTATAGGTCTTTTTGTTCTCTTCAATATGGTAGACAAGCTTGAATCCATCAATTCCATCACCAAATGCATCTCACAAGTTCCATCTTTAGTAGAATTTTCATCCGTTGTTTCGGTAATCCCAAAACCAAAATATTGAATAAGATTTTTCATTTGGAACACGCTTGAGTTCTTCAATTGCATCACCAAATGCATTGCACCTCTTCCATCTTCCTTCATATTCTCATCAACTCTTTTGGTGATCCCACAACCAAAAAATTGCACAAGATTCGGATGACTCAAACCTGCCAAAATACCAACCTCTTTTCGAGAGTTCAAGAGATCTTCAAGGTCACCTTTCAACACTTTTGTAGCACATGGAAGTCCAAACCAATTTGATCTATACACACTTCCATCACTTCCGGCACCAATTTTTTGAATTAGTTCTGGTGGTTTGAAGTCAGTAGGAACCTCCAAAGTATCCAAGTCTCCACCATCAACTTGATCCAAATTTCTCAATCTCAGCAACAAATGTTGCACCAATTCATAATCCTTTGAGACTTCTCCCTCAAGTACAAGTTCAAGCTTTTTCTTTAGTTCTTCTCCATCTTGAAGAACTTGTTCATAGGTAGCCGCATCAAATTGAATAGGTAGGATATCATTTGATTGATTGAAATGGTAGGATAAATACATATCCCTTGCCGTATGGTAACAACACTTCATTTCTAAAAGCAACTCACGAAAAGTCTCTTTGTTTTGGAGTTGAAATATAGCCGAATGACACCATTGACCTTGTTCAATGCATTTTCTTCCCACAATCTCCACTTTCTTTTGGAGAATACACAATTCATCAAAAATAGATTGGAACTTGAGATCCTCGCTAGCACTTGACAACATTTTGTCAATCCCCTTCATAGCCAATACGAGTTTGCCAAAAAGATGAATGCACTGATTTTTATTCAAGACTTTTGTCTTTGGAAATGCTTCCATATCCTTCAAGAATTTTTCAAGCCTTGGTATAACATTGCAAAGTTTTTGACAAAGCTCCCTTTGAACTTGTAAGAAATCCTTGTCCTTTCTGCAAAGTGCTTAAAACCTATTGTCAATGAGATATCATGATAGGATATAAAGCTAGTGCAATTCCCTATAACATAAACAAAAATAATTTAATATGATTTTCAAATTGACCATCATCAAACACTATTTAGTAAGAGAGTGATCTACCTAATGAAACTAGAATACATACTTTTATATTTGGTCATATACATAAATGCTTAAAACTTAAAATGAATCATATAGAAAACTATACAAAGAACTTTGTAATTTGAACACTCTTGTATTCTAAAATGCACTTTTCAATCACCAACACTTACAATAGAACATTTATGCTCACCTTGTAAACCATGCAAAATCCATGTATTTCCAAAAGGTTGCCATTGTGAAGAAGCTTGCCATCCACATCAAGAAGCGAGCCATTTCTTGCCACAAATAGAATAAACTACTAATATTCTATACTAGCTTCAAAAACAATCCAAAAAAAATAATTAGAAAATAACATCCAAATATATAAATATAACAAGGTTCTAAGAAGATTTCAATTAGCTAATACATTAAAAACTATCTCATATAAAGAGTTGTATCAAATCCATTAGCAAATTCTAATGCAAATCTATTATCACACAATAAAATTAAATTTAAAGATATCATTTTCTCATTGAATATTTGTCAATATTGCAAAAGAAATATAATGATGAACATTATCTTTGGAAAGAACTTTAGAAAACCATGTATAGGACATTGTATTTGTCTTACAAAAATCAAATTATTATCTACTAAATTATAACAAGACATGCACTAATGGATGGGAATTCAACAATAATCATATACTTTTGAATGTCATTTCGACATGTAAATGTTATGATGCTCAAACATATCACTAAACAAGACAACCAAGTGATGATTTTGTAACTTCTCAAACATGTTGGAGGTGCAAAATTAAATCAAATTGGAAGTTTCAAGGATCATTGGGCCAATATAAGTATAAAGATAAACTTTTGTCACTTATTTATTGGATTCATCAAACTTCTATGTCAAATTAAAAAAAACTACAAATGTAATCAAGAGATTGACTTTCAAGAACTCGACTACAAGATGTTTCATATTTAAAAATATACAACAAAAGACGATAGAAATTAGATTATAAACTAGAACAAAAAAGGAAGTCATCATCACAGCATTCGTTATGTTTGATGTCCTTGATCTAGAATCATACAACTTCTCAAATCTTGAATACCATATTCGTTTTCACCCATTCAAAAAAATCTTTATCCAATTGGATCAAACCACACTCAAAAGGTACCAATACCATTACTTTTCTATGATTAGGTCTAGAGTCCTTATCTAAACTCTTAAAGCTCTAATATACTTTGTTGTTGTCATTTTTTTAATAAATTTGAAGATGAATACTATTGTAGTTCTCCCCATTAATAGGCTAGAGAAAAAATGTCATGATCAAAATCTTCAAAAGGATGTAAATCACTAGCTACAAAGCTAAACTTAGTGTTTATATTACAATATATTACTTTAAATCAATACTTTCATCCAAATTTTTTATACTTTTCAAGTATAAAACTCTTGAAAAGTATTCTTAGTGATTAAATCTTAGACACAAAATAGTATAATTTTTTAATTAATTGATTGATTACTGAAAAATTATTGATTTATTCTTTAAGAAAAATTTAAACATTCAATTCCAAAAATATCTTACATAGGAACCTTCAAGTGAATAATATATACATTTTTTGTTCTAATATAATCATCATTTGGATTATTTTTTATATTGAAAAGGATGTTCATATGTTTTTACTTCTAAATATTATAGAAAATAGAAAAATATTCAAAATACAACAAAAGTTAAAGAGTCCTTTTCTATTCTATCATATGATTATATATATACATGAGAATTTTTGGATTTAGTCACATTATTATTCATTCAAAATTAGACCCCTTTTCTACTATTGAAAAACTTAATACACATTGACATCTCAAATTTAATTGGAACTTTGGTAAAGAATTTGTGATTTTTTGATGAATAAAAAAAAATATTAGTCTCAGTATGATCTAAAGTATTGAAAAGGAATAAACTACTTATAATTAAAAAAAAATTCTTAAATAGCAATAGCTCAAAAGAAATAACATTACAAATTTGACTAGGTCTCACTCCTTTGTTACTACCTTTGAGGGTGATTTGACCCAATTTTAATATAACTAGATAAATTGCAACTCCAATCCTTAAAATTATTATCTCCCCATTACCTTACATAGGTTTATACTAACATTGTCCCACTAACATATATATTCTCCAAAGGCCATCCTACTTTCAAATTCCATTTTTCAAAAATTGAAACATAAACCAACATAGTCATTGTCTAATTTATACTACTACTCATGTAAATGGCAACATCATATGATAAAAGCCGACTCCAATTTCTTCATAAGCTACACTATCAATATTTTAAACCAAAGCTTAAACTTACAGAAAGTTATGGGATAAAATTATTATCATATCAAAAAGGCAATAAAAATTTCATCAAACAAGTGGTATTGATTTTTTCAAACTAATCAAATGTCTATGACTTTCTATCTCAAAATCAAAAATGCCTCATAATATGTATTTGAAGATGAAAATTCCTACAATACATAAAGGCTAAAGAAGTTTAGTATTTGCTTAAAAATAATGTCTCCCTTTTAGAAGGGCAAACCTATTACATTCCCTAATCAAAGGAGGAAAGTGATCCTAAAAGTATACACTAGACTCTTCAATGAACCAACAAACATTACAAGATAGGGATGCTTTTAAAACTTGTCAATCCAACTTCAAAAATTCATAACTATTTTGGAGAGATAAAAAAACATAAGTAAAAATAAAGTAGATGTAATTTTTGTTTACATTCCATTATTCTACTAGCACAATGAATGTACCTTAAGCCATAAATACATGCTCAAATCCAAACCCTAGATACAAACAAAACCATTCAAAAACAAAAAAAAAATGACTAGAACAAAGTTGGGATATAACAAGTACCATTTGCTATACCAAAGGACCTACAATTTCATTTCATATATTGTGTTGATTGATTAATTAACCTTGCAAGGACAATGCAACCAAAAATGGGCCAATGGATAATTTCCCAAATCACTAAAAATAAAGAATGCACCTATTGCTCCAAAAATCAAATCAAGTTTAGCAAAATACCTTGGTGACAAGTCTCATCCTTCTAGAACTAAACATGAACATGAAATCTCACTCATAGATACTAGTCCTAATTCAAATATTAGACTATTATCCAACTCCACTTGTAATAATTTGCAATACATATGTATTTAAAAAAAAGATTTTAAGTCCAATAAAGACAATGGACTTCATTTCAAGGCAATTGCAAGATTCTACATGGTACCTTTGGAAAAATTCAAGTCAATCCCTTGAGCTAAGTTAATATACTAATCAATATTGACTTACAAAGTCATGACCACCATTGTACCTCTACTATTGCCCTTTTTCATTAGAATATATGCACCAACAAGTGACACTCCAAAGATTTATTTTACATACAATGATGGGACTTCCTAAATACTTCAAATCAAAGTAAAAAATGATGTCCCTAGGAGTCAATATTTTGATAGAATGTAATAGGATTCAAACATTATTGGTTGCTAACATCAATCAATGTGAACCCAATCAAACAAGATTTTCAAGGGGAACATTGAAATACATGTTGCAATTGGTTGTATCTATGTTATCCACCATGTACAACATTGACCATTCCTAGTCTCATGATTTTGCAACAAATGAGTTTGAACATTACAATTTCAAATGCATTGCTATTACTTTGAGAAGATTACAAGTGCAATGCTTGACATAGTGTGTTTATGGATCTGATCTTACCTTGTAAATAATAAGACTTTCAATCTCAAGCTTTGTCAAAGATCACTTGACATCATGAGAGACCCAAGATAAATGAAATACAAAGTCTAGCTTTCTCCACCACTCTTCCCAAGAATTCAAATCCAAATGTGTCCAAAACTTGTCAATGTCCACATTTCTATCCCACCAATTTAGTGAGATATGAATCCTTGGTCTCTGCAATTGTTCCCAAGTTCGATCATCCCTACAACATTGCAACCATCCATTCAATCTTGCACCAATTTGCCAATCATTGCATGCTCTAGGATTCACTATGTAACACATTGTATTTAGCAAATCCACCCATAAAAGAGCACCAACCCTCTATTGAAGAGTGTTTTGCACACACTGCCCACAGTCAACTTGGATTTCCTCTTTCCAATGGAAATGGGCATCTTACCACACAATAGCCGCACAACATGCAAACTCCAAGAATGATTGCAAAGTTTGGAACGTTGCAGTAGGAACGAATGATATATTGTTCAAGTCTAAACGACATCTGAAATTTGGATGAGGAAAAGGAATTTCTTGGATACGGATGAAGACCAAATAATCTTTGGATGAATGATTGGATGATTTCAGGGATGGATGAAGTGTTTAAGGAAAGCCCGTTGTGGTGCATTCAAGAGTGTCATTTTCAGCACATCGAGTTAAGGACGAGCTATGGCTTACAAAAGAATCACGGAGCTCATTTTTTGTGCTGTCGAGCTACCTCAAAGACTTTAAGTGTTTGGGGCTTCATTAACATACTAGGTAACTACTCCCCTCAGCTAAACATTCCACTAACATTTAGCAAATTCTTTGAATCGCTGATAAACAATTAGACAAGATTCCGAATCCCGTCAAAGTTCGCAGGAGCAAGATTGAGCACCAATAGTCCAGTAAGTCGATGATGAAATCCCAATGTCAGAAGAAGATCAAGAATTAGGGTGAGACTGATGTTGGCATGGAAGTTTGTCGACTTATGAACTGTTAAGGTGACGGGATTGGAATCTGAATCAGTGAGAAGCAATTGGAGATCAGGAAATTGAGCCCAAAATGTGTACTGGAGCACATCACCCAACTCTCTTTCCAGGTTCAGCACGTCGTCGTTACTCAACAATCTACAAAAAGCTAGTCTCGTAAACCCTGAGTCAAGGCCATTGCGCATGAAAACTTACCAAGAGCTGGACCTCTTCCACTTTAGGCCATCTAGGAAACGCCTACACAGAAACAAAAACAGGTGCAAAAAAAGTTTTAGCTTTCAAGCTCGAGAAAAAGGGAGTACAGCAATCACCGATGCTGCACAATGCGGCAGACCCGTACAATACTGGTAGAACGCAGCGACCAAACGCACAACCACCTCGCGAAAACAACGAAGATAGAAAGCTTAAAGCGAAACCTAAACTACTAACATTACAAACAGCTGCAAAACTCACTCTTCAATTAATCCCAACTAGGACACTAGTCAACAGAAGTGCTACTCCCAAATCACAGTATCGTCAAGAAACGGAGAGTTCATCCCAACAAAGAGTTCATCCCAACAGAAAGTTCATCCCCACGGAGAGTGCATCCAAACAATTTTGGGAACGAAATGGAATGCGATGGGATCAAAAATTAGTGCAATTGCACAGTGACTGCACACTGTGTGGTAAAGGGCGGTAAAGGGCTGCAAGGAATATTAACTACATTTCAGCCTCTACATTTATTGCCTTTAAGTAGCAATAAAAAATGTAAGACACAACCTTTTTGCTTTCTGTTTCGTGAAGGTGCCACTTGATAGTCGCGTCAAATTTCAGAGCATGCAAGTTTCTATTTTATTGTGCAGAAGGATTTGAATTTTCTCCAACTTATGTGCTCATTGGCAAGTTCACTCTAATCATAATTGCAATACAAAGGTCATACACGAGACCCAAGCACCCAAGAGCCTTCCCAAGATAGGAACATCTAGAAAAGTGCTTTCAAGATGCAAAAGTCATTCACAAACCGAAACCCAACCAAATCTAGATGCCGTGTGACCAAGGGAACCCAATCTCCCACTTGAACGCATTCCTATGAGCAGATACCTGACTGCCGTGAGGATCCAAGAGCATTGAGGGTCATCTCTTTGGCTTGTAAGACACTCCAACGACGAAATGACTGATGCGGCAGAGAACAACTTGAGAGGGCAAATACAACGTCACATGCATGACAGCAGGGCCTCGTCTGATCCTCCTTGTGTGTATAAGCTCAGAGGACGAAGCTGCGGAGACGCCATAGCTCCAAAACTGCCAACAAGCAGACGCAAATAGGACGCAGAGAAGGAAAGTTGCAAAAGGCTGAGGTCTGGGGAAGTCGATGGGGTCGCCGGTCAATGCCCTACCGGTCTGGGGACTTTGGTGGGGTCGTTTCGGGCCGAACCACGTGAAGACCACTGTTGAACGTGGACGACGTCAGCAAGAGGACGTCGAAGTCTATCGGGGCCTTGGCAATTAATGGCACCTCCATCCGGCCTTACTACTGGTGGCATGCACAGTCCGCACAGTTGCAGTTGGGGTCGCACTTGCAGTCATTCCCGGAGTTGTAACTGTTCACAGAATCATAACAAGAAGTTAGAGCATTCTAAATTATGAGTAGCGCATCGATGCAAGCCTGTATGTATATGGCAACCACACTCTGCTGAAATCATGAACTGTTTCCATGAAAAAATGAACTGGTGGTCATGTTCATTACAGTCGTAATTTCACGAATTTAATTTTGCACCCATCCGAGCACTCCCAAGTCCTTAAAGGTTTTGAGCCTGTGGATTTTCCAGTAAATTTTCCAGTAAATAACAACATGATGAAGTTCTTATGAGAAACTATGAGAATGAAGGATAGGAAGCTCTCACTTGCGTAGGCCTCCGAAGGTGGGCTCAGCCAACATCTTGCAGCATCTGGTATTTCACATAACAAAATGAAGACATAGTTAAGCATTTGTGCTACCTCGATTTCAAAAAATTGAGCAAAGATAAACTAATCGTCAATTTCGTTAAATTGGAGCGATCCCAGCTTCAAAAATTGTGACATGCACGTATGGAAACCTCTACAAATTTATGTTCCAAACTGGGCGGCCAGAAAGAGCCGAAGTACTGGAATACACCAAATTAACAAACTTGATGTTACAACAACCCTGTCATCTCTGCTTCAGTCTCAACACATAGACCAACTCTTTTGATGATCTTGTAGACATATTGACTAATCTTGCACTGGAGCATCCAATTACTATTTTACTTGCACAAAGGAAATGAAAATTTCACACTGAATAAAAGGCACAAATTCAAGAACTCTAGCTAGGGCCTGCCAGAGAAGCTCAGTCGCAGACAAGCAACACTGTTCTCAACAATCTGCAAAAACAGGTTGGAACTAAACAAAACGTGAAGAATTGGAACTACACAAAGGAAATATATAATCTCCCTGTGATTCACAAATGATGATTCAAACAATCAAGGATAGATAGAGAATCGTGCTTTCTCTTGATAAAGAAATACCGTTCGATACCCAGATACTTAAGCTTGGCTTCAACCAAGAGACCCAACTTTGCGTCATGGAACATGTGGCGCTGCAATAGGAAATGTCGTCGATCCCCTCTTGCCGATTTTTCCACTGTGCACCAAAAAAGAAGATGTTCATAGTATCAATACATAATTTCCCATTTCCCGAGCAACGAGGCTAAATTTTAAAGGAATTTCTACCAAAAACTACCCCCGAATTCTAACAGTCCTAGAATGGAAGTCATCCAGTGTCAAAACAAGGACATGTGCCCGCCTGAATCAACTACATCAAGGATAGAATCGAAGAGGCTCTTGCCCTGCTTTATAACTTGCTGCAAATAAAACAAGCAGCTACACCACGCACGAGAGGCTTTGTTTAAGAAACAATGGATTGCTATTCGAGTAAGATCATATCGATCTTACTCAAAGTTTGAATTCCCACCTGTACGTCGTTTCTATCATTGCCAAGCCTCCTCCCCTACAGACCAATTAAAGCCGAAAACTCTCACTGGAACACCCCAAGAAAGATCGAGGGAGCCTGGCAATGCAACAAGCTCAATTCTAGTATATAGAGAGAATCCAAATGCAAATTGGCAGGCAAGTTCTTACCTAAACTCCCTTATTCTAGTCCAACGAATGTTCTTCAAAGAGCCTTCTTTTCTACTCCAAATACTTACTCCATGGAATCCTTGGGAACAAAGTCAACAAACTATTTACTATGAATGATGAACTTTGCATACTTTGAATTCATATTTGGATTTGGAGACCCCAAATTAGCAAAGAAAGGTCTTGAAATGCAAAATTAAAGGTCTAAAGTAGGGGTTAGGAACATTCATCCCCCACGTAGAAGGCAAAAAATATTCTCACCCTGAGAAGGTTCCTAGGACTACCATATAATATAATATAGTCTCCCTTTTCTTATCCACTAGTATTGCAACTAGTATGCCGATCAATCTCATAAATGGGTACATCCAAACTCATACCTTGTCTAAAACCACCATCATCACTTTGTATACATCTCCAAAATCAATATGCACGTATGTTGAAGAAACATTTTTAGAACATCAAGTATTCAAAAAAAACTTTGACCCTTCCTAACTTTTACATTTGGTATCCAAATGTCACATTCTAGGGTGTGTTGGAACCTCCTTTCACTTACCAACAAGATGAAAAGGATGAAAATTTGACGAGTCTAATAATAATAAATAGGTACAGTAGCAAAAAGTGGTGGTTTGGGGGTAGCCACCTTAGTCATGGATGTAATAGCTTCATTACTTTAGAGAAGGTGGTTTCAGTCTGCACATATAGCCCAAAACAAAGAGGGAATTGAAAGAACCCAGAGGATTATCCATGTTTTAACTTTGTAAGGCTACCGCAGATACTAAGTGTCTGATAGATAACAGAGAATTCTCTTGAATAGGACAAAAATGCAACTATTCATCCTCGGAGTTTTGTTGTGAAAAGAGAATATCTTCTACAAGAGTTTGACTTCTAATGAATACTTTTCCATTTTTTTAAGCAATTGATTCCCATGTATTAGAAAATGATGATTTCTTTAGAGACCAGCCCTTCCTTATAGAGTTAAACAATGTCAAATGAAATCATATTTGTAGAATGTAGTCAATACAAACCCTAGAGCAAACTTTCTTATTCAATTCTATGTTGTTCAAACTTTTTACTTTCAATTCTTCCTCCTCATGCAAGGCAACTGAATGCAAACAAAATCAAAATGTACAATAAGGTCCAATAAACTTTTGAATGTTCTTCACTCAATTTTCACTAGAAAGTTGAGCAACTTCAGGAAGCTCTAGCATGCTCTAATTGAATGGATTCTAAAATTGCAAATTGCCTTCAAATTGCAATAAAGAGCACTTCAACTTCATGTTATGTACAAAATGAGTAATTTAAAATTATACAACAATTTGGATTTCTTTCTTGCACTATCTACCATTTCATAAAGAACATTTGGAAGAAAGTCAAAGATTTTTGGCAATGGAGTGAAGAACAAGCATAAAATCATACAAGCAATTCAAGTGGTATGGGATCATTACAAAAAAATTCAGCCCTCAGGAGGTCTGTGAGTTTTTGAACCCCCTTGGTGCAATTAAAGAAGAATTAAAACTATTTTTTCTTTTTTATTTCTTCCTATACTTGTACTATATGGTACTGAAAAACAAAACCTTAATGGCCCTCCTAAGGATTCAAATTTGTCCTAGACCAAATATCTCTAAAGCAATTGTGAAGGCTCACTTCTAATGTGTACCATCAAATACAAGTTGTAATTTTAACAACCAGTGGCAACACTAGATGGTAGATAGTGTATACAAAAGATCAAACTCTTTGTGTGATTTTCAATTACATATGTGTACATTTGTAATGATGATGAAGAACACTTTAGTGTGATTCCAATACAATTCAAAATTCAAAATTCCATAAACTTTTTATTGTGCATGCCCCTCCCAAAGTTTTCCTAGTCTTAACTAAAACTATCAATATCCAAAAATTCATATGATCATTAGAGCATTTTTTGGAGTTTAGGAGGGCTACGAGTTCCTAGCCGTTCTCTAATCCTAGGAACTAGTCAAAACCTACCTCTTGATGTGGCAGTGCAACTGCCACATTGTTTTCAAAAAAAATTCAATTTTCTTTTCATTTTAAGAAACTTAATTTTTTTTTCTTTCAATTTCTTTTTAACAGTGTGCCATTCGCTTCATTGTGAAGGGAATTAGGAGGCGAGCTACTTGAAATGGCCCTTTTGGACTTCAAAAAATCCTCTAATGTATTGGACCTTATTGTACTATATTATACAATTCAAGTTATCAAGTTAGAGTTTAATCCCTTAGCACCTATATATTTCTTGAAATTTTGCATATTTTTGCTTATATATATAATTTATCTCAATTTCATCAAATTCATCACACAAAAAGTGTCTTTTATTAATAAAATTCAAGCATTGGTTTGGATGTATGAGAAGTTTTGTGGTCCAAAAAGCTCTAGGAACTTCTTTATTCATCATTAAGATTTTGGACATGGAAATACTAAGGGATTACTAATGATAGTTGAACTATTGTAAAACAAAGATTCAAAGAGTATTTTGTTGTGAAACTTTGCACACCCACTTCAACCTTAAAAGCCAATAGAATTGAATTGTGGAGCTTTAATAATATTCAAATCTAATTAACATACAACCACTAGAAAAAATTTGTATTTGCCTCAACAAAATCTATATGACATGTTTGTTCACAACATTCAATAGTAGTTAGCTTAACTGCCTTCCTTTGAAGAGAATGGTATGGAATATTCCACACATACATTAGAACTCAAATATACAAGTCAATTTTTGTCAAAGAAGATTGAAGTACATTCAACTAGATGGCACCTGCACATTCTATTCAATAGTAAAATATGTAATTTTAAATAAAACTCTCAATAAATGACATTCAATTTTTTTAGATCAATGATGTCAAGATGTGAATTACCTTTCTATGATGTGAAAGCTATTCATGGTTTGGGATTGTGGCAGCTATTCATGTGGGGTATGTAAGTTAGAATTTGTAGTTTCTCAATCGTTTAATAGTGAAGTCAAAAGTAGGAATTGTGTTAAAACTAGAATTTCAGACCTCATTTAGGCATAGTAGAATAACTTTTCTCAAAAAACTTTGAGCTTAGAAGAAGCTACCACCATCCCAATATAGAAGCTGACATAAATAATAATTATGTGGATGGAGTTCGTAGATAAGGACTCCAAAAAGGAAAAGGTAGTCTCTCTAACTATTAAAGAATGTCATGTTGAGGCAAATGCAAAATCTGCATTGAGAAACACAGAAAAACGCAAATTTTGCATTTGCCTTAACAAACATGTCATGTAAATTTGTTGAGGCAAGCTTAGATTTCTTCTAGTGAACCAATCAATTGTTTTGATATATGTATAGATATATTCTACAAACATTTTGCTACCAAAGTTGATTGATATTTAGCATAATAAAATATCTTCATATTCAAAGTTGAGGAACAATTTTTTTCAACACACAAATTTGTCTATTGTTGTCTAAAAAAAATGAAATAATAAAAAAATTTCATCCCACCTAGCTCCCTTTCCTACGTCTTGCATCTCATATACTCTATATATTTTATTAAACTAATCTATTGCTTATAGTTGACTCCATAAATTTGTTTATCTTCAAAATTCATATGATAATTATATAATAATCAATATTTCTTTAGATTTGATAACTAATCTAATTACACATCACTCCAAACATTGTGCCATTTTTTACTTGTACAATTCAAATTTTTACAAACTTGAAAATGTAAATGACAAACAAAAATTGAAAAATTACACCACCACTTTATCATGATTAAACATTATAATATCCTAACAGCAATAATGAATTGTGATGAAATTTTACATAAATGGACTATACCAAGAGTAAAATCTGTTTTAAGGGTCTACAAGTTTGGGATGATTTTGCAAAAATTTCAGCCCACAAGAAGTCTACAAGTTTTGAACCCCCCGAATGCAATTAGAGAGGAATTAATACTGTTTTTTCATTTTTTATTTTTCTGTACTTGCACTACGATGTGCCAAAAAACCAAACCTTAATAGCCCTCCCGGGGCTCAGATTTTTCCTAATGAGATTGATCATATAGGAGAGCTATAAGATAATCCAACAACTAGCATTCTACACTACTGAGGAGCTTCGCAAAATTCGGGAATCAATCAAGGTTAATTAGTTAAAGGCTTCCCTTGATAAATGATCTACAACAAAATATTCTCCCATTGTCAAGCTCTTAAACTTCAATAAATAAGAAAATGGAAGTTATATTCTCAAAAAAAACAATAATTCTCCCATCATCAAGTAATTGCCTCATGATCCGAGTCCATAGCTTGAACTCTTACCCTCCTCGAATTTTTAGCACATTTGGGAATTCAATACGGTTACCAATGTCACCGTGTTGTTCAAGAGACATCTATGACGGTTCTGAAACCGAACAACAAGGCGGAAATTCAACCATCCCAGTAAATACTGTTACAAGTGCTTGGCATTTCTGGAATGGATGTAATCTGACTTCGCAAGTAATATCAGAGTGACGTTCTCATACAGGCCAGCCCTCTGCTAACCAGCTGCTCTCACAAAAATGTAAAGAAAACACAGCAATGTGATTATACCTGTTGGAATCACTCATGAACTGGTCAAAAATGGGTATCACATTAAATACAGAATCAGAGTGACAGTCTCATACATATGCTCCTCAATTCCCTGAATGGCAAGCCACAAGTCTCGAATATACAGATGTGGAGCTCTCGGAATATCCAATTCGCTCCGCATTTTAGCCCCTAAAAGATCTGCTGGCACTCAATCCTCAACTGTGATGAATGAACAAATATATAAAAAAGAACTAAAAATTGTCAACAATTAATCCCACACTGTTGGAGATCTGGTCCCGTGACTTTGGCCAAGAAGGGGTCAATTCGAACCCAGAGCAATGAGAAGATGGAGGCCAACAGAATGGACCACACAATAACGATGGTCGGCGTGCGGTTCTGCCTGCCCATCAAGCCTTTCAGGAAGGGATACAAGTGCACTATCACCCAGAATGCAAAGAAGAGCTTGCCGAAGAGAGGACCCCACGATTGATAGCCGTTGTTGATGGCGTCGGAGAGACCCGCCACCACACCGACGAGGTTGATGATGAGCAGCGTGGTGGGGGGGATCAGCAGAGCAGTCCATTTGAAGACGTAGAGCTCGCCAAAATCCTCGTCCTCCGAAGATTTGGCTGTCACGGTGAAATTGGTGTCGATACCTGCAAACACCTTCAACAGACCTTGGAAGACGGCAAACAAGTGAGCCGATACACCTCCAATCACCCAAAACTGCTCATTTCGCCACCATTCGTCTATACCCACTCCGGACCACCTCATTTCAAGAATACCCGTGGCAAAAATGGAAATAAATAGGGAAATGAACCATAAACTCGCAAGGTTGCTTATCTGCAGAAAATTCAACAAGTTCCAAGTAAAGAAGAGGACATGGAGTCAGGAACAATCTCACAAGTGAAATCCGGTTCTAATACATACAATGTAGGTTCACAATACGAAGGGGACTTCTTAGTCAACAGAGAACTTTTATACTACATAATGCATGTGAGAAATCAAATAACAGGATTGGGGTGAATCTCATTTTCCATGAATTCTTATTAAGTAGGTTACGTACCGTAGGGATAATAAATTTGCCGGTCAGCAAGCATACTGCTGGGAGAACACAGTAAGCAAGGAGTGGCAAAGATGTGAGAGGGTAGACAGTGGTGTTGATATATGCGAGTCTCTCTAGACATTTTAATCCGCCACCCTGTCCACCACCATAGCCATACCAAATAGGGCAATGTCGACTAAGACAAATCTCGACAGATCCAAGAGCCCAACGCAATACTTGATTAAGACGGTCAGAAAGATTAATAGGAGCAGATCCTTTAAATGCGGGTCGTGTAGGCATGCAGTATATTGAACGCCATCCTCGGCAATGCATTTTGAAGCCTGTAAGAATGTCCTCCGTCACTGATCCGTAAATCCATCCAATCTGTACCAAAAAGGAAATGAGGCTCCGTGAGACAAAAAATAGGCACTTTACTACACAAAAGCTACAGAACACTAGCATCATTGAAAATTTAATGAATCAATTAGAGAAGCATGTGTTTCGAATCTAACCTCCTTGCCCCATTCTGTTTTGTCTTCATATCCACAACTAATCACGTGAATGGCTTCCTTCAGGAGGGAACCAGGATTTGCAGCATGGGGTACCCCTCCATTTTCAAGAAGGGTTGAGGCAACAAAGATAGGGGACTGGCCAAATCGTTTCTCAAAGTTCTTCAGAGACATTAGTGATGATTTTTCCTCGTCCATTCCTACAGACACACGAAAGGAGATCAGAATTTTCTTCATCCATGTTCAACGTAAGTAACACATATACCATGTAGTA
Organism: Pseudoscleropodium purum; assembly: GCA_963969395.1. Lineage (NCBI taxonomy): Eukaryota > Viridiplantae > Streptophyta > Bryopsida > Hypnales > Brachytheciaceae > Pseudoscleropodium > Pseudoscleropodium purum. The sequence goes on from OZ017802.1 coordinate 10,608,949, forward strand.
CTCAGGGAGGTCTGCCAAGACATCCAGAAGTAACACATACAAAAAAAAGAAGCAGGACTGGGTCATACCCTCTATCCCTTCTTCAATGTCTTCAAGACTGAAGATGGGTGTTGTCTGGCCCGTTCTTGAAGGAGGTTTCTTTTTTCCACCTCTTTTAGACCTCTCCTTTTTCGACCCAGATTTCCGAGATCCAGAGCACCATGTTGGACAAATGCCACTGCTGTGACCCTTCTTTGAATTTTCATCTTTAGGAGGAGGGTCATAACCGTAAAGGGCCTGTCTTTTGAATACACATCCAGTACCCACATACACAGGGCCCTGAATACCATCGAGACCTTTCAAGTTGATCTGCAGTAGCGGAATCACAAGACTTAGAATAACAATTTAATGAAAAAGTCAATGTAAGACCAGGTGCTCTTCTATTCCTATATATCTTCTTTCAGAAACAACGACTAGATTACTCACATCAAAGAAGACCGTGTTGTGATTGGCGTATCTATCATTCCTGTCGATACCATCAAATCGTTGTGGAAACTGGACATAACAAACTCTCTTCCCCACAGTTGGATCCATCAAGAAGCACATAGCTTCTCGAAGAGCCTTGCTGTTGTTGATGTAATGATCGCAGTCCAAATTGAGAAAAAAGGGAGCATTTGTAAGAACAGCAGAAACCCGAACCAAAGCGTTCATGGCACCAGCTTTCTTGTGGTGATTGAACCCTGGGCGCTTCTCTCTTGATACATAAACCAGGCGAGGCAACTCATTCCCATCGGTGTCAAGTCCACCGCTGTGCCCCAAGAATACCTGATGAAAGCCAAGACGCACAACACCTAGTAAGTATATTGCAGTGTGCATCTGAAACACTATTATTGGCATGAAAAGGGAGTCCAAAACCTGGCAAAAACGACGGGCACTAACCCCAGTTTAAAGTGCACAAACAATCTAGCTACTTCAATACAACCTACCAACTCACCTGAATCATTCCAGGATGATCCCTCGTGTTATTTCCGGGCCAAGGTGTTCCATCTTGCATCGTCCAGCCTTCCTCAGGCACTTTTTGGGCTTTCGCTACCAATGCATTCACACGCACTTTGAACTCTTCGTACTCTCTCTGCAAAGTCGACCCACTTCAATATCAAGGGAAGGGCTGTAATCGAGCAAACGTTTAGCTAGATAAAGAGCTCGCATAAGAAGGCAAGTATGAGCACAAAGGATACCATGCTTAGAACCCAACCTTCATAGCCCTACGCTCTTTGACAAATGTCGGTTGCACTTTATCCTTCAGGTAATCAATCTTCAGAGCGAAGTAAACTTCAGGGGCCCGAGGTTCAATGCTGAACTTCTTACAGAAAGGAACCCACTTTCGAGCAAATTCTGATGTTTCGGAGATAACCTCGAAAGTCAGCATGGCTGCGCCATCGTCAGACACGTAGCAAGAAACTTTGTCCACTGGATAGTCGACGGAAAGGATAGACAGTACAGTGTTGGCTGTAACCAGTGGTGGTTCCTTCGTAGGATCCACAGTACTGACGAATATATCAACATGGGCCAGCTGAGATGGTTCACCTTCTTTTTCGTACCTGTGCAATATTTAAGACCTGGTTTTAAGTCGCAAGAAGTCCCCTAACACCATCAAGAGCATGCACAACTTAACGAATCATTCCAACACGAACAAGAGCAAAAGAAACACTGACTGCTTACTATGTATGACTTGGACATTGCTACGGCTAAAGCATACTTTTCGGCTAGGCTTCTCTGCGTCATATCATACTTAGGGGACAAATAGACACACCTGAGTGAAAGTCGGTCCAAGTAAGTTTCACGGTTGATAGGCAACCACTTTGGAAACTGGTCAAGAATCCAAGAAACAGCAAACCAGATTTCGCAGATTACAGATGTAAGCCACAGGCCATACGCTTCACGAACAGGGTTCAATATGCGATAGCGAAAGAAGAAGCCGATCACTATTAGACGGACCACAATTATCATTCTGTAGGGATTAATCCTGCTTGACGGAAAGGGAACTTTTCTCGACAACGGTTGTCTTGACTCGTCCATTCTGTTGAACAAAACCACGTGCTCACATTATGTCAGTTCCTGTTCTTGTTCAGCAGTACATACTGCGCCTCGGTAAGTGCAAAAACTCAGCACCTCCTGCCATCTATAGATCGACTATTCGATCTCAAGTCTCAAACGCTGTCTTGCCCAGCATAGTAAGGGTGACAGTAGACTGCAAGGAAGAACATATTATTACTGAGGTAATTATTAAGTCGAATCCAGAAACCCCTTCCAGCGGTTAATACTACGCAAAACTTTAGCATTTAATCAGAACCCAGAGACGCTAATACAATTGAGATTCTCTGCTGGAGATTGATTATTGGAGTCTTACATAGGCAAGTCGGGGCCATTGATGTCGCCTTCATCCTGATCACCTTTTCCCCTGGTTTGCAGATGACCTCCCTCCGTCATCATCATTTGCATCTTTCCCTGCCTCAACTTCCAGCTCTCTACCCTTTCCTTCCACGCAATGCTGCCGTAACCATATTGAGCAAGATCCTTGGTTGGATCCATTGGACGCGCTTCCACTGCAACACGATAATCAAAGAAGTTGAGAAGATACAATCGTGCAAACATTGGTAAGGGGATTCAGCTTGCATATACCTCAGGATCTTACTTGAAGGCCAGATTCTGCAAGTCCAGTTCATGTCCACAAAAAGCGCAGACTAGCAATGAAACATCGACCCCTAGAGGCTCAAGGATTCATAGTTATAAAATTACCAATTTGAACTAATTACACTGAAAAATACGGTTCAGATGAAGACAAAAAACATAACACCAGAATCAAAGAAGAACATTGCATGCGTTGATTGTAAGTAAATAAGTTGGTCGAAATGAACTCTTCATGTAACTTACTCAAAACTGCTAAAAAAAACATGAGACCCAATTCGGGACTCTTGTCCTCTTTTCTCTAGGGGACAAGAAACCAAGTGGACTAAGAAAAACATGGATTGCAAAGTCTTACACATAACTCGTTCACATACCTGGGATACCACCATCGATGTAAGGAATAGGGTGCACCCTCTTCCCGCCCCCTGTACTCGGAGGAAGAACAATGGCATGATGATGTTCGGGTGAATTTGTACTCGACTCACTTGTTCCGGAGACCTGAATTTCAAGTACTGTTAAAACTCCTACTTCCGAGTCTCAAACACAGTTGCAAAGCACTTGCATTCTATTTAAAGCTCAGCAAATTGCATTTAAATATAAGCAAGGTGAAATATCGCAAAAGACGAAAATTAAGGGCATGCAGGGTGAGATCTACCATTTGCCCGTTTGTAAGGAGGGGATACTGAGGCCGCAATGGTGACATCATCACGTCACTATCATGTCCATAACCCATATGGGCATTTAGCATCTCCTCTGTAACTTCGTTTGTGTCTGGCTTATCAAGATCCGTGTAACTGAACTCATTCTCAAGGTCATCAGTGTCCTCCTCTTCTTCATCACCATTAACTCGTGGACTACCTTCATGACCAGGAATCGCAAATTGTGTCAGTAACTGTAACTCATGCAACTTTGTTCAAAAGGCTCCAATGGGAAGAGTGCTGCTCAGGTGGCACACACCCCCTCAAATGTACAACCCTAGTACATATATACTGCGTGGCACCTGAGGAGCGCTTTAACTTACCCCAACTCTTTAAGATTATTGATGCAAAAATCCTGGACCATAACCTTCAAAGTAATACGAAAGCCTCCCAGTTACTGGAAGAAAGTGCATCCAAATGCCATAATGGACAGGAGCAGAGGAACTACAGGATAAGGAATAGAAAATTCTTCACCACAGGCTCGACATTTCAACGCACGTCACTAAAGAACAGTCAGAAAAAAAGAAAAAAAGTCTCTAATGAAGCTCAATTCCGTTTCTTCTACTCAAAGTCACCAACATTCGCTAAAGTGCACGGGACTTTACAAAATTTGATATTAAGCATAATCATGCAGTTCTTGCACGAAAATGACCACCATTAGACGTTGGGAAAGGGTTGGACAACTGTCTACCTAACCACCACCACCCTAGCTGAGTGTGATTACCATGAGCACAATGGATGTAATATCGAAGGCTGTATCTGGCGGTATGGGATGATAGGGCAGAAGAAAAAAAAGTGCACATGACTTTGTGCTTTTCATGAATTTAACGAAGCGGATGTTTATAAAAGAATTGTATCTAAAAGCTATCTACCCCTCCAGCTTTAATTACCATGCTCGAAGCACAAAAATAATAATGTAGAAGGTTGTATACGCGGAATGGATAATAGGCAGACAAGAGTGCAAAAGGCTTCGCGCACGTTGATGAGCTATACGGAGAGGGTTATTACACAAAATCAGTACCTACAACCAGAAAACTGACAAAATTTCGAAGTGACCTGGCTCGGCATGAAGAGAACACACCAAACAAGACCTACACCTCACCACCCTCACGCGTCATTCATAGAGAATATATGCAGCAAGACCGCAAACCCCAAACCCTAAATCCTGAACAATGCAAGCGAACTGCAACAAGTAAGCAAGGTGCGCACCTTTGTGGCGTTTGTAGCGGGTTCGGCACTGCGGGCACGACTGATTGCCATCCTTGCGTTCGTACTCGTAACAGGGTCGGCAGACGGGGAACCCACACTCATTGCAGGCCACGAAAAGCTCCCCTTCGATCGTGATACCCACGTCGTCTCCACAAATTTGACAAATGTGGCTGTTGACATTGCCCAGGGGTTTCGGCTGCAAGAACCACACAACAACCCATCATCCTTGTCAGAAACAATAACGCCAGCTCCTCCTCCTCTCCTTTCTATCTGCATTTGCACATGGGGCTGCACTTCTCGTAGTACTAGTTTCCTCATGGATACAAGCGTGCTGGAGAGAGAGAGAGAAAGTCAAAGACGGCATAGTATTCTCGGACAGTCCTGTGCATGGCACGGTGCTCTCGGACAAGACACTCCAGGTCGGAGGGCGTATTTCAGGAAGTAGTCTACAGCGATAAGCCTGCCTCCTTGAATGCTCATCGTGAAACTGGCGTGATTGGGAAATTTTGCAAGGGGAGAACGTCTACATTACAGGATTTGTGTCTGTGAGAGGATGCAGGTTGTGTCAAGTGGGACCTACAATAGAAAGTCAAAAATAGAAACAAGGACGAAAATGGTGGACGTTAGCCAATTCTCAAGAACGTCGGACTGTCCCCCGCTTTCGTCTCCCGCTCACATACACAACACGTTGTCCATCGTCGCTTGCCCTAGTAGTATTTCATGAACCGGAATATTGTAGAGTTGATACTCTCGCTCAAAAATCTATAAGAGGGATTATCACCTTCAATGAGAGCTCTCTGTAATCTTAAAGTTTCTTGCGATTCTGTCGATTTAGCAGCAGGGATCTACTAATGCGTCTATCCTACGTTGCTCTTATTTCATGAAAAGGCATTTGTATGACAGCACAACTCGGACGATCGGAGCTGCAGACATGACCGATATTTCTTGCTCCTCATATTTTGATCCCTCAATCTGATACTCCCTCTCTCTCCTCGGCCAATCGACTCTGGTTGCATTGCGTGCGCACATCTCCGAAGGAGAACTGCAAACCCGAATCCAATTAGACCATCCTTTTCCTTTTCCCACGATAGCAAGCTCCCAAGAAGCAAGGCTCCCAATGAACCGCAATGCCATGTCCTTCAAAAAACTCTCTTAACGGGCACCCTCACATTGACGCCCAAGTCTACCAACACGATCATGCACGAACTACACCCTTGAAACAACCACACGTACCCAGAACCCAAAAGAGATCAAACCAAGGAATGCAAGAGATAGGATTACGAACCCCATCTCCATCCTGCCGAATGACCACAAGCTCATTCCGATTGTGAGACCCCGCCACCAAGCCCGCATACGCCTCCATGCTGCAATGCAACCCCAGCCTCCCCGATCCTCGATCAATCCTAGGCACGCGTCCTCTCTTCTCAACTACACCTTTCTCCCTCCCCTCCCCATTGAACCCGCGATAGATTGATCATACACCAAATTCAAACCCAAAGCTGCGTACAGCAACATGTCCCGGCCGCCAAGCTAGCTGCAGTTGCATGTCCGAAGCAGCGCTCCTATACCCAAAACCCACCGTTCAACGTCAAGGCCCCCATACCAAGGCAAAACCCCTTCGCTTGTCAGAAGGGCCAAGAGCGCGGGGTGTCAGACGTCGTTGGAAAAGGAAGGGCACAAGCAACTGAGGTCGTCCGGCCCGTCTCCTTCGTCAACACGCTGCCAGCAGCAATTGATGATGACTCTGTCTGTCACAGGCAAACGAGGAGGTGTAATTAAGCGAATACCAATGAAGTTATTACTGCATCTAATGGCATGGTTGCACTTGCTCTGGAGGTTTTGCAATTGTACGACGAACACGACGAAGACGGACATGCAGCACTGGAAGTTTGGTTTAGAAGCAAGCAACCTCAACATGCATTGGGACTTACTGACCTCGGACTTTTCCATGAATTGCTGGCGCCACCCACACACAGAGCTCCGCGCGCAGAAAGACGGGCTGCCTCGGGGAAGCGGACGACGACGGGGAGTTCCGTCTCGCCATAACCCAGGATGAAGGGAACACGGCAAAGACCACTGTAAGCGGAGCACCTTGTCGTGCAATTTTGCCGCGTGCAGTGGACGTTGCCGTGCGAGCAGCGGTTCGTACCGGGGGCGGTATGGAGGCGTTCCCGTCGTCCTGGGGGAGTTGTTATATGAATTGAATTGGTGCCGCTGGTGCATGAGAGCCGCCTCGGTTCGTTCGTGACAACGATTCTCGTCGAGGAAGCTGACGGACGACCACGAGGAAGATCTTCGCTCTATTTGGGCAATTAGTGTTGCCTGCTAGCGTAAGTTTTTTTGGCAATTTATTTTCGGGAATCAGCTTGGCCTTGAATGTTATAGAGAGAGAGGAATATTTTTTTAATTAATTTAATATTATTGAAACAAATGAAACAGAAATTCATTGCAAAGGGTTTATAAAAGGGATTATATTGGAATTTTTAATGTTAGAGGGTAGCATTTTGCCAATTTCATCTAATGCAAGGTTGAGATTCACCCAATCTTCACCCTAACTAGTATACCCTATTGCCACAACCATCGGAATGTCATTTGATGGCTAAACTCTCTTTAATAATTTCCTTAAATAAAAGTCTAAATTCATTTTCTACTTTCTTTAATTCGTAAGAACTTCAAAATTCAATATCTTTTCTATGGTGAATTAGAACACCACAAAACAAAGCCCTACACTCTTTCTTGTTGAGGCCTTTGTGATGATACCAAGAATGTGATTAAGAGATGCATGATTCTAAATATCTCATTGTAACAAACAAAACAAAACAACTAACTAAACAAACAGCCTTACTCAAGGTATAAACTAGTGTGCCTTGTGTTGTTGCCACAATATAATGAAATAAAAGTAAAATTAATTGTTTAATTTATAAAAACTTTGAAATGCATTGACTTTTCTATCATAAGTTGTAATGCCATGAAACAAAGTTTGTGCACCCTTCCTTATAGAGAGCTTTTGAGCAATATCAAGAACACAATCAAAGGATAGACGGTTTTAGAGATTTCACCATAACAAACAAAATGTTCTCATTTTAAATTATGGATTTGGTAATTAGTATTAGCCTTTGTACACATATCAACTTAAACTATTATAGAAATTTTAGCTCCAACAATCAATTGGGTTCATATATCAGCAACAAGGTTTGATAGAAATTTTTAAGTTTTGCAAGTTGTCAATTCCATTTGAATCAAGGTTTAGACGACTATGGACTTTAGAGTTTGAATTTTAGATTTTAGAAAAGAAAATCATTAATCATTTGTAGTTTACTATTAACCATTTCTCTTTGTAAGCCGAAATGAGTTTTGAAATATTTGAGCATCTAAAATGAAGTAAGACATTTTATTTTTTGCCTTCATTTTTTCTTAGAAATAGGAAAACAAGCAAATGTTAAGGAAATATTTTTTATATGTGAGAACATTAATTTTACTAACTTTTGACACATGAATGTGTCATGTGTGGGAGTTAATGTACAAATTAAATGGTACACTAGGCCTTTTGACATAAGATTCTACGTTGGAATTTGGGCACTAACAAATTTAGGAAGCACGAACTCTATAGAAACTAATGAGTAGGAAATGAGGGCATCACTTAGGTGAATTTTTGCAAATAGATAGTCTAATGGGTAGAATTGGGCAGCAAGGTTAAGGGGTGCTTCACACATGGGCCGACCAAGTCAAAAGGCCGTGGGAATTCATGGCCAAACTGTGGGTGAGAGTCCAAAGAAATGGGCAATAAATGGTAATGAATGGTAAAATTCAACAAACTCTCAACTAGAGTTTGGATCACCACAAAATGGCAATCCAAACTTTGGTCGAGAGTCCGTCGTGAAGCCATTGCCATGTAGGAGCTTGGGCTGCCATGTAGGCACTTTGGAGGGCCACGGACTTTGGATTGTGTTGCCTTATATGAAGGGTCGAGAGGCCAAAGTCAAGATTTTTTGAAATCTGATTGGTGGAGGCCAACGGACTCTCAACCTTCGGCCCATGTGTGAAGCGGCTCTAAGTATAATGTGTAGGTGTCAATAGATATGTATGAACATTGGGTATACGCTTCAACATGTAGGAAGTAGAAGTCAATTTTTAGATGCAAAGCATCCCTTATATAGCAAGCTATTTGTATTCTATCCTACATGTTGGTCCCATTATATATATTTGCAAGTATCCTATATAGCGCATATGTAACACAATTATAGAACCATACCCAACCATCATCAACATATAGAATATTGTATTAAATGTCAAAATGTTGCTGGCCACATCAAAAAGAAGGAACTTCAATTGAAGAAGTGTATTGGATAGACATGTATGCAATTTGACAATAGTGCAAATCACTAGAGTAACCCATTAGAAGATTTTTGGGGCCTCTAGAAGCCTGCGAGTTATTGCTGCCTATAAACGCAAGCAATAAGTTCGGTACAATGGAATGATGTGGCCAAACCCCTGCCACATCATTGCCCCCCCCAAAAAAATTCAACTTTTTTTGGCATTCCAAGAATTTAAATGAAATTTAAATGAAATCCTCTAATTTTTTGAAATTTTTTCCTAACAATGGGCCGCTTCTTCCGCTCAGGAAATAGTTGCAGAGGAATAGGTCCAAAACAAGCTTCCAAAGCCACCAAAAATCTTCTAATGCTCCTTTTATTAGATGATATGATTTTAATATAAATATATCAAAAATTAGATGAAATTAACAAAAAAAACTACAAAAATCACTTCTACCATTCTCCATTAAGAGATGCATTAGAGGATTTTCTAAAGTCTGGGAGGGCTATGAGTTCTCAGCCATTCTCTAACCTTGCGAACTGGCTAGAATATACTACTTGATGTAGCAATGTGATTGCCTCATCATTTTCAAAAAAAATTCAACTTTGTTTTTCATTTTAAGAAATTTAATTACAATTTTTTGTAAGGGAATTTTTTTTTTGGACAGCATGGCATTTGCTTCATTGCAAGAGGGAGCTACTTGAAACAACCCTTCCAGACCCCAGAAAATCCTCTAATGGCATGTCTATATATTTTTCAAATACAAATCTAGAGAATAATTATCTAATATAGTGGGAATCTTGGTTGAAATTTATATGAAAGGTGAATATAAGCATTTTAAACTAATGTGATAAGGAACATTTTTAAAAATATTTCACACTTGTGGTTTTAGAAATTGGGAGTACTATTTTAATATCCATTCCTAAACTTATTCTATAGAATTTGAAGCTCAAATTTTGAAGACATATCCTTCTTAATAACTTACAAACACTATAGAAAAAATGATAAGAAAATTAATTATATGCTCCATTATTAAAATTTTGCATATTTAAATTTCTTCAGCATACATTCTCCAATATAAAAAAATTCTTGGTGATTTTTTTGGCACATATCCAATTTCATATAGTGGTGCTCTATTCATGTTATCTTTTTAGAATATATATTGGTGGAATGGTAACCATTTACGTCCTAAAAACTCAAATGTTAGTATTCTATATTGAATGAATACTGGCATTTACAAATGTGTAATTCATACTAATTTAACCCCTAAAGGACCAAGGCCCTTTTTTTTTACCAAAAAACACTCAAAACTGCCATTTCTATGGCAAAAGGCAAAAAAACATTAAATTTTTTTTCACATCTAACCATAAGATCTTACACCTAACAATTATGAAAATGTGTGGAAAAAAAATTCAAAGTCTTTGATCACACAAATTGCATGAAATCTGCGTTTAAAGTGGAAAAAAACAAGTTTTTTAGCACATTTCAGGACTAGATTTTTTAACTTTGATCGTTTTTAACTTTAATTTTTTGCACTACAACGTTTTGAACTTTAAATCTTTATGGTATAAAATTGATTTGAGAGCTTAGAAAAAATTCCAAATATTCAAAAAAGACTTAATTTTTATTCTTTAAAAATTTGCTAAATAGAAGTAGATATGAGATAGAAGGAAAATCTAAAATATTCATATCTCTAAAATGAAATTAAAATGCACTAATCCCAATGGTGAGATTGTTCTAGCTAGAATGATTGACCATGTGGAACTTTTTTTTTTAAATTGTAAAAAATGCATTCAGAAATGAATCCTAGAAGTTATTTTTTCAAAATGATGCTCTAATTGCCTAAAAAACAAGATTGTCCATAACTTTTTCATAAAAAAATCCAAATGGAATGAATCAAAGCTTCACATGTACACACAAATATAATCCATGAGGAAAAAAAAATTTTAAATATAAATTTTTGAAATTTTTTTGCTGCCCCCCATCCTTTGTTTTGAGCTTATTTGGGCATAACTTTTGTTTTGGGGCACCAATTGAAAAAAAATTATCATCCCATGAAGATAATCAATTTTTCTATCTTAAAAAAAGAATTCAAAAAATAAGGAAAAAATTTCAGCCCGTCAGTACCTACCCGAAATCCCATTTGTCCCATGAAGGAGCAATGATCTTTACAATGGTCCTTTAAGGGTTAAACCCTAAAGGCCCATTGTCCCTATCAATGGTAGACAAGATGGATTTGGGTCAGGTTCCTATAGTCTCTATTTTTCTTTTTATGATTTTTGAAACTTTTTTCAGTATTAAAAATATATTTATTTTTTGAAAATATCATTTTTATTTTAATTGGTGTTTGGGAGCAAAAGTTATGCCCTCTTAAGCTTGAATTTGAACTTGTTGTCAAACAACAAAAAAAATTTATAGAAACTTGAACTTTAAAATTTGAAAATTTGTTCTCATGGATTATACATGTGTATAGTAGAAAGCTTGATTTATTCCATTTGGATGAGTGATGTTAAAGTCATGGAGCTTCTTTTTTATAGGCAATAGAAGCATCTTCTTGAAAAAATAATGTATTCATGTTTTTTTAACTAAATTTTTACAATTGAAAAAAAATTACACAAAGTTCAATTCCCTTGCTAGATCAATCTCACCATTGGAATTAGTGTAATTTACACCCATATTAGAACTATTATCAATTTAATTTTTCTGTCAATCCCTTATTTATTTTTATTTTCTAATTTTCTAAAGAAAAAAATGTAGATGTTGTTTTAGAAAAAAATAGACTTTCAACTAAATTATTTCAAATATTTAAAAAAAATTTAATATCAATAGTGGAAAATTTTAAGCTAGGAGGATTCAAAGTCCTATATTCTAGTCACACAAGGTACAAAAAAATCCCATTTCTTTCACTTTGAATGCAAATATCTTACAATCTCTATGATCAAAATTTCTAAAATTTCTTCAGCATATTTACAAGCTAATCTAGTGCAAGATCACACACCTTAAATATAAAAATAAATATTTTAATGTTTTTACACTTTGCAATAGAAATAACAGTTTTGAATGGTTTTTATTATTAAAAAAAAGCCTCAAAATTTTAGAGGTTGATATTGATTCTATATTAGTACAATATAGAAATTGGTACTGAAATCAAAACATCGTGATAATATTTGATCCCTTGAGTGTAAGCTTAAGTTACTTCAGCCTTTCCAAATATAATTTTCAGTCATCTAGAAAGTCCCAAGTACTGTACCAAGGTTCAATATTGATACAATATTTACCATCACGAATTTGAAGCAATATTATTTTTATATTGGCATTGAAAGCGAATATAACTTCATTATGATTATGTCATAATTTTTTGAATCAATATAATTTTTATAATTGAAAATTCAATGTTGAGCTAAGTGATGTAAGTTAGGTACCATCTTGACTTCATATCCATTTGTGATGGGTCACATTGACTTTAGATTAGACTCCATATTTATCAATTCAATATTGTGACAATAATGATTTTCAGTATTTATCCATTGAGATTACCGGTAGTACTTCATTCAATTTTTATTTTTTATTTAATTTTTTGGCACAAATGAGTCGAAATTTCATTGTTAAGTTAAGTGAGTTACAGGCGTGGCAGGAACAGGACAATGACAGAACTCTTTTAACTTACTGTATTTGCTTTGAGCCAATGTTAACCCGTAAAGCCTTGGCCCGGGGTCTTTTCGGGTTTAAAAATATTATTGCTTTTGAAGTGTTATAGGTCTAAATGTCACTAAGGTATAGAAATCTCAACTTGACAATCTTGTAGTGTATGTGTTGTAGGTGACATGAATCAAATTTGGAGTCATGTGGTCATATAATTGCAAGATTATATTGTTTTAGTGTTGAAAAAAGATGCTGAAATTTTCCTAGCAACACGTTGGAAGGTGAAATTTGATTTCTAAACGTACTCAAATGAAAAAAACTTTGTACTAGAAAATGCTTCAAAACCAACATTCAAACACATTGGTGAAAAATATCATTCAATTGACTCATTGTGTCTGAAAAATGGCTTTGAAATGTCAAAAAAAGTAGCAAAAAAAGATGTGGAAAACACTTTGGTGGTTGAACCTCCTACAAAAATGCTTCTTAGTCACTCATAACTTTTGGGATTGATGTGAAATTTTAACCACACAAACTAAACTAAAATGTGCAACTTTCCTTCCAAATTTTTATAATGGAAACATACACTAAGTACAAAAGAAACAAGCTGTCAAAGTTCACCATAATTCAAAAATGTCTTGACTTTGAACTTCAAATTGTTTTCAAACATTCAAAACAATTTGGATTGACATGAAATTTTTACCATAATAACTAAACTTCAAGCAAAACACAATCCAACAAATTTTTATTGAAAATAAAGATTGGATGATGGGAGATACAAGCCCCTATAGTGCAGCTATCAAAATTGGTGAACTCAAAATAGCTACATCAATTTGATGTATCCTATTAGGGTATTGAGATAATAAATTTTCAAATTGATACTCTTTTGAGGGTAATTGTATGAAATACATACTTGCTAATTTTGTTGTATTTTAGATTTTTTTTTCTAGAATACTTTAAAATTGAAGAAAACAAATATTTGACAATTCTTTAAATATGGCCAATGTATACACTTGTAAGATGAAGGTCATTATGAAAGGAAAATCATAGAAAAATTCTCTAAGTAGGAGAACTAGGAAAGAGCCAAATCTCAAGAAAATACATACTTTGATGTTTTTGTTAGTAAAAAATGGGAAAAATTAAATAAAAAATGAAACATTTGTAACAACTCTATAGAGATAGTCATTCACCCAAAAGAAACAAAATAATTTTCTCTATTTTTAAAAATGTCAATAGAAAGAGGCTCACTTTGTGGACCTCTACATGACATATGATTAATTATTTTCAATAATCCTTTAAATGGTAGCTAGAAGTGTACTACAAAACCATCCCCTCTAAAATTCAGTTCCAAATTTGTTTATTTGTGCACTAGTTTGTTCAAAAAACCCCAAAATTAGTAAAGTGTGACATAAAATTGGGGGGCTATTGTTGGATAGGAAAACATTTTGAAAAAGATTTCAAGGAATTAAACTAGACATCTAATAGTCATAAATGACTTGTTTATAAATTATGAGTCATTTGAAGCCAAAATGCATAAGTTATGGCCAAAAAACAAATCAACTAGAAACATGTGACATAAATTACTAAAGGTGTTTCATGCAATCACCCTTCAACTGTTTTTGGTTAAGACATTATTATATTTGACTAGCCCCGACAATGATTTTTTGAAGTAACATTGATTTTGCAAGTGACTTTAACCCCTAAAGGTCGGAGACTATGTTTTCACCAAAACACTCCGAAACTGCCATTTTAACACAAGCACCAAATTTTAGATGAAAAACATTTTTGGACACATATAACTGTAGTATCTTTTAGTAAACTAGTTTAAAAAGATGTGGAAAAAATTTCAGAATTTTCCACCATGTAGATTGCAAGATATTAGCATTTGAAATGACAAAAATCACTTTTTTGGCCCTATGAAAATACGGGCAGCTGCACTTCACAAGGTCACATTTGTATAAAAAAATGTCCAAATGGTGGTGCTTCTTTGGATTCATTCTTCAAGTCAAGTTGGGTACATGCTTGAAAATTTTTAGATAATTTGGAATTGCACAACATATAGGAAGAAACTAGGAAGTAGAAAGAAGTAGAGAATCATTCAAAACACTAAATTGTTAAAAATTTAATTATAAAACTGAAAAATTCAAATCCCAACTATAATAATGTAGTACTAAACAATCTTCATTATAAATTTTTATTTTTTTCAAAAAATATTAAAAATTGAGTTAAATAAAGGACTCCAAAGTTTATTTTCAAGTAGAGAATCCATAACTACCCGCAAACTCCTACAAACTAAAACTCCTCACAACTTTTGACTCATTGATCAAAATGGAATGATTTAAAGCTTCCCAAGTATATAGAAATCTACAAAATGAATTTCAAATTTCAATTTTTTTTTTTTAATTTTAAGAAGGTTTTTTTGTTGCTTGAGCTACCCGTCAAGCATAGAAAAGTACATATCATACAATAACTTCTTAACCATGTAGTCAAAAGTTATGAAAATTGTTGGGCCTTAAAGCTACTCCTTGGGCACATGTTGTGTTAAAATTTTAGTGAAAAAAAATATAAACTCCATTCGTGGTGAGTTGCCCAAAATTTCTATGTTGCCAAAAAATGCAGTTTGGGTATTTAGGGGGTAACCTCTAAAGGACCATTGTCCCTTCACGGGACAAATTAGATTTTAGATAGGTACCTATGGGCTAAATTTTTGTCATGATTTTTTGAAATTTTTTTTGTAGATAGAAAAATTAATTAGCTTTGTGAGATTGTAATTCTTTTTTCAATTGGTGCTTGGGAACAAAAGTTATGCCTAAATAAGCTCAAAATAGGGGAGACCAAGTAGCAAAAATATTGAAAATTTTAGAATTAATTTTTTCTAATATATTGTATTTTTATCTATTTGGAAATATTTGATTCATTCATTTGGATAAGTGATGCAAAAGTTATGGCAATTTTGTTTTGGGGGCAATTAAAGCATCTTCCTAAAAAAATAATTCGTAGGATTCATTTCTAAATGCAATTTTTATAAATTTTCAAAAAGATAAGTTCCAAATGGTTTGGTTTGCTTGATAGATTAATTTCATCATTGAAATCAGTGTGTTTTAATTCCATCTTAGAGATATTAATAATTTAGATTTTCCTTCTATTTTTTCCTACTTCTATTTAGTAATGTTTTAAGGAATAAAAATTTTAAGTTTTTTGAATTTCTTTCCCCTAGACTCTTGACTCAATTCTTTACCATATATATTTAAAGCTCAAAACTCCATAGTGCACAAAAATTTAAGTTAAGAAGGTTCAAAGTCAATAAATTTAGTCACGCAAGGTGATGAAAAATTTGTTTTCTTCACTTTAAATGCAAATATCTTGCAATTTGTGTAGTAAAAAATTTTGATATTTTTTCTACACATTTTTATATTAATTAGGTATAAAATCCTATGGTTGGATGTTCAAATAAAAGAATTTTCAATTTTTTACTCTTTGCAATAGAAATGACAGTTTTGAATGTTTTAGGGCAAAAGAAGCCCTTGATCCTTTAGGGATTAATTTTGCACACTCACTAATCGGTCTAATGAGTAATTGTGGTGTCCATATTTTATTCTTATTTCTTGATCAAAACTATAAAATACTTTGGTTTAGGGAAACGTCCTTCAATGAAGGTATGGAGAAGGCATGCTCCAAAACAAGTGACATATAAAGAGGGCAAGCCCCACAAATTGGATTCTTATAATTAGAAATGACTAGTGACATGTGCATTCCTTGATAAATAACACACAACAAAAGACATAGTAAAAATTATTATTGATAATAAAAATAAGAAATTTATTTATTTCCATGTGTAGAAAGACCTCAAAATTGATGACTTGAAACCTAATTAAGAGCATATCTTGCCCCATGCATAGATGTTTTATTTGCTCATTAGACCCCTGCACATTCTAGCACACATGCACAAATCATACCCATAATATTGTTTAACAATAAGGTAGAAGGGTCTCTTTTGCATCTTTGAAAGGGGCCCTTAATTTTTAGTGAATGAAATAGTCTTTTATGTCTCCTTAGCCACCTCCAATCCTTGCATTAATTGATTTCCATCCCAATTATTTTGCAAAGCATACTAATTCCTTTTCAACATAGAGAAGACCATTGCCTAGTTATATAATGTTAAAGCATCCACACCTTATGCATCAGGGGTCTAACACTTTTCAAATGCAAATGAAAAGCACTTTGAGCTCCTCTCAATATTCTCTTAACACTCAGTGTGAGCAACTTAACTAGAAGAGCCTTTGAAACCAGTGTTCATCCTATGTTTAGTTGCTTTTATCTATTAGAAGAAATTCACCTACTTGAAAAAGCTTGTGAGTTATCAGTTGCGGGAACTTGAATGTGCAATGATAACGCAGTGGTCTGACGTGGCCGAGTCCTTGCCACATCATTGTCCAAAAAATGTTTTTTGCATTTTTTTTGACAATAGGCTGTTCCCCTTGCTATGGGGAATAGCTGCAAGGGAACAAGCCCAAAATGGGCTCTCCAAGCCTCAAATTTCTTCTAATGCTTTATTCTACTTGACGAGTGGTTACTTGACTATTTATTGGTCATACATGCATGGTAAACAAGGGTAGGGACCAAAAATTACGAGGGTTCTTAAAAAATAGATATAAATGTAAGACACTAAACCCGTCCCACAAAAGTAGAACCTATAGGATGAATTCACCTATGGGAGAAAACGTAGGAATTCATGATTTACCACCCATGATAAAATATCCAAATCTTGAATTCATATTTACAAATCAATGGCTACAAATTAAATTAGCTACTATAGGAGTAGTGAAAAAAATAGAACTAGCGTAACACAAAATAGGGGGCTTTTTTGTTTTTTTCAATTATCTTGTAGAAAACAAAATCCCCCTTGCTAAATCCACTTCATGGGATGGATTTAGCATCATGGAGTGTAAACTTCTAACATGTAAAAATTTAGCAACGCATGGGTGTAGATGCTCTCATGCACTCCTAGCAAATATCTTCCGATTCAATTTGAATGCATCTTACAAGTCTTTTTTCCGCTGACTTATTACTACTTTTGTTTTTTTTGACACAAATGAAATGGAATTTCATTACAAGACGATTAAGGTAGAAGTACCTCTTTCGTGTAGGCTCCCTCGAATTGCTTCGTAGGCTAACTTATTGTAGGCAACAACTAGATGCAAGGTTCAATGAAAATGATTCTTGGTTTGTACCTTCTCGTCCACTCATCTCTCTTCCCTCTTGGCCTAGGGAGAAGTGCCAAAGTTAACTACAACAAGTGAATCTATGAAATTGGAATGGGTTCAGGTGCAAAATCCACTTTAATATTCAATAAAACATTCATTTCTGAAGAATTTTTTTTGTTTTTATTTGACATTCTTCCACAACCTTATTTTGGCACACCCCAAATTCAGTTCCCTATGACTTTCCCACATCATCCACTCTGAAATGCTTAAGTTTTTCAAAATAGGTATTTCTACCTTATTACTGTTCCCCGGTGTTCCCCCCGGCAGCCCATCAGTCGGACTATCCCAGACAACAGCAGGCATGCCAAATCACCCTCCGTCTCTTTCCCAGGAAAACGCCAAGAAAGAACAAAGGACGGAAACCACGCGGAAAGAGACGGAGGGCTCCCATTGATCCCCACCAGCAAGGGAACGATACAGTACACGTCCCCCCCCAAAAGGAAAAGAAAAAGAAAAAGGAAAAACGCAAAGGAAAGATACTTAAAAGAAATCTTTCCAGCACGTCCCCTATAGACTTGGGTCTGTCACTGTGGCAGTCCTACCTTAGCTTAGCTTGTGTTTTTAGGGGACGCAGTTGCAAACTTGCAACAGGATTGGATTTGCTCCCAGAGCTCGGGTGAGTGGGTGGGTGATATTATAGAGGGGAGCCTTGGTGCAGAGGATTGGCAGGAGGTCTGATGCACCGAGACTCTCACCCAACGTGAAACTATGTGGGCATTTTTTGTATTTTCTTAAAATTTCTGTAACTTCATAGGGATGCTTAAGAGGGATCTCTGTGAGGGCAAACCCAAATCTAGTAGGTTGTGAATCTTTTAGGAAAGGAATGGACGTTTGGTGTGCACGTTTTGGAGGATCTTAGATGAAAACACCCAAAATTGTCAAAAGAAGCAATTCAACAAACATAGTTGGAGGTACCTTTACCAAGAAAACAAACAAACATTTTTTGCAACATTAGCAATTGAAAACCATGAATCAAAAAGAAAAAATTAGAATTTTTGGACAAGACATGAAATTAGAATTATGAATTTCCAAAAGTAAAAACTCCCTAAGTAATTGAAACCGTTAAATTGGTCTAATAATCATAACAGAAGAGTCAAAACCAATTGGGAACAGTTTAAAATGGGATTGGAGGGCACTTTTGGTCTGTCGAAGTCTACTGGTCAGGAATGGATTAAGGAGGGTTTTGGGTTGTTTTTTCCACCTGAAGTTAGTGTCTGTTGTAGAAATGGACAGCATGGCTTGATTCCATCCCCACCCAAGTTGTTCCCAAGAGATTGCCCAAGTTGTCAATGAATTTGGAGGTCCACGTGAGAGGGAGCTTGGCCGAAGAAGACGCCTACGATTGTTTTTGTTTAGGTATTTTCCAGTCCGAGGTCGGACTGAACAGAACGGGACTGACGCCTTCGATCAGTTGCTGTTGACGTAGTTCCAGTCCGAGGACTACTTACTGTACAGTATTGTAGTCAGCTTTATTACAGGTGGTGCGATTCTTTTGTAGGGTTTCGAGTCTAGGGTTGTGTCACGCTTGTCCGAAGCCCGGTAAGAAAATTCGTCTTCACCCGTCCGAGAATTTCGCACTCACCGAGTTATTTTTGGCTGTTCCGGAATCTGTTGCGATTTGGTGTTCTTTGGTATATTTACTTGAATTGGGTTGAAATTTTGGGTGGAGTTTCGTTGAATTTCGTCTGTTAGGGTTTCAGTATTTGCATTTTTTTTATTCGGGTTCATGTCGGTTTCGACACTTGAGAGGTTGCCGAGGTGGAATTTTTTTATGTTCCTGTTGGGGGTTTAGTTTACGGAAATTACTGATTGAGTGAGAACGTGGCGTCTGGAGGTTTAGTAATTGATGCTTTTCTCCCAGGGTTTGTTGGGATTCGACTTTCGTGCCTTTTGGAGGTCCTTTTTAGTTTTGCTTTGGGGAGGTGGGTTGCGGAATTACTGTGAGTATGGTAATGGAGTTGAGTACTAATGGACCTGTTATTAGTGGCGGACATCGTGATGGAGAGAGGAGACTGACGAGGAGACGTTGATCGGGTGTCGGATGGCGATGGAGGGCAGCAAAAAGAGCGGTCGGTGTTGCGCCAGTTTATCTTTTGGAAGCTAGTTCGCAGCGACGACTGACGGATGCGTTGTATTTGGAGGTTCTGCCTTCTTCAGTTGGTGAGCGTACGTCTTCCTAGGGATGCGGGCGGACGGAGGAAGAGGAGGAGGAGCCTCGGGGCCTTGGGGGGGAATAGTTCTGGCGCAAACAGTACCCGATGCCAGCCATCCGATTAGCTGGGAAGAGACAAATGGGAAGAAGCCTGCCAGTGGTCTTGCCAGTGGGATGGTAGCGTCTCGATGATGATGACAACAACAACTACAATGCATCGTTCTCGTTCTCGCCCTCGCCGTGTCATCACAGCATAGAACAGTAGTAGTATCTTCGCCAGTGTGCATCATAGGCAAGCCTCTCACTGAGAGAGAGAGAGAGAGAGAGTTCACCGCATCAACCAATTTCGCCCCCCTTTAGTTTGCAACCCCACGCTTTTCCTGGGTTTTCGCCTTTGCGTGTTCGTGTGGGACTCCGATCGGTGACCCCATTCCTGCCTTTGGCGAACCTTGTCTCTCATAAATATCTCGGCCGGGGGGGAGGGAGGGAGGGTTGGTGGTGGTGTTCTTGCGGAAGCAGGAACAGAATCAGGAGTTGTTGGCATCGGAAGCTCCACTGCGCGATTAGTCAATGCTGATTGTTTGCCGAGAAGGGACTGTGTAGGCTACTTACTCTAGGGATCAGTGGTGTCGATGGCTGCTGCCGTGGTGTTCGAGCGAGGCTTCCTCTCCTTGGGGTTGTGATGGATTGCGCTCAGTAGAATGTGGAGATGTTCTTTCTCGGTGCAGGACCTTGGGATGCTGGTGTAGAGCCTAACAAAAGTGGTTTTCTGGGGAAGAGGATTTAGGTTTCGCCGTTTTTGCAATGTTTCAGCAGCAGGGGTTTGTACACAAGTTGGAGCAATCGGTGTTTCGTTCCGTCGATCTCTAGCTAGTTTTCAGTGAAGGAAGCAAATCTTGTAGCCGCTTCATGTTCATTAGTTTATTAGATTGGCCGAAATTCCGTGGTTGATCGTGTCCCAGAATTTTCCTCGCCGTTGTCAAGATGCAGCGGAATTACTCCGTGGACGACATTCTGGGCACATTTTGGAAGTTGGACACTCAAGCCGAACCCAAGGGTCCTGCTGTTTCAATTCCCGAAGAGGCTGAGGACGAGGACACTCACATCCCGGTTGTGGAGTCTCTGCGTACGATCGAAGTGGACAGGGGCGGTATGAACCGAAGTGCTTCCGAGTATGCATTCCAGGAATTTTTGAAAGTTTCAGAAAGCGGAGGATTCACACGGTCGAAGAGCCGCTTCATGACGAATGAGGGTATCAGGGACAACAACCACGACGACGAGGAAGACGACACTGACCCTCCCAGCCCCGCCAGTCCTGCTTCCCCCGAATCCCCTGAAACTTCTGAGAATACCAAAACCGAGCTTTCCAAACAAGGATCGGATGAGGTCAAGAACGAGGCGGACAAAGTGATGCCTTCTTCCTTCGTTTTGCCTAAACTGGAGGTCCGTCCTCTGGCAGTTCGGACCATTAGTGGCGTCGTAGATCAGGAGGAGGTGCGGGGTGCATTGAATCCTTTGTTTTCAGGGATTCGTGATGAAGTGGAGAACGCAGCGACTGCCACAAACTCGCCTCAGGAATACGAGTACTTCCTGAAGCATAAGCTGGATATCGCGTGTGCCGCGGTTGCCCTTGCTCGGGTGAGGTGGTCGCGTTCCCTATTCTGTTCTGAGAATTTAGTATTCCTTTTCTTTCGGGTTCTGTTGAAGTTGTGGAAACTCGTCTTACAGCTTACCTGTTCTTCTGAAGGACAGTTGCAGTGCCAAGACATCATTTTTAGGTTCGCACATCGACGAATGCATACATAGGACCTAACCTCTATGATTTTAGAATAGAATAGAATAAGGGACGTAGAACGTGTAATAGCGACAAGCATGGAAACACAATGAGGGTGGTAGTCGTTGTTTGACATTCTCTGGTGCTCTTTTGGAAATAGTCTGCTGCTGGAGGAGCGAACGCTGAGCCTCCTACCTCGCAGTCGAGCATTACTCCAGGAGCTTATGGTACGTTGCAGTTCAAAATTGCAAGTTATGGCATCTTTTGCATTTATAGCAGCTTTTTTTGTCTGGGTCAAATGGCTACCAAATTTTGAAATGGTCCTTAATAGGGGTAAAAATGAAAAGTATGGAAAATGGATTACTGCACGACATTGACTGGGGTAGCCAGATTTACTTTTGTAAAGTAAATAACCATATTATCATCGCAACCGCAAATTTTTTTCAGGTTGTCTATCATTAGATGTGTAAACTTGCAAGTCCGGCTACAAGGAAAGAAAGGCAGGCAAAATACTTTTTATTCTGTGGCTCCATGACATGAATAATCTGGAAGTCTGACCAATGAAATTATCGGAACGTTGATGGGTCTTTATTTGTGCGCATTGAGTGTGGTTGAAATTGCAGATGACGAGAGTCTGCACTAATTTCTACTTGTAACTCTGATTGTTTTATTATTAATGTCTGTAAGTTAATGTTCTTCATTTGTTTAGGAATTTTGGCCTTTTCAGGCTTAAGAGTGAGAATCATGGCGTGAATTCTTGGCATGTGGACGTGCGTTAATCATCTTGTCATTGTATCGAAAATTGTCTGATCTTTACTTGGCGGGTAAAATTTCAGGTGGGGCTCCAATTGGGATACCTGCTTTGCCTCCGAAGCCTGAGTATGGACCTATGGTTCCCCCGACCAGACCTCGAGCTATCACGAGTGGCTCAGACGTTTCTGAAGACGAAGAATCAGAGCTGGGCCAGAATGTGGCACCCGGTGATATTAAGCGTGTGAAGAGGTGATCATTCTCTCGATTTTGTTGTTCTTCCAGTAGCTCTACTTTTCTGTGTGAAGGTGCTCTTTCGCACCGGTTAGTGGAAAGGTCAGGAGGGTCCTTTCGTTTTTTACTACAACAGAATGCTCACAAGTGGTTACACTTGCTTAGTGTTATTTATAATGCTGCCACGTAGATTCCGAAAGCATGCTCCTGAATCTTGTACGTTAGCATTAATTTATCCTTCAGTTTGTATTCAGCATAACTGTGCTGGAGGTTTATTGGATGCATATTGGATGCATATTGGATGCCCACACTTGATATCTGTAGTTGTAATTGACATCGTCTCGTTGTACCTGCTGTATCCATACTAGAGTGCTTGATTTTGTCTGCAATCACGTGATTTTCTTGTTTTCGTGTGGGTTTTGTCAGGATGCTGTCCAACAGGGAGTCAGCACGGCGATCACGGAGGAGAAAGCAGGCACACCTGACTGAACTCGAGACACAGGTTTGATATGCTAATCCTATACTTCAAATTGTAAGTAAGCCCTAAAGGACCAAAGATACAAGGTTATAACGCGACCAATTGATTGATCTTATTGTGAAGAATATAATTCAATTGAAACACCAGAGTCAGTGAAGATCATTGCATATGCTGGTCAATAAATAAGTAATATAAATGAATGGCTAACGAACTAACGAACTAACGAACTGTCTAACTAACGAACTAACTAATATAATAAATAAAAATAAAAATAAAATATGACAAAATGTCCCTATATGACTTGCTCAAAACCGCTGAAAGTCATGAAGTCCAATTTGGGCCTCTTGGTTCTTTAGAGGATAAACATCGGTACTACACGTTGCTGTTTTTACTTCATGCTGGGTAATTTTTCTGAAGATTTGAGGTACATTGCGACATGCGCTTTAACATGATGCACGAAGTGCTCCTTTTAATTGGCTTCCGTGTTTTCTCCAGGTTGCTCAGTTACGTGCTGAGAATTCCACAATCATGAAGAGGGTAACAGAAATCACACTCAAGTTTCAAGAAGCTGCGATGGAAAATCGTGTGCTGAAGGCAGATGTTGCGTCTTTGCAAGCAAAGGTAATGCTTTACCGTGGTTGTGCGCTTTAGAAATCTTGCCCTCTTGTGATTACGATTTGAAGAACGATTTTTGTGGACTCTTGCATGCGTTTCTTACTTGTAACATCGTATGAACAGCTCAAGGTTGCTGAAAGTATGGTCCCTGGGACAAACAATGGCCAAACAGGGTCCATGGATTTGTCACACTCTGGCTCCAGATACATGGTGTATGCAACAGGAGGCAATGGCCCACATTATGTGCAACAACAAGCGCCCACTGTAGTGCAGCAGCATGAACAGCAGCAGGGATTTACGGGAGGCAAAATGGGTCGAACTCCATCAATGCAACGGGTTGCAAGTCTTGAACATCTGCAGAAGCGCATTCGGGGAGGCCCAGGCTGTAATAATCCTGCGTGGGGTAGTGGATCTTTTGAGGCCGATGGGCAATCCATGTTGGAGCAACATGAAGATTGAAGGCCTCTTTTGGTTCCAACATGCATTTAATCTTTTCGGATGCTTTGTCCTCTAAGCCAAGCGTGGGATGAAAAGCCATCTATCAAAAGTTTAGCGATTCTGTCTTCCCCCAAAGGAGCTGTCTTATCTGTGACTGCAACTCATTGGAAGGCTATCTCATGCAGATATTGTTACTTGCCTGTATCGAACATGGCTGGCAGATTGAAGTGGTGTAAGGCTGTGCTGTCCAATTTACCATTTTAGCTTGTTTTACTGCGATCTGTGTGGTCAAACATATGGTAGAGGAGGTAGTTTTCAGATTACTTACCGCCAAGTAATGACAGCAATTCAGAAGGTGATGATCAGCGTTTTATGGCTTGCGACGTTTCGGCTGCCAGCAAGGTGAATGCAGAACTGTGCCAGATTAAGACTACATTTGAGAGCGGTTTGAGGATTCGTGTCATCTGCGTTGTACAGAAATATAAAAGGTAGTGGGACCTTGTAGAGTTGTCTAATTTCTCATGGACCCTAACTTAGCATGCACGTGAACACTTAATTACTGGACTAGACCAGCAGATTGTGCGACTCATTTTTAGAGGGCATTGATGTGGGATGTAGGAATTTGTTTACTGTTGACGGAAATATTTGTCTTCATTACTCAGTCGTACGTCAGAGTATTGGTATAGTGTCATACCATTGAATTTGATCAGTTCCGTCCATTTCAATTGCTATTGATGCTATTGATGCTATCGTGGCGTTCTTGTTTTACATGTATGATAGCAATATCAGTAATTGTTGCGTCAAGGTCTTTATATTTTAATGTGTTGGATTGGCTCTGCGCTTGTTCACTATTGATTTGTTTGACTCTGGTATCTAAATATCAGCTTCAATGATTTCTGACTGGATGGTAGGTCGGAATACACAAACAATATTCGCCGCAGGAAAATTAGCGTCACTTCAGTGTGTTCACGTGCAAAGCGTCGAGTCGATTTCGACTGCCCATAATTGTTGACAGAGACTTGTGGTCCCTGGGATGAAAGCTGCAGTACATAATGGCTGTTTCCAATAGAGCTTTGGTGTGTTTTGTCCTTTTGAAGGTCTAGGAAGTCTAGTCTTGGATGCAACATGGTATTTTTTTTATGTAGGTGATAGAGGTGTTTAAATTGAGGTATACAATAGTGACAAAAGTTGGTGATAGTATTATGTTGAATTGGATCCAATGATAGATAACACTCCCAATTTGAAACAAGTTACTGCACATCCTCTTTTTCAAAATCTACAAAATAATCATGTATTTGAGTGTGATAAGGTGTAATGGTAAAATAGCATCCAATGAAAGATGTTAATTGTTACTTTGACAATCCAATGGTGTATTTCATGCCACATTTTAATGTGTAATTTGTATTTTAGAAGTCTAAATACAATATCATTTATTCAGTTTCCACAAACATTTAGGGTTTAAGGTTTGCAAATCCAAATGCAGTGAGCATGAAGTTCTTGATTTGGGGTTATATTTAGGCACTCTTAAATGGTCGGATTAGCACCTGACTCAAGTTTGCTACTTGCATAATAGTAGTTAATTTTTCAAGTTTTTTTCAAGTCTTTCGTTTCTAACTTCCTACAGCACCTAGAATTTCAGATTATTAAATTAGTATTAGTAGCAGGTACCAATAAAAGAAGTTGGTGAAGTTGTTTAAATACAAATGTGGAGTTGAGCGTTTGTTGGGCTTCTCTGGAAAACTCAACTGTAGTATTCAAATGCATGAACGACACGAGCAATTTTGTGTTTGTTTGTCTGTGAAATTGAGCACCTAACTGAGATGCTTTTGGTATTTGGCATCCTCAGTAGAAATCCAACTGCTTTGTAAGATAAAATTGTAGATGTTCATCTTTGAATTTTTCTGTGAAAAGAGGATAGGGTTGCAATATAAGGCATGAGGTCCATAGAGAATTGGGGCTCTAATAGCGTCCTGTAACGCAGAGGTACATTTCACTTTCTCATTGCACTGGCAATGTACAAGTAGAGTACATTTCAGGAGGTGGACACTTTTAGTCACTATTGTGTTTCAACTTCAAAAATTCATAACTAATTCTTCAAAGCTCCAAAACATATGAAACAACTTGGATTAGATGCCAATGCCATTGGTCTTTCAAAGAAAATTTATTGAGAATTTTGTCAAGAAGTCTAAGATCCCCAAATTTATTATCAACTCTTGAATGGGTGTTTTATTGCAAATGTACCTTTAGGTACTCATCCAAGTTATGGCCTTTATTAAATTTGTGAAGTTTTAGTTAGATAAATTTTAATAAGCCCTAGTAATTACTAGTAATCTAGGTATAAATACCTTCAAAAGATATGTAAAAGTTTTGAATGTATAGACTAAGTAATGGCAAAGTAATCTAGATGATGAAGAATAACACTAACCAAATCATGTCAATTGCAAAGGAGGTACTATCCTAGAGTTGTTCTTCATTACTTAGCTTTCTTTGCCATAAAAAAATGTCAAACTCTCTTTTATTCTTTAAGCTATTTACTATTAGGTGCTTACTTAATGCTATAGTGCACATAGTTACAGCCCTTTGTCAAAACTAAAGAATTTTTAGTCTTTACTTTATTCTTCTTTGCCAATTACACCTCACTTAGGCAAACTTGGATGCAATGAGATTATTTGTGTATGTGTGTACTAGTGATAGTTCATCAATTTCAAAATTAATCATATTCTTGGATCTACTAAAAATTCTTTCTACCTCTTATGCTTGTAAGCATGAAATTTACAAGAATTGTTTGTATAAAATATCCTTTTGAATTAAACAAGTGCAAAGGTAAGGTAGTAGTTCATATAGAAGAAGGTCTTTAAATCACTTTCATTAACCCTTTAGGCCTCAAGGAACTAAAAATTGTTTCCACCTTTTGAAAAGTTGAAACAACTCTTTACTTTAGAGGAATTCATTTTATAGAGAATGAATTGGAAAAATAAATTCTAGAAAATACAATTGCATGGAACACTTATGTATGTTTAAATACAAGAGCATGTCTACTTGTTTTTTTATTAAGGAAAATGATTGGTGATTATAATAGATGAAAGTATTGAAAAAATTCCAATATGTAGTTTATATGTGGAATTTTCTTTCCAAACCTTCTTTCTAAAAAGTGCCTATCCACGTCCGCCATCATTTTGCTCGCTTCTTCTCTAAGTTATCAATGTCATTCAAAATGCCACCTATCATAGAAAAGAGGTATATTTTGCACTTCTTTTTAAATAGAACATATAAATATCAGTCGAGCCTTTGGGCCAATAGGTCAATGAGCTAGTGAACTCTCTAACCACCACAACATTGTGTGTGCAATTTTATTTTTATTGTTGTTCTTGTGCTTTATTTATTTTTATTTTTTTGTAATGGCAATTGTAACTTTGTGACCACTAGACCAAATGTCGGTGCCCTTTGTATCGTTAGAAAGTTTTGGATGAGGGGGAGGTTGCCCTTTGTAGGATCCTTTATTAAGTGTATATAAGACTATTCTTCAAACATGATGCAAAAATTGATAGGATATATGATATTAAACATCAACACTAAAGATAATTTGTCCTATTTGAGGAATTAAAAAATGGATATAAAAAGAGATTTAATAAGAAATGAACCATTACTTCTACAATGATTACATATGAAATACTAATGGTTGTAGGAATGGCACAAGGTATACTAATATAAGTATATCCAAAATTGTCCCCTTTGAAATGTCAACCACTACTTTTGGATAGAAAATTGAAAATCTCATGGCCTAAATGGTGAAGATTGGAAGGACAATAACAATGTGTTAAGGACCATTTAAAAAAAAATCCTAAGTTTATTTCAAAAAGAAAAAGAACAAATGGTGTTAGGGACCATTTTCTTTTTTTGAAACCCGGAATTTATTCCAAGAAAAAGAACAAATGCTATTAGGGACCATTTCCAATCATGATTGGATTCATTAATGATAATGTATAAGTGGTGGTTGATTGAAAGAACAATTTTTAGTAAACTTGGTTTTAGCTTAGTCTCTTGCTTAGAGAATATGTTGTTACTATAAATATCATTTTTCATTTCTAAATTTGCATCATTAGAGTTTTGAATTCACCTAGGTTACACTTATAGCCTTTTACAACCCTCATCTTTTAGAAGTTATAGCTAATTTAGTATGCCTCCTAACATTATCTAACCCCTTGCATCTTACTTTACTTTGATGTGCTAATGCATAAAAAATATTCATGATTATCTATTGCATGCCAACTATACCACAAATCTTATTTGAATGATTTTAGGTATAGTTACCTTTATAGAAGTCAACCCATTTCTAATCACCCTTCCATTTTAACAATATAGGCTATTTTCTTTCCAATTAAGTAATGATGAGAAATGATTATTTAGAGCACAGTTCCCAAAGCAATTGTGGTAAATTATGATTGGCTCTAAGACTCTCAATATTGCAACTAGCCATTGGTTGATTTTGCAACCAATCCATGGTTAGAATTACAAAGGTCTATATGACTAAAATAGGTCGTATAATACAATTCACCTAAGAAATTTAAAATAATGATATTTTGAGTCAAAAAAATTTGGAAAATTTTACACTCCTTCCAATCTCTATTTTTATTCCAATACCCAAATACACACACTCCGTATCCCCATAATTGCTTAAATTGGTAGAAATGGGTCGGCTCCCTTAGTAGACAATGGAAATGTACTTTTTCAAATCCCATAGTTTTTTGGTCACTACGGCCATGTTTGCTAATTCTTTTTGTTTGTTGCTCACAACAATTATACGTTTACTTCTTAAAGACTGAACTACATTTTTTGGTTGTATAGAATTTATGGGCACGTCATTGTGACCAGAAATTTCCATATTTTAGGCTGAAATTTGAATAGAAGGTGTGGACAAATAATATCTTTCATGTGCAACAAATTTCATGACATTTGAAAATAGGAGTCAAAAGTTATGGCTCAATATGTTGTCTGTTTCTCAACTCAGGCAGCCTGGGCAGATCTGAAAATTTTACTTTTTTCAAAAATAAAAAATTGAAATTGATTTTCTATATGTATATATGTGGAAAGCTTTGAATCATTTCATTTCAATGAATGAGTCAAAAATTATGAGGAATTTTTGTTTGCAGAGAGTTATGGATTTTGTACTCTAAAATAAATTTTGAAGTTGTTTATTTCACTCAATTTTCAATATTTTTTGAAAAAAATAAAATCATAGGATGTACATTGTTTATAAAAACATTACAACCATTGGGATTGACATTTTTCAATTCCATAATTGAATTCTTAACAATTTAGTATTTTGAATCATTCTCTATCTCTTTCTACTTACTATTTTTTTCCTACATATTGTACAATTTCAAATGACTTGAAAATTTTTAAGCATGTGAACAACTTGTTTAGAAAAATGAATCTAAAGAAGCACCACCATTTTGATCATTTTTTCATAGAAAAGTGAGCTTGTAAAGTACAGCTGCCCGATTTTTCGCAGGGTTAAAAAAAGGATTTTTGTCAATTCAAATGCTAAAATCTTGCAATCCACACAGTGAAAAATTCTGAAATGTTTTCTACATCTTTTCAAATCAGTTTTCTACAAGATCCTACAGTTATATGTGTCAAAAAAAAAATTCCCAAAAATTTGATACTTGTACTAAAAATGGCAGTTTTTGAGTAGTTTTGGGGAAAACAAAGTCATGGAACTTTAGGGGTTAAGATAAAAAGTGAGTTTCTCCATCCACAGGATCAAGTCAAAATTTTTGACACTCCTTGTGTTGCAGATGGTGAGTGAATTGCTTATAAAATGGAGTGATCCAAGATGACCTCCCTTTCAATTTCAATTATGTCATTATATAGTAATGGCATGCGGCAAACTCTATTGGATGCACCAAAAACTTGATTTGTTGGGCTTTAACCAGGGTGTTTTTTTTTGCACTGTAGCAATACACCATGCAGGAAATGGAGGATGGTCCTTCTAAAATTAAACCACTGTGACTGTGCCATGACACTGGAGTTTGGCACTACGGTGCCAAAAAAAAACTGGTTTTAACCACTACTGTAAAATAATCCTTAAATATGTTGAGTGATAGCACATACATTAAAAGGACCCACAAAAATGCGAAAACCTATGGAAATGTATGACCCTTGAAAACCGTATTATTATTATTATTATTATTATTTCCCTCCCATATTTGTGTGCACTAGTTCTCCAAGAAGGCAGGAAAGATAAGATGATACATCTGCCATCGTGCCTTTTGTTTGAAGCTGCACCAATAACCGAGAAAAATTGGACCTCAGGACTCAACGACAGGACCGACCTTTACTGGAGTTTTGCGTCACAAATTGCATGTTGCCTTATCCAAGAATACTCTCCACCAGATCATGGAGAAAACAAAACCCACTAAGAATTAAAATCCACAAGTTTAATCTTGTGGCTGGGGCTTTTTTTCATGAAGTGCCAAAGTGGCGATATAAAATGTTATTAATAGTGGTGCTTCAAACTTCTACATTCATCCACATATTGGATAGAAATTATCACATTAGTACACATCACATCTCTATAAGTATGTTTTCATCCACAATCTGGCAATTTCATCTAAGATTTTTTTTTAATTTGAAGTTTTCTAGCGAAAAACTATATGATTTTGTTGCCATTTTTTAGTCTCTCCAAAGCCCTGCTTGTGACCTTGAAGATATGAAAATTGAGTACAACTCAAACTATTGCTTAAGAATGAAACATTTTGAGGTTCTAAAATTCCAATAAATACAAAGTAAAGTTTACAATAATTTGCTCTAAAAGCAATCATGACACAAAGATATATTTTGCTTTCTTCAATGTACCAACAATGTACATTTGAAGAGGTGGCTGCTTTTGGTGACCACTGCATTTCAACTTCAAAAATTCGTATCTAATTCCATCAAGGTCCAAAAAATATGAAACAACTTGGATTCGATGCCTATTCCATTTTTCTTACTACAAAAATTTACTGGAAATTGTTCCAAGGAGTTTAGCTTTCCCCAAAGGCAATCAGCTCTCACATGGTCACTTCAAAACCAGACTACCTTAGCTTCAAGCTTCAATCTCAAGGTACATTACACAAATTTTCAAGCCAGGTGCACAAATCTTCCAAGGACTTAAATTTTCAAGCAATCAGGCCAGCTTCTGCCAGTCTGTCGGAGCATTCAAATCTTCCTCTGCATGATTAGAAAAAAATATTTTAAGAAAAATATTCCTCTGCATGTCTCACACTTTGCAACCACCATCAATACTTCAAATAATTATATCTAAAAAATAAACCCTATCACGTTCCCACGGACACTACAGGTCAGTTTGCACCCAAGCTAACTTAAGGTAGAGGCATATGAAACCATCCCTGCACCCAATGGCATCCCTTTCTAGGAAGGGGCATCATTTCATAACGTAAATGTGCACATAGTAAACAGAGCTTATTAATTGTTGACCGACACTGTTTAAGCCATGTATGAATCACTTACATTTAAGTTCTGAAATGACACTCCTTCCTAGAAAGGGACACCTTTGGGTGCAGGGATGGTTTCAGATGCCTGTACCTTAGCTCAAATACCAGAAGCACTCCAAGGTATCCCACTTTGTTATTGGATGTGACCATGCCAAGTGACAACTTGTTCCAAGATAGATAATAGTATTGGAATAATGGCACTTTGCATGGAGTCTTGGTATAATAAACCCAAGAGAGGTTATAGCCAGGCCATGTCTATTTATTAGATCTGACATTATCAATTGTACGATCAATTAAATAGACAAAATCTATGGTTGTGAGGTTTTCGTCTATTATGGTCCAAAAGAAATCTGTTAGGTGTGGTCAAGAAAATGTGTCTATTTATTAGATCTGACATTGTCAACTGTAGGATCAATTAAATAAACAAAATCTATGGTTGTGAGGTTTTCATCTATTGTGGTCCAATAGAAATCTGATAGGTGTGGTCAAGAAAAAAGCTCCTAGAAACCAACAAAACATTATCTACTTTGGCCATGTAAGGTTCTAAGTGGCAAAAGTCTAAACCCAATGTGGATCATGCCTATCTCTCCATCGATCACTGTTTAGATAATTCTAGAAGGCTTTTGATTTAGCCTTGGTGTAAACTAACCCTAAATGTCCAATGGATGATAAAGAATCCTTTTATATAGGATAAAAGTACAAATGTTCACTCTTGAAATTTTGTGTGAGAAGGAGAGGTCTTGCATAGTAGTTTGACTTCTAATGAATGTTTTGGATTTTTTTTTCAATAGATGATTTACACAGTATCCACAAGGAAAATTTCCTCGGTGACTAGCCCAGCATTCCAAAGTTAAGCAAATGGATACTAGAGTTTGGCATTGAAGGGTAGGTTCTATAGAAAGTAATTTTTTAAAAAGATGGAATTCTTTTTGAATTTTTTTTCAATGATAATCAATGGATGGATAAAGGGCCTTTTTATAAATAATCCTTCAATTAATCCTTTAGGTCCAAGATTTGTTTTAGTTTATGTAAACTACACAAAGAGTGAGCATACATGTCCTTGTATAAACACTCATATTAATCCCTAAAGGACGAAGCTGCATTTTTTTTTGGCAACAAAGCAAATTTGGGCAACTCACTAAGAATGGAGTTTTTTTTGTTTTTTTTTGTGCTGAAATTTAACAAAACATCTGCCCAAGGAGTAGCTTCAAGGCCTGACAATTTTTGTAACTTTTGACTACATGGTCAAAAAGTTATTGCATGATGTGTGATTTTCATTGCTCGGCGAGCAAATTGGGTAGCTCAAAAAACTTCTTTAAAAATCACTTTAAAAATAATAATAAATTGAAATTAGTTCTTTAGGTTTATATAAGAATGGAATGCTTTGAATCATTCTATTTTGATTAATGAGATGAAAGTTATGAAGAGTTTTAGTTTACGGGTAGGTATGGTTTTCAAAGATCCCAACCCTACCCACAAACTAAAACTCCTCGTAACTTTCATCTTATTAATCAAAATGGAATGATTCAAAGCTTCCCATTCTTATATAAACCTGAAGAACCAATTTCAAATTTTTATTTTTTTTAAAAGTGAATTAAAAGAAATAAATTTTGAGCTACCTCCGGGTTGAATCCTAAATAGTAACTGGAACTAGAAGAGAATAAGAGACTGGATGAATTAGAGAAGGAAGAAGTCCGGATACCTTAGTTGCCTAGTCTGCTCACCGAGCAATGAAAATCACATATCATACAATAACTTTTTGACCATGTAGTCAAAAGTTACAAAAATTGTCAGGCCTTGAAGCTACTCCTTGGGTTCATGTTTTGTGAAAATTTCAGCACAAAAAAATAAAATTTCCATTTGTAGCGAGCTACCCAAATTTTCTATGTTGTCAAAAAAAATGTAGCTTGGTTTTTTAGGAGTTAAGCATTGCATGCAATTATATATTCTAAATTTGATTGATCCAATTCATAACCTCTATTTCTTGGTTCACCTCAAATTGCTTTAAAACCCCTAAAGGACCAAGGCAAAAACACTCAAAACATCTTGAATTTTTTTGCATGTCTATCATTAGAGGATTTTTTGGGGTCTAGGAGGGCTGCGAGTTCCTATTCGTTCTTGGACCTTGCAAACTAGCCGAAACTTGCTACCTGATGTGGCAGTGCAATTGCCATGTCATTTTCAAAACAAAAATTGAAATTTTGTTTTTCGTTCTAAGAATTACTTTTTTAATTTTAATTTTTTTTTCAATTTTTTTTCTGACAGCATGGCGTTCGCTTTGTTGTAGGAAGAACTATGGGGGCCAACTGCTTGAAATGGCCCTCCCGAACCCTAGAAAATCCTCTAATACTACATGTTCTTGCACTAGACTATATTATATGAACGTGTAAAAGGAATTTCATAAACTTTGATTGCAAGATATATTTTTTTTAAGTAAAGAAAATAGAGTTTGGAATATTTTTTACGACTAGATTATAAGATTTTGAATCTTTTTTGACTAAAAATTATTTCTTTTCACATTTTGATTTTTTAATCTTTTTTGTTGAAGAATTGAATTGTGGATTTGAAAAAATAAATTATTTAAAACAAGACTTAATTATCATTCTTTAAAAAGTTATTAAGTATGAGTAGAATTGAAATTGAAGAAAAAAATGAATCATTAATTATAGCTTTGAGATGGAATTAACCCCTAAAAGATTGGACTACGTTTTTCAGTTGTATAGAAATTTCGGGCAGGCCATTATGACCACAAATTTGCATATAGTAGGCTGATTTTTTTTAAAAGGTGTGGATAAGGAATATCTTTCATATGCAACAAATTTCATGACATTTGGAAATAGGAGTAAAAAGTTATAGCCTAATATGTTATTTTTTTTTGTAACTGGGCAGTTTGGGCTGATTAGAAAAAATCACCTTTTTCAGAAATCAAAATTTGAAATTGGTTTAATAGACTTATATATACAAGGAAAACTTTGAACTATTCCATTTTGATCAACCAGTCAAAAGTTATGAGGATTTTTTGTATAAGGGCAGTTATAAATTCCATGCTCTAAAATAAACTTTAAAATCCTTTATCTTACCCAATTTTCAATATTTTTGAAAAAAAATAAAATCTTAGGATATCAATTGTTTATCACAACATTTCAACCATTAGGATTGACATTTTTCAATTCCATATTTAAATTCTTAATTATTTTGTATTTTGTATCATTCTCTACTACTACCTACTTACTATTTTTTTCCTATATGTTGCACTACTCCAAATGATTTGAAAATTTTCAAGCATTTGGCCAACTTGTCTATGAAAAATAATACAAAGAAGAACCACCATTTTGGTCATTTTTTCATAGAAAAGTGAGCTTGTGAAATGGAATTGCCCAATTTTTCGTAGGGTTGAAAAAATGGTTTTGGTGAATTTGAATGCTTATATTTTACAATCCACATGGTGGAATTTTCTTAAATTTTTACCACATGTTTTCAAGTCATCATAATATAAGATCCTATAGTTACATGTGTCAAAAATTGTTTTTCTTTCCAAAATTTAGTAGTTGTACTTAGAAATGGTAGTTTTGGAGCGTTTTTGGTGAATACATAGTCATGGGATTTTAGGGGTTAAAATTCACTAATATGAATGATGAAATTGTTCTAGCAAGAAAATGAACTAAACCATGTGAAACTTTGGGGGTTTGGAAAACTATCAATGTTAAATTCGAAAACAAATCCAATACATTTTTTTTCTTAAGAAGTTTCTACAAAATAAGATGCTCCATAACCTTCTCATTATCAATCCAAATGGAATGAATCAAAGCTTTCTATGTAGACAAAAATATAATCTATGAGAAACAAAAATCAATTATTTTTTTGTTGATTTTTCTTTCTACCTACTAAACTAAAAGAATTTATTGTATTATAAACTACTTAATTTTTGCTTTTGGGCATTGATTCAAATAAAAGATATGTTCCCATAAAGCTAATATGTTTTTCCTACCTTCAATTAAGATTTCAAAGAATCAAACCAAAAATTGAGACTATAAAAACCTATCCAAATTTCCATTTAAGGGGCAAAATGGTTCTTTAGGGGTTAAGATTTAGAGCTATTTCTATTTTTTTAATTGTTGAAACCAATTTTAGTTCTATGGGACCAAAAAGATTAATCCTTAACCCAAAATTTCAGACCTATAAAAGGTCATGAGTCTGTATAGCAACAATGCAAGTACAATGAAAAATGAAACTTTGTAATTTTCATTCTTTAATCTCTAAAGGTTAGAGACTTTGTTTTCACCCAAAATGCTCCAAAATTGCCATTTCTAATATAAGTACCAAATTTAGGAAAAAAATCATTTTTGGACATATATAAACATTGGATCTTATAGTACACTAGTTTGAGAAGATGTGAAATTTTTTTTGGAAATTTCCACTTTGTAGATTGTAAGATATTAGCGTTTGAATTAACAAAAAAGAAATTGGTGGTCTTGCAAAAAACAAGGCAATTGCACTTCACAAGGTCACATTTGTATGAAAAAATGTCGAAAATGGTGGTAACTCTTTGGATTCATTCTTCAAGGCAAGTTGGATACATGCTTGAAAATGTTTAGAACATTTGGAATTTGCACAACACATAGGAAAGACATGGTAAGTAGAAAGCCGTAGATAATGATTCAAAAGACTAAATTGTTAAGAATTTAATTATGGATTTGAAAAAAATAAAGTAGGGAATCCAGAGTTTATTTTAGAGTAGGGAATCCATAACTACCCACAACCTACAACACCTCATAACTTTTATCTCATAAATCAAAATGGAATGATTCTAAGCTTTTCACATACCTACAAATTTAGAAAACCAACTTCAAATTTTTAATTTTGAAAAAGAAATGATTTTTTAAGGAATTTTTGTTCTACCTGTCGAACATTGAAAATTATATATCATACAATAACTTCTGAACCATGTACTCAAAAGTTATGAAAATTATTGGGCCTTAAATATATTCCCCAGACACATGTTGTTTGAAAATTTCAAAGAAAAAGAGTAAAATTCCATTTATAGTAAGCTACCCAAAATGGCAAAATCACTATGTTGTAAAAAAAACCCGCAGTTTGGTCCTTTCCGGGTTAAAAAGTAGTTGAGTCGAAGTAGGGGTCAATTCATTGACCATGGCACATGAATGTCACGAGTGCAAATTTTTGTGTGCGGATAAACACAACCCTCTTCCGACCTTATCTCACTATTTGCCGATGTTCCTATCTCCATCAAACCAAATCAATGAGAATAAAACGCAACAATTGATGGTCAGAACCACCTTTTGCATTGCCGTATCTTTCTTTCATGACTCGACTACAAAAGTGTTGGTCACATGGAGATTGACTTGAATTTGCGACTCCAATTTGGCTTATTATGCTCCCAAGTTGCAACAGCAGGCTGTGTTTCAAATACACTGCAGTCCAAAGGCCAGAGAACATGGCTGTTGGCTGGTTGGAGGCATGGACCATCTCAAGGTTTAATTTATATCACCCTCGGTCCTCGTGAAAAAAATAAAAAAATAAAAAAATAAAAAAATAAATTCTCTATGTGGCCCACATGGGAAAGGGGCTGAATTCTGGGTGGGCCACATTGAGAATTTATTTTCACAAAGGGATTCTTTACTCACTGTTGTTATCTAATTTTGAAAAATATAGATTAAAAAAAAGGAGTACTTGCCACTAATGGTTAGTAGAAAACTTAAACATCAACTTGGGGATGGAATAAAGCATTCAAATTTGGGTGAAATTGTAGTATTTGCAATGGGAAGGGTATCTGCTTATCATTATTACGTGAGACATGAAATGAAATGTAAAGAACATTTGAAGTATTTGAATTGAAAGAATTAGTTAGAGTGATTCATTGTAATAGTGTTGAATATAGGGAAGTGAATATGGTAAACAATGAATTGGTTGCTTGAATATCTAGGGTTCTATATTAATTATATTTTTTTATTTTTTTAATATCTAACTAAACCCTTCTACAAGACTAATTCCATCATTGCATAGATAAACTTCATTCCTACTAATATGCCCCATGTTGTTGCCACGGTCAAAAGAAAAGAAAAAGTAAATTTTTAATTTAAAAAAACATAAAAAACATATCTAAAAAATTCATAACTTTCATGTAATAGGTCTAAATGACATTAATCGAAGACCATGCACTCCTCTTTGTTGAGAGCTTTCTGACAACACCAAGAACATAAGTGGGGGGATGCATAGTCCAAGAGATTTCAATGTAACAAACAAAACAAAACAAACAGCCTAACTTAAGGTATTGATGCTCAATTTGGTCTTGTGAATTAGATCTAAGTTTTTATTACATAGATTTTATAACGTAAGACTAAAACTATGTTATTTACATAACATTGCTTACTATAATTTCTCCCTTCTCCCTTTTGGATAGTATGGAAGAAAGTACAATGTTTCCCATGATAAAATTTTCAAATAGTTTCATATAATGTGGGATGTCAATGTTTTTCTATTAAAATGTGCAAATTAATCTAAAATATAATAAAAATAATTAAATTGAATTTTCACATGGAATTACAAGTGAGAAAGAAGAACAAGGGTACAATATTTCAAGCTATGATCTTCAAGTCAAATGACTATTATCAAGCTAAATTTAACCTTTGGTATTAGAAATAATAATTTTGAAGTTTCTTGTATTTTTTTAAATATATTTTTTATCAGAAATTTAGAATTTTCATAATTATTGATACAAACATAAATTTGAGAATTCAAAAATCTGGATGTATTGAAAATATATTTTATAATATATATTAAAATACTTGAATGTTTTCGCCAAATTGGATGTTAGAATGGACATGAATTATCTGTAACTTAAACTTTAGTGTGTAATATAGATAATGAGTATGACAAAAATACAATATTGTGATAGTACCATATCTTCCTAGTAGGTTGCATAACTTTCTGCCTTATAATGAATTAAAGCACAAGGAACATTTAGATAACCAAAAAAATAACATATTTAAATCAAGCAATTTAAAAACATACTTAAAATAAGTTAGATATTTATTCAAGTTTGTTCTTACAATTTTTGAATGGTTATTGCTACTTTTGTCCAAGGCAACCACATTACCTATACCCTTGTTTTAACCTCCCAACCCTAAACCCTCTACTTTATGAATTAGGGTTTCATTAAGTGTTAGGGTTTGTTGCATGTAAGAAATAGTTTTTTTGTGAGAGATTGTGCTTTAGAATAGTGAAAATGACAAGGCAAAAAACTTTACAATTTATGTTTATAGTTATTGAAGAATAGAGATGTAAGTTTGTGTAGAGCAAGTTGAATTTCTATAAATTGGGCAATCCTTTTATATATATTTGGAGGAGGGAGCAAACTAGGTCACTAACTTTCCAAAAATTTAGGCACCCATATAATCATTTTTTTACTAAGTTCCTAGGAAGCTATGATAGTTGTGGAATAGGTCTATCAAATGGTGTTTATTTCTTCTATCATATGGGGGTCCACGTCATGCTAAAATTTCAAAGGAGCTTTCTTGCAACATTTGGAACATGTACATTTCAAATGTGATGACTCCAATAGAGGAGGAATCATAGTTTCTTCAACTAGGTGCATCAAATTGGGTGAATTTTAGTTTATTTAGTATTGGTAGAAATCCCAAATCAAAAAATGACCTATACCTTAATATACTTAAGATAAGTTGTTTGTTTGTTACATTGAGATCTCCTTGATCCCTTGGTCACGTTCTTAGTACCATCGGAAGCCCTTGGCAAGGAAGGGTGCTCGGGCTTTGTTTTGTGGTGTTCAAACCTACGACGTGAAAATTATTGAATTTCAAAAAATATATCAAAAAATATTTTTATTTTTGTTTTGACACTAGTAGTGGCAAAGGGCACACTAATACCCATGAAGTTAACATTACTAGTTGTTTTCACAGTGTTGTCTAAGTATGCAAAGCCACTTCTCTATTTTTCAATTGTAGACAATCTTCTTGGAGTTGACATTTGGAGGCTAAGATAATTTCAAGGGGTTCAAGAATTATCATTGCAATGTCACTTTGTTGTACAGGGACATTACATAACCAATTGTTGACTTTTCAACAGTAATGTGGCATTGTCCCATTGGAAACCCATTCCATTGCCATTACAAGTTGCAATTCATAACTTTCTTTCCTTTCAACTTGCTTCCTACACCTTTGGATCATGAAGATTAAAGATTGTGAGAGTTGTTTGTATGCACACAAAGAAGCCAAAGCTCAAAAAATTATGGATAGAGGAATCACAACTGTGTCACATGAGATGTGCACAACCAACTCAACTTAGGTATAAAGGAGCAGACCCATTTCTAACTAGGGACCCATTCCCCTCATATAGACTACACTCTTTCCAATCAACAGGAAATTAATAAGGGCACAATTTCCAATGCAACTATGGAGCACTATTATTGGTTGTAGGCTTTGTTTATTTTATAAGTAACCTATGGTTGGAAATAGGAAGGCCTACATGACAAAAATGTGTGAAACAGAATCTTCAACGAAAAAATTTATAGTAATTAAATTCTGAAAAATATGGAACCCTTCTAAACTCTATTTTTGTAGATGGAAAAATTTCTCTACTAAAAAAAATAGCACTCCAAATATGTGAAATGGCTTAAGTAGCTGGAAATGGGTTGGCTCCCTTATCAAAACTCACTGAAAAGATATAAGGAAAAATAATCAGTTCATGATAGAAGTATTAATAAAGGTTTTGTTTTAAATTAAATTATTATGGATGTCATGTTGTCAACAATTTGCAAGCAGGAGACACCTAACTTAAGGTAGGAACACCCAAATGTGCCATTGTCCTTAAACTACCATCTACATTGTGTGTACATCTTCAAAGTCAGTTTTGTACCTATGTGGAAGAAACGCTTTTAGAACCAAACTTTGTTCCTTAATAACTTTTGCATACAATATTCAAATGCCACATTCTCTAGTGTGTTGGAACCTCCTTTCACTTGCCAATAAA
Organism: Pseudoscleropodium purum; assembly: GCA_963969395.1. NCBI lineage: Eukaryota > Viridiplantae > Streptophyta > Bryopsida > Hypnales > Brachytheciaceae > Pseudoscleropodium > Pseudoscleropodium purum. The sequence goes on from OZ017802.1 coordinate 10,649,683, forward strand.
AACATAGGAAAATCTGACCAATTTAATAATAGCAAAGAAGCTCAATAGCAAAAAGTGGCAGTTCTGGGAGTACCTACCTTAGATAGATTGATCTTCAACCATACAAACAAATAATCACTGATACAATTACGAGAAAACTTCATAGCCATTCAAGTAGAGACACCTATTTCCATCTTTGTCTCCATTTATAAATCCTAGATTGTCACCAAATCTGTCCATAAGAATGCATTAAAGTGTCCTACAAAAGTTTACTTCTAATTTCCTAATGCAATTGAAAGACACTTATTTAATTATGATTCGTTGATAACTAATTTTCATAGAATTTGGTTTAGGGTGTAGCTATAGGACAATTTCAATAGCCTAGTGAACCAATACTTTGAAAAAACATAGAAATTATATGCCACATCCAATTTATTTTTTAATATTCATGATTTTTACTTGCTAATACTACAAAAATATTATTTTAAAGAAAAAGTGCCTCCAACTATGTTGAATTGCTTAAACTTATAGTTTTGAGTGTTTCCATTGGAAGGTAGAAGTACGCATATCTGACCACTTAAGGGATTTTGCAATATATCATGAGCAATTTAAGGCATAGCAAATTTTTTTCATGTAGAAAAATAGGAAATATGGGGATTTCAAATTTTTCTTAAATTTATTGCTGAAATTGGAATTACTGTGAATTTTGGAAGCCAAAAAGTGCATTTGACTAGTAGCCAATATTTAAAGTCTTCCAATTCCAATCATTCAAGAACTACTTTCTTGCTCACTATTTTGCAACATGTGTCATGGCCTTATTAATATCAATCTTGAAAAAGAGCAAAAAACACATACAAGCTTCGGTTGGAAGTTTCATCCAACATTGGTTGGAAATAGTGCCCCCTATAAGTTGGATATGGGTTGTGGTTGACAATGGATATTTCTACCTTAGCTTACTAGTTTCAACACCTCTTCATATATAATATACCAAAAAGATGCAAGTAGCCCTGTATCTACCCTTGCCTATATTATAAATCTGAAGCCATTGATATATTTTAATTTAATTTAATTTTTTTGAAACTTGGAGTTTATTCCAAGAAAAAACAAGAACAAATGGCAAAAAATTGAGGGCAAAGCCTAGGAGAGAGCCAAAAGACCAAACAGGGAAAACACACATAGCAAATGGCTCTCGGTTCTATGTACTATTGTTTCCCTTATCAATGGAAATTGGTCATTTGTTTCAAAAAACAAAAACAATACGTAATTTACACAAACATAATTTGTAAATAAGACATAGCAAAGCAAAATCTAATTTACACAAAGGAAATACTAGAAGGTTTCATTAGATGCCACATGTGATGTCTCTACCATTTCATGTGCCAAAAAATGGGGTTTGAAGCCAAGTATTGTCAAAATTCCTAAGGTAAATTTTGTAACTTGGCTAGCAATTTGTCAAAGTGGATAGTGGACCAAAGCCAAGTTGTCCCGTCGTGGTCAAGGATTGCCTCCGATTTAATTTTTTTTAGAAAATCAATGCCCTTGCCTACTAACACCTCCTAACACCTCCTAGAAAAACCTAGACTATAGAATTAAAAAAAAATTGGACTCCCCTCTTCTACCGTCAATCTTTAAAAACAAATATAATATGGATACTTATGGTTACCTAATACTAATACAAAATATTATATACAAAAATATACAAATATTATATATGAAATATTTATATAATACAATATGCAGACACGAGCATTGATATATGATATGGAATACTAATATTGATGACATGTACTATGTCAATATTCCATATTAATTGCAGTCAAAAGAGCTTTACAAAAAATATAAATATGGAATGAGGAAGTGATATCAATTACTTCACAAGCAATTGACTTAAGGGAGGCAACCCATTCCTGACCACTTAAGCAACTTCTAATATTTGCATGATAGATTTCTTCATAGGGTAAATTTTCTCATGCTTAACTCCTAAAGGTCAAAATTGTGTTCTTTGGCAACATAGCAATTTTGGGCAGCTCACTATGAATGGATTTAAAAAATTTTTTTTTCTGAAATTTTCACACAACATGTCCTCGAGGAGGAGCTTTAAGGCCCAATGATTTTCATAACTTTTGACTACATGGTTCAAAACTTATTGCATGATATGTAATTTCAATGCTCAATGTGTAGCCCAAAAATTTCTTAAAAAATCACTTTTTTCAAAAATAAAAATTTGAAGTTGGTTTTCTAAATTTATATATATGTGAAAAACTTTGAATCATTCCATTTTGATTTATGAGATGAAAGTTATGATGTGTTCTAGTTTGCGGGTAGTTATGGATTCCCTACTTGAAAATAAACTTTGGAGTCCTTTATTTAACTCAATTTTTAATATTTTTTGAAATAAATAAAGACATATGATGTAAATTGTTTATGATTACATTATTACCGTTTGGGATTGGAATTTTTCAATTTTTCAATTAAATTCTTAACAATTTAGTGTTTTAAATGATTCTCTACTTCTTTCTACTTCCTAGTTTTTCCTTATATGTTGTGCAATTCCAAATGATCTAAAATTTTTCAAGCATATAGCCAACTTGCCATGAACAATGAATCCAAAGAAGCACCACCATTAGGGGCATTTTTTCATACAAATGTGACCTTGTGAAGTGTAGCTACCTGTATTTTCATAGGGCCAAAAAAGTGATTTTTGTCATTTCAAATGCTAATATCTTGCAATCTACACTGTGGAAAATTCCGAAATTTTTTTGACATCTTTTCAAACTAGTTTAATACAAGATCCTACAGTTACATGTGTCCAAAAATGTTTTTCATCTAAAATTTGGTGCTTGTATTAGAAATGGCAGTTTAGAGCGTTTTTGGTGAAAACAAAGTCTCCGACCTTTAGAGGTTAATAATAGGCAATAGATGAAAGATTTGTATAATTTTCCATATTTTTTTTTGCAACATAGAATTACTATGAATTTTTAGTGGAAGATGGATTTTCTTCCATAATGGTGATATAGACCTCCTTCTTTCCAACTAAGGGTTGATTGCAATATTGAAAGTCTCGTTAGCCAATTATAATGTGTCACAATTGTGTCAAGAACCATGCCATAATTAATTGCTCCTCATTCTTTTGCATGGAAAGATAATAGCCTACATTGCTAGAATGGGGCTAACGGTTAGAAATGGGTTGTCTCCTATGCAATTCCACAAGTGAGTGAGAAGTGGTAGTTTGTTCAAAAGAGATAGACATTCACAACCACTGATTCTAGAATAGGTTCAAGGTAATTAGACAAATGTTCATTTTCGGAATTTTTTTTTCATTTGCACTAAGGGCATGAAAAAATTAAGTAGAAAACCAAGCTAAACTTATAGTCAAGCCACCCATAACCAACCAAATAAGAAAATGTGGACATGATGTGGGGTACTTGAAGTAAAAAGAAAAATTCCTACAAGCACAAAGACCACTATAACAAAACGTGGTAAACAACCGCACTCAAAATTGAGTATGGTTCTTTTTACCACATTTTTGTGTAGACTCACTACTCGCACAATCAAATTTTTTTGCAATTTTCCACTACAATTTTTAGAATTTAGAGTTGTCTATTATATCATTGGAAAGGTCTTAAAAATAACTCTCCAGTGGTACATTACACATTTCACAATCCTGAAAATTGCAATGGAAAATTACAAAAGAAGTTGGTTGTGCGAGTAGTGAGTCTACACAAAAACGTGGTAAAAAGAACCACACTCAATTTTGAGTGTGAATTTTTTTTACTATGTTTTGGTATAATGGACAGAAATGATAAGAATTGCTCAAATTCATGTAATTTTATGTCTTGAAGTCAATTTGCAGTGAATTTAGCAAGGCAAAAGTTGCACTTGACCCATGTCCAACATGTAGAGTCTTGGAAAACTGCTCATAGAGAAAATAACTCATGTTCAATGAGTCATGGAAAATGAGGGCCATGTGTCATGACCTTTGGATATGCATGTAGTACTTCAGCCAACATTGATCCCCCAAACAACAGAAATGACTCACTCCTGCTCCTACACTTGAGCCCCCCTCCTGACTGGCCATGCCATGGGGTGCTGGTTGGTTTTGGGTTGGCTCTACCTTAGCCAGTTTTGGGATTACAACACAACACTCCCTTGCAATTGCCACATACCCTAACCTATGTCTACTGCAGCTTCTGCCAATTGTAAAACAATTCTTAAGGTGCACTTGGGGTGTACACATTAGTTTCTATCAATTAGCTTACAAGTGTCTTACAAGTGTCCTACAAGTGTCATATGACTGATTTACATTGTGCCTTACCACAAGTTACATTTTTATATAAGGTAACTCTGCCTATGACAGTCCAAATGGGAGCCAGTCCATCCCAGACATAAAATTTCTAGTGATGCACATTTCAAGAACCAGAATGTACACCATTAGTACAATTTTGCCTGTGATGGGCTGGCTCCCATTTGGACTGTCATGGGCAGAGTTACCTTATAGGAGGAGGCTTGAAAAGCGCTCAGATTTTAAGTATCGCCTCTAGAAAAGTCTCTGAAATTGTTCAGAGTGTTGTTCATGCGCCTAAATTTTTTTGTGTTGATAATAGGTGGACCTATATGGGTCATTTTAGATGAATTGTCAGGTGACAAATGTGATTATTGTGAGTACTCTATGCTCATGAATGAATCTTAAAAAGCTTAAGCAAAAAGTGAGGTGCATTTAATGGAATGCAATACTTTTTATTTTGGAATTGAGATTTTGAGAGTGAAAATCAAGTGGACTATTTCAAAACGATTTTATACCATTTAATACTCCCTAATTATCACTTAAAAATGCCAGTTGCTCTATTCATTGATGTGTTCTAATTCATCACTGGTGCTCTCTATGAGCATAAATAACGCCCCATCGCCCTTCCACTTCCAAAAATCGCCATAAATTCATTTTAGGGCCAAAAATTATGATTAAAATTTGATTACTAGTGTCTCTTATTTCTCTTGCTAAGAAAAATTAAAAATACCACAATTTCTCATGAACTAAATTCATCAAACAAGGTTGATTTTGCTTAGGTGAACCATTTATGAGCCTCTTACCTTACCACTACAACCCATCGTAACAACGGCAATAGTATGTAACTTAAAGTTAATATCAATGTTGAAGACATTAGAACAACAATTGATATTCAAAACCAATATGTGGCTGCACAACTTAAAGTAAATACTCTCAAAACCACCACTTTTTGCTATTGAACCTCTTTGCTATTCTTAGACTGATCAGATTTTTATATGTTCTCATTGGCAAGTGCCATAGAAGGAGGTTCCAACACATCAGAGAACGTGGCATTTGGATATTGTGTGCAAACGTTATTAAGGAACAAAGTTTGGTTCTAAAAGCATTTCTTCCACATAGGTACATAACTGACTTTGGAGATGTACACATAATATAGATGGTGGTTTAAGATCAATGGCACATTTGGGTATATCTATCTTAGTTCCTTGCAATTCAATTCACCGAATAATTTTCAACTCACTGAAAGTAGGCTCATTGACAAGTACGGCGCTCCTACTTGTACCTTTTGATAAGTTCTTAAAGCTCACCATATTAAAACCCAATGAGAATCACTGTATTGTTTTCCTATTTAATGGAAATTGTTCATGAGTTTAAAATATTTTTTAAAAACTCAAAAATTCCCCCAAACTCAACGAGAATGTTTCATCTAGTGTGTGTGGGTTGTTTACAAATGTCCATTTGGGCCTAGGCCTATTTTTATGTGGTCAAGGAAACTACCAACCTCCTCCTTGGTCCATTTCAAAACATTTTGTTAGTGTCTAAGGTAAGGTAGTTGTACACATTTCCTAGTTCATTTAAGTTGGTGTTTATGGATGGAGTCATAATTATAATTAGAAGTTATTTTTGCCTTGTAGAAGAGAAATGGAAATCAGTAATAATCACACAATGCAAATAATTAAAGTTTTGAAAGTTCTTTTGTATTTATTGTGAACTTTCAAAGTCAAAATTTGGAAGAAACTTCAATGTGTTCACTAGGTGCATGTTGGAAGCACCTAGAGAAGAACCTCAAACCATTCATTAAAAGCTTGTTACTGTAAAACTACATCCAATACCATTTGTAAAGTAGGAGCCATTCAAAGCAAATGGTTTGGAGATGTTTTAGTGAAATTTCAATATGACAAAAGGGGGGAAGAGAGACGGTGAAGGATAGAACTACCTTAATAAGTTGCAATTGCTAGGCATGGCTCTTGAAGCACTTTGCCTATGAAGGAATATAGACTCCAAATAGTCTCAAGTCCAATTGTCCAATCGCCTTTCTATTTTGGGACTCAAGTGTGTTACAACCTAACATAGTGAAAATTGTAAAGGATTAGTACTATGACAACTTTAGTGTGGAATTGGGGGTGCTAGGGTTGAAAATGGATTGAAAAAACATGATTTTGTAACTTCAATGAACACCATTATGCAATTTCTACTCATGACAAAAGGCTCTATAATTATTCTACAATCTTAAGGGATGCTTTTAGATGACCATTGCAACAGTGCATGGAATTGCAAAAGCTATACAATAGAATCCAAAAGGAACAACAATAGACTAGCTAGTCTTATCTTGGGAAAAAATAGTTCATGATGATGCAAATTGCTCTATACCTATATGGATATTGAAAAAGTAAGATACTTTATTTGTACCATTATATATTAACGATGTGGATTTCAAATTTTGAATGTTAAACACAAGTACATAATGATTACAAAGTGGTACAAACAATCATACAATACAACTATTATTAGTAAGTTTCACACTGCTCTTAAAGTATCTACATTCTAATATGGCCAAGGTCTGAGTAGCCCTTTAAATTTCCTCTAAATATTCCAGCCTATGAAGTCAAGTATAGACATGCCAAATTTAGCTTTAGTCATCAATTTCTTCCTCCATTTACTAGTAGAATGGTGGTTTTGGGGCTCCAAGGAATAGTATTGTTATGCATTTTAAGTGCTATCTTTTGTGTGGATAGTGACTCATAGTACTCACTGTCTATCCAAAAGTGACTCACATTTTTGGATTTTAAATATTAAATTTTTTTAATTTGCAACCCCCTTCTCCCTTCCCCTTCTTGCAATTTTTAGAAACCAATATAGTGACAATCAATATGGAATAATTCCTCCCGTATTTGTATCCATATCTGATATTGTATATGTATCCGATATTCATTTCGTATTTCATATTTGGACGGCTCAAATTAAATCTCACAAGATCAACGAGTTGTGATTTTTTGAGAAATCAACGACAACCTCAAGGGTAAGCATTTTTCTTAAAAAAATCAATGGCTTGTAATTTTTTGAGAGAGGGGGGAGGGCAACTAATGCAAACCAAGGGGAACCATCTTTTGAAAGGATAGTATCAAAGTATACTGACCAAAATCCATATTAGCACCAAAATAATGCTAACATGGGCCTAAGGCACCATGCTCTAGGACTATTTATTGGTGCTTAACCCCTAAATTCCCAAGGCCATTTTTTCTGTCAAAAACCACTCAAAACTCCCGTTTTTGCTAAGTTCATCCAAGAATACAAAAAGAATCATTTTTTAAGAATATAACCATAAAATCTTATACTTTACTTGTCTTAGCTCACATAATAAAAATTTCATGAAGTTTTATCGTATAGATTGGAAGATATTAGTATTCAAAGTTGAAAAAGAAAGTTTTTTTGAACACTGGCCTGCAATTTCAGATGACTTTGACCGCCAATTGTGAATTTTTTTGCACTACAAACTTTGAATTAAAAAAATTTATGTTGAAGAATTGAGTTGAAAGTCTAAGAAATTTAAAAAAAAAAAAAACAAAAAAAAAAACACTTGATTTTCATTCTTTAAAAAAATGCTAAGTAGAAGTAGGTCCAAGATTGGAAAAAAAACTAAAGCGTTAATAACTCCAAGATGGGATTGAAAGACAATAATTCTAATGGTGAGATTGTTTTAGCAATTGAATACAACATTCTAAAAAAAAAATTGTGAAAAATTGTGAAAATTGCATTAAAAAATGAACCTTGCAAATTATTTTTTCAAGATGCTGAAATTGCTTGAAAAACAAAATTGTCTTTAACTTTCTCAATGTTAGTCCAAAAAGAATGAATGAAAGCTTCACATGTAGACAAAAAGAAAAAAAACTGAGGGGAAAAAATTAAAATTTATTTTGATTTTTTGCAAATTTTTTTGTGTTGCCCTTCGAGTTTAGTTTTAGGCTTTTTGTGGTATAACTTTTGCTCCCGGGCACCAATTGAAATAAAAATTATATTCCCACGTAGATAATCAGTTTTTCTATCTTATGGGAAAGTTTCAAAACAATTCACCAAAAATTGAGATCAAAGTAACCTACCCAAAATCTGATATGTCCCGTGAGGGGACAATGGGAATTTAGGGGACAAAGGCCACCCTTTCTACTAGTGATTCCTCTTGTAATTGGTAAATTTACTACTTATAGAATATACTTGGCGTATTAAGGTTAGAGACATGTTCGGAAGCTTGTCAAATGGTGATTTGACTTAGCCATGTTGGAGTGGTGATTCTTTTATCAAGTTATCTTCACAAGATCATTCAATTTTTCATTGACATTGTTTCACACTAGTAATGATGAATTATACAAAGTGTGAGTCTTAAAGCTTAGTCTACAGAGACATATTTTCTAGTGGCACTTTGTGGCATGAAGTACAAGTTACATTCCTATTCAAACTTGATTATATAGTAAACTTTGCTTGGTGAAGTGGATTCCTTGAATTAGCAATTGAATAATTAGGGTCTTCTTTCAATCTAACTATGCCAAATTCAGTTCGAAATTATGTCCATAAAAAACTACACCTAAGCTATCATTATAAAGTTGTAAATCTAAATGCATTTGCCAATCACTTTCCTTGCATTTGAAACATCCTTCATAGAACACAAGTAATTGTTCCAAAAAACTTCACTAAGATCAAACATTAATCCCTCACTACCCAAGGGGACCAAAGCCATGATCTTCACAAAGTCTAGAAGTCCAATTTTAAGTGTTGTAACTTTTGCATCCAATATACGAATTCAATAGAACTTGTTGGAAAATTTGAGCTTTGTCTTCTTATTTGGGTGGTAATTTTTTTAGATCAATCTAAGCCATGTATTGATTTTTTAGAAGACATTCCAAATTCACAGGTTCAATTTAAGTTCACCAAACTACATTTTGATGGTTGCAACTTTGGAGGCTTGTATCTCTTTCATCCATTGTTTGTTTTCAATTCAAAATTTGTTGTATTATATTCCCCTTGAAGTCTAGTGGTCGAGTTAAACTTTTCATGCCAATCCAAGGTGTTTTGAATGTAGGAGCATTTTGAAGTTCAAAACCTGAACATTTTTAGATTATAGTAAACTTTGGCAATGTATTTCTTCTTCATATAGTGTTCCTTTCTAATAAATATTTTTGAAAAGTTGCGCATACATAATAATCTAGTTTTTGTGGTTAAAATTTTACATCAATCCAAGAAGTTATGAGTTACTAAGAAACATTTTGGTAGAAGTAGGTTCAACCTTAGATCTTTTTTTTGCGACTTTTCTTGATATTTTTTTACATTTCAGAGCCATTTTGCAGATACAATGAGTTAATCAAAAGATATGTTTTTTCATTAATGTTTTGTATGTTGGTTTTGAAGCTCTCTCTCTCTCTCAATTCATTTTAGTAGGTTTAGAATTTGAATTTCACCTCCAATAATGTTACTAGGAAAATTTTAGCATCCTTTTCTACACTAAAACATTATTATCTTGCAACCTATGTGGCCAAATGATTCCAAATTTGATTGACATCATCTTCAACACATACACTAGAAGATTTTAGGGTTGAGATTTCTATGCGTTAGTGACATTTTGGACTATAACAAGTCAAAAGCAATGATGTTTTTAAACCTAGGCTTTGAGGGGTTAAGGTAGGAGGTCTATGAAACACCCTTTTAAGAATTGGGAATTACTTTGGGGAACTTAGACTTCTTAAAATATTCTTCAAAAGAATTCCTTAAAAGTCAAATGAAATAGGCATTTAACACAAGTTCATATATTTTGGATATTTGTAGAATTAGTTACAAATTTTTGAAGTTGAAACACATTGACCTTGAATAAGCGTTCACCACTTGAAATGTACATTATTTGTATATTGCTAATGTAATGAGAAAGTAAAATTTAACTTTGCATTAGAAGACACTTTTAGAGCTTGAACACTTTATAGACTTCCTACCTTAACCTTTAAGGTAGAACAATATTTTATCCACTACAAAATGTTTATAACTTGAATTTCATGAAGTCTTGTTTTGTATTGGACAATATTTTGATCTAAAAATATGATGGCAAAATAGTACTTGATTTGGTGGAATTTTTAAAAATTAATATTTAGATCCTATGGTAGAACCAATGTCATGTTGAAGTGGGGTTTCTAAGTATTTGAGTTGGAATACACATAAGACATCTTGAATTTATAGGAAATGATAACTCACACTTGACTCCATAGAGTGACCAAGTAAATCAATCAAATATGCAAACATTTGAAGTTTGATATGGAAAATCATAAAGAAATAGATAACTTATAATGTAACTACCAAAAAATATGAGTAGATTTGAGTAATTTGTTTCCATTGGATACCTTCTCAAAGATACTATATGCCATATCTTTTTCTTGCTTGGACTCTTTTAGGCATATGGAAAATTCTAAGAGATTTTAGATTTAAATAGTTTATATCACAATTTTTAGTGAGCTTTGTATGAACACCTTCTCCCTTCAATAAAAATTTCAACTCAAGTAGAACACCCAACCCTTATGTAAAAATCATTGTTAGTAGTCAAAACTATAGAAGCTCTCCTACATGGTGTTTCATGTACAATGAATTTTATGCAAATATGTCATGAAAACAAAATTTATCTTGGACTATTTAGGAGTACATTTGTTTTATTCCCTAATCAATAAGAGCATCTCCAATGCACAGATGGGAACAAGGACAATATCAAGATTTTGAAGTGGAGGGAAGGAGACTTCATTATGTTCCATTGACTTTTAAATAAAATTGCTCCAATGTAAAGTTGACATTCAAACCTCAAATAGATTTTTTTCCATTTTAAAAAGAAAGAGAAGAAAAGATTTCACATTAATCACAGACCTTTTCATGCAAAAGGGAAGTTCTAATTTATTGGCACACACATAACAAAACTTAAAAAGGTATGATAATTATGACTTTTCCTATATTGTGAGCCAACTTGCAGGTTCTTTATATTTTGCCAAATTGCCCGACCAAGGATGAAAAATGGTAGGACTAGGAATAAAGAGAGACCAATGCCAATTGCATTGGGAGATGTTTTTAGTAGCCCCATCATTATGCCATTGGCATGTTAGTTTCCAGTTGGATTGGAATTGCTCTATTGTGTAAAAGTGTGAAATCCAATAGAATTAACTTAATTGTTTTGTAACAAAAATGAAATCAATGGTCTCAATTTACTTATTGCAAATTCTATCAATCAAAATTTCAATGATATAATTAAAGCTTGTGAAATGACCATGTTAACTATTTCATTTGCTCATAACCTCTATAACTTAATTAACTCTAAAACAATGTTCAGGACACAAAGTGTCCAATAGATGACTTTATTTGCTAACATAGAACCAAAAAATGCACCTATTAGTCCAAAAATTGAATCATATTTTGAGTGGGTATCTATCACTAAGGCAACATCTTTCCAAGGTCAACCAACAATGAGGTCACTTTTTCTCCCCTCTAAGCAGGAGCCCTCAACGTTGCAACTTCCTAATCAAACAATGACTCTTTGCAAAATAAACTAAATTTTCTCCCAAGGATCTCAAGAGGGATTATCCTAGTCTCCAAGGGGGAACGATTTAGACTAGTTTACAATGTCATGTTCACTTTTCATTTAGCAAAAATATGGTGAGTGCTTGAGTGGGGGGATTGTGAATAAACTTATTGGTTTATTCTAATAATTGAGTTTACTAGCTATGCTCTCCAATAGGTATAACTGATTGTTAACCAATATTGTGGGGCCCCTTTTGCTTCTACAATGAGTGAAAGCCCTAGCATGGCAATTTCCCAGACATCCAATGCTTTTCTTGTGACTTTCAACTTAGCCAATGATACTAATGTAAGTTGCAACTTCCTAACCAACCAATGATTCTTTTCAAATTAACATAATTAAGTTCACTTCCAAGCATAATTATAGGGAGGCATTCAATCCCTCCTCCAAAGATGAATGGTTTAGACTTGTTAACACAATGTTATGAAAAGTATTTATAACAATTGTATTGACTAAAAAAATTTAATTAATTATTTTTGGAAACACATATATAGATATATTAACTAAGATTAATTTTTTTTTAATACATGGATGTATTATCTAAGATTAGGTTTTTATGTTTTCATTTTTTTATATTTTCCTTGCTAAAACACATGGGCATATTAACAACAATTTTTTGCTACCACACGCCAATCATTGGTTGCATGACTTCAATTCCATTGTTGTACATTTGTACTTCTGCATTGTACCAATTTGCGAGCAAGGTGTAGTACAATTATACAAATTGCTGGCTCCTGGACGGACCAATCTGGTGATGACATTTCCAATCTTTATATGGTTTCAGGTTGGCATGCGCAGGCAATGCAAGTGTCTCGTTGAAAAAGTAGGTACCCCCTAAAATCACCACTTTTTGCTACTGTGCCTTATTACTATTATTATTAAACTGGTCAAAAAATTCATACACGTAGATTTCATGTTACATTAGTCTTGGCACCATGCACTAAGATGAGTTCTACCTGTACTATTTTGTTGGCATGCGAAAGGAGTTTCCAATGCACCTGAAAATGTGACATTTGGACATCATATGCAAAAGTTAGGATGAGTCAAAGTGTTTTTTTTAGGGTAGATGTTATGGAATTGATTCTTCAACATATGTATGTATTGATTTTGGAGATGTATAAAGAATGATGATAGTGGTTTTAAGCAGGGTACAAATTTGGGTGTACCCACCTTAATATGAGAGAAAGATAAGAGATCTAAAAAGTGCTACAAGGGCTCTGGAAGCATCTTCTAACATAGTGGTACATTTTGCTTTCTCACTACACCAACGATGTACAAATAATGTACATTTCAGGAGGTGGACAATTTTACCCCCTAAAGGTCAGAGATTATGTTCCACCAAAAACGTTCCTAAACTGCCATTTTTGATACAAGCATCAAATTTTAGATGAAAAACATTTTTGGACACATGTAATCATAGGAGCCTGTAGTGAACTAGATCAAAAGGATGTGGAAAAAACTTAAAAATTTTCTACCTTGTAGATTGCAAGATATTAATGTTTGAAGTGATAAAAATCATTTTTTTGGCCTTGTGAAAATATGGGCAACTGCATTTCACAAGGTCATATTTGTATGAAAAAATGTCCCAAATGGTGGTGCTTCTTTGAGTTCATTGTTCATGGCAAGTTGGCTACATTCTTGTAAAAATTTAGATCATTTGTAATTGCACAACATATAGGAAAAAAATAATAAGTAGAAAGAAGTTTAAAGTGATTCAAAACACTAAATTGTTAAGAGTTTAATTATAAAATTGAAAATTTCCCAATCCCAAAGGTAGTAATGTAGTAATAAACAATCTACATTATATATTTTTATTTATTTCAAAAAATATGAAAAATTGAGTTAAATAAAAGACTCCAACGTTTATTTTTTAGTAGAGAACCCATAACTACTTGCAAACTAGAACACTTCATAACTTTCATCTTGTAAATCAAAATGGAATGATTTAAAGCTTCCACATATATATAAATCTAGAAAACCAATTTCAAATTTTTATTTTAAAAAAAAGTGATTTTTTAAGAAATTTTGGATTGCCTGCTAAGTATTGAAAATTACATATCATGCAATAACTTTAGAACCACACAGTGAAAAGTTATGAAAAATTTTGGTCCCTAAATATACTCCTTGGGCACATGTTATGTGAAAATTTCAGCAAAAAAGAATGAAAACGTCATTCATAGTGAGTTGCCCAAAGTCGCTACGTTGCCAAAAAAAAATGCAGTTTTGACCTTTAGGGGCTAATGACCATTGTATTTCAACTTTGAAAATTTGTAACAAATTCCACGAAGCTCCCAAAAAAATATGAAATGACTTTGGTTAGATGCTAATTCTATTTGTCTTTCAAAGAAAATTTATTGAAAGATATTTCAAGAAGTCTAACCTCCATTCTTAAATGGGTACTTTATAGACCTCCTACCTCAATACCTAACTTATTTTCTAATGGAATTTTCTAACATTTTGTTGAATACACCTAGACCTTGTTTGAGAATAATACTTTATATTTTTTTTAGTCTAAGGTGAAAACACCCAAAAATGTCTCTATATTCATTCCTAACAAGTAGACTTCCATAGAAAGTATTCCCCAAAGTGCCATTAAATTGTTCCCTTACTTTATTGCTCTTCATTGACAATTAATTCTTTGAATTTTGTTTTTATGACCAAGTTAAGTAACAATTTCAAAGGCCTAAAATGCTTTCACATTAAAAATTCATAGTAATTATATGTCTTATCTCCAATTTTATTTTTTTTGGAAATTAGTGATTTTCAATTGCTAATACCTCTTAATTGTATTTATTCTTAGAAAAGGTGCTTCCAACCAATCATGCTCAATTGCTTATTTTGACAATTTTGAGTGTTTCTACCTTAGTGTTGAAAACAATGATGATAGGACAACACTAGTCCATGCCACTTGGTAATGCTCCTTATTTTCAATGCTAATCCAAATTAGGCTTCATACGATGATCTTGTTAATAACCAAGCAACACCCATAACTGTAAATTTAAGGTTTTTGAACATGATTCTATGAATAGACATCCAACAAATCATTGAATCCTATTAGCAAGAAAAAAAATTCCTATGCACTTTTGAATGTATTATTTAGATATTATTAGAGCAAGTTGTGAATTTTTAAAGATCATACCATAAATGTACCTAATATCAATAGTAGGGTTTGATATTTAGATGTAGTACATCCTTGTAATCACATGTATTCACTTGCAAAGATTTTCCATGATTTTAGAGGAGACAATTATGGATACGGAGAGGATTATGGTTGTTGCTATATTATATAGACCTCCTTGAGCCATGCATTGGAACCTTGATAATTTTAAATGAGATTGAGGTACAAGAGTGGATGCAATTGTTTAGGAACACTATTGAGTTGTCCTATCAACAAGGGCAAACAATTTGTGTCACTTCTAAAAACTTTGTAGAAATAGTACAACTCGGTAATATTTAGCATGCACTAAATTAAAATAGTATGACTTTGGTATATTACATAAAATTTTGAATAAGAAAAGTTGGATATTCCTTCTACAATAGCATTCTCACACAAATATATTTGTGCTACTAAGAGTGCTACAATCTTTTGATTCAAGGAATATTTTGCAATTTTGCATTCAAAATTTTTGCCTGAGATTCATCCATTTAACCCACTCTTTCTCCCTTCCCACTTAGTCCCAACTCATTTGAGTATGCTAAGTAAACAAATGTCAACCAATTTTACAAGTTTCTTTTTTACTTTTTTTGTTGGGGTGAACTTCAATAACCTTCCTCACAAAAATCTTAAAAGTCAACTAGAGGCTACATAGAAGGGATAGGGTCTTTCTATTGGTTGTTTAAGAATGTTATGTAGGATTATACATTAATAGAATAAATAAATCTAGTAGAAGGAAGGGTTTGGAGGCACCAAACTTGGATAGTGTAGCTTGGTATCTCAAGCCCCTTTTTTCCATATTGAAAATATTTTGATTCCAGGCTAAAATGTTAAGTATAATATCCCAATTGCCTACCAATATATTTTAAAGGATTTTTTCTTATATCCTCTTATAATTACTAGTTTGATTTTTGTCACAACCATGGCTATAACAACCTAAGTTATTCTCCAATCAAGTGCAAAATATTATGGGTTCATCGTTCACAACTATGGTAGCCTAATCTATGTTTAAGTCAAAAAACTTCCTTCAAAACAAAGCAAATCCTTTAATAAAATAAAATTGGTTCATGTTCTTTAAATTTCTAAAAAACATAGGATCAATAAATAAAATTAAATATTGTTGAAAATTTAACTCTTAAAGTCTCAAGGCCTTTTTCTCATAAAAAAACACTCAAAATTTCTATTTCTATTACAATGAGTGAAAACAATTATAATTTTTTTTCATATTCAATTGCAGGATATTGCACTAAAATATTATAATAAGATGTAGAAGAAATTTAAGAAACTTTCACCATGTAGATTGCAAGATATTTGTGTTTAAAAGTAAAGAAAATGTTTTTATTGTGCACATTTTGTAACTAGATTATTCATTAGAAGAGATTTCGGAGCTCCAACAACCTGTTTGGGCCTATTCCTGTTGCTATTCCCCCGTAGTGAAGGGTATAGTTGGCTATTCCCAAAAAAAAATTCAAACAAAAATCAATTTTCTTTTTGGGAAATGATGTGGCACTCTCTTGGCTATGTCAAACTGCAATATTAGCTATGTTCATAGCATTCTCAGGGCTTGATAACTCTTAGTCTCTTGGAACCCCAAAATCTCTTCTAATGTGACTATGAATCTTCTTAACTTAGAATTTTGGCACAAACCGTTTTTATTTTCATTTTTATTTATATTTTGAAGATTTGAGTTGAAGGTATTAAAATTTAAAAAAATTGTTAAGTAGAAGTGGGTGCAAGATCGAAGAAAAAATATATGATTAATAGCTCTAACATGGAATTGAAACACACTAATCCCAACAATGAGATGGTTTTAGCAAGCATACTTAACATTTTGAAACTTTTTTTGATTGTGAAGATTGAATTTATAAATAAATCTCTTACATTAATTTTTAAAAAGTTTCTATGATTGCCCACATAATAAAAAACTCCATAACTTTCATATCACTAATTTGAGTGGAAGGAATCAAAGCTTTCCATACAAACATGAACTTAATCTAAGAGGAATAAAATCAATTTTAATTTCAAATTTTTAAAGATTTTCTTGGTTCTATGGTTTCTTCCATTTTCAGCTTATTGTAGCATAAATTTACTCCTAGTTATTGATTGAAAAAAATTATATTTCTAGAAAGCTAAGTGTTTTTCTATCTTAAAAGAAAGTTTCAAGAAATGACATAAAAAATAGAGGTTACACATGCCTACTTGAAATTCATTTTGTCCACGATAGCAACAATGGAACTTTAGGGATTAAAATGTGAAAAATATACACTTAGAGTATAGCCACACTTGGACTTTGTTAAAGAGGGTGTTGTTTTATCAAAGACCCAAAATCCGATAATGAATAGGTCTCATTTACACTACATGTTTATGAAAGCCTATTCCTTTTATTATCAAATACTTAGTAGATTTTTGTAGAAATTGTTCACATTGGAAGGAAGGTTTTATCATATTTTGTCTTTAAGATCTCAAATTTGAATGTCATTTTATTTTGTTATATTTGAGGTACACACTTATAGGGATGGAATAGTAGGATAGGAATGATAGTGTTCACCTAAATTGTTAGTTTGTTGTTCAATAGAATAATGGAGGTGATTAATGCACTTTGAATTGCAACTTGCATAGAACGACTCTCTTTTCTTTCCAACTTCGTAGTTACAAATTTATGTGAGACAAAGAACACACACAATTCACATAGTGACTATGAGCGAAGAGTAATATTCTTGATCAACTCTACAATCCAATTCTATACATTGCCCACCTTACATTCCAACTAGGCTCAACATCTAGTAAGCAATGCAAGTAGGAATGCGAGGGTTAAGGTGTATCACCTATTTTTGACAATGTTATGTGCTTTAGCATATGTCCAATTGAATGATGGTGGATTGAAGGGGATAGTTTCTTTGATTAGGAAATAGGAATATTTAAGATTGTGCTATTTTTTGCTAAATTTTCATCAAGTTTGGAATTAGTAAAAATTAAAGTGTAGATTGTAGTCTACCTTGTTTTTGACATACAACAAATCTATTTTTGAGAAGTGCAAAACTAAAAGGTGTTCTTAAAAGGTGCCAATGTTATTTGTCACACAACAATCTAATTGATAAACCACATTACATTCCCCTCATTCACGAGAATAGGTTATCGAATATTTCACAAATGGTGCTATTGTCGAAAATAGGTGATATACCTTATAATAATAACAGAAAATAATACCAACTATAAGGCTAGGTGGAAAAATGTCTCATCATATTTGTAGTGCACATTGAAGTGAACATTTCTTAAACAACTTTTTTAGTATTTAACCCCTAAAGATTTTTGACTATGTTTTCACCAAAAACGCTCTAAAACTGCCATTTCTAGTGCAAGTACCCAATTTTTGAAAAAATATATTTTAGAACACAAGTAACTGTAGGATCTTGTAGTAAACTATTTTGAAAAGATGTGGTAAGAATTTCAAAAAATTTCACCACGTCGATTGCAAGATATTAGCGTTTGAATTCACAAAAATCCTTTTTTTTTCCCTGCAAAAATCCGGGCAGCTGCACTTCACAAGGTCACATTTGCATGAAAAAATGTCCAAAATGGTGGTTATTCTTTGAAATCATTCTTCAAAGCAAGTTGGCTACATGTTTGAAAATTTTCAGATCATTTGGAATTGTGCAACATGTAGGAAAAAAATAGTAAGTAGAATGAAGTAGAAAATGCTTCAAAGTACTAAGTTGTTAATAATTTCTTTATGGAATTGAAAAATGCCAATCCCAATGGTTGCAGTGTTGTAATAAACAATGTACAACTAAATTTTTTATTTTTTTTCAAAAATATTTAAAATTGAGTAAAATAAAGGGCTTCAAAGTTTATTTCGGAGTAGAGATTCCATAACTATCTACAAACTACCCCAAACTAAAATTCCTCATAATTTTTTATTCATCCATCCAAATAGAATGATTGAAAGCTTAAGAACCATGTAGATATAAATCTTAAGAATCAATTTCAAATTTTAATTTTTGAAAATTTTTTTTGCTGCCTAGACTGCCTGCTAAGTGCTGAAAATCACATTTTATACAATAAATTTTTATCCATGTAGTCAAAAATTATAAATATTGTTGGGCCTTGAAGTTACTCCTCAAGCATATGTCATGTTAAAATTTCAGAAAAAGAAAAGGAAAATTCCATCTATAGTGAGTTGCCCAAAATTGCTATGTTGCCAAAAAAATGGAGTGCATGGCTTTAGGGGTTAAGGGAGTATGTTCTAAAAGCATCCATGCTCTATCAATATTATGAGACAAAGGTACATTTTACTTTCTTCAATATACCAAGAGTGCATATTTCAGGAGGTGGTCGCTTTTAGTGACCATTGTATTTCAACTTCAAAGAATTCATAACTAATTCTTAGAAGGTCCCAAAAATATGAAACAACTAAGGTTAGATGCCAATTCCATTTTTCTTCCTATGAAAATTTACTGAAAATTGTTTCAAGGTTTTTGGATTCCCTATAAAGGCAATTAGCTCTTAAATGGTTGCTTTAAGAGTAGATTACCATTGGTAGTGGAATACTAATAGTTACTTAATCCTTGAAGGACAAATGGGTGATCTTAGAAATCATTTCTTTTCATTATTGTGTAAATCATTAGCTTAAAAAATTGCGAAAGCATTCATTGGAAGTCAATTTATTGTAGAAAACCTCTCCTTTTCACAATAAGTGTTCCTATAATGTGAGCCTAGGGGCGTGAGCACATGAATCTAGTTGACTATACACCTATGTTATATGTGTCTATATTATAGAAACCTTTCATAATTATAGTGCAACTATAACATAGGTAACCACTTTCAGTGGTTGTACCTATATATATGTTCAAAGCTCACATACTTGCATTTTCATGCTCACATATTAGCATTGTTGTTTTCACAACAAAATTTTGAGGATGAATAGTTGGACTTTTGTCCTACTACAAGAATTCCTTGTTGTATATCAAACACCAAACATCCGTATTGATGTTTTAAGGGTTAACTAGTTTTTTAAAAAAAAATTGTACAACAATGTCTGCAATATGCAATTGTAAAAACTACACTCTAAAAAAGTTGCACTCAATAAAGCCTACAAGCTCCCGAGTCCACAAGTAAGATATCTAAACAACTTTAATTATATTTCAAAGTTTTCAACATCAACATGTATGATAACTTTATAACGACATTGAAAAAGTGTCCAATGCATGAAAGAGAGTCTTTCTATGTAAGAGAGAAGTGCAATGATGTTTTATCTTTGAAATTTTGTGTGAAAAAGGGAGGTCTTGCAAAGTAGTTTGACCTCCACTGCATCCTCTTGGATTTTTTTAAAAAGCAGATGCAGTACCCAGTGAGATGTTCCAGGGTTAAAAAAATTAAAAAATTAAAAACAAACAAAAACAAACACTTTAACTCACCCTGCACCTCACTTGCATTTGTGCCAATGTAATTTGAGTGACACCTGATTACCGCTCACAATATTACTTAAAGCAGGAATACAACTTAATTTAAGCTAAATTTTTTTTGTAGTGCACACCAAAGTGAACTGATTTCGGAAACAAATTGTTTTTTTGTTCTTAGTTACTGGGATACTAATAGTTTCTTACTTGACTATTTCTTAGAAAAGAAAATATTAAATTTGTAACAACAATATATGTAACATCAGCAACTGTAAGATAACACAAGTACAGTAACTACACCTAAAATGGACCACTCCTCAAAAATTGACCCTTATTGTCCATGTGTTTCAAAATTTGAAAAAATAAAAAATAAATCTCAATTTCTGAAAGGGAAAATAAATAGGAAAGATACACAAAATGGTAAGCATGATAAAGACAAATGTAAGATGAATTTTAAATAGTGTGCAACTCTATTAATAGTATTGTGGAAGTGACAACTTTACAAGTAGTCAATTTTGGGTGCACTTTCTATTATTTTAACTTCTCTCTAATGTCATTTCTTCATGTGCATCAAATTCATTTTGGCATCACCTACATGACACTTTTAGTATTCTACACTTTGCATCTTTGAAAATTTGTAACTAATTTGCAATATGTTCAAAAACTATGGATTGGCTTGATAAAAAATTGTCGGAAAATTGTTGTTCATTTTCTATAGTATATTGAGTATACCACAAAGCTTATTGTACGATTTTAGTTGGTGTAGTTACCTTACATTCATTTGTCAAAAAATTGCACTCCATATTTATTACAGTGATGTGACTATAGAAAGGCAATCACTAAAAACCAATAGCTCAGGTTCAATGATTTTTCTTAGGTGATAAAAGACTAATAGCACCAAAAAATTATCTTTTGCATCAAGCCCTTGGATAAATTTAGAGATAAAAAAGTTTAAAAAGCTAGATCAAAATCTTAGATCACACCCTAGTAGCCATAGCCTCAACCATGAATAATAGGGTTTGTCACTTTGTTGCCACCTATCTAAATGTTGATTTAACAACTTTTCATTTTCAGTTGCCTAAAATATAACAAAATTGGAGATATAGGTACAGATTGTAGCCACGTATATGTAGGTACCTTTGTTGTATCACTAGATGCTATAATCATAAAACATTAAGATTGCACCACGACTAAAATAATAGTTGCTCCACTTAATGCTATAGATGGTGTGATTAAGACTTTGATAAGTATGTTCCTAATGCACTTGTTTGTTTGTTGATGCGTTTTGACACAAGTGTGCCATGGTTGTTTAATATGTAAGGACTTTTAGGCATCTTCCAAATGTTGATTCAACAATTATGCATTATCTATAGCAAGTTTTTTGAGTCAAAATTTGAATATCTCCCGTTTTGCATCCCTCTTTGAAACCTTGTTGCCCTATTTTGCACCAACCGAAGAGTTGAAATTGCCAAAGATGTTTTTTCAAATTTTGTTCTAAGGCCCTACAACTCACACTAATTCCTAACTTGAAGCCAAATTTTGCACCAAAAATAAATTTGAAAGTGCCTAACCTCAATCACTTACTTCTCATTTAGAGCCCACATCCAGATTCCTTTAAAACTAAAAAAAAAAAAACTGCTCGGGTCTCACACAAATAAAAAACCGGCTCTTCGTAAGTAGGTGAAATGTTGGCATCTTCCTTCACTTCTATCCCAAAAAAATTTGAAAAAAAATGTTGACATCTCAAAGCATATGAGTACGGAGTACTCGTCACTGACACCATCAGCATGTGATGTCGATTTCTGCTGAATAGGCAGCCTCTGACAGGATAAAGCCCACGAGTAGGAATAGTTGCTGGTTCCAACATTTCAACACCAGTTTATTTGTTTAAAAAAAAAATTTTAAACTAAAAAAGAAAAAAAAAAAGGTTTCAACATCAATGTGCACATTTAACCTGTATCGACAACACCTAACTTACACAGCAGCTTAAAAGTGTGCAATGACAACACCTATGCCCAGCAGCTCATAAGTGTGCAATGGATGACAAAGAATCCTTCCATGTAAAACAGAAGTGTTGATGTTCATCTTTGGAATTTTGTGGGTAATTGAAGAAAAAAAGAAGAAGTCTTGCATAGGAGTTTGACCACTGTGATAGAATCACCTATTGCCAAGTAGGGACCCATCCTCAGCATATAGGGTGCACTATTTTCAACCAAAATTTTGAATGTTTTTTTTTCTTTTTAACTTTTCAAAGTTAAGACTAATAAGTTAATCAAGTCATGACACATATCTCAAAGTATTGAGTAGAAAGTAGTTTTTCAATGATTAAAATTGGAAGACCCTACATGTTGGCTATAGGATTGGACAAGCTACCGGCTTCCAAAATTCATAGTAATTTCAATTAAAGGCAAAAAAATTACCAAAAAAATTTCAATCCCCGCGATTTTTAGCTTTCTACAAAGATGAAAATATATATTGCCTTAAAATTGCTATAGGGCATGGGTAGAATAGCTAAAGTGGTCAACAAATAGGTGGTTTTACGATAGTGAGTACTCATTGAGTTTTGTATTAGCAAAATGATTCACATGGTACCGAAAAGGATGATTTCCATGATAATCAACCTAGAGTTATGAGGTTAAAAAAAACTTGGCTACCATGGACCTCATTGGCATTAATTTTGTACTAGTGTAATTTGAATGACACATGATTACTATATGTAAAGGTCTATTTCAACACTCGGATTCCAAAATTGAATTTCACCGTTAGATAGATTCTTATGGGTTTATGTCACTTCACACCATTTACAAGATGACAAGTGACATTTTTTTTTACAAAAATGACTACATCTATGTTGAATTTGACTTTTAAGTAGGATACCCCTATAATATTACATACATCAATAATATAGTAGAACTATCCATTACAACCATTCACCCAATTTTGCCACCTACTAGACCCTCCCATTTGCGTTAGTGGCCCATCCATTACCACAACCTTAGAAACCCATTATCATGATGGCAATGCACTTGGGAAGAAGATACATCAGCCCATGCTTTAACAAGGATCTATCCACTTTTCAAGAAGCTAGAGTCCATTGATGCTTTAACATTTGAGCTTTTGAAAAATCACAGCAAATTCACTTCTTATCATAATGTCTTCATTCTTTTTGCAAATGACTTTCATTTCAAACTTTCCAATCTCTGAAAAATATGAGAGTTGACAAGGAGCTTCTCCAAAGTACCTAGATAGCAAATCTATGCCGTAATGGACAATTCGACCTTTCAACTTGTGTTAAGCTTAGCATGTAAACTGTAACTTGAAGAGGTTGAAATCAATGTAAACCTTGAGGCACAAGCAATGCAATTTCTACAATTCTTTTCTATAGAATAACTTAAAGGTATGTTCACACTCAGTGTCAGGGATGATGTTTGGAAAGTGAATTTGGTTTAGTAGTTGGTCTAAATTTATTCCTAAGATCCTTAGTAACAACACTTTTTAACACCAAGTGCAAACATACCTTAAGGGAGGGTATTCTAAATGTAACCTAGCTCTAAAAGCAACGTCTAACATAGAGGTAGTTTTTGCTTTCTGCAATGTACTAGAAGTGAACATTTAAGAAGGGGTCACTTTTAGTGACCATTGGTTTTCAACTTCAAAAATTTGTAACTAATTTCAAGAAGGTCCAAAAAATATGAAATGACTTGGGTTAGATGCCAATTCCATTTTTCTTCCTATGAAAATTTACTGAAAATTGTTTCAAGGAGTTTAGCTTCCCCAAAATGCAATCAGCTCTTAAAAGGTCACTTTAAGAGCACCCTACCTTAATGCACTTCATTCTCCAACTCATGACCCCCCCACCGACCAGAAAGGGTGACTCAGGCTAATACACCCTAGTCCATCTGTCACACACATTGGCCATGTAAGTTATTACACACTGGTGAAGCCACTTGTGGCGTCACTCATCTTTCCCCAAACAATTTTACGTTTATGTTAAGCTTATGGACTTGGTTTTCTTTCCCCAAACTCTCCTGAAATGATCTTATCTTAATTTGTACGCTTGGTCACAGGAAGGAGGAGCTCCACAAATAAAACTTGGAAGCTCTTTCTCATGGGCACATAAGATATGATAACGTACGTTATCACCGAAGAGCTTGTGCAGGAACCATTCAGTGACACCACCCATGTGCTCATGGCAATAAGAACTTTTTTCTTTTTTTTAAACAAATGGAAGAACAGGAATAAGAGCTTGACAAGTGTGAATCATGCTAAAGCCCCCCCCCCCGTGTGTGTGTGTGCAGACAGAGCTGCCACATAAGTTTAACTTAAGTTATCATACCTGTGAAGACATTGAATGGCAGTGGCGTCACTTATTGTACACTCAATATTCTGAGCTTGGTTTTTTTGTGTTTTTGTTTTTGTTTTTTTTGGAAACAAATGAACAGAAGTTTCATTGCAAGGGGCCGCATTATGAGCTGAGCTTCAATGGCTTGGTTTCTGAAAGTCCTTCTGGCTTCACTTGGACAGCAGGCAGTCTTTGGAAGCTTCGTCAGTCCAAACGACTGGAGCTCCGTCCTTTGTCTTCTGTGCGCATTCATCAGTATTCTAGTAACTGGAGACTTGGACTGAGGAGCAGGAAAACTGATCTACAGGTTACAACACCAATGTGCTCATGGACGGAGTACTAATAATGTACCAAAGATGTACATTTCAAGAGGGAGGGAGGGGACGATTTTACTGGTCACTGCGTTTCAACTTCGTAACGAATTCCACAAAGCTCCAAAAAAAACACAATGAAATGAAAAATTTCAAGGAAATGACTAGAGTTAGAAAGCAATTCCATTTTTATTCCTGCAAAAAATTTACTAAAAATAGTTTCACAGAGTTTAGCACACACACACCAAAAAAATGCAATCAGCTCTTGAATGGTCGCTTGGAGCGCAGACTACTGACCTTATAACTTTGGCAGACCCGTTGGACTTGACTAAACCGATGGCAACTGAAGCAGCCGGCAAATAAATTTTACGTTTGTGAACTCTTACCAGGCCGGCTCGTTACGTTTTGGATTCTCTACAATAGCTTTATGATCGAGCTCATTCTATACCTCAAGTCTGTGCTGGAGGTGAGCTTGCCTCAACTGATCTACCCTGAGCGCAAGTGAATTTGTGCTCCACACTAAAAGACACGCTCTTTCCTGTGACCACGAGCATGGAGGGCAAGCGTGCGTGCTGTAAACAAATGCCCCACTGTCAAGCAGGATGAAGCTCAGCATTGTTCTTTTGTTCTTTACCGAAATTTAAAAAAACAAAAACGGAAGACGAAAAAAGAAGCATCTTTTTCCCTTCCGGACACTGTAGTATGATACCTTTAGTGTTGTACCCAGCCTGTTGTTGTTGTTGTTCCAGTACTGTACAGTACAACAGATGAAGCAAGCATGCAATTGCAAGCAAGCAAGCACAAACCATGCCTCTTGTACAACAACCAATGTGTGGCGATTCTAATGGAAAATGCGGCTGTGTCCTTATTTTAAATTCGCCCACCAAAAAATATCCCAACCTTAAGTGGTCCCATCGTTTGCAAGCAACTCTCTGTCTCCGCTGGAGGAGCGGTGAATCGAATCGCAAGGCAGTGCTTCTAGTGTTTCCGTATTGGTTCCACGGCAATGGGAAAGCTCAGTTTGTCATAAGCTTCCAAAGAAGGCAACAAAAAAGAAGAAAATATCGTGATCGAGTGAGTGTGTGTTGTGGGTGTGTTGTGGGTGTTGTGTGTGATCCTCGTTGCTGCACTCTTTCCATTTGGAGGCTTTGAAATGGAATCCAAGTGGATCAACAATCAATCATATTAGTCGGAAACTTGCAACCTTTTTGTGGAGGATTCGCTGCATTTCCTTCCAATGGGAAGCAAAAGTTGAGGACATTGAGTGTGGAACAACTTGGACTTGAGGGAGGGCGGCTATTATCCAGATCGACTGAGCAGCTGGCCAATGGATTGACAATTCGAGCAAACAGGAATTGACTGAAGGAAGACTCCCTCGGAATCCAATCCAAGGAGCATTGTAAGGGAGGAGGCTCTAAAAGCGACCCTTTTAAGGGCTGGTCGGCCTTTTTCATAGGTTTTCATGAACAGAAATATTTTTTAGCTCAATTTTCAGAGAAAGAAAAATGGATGCCAAACGTAACACAGGTGGTTTCATATTTTTCGAAGCATTTTTGAATTAGTTATGAATTTTCAAAGATTTCTGTAGTAGGTACCTATTTGTGACCATAGGTCTCCCAAAATTTGTCCCCTTGCAACTTCTACAGCGATTTGAGGAAATGATTGGCTCTTGGAATAAAATAAATAAAATATTCTTGATTCATTCAATAGCAATAGTGGTTCGTTTAAAGATCACCTCCCATCCATTTTACAACCAGCTATGGGGCGGTTGCAAGAAGAGGGTCGCAATTATAGCCTCCTATCTTAAACTCTATAACAACTGGAAGTGAAGGTGCTAGAATTGAATTTCCACATCAGATTTTCAAGGGTTCACATCACCTCATACCATTCGCAAGATGATAGGTGGCACTTTTTTAAATACAAAATTGAATTAATTTATGTCAAATTTGACCTCCATGTAGGGTACGAAGAATTCAAAAAAATTTGAGCTACAATTACATGGGGACATAACATTCACTATAGCATGCATAGTCACTACCTTGGCTCCACTATAGTGGGTGGTGTGAAATACTCATGCAACGGTACTTCATCAATAGGTAAGTGGACAAGTAGAGGCTCAACGTGATGAGTAGGGTACATGAAGGGAAGGCAATGAGCATTAAAGTTGTAGACATTAGAAGAGTTTTGGAGGGTCCAAAAGCCTATTTTGGGCCTATTCCCCCGCAGCTATTCCTCACAGCAAAGGGAATGGCCCGTTGTCAAATTTTTCTTTTTCATAAATATAATTTTTAATTTTTAATTTTTAAAAAAAAAAAATTTTAGTCTCCAAATGCAAAAAGAATTGAATATTTTTTTTGGTCAATGACGTGCCAAGGTCTTGGCCACATCAAACCGCTACGCCAAACCTATTCCCTACATTCGCAAGCTATGATAACTTGCAGGCATTTGGAGGCCCCAAAAATCTTCTAATGATGGTACAGAGGAGCAAAATCTTATAGTATCAACAATTTCATCTAGAAAAATTTGTAGTACAAAGCAATTTTTTGTTATTACAATGAGGTAGGTACACATAAGTTTGACTATGTTTAATAAAAGCAATGTACATAGATCCTCATCTGTAGTATAGACTTCTTAGATATGAAAATCTAAGGTTGTTTAGAATACACCTACAATAAATCAAGACTTCAAAAATATATAGATTATTTACATGGTCATTGGTAAAAAATAGTTTGGAAGCATTGACAAGGGCATCAAACAATTAGCTCTTTAGTATTGCAATCTATACGACTCCATTTTTCATATCTTGAAAAACAACTTGTTGAATTTTCAATCACTAAACATACACAAAATATTCTACCTCTATCCTATTGCTCTTAGAAACAATCAATCCAATCCAACATCAACTCTTTACTCACAATGGACTTTGCCTTCTTAGAGTTACAATCAAGATATGTAACCTATAGTCATCATTGCCTAAAATGAAACACTTATATTTGACAAAAAAAATGACACTAAAACGTAGATATTGATGGCACAAGATGTATACAATTAGAACATGAGAACCTAAGAGAATTTAGTGTCAATGTTTGATACACTTACACAAAATCAACTTTGAAATTTCATAAGTTACTCATAGACATTGGTGTCCCCTTTCACTTCTCAATAAGATGCAATAAAAATAATTTATGATATATAATTATAACCATTGAAGGATGTTGAGGCCTAAAGAAGGTGATGGATAACTTTCAAGATTATTGTAGAAACAAAGAATGCACTTATTGACTCCAAAACCAAATCATATTCAGCAAAGTACCTTGGGGATATGTTTCAATTGCTACTTGTGCCCATTTGAGGTGCACTTACCTTATTGTAAATGCTCAAATGCTTATGAAGGTAAGTGCATCAAAAATGTTAAGATGATTCTAAGGTAGCAACACTTGATTCTGACTTCTTTCTAAAATCAACCCTTAGAGGTTCTTGCCTAAAATGTACTCCCACTATTCATCACAATCTAGGGTCAATTTTAAAACTAATACCTATTTTCAACACTATGAAAATTTAAAGATTATTCATATGGAATCCAAAAAATACATTCAAAGAGAATCTAAAACATTGTTTTAACTATCACTAGTACTTACAAAAAAAAATTCTAATATAATAATAGAAACCAATGTTGAATTGTATTATCGGATGCTTTTTGTACTCAATAGTACAAACTTGGGGGCTATGTGCATTTTGGTGTACTAGTCAAGTTCGTCATGTGGATCTTCACTATGGTCTAAACTATTTATTACAAAGACATACTAATTAACATCAGTTGTAATAGTCGTAGGGTATTTCACTATACCTTGTAATCCATGTATACATGCATCAAAACTTTTTATTACAAGAGCTATATAGCTATTATCTCACAACAAATATGTCTCTATTTTTTTCTACTTCCACTTTTCATTCATTTTCCTTCCCCCTACAGTAGTTAAAACTGAAATTTGATGCATTTAAACATGTTCCTATTGTAATTCAAAAATTTGCACACAATTTTAGGATTGATTAGCACAACATATATGTTCTAACTTCTATTGAACACAAACTACACATATGTAGACATCATATATCAAAGAATTCATACAAACAAATCATACAAATTAATCTTACATGTGTGTATAATTAGAGAAAACTTGACAAAAAATAAAAACCTTGCAAATATTATATTAGCTAAGCCTCACTTATGCATTTACAAATGGAGTTGTTGAAAGTCCCAAATTCTTACAAAATGTGCTAGCAAGTAGGTTGGTTTTAAAATTTAGAATTTAGAATATGGTGCAATGATAGTTCCTACTTAGAAAAAAACACTTGATAGTACACATATATAGCCTAAAATGAGACATAGTTAATTATTTTGTCTATTTGCATATAGAAAATGAAAGCTCCTCGTACTTATTCCTCCCTTCTCTTTTAGACTACCCCTTGTGTAGATTGACAGATTATAAACTATGGATCATTACAATATATTGTACAGTAGTTGTAATATACATAATACACTTCAAAGAAGTGATGTTATAGTAATTTGAATTTTTTAATTGTTAGCTCTAACATTTAAAATTTACCTTGTAGTAGGTCTTACATTGTTTTTAAAGTAACCACAAGTGAAGTACCCAATTTGTAGCGTGTAAAGGAGGTAGATTAGTCATACTAATTTTTTACATTCACCAATTATTCACCTATATTAAATAACCATTTTAATGTAGTGGATTTTTTGCAGTCGTTTTCCTAGTCTATACAACCCAAGTTTCTACTACTCCAAAATGATTATTTAATATGGTTTAATTATTTATTACAAGTAGAAACTATTCAATACCAGTTGTAGTTGTAGCATCATAGCATTCATTGTGGTATAATAGTGACAATGTTAAATTTGGCATGCTAATTCTTATGACGGCTAATTACCCACCTATACTAAATAACCATTTTGGTGGGTGTAGTTACCTTGGGTTAGTGGAGTCAGTACTTGAAAATAGAAATTAGAGATTAAGGTAGGTGGTCTATAAAGCACTCAAGCTCTAAAAGTGTTCACTTGGTGAAATGTACACTATTTGCATATCTTGCTTTTTCATTGCATTAGTATGTACAAGTAATATACATTGCAAGAGGTTGACGTTCTAAGAGACCATTATATTTCAACTTAAAAAATTTGTAACTAAGTCTGCAAAGCTCTAAAAAAATAATGAAATGAATTGGATTAGTGTGCCAATTCTCTTTGTCTTTCAAGAAAAATTTACTAAAAAATCTTCCAAGAAGTTTAACCTCACCTAATTAAAATCCTCCCCCAATTAAAGTTCCAGCTTTTACTTGGATGCTTTATGGACCCCTATCTTATTATAAAGGCCTCCTTCTATGTGAAGGTTGGAGTAGTAAAACCAAGACCGATTGTGGGTGGAAGATCACCTAATCAAAGATATTAGAAGTTTACAAAAGTTTATTGAAGTTTACACTTTGTATGGAAGAAGAATGGAGCAAGTTTAGAAGGTCATGGTGTGCATAATCACCATCCAATAGCCACCGCCAAACAAAAAACACCACGCCACCACCTCTCTATCCACCAATCAAAAGTTTTAGGCTTCACAAGTCAAGTGAATGAGTCATACTTATATAAATTGGGTGTTTTTTTTTCATTTTTATGAAGTGCCAAAGTGGTAAAATAAAATGATATAGTAGTGCTCCAAATTTCAACATTCATTTACATATTGGATACAAAATATCACATTTATACATATTTCACGTCCATAATTATGTTTTCATCCACAATCCAGTGATTTCATCCAAGATTTTTTTTTCTAATTTGAAGTTTTCTAGCGAAAAACTTCACATGGTTTGTTGCCATTTTTTTAGCAAAATTTATTTTTACCAGTGCAATCTAGTACTGTAATGCCAAGAACACCCCCCCCCCCATATAAACACAGTACAAAGGGTGAATATTCTCATTGAAGATCTATAAAATGCATGGGAAAAGAAGAACAATTGAGTTGTGATATGGTTGATGCATAGACAAAAACTTGCCAAGCCAACCTAACCCTAAAGTTGCATACATGAGCACCCATTAGGGACTTGTTTGATTGTCTTCTAACAAAAAAAAAATAGTGAAATTTTGTTGCCTTGATCCCTAAAGATCCAATGTCTTTTTGAATTTTAAAACATCATTGTTTTTGAAGTGTTATAGATCTAAATATCACTAAGGTATAGAAATCTCAACTAAAAAATCTTGTAGTATGTGTGTTGTAGATGATGTGAATCAAATTTGGAGTCATTTGGCCATGTAGATTGCAAGATTATAATGTTTTAGTGCTGAAAAAGGATGTTGAAATTTCCTAGCAACACATTTGGAGGTGAAATTTGATTTCTAAACCTACTCAAATGAAAAAACTAGACTATTAAGTGATTCTGAGCCAAGATACAAACACATTGGTGGAAAAAATATCATGCAATTGACCCATAGTGTTTATAAAATGGCTTTGAAATGTCAAAAAATAGCAAGAAAAGTTGCAAAAAACACATTTGAGGCTTAACCTTCTTCTACTAGAATGATTCTCAATCACTCATAACTTCTTGATGTGATATGAAATTTTAGCCACACAAACTAGACTAGTATGCGCAACTTTTTCAATTTTTATATATTGGAAACAAACACTTTATGAAGAAGAAACAAGTTGCCAAAGTTCACTCTAATCCTAAAATGTAGGGATTTTGAACTTTGAATTGCTCTCAAACATTCAAAACAACTTGGATTGACATAAAAAATTTACCACAATAACTAAATTGAAAGGGGAACATAAACCAACACAATTTTTGTTTTTATATTGAAAATCAACATTGGATGAAGGAGATACAAACCCCCGAAATTGCAACAATCAAATGTAGTTTGGTGGACTCAAATTGAATCTACGAACTTTGATTGACTTCAAAAAAATAAGTGAATACTGTATTGATCTGAAAATTTTACCACACAAACTAGAAGAAAGAGTGCAAAATTTCCAACAAGTTTCATTAAATTTGAACATTGGATGCAAAAGTTACAACACTTTGAATTGGACTTTTGACAACACTTTTGGTCCCCTACACAAAATAGTGAATTAGGTTGCCTTAACAATTAAGTAGCCTTACATCAAAAATTTACTTTATAAGCCATCAAAGTCAACCAATAATTTCTAAAAATATTTTCATTTGTACACATAGAAGTTCACGAGTTTCAATTACAACAAATACCTAATTCAAAAGCATTCTTGTACAATAACTAAAAATATTTATATACTATCAAACATCAAGAAATTAGTGTGAGAAAACCTAATATCACTATTTTGTGTAGGGCATTTAGGGGTTAATAATTAGGTTGCCTTTCCCCAACAGAAGAAAGTTGTTCTCCAAGCCATCAAAATCAATAGATATTTCTATGGGATATTTCCATATATACATACAGAGGTTCACGAGTCCCAACTACAACAATATTTAGTTCAAAATTAGTGCATACTTTTACAACCAGCAACAACAAATATTTACATAATACAATGTCAAATGTCAAGAAATTAGTAAGGGGCACCCTAATTTCACAAATATCACCGGTCCAGCATGGAAGCATCCAGAGAGAGAGAGTCTCTCCTGTGGCGACTCGGGAGGTACCGTCTGACAGCGTTGACGTGGAAAGATAAAGAACTGAGGTGGCAGTTGACGAGGATTGATGGGTCGGGCCACACTGACAAGTCAACGAAGAACGAAATGGTGTCAGTCGTACTATTAATAGTACTATTAATAGTGTTTCCTCTTATTTAGTCTAGCTGGGATACTATTTTATTTATTTGTTATGTTATTGTTATATTAAGCCGGGGTCCATTGTGGGCGCGGGGGCACGGAGATAAGGCTCTCTTCCTCGGTCCCCCTTGTCCGGACCGATGGACACAAATCCCCTTTCCTGCGCCCCGGCTCCCTTTCCTGTTCCCCAACTGAACAGCCCTCGTGAGCGCATTCATTCCCCCTCGTGGATGCCAAGGATTTTCGTTTTATTTTATTATTTATCAATTATAGGCATTCTTGGTACTGTACACAATGAAACTGTTATTTTTTTTTAATAAAATCAATTTTAAACAAATGAAAATGAATTTAAGTTTTTAAAAGTTTTTTGAATTGCTGTCAATGGAGTACAGAAGGAGTTGTTTTAACCCTTAAAAAGCCCAAGGTACCATTTTTTGCAAAACTTTTAAGTTAAATAAAACCAAACCAAGATGCTATTTTTGGTAGTTTATATTTCTGGAAAATTCTTCTAGAAGTCTAGACATAGTATCAAAAATTTTATCTTGAAAATAAATGATAGTAATTTTTCTGTTTTAGATTTTGTGCAAGGGTATGCAATGCAATCTTGACTTCCTGTATTATTGAAAGTTCTTGGAAATGAGCCTCAAATACACTAGATCTTGGAGAAAAAATCACATTCAGAATTCACTTAAAAAAAAATTACAGGGTAGATTTTAAGAAGCCATCAATTGATTGAGGTTATATATGTTACGCCCTTTAATCCCTACAGGACCGAGGCACATTTTGGACAAAAATTGTCAAAAACTGAATGTTTTTAGGGCAGCAAAAAAAAATGAGAAAAAAAGGATTTTTTCAAAATTCAACCATACAAATTTGTACTAGACTCATCTTGGACCGTGTGGACTGTGGAGAAAATTTCAGAAACTTTGACCGCACAAATTGAAAGATTATAACATTTGAAGTTAGGAGAAAAAGTTTTGTTTCCAACCTTGTCCGATAGGGTTAGCAGACTTTAACTCCTCCTAAAGTGAGATTTTTACACTATACATGGATTTTTTTTGGAACATTTGCATCTTGTATCATATAAGTTACATATCTGCCAAATTATCAAAGAAGTTTTGCATATATTGCTTGAAGTGCCTCCAAAATTCATGGCAACATAACTTTTATCTGGGCACCCAATCGAAAAAAAAATAATATTCCGACTAGAAGGTACATGTTCACATCTTGTGTCAAAAATTTAAGAACATCCATTAAAAAATGACTTCATATGCACCTACCCAAGATTGTGTACATATGTTCAATAATCATTTGGTTCTTCAGGGGTTAACCTCCTAATTTCTTAGTCACCAAATTTTTAGACTTGATTGAGAGACTTCACATCACTTTTGCAGTTTTAACACCTTCATGGTCAAACATTATAATCTTTCACTCTATAAGTGATATTGTTGTGTTTTTCTTTTTGTACAAGATCTCTAACATGTCTAGTTGGATTTGTATGATTACAATTCAAAAAAAATTGATACAACTTATCAAAATGTTGGCATTTTGTTGAATTTAGAGCAAATTCCAAGAAGCTCAAATCAAGCTTTTGGCATTTAGGGGTTAACCCATCGAGGACTAAGGGGACACAATGTGTTCTCTTCAAATTTTCAATGGCAAATCCTTGGTAGGGTGAAACAAGTCTCCATATTTTGTAAACTAAGGACTTTTAGAGTAACAAACGAACATACTTATTGCATTCCCCAATTTTCAAAATTTCAATGTGGAAAATATTTAAGAACTTATTTAGGAAATGTAGTCTAATAGAAAAAGGCAGCAAGTATAATTTGTTTACAGTGAAAGAAATAGTAGGGATGGAAAAAAAACATTTTCTTGGACATTTCTAATCTTTATATTGCACAAATAAATTAGGTATGGAGAAAAAATTCAAATTTGTATTTTTAGCAATTACAAAATTACAAAATTCAATCTAGTGTGATTGAGAATACAAAAATAATTAGAATGATTCCAAATTTTTTGGAGATGTTACAAACAATATGCTAATGATATCAATTACTAATTTTTTTTAATTGATGTACATATAATTTTTTTAAAATTTTGTAGGATCCAATTTGGTCAATTTTGGTTTTCTACTCCTTTTGTTTGAAAATATTTACAAATTTGGGAGAGTTTTTTATTTATCAATTTTAAAAATAAAAAATACTACATTTGCCTTAGATTCTAATACAATTTTTTTGGAGGACAAAAAAGCATTATTCATCTTCTTATAATTTTTCTACTCCAAAAGTTGCATTTTTTGCCTAAAGAGTTGATCATCCAAAATTGTTATAAATTGAAAATCCCATGGTCAATATTTTCCACAATTCATTCCATGCATACTAGACAAAGTATTCTTCACTTTTTATGGTTAAAAATTAAAAATTTCAAGTACATTTATGTGCAAAAAAATATCAAAGTAAAGCAATTCGTTGAAAACCTCCATTGTGAAAACTTTGTCACACCTTGAGGGATTAATTGTATATTCTTAGTACAAATGGAAACAGTTATTTTTAAGTTTTTAAATTTTGTAATGTCATTCAGTTCCATTTGTATCCAGAAAAAAATTTAATTAAATTAAATTGAATTTTTGAATTACTGTAAATTGAGGACAAACGGATGAATGAGTTTTTATTACCTGCTACAGAAGTTAATAGGATGAGAGTCCTTCAGTCACAATAATTTGAATAGTGTGAACCTTTGAAATGAATGGAAGTTGAATGAAAATTACAATATTTAAGCCAATATATAGACCACAATATATTTAACCACTGAAGGTAAAAATTGCATTTTTTTGGCAACATAGTGATTTTGGGCAACTCACTATGAATGAAAATTTTAATTTTTTTAATATCATGCAATAAATTTTTAACCATGTTGTCAAAAGTTAAGAAAATTGTCAGACCTTAAAGCTACTCCTTGGACACATGTTGTGTGAAATTTTCAAAGAAAAAAATTAAAAATTTCAT
Source organism: Pseudoscleropodium purum (assembly GCA_963969395.1). Taxonomy (NCBI): domain Eukaryota; kingdom Viridiplantae; phylum Streptophyta; class Bryopsida; order Hypnales; family Brachytheciaceae; genus Pseudoscleropodium; species Pseudoscleropodium purum. Next base: position 10,685,546 of record OZ017802.1, read on the forward strand.
CCGTAGCGAGCTACCTTAAATTGCTATATTGCCAAAAAAAATCCACAATTTTCACCTTTAGAGATTCATGTTTTGAAAATATTGTGAACTACTATATTAGTATGCTTAGAAAATTTGCATAACTTTGGAATTAATACAAAACTTAGCATTAACTTCTAAAATCCTTTCATGTTTAGAGGCCCCCAAAACTATTTCAAGATACTTGATTCCAAAGCAAGGTCAAAATCTTCATCAATATTTATTTTTTAACAAATTCAAACTCTACGATCCTATGGTTAATTTATTCAAGTGCATTTTTCCAAAATTTTAGAGAATTAATATTCCTAGCAATTGCAAAATCAATGTGCCTAAACTTCAAAGTGTAGGCCCTTTCTAAAGGTGACGTTTTGTTTTCAAACATGTTTAGAAAAAAAAACATGTACTCCCTTTGTCTCGAAATGATTGTCCACTTTGAATGTCATGTTTAAAAAATTTTAACCACTAAAACTTGCATATTCATTTTAAAATAAATCTAAAGTAGAAGGTATTATTGAATGAAAATAGAAATAATTTGCTAAGAATTTTTGGAAGAACTTGAGGATTATTAATTTCAATGATGAGAAAATTACAGTAATCAATTAGTATATTTTATTTTATTTTCATTTGATGATTTTTAAAATTGAGAGCAAAAGGTCACTTTTATAGTGAATCCATCCATAACCGATCAAATAAACAATTGTGGACATGATCTAGAGTAGTACAAGGCAAAACTAATATTTTCAAAGGTGCATTAATAGAAATGATGGAAATTGTGGAGATTTTGGTAATTTTATCTCTTAAATTGAAATTTCTATGAATTTTGAAAGCCAAAAGTTGGTCTAGACCCATGTCCAATGTTTAGACTATTCCCAAACTGCTCATTTAAAGACTACTTGTTATTGACTTTGGCACTGCAAACCAAGAACGTCTATCATGACAAGAAAAAAAGAATTGATGGTTGAAAATTAATTACAACTTCTTTGAATTTCAACCCACCCTATTGATTGGTGATGGGATATTGGTTGGTAGTGGGTGGCTCCACCTTATGTTTTTCCTACCTTCATTGCGTGCAAAATAAAACTCCTTATAATTTTTATCTCACGATTTGGAATTCAATGGTTCAAATTTTTTTGAGTAGGTATTAATCTATACAATCTCTAAAAAACAATTAATATTATTGTAGAATATATTTTTTGTTGCTCAATTAGACATTGAAATAAAAATACTTTTAGCTTTTGCAATATTTATCAAAATGACTTGAAACAAAGCAATAGTGCTAGAATGTGAACATGTAAGCATGTAAACTTCAAGCATATAAATAGACCAATACAACCATTGAAGGAGCTTATAATACAAATACCTATAATATAGGTGTATAGTCACCTTAGCTCGTATGTTCATGCTCTGAAGCTTACATAATAGCAACCATCTAAACAAAGTTCACATATAGATTGCAATGAATAGCATCCATACTAAAAAAAATTACGCAAAAATTTCAAAGTGGGCTCCTTGGTCCTCAAGAGGATAAATAGTAGTTGGTGTGAAGTAATTAGAATAATTTGTTTAATATCCTTCAATTTTTCATATCCAACCATGTTTTCTTAAGCATGTATACTAATTATTGCTTTTACCTATACTAAATTAGAGTAAAATTTGTCTTAATGCAACAACAAGAAGAGAGGTTTTTTCAAGCTTAAAGGTTCCATTGAGATTACAAATAATCATTAATTTTGGTGAAAATTTCTCTGGTTTTGTATCATGTACTTGCCCTTTTTTCATTTCAAAGTTTTTAAATACAATAATTGGATTCTTATAATCATTGGAACCCAAGTAAATGTGACCTTTCCTAGTGATCAAATTGGACCATTTTTGAGCTTTTGACCCATGTGAATGCTCTTTTTTTTTAACTTATTTGGCACATTTTCAAATCATAACATTACATAGTTGGAGGATTTGTTGGTGGATCCAAAGGACCAGAATATCAATTTGTGAAATGATATCCATAATACTTCCTTTGTCGTGAAATGATTGTCGCCAATTTTGTTTGGTAATTTTTGAGCTAATATTAGTGATTGTATTATGAAAAACATAATTAAGAAAGTTTCTAAATTTTCTAATACTAAAATCAATGAAGAACATTACATATGTTCATTACAACCTAAATAAATTTACTCACACAAGTTGTTTTTTACCTACTCAAAGCAACCTTAAAAAATGATGACATTCAAAGTGGGCAATCATTTGGAGATGGGGGGAATACAAAGAGTAGTGATTTTAAAAATGGCTGTACAATGAACCAAATGAATATTAGTCAATAAAAGTTAGTTTCACAATTACTAAATTAATGCTATTGTGTTTAAATGTAGACGAAAGTTTATCCCTCATTACTCAAACACAAGACTAGTGGCCTTATTGTAGAAAAAATTAGTATATAATTTACATAATACTCTTGTACTTCAAGTGCATTGAATTTTCAATGTAAATTAAAATTTTGTGGTTGTTTCAAGTTGATGTTTGTTATACAACACCATTTTTTTTAAATAATTGAAATTTCTTATTATTAACCATTAAGCCTTGTAACTAAATTATCCTAAAAAGTGTCCCAATCAAACCATTTCAAATGCTGTAAGAAATCTAGAAAAAAATAATAATTTTTGAAAATTTAACCATACAAAATTGTATTGGAGTACTAATCTACTATGAAAATGTGTAGAGTCTTTTTTTTGGAAATTTGATTATGTAGATTGCATGATCTTAGTCTTGAAATTGAAATATTAAGTTTCTTTCGATTCTTCCAATTCATGATCATTCGTCTTTTAGAAGATGTATAGAAAATGAGTATGTCCTCAAATTTATAATGAAAGACACAATCTTGAGGAAACAAGTTTGAATATATAAAAACACTCAACAAAAATACTTCACATTCATTATTCCAAAAAATACTGAATAAAAAAGGTATAAAATTTTGGGAAACACGAAATCATTAATAAACTATATGTAGATTTGAAAGTGTCAATTGCATTAGTAATAATGCTGTGATAATCAATTTGCACCTCATAATTCTATTGTTTTCAAAAATGTTCAAAACTAAATTCAAAAATGAACTTCTAACTTTATTCTAGATAAGAGATTCCATTACTATTCATAAAAATAAAATTCTTCATAATTTCCATCTTGTTAATCGCAATAGGATGATTCTAAGCTTTTCATGTACACACAAATCTAAAGAATCACATACAAATTTTTTGGTTAATTCTTAAAGAATCAAACTACATTTTTTTGCAACGTAGCAATTCTAGTGAGCTTACTACAAATAAAAAAAAAATTCTTTGAAATTTTCACACAACATATGCCCGAGAAATAGATTTACGGCCCAATGATTTTTATAACTTTTGACTACATGGTTAAAAAGCTATTACATGATATTTAATGTTCATTACTCATCAGGTAGTTAAAAGTTTCTTGAAAAATCTCTATTTGAAGAAATAAAAATTTGAAATTGGTTTTCTAGATTTATATATATGGGAAAAGGTTTGAATCAATCCATTTTGATTAATGAGATGAAAGTTATGATGGGTTTTAGTTTGTAGGTGGTTATGGATTTTCTACTCTAAAATGAACTTTGAAGTCATTTATTTAACTCAATTTTCAATATTTTTGGAAAAAAAAAAATCAGAGGATGTAGATTGTTTATTACAACATTACAACCATTAGTACTTGCAATTTTCAATTCTGTAACTAAATTCTTCTCAATTTTAGTATTTTGAATCTCTCTCTATTTTTTTCTACTTACTATTTATTTCTATTTGTTGTACAATTCCCAATTATTTGGATTTTTCAAACATGTAGCCAACTTGCCTTGAAGAATGAATTTGAAGAGTTGCAACTATTTTAGACATCTTTTCATACAAATGTGACTTTGTAAAGTATAATTGCTCAATTTTTTGCAAGGTCCAAAAAAGAATTTTTAGTCACTTCAAAAGCTAATATCTTGCAATCTACACAGTGGGAGTTTTTGAAATTTTCCCACATCTTTTCAAACTTACATATTACAAGGTCTTATAATTACATGTGTCTAAAAATGCATTTTTTCTAAAATTTGCTAATTGAACTAGAAATGGTAGTTCTAGAGCATTTTGGGTGAAAACATAATCAAAAACCTTTAGGGGTTAAAAAAGTGATTTATCTACTACCACTTTAATACTCATCTATTCCCACTCTACATGACACTCACTTGATTTGAGGCACTTTTAGGAGCCTAAGAACAATCTAGAGCCAAAATAATGTTGATAAGCATGGCACATTCTTTGGGAATTATAAGTTCAAAATTGTATTTGTCAAGGTTAAAAGGAAGGTAGGCATTAGAAGATTTTCTAGGATCCATGAGGGTTGCAAGTTCCCAATCATTCTCGTACCCTACGAACTACATGAAACTTGTTGCCTGATGTGGCAATGTGACTGTCACATTGTTTTCCAAAAAAAGAATTCAACTTTGTTTATCATTTTAAGAAATTTAATTTTTTCCAATTTTTTTTTCTGACAGCGTCACATTTGCTGCATTGCAAAGGGAACTGCGAGGAGAAGCTGTTTGAAACAGCCCTCCTAGACCCTAGAAAATCTTCTAATGACCAATTATTTACATCTCAACTTTTCAAACATATTTTCCATTTTTGCAACTTTTAAGGTATATACTTTCGTTAAATTTTGGAGGAGAATTGACTTTGTGGGAAGGATCTAAGTCAAAAATGGACTTTTTGTCTTCATCTCTATTAGTGTTATCCGGCTTTGTGACAAACTCTTGTTTACATATAGTATATGTTAATAAGTTTTAATCTTATATAAAAAAGTATATTTAATTCTTATGAGAGCCAATCTGCTTTAGATGGACTATGGGTGTTATTAAGAGTTCATTGTTGGAACTACATGAAACAAATGAAATACATCCAAGTATGTTGAAAAAATAAATTTTATCTAGGTGCTTCAACTATGCAACTAGTGTGGTCAATCCATGCTTCATAGTTATTGTGCAAGGTTATAAATGAATTCATATAGGAATGGGAAGAAGATGAAAACTTGTAAAAATGAAGATTTGATGTCTAGATTCTTCTCATGCCATCATTTATTTTGCCAAAAAAACTCAAATCTACATCTACTTTCATCTTAAGGAATTTAGGGGTTAGTCTCTGAGCACCCTAGGAGACCAAAGTGTCTCACATCAATAGGAAGTTCAATTCAAAGTGTTGCAATTTTTGCATCCGATGTTTGAATTTAATTAAACTTCTTGTAAACTTTGTGCTATGTCTTCTTATTTGTGTAGTAAAATTTTCAAATCAATCCAATATGTAGTATTTTTTGGGAAGTCATTCAAAGTTTACAAATTCAATTTGAATTAAACAAACTGCAATTTGTTGGCTACAACTTTGGGAGCTTGTGTTTGGTTCATCTAATATTCATTTTCAATAAATAAAAACTGAGATATATTTCTTCTAATGTCTAGTTATTTAATAAAAAAATTCATATTAATCCATGTTAATTTCATGTTGTTTTGAATGTTTGGGAGCAATTTAAAGTTCAAAATCTAAACATTTTCGGATTAGAATGAACTTCAGTAGTTTGTTTCTTCTTCATATAGTGCTTGTTTTCAAGAATTTTTAAAAGAAAGTTGTGCATACTAGTCTACTTTGAGTGTTTGAAATTCCATATCAATCCAAGAGGTTATGGATGTTTTAGAAGCAATTTAGTTGAAGGCAGTTCAACCATAGACGTGTTTTCACAACTTAGTTTATTCTTTTTTGACATGTTAAAGCCATTTTGAAGCCACAATGATTCATTTGAATGGTATTTTTTCATCAATATATTTGTGTAGTGGCTTTGAAGCACTTAATAGTTTGAATTTTTTTCATTTGAGTAGGTTTAGAAATAGAATTTAACCTCCAAATTTGTTGCTAGAAAAATTTCAGCTTTCTTTTTCAATACTAAAACCTTATAATCTTGCAATCTACGTAGCCAAATGACTCAATCAAAATTTGATTTACATCATTTACAACATGTAAATTATAAAATTGTACAGTTGAGATTTTTATACCTTAGTGGCATTTAGACCTACAATAATTCAAAAGCAAGGATAATTTTAAATCCTGGAAGGTCATTTAGGAGTTAGTGATCAATGGACTAGAGTTTAGGAAATTTTTAAACGATTTTTCTAGCTGATTTTCTCCTTCTACAAAAATAGACTAGTTTTTTTCTAGTGGTCACCAATTGTATGCTCTTTCAATGACAAAAAATACTGAATTATTTCCTACAAAATTAAATTTTTATTGGTTAGTTTCTTTCAAATAGATATTGACACTAGCTAAATTATTAAATTTTTGTTGTAATGAAAAATCAATTACTAATTGAAATTACTAATTAATATTTTATGTTTAGCAAGAATTGAACTATGCATAGCCCTTCATCATTTCAAAGCTAAAAATTCTCCCAACCCATCCAAGATGGAGTTGAGAATAGTAATGAAAAGTTTACATGAAATCAAAAGAGTTTAGAAATCAAAGTTTTCACTTGCTTTAAATGGTTCTTTTATTGTTGTAATAAGCTATTGCTTATGATTGATATATAAATAAAATGTTTTTAGGATAAATGCTTATGAACATTGAAATACCATGCACAATTCACTATATCTAACCTCTAAAAGAAAAAGAATTCATTAATTGAAAATGACTAATTTAACTTGTCATAATTTGAAAATTATAATTTAATTGAGGCCATATTTATATCACCAAAATCAATGAAGAATATAGGTTTAATAAAAAATTTGAAAAAAAAGTCACTATATTACCAACTCAAGTTTTTGCCAACATCAAATGTGATCTAATTTGGGCCTTTTGGTTTGGTTTTCAAAGGCTAGAGGTTCAAATTGACATTTTGAAAATCAGGATTTCTTCACACAACTTGAATAGATTGTCACAATATAAATTGGTTGCATTACAAAAGTTAAAAATTAAAGTAATGGAATTGCATAAGTGTTTTTTAGTCTGTGCATTTTATTCTATTATCCAAATTCCTTAAAACCACCCAAATTGTTGAATTCCCTAGTTCAATACCTATAAAATTGATACTAGAGTATGAACCTCACAATACCTAGGTAATAGCAAGTGACCATTATTCCATGGCAATTAAAATCCACTAAGTGTTAAAAGAGGGAGGGTAAAATATCTTCCAATTTTAAGGGGGGGGGGCACCATTTGATTTCCAGCCCTACTAATTTCTTTCTAGTTTTACATACTTCAATTTCAAAATGCAACTAGGTTTTTTCCCACTTTCATCTACTAACTTTGAGCTAGATGTTCAATTTTCTCCATCATTGCAATTGACTACATTCTATTGTTCTTTAGAAACTAACTCCTGTTGATTGTGTTTTTATTCAATTCAAACTCTAAAAGTATAGAACAAGATATGTAGAGGCAAGAAGTTGATTGGAGTTTCATCCAAATTAAAAAGTTGTATAAGCAACAAAGTAAAATACATCACATTCAAATTTTTGCTACCCTATATCCTAAATCTAATTTTACAAATTCAAATGTATATTCAATTTCAAAGTCTTCTTAAGGAGTTGTAGTCTTTCTTACATCATCTTATGATTGAAAGACAAAGATAGAAAAAAGTTTTAATATTACTTCATTCAATTTGAGTTTATATTAAAAAAATATAATACTACTTAAATTTGGTTTGTATGAAAATAACATATCTCCGAAGAAAGTAGACTTCATAGTAATGTCTCTATGATATTCATATGGATGATTGACTTGTCTACCTAATCTTCTTTCTTTAGTTGAATGGGGGATTGATAGCAAGAGAGGTAGGAAACTGGTATACCAACTTGTTCTTCATTACTCTAGTTAGGATCATTTGAAACTTTTGGAATTGATATTCTATTCAATCCAATCATAAAATGGGACCGTAAACAAAGAGACTCTTAACATTAGAAGGAAGCTTGTTAAAAATGATTAAATTCTGGAATGAATAGGTACACTCTTCATTTCTATAATTTCTCTTAACCTTTAAATGTCCAAGGAGGTCCTCCTTCCAAAATCACCTTCCAATTGTTGTTACTAAATTGAATGACTAATTTATATGATGTTTAAAAAAAATCTAACTATACGGTTTTATTTACTACAATTAAATTAGTCTACCTTCTTATTATTAGAGACTTAGACCATTCAAATTTTGAGATTGCAATTCAATTTTTGAAAAAATAAACAAATTTTTTTCCAAGCACAAGATTTTAGAGGACAATATCTCAAACATTTACAAAAGAAGACTTTGCAATTTTTTACCATATGCAATTATGAATAGTTAATCCTAAAATGATAGGTTGGTTACTATGAAAATCATCAGTTCTTCATACCATATGAATAATTTGCTTAAAAATCCAAAAACATGCATTCAAGGTCAAACTATTGTACAAGACCTTTCTTCTTTGCAAAAAATTCCAAGAATGAACATGTAATCTTTTGTTTTAAATAAAAAGATTATTTTTCATCTAACGGATACTTTTGGCCTTTGTGTCCTATAGGATTAATTGAGAACATGCATGCCAATTTTCACAAGGATTGGAGCAATAGAAGATTGTTTTGAAAGCCTTCAAATCCAATGAGGTACATTTGTAAAATAAAAATTTCACCAAACTCAGCTTGTTCACTATATGCTCCAACCAACCAATCCCTTGTCCACTTGCACCTCCATGAACTGTTTTTTCTTGGGGTGGTCTTTTGATTGGCTAGGTTTCTCTCCCTAGGCAATTCACAATGAATATTTTTTGGAATGTTTGACTTTGAAAAATCACCCAAGGTGTAGTTTTTGTTGAAATCAAAAGATTTTTTAGCCATGGAAAGAAAACTTGAGAATCTACATAATAAAATTACAAATTTTTAATAAACTAAAAAAAAAAAGATTTGACCAGCCCCAAAAGTTAAGTAGTGACCATAAAATGGTTGATTGGGCATTTGGGATTAATGTCATTCATCAAACACTTTTTGTTGTCCTCAGCAACATTTTACATATACATTTTACATCCCAAAATGCTCCATTGACCTTAAAACGCCATCTTCACTTTATGTACATTTCCAAAATCAATTATGTACCTATGTAGAAGAAACACTTCCAAGACCAAACTTAGTTCCTTCATAATTTCTACATACAATATCCGAATGTCACATTCTTTGGTGCGGAAGAACCTCCTTCCACTTTCCAATAAAAGAAATCTAAAAAAAATAACAGTCTAATAATAGCAATCAGCCATTAGTGGCGGTTTTAGGGGTACCTACCTTAACTGGCAATAGAAACCACAGCTTTTACTTCTCTTTCAAACCACTTATGAGAGTCGGTACCTTTGTTGTCCTTGAGGAATCATCCCGTTGACCCGTTCTACGAACAGCATCCAGTCGGTCAGTCAAAACAGGAACAACATTCAATGTATCTAGTCTCACAGGGTTAAAATTCTCAGTTTACAAATTGTTCCAGGTTCATTGAACTTGGTCATTATTTATTTGCTCCAGCAACGGTTCAATGCATCTAGTCAAACGGGGATTAGGGTTTGGTTAAGCTGGTTCGAACTTCACTGAACTTCGTTTAGGGTTTCGTTAATCTCCAATACATTCCAGATTCATTGAACCTGGTCACCAGTATGGTTACTAACTCCTGTCGAACTCCAGATGGGGAATTCCATTGTACATTCTATTCAAACCAGCAGGTTCATTGAATCTGGTCATAAGATACTCTCTCTCTCTGTATGCACTCAAGGATTCTTTGCTTGTACAAGCTTCAAAGAAGAAAAATCAATTCAAGGCCAAAATTCTATTATGCAAAATCCAATGCAATTGAAACAGGACCATCAGTTTTGAGAAATGCAATATTCCAATGTGCATTGAATCTGGTCCTCATCTTTTGCACTCAGGTAGGGAATGTTGATTTTTGCTAATTCGATGAAACATTGAAACCTACAAAATCCATGGCAAATTTAACTGGGTATGCCGATTTATGCCATTCATTTTTTTTTTATCGTACACTCTGTTTCAAAGTCACTCTATTTTACTCTGTACTATTTATGGTACAATTTAGACTGCATGGCACTACTTTTCATAAACATACATATTTTTGTGTGTACACGAATTACTCACCTCCACCGAGTTAAATCAGTGTAAAATTTTTAGTTTGTGGATTGTGGGTGTAATGTAATATCAGTCTAAGGTTCATTGAATCTGGTCAGTCCTTTGTACATTAAGGAATGTCCATTTGTAAAGCTTTTCAAAAGATGAGGGAAAATTCAATGAAACTGGTTCAGTCCTCTGCAAAATCAATCTATAACATTGCAATTGAACTCAGTCTGATGAGAACTATTGATCAGTTTGTGAATTTTTGAGTGAACTGCAATATTAGAAGGTTCATTGAATCTGGTCATGTTAGGATGGAGTGTGTCCATGTTGGTAAAACTTAAAAAGAAAAAAGAAACAAATTTAATAGAAAGTAATAAAAACTTTCTAAGCAGAATCCATTGCAATTGAACTAGAACCGTCAGTTCAGTTGGTGGACAATGGGTGTGGTAGCTAGTACTTGGAATGACCAAAAAATTGAATGTGGTCGAAATGAGACGTACTTTATAATGCAAAACATGGTGAGAAAAAAACGAATTTTTAGATAAATGTATTACTACTATCACATTTTAGAAATGATACCAATGAGTTCATCAAAATCCAAGTACTAGCTAAGATGGTTACCACAGAAGTTGAAGGACTAAACTACAAACTTTAACAAGATTCCTTTGCAATAATCACTACTTTGTGTTGAAGTTGGAATTTCCAAAACAAAATTTTTAAGTTGAATATTCCTTCTCACTGCAAGTCTTCTACATATACAAGATTTAACAATGAATTCCTAAAATATTTCAAAATAATTTTGAGCTAAACTATTACCATCTAAGACATGTTGAGAACAAGGTAGAATAGATGATGTAGTAATAGTCTTTTTTCTACCAATTTTTTGAGCAATTTTTTTATAATTATCTCTAGGCAAGATTTTAATCTTTGAAACAACCCTTTCAGGAAATATATATATATATATATATATATATATATATATATATATATATATTTCTTAAATGCTCACAGAATAAAATTCTTAGTATCTTTTTTTATCATAGATTTAAATGAATACATGGAAATGATGCTTGTCAATGTGTAGATGTTCCTAGCATTTTTCCTAGATTAAAAAATAACGATTTTCTAGCTCCTTGAAAGTTAAACAATATTAGAAAACTGATAATACAAATCTTTGAATGCAAATTTTTTTTGTTTTTCAAGTGAATTCATTGGAAAGCTAAAAAAAAACTCCTTGATCTATTCAAAACATATACATTCAAAAATTGTATTTCCAGTAAATAAACTTGCCTGAGACTATTTGATAAATGAAATGCTTTTGAGGGTAACCAAAAGGATTAAACTCTAAAATATATTAAGAATTGTGATTTGTATATAGAAAGTCAATATGGAAGGTGAAAATTTTTTAAAAAAACTTTACAATTGTAGACACAAATTCTCTTGTAAAAGAGCCTATTAGAAGGAAGAAAGTAGATTTAGAACTTTTGATGCAAAACCTCATCATATATTGGTATGCTATACTTTACACATGATGCTACATAGTTGCAAAGTTATAGAGCGTTTTATGAATATTTTGGGGTTCTTCATGAAGGCAGTTAAAATATGAACTTAGTGGACACATTTAGGTTTTGGCAACACATCAAGGTTTTGAAAAATTCAAAACAAATACAGAAATTAATCACCTTTTGGGCATCCTTATGATGCAAAAAGATGCCAATTAATCTCGTTCCATGCACAATGAATTTCATGTTTTGAAGGAAAAAAAATCCCTCTCTTTCATGCCTTGTTAATTCTATATCCTTCACCTCTCTCTCTCTTGGGACATATTTGCATTAAAAACCTTTGAATGCAAATATAAATTCAAAATTTACAAAATCAACCATGCATGAATTTTTTTTTTTAAATTCCTGCGTTTTGCCTGGTGGCAAATTCCCCCAGCGTGGCGGGGACGGGTTTCGCGTCCTGTCTCACGATGGATCCCGGCACCCAACATTCTCACCAGATACACGGCCCAGTCTGGTCTGGGCACTACTACGAAGGTCAAAAGGGGAAAGGGAGCAGAAAGCCTGAAAAGCACTCAACGAGAATGAGAGCGGTTTCGTTTCTGTACAAACGGGCTGGGATCTCCGTCCGTCGAATATCTCAGAAAAGGACAGGATATACCCGGATGAGGATAATTTGCAATATCACCAAGGCAGGGTAAGGGAGGATCTCTCCCTGCTACCGATGGACGCGACTACTGACTGAAGGACGGTGCTGGGCTTCTTACGAAATAAACCGACGCCTTATTACACTTTTAAAGTAAGTTACAGTACTGTACTGTACATTGACACACCCCAAAAACAAATCTCTGGGATCATGAGGAGACCGACCTGCCGAGCTTATGCCGGGGCACAGTGTTACTACGGACTATTTTTTATGCATGATTTTTCGACAAAAGATGTTGGCTATTTTTTGTAAAGGAAATTTTCATTTTTAGGGGGGGTCAAAATAATCAGATTATTGCTGTATTTGTAAGACCAATGGCCAAATTTTATCAAGGTATCACTTAGATTTCACATAGATATCAACAAGTATCATTGGAGTACCACACGAGTATTCATGAAACAATTGTTTCCTTCTCGAGAATGAAAACAAAACAAAACATTGCAAGGGCAGACAATTGGTCTTGTAGTTTGTCTAAAACAACACTACAACTCTAAATTTATAAATGGTGTGGTAGTTTGTCTAAAGAACACACAAAATATGTAACTAAATACAACAGTGTATTACCTTGTCTAAAAAAACCCCACAAAATACATAAATTAACCCCTAAAGGTCCAAGGCCTTTCCTGAGCTTATAGGAATTTGCTCTGAATTGAACAAAAAGTCAACAACTTGATAAGTTGCATTAATTCTTTTGCAATTATGATCGTATAAATTCAATCTAGATGTGTTAGAGATCACATGAGAAAAGAAAGCACAAAATATTACTTATAGATTGAAAGATTATAGTGTTTGATGCAAGGGTGTAAAAACTACGAAAGTGATTTGAAGTCTTTCAATCTTCTTTTCACATGTCAAGTGTAAAGTCTAAAAAGTTGGTCACCGTAAATATATGAGGTTAAAGGGCCTAATATGCATAATCCCAATCAATTTTGGGGCTTCTTGAAATCTAATCTATAATTTTTTTTTATATGAATTTTGAAATACAATTTTTTCTCCAAGATCTAGTGTATTTGAGGCTCATTTTTAATAAATCTTGACACTATGGAAATTCAAGATTGCCATGGACACCCTTATACAAAATCTGAAATAAAAAAAAATCATTATTACTTGTTTTCATAATCAGATTTTTGATGCTAAAACTAGACTTCAAAAAGGATTTTTTGAAAATAAAAACTACTAAAAGTAGCAATTTGATTAGGTTTTATTTAACCTCAAAGTTTTGTCAACACCAAAATTTGGTGCCTCGTGCCCCCAGGTGTTAAAAACATGGTCCGGCAGCATGGTGAGAGGAAATTGCAGGGAACGTCAATGGATTTATTCACGTGGGATTATTAGTTTTTTTCTTAAAGTTTTGGGAGACAAATTGAGAAACCAATTGGAAGGGGAAAAAAAAGGTGAGAAGAAGGTCACACTAGAGAGGATGATGGCACCCCCTTGAGGATTGATTCCGTACGTCCATGTGCAACATTCGGACACTAGAAAACTGAATGCAGTACAGAATTTAAATTTTTTTTTTTTTTGCTTGAAACACATGGACAATTTCCATTGCAAGGGAATGGTGATTCAATGCAGGAAGTTGATAAATATCTTACAAGTGTATTTTTAAAATAATGTTAAAGTTGGGGAAGTAACAAATTCAATACATTTGTATGAAAAATGCATTACGCGTGGGAAAATGAAAACAACATGATCGGATGGAAAAAATCTCAAATTCTGGTGTCTACTGAGTGAGGAAATGAACAGGACATTTCCCACAAGTGGTGTACAAAAAGCAATTTGATAAGCACAGCATGTATGTTTTAAAAAAACAAAACTGGTATTGAAATTTTACTAATGGATTAACACACAATACACAATACAATTTTTTTTGAAATACATGCACAATTCACAATACAAAGCTTTGGTTGAGTACATGGATGAAGCTAGAGTGCAAAGGCACGATTCCAAAGGTCCACTCATAAACCACATTATTTACATAAAACTAAAAATATAATGTATTTTCTAGATTTTGTTGACATATGCATGAAAAAAAAATTCAGTTCAATTTTTTAAATCATCAGTATTCTTTGACCTTAACTAAAGAGTCTACTTCCAAAAGGAGGCACCAATAGTAGCCCTCCATCACTACCATGTCTAATATTCATGGATAATCACATTACCTTCAACAATTCTTCATTCCCAATAATGACCCATTTTGAATGTTGACAAATTAGTCCTACTAACTTAGTACACGTTACAAAATAAATTGACATAAAATTTACAATTTTTTACTAATGATATTTGTGAAAGGTCTTCAACACAATTGACACAAGCATACATTTAGTAGGTCAAAAAATCCCCCACTTGTAAGAAAGAAAATTAATAATTACACATAAGTTGATATTGTTATGCACACTAATAAATTAAAAGATTAGAATAGCTACCTTACTTGAAAAGTGAGTTGGTGCTACAAAGACACCTGCTCACACAACCAAATTACTATTACTACTACTATTACAAAAGTTGACTATTTTTCTTATTCCTTTTGGATTTTCCTATTTTTTTTCCCTACTGTTTATAGTAAAAGTTAATGCACTACTTTTAAGTTTTAAAGAAACAAATGGGGAACTCCGTTGTTCTACTGCATTTTCCATTTGTTTTTTTCCCTCGTTTTTCTTGTGGGGGTTTCATCAGTTCGCCCCATTGAGTAAGTTAAGCTATTAGTCCAGTATGGCAGGCTTTGGGGCTCTGCATGCCTGAAGATGAGGTGGCCCTCCCTCCCCCAGTGCAGAAAGTGGTGCCAGCTTGTCACTGTGGCTTTGCATCATGCTCATTTCATTACATTATAGAGCCCCTGGCTCCCATGCTCCTGATAAGAATATGTTTACAGCCCGTCCAACAGTACAGGCAAGCACAACTTCCATTGCTCATTAAAAAAAAAAAAAAATTACAGACAAAGGAGGATTCAGGTTTATCTGAAGGGCTGCTCTGAGATATCAATGGAAAAAAAATGGGGACTATGTGAAGTTAATTTAAGTTATCTTAACCTTGTTCGGACACCTCCCTGGATCCCCCGTGAAAGTCAAAAAATGCCGCAGGCTGGATGGTCAGTTTTTATCCAAAGTTCTGCACCGAGATGTGGAAAACTCGGGGAACCTTGGTACGGACATAGCCAACATACTGATCCCCTGCGTAGAAGTAAAAAAAATGGAACCTATCAGGGTCTCTCACTAGGCACAGGAAAAGAGGCTCGCATCAAAGATGAAATTTGCCATCTAGGTCCATGATGAGCAGGGCTTAAACAGTAGTACAACCACTCTCAACAAATGGATGGTATAAAATTGTTTCCCAATGAGATACATATATCCCTGCTTTTGCATCCTTGAAAAGGAAGGGGATCCCTACCATGAAGAAAATCATCTTTGGTTGCTCCTTAGCTAACCTCGATCCTTGAATTAATTGATAAGTCTTTTTTTAGGTATTTAACAAAGTATGACACCTCTTCCCAACATGGGAAGGAACATTGTATAATTATACAATGTTATAGCTCTTTCAAATCAGAGTTTAGAACATGAACACTGGGCTTGAAAAACCCATGAACCGATTAAGAGGTCATTCAATTTACATGGAGAGTAGGCATTTCTTTGGCTTGAAAATAGGTTCATTTTGCAAATCCATGCGTGGCATGAAAATGGCCTCGTTCAAGTGATTTAGGGTTGTCATAACGGACAGCATATTACTGTTCACAGATGAATCGGACCGATTAGGGCTGACCGGCTGCCAACTTCGTAACCCTGTAACTTTTGCAAAAAGTACCCAAAATTGGGCATATGATATGTTTTTCGGCATCTACAATTTTCGTAGATGCCGAAAAACATCTCATATGCCCAATTTTGGGTACTTTTTGCAAAAGTTACAGGGTTACGAAGTTGGCAGCCGGTCAGCCCTAATCGGTCCGATTCGTCTGTGAACATTAATATGCTGTCCGTTATGACAACCCTAAAGTAATTGGGGGTTGATTACTTGGCAAGGACTTAAGAAGCATTGTTCATTCTCTTTTCAAATTGAGCCACTAAGTCTAGTAGCTCAACTTGAAGCAAAGATGAACCATTGCTCATCATCTTTGTAGAGTAAAGTGTCACCAATCACTTGAAGTAGGTCATTTTCATGCCATGCATTGGCTTGCAAAATGAACCTACTTTCAAACCAAAAAATACCAACTCACTTTGCAAATAGGATGACCTCATAAGAGGTTCCTCTACTTTTCGGGCCATTAGGCATATTTTCTTAATCCTTTCTTCTTTTGATCCCCCCTCACATACATAAATCCTGAAAACTACCAAGCCGGTATTTCTTATATTTATTATTAAAAAGAACTATGACGGTGACATTCCATCCGAGATTCCAAGACTGTCAGTCCGTCCCGTCCGTCCGTGTCCCAGTTGACCAACACTGTAGCAGTCAGCCCGGGTCGGACCTTGGAAGGCCGGGCCGGGCCGGGCTCCCCTTCCCGTTCCCGTTCCCTTCCCTGTCTGCGTCGTCGTCTCAGTTCAGTTCAGTACTTCAGTTCCGTTCCCGCACCTTTTTCCATCCTGATCCGTGGAAAGCCGGAAGGATATGCTTATGCTCTCCAGTTGATAAGTGGAGTGACAGGGAGGGAGGTTCTGGAAGAGAAGAGAAGGCTGCTTCACTGACACAGCTGGACAGGCCACACTGCTGAGAGCATCTCCAACAGCCCTTCACCTTTTTCCGGCTCTCGGATGTCAGATCTATCTAACGAAGAGGGAGTGGCCGCTTGTATCCCCAACGGTGCAACTCCATAAAAACACGCGTCCAACCAATCACAAGTCACACAACTCCCCCAAATACGCTCCCAACCAATCACAAGTCCCACAATTTGCAGTTGTTATGACAACTTGCTAATCCCAAGAAAAATGGAAAGTGGACCTGGCCAGCTCGTGTCCTTGTAGAATTGACTTTTAAAGCAAGGCAAGCTAAGGCCAAGCCAAGGCCTCTCAAACGCTAGAATTAATTACTCTTCATCCAAAATTCTAGAGGGGAGGGGTAATCCACAGGGCTGTTGGAGATCCTCTGATGAGAGGAAAGGTTGGAAAAGCCCCACCAGCCCGCCCACGGGATGACGGACGGACGGACGGACGGACGGAGCTTGGTGAACGGAACCAAACGGAAATGCTGACAAACATTTATGAAGCTACCGTCGTAAGTAGCTTACCGGCCCTACTAGCGATGCAATGGTGAGTTGACATCGGACCTTGCTGTACGACTGTACTACTAACTGTATGTCCTCACTGCCACCTACTAATTCATCCAAAAACTGAAATTGAAAAAGAAAAAGAAAAAAGAAATTAAAGAAAAAGATGGGATCAACTGAAGTCCGTCCAGCTCCTGGCTGTTTGGGACTGAAGGAGAAATGAGGGCATCCCAGGACAGGACAGTATGAGCACATTTGGGAATATGCTGGAAAGGAGGGAGAGAGTTTATTCAGTGGGGCATATTCAGGCAGAGCCGCAGCAGTGCTGGGAATATGCTGGGCGGGGCCTCGGGGATCCGGCTCGCCGGGTTCAAACGGCGGGGCCGGTTCAGTCGGTCTGGGTGGGGGCATATTCAGTCTTGGCGGGGGGATATTCAGGGAATAGTACTTCGGGCAGATCACTTGGGAGGGGGGCTGCTGGGAAGTATTATGCTCGAAGCATGTCCTTCCGAGTTCCGACAGACAAGTCTATAATAACTTAGTATACTACATAATGGGGAAAGTTGATGATGGATGGTTTTCAAGAGTCAAAAAGGAAAAAGGAAAAAGGAAAAGGAAAAAGGAGACAAATGAGATGGGCCTTCTATGTGCCAGTAGTCATAAATTCAACTAACAAGTTTCATGCCCAGTTAGTTATTTAGGGGGTTGAAAAGAGGATGAACCTTATTAACCCATAACTAATGTGGTGGATTATGTTTTTGACAAAGAATCTCTCCACGAAAGACAAAAGTGCAACTATTCATCCTCCTAAATTTGTAGGAAAAGGGAAGGTCTTCTGTAATAGTTTGATTTCCAAAATTTTCATTTTTTTTCTAAAATCCTCCAAAGCACACAATATAGAAAGAGATGATTTCCATGGTGACTAGTCCATCGTTCAAAGGTTAAGAGGTTGTCCAATTTGCAAGGGAAATAGGCATTTCAACTTGAAAACAAAAGACTAGTTTTTCAAATGAGTGTACCACACAAAAACACGTTGCCTTTACTAATTGGTGCATAAATATCCGATAAGGATTTCAAAGGAGGGTGGGTGGGTGGGTGGGGTATTATCTTTTTAGGCCAAGCCACCAACTTGGTGGTGATATTCTTCAGTAGTAAAACGTTATTTGGATCATGCATCTTGAAATTTGGAGCACTTAGTGGTGAGGAATCTAATTTGGCCTTACCATTTTTTCAGCAATTTTGAGAATATGATACCAAATAAATATTTTCCCCTGATATTGAAAAAGAAATTAGTCTGGGTAACAATCCCTCAACTTCATTAAAACCAAATTCAAAAACCCTACCTAGTTTTCCCTCAAAATAGCCTGATAACTTTTCCCAAATAATAGAATGTCGGATGGATTACCTTAATTCAGTCCCGAGTGGCCGAGTCCTGTACGAATGTCCTATTTAAATAAGATTTTTCCCTTTGTGTCAGTCACTCAGTCTAACGAATAATGTAGCAATATCCAGAAGGAATAATACTGAAATCCCCCTATTTCCGTCTAGTGAAAACATGGTTTTATTTTAATTTATTTTTTATTTTTCTAAAACCCAAAGGAAGGCAGGGCAGGCGAGGGGATCTCACTGACTGACTCACGTGTATTTCTGCGCCGCGGAGAGCAATGGGACCGTGCCAGCGTGGCCCCTCGGCTGGGTCTGTCTGACTCAATGGACTGGGCCGATGAGTCATGTGAGCCGTGCAGATGACTCATCCTCATCAATGCCTGCATGGATGGATAACTGGCATCATCTGGCGGGACGAGGGAGGGGGGGAGGGAGATAAGAGCACGGCCGTTGGGGGGGAATAGAGGCTGATTCACTGAATTTCAAAAACCCAAGAAAGGGATAGAAAAAGAAAAAAAAAAGAAGGAAAAAAAGAAGAAGAAGAAGAACATTGTGAAAAGAAAAGAAAAATATGTAGACACGGCACACGTGAAAATCATGGATGGATGATGTCAAGTGCTACGAAGGTAAACGTCTTCTTTTGATGACATTTGTTGGAATCCATAAGATTTTGAGTAGAAGAGACGGAGCAAAATGGTGTGTAATGGTTGGAAACGTTGAAAAAGATATTTGGTTTTTGACTTGTGAGATTTTGAGGAGGATATTTAACCCTTGAAGGTTTTTAACTATGTTTACACCAAAAATGCTTTAAAATTGCCATTTCTAGTGAAAAAATTAGCAATGGTTTAGCATCTACTTAATAATATTATGTGAAAGACAAAATAGCGAGTCGCACCATGGATGGAACAAGCCAAAATTTGTTAGAAATGGAAAACAAAACATGTCCCCTTATTTTCCCAAGGCAAATGTTTCCCCCCTCCATCTTGGTGGAGATGCTCTTTGGAATTGTTGGAATTGTTGTTGTTTTTATTTTATTATTTATTTTTAACAAATGGAGATGCTCTTCTTCAAAGTGGAGTGTCAATCCAGCCTCAAATATTTCGGTGTGGATGAACTTTTCTTATTTTTCTCTAGTCATCAAAGTTCATTCCAACTGGCTTATCAACTAGCTCCATGATCTTTTTCATATCATGTCCACCTGTGGGAACCTCGAAGTGGGCCCTTGATTATTCATGTTCCAGTACGGTAAGTTATGTGTTCCCATGTATCTGTGAAGACTTCGTCTCCTTCATAACTTAATTGTCATTCATATTTGTCACAGCATGGGCACCTTGTTGAGTTGAGTTTAAAAAAAAATTAAAAAAATCTTGATTTTTTGTTTTTCTATTTTAAGCAAAAGGGATGTTTTTTTCTTCTCTTTTGAGATTTCTGTTGTAATTATTTTATCATTTTAGAAAAGTAGCTAGTTTTTTCTTCCATATTTCATGTGATATTTGGGGTATATATATATATCACAGGCAAGCAGTACTTAGATATAGTTAGGTTATTGGTCTTTAAAAATAGCAGTAATTTGTCTATTTTGACCCATGAAAATGATAATTTTTTTCGCAAAAAAAATCAACACCTTTTGGTTGTAGCCAACTAGCAAAAAAGTCATGCATGAAAAAAACATTGATTGAGAGGGAACCAATCGACCAATCATATGATGAATATGAACGGTAGTCAATGTGTGAACTTCAAGCTTGAAGGTAAAAACTTGGGTGTATAAACTTAGGGCACCCTCAATGCGCCACTGATCCTATCCCCCCACCCCTCATCTTCACTCTCCGTACCTCTCACCAAAATCAGCTATGTACCTATGTGGAAAAAGCTATTTTAGAACTAAACTTTGTTCCTTTGTAACTTTTGCATGCAATATCCAAATGTCATGTTCTTTGGGGCATTGGAACCTCCTTTCAAATGCCGATAAGAAAATCAATGAAAATTCGACCAATGTAATAGTAGTCACTAGGCACAGAAGCCCAAAGTGGCGGTTTGGGGGATACCCACCTTGCCGAGCACTCAAGCTTCAAGTTTACCTATTTAATTGATTTGGATACACAAACAAACTCTTGAAGTTGGGACCTCCCTCCCTCCCTCAGGTGCTGTTTCTTTTTAAGTCACCAATTTTAGAGTGGCCCCTTGCTGTGTCTGGTGCTATTACGGAGGTATTACAATGCACCATGCAGGACCCATGTGACGTTCCCCGGAAGGAACTTCTTGGGTCTTGGGTGCTTGTGCTCCATTATTCAACTTAAAGTCAGTCAGTCCTGAAGTCAGGCTTGAGTTATCTTCAACAATGGTGATACTTTAGGCACTATAGTGAATTTATTATTATTGTTATTATTATTATTATTATTATCAACTTTATCCAATTCAAACACACTATGATTGACATTTTCCACTAAAAGGATCGGCACACTGTCTGGATTTGAAAGTAAATAGCAGCAGTGATTGGCAGATATTTTAAAATTTCGGATTGGTTCTCAAATTTAGTGGGATTTTGGCTTCAGCTTAGTCGAATTGTATCTAAAAATGATTGAAAATTGATAGAGCTTTATAAAATAGTTTAAGAAAATTTATTTATTTATAAGTTTGTATAAATTTGCTATATTTGACACATTATTGATTCATTTCTTCATTTCTTCATTTTTAACATATTAACACCCAATAGAAATGAAACCAAGAACCTTTTTTTTTTTTGCTTCTGATGCAAAAATTGCAGAATACAAGGAGTGAATTTCATTTTGCTGTTGGTGTGTAGGAATGAATTTGGTTACTCTCTTTTTGCAATAGAATTCGTTTTGATTTATCCCCGAAACATTATTTTTGAATAAATTGAAAAATTGAAAAAAAAAATCAATGTTTTTCTATTGGGTAATAATCTCCAGTTGTGTCCATTTTTTTTTAATTTTTTAATTTTTTGCAATTGGATATGGCATTCAGTACTAAAGAGTGAGAGTGGATCACTCCCAAGCGGTTTCCGGCCCTTACAAACCAGAAGGCGACAAACGGCGCATCCAGTCCAACTACTGAACGTGCTTCCCTCTTGGTTTCACCGGGTCGCCACAGGCGAACCCGAGTTCGCCTGATCGCGGGTACCCGGGGATTTCCCATCGCGCCGGCGCCGCGATTTCTCACCCGTTCCTCTCTCCCTTTCTCCGCGTCTGCCTGCACTATATGACTTGGCTGTCCCGTTCCTCAGTTGCGTCCATCCTCTCCGCCACCGCGCTGCTCTCTCCACCTCCTCAACCAAGCTGCTCTTTCTCCACGCGATTAATAAACTCCTACTTAGCAATCACATCTCTTCTGCGACATTCATTTTAAAATTTCAGAACCTTTCCTCGTGCTCAATCGAGTCAGAGGAGAGAGGTCGGTTGCGAGATCGCGTGGCATTGAGTTTTTTCCGGTTGAAGACGGTGGTCGAGTTTTGGTAGCAGCGGAGATGCGAGGTCGCCAAGTTTTGTAGCGCAGGGATAGAGAGGAATTGTGTGTAGCCGGGGATTGCCATTGGGAGTTTTCAGGTCCCGTGGAGATGCGCGGTGTTTTTTCGTGGATTCTGATGATTGAGGGCTATAGCGTGGCTTCGTTTGTGTGGATTAAAGGTCTGGTAGATTGACATTGTGCGAGTGTTTACGATTTCCACAAGGTTTTGGTTCTTGTGAAGTGGAGTTCGTTCGTATTGCCTTCGTGGACATCGCCTTCTTGTTTTGAGCAATGGGGAAGAATTGAGGTGGCAAGTCATCGACAGGTGATTTGGTGCGTGCAGGTGATAGTGTTGCAATATGCCTGGAATCATGAGTCTCAGGCCCGTGGCCGCGTCCTCTGCAAAGTCAGGCCGCAGAGCCTCTCGGCTTTCGGAGAAAGTCGCGGAGGAGCGTGAGCGCGCTTCCAATCCGTCGACCAATTTCAAACCGACCAAGTTGCATCCTATCATCATGCCCATCTCCCGTCCAGCAGCTGGTCTCACCACGCCGGAGCTCATCCGGGCGAAGCAGGTGACGGATCCATGGCCGGAGAATGTGAAAGCGCGCCTGGTCGGACCCGCGGAGAAGACCGTGAACTACAGCTCCAGCGGCAGCGAGCACGAGCCGAGCTCCAACTGCTTGGTAGCAATGGTGCACGAGTTCATGGAGAAGGAGAAGGAGGAGGTCGGCAAGTGTGGCCGAGCGCGTTGCAACTGCGAGTCAGGCTCCTGCAACGGCGCCGCCCTGAGCCACCTCCAAGACGACGATTCCAAGTCCAGTCTCGGCGGGGAGCTTTGCGAGGTGCTCCACGGCTTAACCCCATGCATCAACGATCAAGAACGAGCTCTTCAATCCGAAGTCACTACCGCAACAAACGCGTTGAAGTCTTCCGAGTGCGCCACCACTCTATGCAGGCGACGGAGTGTGATGAAGCACCTCCGCAGCAATGGCTACAATGCTGCTCTCTGCAAATCACGCTGGGATCACGCAGGGAGCTTCCCTGGAGGCGATTACGAGTACATCGACGTTGTCTTGGAGGGAGCCACGAGGCTCATCGTGGACATCGACTTTCAAAGCCAATTTGAGATTGCAAGACCAAGCTCTCAGTACAAGCACGTGTACCAAGCGCTTCCATCGGTCTATGTCGGCACCACAGATCGGCTGCTGCAGATCCTGAATGTCATGACGGAGGCCGTGAAGCGATCTTTGAAGAAGAAAGGCATGTTCCTTCCGCCCTGGAGGAAGCCCGAGTACGTGAAAGCCAAGTGGTTCTCTTCCTACAGGAGAACCACGAACGAAGCGTCTCAAAGCAAAGCCTCCGTGACCAACATCTCTCTGGTTGGGGTGCGAAGGGTAGATTGGGACAAGAAGTTCACGAGCGAGATGGAGCAGCAGTTTGAGAAAGCGGAGTCTCGGCATGAAGGTGCTGTGCGTGGCGCTAACAACTTGAAGCATCTCTGGACTGATTTACAAATCAACGTGCCCAGGGAGATTCAAGAGGTTGATAATATGGATTGGCAGCCTCCTGCTTTGTTACCGAGGGAGCCATCGCTCCGGAGAGCTCCTTCAACGGGGCTCACGGTAGTCTTGAGGGAAGCAGGTCTCATTGGGAAGAAAGCCAACCTCGAAGGCTTCAAATCGTCACCAGTTGCGGCGATGTAATCTGAGGGTTAGTCACACTTACCAGAGCTTGAAACACGAATCTTCATCAGCTTTCTCTGGACCTGTGTCCCAACCATCACTGATCTTTTGGTTAGTGTCACTAATCAGGGAGGGTTTAAGTAAAGCTTCTTCAGCTCTGTTGTCGATGGATGGCCTGCGTCTACAACTGTATATAAGAATTATAATTATTATTATTGTGCTATACGGAGGATGGCGATACAGTACCAATAAGACCAAAGCCCATGATACCATTTTCTTCCTCTGTGAAGCATGGGGAGTTCCAGTTGACCACGCCAATGCAAGCCCCAGCTAGAGCAAATGCAATCGGGGACGAGCATAAGGCGCAGACTGGAAGTTTAGGGATAACTTACGAACAGTCTTTGATTGAGAGGGACAGACACCTTCTGTGACGTATTTTAGCAGCCCGGGCCACCTAGGACCCTGAGAGAGATTCGTACTAAGCCACTATCGGCATAGCGGTAGTTTTGGAGTTGGTTATAGAATTTTACTGGGATGAGTAAGAGCTTTCACAAGTAACAGACTTGTTTTTTGAATAAATCCTCATTCTGTCAACATCTTATCTTGTCTTGAATGTCTGCATCCTGCCTTCACAAACCCTCAAATTATGAGAGACTATTATATAGTGAGAATCTGTGAGTGATTTGCAGCATGGTGCTTGCTTGGCTTCAAAGCATGTGAACCAAGATCTGAGCACATGGCATAATAGTGACAAGCATATGCACAGTGCTCACAAAACTCTAATCCGCTTAGGGGTGTCCAGGATTGATACATCATACCTTCAAATTCCATGATCATTCTCCACTTAGTTTTTTCTTTCAAGTGTTACCACTTTTCAGATCTCTAAAAACACAAATCTCTCGTATGACATTTTTATGAAGTAACTGTATCAAGTATCTATAAGATAATTTTACAGTTCATATGTACACCTAGATCTCTTCAATCTGCCCTTCTGAAGTCTCAAAAAAAAGGACTATCAATCAAGAAGAAAGGAGAGCATCCTGGAAAATTTTCATGAAAGAAGGGGATAGTTCAACTATCTACACCACATGGAGCTTCACAAGTGCATCCCCATAACATTATAGTCGTAGCCTAGGTGTAGCTGTGTATCCTTGAATCCAATAATACAGGCCTGGGATCCTTGGAATGTTTTTGAAATGTGTCCAATGGATTTCAGTGTTTTGATGCAAATGAGAGTATTCATGACATTGTATAACCACGTAATGGTCCTCCCTTATGTTAGGAAGGTAGTATGCTTCTATAGATACCTGGAGAAGGACTTTCAATATAATTTAAAGATAAGGGTTGGTAAACAATGTTATGTTGAAGTTTTGGATTAATGTATCTTTCAATTGTGGAGATGAAGCAAACTACTTTATTAATGAATGTTATAACATAGTTTGAATGTGTCACAAGTATACAGTATCTTTCAATGACAACTAGAGGTATGAAAGAATACTGCTTGTGGGTCTTCTTGCAAGAAGTGTAAATTGCTAGTGAACTTTGCTACAAGAGGCTCTAACTTTGTAATAGTGGTTCACTTCTCAAATAAGATCCTACTCAAACTTCTTTACATATTGTTTATATTTGTCAATGTAAAACCTCATCTCCTTCAATCTAGAAGCCAATAAATGAAACTACTTTAATCCAAACGAACGATGGACAAAGAATGATGCAGAAAGGGAAGAATTGTACTCAATTACTCATACTTGAATTTGAAGCAATAGTTCAACTTTAATCATGACTATAGTAGATGGCTCTAATTCAAACCCTCTTCTTTAAACTACCCCATAGGTGGCTTCAAATAGGTACCTATTGCAAAATTCTTATGAAACCACTTATATTACATTCCACATCAATTTTTCTTCAAGTTAAGGAAAAACAATTTCGGGCATCTAAAAACCATCTTAAAGGCCGATCAACCCTTAAAGTGACAGTTTATGAGCACACTACCTTAAACTGAATCACCCCAAACACTAAAATGCAATGCATCCACGGCAGATGTTGATATGCTACATACATTGATACTGTGTTCAATTCTCATGAATACTTGTTTCAAAGTCCAAGACGGTAGGTTGTTGTTGTTGTTGCAGAATTTAAAATTCCTCACAATTTCATAAAAAACTAAATAAGTAAAGTACTGTCATCCTGCATATGAGTCCATTCGTCTTGACTAACATCAGAGATCCCGCTGACCTAAAACGCGGGGACGCTGTGAAGTAAAGCAGCGTCTGTAGTCCAACGGTTAGGATAATTGCCTTCCAAGCAATGGACCCGGGTTCGACTCCCGGCAGACGCAAGGAATCTTTTTGTGGGTCCCGCTAGAGTTTCCTTTTAGACCTCTCTTACTCTTCCCAGTAATTCTCGCGTCTGCTCTTACAGAGGATAGCTCATCTTCAAGAGGATCTTATTGCGCAGCAAAGTATTCATACAGACGTCTTTTTTGTTCCTCAAAATTCCCCTCCATTCTTTTTAAGCCATTTGAATCTTCACCTGTGTTTTCACTCCAAGTTACAGACCCATAATTGCTTCCGAAACGACGACCTTCTAAGTAGTTCAAGAATGTTATGCTGAGCTATTTGTATTATGTAAATGCACGCCTCAATGTAGGCAAATGACCGGGGGAAAATTCAACATCTACAACGGTAGAGAGTGCAAACATTTGGAGTATATTTCAATCGCTACAACTGATCGACTGCAGTCATTGATTATTGAAAGTTGTTTAATTGACATACCTGGAATTTACTATTCAATCGACTCTATAAGCTAGGAAGCTCC
Organism: Pseudoscleropodium purum; assembly: GCA_963969395.1. Classification (NCBI taxonomy): domain Eukaryota; kingdom Viridiplantae; phylum Streptophyta; class Bryopsida; order Hypnales; family Brachytheciaceae; genus Pseudoscleropodium; species Pseudoscleropodium purum. Next base: position 10,712,464 of record OZ017802.1, read on the forward strand.
ATAGTCCACACCATTTTGCATTCAACCTTTAATATCATTACGGCTTCTAGTAGTCAGATTGATTTAACATTGAGTTGATTTAACAATTAACATGAATAACAGTCGAGGTGTCGTATACATTTTTCGGTATACCTTGCGAGCTAGGTCGTGGTACAGTAGTACGCCAGACGGTTGCCTACTCGCCACGGTCCTCAACGCCCCAGGTTATATCCAATTCGGATTTAAATTTCTTACACATCTTCACGTAGCCCTCCAAATGGGTCTTCGCCCATTCCTACACATTTACATCAGGCAGCACGATTTACATTTCGTGACTAGAAACTATAGAGAATCTACGAGGAAGCCCAAGAAAGGACAATCATATGAGCGAGCATGATTGTTGCTTAAAATCATGACACTGCAGAACGAATACTGAGATACTTTTCCAGAAACGCTTTGAGATGATTCGTTCTCCATTCCTGCAACACACCATCTCGTAAGCAAAAGACATCATTACGCTAAAAGGTGGTGGAACAAGCCGCGTTAGTCCTCAATTATCAATTTTACCTGAATCACGTTTTAGGTGCGGAGAACGGCCTTAAGATACTACTGAAAAATAGAAACCAACTCAACCTTATTGGAGACGATAATAAAGACGTGGAATAAACGCAATTTGCGGGGAGACCATTAACTCGAAGCTAAGCTTGCAACCTCATCGTTTACAAAAAATGAAAATGAAAAAGAAAAGTAGTGTGTTGATATGCAAAATGGAAAAGTTGAGATTACCTCATAATCCCAGTTTCCTACAAGGTCTGGGTCTCCCTGTTTGACCCAAACGTATATGTATGCTGTCACTTCGGTTGCAAGCCTGAGTCCAACAATACGACCTGGTGAAATTTCAACAGTGTTATCTTCAAGTTCCACGTTGTCTGCCTGACCACTTGGGACGGTCAGGGCATTGCTCAATCGCTCTAGACAGCCGGAGCCTATCTGTTCCTGAGCTACGTCATTGTGGGTATTGTTCACCGATTCTCCGTCAGCATCATGTGCTTTCTGTTGCAACATCACGGCAGCATATAATGCTGTAGTCAAAACTATTTCACATGTTTTCATGTCAATCACACTATTTTATGTTTAAATGTGGTCAATGCAGAGGATCAGAATTCACATCAGAGAGGATCAGAGGTGTGGAATAACTCTGCAACACCAGGAGATGATATTAAACAACTCAGCAGGCCGCATCTAGCATCTTTGGCTCAGTTGATCAGCAGTCATATGTCAATTAAGAAGATCAAGCTTTCCCTGAAGTACCAGAGTGAGAGACGATACTATCACTTTGTTGTATTCAATATCTTCAAATTGATCCAAAATATGTAGCTCTTGGTCGCTCAGATCAAACAACACCTGTCACAATACTCCGAGTTAGTTTTTCTGCCAGGTCCATGGATTACACAACATGAGTTCTGCACTATAGACAGTCAAGATCTGCGAGGAAAAACAGAGAGGAAACGTACTCGAGACTGCTGTACAAAACTTATTACAAGCAATCTTTCTTCCACATAATCCTCTAAGAGAATCCCAGATAGAAGGAACACTGAACACTAAAAGTTCAGAACAGTAGACTAAACCCCCTTTCCGGGTTTAGTCAGGGGAAACGGATACAAGTACTTTGAACAACTGTAAAGAGCGAGTACAAGCAAAGCACACAGCCTGATCAAATCTGAATCAGAAGCAATAGGAGATGAGAAAAAATGAGTGGTAATGCGGAGATACCTTTCCAAATACTTTGTCACCTTTGTTAGGCGACACAGCAGGATAGATGCGACCCTTAATGCTGTACCGATGGCTGCTACCCATTTCAAACCCAAAAACAGTGTCAAGTACTGATATTAACGATGAGTAAATACATTCAAAATTAAATCACGATGAGAGGTAACAAGATGCCTGAACTCCGGCATCTTCGCAAAAATGAGAGCCGATAACTCAAAACTTTGCAAAAATTACAATCGCCATAGTAAATTAACGATGTTTCAAGTGAGAAACTAGGGCCACTACAGTAGCAACAAGAAAACTCCGTCACGATAATCGCCAGCGTTTAAAACAGTAAGATTCATATCATCGCACTGAAAACAAGAAGAATATAACTCTCTGCTGCAAACGCAGTAAGTATGAAAGTAACTAGGATTCTCCACAATATAATCAAAACAGTGAATGCAACAGAATAGAAGAGCAATAGTCTTATTACTGAGGGGTGCAATAACATTTTAAGAAAAAAACTGTACTTCAGATGCCGGATCCGGAAAATCGCTAGGACGTTTGGATTGAATATGAAAAATTCCAAACACAAATCAACTTACTAGTCATGTACGACCGCAAGGGATGCACGAGGAACTCGATGCAGAAGTACACTTAGAACTTCGGGAGCGAGCAATGATCCGTACACGAACACATTGCGGACCACAGTAGTCGCAGCCATGAAGAACTCCCTTCCAAATTTGAGACACGAAAGTCAAAAGAAAGTGTTTAATTCCCGCAAACACCTGAACCCTACCACAATGCCGCTTGATTCTGCTCACAACCCGACCGCTCCTGCAACCCAAACTAGAGAATAAAATTCCTGAAAATGCCGGAAGAACGAAACAGCGTAGGAAACACCATAGGGTCACACCTTCTCCGAGAATGAAACTTCTATGAAGAATGAGAAGTTGTGGAGTGAAAAGAGGAGCCAATAAAGAGCCCTTCTCCATGAAGAAGGTGTGACACCCCTTTTAGTGTCATGTGAAGGATGAGAATGGGGAATAGAGAATGGATTCACCTGCAGTTATTTTTCCGCAGTAATTGTCTGATCAGACAGTCAGCACGATGACCATGCGACGCAGGCTGCAATCGAAATCTCACAACTACAATTCAGCTACCCTACATTCCCTTCTAACGCAGTCAAGCTCTATCCCAAAGCCGCGAAAGCCATTTCAACCAAGCTCCGTGACGTCTTCAGCACAAAACTTCTCTCAGGACAATACAAAATTGACTGTGAAATCGGCAGCAGTTCTTTCCGCACAAGCACTAGAAAGCATCTGCGAGGATGCACACGTTGGAGACCTAAAACCCTAATCCACGGGCTTTTCAACGACGACGAGGGTGAAATCGGCAGCAGCAACGACCCGAAATCGATCAATTTCCAAAAAGTGATCGAATTTTGAGAAATAGAGCCACACTTGGTAACAAACCGCTGGACTGGCTCACTACTTGACTGCATCATATCCAACGTTGCTTCAGCAAATGCATTTTAAAGTACTACTGTTGAAAGGTCATCCAGGCCATTTGTTACATCAAATGCGTGATAAATGCAAGGGAGTGTCTTAAAATTGTCATCCACCTCCTACTTGAAGATGATCTTGGCTCGATTTAAAATTACCCCGACAAAGAGAGGAAAAATTTGACATAACTCAACTGAACAACATGACCTACAAACCTGGAAATCATAATTCAAATATGGGGATTCCATGCTCATAAGGGAAGAATCAGCCAACCCATTAAATTCACAGGAGGCATGAAAACGTAACCTAATCCGAAGACACTCCCTCATGACCATGGAATTTGAAGAAACCGAAGAGGCTAAAGCGCCAAGCTTACCCGGCAAATGAGCCGCGCTGCTGGCGACTCTCCAGCGACTGCCCCAGGAGATTGATCGTCCGGGAAAACCCTCTCCTCAACGCTGCCTGGTTGACAGCATTAAATTTCACGCCCTCCACTCTGTTTTCTTCTATCACTCGATCTTAATTCTGTTCGAGAGCTCTCTCGCACAGCCGAACGCTCCCGAAGGCCCGATCTCCTACAGAATGAAACACCGTAAATACCGTAAAAGAACAAAACAGCACAAACACCGCGACCAGACCGTAACACCACAGCAAAGCTGGCTGTCCAGAACAAGAAATGCAAGAAAGCATACAACTTACCAAGAAACCGCAATCTCATCACAAAATTGACGCCATTTCAACAAAATAAATTATGAATAAATGTCTCGAAGCTCCTTCCAGGTACTTCGCTGTGCATTTGCGTTGTTGGGTCAGGATTCCATTCCGCAAAACCTTGAACATAAAATTCCAAAAACATGCAGGAAAAACGGAACGGCGACAAGTAAACCCACCCAGTACCCAAACACAATGTGTAATAGCTGTACACAACAGAAATGCAATGCAAGAAAAGCATAAACATTACCAAATGAGAGCAATCTCAACACAAAATTGACGCCATTTCCAAAAAGCAAAAGAAATGTAGCGCGCGCGTGCTCTCCGGGCTCAAGATTCCATTCAGTTCCGACATTGGCCTGACTCCAGATTCCATTCACTTCCGGCACTGGCGTGACGGCACCTCGGCACCAATTTTAGCCGCAATCGGCTGTTTGGGGAGGCAGATTCTGCACTGGAATTGGTCTCCGATTACCATGCAGGTCATCATTCATCAATCCTGCATTTTGCATGGCGACACGGCCACTTAAATAGCTAATTCAGACGTCTTCTTCAAACCGTCGCACAGGTGGCTTATGGAGTGTCCTCCTTGACTCAGGACGTGCTGTAGCTCTCAAGGCGGACTTGGCTTTTAGACACAGGTCTCAACATTCTAATAGAATTTGGACCAAGTTTTCTAATACTTGGTTAATATCCCCAGTTCCAGCTACTAGAGCTGGTGATTCTATTAAATGGAACAAGGAGGGTTTCCCTCTTTGTTTGTTCACTAAATCTTTGGTTCTCGTTTGTACTTCTTTTTTTTGTTCATATTCTTTTCATTTGTCTAGCCTTTGACTTGGCGGTTACTTTGTTCTTTTTAATACAATGGTTTCCATTTGTTATAAAAAAAAATTAAAAAAAATTGTCACTGGATGTGAGTTGGAATACTCATAATGTCAAATCATTAATGAGATTTGTTCATAATTCTTTAATGGGTGGAATAAGAGTCGGGGAGGGTCCATTTCAAAAGCCAAGGTGTGTTCACTTAATTTTTCTAAATAGAAATTCATTGTCCAATTGCCTTCTTACACATGTAGGGTTTGTTTAAGTTTAAAAAGGGGTACATTTAGGAACCTTGTGTATTACTTTTTGAATGCCTCATTGCTTGTTTTTGGTTTAGCCATATCTTTTTTCAAACTACACATGTGTGTGTTTTGCAAGGCCTAGGATCACTAATAGGTACCTATTGCAAAATTCTTTGAAAATTCATAAGTAATTTATAAATGCTCTGAAAAATATGAAACCACTTGTGTTAGATTTCACATCAATTATTCTTCAAGTAAAAAATAAGGGAAAACAATTTCAGGCATGTAATTAAAAACCATCTTAAAGGCCGACCAATCCTTAAATTGATGGTTTATGAGCACACTACCTATGTGGTAACTTAGTTGTTTGTTCCACCCTAGAAAATGCAATATCTTCCAAAGAAATTTAAGTTTTTCAAATTGCTCACGCAAGCCCAAAAAACTTGAAGGGTAGTTTTTATTGCCAAAATTAGCTACAAGTTTGTTAAATTGTGAAATAAACTTGCTAGGCAATTTTATTACCCATATTGGCTATTGAAATTATCAATAAGTTCGTCAAATTGTGAAATAAACTTGATGGGTAATTTTATTGCGCATATTGGCTATTGAAATTAGCTACGAGTTTGTCAAATTTATTCCACAATATAAACACAATCACTCTTCTTTTATGCATTAAAATAAAATAATACACTTGGTACATATGAATGACCTATTAGAAAAATTCCCATCGAAGTCTCTGACATGTCAAAATGGGAAGTTACAAGGAATATAATGAGGACAAGCTTTTGTGGGACTTTTGTAGGACCTACGCTATCAAATAGAATATGGAGAGGACAAAATAGCTTGGTGAGAGCAAGAAAAGGTTGTTCGCCTATACGAAGCTAGCTTGCTCCTATTGAAACCTTAAATATTGGCAACTTTTAGAGCACTCTTTTCCTACTCCTATTGTGTTGTAAGGTGATGTGGCATCTAATGTTATAAATTATCATAATGTGTTATTTATTAGGCTAGGATGGATTTCTTAGCTCATGTTGTGGTTTTATGGAGTCCTTAGTTTTTTAAAAACCTCGTGTAGAAGTTTACATTTTGTTCTTGTCAACTAGGGTTTGGTGTATTTAGGCTTTGAGGCTTCCTTGAGTGGTCGTTAATGTCAAGTCAAGTTTTATGTATGTTTTAGAGAGAGCTTTTTTTTAAGATTTGTGGCCATGGTGATTTAGCCATTTATAAAGCTTTCAATTTTCTCTTTGATACATGTGCACTCTTGGATTCTCCTTTAGTGGAATGAAAGTCACTTGACTACTTGTGTGCAAATTCTTAGTTTCTCACTTGATAAGAATCTTCATCTTTAAGATTTGTGGTATAACAAATTTTTGAGTTGACATTAATTTTATTTTTTGAGTGTGACTTGGATTTGTAGGAATTCTCAAGTGTTCATTAGCAAGTTTAGATTGTTTTGGAAGTAATTGGAAGTAAAAGAGAGAACTTAGAAAGCTCCAAAAGTTATTCCCTTCAATTTGTATTGTCTCTTTTTGTAGTAGCAAATTCAAGTGGAAGGACAAAATTCAACCTCTATTTAGTTGTTCATACTGTGGTATTGGCAAAATAGTTATATACTAGTTTAAGAGTTAAAAAATTGTGAAATTTGAGTGATTTTTGAGGAAGATATAGAGTTATTGATTAGTTTTTACCATTTCTTAGTTGAGTCTTTGGGTGAAGACCTACATTTTCTAAAATCTGTAAATTTTGAAGATTTATGAAATCTTCAATTTAGATAGATTTTGAAAATTTAGAAACTTGAATTTTTGGATTTTGATATAATTTTTTAAAAGAGTATAAAAAGTAGTTGTATACAAACTTTGAATTTCAATTCTACGAGCTTTATAGCTTGAATTTGAATAAATTTTGTACCTATTTCATGTGAAATTTATCAAAAATTCTTGTAGAAGAGTTGATTTGGCATTTGGAATTATTTTTTAATCCTAACATAGTAATTTTTCATGAGCTAAATAGTGTTTTTGAACACCAACTTCCAAAAATTTCCAAATTTTTTTAGTTTTGGAGTCTAAATAGACACTTTTCACTATCATCCTTTGGTTTTGTCACAAAATTTGCGACTCATTTTCATCCATTGCAAGTGTGAGCTAGTAGCTCCGTTCTTTGTTGATGCTTCAACTTTTGATATGTATATGTTTAGAATTTTTGAAGAGATGGTAGTAGTGGCTGCAATTTGTACTCAAATTAGAGTGAAGGTTATGGCTTCCACATGTAGCGATGGTAGTAGACATTTGCAAATTTGTCATAGTAGGCTGACTAATTAGATTGGCCAAGCATGATTAACTTTATCTTTTTTCTTGATATTTGTTGCCTCTGTAGTTAGGTCCAAGTTACTTTGTCTTTGATAGGTAGAAATATTGTTCTGAAGGATGTTTTGCAAATCTTAGCTCATAAGACTTTGCAAATGCTTATCTTCTTTAATTTAGAGTTAATGACACTAAACTTTCAGCCTACATGAGTTTTTCTTTTGGCTAGAACTATGTTAGAGGATATGGCAAATTTGCCATTTCTACAAGTCTCTTAAGCCATTATTGAGGTGTTTCTAATTGATGTTAATAAGGAATTACATTACATGTTTTTTGGAGGGTCTGGAGGGTCGTTTCAAGCCTATTCTTGGCGTTGTTCACCCAATAGTCCGGGAATGGCAATTGTCAATTTATTTATTTTAAAATTAAAAAAATTGATTTTTTAAAAAAATTAAAAAATGACATGGCAGTTGCTTTGCTACATTAGGCAACTATTGCAGAGCAGTTCCTAAAGTTTAGGAACCTAGTGGAACGCAAGGGAACTTGCAACCCTCTAAGGGGGTTGAAAAACATCCAATGGCTAGATTATGTGCTAAGCTTGCAATTGAGGTTGCTCTTGCTTTGAGGGATACATTAACATCTAGTCTTTAGTACATTCATAACTAGTTGTGTCCCTTGTAATCAAAACAATTTATCTTGTAGATGATCTTATAAGATCTAATCAAAAGCAAGACTTTGCAACCTAGAGTTATTCGCTTGGTGGAAAAAAAAAATTGTTTGTTGTTTTATACATGGGTAGTCATACTTCATACGCCATGCTATTGAGAGTTATGATGGACTTAGATGCACAAATAATTATGATTGACAATCAACTTGTTGAGGCTTTTGATTTGAGAGATGTAGAAACTTAGAGCCTTGCCCATTAACTATATAACCTTAGTAGGAGGCACAAAGCATACCAAAGGTTATACTAAAGAACCTTTGTATTTGATTTTTCATGTAAGTGCAAGACCTACTTAATTACTCACAATTATCTATAAAATGTGCAATTACAAGAGCTATCTAATATGATATAGTAGTTGTTTAATAAGCTCTTTATCTTATTGTTTTTGGTTTGGACATTTGGATTAATGAGGTATAGATTAGACTAGGTTAGTTTGCAAGTGATTGGAAAAAGCAATTGATTCCCATAGCATATGTAGCGGTTGTCATGATTATATCAATAAAGACTATGTTTGGCTACAATGCCTTAACAATAGACTTGCCTTATATATAAATTCTATTAGAAGAGACATTTGCTTTCACGAGCAATGCAATAGAATGGCATGGTTTTCCACCATTGGAAATTTGAGCATGACATCCAAAGACCCATTTCCATCTTGGAGCAAATGCATAGAGTTGTCTTGATAAACATTGCAGAGGCATCTATTATTTTACCATTATCTAATTTTGCTCAACCTATCCATTGGCATCCACTGATAAAGGGTATTACCCTTGTGGAGCTTTTTGAAACATTAGAGGATTTTGGGGGGGTTGGGAGGTCCGTTTTAGGCTTGTTCCCTGACCATGTCCCTGCTATTCCTGTTGTTAGTTAGTTTGTTTTTGAAAAAAAAAAATTTAACTTAGAATGGAAAAAAAAAAAAAAAAAATTTTCATTTTGGTGACATGAAAAATAATTTGATGACATGGCAGTTGCCATGCCATGTCAAGCAATAGTTGTAAGGTTGTTCCCCTTATATTGGCAGCCAGGGGAATTTGTAGCCCTCCGCAGTTGCTAAAAATCCTCTAATTGCATTGGTATTGATTAGGAGGTAGAGATGAGCCAATAGAGGATTTTTTGGGGTCTAAGAGGGTTGTTTCAAGCAATTGCTTCTTGTAGTTCTTCCCATAGCGAAGAAAATGCCAAGAAAATGCCACACTGTTAGAAAAAAAATTTGAAAAAAAAAATTAAAATTAATTTCTTAAAATGAAAAACAAAGTTGATTTTTTTAATACCAATGTGGCCGTCACTTTGCCACATCAAGCAACAAGCTAGTTTGTAGGGTCAGAGAATGGCTAGGTATTCCATCTCAGTACTTTCATGGCCTAATGCTTCCAGATCTTTTCAATTGTACACCAAATTAATTAGAATGCATGAAGATTGGGAGTAATCTTTACACAAAAGAATGATGAAGGACAAGAATATGTCATTGCATTGGTTTCTAGGAGCAATAACAAAGTGGAGTTCAAGTGTTCATCTCACAAAGGATAATTTTTGGCTATAATTTGAACCATTGCACACTTCTACCTTTACTTATATGGACAATGATTCACTTTGGTGACAAACCATCAACCTTTGAAATGACTTGTGGAGTCAAATAAATTCATTGGAAATCTTATTGGATAGGCTTTATTGCTCAAGAAATATGATTTTTAGGTAGTAAATCAAGCAAGCATCACCAACTTCGATGCTAGTAAACTTTCTTGCAATCCGCATCTTTTAGATGAAGATTTGATTAGAGCCAAGTGGCATGGGGAATGTGATAGAGAAGTTGTTCTAGGCTAGTAAGTAGTCTTTTACCTCACATTGATGTTAAGATTTTTTTTTCACATGTTTGTTGAAGATCAAGATAAAGAATCTGCCAAGTCTTTAGTTGAGAAGTGATGTATAGGAAGATCTTGTAGTGTTGCACAAGCTTCAACAGTGGACATCTTTTTAGCTATTTTTGCTATGGAGTGGGATAAAATTAGTCACTAGGTAGCAAGTTTCTATTGGGATAAGGATTTTGTAGTTTACATGTGTCCAGATGGAATCAAATGCATATTTCCAAGGCTAAATTAGAGAGCTTTTTTGGTACAACAAGTGCACAAAGGGGCCTTAGGTATTTTAGTTCATAGGACACATTTCATGTTGCACAATCCATATTGATATATGGGTTGTTGCAAGAAACATTGGCCATTTTGAGTAGCACTTTGAAAAACCAATTTGTGTCTAATGCTATAACTTTTGAATTATAAATCCAATTCTAAATACAAAATCTATTTCTAAATTTTTTTTCTTGTAATTGTACTAGTATTTAGTATAAAAAAAACCCTAATGCCTAAAGTGTTGCATATTAACAAAATTGACATTTAAATATAAAATGATTTAAAATTTAATAATTATGATTACAATTAAGATAAATAGAAATACATTTTTTAATTTTGATATTGATTTTAAAATTCAAAAGTTATAGTGGAGAGCCACTCCAATTGTGACATAGAAATAGGTTGGTATTTCTTGCAATGACCTATATTAGCATGTATCAATATGTTGCCACTTATGTTTCTTAGTGTGAGATGTGTGACCAAATTAGGTCAAGTTTTAATACCTTATTACCTAAATTGAGACCTTTACCTATCATGGGCTAACCTTGGTCATCATTGGTCTTTGGACTTTGTTGGGCCACTTGTGATCACTTTAAATAGAGGTAAGTATGTGTTGGTGATGGTGGAGCATTGATGATTTTGATTGATGATGTTTTGATTGACAATTGTGGCTACATGATGTGTTGTGTATGGCGATCTGTAATTATATGAAAATGATCTTGTTTTTCTACAATCTTGTAGCTAAATTACCGCATTGTTTTCTTAGTTATGGAATACAAGTGCCCAAACTTGTCAAATTTTGGATTTTGGATGCCAACCTAATGTGGTGCTTCTAATCTAATGAAGTTCATGACAAAATGGCTTTGAAACAAGGGCATGTTGAAGTCTTGAGTGGACACAATTTATTGGCGTCTAAAGTCCAAAATTTGGCAAGCTTGGACTTTCCTATTCTATTGGCAAGAAAACAATGCGACTAAAAAAAAGAGCAACCTAACTTTAGTCATTTACATGCTAGGTTGTTATTACATCTAATAGTGTGGTTGCTCTAAAAGTAGATTTAGACTATTGTCCAAGACCAAAAGGTCATTTGTTTAGAAAACTATTATTTTGGCCTCAACAAACTCCTAATCAAATCCAAGTAGGTCATTAAAAAAATTGGTGGAAATTGGACCTAGCCCCAAGTGTAAACAACTTTGGTCTAATTTGGTGGTTTTAAAAAAATAATAATTAGGGGAGTTTTTCTTAGACCTCGACCTAGTTCCAAGTGTAAATGCCATAGGTCTAATATTGGGTTTAATGTGAAAAAAATGGAGTTTAGAAGATAGAAATGAGCTCCCCAATAGAAATGCTTGAAGAAAAATAAATTATTCAAATGGGATTAGATCCAAGACAAGAAATTAGTTCCATAGAATTAGTGCTCTCTTTTGAATCCTTGGGATTAGGTTTGGATCTAAAAAGTTTCCTCCAAATCTATACCATCTAGGCACTATGTCTTTTCAACAAATTTTGGACTAAACCCTAGTGTAAACACTTTGGGTCCAATTTTCAACAGTTAACCAATAGGATTTTTCTATTTTCAAAGTTTCTTGGACTTAGACTGTAGTGTATATTTGACTTTAGGTAGAACAATCCATTGTGGTCAAACGACCCCATAGTAAACATCTAGGGAATGAATTCATTATGATTTTTTTTTTCAGTATGTAAGATTTGGGCAACAATCAATGTCTTACATGATAGTAATGGAGTGATTAGTGACCTCATTAGGAACTCCAAAATTGTGTGAATTCTGTGTAAGAATTGACTTTTTATACCTTCCATGTTATAAAATACATTAGAAGAGTTTTTGGGTGTGTGAGGGCCATTTTAGGGCCTATTCCCCTACAGTTCACCTTGCAATTAAATAATGCCAAGCTGTTAAATTTTTTTTGAATATTTTTTAAATTCTTAAATGAAAAAAGAAGTTGAAAAAATTATTTTATTTTTTGAAATTTAAAAAGAAATGATGTGGCAGTCGTTCTGCCACTTTAGGTAGTAGTTGTCATGAGTTCTGACAAGCTGAGAACCTTGAGGAACTCACAACCTTCTAGACTAGGTGAATCTCTCATTAGAAGATTTTTGGGGCCTCTAGATGCTTGCAAGTTATCATAGCCTGTGAATGTAGGAAATAGGTTTAGTGCAACGATCTGACGTGGCCGAGACCCTACCACGTCATTGACCAATTTTATTTTATTTTATTTTATAAAAATTTTATTTTATTTTATTTGGAGACTAATTTTATTTATTTATTTATTTTATTTTATTTTTATGAAGAAAAAAATTCTAACAGCGGGCCGTTCTCCTTGTTGCAGGGAACAGGCCTGAAACAGGCTTCTGGACCCCCCAAAACTCTTCTAATGTTTAATGTTAAGATTGCTTTTGGTGAATAAGATGAGCATTATGAATTCATATTTTGTTGGACCTAGGGTAGTTTGCAAACCTTTTTGGACCATGATGCACCAAATACTTCAAAAATTTATAACAAATTCTTACTTTGTCTAAAAAATTTAATTTCAATTGCCCTCTCTATTTCTCACACTTGTCTTTATGTGGGAAAAAAAATTTAAAAATTTCAATAACAATATGAAACAAAACTCCTAATTTTGACCACAATGGGTTGTTTTACCTTAACCTATAAAGGACGTGGTGGATGTTTTTTAGCCAATGAATGACAAAGAATCTCCCTATGCAAGATGAAAGTGCAACTATTCATCTTCCAAATTTGGTGTAAAAAGGGAAGGTCTTCTATAGTAGCTTGACTTCCAATGAGTGCTTTTTTCATCTTTTTCATCCAAAAATTCACACTGTACTAAAACAAATGATTTCCATGGTGACGAGTCTATTGTTCTAGGGTTGATTTAGAAATGATAGGGTGGCCATTTTGTGGTGGATGAATGATAGATCATCTTATTATGTACGACAAAAGTGAAATTATTCATCCTCCAAATTTTGTGGGAAAAAGAAAGGTCTTCTATAGTAGCTTGACTTCCAATGAGTACTTTTTGCAATATTTTAATCCAATGATTCATACGGTAATGAAAAGGGATGATTTTCAAGGTCACTCACCGGAAATCGGACTTATTGAAGCAAAACGAACGCCGCAGATCAGGTGGATCTGAAGGGGCCGGCATCGGGACTTAAAATCCGGTCTCCCCAACCCCATCGCTGCACCCGGCCCCTGCCAGCCCCGCTTGTCCCGACTCCCGCCAAGTCCCAGGGCCGGTGCCGGCCCGTCTGGATCCAGCCGGCTTCAGTAGAGAACGCAAGTTCCCCACCCAAATCGAGGGCTCTCCTCGGTCAGGCAGATCGGACGGCTCCGGAGCTGCGAGACTTTCGTCCAAGCTCGGCCATCCCGATGCCACTCATTCCGACGCTTCTCCGTTCTTCCCTTTTCGTTCTTTCCGTCCAGCCCTGGCTTTGCTTGTTGTTCAGTTGGTAGGCAAAGCCCCATTACAGCTTGCAGCTTGCATGCTCGCCGCGCCCTTTGGAGTTTCGTCTGGTCCGATCTAAGGCGACCGACCGACCTCCATTTCCTGCTCTCTTGGGAGGCCCGTGTGCTTGGGCTTTTGCTTCAGAACTTGGTGTCGATCTGCGGCGTTCGTTTGGCTTCAGTAAGTGCGTCGTGGCCTCATGTGCTGTGTTGGGGAGGAAGGGGGAGAGGATGTTTGTGCTTTCTAGGTAGGGTTTGAACTTTGGCTTGGATTTTGGTCTGTTTAGCTCATTAAGCGGTTTGGATCTGGTTTGTGGTTAGGTTTTCTTGTTGATCAGGCGTTTTTTCTGATGGCGAGAGATGGTGCGTTCTGTGTTAGGTTTTGGAAGTGAGAATCCAAGGTTGATAGGGCAGGGTATACGATGGCGCACAAGGCGGACGACGAGTATGACTATCTCTTCAAAGTAGTGTTAATAGGCGATTCCGGGGTCGGGAAGTCCAATCTTCTGTCCAGATTTACTCGTAATGAGTTCTGCCTAGAGTCGAAATCAACAATCGGCGTGGAGTTTGCGACGCGTTCCATTCAGGTATTGTTTTTTCGAAGCCGCCTTTTAAAAAAATAAATTTACAATCGTTGATTGAGTTTTGCGCATTACAGCTGTTATTGGCTCGCGTTTTGCATTTCGGAATAATGGTGACCAGGTCAACTGTAGATGATATAGTTTGCTTCGTTTATGATCACGACTTCAGGGTGTTGAATCTGCTGTTTCATTAGCAGAGAGACTTAAATACCTGCGTTGTATTTTATTTCAAGTTGGGGGTGTAAGAAGGGATATTGGCACATTTTTCATACGGATCATGTTTAGACTCTTCAATACCCTGTGTTGAAAAGAGCAATGGCCTCCCGCTATGTCATGCAAATGAGGAGATGAAACGCTCTTTCGCTCTTACTGACGATCTATGTCCTTTCTGGACAATCTCACTGCAGGGCCGCAGTGTGCTAGGTTTTGCATTTGAATATCAGCATGCACTGCACTCTGTACGCATATTCTTTTTAGGGTTTTGCGTTCAGGGGGAACACTTCCCGTGTGCGTTTCTGGTCCTATGTTCGCTGCGATTGTAGGCGCTTGTTAGATGCTTTTTAGACTGTAAATTCTACTCCGACAATTGCGAGCAAAGCTCGGGATTATATTTGTGCCGCTCGAAGTTTGGGTGTCACTGTATTTTGTTCGATAAATTTCTTATACGAGATGTATTGCTTTTGATCGATAATATTAGGTTGATGGGAAGACAATCAAAGCTCAAATCTGGGACACAGCAGGGCAGGAGAGGTACCGAGCAATCACAAGTGCCTATTACAGAGGAGCTGTGGGGGCGTTGCTAGTGTACGATATCACCAAACATGTCACTTATGAGAATGTGGAGAGATGGTTGAAGGAGCTCAGGGACCACGCCGATTCCAACATTGTGATCATGCTGGTGGGGAACAAGTCCGATCTGAAGCACCTTCGTGGAGTGTCCACGGATGACGCGCAAGCGTTTGCTGAGAAGGAAGGTCTCTCTTTCATCGAGACTTCGGCCTTGGAATCAACGAATGTGGAGAAGGCATTCCAGAGGATCTTGACAGAGATTTATCGGATCGTGAGCAAGAAAGCTTTGGCTTCAGAAGAGAACACCACTGAAGGCCCTGGCCAGGGAACCAACATTGTCCCTCTGGATAGCAATGCCCCAGATTTGAAGAAGAAGGGATGCTGTTCCACTGCCTAGAGTTTAGGGTCCCGTTTTGGTAATTGCTTACGATGGACGTGGTTTAAGGTCGGCACTTAGAGTTGTGTTGAAGTCGTGTATTTGCTCTGGCTCTGGTGGGTGTGCCTGCCGCGTCGAAACTCTACAGTTTTTTGGTTGACAGCAGGAACTGTAATTTGTCTTGTCATTGGGTAAGGTGCTCTGATTGCGGTGGGTTCTTGGTTACCGCTTTTGTATTAGTTGGATGTTTCATTGCGCGTATTAGATTAGTATATAGTTAGAAGGAAGTCTGAAGAACATTGTGCTGCGGAGGATGTTTCTCATTGTTTGATGGGCTGTTTGGCAAAGTCCGTCTGATCTAATATAAGACGTCGTCCTTTTTCACAGGCCAATTTTGTTATTTTATCCTAATCACAGATTGGTGATGTCCGTGTTTTATTTGAAGGTTTAGGGGCCTTTCACGCAGAGAAAGTGAGAAAAAATGAGAGCCGTTTGGGCCAAAAATTATTGACCCCGTGCAGTTCAAAGACTTAGCCTCTAAATTGAATAACAATGCAGTTTTGCTTGGGTATAAACTATCAAATCACAGATTGTCTGGAGAGGTTAGGGCCGGGCAGGGGTTCTAGAGTTGTATTGGCTCTACATCGATTAGTATTTAACAAAAAGTGAAGGTAATTCCTGCACTCATATTTTACAGAGTTATATGCGAGCGTGGCTTCTCGAAGTTGAATAGCTGGAGAGTGAACAGAAGAGTAAAATGAAGCTGAGTACCTTACTGATTGGTCTTGCATCTTTAATAATTGGGGTGACACGGAATTGTGAATAGTGTATTGCCATATGATTGTAGATTGGTGTACTCTTTGGTGTACTCTTTGGTGTTGCCCTGTATTGATTCGAGGGTTTTTATTATACTGTCCTCTTAGAATTGGATGTACAACATTAGTATCTACCTAGTGGATTGTACAATTTTTTTTGGATTTTTCGTTTTTCACAACTGATAGTCACAACACTAAGGTAAACTAACAGACCCCAAAGAGGCCTTCTATAGTTCCAATCAACCTGTTGGTACTCCATGGACCCAAAGTGAAGTGAGAACATCGGCCGAGCTTGGAATATAGCCAAGATATTAGCAGCATGAGTAGGGTGAAATCCGAAGTGATCACAATCAAGGATCTTATTGAAATTTTTCCTTCAAAAATCTCATTTGTTTTTTCGGTCTCTGAAGGTTGAAGGTTTTTGGAGCAAGTTTTGATTTTGAAGAGTTGTTGCTTTGCTCTTGAGCTGCTTGTTTCAGTGGATGTATGCAGTTTGTGGTGCCTACAGCAAATCCAAATTCTTCCTTTTCTTAGGATGTCAAATTTCCAGCAAACAAGACTTCTGCGATAAGAATGTAACTTTATTCATACCATACCTCTCAACTATCAAAACTGGGTTTGAAAAATATCAGCTCTTTGAGTCCAATTTTTTTCGGCCTTTTCAATTTGGCAGGTTGAATCATTGATTCAGACTCCGAATGGTGATGCTGTGAAGATTGGAAACGGATGCATTTGGTGGTGGATAGCTACCAAATGGAGTTGTAAAAAACTCACTTCAATGTTGACATGGAATGAATTTCATAGCTGTGAGTCTGCGTCTACATGAGTTTTATAGGGATCAAATTTATGTTCAGCTGGGCAGAAGAATGATTACAAATGTTGGAGCTTCCATGTTTCCTTCCACAATGGTGGTGGTTGTAGTTGAAGGGAAGACTTCGTTTTTGCAAATCCTGATTTCTGGTGACCAGACCTCTCATTAAATGAGACTTCATATTTGTGTTAAATTTTCAAGACTTAGAAAATTTGAAACTTTTCTCGTTCAAATGACTTATTTACAGTAGAGTACAAAGCAAAAAAGACAATCAAGGGAATTATCAGGAGTAACAGAATTAGAGTAGACTATGTTGAAATTGAAAAAAAGCGGTCATTGCACAAACCTGTCTGCAAAGTTGCCTCCTCAATTTCCCTGACTCTTTGAAATTCTGTGATTTTTAAAGTATCTCCATAACTCTACTCAGTAAGGCTTATTGTTCCCAAGTGTCAAAGCAAAAAGAAGTAGAACCAAGCAGGGCTTTTTTTTGGCTTTACAGTGTCAGATTGCACCAGAAAAAAATAATTCAGCTAAAAAATGATGACAATTTATGAATTTTTTTGCCAAAAAACTTCAAATTAAGAAAAAAACTTGGATGAAATCACCAGATTTTGGATGAAAACAAAATTATAGATATATGGTTTATACTAATGTGATATTTTCTATAGAGCACCACTAAAACATTTCATATTGCCACTTTGGCACTCCATAAAAAATGAAAAAAAAAAACCCTGGAACCGAGGACCATAAGAGTGACTGTTCATCATTGCAAAGACACAAAATACATATATATATAGATGAAAACTTTTCAACAGACTTTCATCATTGGTTGAAAAATACATGAGCGTGGTTTCCAGAATTACATTTCCGATGAGAGCACTGCATTTGCCTAGACCAATCCTGACCTGGCAAAAACATGAGCTCAAATTGCATTTACAATCTTCCTAAAATTCATTCAACGTCCGAGGCCATACATCCACATCTCGATCAAAACACGTACGTTACAAACAAGATGTCTACTCAAATGTTGACCAGACCAAGTGTTTTGAGAAACGCCTCAACCATATGTAGCCGGTCTTCAACAAAACCAATGGGGAGACACATGACCGGAGACGATGTGGTTGAATTAGTCAGCTGCAATACAATGACAACATCAAGGCCGCGAGGAAAAGATCAGGCCGAGTCGTTGAGTAGTGGGGCTGTTCGTAGTAATCTCTCCACTTCATCGTTTGCTTCCGCTTGCAACCTCCATGCCTGCCAGTGATCTCTTATAATTAGTTCTCTGGCTGTGAGGATTTTTAATTTGTGCCTAGAGGAGTAAATTCAGTCAAATATCAAACCCTTGTCCATAGAGTCACGGCTACAAGAAGTGGAAACCAGAGCTCGCGTAGTAGAGAACGAGCAAGAGTTTCCACATTCGAGTTGCAGGAAAAAGCTCACCTTTTGAAGATCCTCAACTTCCATCAGTCGCTCAATCTGCTCTGCTATGGCCTGTCACCACTCGAAACAATTATATCAGCGCGTAACAAGCGGTCATTTAGACAAGATGACAGAAGATTTATGCGTTGAAATGAATACTCCTACAGCTGAGCAAAAGATCAAGAGTATTCTAAGAGAACATGGCGAATATAAGTAAGAAAGACGAGGCTATAAACTTACAGTGGCACCAGTACTTTCTGCAGCCAGCACATCGATGTCCATCTCCACCTCAATCTCTATCATGGAGGCTATCTAAACATTCACAACCCAACACTTTAAATCAAATGCTTGGAATGATAGTCAGATCGAGCAACAAAATGACATGCTAATGTTGCCTCTGAAGAAAATGGAAGAAAAGGAGAAGAGGACCTCTTAAATAAGCAAAGAAAGACTACACGAAATAGATGATACAAAAAGAAGCAAAGAGTTGAACTGAAAGACCCAGGCACGCTTTGAAGTGAAAACATTATGTTCCAGGACCTCGAAAGTGTCTGCACAATAGTACCTTTGCATAGCTATAGATAAGTTCCAGCCGAGCTTCAAGTCGTTCATCTAGAGTTTCTCGAGTCTTTTGTACTCTTTCCATACGTGCACTGAAGAGAAAAAATTGTTTCTCCACTTTCAACGACTGATCAACTTAATCAAGGATCATTCACACGCATTGTCTCTAACATCCATATAGCGTGCAAAATGTATCAATAGAAAGACGAATCATGTGCAACATTTTTGAGCGATAGAAATATGTTTGGAAGTAATATAATCAACCATTAGCTTCCAAAGTGGAATTTCTGTTTTTAGTACAACGTCAAGGACTGAAAACTAAATTTGCGAGCACGTGGATTGAATATTACCTGTATGCAGGCTCATTCACTGCTTCCATCTTGTTCTGTAATTGGCACATACGGGCCAGCATTCTGACCTAAACAACAGAAAATAAGAGCAGCCTTAACATGATGTCTACGCTCACTGGGCTAAAGTTTGCAAAAGTGAACAATCCAAGTTGAGTGAAATTCTTTCAGCCACTATCAAATTATGTCTGAAGTGTGCCTTTAAAATTTTGGAGAGGATGTCAGTGATGAAATAATAAAAAAACGGCTAAGAAATAGTGGAAAATGATGTAGCTGAGCAGACTAATTAGCGTACGTCATCAGCAGCTGCCTGTGTCAGACCCTGCAGTCGGGTTTGCAGTGCCTCATGTTGCGCCAGAAGCTGTTGCCGGAGAGCCAAAGCGTCCACTGTTCTTTGTGGTAACTGCACGAAACCAGTTATAAAAATTTATATGAATGCATGAGCCCAAACCCCGTGCACCATGATATGCGTCTAAAAATAACTAAGCTGGATCTCAGAACAATAGACTTGTTGTACGTAGTATTTGTTGACCGAAATTCCTGATTTTAAAATAGGCAGTTCGATTGATCATATTGTGCAACATATAATGAAGATTTGGTACCACCAGAATCAGGGAAGAACACTGCACTTGTTGGTCAAAAATTAAACAAAAATTAGACAAAAGAAGTCCCCAAATGATCCACTCAAAAGTCATGACGCTCAGTTTGGAGCTCTTCGTTCTTTAGAGGTTAAGGACTGAATATTAAGGCTAACGAATTAGTTTATTACTAAAATCCTATCAAAATCTTCAAATAATAGAACCTAGCAGAATTGGAGTAACGGAAGTGTATCAACCGCCATTTCGACTTTCTGCCTCGAGATTCATCAACCACACAAATGCATTTGCTGTATGCAGGAAAAAGGTACCTGATTAAGACGAGGCAGAACAAACGCATTGGTAGCACTTCCCAGAGCAAACGCTGTGGCAGCCCCAATAGCTATTGCTCGAGGAAGAGCAGGATCTATTAGAGCTGTTGCCGCATCGCTACTTGCAAAGAGAAGAGCCGCAGGTATGAACCAAGAAGCGTCAAACGCAGCCCCACTCCCGGACTTCGGGGGTGGCCGAGAAAGAAAGAACACACGGTCTGTAGCATGATTCGTGACAGTCATTGGTTCACTAGACCTCCACCCAGGAGTTCTGGCAGTGCTTTTAAAGGGACCAAAGCCACGGCCTGCATTTGCAGGAGCTGCTGAAATGACAGTGACACGCTCCCCTTCCTGAGCCGGAATATCAGCACTTTCGGTAGCACAACGATGTGTGCGAGCAAGGCCATCTGGAGCGCGGACCTGAGGCACCAACAACCTCTTTTTACAGCTGAATTCTCCGGAGTCTCTGAGGAACCAGCAGGGAGTTCTATTGGAAAGAGAAGAAAAATCCAGTTTTTTAGACAGCAGCAGGTCCAAACACTGCAGTTTTTAGCATATTGGCAAATAGTAGGGCTCTGCCATTTCTGTGTCAAAATATCTCCAAGATTTTCGTAACCACCAAGTGCCCAAATGGCCAACATTGGTCGCTTCCGTATGAATAGGCGTTGAAATAAATCATTTTGGGAGCTTCGAGGTTAGTAACAAAGTATCCCAATAGAAAGAAGAAACCACACCCCAAATTTTCGAGTGACAGAAGCATGTTTTGAAAGTCGGTGTAATTGACAATTGCCTTCCAGAGTAAACTTTTTTTTTTGGGAGGGGGGCACTTAGTGGTTAAGCCAACTGACTGGATATCCACGTTCGTAGGACGTAACGAAAAAAATTAAAAACATATATGGTGAAACATATGGTGAGACTGCTTACCACTATCGAATGCACAGCAGCAGGGACTGGCCGTTTCATCAACTTCAAAACTCGTAAACCCCGTTCAAACGCAGAGATGTTCATGCTGCCATATCATTGATAAATGTAGTATCGTTTAGAGAACAAATTAAACTAGTGCTTTAAGATCAACGAAACATAAAATTAAGCTTCCATATAGTGACCACAAAACATCCTCATGCTCATCTTTAAAGACCGCTTGTATGCAGCAAAATCAACCAGATCATATCTTGTTCAATCCACTAGTCTGTCCCACTCACATCTTCAATTTCTAAAACCTTGAAAAAAAGTGGACAAATTCTCGACATATGAACCTTCAGTAAGGTACTCACCTAATGGACTCCGATTCACAATCCACAACAGTGCCAGACATCAATTCATACTGATACCGGCATTTTGCACATGGAGCAACCTGTCCACAAAACCCACTCAGTGGTCAGAATCATGAGGGATAAAAACCACAAACTCGGATAAAAGAACCATGAAGAACCCAGTAACAGTCCTGAATGAAGAAAATGCAACCCCTTCATAACCTATCATATAACTTTCCACTGGAGCACAGAGAGCAGCGCTTTTTTTTACTGTAGAACCTGTGTTCCTGGCAGCATGCCATTGCATTAAATTTGGAGTGACATCAGAATATTCGTTCCTTTCTGTCAGAACTGGCGAAATTTCGCCCAATAAAAAGGGCTGACAGAGAGTATCTAGAGCACCAAAATATCGAAGAACGAATCCATTTTTGTAGCAAGTTTTTCCATTGCCAAGCATGCAATCACTCTCAGATGAACCCACATGTAAACATGTCGACCAGGAGCTGGATGAAAGGAAACAAATACTTATAATGTGAGACACACCGGCCGTTATAAACAGAACATGAGCTCACAATCGTGCACCAACGAAAGAAACTGGATTCCTTTCTAGCTCACTGTTCGTTGATTCCAAGGGTGTGTTATTTCAGGCGACTCCTCATGAATGTTATGCTCTTTGCAATTGGAATTTATATTGGAATTTACATGCAAAAACAAGTTCGCCACAAGGTTGTTCCTACTATGGAATATCCATTGCCATAGATGAAGGATTTGAGGAGCACCTGGACACCTTGTTGAGGTTGGACAACAGCCAGTGCCGTTCTGCAAGTGGGGCAGCTGACAACTTTACCGAAAGGAACCTGCAACCCCCGTCTAATCCCTGTGTTTGAGAAATTACAAATTGCACACATTGCTTGCAAGTCTGCATAACATTCTTAAATGAGAGCTTGAAGGAAGAACGAATAAGTATCAAGGAAGAATCTAGGCATTGAGGATGCTCCAACCCTCTGATTTTACAGCATGACTTTAATTTTTTGAAGGAAGAAGTTCATGACATCAATCACTTCAATACATCCTGGACAGAAGCTCCTAAACTGTCACCTCCGAAGCAAGTAGACGTAGCATGCTGTTGCACACCATTCCCAAGTATTTTTGTATGTTGCAAGTTGAACAGTACGAGGTGTGCACTATTAAAAAACTGCAGAACATTACGTGAGACAGAGTTTTCTCAAAATTGGGAAACAGAACAGCACAATAGAGAATGCATTTGGCTATCTAATAATTAATAAAAGAGAGTACCTCATCTCCAGCCGGCACTCCGCGGCGTCGAACATCTGCCACTAATTCAATAGCATCTGCCACCCGCAACGATGCTGCTAATCCTCTCAGAAGTGTAGCATAAGTATTCACATTAGGTTGTGCCCACCGCCATCCTTCAACATATGATCCTTTCTCTGTCATAAACCCACACAGGAGATTCATTCCTAGGCAATAGCAATATACTATTAGATTGCCAAATTTGAGATGCTACAATTTGACAATGCCAAAGAAAAGGTTCCAGAATCTTGACAAGGCTTACCATCACGTTCAACTCGCCGCTGAATGACGCTGCCACGCATAGCTTTCAAAACAGAGAACGCGAGCTCTGAGTTTCCTTGAGCCAGAGCATCCAATATGAGCTTGGAACACTCTTGGTTGCTAACCACTCCACCAGAGATCCCAGCTCTCTCGGCAATCGCTGTTATCGCTGCTCCTGCATCACTCGCCATCGCTACTTGCCTCCAAAACCCTGTATCCCCAGTTTCCCCTGCTTCCCCTGTTTCCTCTGCTTGCGGTACTCTTGCACTGGCATCCAAATTCTCCTTCAGCTTCTCAGCTGCCGACTCGGCTATCTTCCCAAGTGCATCAATGTCCTCGCTCAACAAGGGTTGCGCACCGTCCTCAACAAGCCTGTTCTCGGATTCAAATTTGGAAGCGTCAGCACTCGTGGCTGCATCGTCGACCTGGGTGCGAGGATTTTCAGAAGCTGCGAAACAAGAAACCTCTCTCTTGCTAATTTCAGCGAAAGCTTGGAACCCGTTCTGCTTCCACAACAAGGATTGTGGGAGAGATACTTCAGCCGTTCGCAGCTTCGGACCTTGAATGGTTCGCAGGTGGGCGTACTCCGACCTGGAGAAGAGCACACTCGCCACATGACAAGAGACGCTCGCCATTATCTCCGTCACAAGGGCTCCGAGGTCGTCACCCTGTGCGCCACAACATTCTGCTGCATTGAAAAAAACGATGCAGCAACACACTCACACACTCACACAAACACACATGCCTCCAGTCCTTTTACCACGCCCACCACCTCTCATATCCTTTGTGAAATCTCCAAATCTCCAAAACGCAATTTCATAACCAAAATCACAAATCCAATAGGCGCCTTCCTCTGAAATCCAAATTCAAATTCAAAGTCTCCTCTGTAAGTTCTCAGGTGGAGAGCGTCCGCAACGCACGCCGAATACTTCAATTTCTGCCGCAACATGTGAACACCCAATTTTGAAAAACAGAGAAGAGGTTGCTCGAAAAAAAATTTCCAGGATCTCGCGAGAATTTTTCGAGGATTTCGGGGGTTCAAAAAAGTATCTGCGGAGGGGTGAGGAGATTGGCTACTGCTATATCCAACATCCGTCTGGAAATCTGAAATCCCGGGTGTGTTTATTATTGTGTGGATGAGAAATGGTAATAGGTCATCCTTGGAACGCTCACCTCACTAAGGTGAAGAATGAGAATTGACCATTGTGGCGGCAAATAGGTGCCGGTTATATGACTTGTGTATGTCATCAGATGCCTTTTGAAATCGAAGAGACGGCATTGCAGTGGTGACTTTCAAAGATCGGAAGACAGAAGATGGAGGCATCCTGTTGTGACGGAGTTTTTGAAAAATGACTGTTCTGCACAAAGGATGCAGGTGGTGCAACTCCTAGAATCAGGTACTTCGAATTAGCAGTGTTGATGCTATGCAAGAAAAACAGCAAGGATGATTCCTTTCAGTTTGAAGCTACTCAGGATGAGTATGATGAATCCATCTCACCGATGTTGTATGTGACTTGAAGATTGCCCCCTTTGCAAAGATCCTGAACCCTAGAATCATGAACATGTATCCCGTAACATCGTCAGTTGCTAACGCTCATCATCTGTTATGCTAGTCCTTGTTCTCATCGCCTTTTATGCTTTGTTCATAGTCATTTCAGTATCCCTAGTCTAAATGCACTCACGCAGAGTCTGACCTAGGTGGAAAGCTTCTTGGGTATGGATGCTTCTTGCAATCCAGACTTGGATCACCTTCTCAGAGAAAGGAGCGTCGCATGTTTGCCGATCATGTGGAGCATGATCCATCAAGTGAGCGCTCTATCAACAATCTCTTGCCGGTGGCCGTAACATTTATGAACTTCAGGACAGGGGAGCCTTCGGTTTCCATGAATCTAGGCTCCTTTCAACGTAGAACATCTTGAATGCAAACTTGCCCATGTATTGTGGGTCACTGTAACACGAATGTATTCTCCCTCTCCCTTCCCATTTAAGAATATTATGCCCCTCTTCACAAAATGCAGTCACGAAACCTATTAGTTGCTTGCATTTACAATTGTATTCGGATGTTGATGTTGTCTGTTGATGTCAGAGATGATGGTAAGATGTGGTGTGTGCAGAACGGCATGGGGATGCAACCAACGGCCACAGAGGAGAGAGTTGTCTACTCTAAGAGCGATGGGGTGGCTTGAGCATGAGATTTTCTCGCCACAGACAGAGCAAAGCATGAATTGAAGCATGAAGAGTCATCTGGTGGAGGTGGGGAAGGACTTGACGGCCGGCACCATGGCCGGCATCGCCCAGCTGCTGGTCGGCCACCCGTTTGACACTGTGAAGGTGAAGCTGCAGTCGCAGATGGCGAGCTCCCAGCCGCCCAAGTACAGCGGCGCCTGGGACGCAGTGAAGAAGATCATGGCCAGCGAGGGTCCCAAGGGCTTGTACCGGGGCCTTGGTGCTCCTTTGGCTGCTGTGGCTCTCTCCAACGCGGTGCTCTTCACTGCGAGAGGCCAAATGGAAGCCTTGCTCTCCCACAACAAGAAAGAGGTTTATGCCACGCTCAGCGTCCGCCAGCAAATGGTGGCCGGCATGGGGGCTGGGGTTGCCGTCTCCTTCGTGGCTTGCCCCATAGAGCTTATCAAGTGCAGGCTGCAAGCTCAAAGCAGCATCACTGCAGCAGACTCTGCTCCACCTCCTGTAAGGTAGGAGAAAACCTATCTCTGCCGTATTTTGCATTGAACATAAGCTGGTCCTTGCTTTTGTCTGATGTTTGCTCATTCTTATTAGCAATTACAGGGGATTTCAGCACTCCTAGATTAATCCTTTTAAGGTCACTGGAAGACTTGTGATTTCATCTCCAGATAAGATGTTTATGTGGCATTCGTTTTCCTATTTGGTATGCTTTCATTGTACAAGATTTTTCGTGTGTATGTAATCAGGACACTGTTGGAATTGGATTCTCGTGCACTTGATGAACAGAACAAACCACCAGAGATACATGATCAAGACACTCAACAAAGTATTTCTACAGAGGCTCTCATCAACCCTAGCCCTAATTTTGAGATCGTCAATCTCCAAGAAGACATAGGATTGAGGACCTTGGTGGTGAACCATTGTGTACTAGGACCGCAGGAACAAAATGTTGTAGATTTGGAAACTCTTGTAAGACCAGAAGTAGCAGAGATTCAGCCTTCCAAGTACTCTGGCTCCGTGGATGTGGCTGTACAGATTTTCCGAAATGAAGGAGGTGTGTTAGGGTTTTTCAAGGGCTTGTCACCCACATTTTTGAGAGAGGTGTTTGGTAATGCGGCTTATTTCGGTTCATATCAAGGTATGGTTGGAATACATGAAGACAAATGTATTTATGTGAGTATAACATACCATCCAAGAGAGAATACTCTATGTGATACAATGCTTTAAATATTTTGAAGAAATCACAACTATTTATTATGAAGTATGATTCTTTAAAATTATCTTATTGTCTTTATTTTGAGCATTTAGGTGTTAACTTCCATTAGGTACAAAGCAATTGATGTCCAAGGGAGGCAATGGGGAGGATTTGAACACTGGGTCTCTTTTAGTAGCGGGAGGCATTGCAGGTGCCATGTTTTGGTTGTGTGTGTACCCAACCGATGTCATTAAGAGCATGATGCAAGTTGATGACTATTGTAATCCCAAATACACCGGAGTATTTGATGTATTTCAAAAAGTGTTCAAGTCTCAAGGCATGAAAGGGTTTTACTATGGATTTGTACCTGCTATGGCTAGAAGTGTACTAGCCAATGCTATTTGTTTCTATGTCTACGAACTCATCCGGAAGGCTTTCAAGTAAAGCATTTTTATCTTGTCCCTATAATGCAAGATAATATTGAAAGGATTTACTAATACCTTGAGCAATCCTCTAATTACCGAAAAATCAAAGTATCCAAGCTACCTTGATTATTTGACATCTTCTCTCTTTGGCACAAATCCTTTTACATCTTGAATTCAAAAACAAAATAGTCAACATTGATTTCTTCACCTCTCGAGTTCAAGAACTCAACCAATTGGTATAAATTGGTATGATCCTTGTCAAACAAAACATGGATACATTGAAAAGGGTGAGTGGTCAACACTACCTTAGAATGTTATGAGTTAAGGACATCAACTTTCAGAATCAGATGTTTGCAAATAGGGACAAGCTACTATACTACAAGAGGCTTTGTCCTTGTAGCACTAACTTGTTTTTGTTTTTCAAGTAAGGTAGCTACTCAAACTTCCTCAAGATGGCTTCTTTTTATGCAAAGCTTCCACCCCCCCTTCAGTCCAGAAACACCCAAGCAAACAAAACAAGTCCGGACATAATGCTCAACCAATGCATTTAAATAAACTGTTAAGGAGGAAAGAGCATTAGTTTGATACACTCAAAATACACAAGAAATCCACTTGTGAAAGGCAGGAAATGGTCGACTTTATAAGATCCAAAACGAATATTGTAAAAGAATCATGTGATTCGAATGTTGATGAAGTGAATATACTAGAATAAGGTATAAAATATAAAGAAACTAAAATCATATAGCTCGTTCTATCCACCCGGGAACAGTGATGGAGCCCCTCAGACCTAGTCGCCGTAAAAAGATGGCATACAGGACGTGGAGTAGGAAAACAAATGAGCCACAGTTTACCACCAACTGCATGCAACAACACCAAGGATAAATTAGACAAAAGCAAGGACACATTTCAATTATAAAAACCCATGAGCCTCCTGTAAGAGACGTTCATTGACAGAAGAAGAATATTGATCACGACAAAAAAACAAAAGAGACAAGACAGTTGCTCAAAATATCAAGATGAGCAAACCTTCGTCTTCTTAAATGTTTTTGAATTTCATGAGCGGAGGGAAATACTCACCAAGGTGGCAAACACCACATAAATCATGGGCATTGTTGGCACTAAGTTGATCCCTAATGCCGCCAGCATGTAAGATAATGATGCATGAGCATTCATGGTTATCTGCACAACCAAGCAAACAAGTTTTATGGAAAGTCATCCTCAAGTATGTTGAAAAAGAAATTCTTGTCTACTCTTCAGGGATTTGATTACCGTGGTCACTAGGTCCTTCATGAATTTGAGCAAGCTTTTGAACTAGTTCATGTAGGAAGGGATGAAAAGGAAAACTTGCAAAAATGGAGATCTTACGGTTAGATACGGTTAGATTCTTCCTAGATCTACATTCCCCTTCCTATCAGACTCTTAAGGGGAAAAAACTGGACTTGTTCATATCCAAGAATTATTCTATATCTGGTCCCACTTTATTCAACTCTTTTCACAAATTATAGAGCAGAAGAACTCACCAAAGCTAGAAGATTGTCCCTCAATAACCATGAAGTCATAAGTACAAACCCCAATGCTCCCAGGCATCTGACCTGCAAAACCAGGAAATCATTGACCTCGAGTAAGTCCCAGCATGGCACAAACAGCAACAGATTCTTTTTGAGGTTGTGAAGTCCAAGTATTAACCTAGTTCATAGATCTCAAAAGTTGAATAGGTCTCGTAGTTGGTCAAATTACAAGGTAATTTGCTGAACAAAGATAAGAGATTATACCACTGTGCAGGCTGCTATGGAGAGACCCCAGTTTAGGTTCCATCTGCAAATTAAAACCCCACATCTATTCAGTTCACCTGTAAACCAAAAAGATCGATAACAATTAACTCCTCTCTTGGCTTAAGTAGCTGAGGATTACGAGTGACTTACTTCCAGAAGGCTCCCATAGCTAGCCCCACAAATCCATGCATCAACTGCAATTCATCAATTGTCACTTGATAAGTTCGTCACTGCAACCCCGAAACTCGGCAACAACGGTGATCAAACTCTAAAATAGTACATGAAAAATCACACAAAAATCACGTAAACCTTCGCATCAACGTGAGCAGTCTGGATCTAGATTGTCAAGCACGGGCAGATAGCAGACCAGGTAAGAAGCAGCCTTCAGAGGTCCCGAAAGTATAAGCAGTAGCATAGCCGTTGCCACCTGGAGAGAGAGCCAAAACAGCGAATTCATCAAGAATAAGTGCGTCAGGACCTAGACAAACGCCTTAATTACACAAAAACTTTAACAGACTTGCTTATTCATATGCTTTCCTATACATACGCTCAAAAGGGATTTAGAGATGCTTAGGTTTTTGAGTCACCATACCATTGTCTTTCTGCCTGCAGCAGGCCCCCAACGCATAGAAGAAATAACCACAGGTAAAGGGAAGAAACATCCAAAATAAGCCTGCCATTCGACAAAACCTATTAGTTGAACCACAATAGTTTCATTCACAAGACTATCACATGGATCCTCAAGCAGGTATACTACGAACGCTAGCCACTTCTTTGAGGTGTGCATATATGGGGCTAATTAGACCTAAGTGCCCCAATGTAGCCGAAATAAAATCATTTAGGAAGCTTCAGGGAAGGAGGCAAAGTATACCAATAGGGAGAGGAAATCATGTCCCAGATTTTAGGAGTTAGTAGAATCGACTATTAGCTTCCAAAGCCCACTTTCTATTCTTAGTTTGGGCACTTGCAGACAGAAGCACTGAATCCTTGTACATTCTTTATATAACAGAAGGACGGCAACTTCGACCCCCAAACAATTTACCTCAATTCGAAGAAGATTGCTCAGGAAGTACGCCAGGCCTGCAGTGGCAGCCAGCATGGCACATTCTACCAATCGCACAGTACTTCGCAGCTCACTTCCATCTCCTGTCAATATGGAACCATCTTCAACTCGTCCATCTACTTTAGCATCAGGCGTCTTGTCATCTGACGTCGTACCAGCTGGTGAACCCGAATCAATTACTGATTTACAACAGAAGACTCCTGGAAGAATATGCCCAATTCCTGTCCTTTTCAGGTATATATATTTAGGTCTAAGAGTAGTGCCAGTTATAGCTATTTGCTGAGTCGAATAATTTGGAAGAAACCCTGACTGTACAGACAAAATGCCAATATATCAATACCTGCATGCAATATAATGCGACAAACTACCTGCAATACCTACATGTAACGAAATGCTCTACCAATAGGTCCCAAGCCAAGTCACAAGATTCATTATCAAAACACACATCAGACATATAAGACTCTGGTCGATAAAATGTCTACCTGACCAAATATATAGACGCCACTGGTCTAGTAGTCACCTAGGCTATGAACTCGGAGCCTCTTTTAAGATATGACTACCCAAAAGATGTTACAATTATACGTTAAAATCGATGATCGTTTATACTATGTTATAAGTGATAAGAATTCCAAAGTAGAAATATGAACTTGAAATTACATGTGTTAAACCCAAACTGAGTGTTTCAGCAACAGAGGAGTACATAAGTGAAGCTGGAAATTTACTTGAATTTTCTTCTGCAAAGTTGCATCAATGATGGTTGAATCAAGGTTACTCCTGCTCCTCAGAAATCTCCCTCTAGCTGAACTTCTTGACGTCAATGAGTCCCCCCCGACACTTACACTTACTTGACTACGCCCTAGCTGCTTTAGTTGCTGAATGTTTCCCACAGCTCTGCACAAGCAAGTCAACAAGACATCACTTTCGAGTCTAAACTCATCAGTCAAATCGGCCACTTCAATACAAAGCTGTAAACAAGAAACAATCAAGAAGAAAAATAGCAGAAACCAATGGCTCACATCCTTGGAATGCCCTCACCAATACATCACTCTCATGTGCCTGGACCCAAAGACATGCATAGGAATCCAACCTCTTGACAATGCTGCAACCAGTGCCGCCACCTCGGTCCATTGTGTGCACCACAGTTCGCTAGAGGCAGAGTGTAAATCCACAGTTCTTGCTTCCCAGGTCTCACAAACTGGTGCTGATGAAATCTTCAAAACTGAAAAACGACACTGGCTTCCACAATGGCAAGCACAGAACTGCGAGCAAGAAAGGGGAAAGTAATTAGAAGATTGAAAAAACCTAAGATTGAACAAATGGATCATCCACAGAAGCTTAGGTATATTCGAACTGAGAGCTAAAGTCGCTTCGCACAAGTGGATGGCTTACTTTGTCCGTTCGGGTTGAACTCTGGTACCCTTTGGGACGCAAGCACCAAACACCTCACAAAAACCCTAAAACAAGCAAGTAACTGCTGAAAATAAATGACCAAGAAGAAGATTCAAGAACACGATTCTAGATGGCCGAATATATCAACTACACAAACCTGGTTTCTATATTTTACTGAAGCGCCAAGTACAAAGATTGATATTCTTACAACTGGAAATATCATATATGAAGGAAAACGACATAAGAGCAGTGAGGAGGCTACCCAGAGAGTTCCCAACTCACATATGAAGAGGGGATCGACTTAACATGAAATCACAGTGTTGATCATTTGCTGACGAAACCCTAATATGGAGACCTCCGTCCACCAAGATTTCCTAGATTCTCGACTCCTTTGTAATAGAAATTGGAGACTGCGGTCAATATAAACCTGAACAAACAAAACGAGAGAATCAACAATCGGATCAAACCCTAAACCCCGTGCCATCAGGAGAGCAACGACACAAGAAGAGAATATCTGCTTCTTCTCCTCGTTGCTTACTGAAGTACAAAGCATTTAGTGATCAGCGTGAGCCAGTTAGAGGAATTCCAGTTGGGTAGTACTTATAGTAACACAGAAACATGAAGCAAAGCTTTGTCACTTTTCTTCTGCCTCCATACCCAAGCTGAGCATTCCCTACACTCCCGACCACTGTCGGTTTCGACACGGAACATCAAAATTCCTCACCGCGTCCCACTCTGGCGAAACAAGGCAAAGAAAACTTCAAGAATTAGAGTGTGGAAATTCTACTTCCAATGGAAACAAAGTGGTGTCCACAATCACGAAATGCTTTCTCCTTCTCTACCTCTTCCTTACACTACCCAAAACAAAAACGAATCCTTCTTCTCTCCAAATTTCACGTCCAATTTCACGCGTAGGGATTCCAAAACACATCCATTTTTCAATTCACGCAACCTAATTGACCTGATTCTCACTCCTGCTCGAATCATACAAACACCTCGAACTAAAGAATCCGTGAGGTCAATTGAAGCAAAGACAGAGATGCGAGAACCTCTCCAAATTCAAACAAGGGGAAGAATTGAAAGACCGAGTGATGGTGCTTCGTGGAGAAAAAGCAAGCCAGGTTTGAAACCGACATGGCCCTTGTTCGAAAATGTTGGAAGGATGTGTACTCACCGACCACAGGAAGCGAAATTGTTGAGTTCGTTGCAAAGACACATATTGTGAAGAAATTCGAGGGTTCATCTGTTGCAAAGGACAAGGAGTTCACATGAAGCACTCGGTGGAGGAGGCGCAACTAGGTGGGGGACATATGCCCGTGGCTTTGAGTGAATTTTGTTTTTGCAACAAAGAATTTATCGGTAGGCTAAATGGGTCTCTCCTAGCTAATTTGGGGCCTTTGATTGCAAATATGAATTCAAAATTTCCAAATTTTATCTTGAGTTGTAAATAAAAAATTCCAACGTTTTCCTTTATAGTTAAAATTGAAGATGAACAAGAGATTGGTTCACTGTAGCAAAATGGGTAGCAACATACATTTGGTTCCTTAGTAAAAACATTGAAATTTGTTATTTATGATGGATGGAAATTATATTCTCAAACCAAACTCCTAGGTTTAGTTTCAACACTTGTGTGTTGAAATGGTTTAATTTCAAAATTGGGTCATTTTTTAACTTTCAACTTATTGGGAAAATTTTCAAATTTCAAAGAGAATTCAAAACCTTCAAACAAATTTTTTTTACATTTCAGATATCCTTTGATTAAATTAGGTTGGTAGTTTGTTTGTTTTGTTTGTTTGTTACATCAAGATCTCCTAAACCATGCGTCTCCCGTTTGAGTGTTTGGTATTGTCAGAAAGTCCTTAGTGAGGAGGGGTGCACAGACTTGGTTTCATGGTGTTCTAACCAAGGGTGTGAAGGTTATTGAATTTTGAAGTTTTAATGAATTAAAAAAATTAGAAAATTATTTTTTCTTTTGTTTTGACCATGGCAATGGCACAGAGTACACTAGTTAGACTATGAATTTAACCTTGTAAGGACTTTGTGAATCTAGAAGGCTAAATGGATGATTTCACTATTAACTGTAAAAAAAAGATGAACCTATTGGTCTAATAATTGGAGTATTTTAGTGACGACCTTGGTCATAGAGGGCTATGTCTTTCTATTGTTAATAAAATTTGAACATGCTTCAAATTTTGCCTTAATATTTATAAAATTGGCCTATTCATAGGGGATTTAGAATCAAAGACTTCCAATTACTTTACAAAATACAAAATTAATCTACTACAAAATAAAAGGTAGGATTTTACTTAGAGACTTAGTGGGTCTCTAAGATCAAAAGTATGGATTAGTTTTTCCAAACTTCCTAAAATCCTAAGGACAAAAAAGTATCCATTGAATACTTATCACGATTTTATGTAGAATCAAAAAATGCACTTGTTTATACCATAATCTAATACTTTGTGGTTGATTACATAGATGATAGGGCTCATGCTTCCAAGATTTAAAAAAGATAAACTTTACTATCTTAGTAGGATTGGTCTTATTTCAATAATTTCAATAAGTTTGAGTAACATTCTTAAGATTGATCTATAGTTTTTGAAATGTAAATAACGTACATCTCTATGGCTAAATTTACAATTGCTATTACTAATATTTATAAATATCATTTCAAGTTCTTTTTATAATTAATGACATTCAAAATAAAGAAAATTTTAGTATAGCATTTGTTGCAATGGTTTTGTACATTTAAAATTCTAAATATAATTATTAAATTCTATAAATTTAAAAAATAAAATGATTGAGCCTCATTTTTAGAATTCACTCTTTTAGAATTACTAAAGAATGCTTATTTTTATTTGACATATTTTACATTTTATTTATAAAATACTAATATAAATTATTTTGGAGAATTGCATTTTTCAAATGTAATGCAATTAGTTCTACATAGCCAAAGAAAATTCAAATGGATGAAGAATGAAATCAATTCTATTGGAGACGGAAAGGCATATCTATTAGCCTAGATTAATTGCAGAAGGATATTGAGTATTTGATGGATGACAAAGAATCCTTCTAATATGGGATAGAAGTGCACATGTTCATCTTTGGAATTTTGTGTGAAAAACAGAAGACTTACATAATAGATATATTTCCAATAATTGTAACTTCTTGAGGTTTTTCAAGAAAATGATTTGTAGTGTGCCAAAAAGGATAATTCCCACGATCATTAAAAGAAATTTAGCTACTCTAGAGGGTTGTGAGTTCCCCAATTATCCAAACTCTGGAAACTCGTTGTAGTAGCTATTTGACATAGCATAGCAATTGCCAAGTCACATAAAGAAATTCAAATTTTTTTTGTATTTAAAAAATCAATTAATTAATTTTTTATTTTAAATTTTTTTGATAGCGGCTAAGTGTTTTCAAATTATCGGGAGAACAAAAAAGGACACAAGCCTAAAATGGCCCTTCCAACTCCACCTACTCCAATTCTTTTAATGGACCAATCCATCCTTAAGGGATTAAAGCCAACTTAAATCATTTTTTTATTTTTTTATTTTTTTCTTCTTCTATCATCTTACAAATTCAATAATTCTCTCAATTCCACCATAGTTAGTTCTAATGCAAGGTTTTTTCAAAGAAGTTTAAGTATTGCTTTGGATGAATGAGAAGTTATTGAGACAAAATATCATTGTAAGAGAAGCTTCATCATTGCAAATTTCATTCAACAACAATGAACAACACCACTTCCAATAACTTATTTGTACCTTACTTTTGACACTAGAATCAAACTCAAAGCTATTTCACTTATCATCATCAATAGAAAATTGGCAAGAAACAACACAGAAAAACTCAAACTGAGACACATATTCCGTACACATATGTGATCCATTGATCCATTGGACATTGGTTCATTGTCATTATGAACAAACACTTTATTCATTGTCGGCTTTTTATAAAGACCGGAGTTTTTATCTATCTATCTACACGTACATATATGATCATAAAAATACAGCACTTTACAAAATAGTATTAGCTCATCCATGGGCACAACAAACGAGACTTATCATTGCCCTCAACTCGACCATTAAGCTTATTATTTCTCATCACCAAAGAAATCCAAACAGGCACCAAACTCTCCCTAAACACTCCACCACAAGTCTACAATTCTCAAACTCTCAAGACCCAACTGAAAGCTAAACAAATTAAAGACATCATGCGTGGGTAGTTAAAGTCTCTGGCAGCAAGTTATGTTTCGATTTGAACAAGGACAGTCTCACTTTGGGCAAGTCTTTGGGCAATTATTTACGACGACGTCAAGTTGAAGGCAGCGTGTCATCTGCTACACTTGGACAATCCGGCCTCCGGGTTGGAAATAGTTGAGCATTGGGAGCGAGACGGAAGCCGATATGATTTGCTGACTCACCTGCTACGATCATGCATGACATTGCTGTTAATATTATATTTGCAACATATGTTCTGTCATTGCATTGATCCACAATCTGTTAAAGATGCTCAAATGGTTGTAATCGTGAAAATGGGAAAATTTCAGCAACCGGAAGACGTAATGTTCAATTACTCGGAGCTCGAGAAACCAGGATCTTTGAGAACTCATCTAGTTGCGGGTTTTTTTTTAAGTGCTCAAATGGGATTCAAGTTGCGCAACTGAAACCTCGGCTCTAAAATCTGGGACAAGCATTGACCCATGCATGAGGTTTCAATTCGGCAACTCAATTTTTTAACTCTTTTAATTCAAGTTGACCTATTCAAGAGTGAGTAAATTGTTGATGTAAGTAGCGCCAAGCTCACGAAACTGTCGTTGTAACCAAAATGAGAAGGGACTACAGTGCATGTCAGCACCAGATACTTCACATTCATTTGTACTATTCAGACATGCATATCCGGCACAGGAGTAGAAGTTTATATGCGACTCGGAAATTAAACTCTAAAAAAAATGCCATGGGCAATTATACAGCAAGTGGTTTTGAAGAGTATTCCAGATAGTGCAAACCAACCCCATGTTGATACTTATATTGGTAAGAAATTCCAACATGGATATCTCTCAGAAGTAGGCTTTTATACGCAACTCAAAACTGAGGTTAGAAAATATGCAAGGGATTGTCTACTATGTGGTTTGAAGGGTAATTAAGGTAAGAGACCTTGTTTGTGCTGTATTTGTGCCACTTTGTAGCCACTTTATATTATTCGAGTACATTTGACAATTTGAAATGTACAAGAGTAATACATAAAGGCACAAGTAGTGGTGCACACTGCACAGGTAGAGTGGGTTCTGAATTGTGGCGCAGATGGGGGACTTCTCTTTGCTTCCTCTTCCCAAGTGCAATCCCCATGCATGTTGCCAAAATTATATAATTAGAGTTGGCAATATTTAATTGAAGTTGGCAAAAACAAATCCGCAGATGCTTTCAAATAGGAACATTCCCTTTTCAGTTTTTTTGAAACCTCCCGTTGCACAAACCCATGTCCGTGTTTTAAACAACAGTAGATGTACCGACTTTTGAAAGCATCCGTTTCTAGCTCCCCCAGCAAAGTTAAGGTCAGGCTCACCTCGTCCTGCAGCATGTCGCAGACGGTGGCCACGATGTCCCTTCGATACGCCACTTCCCCGATCGCCTTCACGTACTCAATGCCCGTCCTCCCCTGCAGCTCCTGCAGCGCCTGCGTCCACAACCCCACGTCCACGCGAGCGTCATCCCGCGCCCACTCCGCCCACGCCTGCATCCATCGCTCGCGACGTCTGGCCCGCTTGAACTCCTTGCAAGACAAACCGAAGAACAAAGGCACGATGCGAGGCTTGCTGGGGGCTTGCACTAAGGCCGCGAGTTCCAGCATGGGCCACTTGGTGCGGGAGAAGTACTCCTCGGAGATCACCACCACCGCCAGCTCGCACTCCTGGGCCGCCGACAAAATGCGCTGCACACCAGGCACGGAACCATCGGAATGCGCTGCGATTTTAACTCCCTATTTCAAAACTAGATAAACATACACTTGGGCTCTGAGCCTTCAAAATCTCCATGTAAAAATATTGCCAAGGATTTTTCAAGTGCACTCAAATCTCTTGATAACTTCTCAAACCCGACATTGCCAAACATTGTGCACACTTTCTGCCTTGCGATATCATATCATCATCTCCATATTGTTACCGACAGTAGCACATACTTATGCAACAGACTTTCAAATAACGGGATTCCAAGTGGGCTTGGCTACCTGAGGGAAGGGTTGTCCTCGGGGTAATCGTTTATCGAAGAAGGGAGACTGCCGCGCTCTCTCCAAATCCACGCACAACTGCTCCACGAAGCTCTTCTGCGTCCCCGAGTGACTCAGAAACACGTTGTGCTTCGACACCAGCACCCAGTCTGCATAGGGATCCGGCACTCGGACATGCTCCACCATCGATGAGTTACTATTCATCGAGTCGATCGATAGCTTCTCCGCTAGCTTTACTCGAATCGAGCTCGAGCTCGTAGAGTTCGTCGTCACCGACTCCGGCCTACCGACTCAGCCCATATGGCTGGGACCGCCAAGTAGCAAGCGCTGGTTGCCCCTTTGGGAAACCAGCGGTCCAGGGACGGTCAGCAGAAGGACCTTCCAATTAATTGCAATTTCAGATTGAGTTTCACACGGAGGACTGTCAGGAGGGCAACATGGTGAGAGAATTCAACAGCAAGTGCTAGGAGATTTTAGTAAGCATTGGACTGTGGTGATGATCCCTGGTTCCTACTCGCCATTCCGCTGAACGTGTATAGACTACAATTGTGGAAGACGTGGACGTTCGAACTAGATGCTCAAGTTTAGATAGAGGTGGAATGATCTGCTACGTGAAACATAGAATTGCAGCAGTGGATCGACCTACAAGATGCTCAGTATAAACAGGTTGCACACAAGACGAAGAAGAACAACGGCCAGACACCCTTCTGTGAATAAAGAGTCTGTTGGGGGGTTCTACCGCATGGACTTCAAGAGCAAGACGGCCCTTCAATTGGTGCCTCTGACTGACACGGACGGATTGTCGAAGAAACAAACAGTCTCAAGTTGCAAATGCGAATCTACGACTTGCTCAACAAAAGGAACTCTCGCAAACAAGCCCGCAAACAAACGGAAGAGAAGAGAAAAGAGAAGAGAAAAGAGAAGAGAAGATTGAAGGCTAATTTTAAATGAAGAGTCTGCTGAGCATCGCTCTATAGTTGTGTGCCTTGGATGTAGATAGCAAGTGACTTCTCGTGGAGGTACACTAGCTCTAGATCTATGGCATAGACTCGAACTTTTAAACAGTTGATATAATTACATCATGGCAATTAATCTGCTTCACTTACAGTCAATTAGAGGTAAAAAAAACACAGCTTTCAAATACTTGCAGAAGTGACTCTACAAGGTGCTCAGCATGGGCAATAGTCGGCTTGGGGTATCCCTCTTTGGACACACTAATTATGTTATTTTTGTTGAAAGCCTCGAAAGTTTCTCTAATTTGTTCATTTTGATCAAGTATGAAGATCCTAAAATTCCAAAAAAAAATCGTGCACCTCAACATGATCAATATGTATATTCCTATTGAATTTTTAAGTAAAAAAATTAAATTTGTGAATCTTTTCATAGATGTGAGAAAAAATGCTGAATTTTGGAAATTGCAAGCTTTATGGTGCACAATTTTTTAAATGTTTATTAATAAAATTAATTATTTTATATATTGGACCACTTTATGTAAGTCACATCCAAAAATGATATTTAAAAAAAATTATTTGATAATCCAAATGCATGTTTTTGAGAATTCCATTTGTTGAGGACAACACTTACTTTCTTAACTAAAAAATTGGTTAAAAATTTGTAAAATTCTTTTTTTGTACTGAATTTTTTTTTCTGGGTACATTACAAGTTTAAGCATCTAAAACCACATTTTGTGAAACTATCATTTATTACATTTAAAAGATTAAGTTGTTTGACACTGCAGTAGATTGACATTATAGTTAAGACAATGTTTTTGGGTACCCCAAGCTGACCATTGCTCGCATAATTAGCCCTGGAACGACGGGTTGGTCACCCGCCGTGGAAATCATCTGTTCTGTTTTGATACCGTGTGAATCTTTTGCTTGAAAAAAATTCAAAAGCACTCATTGGAGGTCAAACTACTGTGCAAGACCTCGATCCCCTTTTGGCACAAAATTCCAAGAATGACCATTTGCACTTCTGATTTAAATCTGCACAGTTTCTGTTTTGAATAGAAGAACTCTCAGTCATCCATCCTGCACTTTTACACCGCCGCGTCGTTACAGGGTTAACTTGCGAGCAAGCAAGCAGAAAAGAAGAACTTTACTAAATCAAATGACCGAAGAGTCTACCGATTGTATCTGGTTCCACTACGTGCATAAAATGGACGTACTCTGATGAGGATCGAGAGCAAATCTAGTTGTCAGTCCCTTTCGAACCTACTAGCTAGGTTCTACGAATAGAGACTAGCTCGTAATTCACTTCCAAGAAATCAGAGGTAGATCGACATCTACTGCGTTAAAAAAAACCACAAACATTCAACTCATCTGTCCAAGTCCGTCACCCGCCAGATCGAATCATAAGCAGCTAGACTCCATATATAATATCTCCCCGACTGACGTGCCCGGCCCGAGTGAGTGCATGTGCAAGCAGTTACCACCACTAGCGTGCGCTTCCTGTAGTTTCAGCTAAGTACAATTCCAACTACGTGGGTACCTGAACCATAAATTCATCGCACCTGCGTAAATATTTTATGATAGAAGCGCGCGTGTAATTTTTATAGAATGATCCATGCACTCAAATAAGTGATGAACGGTACCTTACCATATATATATTTTGATCATTTTGTTTGAACAGTTTGCTGCAGTTGCGGTGAATTGGGCCGGGGATTTTCTCATCAGATGAGCGATTTACAGACAAATTCCTCGATCTACAGAGTCGTCGTCCCGAGAATATGAGCGTGCGTTCCAATAGTGTACGTGCCTTGGAGTAACTGCAAGTGGCCGTGGACGGAGTGAGTGTGGTGTACGTTTGGGGTTGGAATTTGAGTGGTTGCCTGGTTTCTTGTTTGATTTTTTTGGACACGACTGAAGGCATTAATTACAAAAAGCTGGCTGAGTGAGTGGCTTTGCATCAGTGGAGGGGAGGATTTGGGGGAGGAATGATCCCGTGAGAGAGACCGGCCCGGCCGGAGGAAGAGCTCCGACGCGTTGAAAATGATTGAAAATGATTTGCAGGATTGCTGGGGCATTTCCGACGCGAAAAGCGCGCAGGATTGAGCCACGAAGATGCACTCCAACAACCGGGGCGTACTCTTCCGGAATTACAAGCATGCCCACATCGTCCGATCAGTGCACTGATGACTGAGGCATTGTTTACCTGAGGAAGAGACAAGGGTTTCTTTGCATCCTCGAAAGGGGATCCCTAAAGTGAACAAAATTGTCTTAGCCCTTCAACGAGGCCGACATTTTGAGTCGAGTGGATGACAAGGAATCAAATTGTATAAGACAGAAGTGCAACTATTCATTCTCAAAATTTGTTTTAGAAAAAGAAGATAGATAGATAAAAACTCCGGTTTGACGTGAATAAAGTGTCTATTCATAATGACAATGAATCTATGTCCAACAGATCAAAGGCTATTGATGCAAAACTACTCTTCCCTTTTGAGAATATGCACTCTAGTTTCAAGTTTACCAATTTTAAAGTAACCGAGTTTAAAAAGAAAGTTGGGTATGCATTGTATACGCAATGGAAAATGATGGCAAGACAAATATTATTCTATTGGAATTGGTTGATTGTTTTCTATTTTTCTTTTATGTAGGATGATAGATCTAGCATATTGTATGGCAATTGTATTGATTGTTTTAAAAGTATGTTTCAAAGCAATTTCGGGTAGTTTGAGTTTAGTCTTAAAGATTTTCATTGATGGAGCATGAGTTCTTCCTCTTGCATCTGCTGTAATGACAATGAGTGGGTCAACATTTCATCATTGAGCCAAGATGCTATTTATTAGTGGTTGATATTTTTGGATTTTGTTATCTATTGTTATTTGTGAGAATTTGTCATTAGTGTATGTGAATTCTATGAATTGTGTAATGAGATTGTTATTTGGATTAGTTAGTGGATTATTTTAGTAGGGGAGTCCTTTGACACATAGGATGTCTAGTTTTAATCTAGCATTACATTGACATCTTTGTCTTAAGTAGGAACATGATAAGAGCTATGAAAGTACAATATTTTCTTGTGGATTGTTATTGAATGTACCTGCATTCATTAGAGTATAATATCTAATATTTTTATTGGATAGAATAAGTTTTTGTAATTCCTACACTACTTTGTTATGTCTTTTGACTCTAAGAGCATGGATATGCTATTGATTGCATATTAAAAGTACATAGAGCCATGTATCTATATCTTGTGATCTACATATAATGCATGTGATTGATGGAAATCTTTCTATGCCAAATAATAGTTGTTTTCTAGCATTTCCCATGTATTGACTACAATGGCTAGTACGGAATTTTAATAGGCTTCTTTTTTGTGAATCTATTATTTCAAGGTTAGACCAAAATTCATTAGAGAGGATGTTATCTATGTCAATTTGCTGAGTCCATTGAGAATCCATTTGCTAATGTTAGGGAATTTTTGTGCCAATATTTCTAAATTTTTATTGTGATTGTGTTTGTTGATGTATGTTTGAAGGCATCTAATTGGACCTTTGTCAAATGGATGGGTTAGGCTTGGCCATTCATCTTTTTGGTAATATAATGGTGTAATGTGTGCAAATTCATATGATTTTGAAGCAAATTTGTATTCTTTTGTTGTATCATTTTTAGCAAGTCTATCTATGTGCTCATTACCTGTAATATTAATATGGACTTTGATTTTAGAAATTGTTGTGATTTGTATTCTACTTTGAAGCATTACTACCATAGATTCTAATATTGGTGATTCTAATTTTGGTAATCCACATATTGTTTTTGGGATTTCAATGATCTTTTTATCTAGTTTTTTAATTGTTGGAAGAAAGTAAGGAATTGCATGGAAGCTATAGGCTATGCCAACTCTTATTATGTTGTCCACCATATTGATTTTTTGTTTTATTGTGGCTGGACAATTTATGAGTTGTGCACATTGGTCTGTTACTTTTTAAGTGGTAATGTGGGTTTGTATTTTCTATTTTAGTGATGGCACTAGTTGTACACCTAAATATGTGTAGGGTTCATTTTGGTGTAAAATTGGAATTGGTTGATTTCAATAGCTAATATTCATGATTTGTATTTAGGTCTTAAAAGTGTCAGGTATTGTTTTTGATTTATTTGGGCATCCCGTGATTGCACATTTGGATACACCTAAGTCCACTCTAGCCCATTCACAAAATTTATCTAGTTTGTTAAGTTGATTTTGAAGTGATGTGAGTTTGTTTGATGTAGCTATTAGGTCATTTGTGTATGTTGTAGAGCTGATAGTTATTTTGGATGTACCAAATGTATAACCATTATTGCCTTGTTGTGGCAATCTAAGTAGTGGTTCTAAGAAGATAAAAAAAAATAGGGACTTAGGGTGTCTTCTTGAATGGTACCTCTTTGTTTTGGTATTGGTTTAGTGTTTCCAAAGTGTTCACCTATAAATATTGTGTTGGAATATAAGTAGATATTTCGTATTAATACTATAGTATCTTTTGGATATCTAAGATCTATCATTATGTTAAGGAATCTTGTGTGGTCTATAGATCCAAATGTGTTTTTGAAGTCTATGTATAGTATATAAATGTCTTGGTTTGTAAATCGTGTGTATTCTAGAGCTACTATGAGAAGTTGGAGTTGTGATGTACTTCTTTCTACTTTGAATCCTTCTTGGCTATTGTGAACGATTTGGTGTTTTTTGCCATATTTTGAAAGGATTAGTGTTATAGTACTAGTAAAGAATTTATATATAGTATTTGCAAGTGCTATAGGTCTATGTTTGATAGTTGGGAAGGATCCCCTTTTTTATAGAGTAATATAGTTGTATTAGTTTTCCATGATGTTTGGATTTGTTTTTGTTTGTAGCATTGTTTAAAAAATAGGAAAAATAAATTATGAAAACATTGAGGCATATTTTTTAGGATTATATTGGGGATTATGTCTCAGTTCAGTGTTTTGTTATTGGCTAGGTTTTTCAAGCAAATGTCATATGTTTCTTTGTTGAGGTAGCTATGTAAAGGGGTTTTGGAGGTCCCTCTTTTATCTATGACAAAACCATTTAAGTCATGCCATGGATATTGCCCTACTCCACACGTACATTGTGGTGGATGTTTTGGTAAAATGATGGCATGTTGAAACCGTGGGCCTATTACTAATTGATTGTTGGATGTGTATTTCATTAGTTATGTCATTTGGATTTGTTAGTAGGTTATTGTATTTGTCCATAATGTAGTCTAGTGGAGGTGTATTTAGATTTTTGAATTTTTTTTTTCATGTAGTTGTCTATATTTCGAGATTGCTTTTTTGATACAACTTTGTGTATATTGTGTAGTAATCTTACACGCCTGTATATTTGTGTTGTCCAATTTGTGTTATTTTTTGTTATATATATTGCTTTTCTAATTAAATGGTATGTAAAGAGGTGAGTTTTCCATTTTTTTTGTAGTTTTTTTGTTCAAAAACCTCCTTGTTGTGATGTAAGGTTTGTTAGTTGAGGAAGTGGAGGTGTGTTGCAATTTTCGAATATTTTATTAGATATACTATGTGTGAGGTGATCTAAAGTGGTGCATGCTCTGTGCAATTGATAATCTATTATGTGTTCATTATTGAGAGTATTGGTGAGTTTGTTCATTTGTAATATGTGTTCTTCAAAAAATTATGTTTTAAGTTTTTCTATATTTTTTTGTGGGATGGAGTTTAGAATTCTTAGGGATTTATTTTGTATTGGTATTATTGGGCTTGCTAGTAGTGAGTTTGATGGTATATGTAATGTTATAGATAAATGGTCTAAGTTGAGATTGTGATTATGATTTGTAGTTGATGTATACATAGTCAAATTAGGTACTTTTATGTAGAAACCATCTATAAAATTTGTTTGGATATAGTTAATACCTTCCTATCTAGGATATGGACTATTAGTGGGTATGTAAGTAAATTGAAGGTTGTTTGTAAAATGTATGCCATTTGTGAGCACTTTTTTACCCACCCTTGGCAAATAAGCAAATACAACTAAGTTCTTGGTTTTTGATTTCTATCCTATGGGTGTTCTAATGTCGGTCCATTGTGCCTTCTAAGCAATGGATCTTTTTTAGAATTTCTACTCCTATGATCTTATGGTATTCCCTACTCCTTAACTTACTCCCATGGATGTCTAAGTATTGTTTGGTAATGTCTACTTGAATTCCCTTTTGGTTTCAAGGTTCTAAGCTTTCACTAGATTATTTAATGTTTTTGGACCAATGACTTTGGGTTCTTGTAGATCTTAGTCCACCCTTCCAATAATGATAAAAAAACCCTCTAGATTCGGATTTTCCTAGTGAAAGTTATGAAGGGATGAAGTTTGCCCATTAATTGGTACTTCAAACTTCATCCATAGTTTTCTACTAACCTAGAATTCAAAATTTACTTTTTTTTTTACTTGTTATTTCCTATTTTTTTACCCTATTTAAATTTCCATTCTTATTCCCTTTGAATGGAATGGGCTAGTTTTCATCCAAAATTGACTCCTAACTTCATCCATTGATATCTTTGTTAGTTTATCTTGGAATTCTGAGTGTAATATAGTTTTGGAAACCTCTAGACACAATCTTTTCTATAAACTACCTAAATTTAGGGAAAAAACTAATTTTGAGACTCTAACTTGGCTTTGAACTTCCAGCTATGTATTAAAAC
Organism: Pseudoscleropodium purum; assembly: GCA_963969395.1. Lineage (NCBI taxonomy): Eukaryota > Viridiplantae > Streptophyta > Bryopsida > Hypnales > Brachytheciaceae > Pseudoscleropodium > Pseudoscleropodium purum. Next base: position 10,757,403 of record OZ017802.1, read on the forward strand.
TACCTATCTTTGAAATTTCATAGGAAAAGGAGAAATTAACTACTTACCTCAAGAGTGGAGTTGTTGTTGAGGTTAGGGTATGGTTCGTGATGTTTTGCCTCATTTTCCATCTTTTTCCCTCCTTTGGTAATTTTGCCTAGGGCTTGAAAGTAGTGTACAATTACAAAGGTTCAAGTTTTCTTAAGATTACTCTATCTTCTTTTCCTCCTCTATTTCTTTCCCTTCCACCTTTCTTCTTTCCCTTATACTATTCCTCTATTATTTTATGCTACAGTTGACTTTGGCCTACTAGAATATTATCTCTACGTCCTCCACCATGATTGCATATGTTTCCTTGATTTCTCTATCTAAAGTCACTTATTGGATTGCCCCTTCTTCTAATGGTCGAACTTTCTCCTTCGGATTTCCAACTAATCCTATCTACTTCTAATTCCCCTTTAAATGTCTAACATTCTTCTATCAATTGTATCATTTTCTTTAGTATTAGTTTTAGTTTGGCCTAACCCTTAGGTCTACCCCTACTCCTTTTTGGAGTATCGCCCTTAATTAGAGTAGTGTGGTTCTTGTTAAATCTCTAAACCTTCCCCCAAGGGGGGTTACTAGCTTTTGGCTGAGCTATTGTATTGTAAGCTACTAGTTGAACTATTGTACCATAAGATGTTGCCTTAGGTGTCGGGTATATTGGGTGCTGGTTGGGCTGACTTGGAGTTGGGGTGAGTACTAGGGCCTCCTTGAGGTTGCTAGTTAGGCTAATTTGGGGTTAGGATGAGTACTAGGGCCTTCTTTGGAATTGCTAGATTGTTGATTGGCTGCCTTAGGATCAAGGTGAATATTGGAGTTTCCTCTGGATTGTCGAGTATACAAGTGGTTGCTTTGGTCAAGGTAAATATTGGGGTCTCTTCTAGGTTGCTGGATATATTAGTAGCTGCTTTGGTTAGGATGAATATTGGGCCTCCTCAATCATTGGGTGCTGGTTGGGCTACCTTAGGTTGGAATGAATATTGGGATTTTTTCTAAATGCCGAGAATATTGGTGGGTTGCCTTAGGTCAGGGTGAACACTGGGGTCTCTTTTAAGTTGCCGGGTATATGAGTTGGGCTACCTTGGGCACCGGATGTATTGATAGCTACTTTGGTCGGGGTGAATACTGGACCTCCTTGGGTTGCTGAGTGTTGATTGGCTTGCCTTGAATCAAGGTGAATACTAGAGTCTTTTCAAATCATTGGGTATTGGTTGAGTTGCCTTGGGTCGGGGTGAATACTGGGGCCTCCTTTGGATTGCCAGTATAGTGGTTGGGCTGCCTTGGGCACTGAGTGTATTGGTGGTTGTTTTGGTTGAGGTGAATACTAGGACACCTCAGGTCGTTGGGTGCTAATTGCCTAATTGGATTGCCTTGGGTCGGGTGAATACTGGAGCCTCGTCGAGTCGTTGATTAGACTATCTTTGAGTCGGGTTGAATACTAGGAGCCTCCTCGGTTCATTGGGTTGCTAGTTGGTTGCCTTGGATTGGGGTGAATAATGAATGTCTTCTCTTCTCAACACTATAATGGCTAGGTGGTATCTAAGACACTGGCCCAACCTCAAACTAGTATATCATTAACTCTTTTGGATGCTAAACTTAGACTTCCAAACTCCACATTTTGGAATCTAAACTTAGAATGCTAAACGGGTCAATATATAACTTCAAATGATCTTTTCCACTTTTAAGATCAAAGCTTTGCCATAAGGCTAATGAAACTCTAAATTTCCAACAAGATAAGTTTAGGTGGTCATATGACTTGCAATAACATAGTGTTAGGTCATAACCACGTAAAACAAGTTAGAATGTCATATGTCCAACTCTAGGGGATTTCATCCGAAACGGAATTCCTACTTAGAATTAGAGAGACTACAATCACAAACTAGAAATCTCCCAAAGTGGCATCGTCAAGGTATGATGAGAGGTTCTAGGATCAGTACACAAATAACAAGAGGTTGAATAACAATTGATACCTATTAAATATTCACACAAGCTCACGTTGGAAGGGAACCCAATGTCCTCCAAAGAGAACTACAAAAGTATCAACAAAGGAGCTAAAAATGCTCCAAAAACAAGAAAAATTGGCAATGTGGCCAAAATTGGCCAAAAATCCAAATTAATGAATCCAATAATGTAACAAAGGTTCAACATGAATCAGAAGGGGTGAAGGGATGTTTTGGGAGAGAAATGAGAGCCTTTAAATACCTTTCAAAGGCCTCATTTATCTCCAATTTCCTACTAGGTAACCTTATCACATGAGATTTTCAACCTAATCCTTTCAATTTTAACTTCAACAGTGGACCTAATTTCTAACTTTTAGAGAAATGCTCCAAATGGCAAACGGATTGCGCCAATGGCTTTAGAATGCCATTTTTAGTCTCAGTAAACTCCTACATCTTTTTTCAACTCCAAAGACGTAAAAAATCTTAGTGGTGAGTAGAAACTCATTTTAGAGTTTTCACTATCTGACAAAGTAACTAGTCTTGGTTCCTAGATAGATTCAAGGGAGTAAGAAAAGACCTTAAGTACATTCTGATGTCATGTACTCCCGATATGCCGGTCAACTCTACACTTGATTATTAGATTTGTCAATTTCGAAGGATTTTGCCAATTTTGGCATCTCCCACTATAGGAATGTCCCAAAACTTGTCTAAGCTCTTTATAAATATGAAAAAGTTATACTAATTTTTAATGAGATTTTTTTGCACTCATGGTAACTTCTATGATTTTACCATGTCGGATTCGGATGGTTAACTACTCAAAAAAAAATCTAAGATGATCCGAAAAAACCAAGACTTTTTAGGCTACCTTTTCTGGAATTCCTTAAGAAATGTGCAAGGTTACATTCTTATCTTACCCACGTGGAAAAGGAGTACAAATCCCACTACCTCCTTTAACTTCTATTGAATAGGGAATCTTCCACGAAAAAGAAAATCTTGGCAAAGTGATTGTGCCGTTGGACTCTTGGCATGACTCATGCTTCAAATCACTATACTTAGGTTGTAGATGCCCTTCGATGCTTTAGTTTGAGTTTCTTCACCTATAGGTTAGCAATTGGAGTCTCTACTGTTTTGTTGATGGAATGGAAAAATTGAAACTTATTATAGGAAATCTACACTAGGGTTTTTACAAGATTTTCTCAAACCAATTTTAGTCAATTTATGTCTTATTGCACAGATAGGTGTAGATAATTGGGCAATTTCTACTTAACACACTTACTATGTACAAAAGGTGGGTTTCTACCCTATTTACATACGGGTTTGGGTTATATATGTATAAAACTAGGCATAAAGTGACTAGGGGGCATATTGGTATGTACAATACAAGTTTCGGTTCAACATGCATTTCCGGTCTTTTTACACCTAAAACCATACTAAACAATTATAGGAAATCAAAAAAATTAAAATCGAGTCCTAGGTGACGAAACTGGGACTCATACCATTCTATATCTTTTGCTTGTGACAGAGTTATATTCAATTCATTTTGTCTTCCAATAAAGGCAATGTCTCTATTAAGTCCTCACACATAATGTAAGTGTGTTGTGGGTATAGGGAGATTTGATGAGTCAAGTGCTATTGAATTTTTGGAATCAATTCTAGATCATCTATATACAAGGGCATATACATGTGGAGAAGGAGCCATGGTTGTAGTGGATGATTGTTTATTTTTATTATTTGCAAGTATGGAAAGAATTCAACTAGAGTTGGGATTTTGGTGATATTTCCTAGATATGTATATTTTTTATTTATGAAGGAAAAGATCCTCCTACTTCTTGGTGCATATGGTCTTCTTTGTTGTGTACATCTTGTTAGTGCATGTATATTGTTAAATATTAGTATGTATTTGGAGAATAGATTTTGAATGTATTTTGTAGATTTTGTTGCAGCAATTTTGGTTTCTTGAATTGTTATTATAGCAGGAGTATTTGGTGTGAGTGATATTAATTGGTATAGGCTTGGTAGAGCTGTGTTAATTGATGAAGCATTTCATGTAGTGATATGTATATTATGGTTTAATGTTTGTATTGTTGTAGTATTTATTTGGGGTGAGTCTAATATCGACAAAGGGTGGGAGTATTCTTCTAAGGAGTCATTGCATTTTAGTGCTTCTATAAGTAAATTTTGGATAAAAATGGAAATTTGTTAAGCATAATTTGTAAGTTTATTGGTTTGTTTGTATGTTTGATAACTTCATAAAGTTCTTTATGAATTGAATTGGTGGGTTCAGCGATTTTTTTGTTTTTTATCTTTAAATTGTGTATATGGGTGTAGTGTTGTAATGTGGCGTTTTGTAGTAAAGCCATTTTGTCTAATAGAGATGTGGTCCAATCTAGAGATGGTGTTTGTATTATGTATTGATCACATATTTTTAAATGTGGGCTACTTGTAATAATAAGTACAAATAAAAGTCTTGGTGGTGGATATTTTTGGTTTTGATAAATTTATCGTGATAAATGTGGGTAGTTTATAATTATGTTGTTGTGTTGAGGGTGTATAGTGTTTATTGTAGGTGCAAATGTTTTTGCTAAGTGTTGGTATTTGGGTTGTAGTTTTATTGTACATGGTATAAAATAAATTTTACATCTTTGTTTATGTGTATATGGATGTGATGTAAGTATATTAGGCATTGGTCTTAGATTAGTTTCTATATCTCCACAAAGAAAGATTAGTAGATATAATAGAAGTTTTTGATGTTTTGAAGTTAAATTAATAGTTTGTGATTTTATTTGGTTATAGGAGTAAGTTTATGCAAATTTATTAATGTGATTGTTAGTATGTAAAGTATATTTTTTTGCATAATATTTTAACTTATGAGCAATTAGTTTGTGTATTTGGCATTGTGTAAGGAAAAAAAGGTGAGAAATTGAAGAAAATATGAGACAAAGAAGAATATGTATATAATATTGCCAACAATTTGTGGTAAACAAAAGTATAATGCAAATATGGGGTATTTTAGTACTAAGGTATATGACTAAAGCACTCTATTTTTGGGTGATGGCGTTGTCTAACTAAATTAGTTTGGTGGTGAAGAAGGTCTCAATGCATTGATAGCTGGGTGAGCTAAATTTTTAATAACTGCCATGCTCTAAAGTAGAATGTCTTCCAGGTTTGTGAGAGCACCTTTGAGGTCCTAGTCTACTTTGTTTGTATAGCTTTGTGCTTCCATTTGCAATTTTTCTTTCATTGGGCTTATGCCAGACTTGAATTTGATTTGTAGTTTTGAATTTTCCTTAGAGATTTCTTCTTCTATCAAAGCTAATAGTTCTTCTCTATTCAATGATTGCTTTGGTGTAGAGGCTAATGTCGTGTTTTGCACTACTTCAATTGTATTAGCTAGAGCAGTGTTGATGTCCAGAAAACCCCATTTCTGAAGTGTTTCATCATTGGGTTTTGCAAATCTATTGAGAGAATTGGGGTGAGGCTAAAACTCCACCCATTTGTGATATAGGTGTATAGATTTCTTTACATGTTGTTTATACACTGTTGCATTGAGACATTCAATGTTAGCACTACTGCTATGAGCATTTCCTTTTTGTTGTGGGTAGAAATAGATTTGATGTTCTTGAAACCAATGTGGTCATGTAGTCCTTGAGAAACTTCAGCAATGGATTTGGTGAGTTTTATATTTTTAACAATAAAAACTAGGTAGTTTTTCTTGTTCACCTCGTTGCAAGTTTGCTGGTTCAGGTCAAGGTTGATTGGTTGTAGAAACTCTCTTTATACTGCAATCCGTTGTTGCTTGATCTTCACTTGGTGCTTGATCTTCACAAGTTGCTTAGGTGACTTTATTGTGAGCTAGCTATAGGATCCGGCAGTGAGTTTTTGAACTTGGATTAGTTCAAATTCAAAGCCTCTACGAAAACTCTCTTCTAGTATCTGCTTAAAGAGATGGTATGGTTTCACATTCTTGATGGTTTCACTATTAATCTTAATGGAGAGTAAGGTATTGGAGGCTATTGGATCAAATGATTTAGCTACTTTGGCAATTGTTAGAGTTCCATTGTCAAAGTGTAGTGCACTCTAGTACTAAGGAGTAAGGCTTTACCATCAATTTCAGGGTTCTATAGGTGGACCCAATCATTCCTAACCATATTTTGGAGTTTTTTGCACCATGATATAGGATTGCTACTGGATCAGCAATGCTATCTCCTATGTGTATGTTCATTTCTTGAAAGCAAAGCAAGACTTTTACCATGGCTTTTTTTGGGGACAATGGAACCATAGGATTTTCAAAGTACAACAAGATATGATAGTCTAGAGCGAGTTGGGTATTCATGTTTACCTCGACATCAAAGGGAATTTGTGTCAAGTTGAAGTGTTGGCCTACAATATTGTCAAGTCTAGATGTTGGCCACAACTTTTGTTGTATGCGGGGGAATGACATTCGAGCTTTGATAAATTCAGTTGTTTTTTGTGCATTATATCCCTAGGCAATGAGCTCCAGTATCGATGCTTTGTTGATAAGTGGCAGCATGCCCGTTTCATAGGCAAGAGTTACCATAGTAGGAAAACCATACCAAAATTCGTATGATACTAGGTCGTTGAGTAGGGTCATTGTAGTTGTGGTACCTTTGGATTTCTTTGCTTGGACTTGTTAGCTTTTGGAGTAGTACATTTGAGTAAGCCCAAAGCATCTTCCATTTCAATTTTGTCTGGATAAGGTATGTACCTTTGCACCTTATTGTTGTGTGACAAGTCCAACATTGTGCCTATATTGTGTTTTATTTGATTAGATAATCATAGATAGAAGAGTAGAATATTTTGAGTATTTTAAGGCAAAAATGTTTCTTGTTTTTTGAGTAGTTGGTTGTTGTGTTGAATATCACACTTTGGCATTTTTTATGTGTTGTAATGGGATTGTTATGGATTTTAATCTGTTTAAGGTATACTGTAGAATCCCTCTCAAGAGAAGTAGTCTCTTGGGCATGAATGGAATTATAATATATACATATAGGACAAGTGTTTTGATACATATGTATGTAGAGAAAAATAAGGCAAAGAAAGTATAAGTAAGAAAATATACCTCCGGTAGCCGGTTTTATCAAATGTGAGTATGGAGGTGGAGGTACAATTGCAACTAAATGTCATTGAATTTTGAATTTTGTATTCTCTGATGTAATTAGTGTAGTAGTAGTTTGTGCGTTTCTTGAGGAACCTTTGGTCTTTGGTCTAGAGTTGTTTGTTGCCTTTGTGCATTCACTTGAGTCTTGAGTGCTAGACACGGTCTGAGCTCCTTTTCACTCTTTTTAGGATTCACCAACTTGTCTTGAGGCTCAGTCTTCATACAACTGCAATTAGGTTGGAAGATTTGGTATCTATTCATCAAGGCAAATGAAGAGTAGGCAATTAAAATTTTGAAAGAGAAGATCTTCTACAATAGGTTGACTTGCAATGACTACTTTTGCAATTTTAGAGGCTAGTGATTTATACAATAATAGGAAAGGATGATTTGAAGGGTCATCCCTTTGACGTTTAAGGGTTATAGGACAATTGGTGGTCACTTTGGAAATCATCTACTTTGGTAGTTGGTCCCATGAGAATTGTTGGCTTTAAAAAATGCAAAAGCACTCATAGGAAGTCAAAATATTGTAGAAGGCCTTCCTTTTTCACACAAAATTTTGATAATGGATAGTTGCACTTCTATCTAGTATGGAGAGATTCTTTGCCATTTGTTAAACAAAAAATGTACTCAACATCGACTGCACCATTTAAAACATTCCAAACCATCAACATAGCCACTCTTTACAAGTTGAGGGTTTTTTTCATAGTGTCCCTCAAATTTTCATTAAACTGTTGTTCTCATATTTAACTACTATTGATTGACTCTTGATTTCTCTAGATTTTGGTTTTAGGACCTAGCTATGTGATAGTTTTAGTGATATAGGGAGTTTCAATTTAAAAATTCATAGAAATTACATGTCTTATCCAAAAATTCTATCTTTTTTTAATTCATACTTTTCATTTGCTAATATTACAAAAATATTTTTTTAGAAAAAGGTACCTTTTATACTGAATTGCTTATTTGAATGTTTTTAGGTGTTTCCACCTTATATGACTCCAATCATTGAAATAACTAATAAGTCCCTCTTGAATATCTAGCAAAGTATAATACTTTTCTAGCATAGGAAGGACCATTGCTTGGTTATGCAATTATACAATATTATGTAAAGTAGGGTTTCTTTATTTCATTTACTTTTGGATAGTGAAAGCGATTTTATTTTTAATTTTTAAATAAAACACTACAAGGAAATGACGTCTTGTATGACAAAAAATTGACAAAAATTTGTTGAAATTGACAAATAGGCTTCTTTACTTGCGATTTTCATCAAATCGGACATTTCCTTCATTTTCGGTCACGAGTTCAACATAGTAGAGAGAACTGACTACCACCTTCTTTTATCTTGTTTTAGGTCTAGGAAGTGCCCAAATTCTCTCTCGTTTTCTGTCCAAAGCACTCTTTTGCAAGTTCTTTCTTTCTCTTCAAGATGAATTCAAAATTCATAGCTTTATAAAAATTAGGAGAATATTTGTAGTTTGAAATGGTGGAGCATGGTGGAGGTTTGAGCTTCCTCGAAGACAATCCTTTAGTTGTCACAATGCACGTCAAAGCTTGCGGGAGCAAACATTTGTGGAATCAAGCGGCGAGGAATTGGAAGAAGCACTACAAGGGCACTTGAGCTTAACGTTGCCACATAGTAGAGGAAAGAAGTGTATAAGGGTAGCATGATGTGGTCATTGTTGGAGATCAAGTATAACAATATGAGGCTTATATGGCTACAAATTCATGGTCAATTCTTGTCTTGGTCTTGATTTCCAATAATCCCTTATTTCTATTTTTTTAAACCCTAATTCTTAAACTCATCACAAGTGGTTCTTCAGTGCTGAAGGTTAGGCGCCGTACCATCACACTTTGGATCTTTGATCTCTACATGCCACCATTGGATAAGCAATGGAACTTTCTCTTTCATAAATCCTTTCAAGATTGTGCTCTTGTAATTTTTGCTGTGTCAATTTTGGAGAATTTTTGGTTGGGCTACAATCGATGGAGATTTTAGGATTTAGGGCTTTAGACTTTTCAGATTCTATAGGCTTTTTTGGATGGGTGTTCAAGGGTCTTCTTGGTACTCTTTTGTTTTTGATTCTAAGTGTTTGCAATAGGCATGGTTGGATTGGGTAAATTGTACAAGGGAAGGGCAGATTGAAATTTTTTAGAATTAGGATTGATCCTTGATGTGTGAGGATTGTTATCTCGCATCTACCTCATGCGGCATATATTATCACATAGTGGTGCTTTTGGCATCTAGTGCTCTATTCAAGTTGTGCTTTGGCCTTTATCCGTGTGTGCCTCAATGTATTTGAATTTGCTATGATGTCCAATTTGAGTATCATGTGTTGCTTCTTTGTTTTCATAATTGAAATTGTTGTATGTGGAGGACGTACATGAAGTGTGTGCATTGTTCTTACATTTGTGTTGAAATTGATTAGGTTAGAGGAAATTGATGCTTTTGTGCAGTTATTGATTTTTGATTGTTAGTTTTATTGTAAGATACCTTTCTAGAACAAATTTTTTTTTGGCACCAAATTGGCCACTTTGTTAGTTTTTTTTATTTTGGTATTAGATAGAAATGCTCAAGTATCTGTTTCTAATCCTTTAAGAGTTTGTTCGAATGCTTTTGTATCAAATCTTGTAGAAGTGTTTGGTTCAATAACTCTTTCTATAATATCACCATTGCTTACCAAGGAAAGTCAGTTTGATCTAATGAAGCCTTTGTTAAAAGCTGACAAGCCCTCCAAAGCCAAGGAGTGGAAATCTACAAAGACTTGGACCTAAGGATAGTAAGGACGGCAATGGATGCAAGACCCAAAAACTGCTCCTCACATTCAGAGGGCTTAGCATGAAAGAGTGACCTGCAGTTCCTAGCTACTAGGTGTTTTGGGCAATCCATTTCTTGAGGAGAAAGTGTAGATATTGCAATTGGAATTTGTCTGAATTGTGATTCTTACTTTAGAATAGTGTTAACATTAGCTTATAGTGATAAAAATTCTCTCCATCCCAAATTAAGTGTCATGTTTTGGATCTCATGTTTTTTTTAAGGTTGTTTTGAGTATATACTATAGAGACTTCCTTCTAACCATTTTTATTTAAGTTGCAATGATCACATGTAATATTCTTCATTGACTTTGTTTGTATAATAATTGGACCCTTTTGAATTTTGGCTTTCATAATATGATCAATGAAATTGGTATCAAATGTTTTCAACAAAACTACAAACACTTATTTCAATATGGAAGGAGTAGCATTTTAATTTACCTTATTACAAAATCCATTGATTATTATGAATGTTTTCTTATTTCTTTTCATTCAAAATAGACCTTGTCTATTATCATTGAGTGATTTGTCAATTTATATGAATGTTTGTGCTTAGGTCACTAATTTAGAAGATGTGAAAGAATTAGATTAGCTTTCAAGGTTTACATGCCAAGGAAGGATGGCGTCTCTAGGAAAGAAGATGCACATTGTTGTAGAAAGGACCCTTGTATTGGTAGGCACATTGTACTAGCATCGTGGCAAATCTAACCATTTGCAAAAGTCTCACAACGTTGTTATGAGGTCAGGTTTCAAATACAGTAGACTATAGATGGTTTTGAACTTTCAACTTCTTTCGTGAGTCGAGCTTTTGTCACATAAGTTTGCAATCAAATTGTGTGTATTTGAAGTGTTTGCTGATTCCAATGCTCTTTTTGTACAATACTTGAACTTGACCTGAACAAAGAGTAGATTTTGTCATTCTATTGCCTCAAACATCTTGATTTGGGATAGGAAAGGGTAGAGTGTTGAAGGTGCATCCACATTACACCCAAGCTCAGTGCCTACAAGGTTGTCTAGGTTTGGATGGCACCCACTTTTGACATAGTTTAGTGATCATGACTTCATGAGTAATGGCTCTTCTATAGATTGGAAAATTGTTGACATGGCACTCCAAGCTATCAAGGATGTTCTGAGTAAAGGGAGCAATGTTAAAGCTTTGATGAAAAGAGCCTATTATCATGAACTTAAAGAAGAATATTCAAATTTTCTTGTAGACCTAAATCAAGTATTGCTTTGATCGTTGAAAGAAGTCACACACCAATTTTGGTGCTGATGGCTTTTGTATATGTCTTAAGAAGGTTTTGGATTGCAAAATACTTGTTGAGTGCACATGTTGAACTAAATACATGTGAATTCTTAGTATTCATTCATATGTATATGTAAGATTTTTTATTTTCATGAGTGCAAATGACAAGCACAATACGTAGTATTTGGTCATACCTCCAAATATGTGTATTATACGCCACAAAAATAAGTAATGGTTTTGCATTCTTGGTTCTTGCCTGTCATGTTCAAGAAAGCTCAAATGGGATGTTGCTGTGGGATTTTGACCTTGTCCATGAATATACTAGGAGGGACCAGATTTTGGTCCTACATGACAACCATGTTGATAGAATTGTATCAAAACTTTTGTCAACTGAGTGCCCTAATTGACATAATTTTGTCAATTAAGTGTCTGAATCAAGACATCAAGTATTCCTAATTGACAGGACAATTGACAAAATTATATCAAATTCTTGTCAATTAGGACATATTTTCTCTTATAGTAAAAAGAACAAGTCCAATTGATGGTTACAATAAAAGTGAAGATACAACACCTACAAATTAAGGGCATACATTGTTTACCAATGAGGTAGCTAGGGGACCATTTTGCATCCTTGAAAAAGAGTCTCCTACAATGAATAAAATTGTCTTACCCAATTCTTGAAATAGTTGATAAGTCCCTCCCAATATCTAACTAAGCATAATACCTTTCCATCATGGGAAAGACCATGGCCTAGTTATACCATGTTATAGATTATAGATCAAATAGCAGGGCAAAAAAAGTAAATGAGCAAGTAAATACTAATATACTATAGTATAGAGTTGACATTACCTGCCAAATAATCAAATAACCTTGAAATACCTTTGAGGAAAAAAAATGACCTTCAGATGAGATTTAGCAACTCTAAGAAATGGTAAAAAGAAATTTTTCATTCCAAATTTTTGGAAGGAGTACTTTTGCAAGAAGTTGTGTTGAAAATCCTCCATTTGTGAATTGATTGTTGACTTTTCAATATAGGATCACTATATAGTGTATTTTGACAACTTCAAGTTCATTGTTCTTGATGTAAATTTGAGCCATAAAAATATTATATTTTGAATTTGAGCCCAACTAATGAAATATAAACAATAACTTAGTGAAGTTTTTATTCTAACTTAAAAAATTAAAAAATCCTAAAACTGAATATTTTATTAAAATTTGAATTTTAGATGGATATCTAGTAGAGTTGTTTTTTTCATTTTAAATGAATCTGGATCTCGACTCCAATTTAGGAGAAAGTGGTGAAAGTTAGGTAGCACACCCATATTCTTCTGGTGCAGAAATTGGCTCCAACCATGAGAGAACTATGACTTGTATGGCATCAAGATGAAAACAAAAAACACAACTTAGGCAATTTCTGTTTGTGGCCTGGTACAGTTCTAGGCGACAAAAATTTGGAATGATAGCAAGATAAGGTGATAGTATTTATAGAATTGGTACACATCCTGCGATAACACAAAACCATTCTCAATAACATTTCCAAACCAAGAGATCATTCAATAACATCTAAAAATTAAAATACACACGTAGTGATCATTCAATAACATTACCAAACCAAAACCCAACACATTGTGTGATAACGGTGATCATTCAATAACATCACAAAACCAAAATAAAACTTAGACACATCCTTAGAAAAAATAACCAAATTAACCAAACAAGCATATTAGGCGATAAGAGTGACCATTCCATCACATCCCCAAACCAAAACCAATCATGCACAACAATCATTTTGTCGCATTTCAAAACCAAACCACCTAGAAAGATTGTAATTCACTATAAGAAACCCATGTTCTAGATGATGAGCCCTAATTTTTTTAAATGGATTTTAGGTGAAATTCAATGCAACAAATCCTTGTTTTTATGTCAACATAAAAACATGGATTTGTTGCATTGGACATCACCTAAAATTTGTATAAAAAAAATTAGGCTCGTCAATTAAAACGTGGATTTCTTATAGTGATTGTAAGTTGACATTAGTCTAAGTTAGCACTCAGCACTCTCAAAAAAGCAGGTCCTACTTAAAACATAGGGAGCAATTAAACCTCTGTCAAGTACACTACTATTCTCTTAATCTAGCTCCTCAATCCTTACCCCAAAATGAAGACTTAGGTATGTGCCAATTGAAAGACTATCTCATTGGCAACACCTGAATGGATACCTTCATATCACTAATGATGGACAAGTTTTGCCTAACTTCATCGATTCCAACAATCAAAACTACAAACTAAGATCTCATGATTAATGAAATTAGTTGAGTTGAGCATTTTTGTTAACCTTGTATTTAAGCTCAAAGTTCAAAACTCAAAACTCTCTAATCTCCTAATCTCAAAATTGTGAAAAGTGAGGTTTTCACAATTGTAAATAAAGACTTCATCAGATAATACAAGATCAAACAGCAAGGATGTCTACCATTATGGTGTGATGGCATAGATCATTCAATAACACTAGAAAACAACCCAAAACCTACATAGAGATTCTTGAAAAACATTATAAAACCAAGATTGCAAACATCATGGTAAACCAAGTTGAAAACAAGAAACCTATGAAAAAACATCTCTAGCTATGCTATGCCATTACACCATAACGATAGTTGTTGGCTTGCTTTATCCACTACATGAAACATTTGTTATAAGGGAAATCCTCAAGTGTGTACATCTTCTGTCCATGCATACCAACCACTAGATTCAAATGTTCGCCTTGTAAGCGATAATGTAGGCTGTCCTTCAAAAACGCCAATGACAAGAAGCAACATTCGTCTTCAATTAATCCAAGAATGTGGATCATTGCAATATCAGCTTGCTTGATATATTTGGGAATCTCCTTGGCTAAAGATGTGTTGGCATCTATCACACGCCACAACTGAGTTAAAGGATTTGCGGACATGTTTGGATCCTCGAGGATAGCTATGCTATTCAATAGCATGGACAACTTAAACAAATGTTGCTAGAGTTCCAGTTGAAAACAATCAAGCAACACTGAAACTAGCCGCTTATCATCCTCCTCTCCAATCCACTTTGGCTTGCCATAAAACTTCTTGATGACTTTGAGGTGTTTATGGAAGCTCTTCTCAACACCTATTTGCCTCCAATATTGAGGATAGACAATGCCCAAAGCATCGAGAAGACAATGAGTTGGAAAATAGTTAGTTAGTTCATCAATTAACTATTGTGTGGAACTTGCATGTGAACTACAAACTAATTTTAATTCAAAGGGCCAAAAATTATGTACTATTCCAAGAAGACTATTTGTGTTCTTTCTGGCAAGGACAATTTTCTTCCTTTTAGTTCAATCTAAATTCAAGTATAGGGTCTTTTAGTCTAATTAGCCGTTTCTTTATTTGTCAGAAATGCCCTGAAGGTTTCTGAAACAAGCCTAGTTTGCTTCCAAAAGTTGGGAATATCATGAACATTTATACTCACTCGAGATCAATGAATGAATGTGCACATCATAAAAAAAAAACATAGAGCTGAAAAATGCACTTACCACTACATTCATTCTTGACGCCTTTAATGAGGGTATTCCAAGACTCTTTAGTCACAATTGCACCCTCACGCCTAATTGGAAGCTCCTCCCCGTAGAGCACAAACTGAAGGTGCTAGACATCATTGAGATCCATGGAGCTCCATGACAAACAAATTTGGTTATGGCGGACCTCTAGCAAGTTTGTGAATTGAAGAAACTCAAGATCACAGAAAGTAGAGCCATGTCGTTTGTACATTTTGAAGATCTTTCCCAAATACTTTTGGAGAGCTCCAATAAAGTCAAAAATAAAGATATTGCGTTGCTGCACAAACTGAATGAGGACATCTACAACTTTCAAAAGTGCTAGTAAGCAAATCATTCCTACAACATGATAAGGGGCCAACATCTTCTAGAACAAATTGTTTGCCTTCCTCCAAAGACTTCGTTGCAACTACCAAAGAACACAGAGGGCATCAATATTGATAATTGTACAATGTTCATTTAACTTTAGATTTGGGACCCTGGAATTTAAGCAACCTATACAAATTTTATTGTTAGTTTGAATTAGCGTCATTTTTTTTCTTGATTTTGATAGATCTTTTGTTGCATGGTTCCTCCAAAGTAATGACAAATCAAATTCTAGATTTTGGCCACAAGGGTGTGATGAAAGAAGCTGAATCCAAGTTTCAGTTGCAAGAAATAAATGAGGTATAAATAAGTTAGAGCATCAGGTCAAGCTAACGAGTCCAACAACCAACAAGTTCACTTGAACCTCTTCCACATGACAATCTATCTACAAAATCTCCTGAAATTTTTTAGTCACACTTGTCAGCCATTCAACCTATCTCATAGTTTGGAAGACAGTCATACTGGCAGTCATATGAAAGAAGTCAAAGAGTACAAGAAATTGTCTACAATTGGTTCAATTGCTAAACAAAAACAATGTGGTAGTATGTACACAAAAACACCAACAAGAAATGGTCGCCACATTCATAGATACTATTTCTAAATGCAGTCTCCCTAAATCTAGATTCTAGCAACAAAGATGACAAAACAAGCCAAAGAAGAGTTCTTATGTTGTAAGCAAAAATGACGTATAGATGAGTTATTGCGCCTCTTCAAGTTGGCAAGCTATGAGTCCAATAAACAACAAATACACTTGAACCTCTTTCGCATGGCCTCTAACATGACAATCTACAAAATCTCCTACACACTATATAACACACTTTGTCATCCATTCAACCTATCTTATAGTTTCGAAGACTGCCATCCTGGCAATCACATGAAAGAGGTCAAAGTATAAAGGAAATCGCTTGTTGGCTCAATTGCTAAACGAAAACAATGCAACAGTATGTATACAAAAACACCAACAAAATTTGTCCCCACATTCACAAAAGATTTCGGGTTCTCGATGGTTCTAGATGCATGCTCCCCAAGTGCATTCAAACTCATGGGCTATTCATTGTGCATTATGAGTGACTCGCGGGCTATTCTCTCTAGAAATAGCAAAGCCATTGAAGTGACCGTCAATCACGAGCCTCACAAACTAAAAGAGCATGAAATGGTAATTATTCATTGAGGACTGTCCTTTCAAACTTTAATGCAGACAACAAAAGCCAATTCTTAAAAAATACACACAATTGAAGATCAAGTGAACTCTAAGCAAAAGAATATAGAAGGCAAAGCAAGGATTTACATTCCGTCTTGGTCTTGTCCTTCAAATCCAATTGCAGCTTAGAAAAGACTAATCAATACTCACTAAGGAGGTGCCACAAAGGCAAAATGAGGGAAATCCACCGTGTAGTGACATTCTTCAAAAGCTTTACTATAAAAAACCCATGTTTTAGGTGATGGATTTTAGGTGTCATCCAATGTAACAACCCATGTTTTTATGTCAACAATAATGTCCGCTATAACGTCAAGATGTTATAGCGGATGTGATTGTTGATATAAAAACATGAGTTGTTACATAGAATGCCACCTAAAATCCGTCATCTAAAACATGGGTTTCCTATAGTGCTTTAGTCCCTTTGTATTGACCAGTTGTGCTAACATCCAGAATTCTGCCTCTCGCTTTGGAGAATGTGAAAAATAGCCATGACTCAATTTGTAGAGGTCTTCTACAACATAAAAAATATTCGTTTTGCTCAAAGTTTTTACTCCTAAATTTATTCAACTGTGTCCCATGCAATGAACTATAGTGACATGTGAAGCAAAATTGGCCTTCAATTGAACACTCACCCTTGTTTGGCAACCATAGAAAGCGGAAACGCCGTTATTGCTAAAGCAGAGTAGTTTGGTTGCTATTTCATCACGATCCAAATTTCTACAAACACTGAGAACGCCAACAAGGAAGGCTGTCAAATTGTCTAATGTCGCTCCATCTAACTCAAGCTTCTGTAAGGTAATTAGCAAAGACACACACATCGAATCTTGCATGACATAAATATGCACAATGCTGTATGAGCAATTGTTGACCCCAGTTGCCACGTCACAAGTCATAGCTATGTATTTAGTTACTTTTATGATGGCTTTCATTTGCTCTTGGATAAAGGAATATATGTGCTCAATGAGCAACCAACCAGCACTTAAACTTTAGTATATGGAAGGGCAATTTGGAATTTCTAGTAGGCGGAATAGACTAAATTTAGATTCAAACTCAGCCATTGGTCAACTAGCACTCAAAAGTTGAAAGAATATTACAAATTGCATGCACTTTCAACGTGCCTCAATAGAAGTGCAATTGTTGATTTGCTATACAACAAACGTTAGGTATTTTGCAACATACAAGAACAAGTTCGACTTGTGTACCTTCCGCTTTCCGTACTTACTGATAGTATCCCACTTTGGCACTATGAGACGAGGCTTCTTCCCAATGTTTGAGTAAACTTGACACTTGACCATGTGTAGCCACCCATCCACTGAGAGCACCATCTTTGCCTAGGGACACTTAGCACTCCACTCCATCTAGAATTTGTGAGTCAAATCGTAATTTGGCTTGCCCAAACGAATGAAAGGCTACAGTTCCTTTCCTCCTCTATGTTGTCACCAGACAAATTACTCGTCTCCACAAGACCATGCACTGTGTTAAAATCGAGGTCATCTTCACAGCACACATAGCCAGGAGAATCTGTAGAAACATAGACAATAGGAATTAGAGGCTTTGAGCTCAAGATGACACAACTCTCTATTTGTGCTCATAGATTTGAACTATTGGTAGTAATGGCAGCAGTTGTATTGAGAGATATAGGATTCACCAATTACACTTGCCAAGGTTGCTTAGAGGTACTCTTTCTCCTACTCGGAAGAGTCTTGTTCTTGAATGGATCATGCAAATCAAGCGGCCCCAAATTCTCTGAGTTTCGGAAAGTATTGTAAAAACTTTGCAGTGTCACTTGCTCTCTAGCTTGCCTCTTGCTCTACTCTTTGAAGATTTGACACTC
Source organism: Pseudoscleropodium purum (assembly GCA_963969395.1). Classification (NCBI taxonomy): domain Eukaryota; kingdom Viridiplantae; phylum Streptophyta; class Bryopsida; order Hypnales; family Brachytheciaceae; genus Pseudoscleropodium; species Pseudoscleropodium purum. The sequence continues at coordinate 10,775,502 of OZ017802.1, forward strand.
CTCTTTGCATTTCCTATTAGCAACCTCAACACTCTTTTGCTTTCGAATCTCCTTTCTTTGCTCTTGGAGGAGTGCCTCGACTGCAGCTTTCCATCTTGCATTCGATTGCAATGCACTACAATGTGTACCTCTTGTGGATTCCTCAACCAACACCATGGTCACAAAATTTCAGCAAGCAATCCACAAATGAATTGATAAAGTAAGAGACTAAAAGATCCTCAATTTTGGACAAAAGCAATGACTATGAATCCTAAACCGCCAATACAAGTACTCAAGCATGAAGTGAATGGAAATAAAGAAAATCCAAATTGGCAAATTGAGTTCTCGAAGGTTGTACCACTAAAGTTTGACATTTCAAAATTTGAATGTCTACAAGCAAAAAACCACCTCTCTACAAAGACCACGATTGATCCATGAATACAACAAGTAGAACTCCTAACTACAAACAAATACAATGAGCAGGGCTCCTGATCACAAATGATTACAACAAATGGGATGACAAGTACTAAGTAGGTGAAGGACTACAACAACCCTAAACCCTAAGCAATGGCAACAAAGTAAATACCCTAGTGTAAATATGTGAAATTCAAACCTGAAATCACCTCTTCTGGTTCATTTCTAGCTTCTTTAGATGATAACTTGTCAATGAAGTCTGAATTGAGATGGTGATAGGTATTCAAAGCCAAATGGTCAAGGTCGATGCATGGTTGCCAAGCCGTGTTGTGAAATGCACCTCTAGCATTTTTTGTGAAAATTCAGCTATATTTTTAAATAGGGTCTGGTGCAAGGCTAAATTTTTTGGTGCTTTTGGGTTGTTTATTGCCTAAAAAAACACTAATATCTACAATCTATTGATTTTTTAATTATAAAAAGACATGATAAAAAAAATATATCCTATAATATTCTATACTAATAAGTTCAAACATAGAAAAATTTCAAAATTTTGAACTAATTTTGTATTGATATGAATTTTCTTTTCTTTTTCTTTTAAAAAACCAAGAAGAATTTCAACTTTTTACAAAAATTTGAAAATTTTCTAACTTATAGATGACACATAATTTCCTCTCTTAAAAATAAAGATGAAAAATTTCAAGAATAAATAGTCACAACATGGTACCATACATAATATAAGGATTTTGTATTCTTTTTTCTCTAGTTATAGGCTCATCTTTTTAGGATTAAATTTCCTTTAGGTTTGCCCATAGATTTGTAACAAGACCACAAACTTTGTTAAAATCTTGTGATATTTAGCTTAAATTGGAATGACAAGATTAATCATTATATAAGCCCAATCAACCATTTTATGATCATTGCCCAATTTTTGGCAATATTTTAAGTCAAGAAAAAAAAATTTCAAATTTCCATATTTTCACACAAACTCAATCTACTTCTCTTTATTTTAGCACATTCCAAATCAAGATGGCAATGGTCAAAATCTATTTATAAAAAAAGCATGGCAAACTATTAAATGTTTGCCTAATGTTAAAAAATTTACTCTTACTCACTTGGAAAAGTATAGAAGTTTTTAAAATCAAGTTGCAATTTCAAGCAATTAAAACATTTCAAATGCTAAAAACAAAAGTCATGCTTTTGGTGAATTTTCAAAATTAAATGCTTCAAAATGAATTTAAAATAGATCTATAAACATTTTAAAAATTTGACCTCAAAGATAATTTATGATCATGTTGTTTAGCTTCTCAAGGTCTTTCTATTCAAAACCATCCATTATAGAGGTTGTAATTTCTACCTAGATTTCATAGTGGATTTTGTGTATGATTTACATTTTTTTTTCCACTAGCTATATTTGTCTAGATTAGCTATTGATTACTATAGCTTTTAGGTTTGGTTCCAAAGTTTTTATTTTATACTTTTGTTTAATTTCAATTTGAATAATTTTCTTTGTATTATGGTTAATTCAACTTATAGGCAAGCAATGGAAACTTGGAATGAATTCCTTATATAATTTTATTTTTGTAATTTTTTTATTGAGGTCCAAAATCCAAGGATTATATCTAATAATAATTCAAAACAGATAGCTAAGATGTTTTCATCTACATAATGGAAATTACATCAAATTTGTAAAGATGAATTTGAATTTGCATTAGAAACAATAAAAAGGATTCAAACAACACTATAAATAATTCTAAATTCAGAGCTAGTCATTGGTGTAATATCAAGTTGTGATTGATTTTTTATTTTTCTATGAAAATAATAACGTGCCTTGTAAGACATTTACATCTTGACTTGTAATCATGCAAAGTAATATCATTTGATATTGCATATTACTTAGGATAGTGTCAATATATGTATAGACAAAATTTTAGTGAAAAATTAGTAATTATAGGAAAAAGTAGCCTACTATGGACCTCTTATTAGGAAAAAATAAAAATAAAGTTAACTTTAAAGTAAAAAAATACCTAATAGTGTAAATAGGATTATTCTAATAAAATGAATGGAGATAAATAAATAAATAATATATATAATATAAAATATAAGATAATAGAATGAATGGAGTGTAACTTTGGTCACACATTTTTGCAAAAGTTGTATCCACTCAACTTTTAAACTATAAATAGTTTAAGAAAAAAAAATAATGATTTTGGCATAATATTCCAATATTTAATATAATCATTGTGATTCATTTTTTATATAAAAATTGTGTATTGTGAGAAAATTGTATGCTTGATCATTTTTTTTGTGAATATTTGCTTTGAAAAGGAAGTAAGAAATATCAAATTCTGTATTTTGGACTTTGTGAATTAAAAATATATAAAAAAAAGAAATGGAAAGAGAAAAAAAACTAGAAGTTGAACTAGTGATGTTTTGTGAACGTGAAGGTGGTTGAGGTGGTTGAAGTGGGGAAGAAGAAGTTATAGATGTTGTGTTCATTTGTACTTGCAAGTATTGCTGAAGCACTGATTCAAGTGCTATAGTATATTTTTCGGAATCTAATCTTATTCAACTAAATCCGAGTTCGAACACCAGGGAATGAACTATGTAAGGCTAACGTAATGTGCTCAAAGGTCACAATGTACAAATTTGCAAAATCTAGAGTCTTATTCACCTTTAATCCCACTAAACCCAGGAAAACATTCATCTGTCCATTATAAAGTGAAAGAGACTCAACATGCACATCTCTGTCCTATCTAGTGTTCTAGGGCTTGGGACAATAGTTCTGGGACAATAGTTCAATGTGGACTGACTTGTGTATGGATGCAATGCAGGACTTAGACTTTAGTATAGCCCACTATAGTACTTTGAAAATAGTACAAATATATGTATTCAATATTTCAAAACAAATTAGAATTAAGGGTTTGGAAAGGCTTACAATAAATCACCCCAAGGCTCTAGGACAATATGGCCAATATCAAGGGTTAGCAACTACCTACAATACACAAAATTCAAACTTACAACATGTATATGCAATTTTCAATACAACACTCTAATAACATTGATGCAAGACAAATAATAAATTCCTAATTCTAATTCTAACTCTCAAATAGATCAATTCCAAACCAGGAGTACGGCCGTTCGAAAAATTTTGACCTTTATTTTAATTTGTTTTTGTTGGTCCAATAATTAATCAAAATGCCAAAGTTTTATACTTTTATGTCTCATAACCGTGGTATCCGGTTTGATACCCGGCTATACCCACGTCTGAAATCCTTTACTTGTACATCATTTGATATCCGCCCGATACCCTGGCTGATATCCGTGCAATATTTGGACTGGCTAGACCGGTGGACTTCAACCCGTCAGGCTGCCGGAGTCCTACACTATCTCGTCGTCGCCTTCGTCTTGGCGCCGAGTCTACTCGTCGAATCGGTTGGTGCTACAGGCTGCCTTCACCGAACTTCGGCAACACAATTTTCTAATCGATTTCTACTAAATTACAGTCGTGTTGCCTTGGTGATCTCATGTGATCACACCAACTTCCCAGTTTCAATTCAATTCTCAGTTATCAACATTCCTGAATCCCTAATTTCAATTGCCACTCACAAACTATTGAATTCGGACTTGTTGTTCTGAAATCAGACAAATTTGTCAAGTAATTACAACCTTCCAGTGTACTTGATCAATCAGTTTCCAAACAAAATCTCTCAAATGTTGCCAAATCAGTCACCGAATTTACCCTCAGGATTTTCTCCGAAACCTTTCCGTCGAGGTTGCCATCTCAGTAGTCTCTTCCAGATCCAACATCTAATCTCCCTCGACGAATTTGATTCTTTGTTATCGACTATTCAGTGTGCAATGACTGCTTTTAACGCTCAAATCAAGATTTTCACCGAAACCTCACTGACCTACACAGGGCGATGACCTTCACCAAATCGGGTGTCCCTCAGTCCTGAGCGCTGGTCGCTGCGATCACCCGACTGGTCACTCGAACCTTCTCCAGAAAATTCACGTGGCTGGTGTCCTAAATCCAGTGATGGCGATAGCTCTTCTCGCAATTTGACTTTCCAATCAATGTTATGGAATCCACTTCTCTGCTCTTGCACTCCGAATTTGAGTGCCTCTAACTCAGCCGCCTGACAAACAGGACGCGCTTCTTCTTCACTGTCAGCTTCCCGCCCTACAGCCTTCCCCGAATATGCAATCTTTCCCACCACCGCTCTGCTGCTCAATGCCGATTCAATCCATGTTTCACAAACACCTCATTCAGCACTCACAATTCCCTCAGAATCCAAGGAATTACAACACAGTGCACACACAAATTCAAAGTTGACGCACACAAATTAACAATTTCAATTTTATTACAATTACGCAAATAACACGCGCAAGATTACGGCACTAGGAGAATCTTGACAATTTTCACTTCCGGGGCGCACACTGAGAGAGGGAGAGGGATTTAAATTCAGGGAGGGGAAGAAGATCGGAAGCGGGAGAAGTTGCACAGGCAGCGCTTCCGATCTCACCCGCAACCCTATCTTTTTCCTTGTTCACTTTTCCTTATCTCTTCCTTTTTCTTTATCTTTATTGTTTTTCTTTAATTAGCTTGTCTTTTATTTTATTTTATTTTAACTGCTGTTTCCACTATAAACCAAAGTATCTTTTGACTTTTTGGAACTTTTAGTGTACTTTGGACTATTTTAACACTAAATACTCAAAATATATATAAATAATATAGGAAATGTCATAGAAACTCAAAAAAGTTCTACAAAAAGCTGAAAAGCTAGACTACAAGTGCATACTTAAAATTTTACAATCTTTGCAAGAATTCAAACATAATTTAGAGAAACTTTAGACAATTCTTAGATTTTTGTGAATACTTGTGGAAGAGGATTCTGAATTTGCAATCGAGAGGTTTGACTAAGAGAAGTGAGTTTCGGTGGACAATGCATTGGATAATAGCGAGAAAAGAATTGGACGAAATTTCTGAATCAAGAGCCCAAATTAAATCAAGGGTTAACCTCCAAAGAGTCAATCTGACGTTCTAGGAAACTTGTAGTGCAGAATTGGCAAAGTTTGATCCTAAATTGAGGCTGAGAGACAAAAGCATTTGTAGTAGCAATGGAACTCTGAGAGAAGTCCGATCAGAGAAGCTACAAGACGATTGTTGAACTGGATTCTTTGAACTGATTCATGAATCGGAATTGAATTCGAGTGTGAGAATTGCAGCGGTGTGAGATCTCTTGCAGCCAATCTTGGGAATTTTGGGAGAATTGCGATTGAATGCCTGAAGGATTGCTCAGATGTTGCTGCAATCTATAAGGAAGCAATTATAGATTTCCAACAACAATTTAAAAATTCAGACTTAAGAGCACAAAATGATTTGATTCACGATTGTTGGGTCCTTCACAAGATTGGGCTCCCTGGTTGTGGTTCTTTAGCAAAACCTACAATGAATTGATACTGCAAATTGATGACAAAATTGAAACTCAAACTAAAAATTTGATTTCTGGAAGCGGAGATGCGGATCCAATGACCACGATGTAAACAACAAAAATCAGAATAGGGATCCCCTATAAACAGTCGTTGTGATTTCCCTTTTTGTATAATATGTAGTAGGTTGGAGAAATCAACATCAGTGACGAAGAAGGGAGTGATTTGAAAATGTTGCATTTCATTCATAGGATTAAAAGTTGGAAATTTCTATGATCCAGTTGTGCTTAGAGTGTGCTACATAAATTCGAATCCTTGTAGAAAATTGAACACACAGTTTCAATGCTCCAAGCTATTGATTGACATTGCGATTTTAGATCTAATTCAATGTATGCCATGAATGGTTGATAGTTGGTGAGAATCCAAACCTAAAGCCAAAGAGCCGAATCAATTGGAGTGTGAATTGAAGAATTCGGTGCAGGTTCAGCTTTGGAACCTCCAACGAGTAGCTGCTTCTCTACGATTAGGGGTTTCCACGGTTATAGGATACAACACCACAACCATAGGGCTAGTTTTCATGGTCTTAGGATCTAGATCATGGTGATAAGTCCAATTGCATGGTTTTAGGTTCCTGATATTGGTCCGAATGGTAATTGTGTTCCAATGTTTTGTGTTTATATTAATAGTGGTTTGGACAATTTGACCATTCTGACTATTTGACCCAAAATTATGGGAGAAAAGTTTAAGGAGAAAGATAAAATATGGGTATAAAATCTGAATTCACCATAACTTACATTAACTGAGATCAATTGACGTAGTATACAGAATCATTAGGCATTTGCATTGAACGTGATAGTTGTAGATTGATTGGAATATTTGACCAAAACATAAAAAGGTTTAATTCATGAATTATTTGTACTATTTTTAAAATATTAGCTTACAATGATTAGATTTGGAGCATGCATTACATAAAATGATTTGACCAGCCTGATTATTTGACCCAAATTATTTGACCTCCTTTAGAACACTATACAAGACTAAGACAACATTTATTGGTAAAGGACTAAGAACCACATTTATATTGTGGGAATATAAGTGAAAATTCAATTCTAGAAATTAAATAACATATTCATATATATTCTCATATATTCTAATATATATGTGACTTTAGTCATAGAACAATAGATTATTTGATCATTCCCCTAGATTTTTGAACCCCTATATTATAGTCCTAGGTTGGGTTTTGTTAATGAAATTGGTAGAACCTAGACTGCAATATGCATTATGTCACATATATCATGTAAAACCCTTTTTTCTAAAGAATTTTGGAAAAATCACTTATACATAGATAGTTGAACAAGTTCAAAGATTAAAAAAATATGGTATATTAGAAGGAATTAGAGTCTCTACAATGATTTAAGCAAGTTGGAAAAGCCTTGCTCATTTCCAAGGGCAAGTACAAGATTCTTTAGCAAGTTGGGGGAAGGATTCTTTGTATATACAAACATCTCCTCCCGTATGCATTTCTTCAACAAGTTAGGAAATGAGGTATTACAACTCTTTCTAATTCATTATCCATAAGTATCAATATCCTTATTTATAACTATATACCGATGTATTTGTAACCACATATCAATACATTTCATATCCATGTGGGACAAAACATAGACACATAATTGGCATTTGGAGGTTACAATTATAATTATATTGTTTGCAAATATATCATTAAATATAATATATATATTATAATATTCAATATTTACATATATAAACATTTATTTTTCCAAGTGAATGATTCTAATAATTATATATTGATCAATATATGGAAAGCCTCATAAATTTTCATACACTTCACAAACTACAATAATTAATTGAAAATTAAATATTAAAAAAATAAGAAAATTAAGGTACAAGTAACATATTTGAATAAAATAATGTTTAAAAATTTTAAAAATTATTTTTTATTTTTTGTAAACTAATCAATTTAATTAGTGAAAAAAACCTTGTACACAAGTAAATTTTTTGCAAGATTCTTTAATAAGTGGAATGAGAATTCTTTACAGAATTTTGTAGTATAAATTTCTACTAATTTTAGATTTTTATTGAATGAATTATTACTAACTAAAATATGACCTAAACATTTATTTTTTTATAAATCATTTAAAAGATCTCTAAATCTTTATGAAAAATAATATACAAATGTTTTATACACTTTTCAAAATTTTCACAATTTTTTGGAGATTTTTGAATTAAAATATAAAAAACATAAATATTTGGATCATATTTTAGTCAATAATATTTCACTCAATAAAAATTTAGAATTTGTGAAATCATACCAAAAATTCCAAATAGAAATCTCATTCTACATTCTAAAGAATCTTGAAAAAAATTTGCTTATATTGATAGGTTTTTTTCACTCATGAATTTGATTAATTTTTAAAAAAATAGAAAAACATTGCAAAAACATTGCAAATTTATTTTATGCATAGTGCTCTACTTCTACCACAACATCTCCAATTTTTTTTTAAATCTCTCATTCTCCAATTAGATATGCATTTTTTGTAAGTGTTTGAAACATTTTGAGAGCCACAGACTGTACATGTACACAAAAACAGTAACAAGGCTAAAATTATTTGGCAAAATAGCCCAAGATATCGACTTTGTTTCTATAAATCTGTCCTTTCAAGGAATAAAGAGAAGCGATGAGCATAAATTACTAAAATTTAGAAGAGGAAACATTGGCATAGAATTTGCTCCATACAAATGGAGCAAGAGCTTGCTATTTCCAGACGACTCCAGAGCACTTGGGCAGTAGAATCAATTATGCAATTAAATCACAAGATCAAGAGATGAACGATGCAGAGTCTGTAGATCAAGCAGAAGACATGAGGAGATTTTTTAGGGTTAAAATTTCATTACATTTCATCGCACAGTGCTGCCTTGAAAACTTGAAATAGTTTGCCCAATGAATCTGAATGTGCTTCGCTTGTAGATCACAAGCCAACAACTATATTAGTATCTAGAAAATATATCACTATTAAATATTGTCATAAAACTTTGTAACTCACTATCAACCTTGGTCAAAACACTGCAGAATCAATCGAGAAAAAGGAGTTGATTAAAAAAGTATCATATCTACAAGAATCTACCCATTCAAAGAAAGAGATCATACGCTACAACGTTACAAACTTAAACCGTAAAGGCTTAATTCCGACAGCTGAACACTCTTCTAAATCCAATGCTCAAGGTCTTATCTTTAACAAGACAGCTGACAAATTTCCTGTACCAACATCAAATTTTTGAAAACTGCTTCTCAACATATCACACCTTTCCTTGATCTAACACATTTACCAACAGTAAATCTTGCAACTCTGCTTAAACCTATCGCGTCATAATATCAAAATATCGTAATCCTCTGAAAATTCAAAATTCAAAATTCAAAATTGATTCAAATTTCTGTAGAATCGATTGGAAACAGTGACTGCATTAAAGCAGCATCCCACAAGAACACTACCTAAAGGAAGGAACATCCTCAACTACAAAGAAAGGGATCATATGTTACACCTTTCACCATAATCCAGGTACAGGCTCAGTTTCAAACCTACATGTGTTATACTGTACAGGAATCGTACATCTCACATACTGAGAGCGTAATAAGGTCCAGGGATGCTCTTGCTCAGGATTAGGATTTCAGGAGCACCACCTGAAGACCTCATCCAATAATCGCACTTCACATCAATCTGTTCCAACTGGTCATTAAAAATTGATTCGAAAGACGCAGCCAATTTGAGATCCCGAGAAATGCCAATTCCGCACGCATTTCACAGCAGCAAGCATCATTTCCAGAGGCTTCTATATACTGGAATCGCATTAAAAGACGGGTTGGCGTGAAGGCCGTGTCATGTCTTGCGTACTATACCGTTGCAGACAATCTCTCACCAGCGTTTGAAGCAAACGCAGGAGCATATTCCCAACCTCGCCAGCAGTAGGAATCGAGTGCCAAATCGAGTAGGGAATTCTCTTCACTTCACCGAAGCTCCTCGGAATCGATTTCTTAACCTGACGAAAGCTCGGAAGCGAATTCCACAGCTGGATAGCCAACGAGATCGGCACCAGAAACGGCGCCAACATCACCATCACCCCGTTCACAAAGATCGTCCTCACCAAGTCCACCAGGTTTACCCACACCTCCTGAAACTGCTGCCGGTTCCTGCGCGATATTCCACGATGCCTCATGGCCAAAGAATCACAACCAAAAATGGGAGGAAAGTAGATTGGCGGACTTTGGCGAATTCCTAAACCCTAAAGATCAATGTGATCAACTCCTACGGGACCTCTTTTCGTAAATAATAGATTCACCTATAAGCGGAACGGCCGACGTCCGTAGAATTTGTGATTCAAGAGTGTAAATTGCTCTACTAACTACTCCACAAAATCCTCTAGGATCTCTCCAGCGAATTCAACTACGTGATCAAGCCCCGAAACCTTGAATCGATTCTCTCTGTACCCCCAAGAGGGTTACAATTGACTGACCAGCAGGCTAAATTCAAAAAGAACATTCAATTCCAATGCTCTAATCAAAGATTGGAAGCATCGCCTGTCATTCTGGATTCTATGAAACTACACAAAATCGCTTTGCTCACAGGATTCTCTGCATCGGCAAAGTTTTGGCAATCTGAAATGCAAATGGAGTCGCAAAGACGGCACAGTACCGAAGTAGCGTAAAATCGCTCGCTGGCCGCCATGTGGCGAGAGCATAGCTCTGCCACGTGGCAGAGGTGAAAGTGGATGCGAATGAATCTCATCCTTGAGTGTTGGTCATTCGTCATACTTTTTGTATTCTGTTTTGGCCTACGCTATTTAAAGAATTACTAAAAATGATATAGGAGGTAATTTTGAGTTTATTTTATAAATGAAGTTTTTTCCTCAAATACAGTGCGGCTGAATAAGTTTTAGTGATTTCCATGTCTCTATGCCTACTACCACTCCAACCTCTTAGAACAAAACGTGTTGCATAGTCTTCCATGTCACCCTACCTTTCAATATACTAAATTTCAATTTCAAAAAATCCAAATTCCATTTCGAGGTAAATTATCTCATATAATATTCATGATTTTACATGATAATTGATTGAAAAATATTGGTGATGAATTTTTTTAATTCAATTACAAAGATATATTGGAAACATCTATATGCATTTCTTTTCTTCAACAAGCAATCATTAGAGGATTTTTTAGGGTTCGGGAGGACTGCTAGCTCCTAAACATTTTTTGACTTGCAAACTTGCTCGACGTGGCAAAGAGATTGTCATGTCGTTTTTTTAAAAATCAACTTTATTTTTCATTTTAAGAAATTTATTTTTATTTTTATTTTTTTAAAATTTTTTTGATAGCATGGCGTTTTCTTGGGTAGAGAACTACATAGGCAACTACTTGAAATAGCCCTTCAAGACCCTAGAAAATCTTTTAATGTTCCAAAAAAGTTTTAGAAATCTTTTTATAGAGATTTCAATGTTGGGGTGACTATGCCTAAAATCATTAGAAGAGTTTTGGAGGGTCCAAAAGCTTGTTTCAGGCCTGTTCCCCCACAACTATTCCCCGCAATGAGGGGAATGGCCCGTTGTGAGAATTTCTTTTTTCATAATTTTTTTTTAAAATTAAAAGAAAATTAGTCTCCAAATGAAAAATAAATTAAATTAAATTAAATTAATAAATAAAAAAATTTGGTCAATGACGTCGTAGGGTCTCGGCCACGTCAAACCGCTACGTTGAATTTGTTTCCTACATTCGCAGGCTGTGATAACTCGCAAGCATCCAAAGGCCCCCAAAATCTAATGAGATATTTCTTTATTACTCCCTTTGTTTCTAAAAAGATTTGTGTTTCTTTTGTAAAACACAAAGGAAATATGGGTCTTTTTTAGAAACAGAGGGAATAAGGTAGAAGACTCAAATTCTAATAAGGCATCAAAAGCGATCATGACTCAAAGGTACATTTTGCTTTCTTAAATGTACCAACCATGCACATTTTAGGAGGTGGTTGCTTTTGATGACCACAAATGATCACTTTTTTCTAACTTAAAAAATTTGTAACTAATTCCACAAAAGTTTAGAAAATATGAAACAACTTGGGTTAGATGTCAATTCTACCTGTCTTTCAATTCAAGGAAAATTTCCTGAATTTTTTTTTCAAGATGTTTAGCCTCCCCAAAATTCAGTTCCGGCCCTTAGATGGTCCATTATGGACATCCTACCTTACTATATTAACAATATATAAAGTGGCCCTCAATCACATGATTCTTAAAAGCACAGTCAGCATGCCACGCAAGAGCACAGTCAGCACGCACCAAAGGAAAACCCACCCCTGGCTGCCTCTTCTCAACTGCGACGACAGCTCGAAAGTCACGCCATTGTTGTTGCTGCTTCTGCTGCTGCTCTGCAACAGATTCCCAAGCTTCTTCATGGTGCATCTTCACAACAAGCCACGACAAGCCCACAACCACTTGGCTGCCTATGTAAGTCCCTTCGATCACTATCCGCCATACGTGTTCCAAACCTCGCTTGCATTTTCTCCATCGCTCATTCTTTTCATTCTTTCATCTTGTATTCGGAATCTGGAGATCGAGGCTGTTCTTCCTCTGTCTTTCCCTGAGAGAGTTCATCACGCGGGATCGAGATCTCTCGTTCGAGAGTTATGTGGAATTCGAGCAGAATTGTAAGAAGAGTTCAATTGTGTTGCCTGAATTCTGATATGGATGTGCATTTCGGAATCGAGACGGGAAGTTTGGACAGAAGAGATGTATCTTTTGTTGTGGGAAGGATTAGGAAAGAGGTGAAGGAAGAGAATCAGTTGCGTGATTGCTGATACCACTCGTTTGTTAATTAATTTCCGTTGTCAATCTCATTGATCTTATTCTTGAAAGCTTTAGACGTTTTGGAGCTATTGAGCTATCGCTGTCGTTATGTTGAATTTTCGTGGCTGGTGATGTGTAATTGACGAAGTCTGGTGCTACTTCAAGTGCTAAGAATTTATGGGAAGAGGCAAAGGAAGAGAAATCAGTTTCGTGATTGCTGACACCACTCGTTTTTTAGTTCATTTCCATTGTCAATCTCACCGACCCTAATTCTTGGGAGCTCTTGCGCTATCGCTGCCGTTATGTTGAATTTTCGTGGCTGATGATGTGTAATTGACGAAATCTGGTGCTACTCCAGGAGCTGAGGGTTTACGACCCTAATTCTTGAAGCACTAGATGTTTTGGAGCTACTGAGCTATGGCTGCCGTTATGTTGAATTTTCGTGGCTGATGATGTGTATTTGAATAATTCTGGTGCTACCCCAGGAGCTGAAAATTTATGGAGTGGAGAAGAGTTGCTTGAGTTTTGCTTGTTTGTAATCCGGATTATCGAGTTCCGCTGCTTTCGAGAATCTGTTATTGAAGAGACAAACAAGTGGAGACGGAATACCCTTTTTGCTGTGGTGCGAGCTTGATAGGTTTTGCTGATTTGGGGCTGGCTGGTGGAAGTGAAATTGGGAGGGGCTTTGGTGGGAGACGAGAGACGGGACCATCATGGCAGCAATTAGGTTGAAAATGCCGGGCTGTCAATGCTTGCTCTCGACTACTCTTGCTCGACTTCATGTCCGACTTGTATGTTACTCATACCTTATCTTTCTAATTTTTGGTGTGCACCTGTTTCCAATACTTTAATCCTTTTATGCCTGGATCCTTTTTTTTAAATTTGCAGATTTTTCCTTGTATCTCTGCATATGTATATTACTTATCTTGATTTCATCGAATTGGCTATCGAGGAAGGTTGTCTTCTAAAGATTTTAGCAACACTTTGGATGAATGAGAGGTTATTTGGTACAATATATTCACTCTCAAACCGTGAATCCTTGGTCTTTTTTTGAGGGGTTAATGCTAGTAGTTGTTTAATTGTGAAGGCCAGTACTTTGGTGGTCGCGGAGCATGACGGAGGGAAACTGAAAGACTCATCCCTTAGCGCAATTGCAGCGGCAGGTGGGTTGGGAGAGAGCAGCACTATATCAGTTCTTCTCGGTGGCTCGGGATCTGCACTTCAACAAGCTGCTGCTTCTGCATCGAAGGCCCACCCAGCCATCACCAAGGTACAGAACCATTGATTGTGTTGTTCACATCAATCCTTAAACTCCTACCGGTTTTTGACAAAAATTAGAAGTGCTATAGAATAGGACTTCTTCAACTTTTTCTAAGTCTTAGAAACAGTTGTAACTGTTAAGCATGATGATTGCGATGATTGTTTGAGATTATGCTATGGCTGAACTTGCAGAGAACAATCGTAGATTTTCGTAGATTTAGAAGAACTTTTCGAAAGAAGTCACTGAAAGTTTCATTTTTCATTTTTTATTATGTAGTAATTGACTTTTGGTATGATGGACTGGAATCTTGAGACTATTATCTTGGCATAAACAAGTTTGCAGAGTTCTATTTTGTGGGTTTAACTCTTAAATTAATTACTTACATAGCAAATAAAGGGAAAATTTAGACCTACATGAGGCCTTAGATTTCTCAATATTTGGAATAGGATTTTAGTAGAGTTCCTAATTGTACACATACAAAGTAGACTTGATTTTGGTTTCAGAAGATTCCTAATTCCTTTTCGCAGAATATTCTACATGGATGAAAACAGCATTCAAAGTGGTTAACCCTTAACGACATTCCATGTTCCCACGTCATCGAACTTCATTAATTTTCTATATTAAAACACACCTTTCAAGAAATTTGTTATTTTTATAATGTAGTAATATATTAATAAAAAAATTCATAATTAAAAACATGAAAATGAATTTTGTATGATTTTCTTAAGTAAATCTTTTGTAAAAATCATATTAATTATTAAAATGCTTAAAATAGTGTGAAATTTTAAGCAATAATGGTGATGATAGTGATAAATGTCATGATGTAATTGGTGTACTCCTTGAGCTCACACCCAAATAAATTTGATAGAAAAGTTTAAAAGTGGTATATCTTAAACTTTCAAGATGCTACCTTCAAAGTGTCCCAAAAATTACAATTTTAAAAATTTTGGAAAAAATTAAAATGGAATAAAAAGTAGATTATTGGAGCTACATTCCTTTAGTTAAGCTGAAAGAAATTCACAATCAAGAACTGTGTGAAATTCAAGTTTGACTTTTTTTTCACGCCCCTCGGACTTGGTTTGTCGTTTAAGGGTTAACTCGAAGTCAACATTGGGTGTGATGTTTTTCTTAGGAGTTTTGAGTGGATCGTTTGGGAAATTTCTTGTGTTCATTTTTATTAATTTATGACTAACGTATGCGATTTTCTGCAATGATTCTTATGATATAAATTTGCGTTCCATCTGAATTATGTTTTTCACAGTACGATCAATCAAATTGGTCGTTTTATAACCATGAATCCTTGGTGCTTTAGGAGTTATGCTGACCTGATTCAGTCGACATCACGCCCTCGTGCAGGTTCTAGTGGCCGATTTCAAGAAACTTGAACACGACTTGGCGGAACCATGGGCAGAAGTCATAGTGACAGCTGCTCGCAGTGACAAGTATTCACATGTTCTTACGGCATCAACTTCGTTCGGGAAAAACGTTTTACCACGAGCAGCTGCCCTGTTGGATGTCTCTCCTGTTTCTGACGTCACAAGCATTATCGATGAGCGCACTTTCGTCAGGTTCGTTGCACACTGGAACGCAGACGCCTGACTTGATGAAAGAATGGGGTTCATTGTTGGGTCTAATTATTTTCCTTTCGATTGTAATGATTGTTTAATACCAATCATAAATATATTAGTGATTCGCAAACAGCCGGTAAAGTTTCTGCTGTAGTCAGAATTAAGGTAGCTACGCCTAATTGCATCCCTTACCTAAAAGCAACCCCTCAAGTTCCTTGCCTACAGTGCTCTAAACAGGAGAGCCTAGGGTTAATCTTGGATACACCTATCATCACCACTTAGAGAAATTATAGTTTACTCACATGGTGTCCAGAAAATACATGCTTAGATGAATTGAAATCACCAAGACCCAGTAAAATTTAATGAAGTCTAACAATAGAAACCATGCTCAGATATTTATTTGGACTGTGTTTCGAAATTTGTAATTACCCTCTTCGTCATCCATGGCAGGCCCATATACGCAGGGAATGCAATGTGTACTGTCCAATATGTGGGATCCGGACCTTGCATGTTATCAATTCGGCCAACGTCATTTGCTGTGTCGAACGCGTTGCAACGTGAGGCAGAGGCTCCCATATCATCCTTGGACACATCAAACTTGAATGCAGGTGCACATTATCACTTTCCTGTCAAGTCTCTTGTGATAAGTGCGATCAAACAGGAACTATGTTTGAACACGAGATACTGATGTAGCCAGAAATTTCCCGAAGACCTTGTTTTCAGTTGAAGGTGGGATAGTCCGTCTTACATACACTTTTCAAGTCTGCCCAACTGACTCCTTTTCATGTCTGGCTCGAGTCTGGTTTGTTTTCTGGGTCTGCATCATTGAAGGATTGTGAAGGATTGTGAAGGATTGTTAGTGTTATGTGGAGATGTAACAGCAGTTTCAGGAAGATTGTGACTGAGTTTTCACCTCTTTCAGAAATTGTTGAACGGTCGGAGTGGGTGGGACAGCAAGTCCAGGAATCTGAACGACCCGAACTCGGGAGCGCACGAGTTGTTGTCTCTGGAGGCAGGGGCCTGAAAAGCAAGGAGAACTTTAAAATGCTTGAGAAGCTTGCAGATAAACTCGGTGGTGCTGGTGAGCTTTCCCTACTTCTTTATCCGTTCTCATGTTGAAAAAATACTCCTCCGTTCAAGCAAAAAACATCATTTGTTCATTGTCATGTGAAACTGAGCATTAACTTAGTGACAAGACATTTTGAGTATGAATGTTGAGTACTTTGACCAATCCTCTCCACTTTAGCATTTTTAAACTCATAAAAATGTCTACTTTGAACTGTTCAGTAATGTAGCGAGTTGCTGGTTATAATTTAGTTCACATCCTTTCAGAAAAAAATAAAAAAAACAGTTCTTTGCAAGTAAACTGAAATACGACCAGATTCACATGGTTGCGGACCCGTATAATACCCCACTATTATAACAACACATGACATTAGAAGAACGCAACTGCTTTTCCCTTCAAACAATCTGGCTTTCTTGTGTTCACCATTGGTCTTTCTGTGATGTAGTCGGGGCTTCAAGAGCAGCAGTAGATGGCGGATATGTGCCTAATGACATGCAAGTACGCAATTTCTTCTCCTGAACACCCTCAGATAGGACCTTTTCAATCGGATTTGTAATAACTTATTTGCTGAACACAATGGAAACTTAGACTCCAAGCGATTGCAGATACAATCTTGTTGTCATTTTTTTCTAATTTCTCAACTCAGCTCAAGTCATGTTGAGCAGATTGCTTTGAAAGATTTTGCAGGAGTGGTCGAAATGTACACGTAGTTCACAGACTGATCCTCGTACCTGCGCTTTTGGAGTGCAGGTTGGTCAGACTGGAAAAATTGTTGCACCGGAATTGTATATCGCCGTCGGAATATCTGGCGCAATTCAACACCTAGCAGGCATGAAGGACTCCAAGGTTATTGTTGCTATTAACAAGGACCCTGATTCATCCATCTTTCAGGTTCTTCTCTATGCTTGTTAGTGAGACAATGGCATTTGAACCTAAATATGCAAACAATATGCGAAGCTGCAGAAATGGTCACTTGTTGAAATGTTTGTGCCCCGTGATTCCTTCATACTTGCCCTGTGCTTACTTCAGCATATCCGTGAACTCGTGTCGTGATTATGGACGTCGCACGAAAAAGTTGTCATATTCTATAGAAACCAGGTTAACTTTCTGGCATGAAGTGCTGAAAACTAATATTAAGCCATAAGTGAATTGTAGTAATGGTAGTAATTGGACTCGCCAGTTATTTGCCGCATCAATGACCAGCTGCGAAGAAAATCTGGCTCGTGTTTGATGACTGATACCTGATTCGGTGTTAAAGCGAAGCAGGCGTCAAGATATGCGACTACTGTGCTCTCCTTCATCAAATTGTAGTCCTGCATTTGTTCTCAGCAATGTCTCCTTCTCACACCTAGCTTCTGATGCTGTATGTGTGCTGATACAGGTTGCAGACTACGGACTGGTAGGTGATCTCTTTCAGGCCATTCCTGAGCTTACTGAAAAACTCCCTGAGAAGGAGAAACTGAATTCGTAAGATTTTAGTTCGGAGAGTACTGCTCAAGCACTCTCGTCTAGAAATGACTCTTCCATCGTCACAAATAAACGCAGGAACCAATCTGTATTTTTTGTACACAATTTAATGCAAAATTATTTTGACGCAGTCCTACCAAATACCATCTGGGGAACATCAATATGACTCCAGATCAATATCGTCACTCTGGTTACATTTGTGTAAAAAGAGGTAATTGTCTGTACACGACAATGCCAATCAGTGTTGCCAGCTCAATTGGATATTGTACAGAACACGTGGATCTAATCTTTCGCAGCTTTGTCCATTGAAGGATTGAATCCCACGCAGCTGCGACTGTAGTTGGAAGGCCAACACGTTAAGTAGGTGAACTCAGTACAGAACGTCTTTTCAGAAGGACGAGATTAAGTCATATTGTATTCCAGTATCTCGGGACAACTGGAAATGCTACAGTTAGTAAAACAGTAGATTCCAAAAACAAGGGCTCACATCTCACAAGGACCTCGTGTCGAGGTCGTCGTGAACGACACAAGCCACTTTAGGTGTAGAACAAGTCTATTAATGTGAAGGTGACGGCGAGCATCCATGAAAGCCACTAATTTGACGCACGGCTTATCGGGCCCCGCAATTCGCACACGACAGCAGATGCTTCCAATTCCCCTCGCCCACAATCTTACTTGAAGAATTCTCTTGGGAGACGAAACCGTAGACCAAAATTCTAATGATCTGAATGAGGCTCTTTTTTCCTGTCTGTTGTGTGTTTTTGAGACAGAATTGCAGCGATGATACACAAGTTCCAAGAGAGGGAGGATTACAACGACTACAATTCTGTGCCATACCAGGGGGGGTATGATCAGGCCGCGAGGTATGGTGCAATCAAGCCAGCCGATAAGGAAGGCGCCTACCGACGCAGTCAATTTGGCGTGGAGGCGCCACTGGCACAGTACGGCAACGAGAGAAATCCCTACGTACGAGGCCATCCCGGACCATCGATCTTCGGAGGTAGTCCGAAACCAGGCGCAGTCTATGGTGGTGGACGTGACCACACGCAGCCAAGCCCCGAGGAGGCGCAGCCAGACAAGGGCGTCAAGACTGGATCTGGCCGCCGGAAGCCTGCTAACGGCAAGCAACCGGAACCGACCGACAGTAAGCCACCTCAAATCCAGGAGGAAGATCCAGGAGACAACAAAACTAGAGCAAATTACGATTACGAAGTGAGCGAAGAGTCAGGATACCGCAAGCTGAAATCCATTTATGACCAGGAAGAGCAGCTCAAACCACCTTTCAGCTCCGCAGAAGCAGCCGGATACCGCCAACCATACTTCGGCTACGGCGAGGCAGAGTCAGGTAATCATCACAAGTCAGTACCTACATTCAGCGAGGTCGACCAGTACGGGTACCGCAGTTTGTTTTACGGCTATGGCGAAGCAGAATCGGGATACCGCAATTCGTATTACGGCTACACCGAAGAGGACTCCGGATATCACAAACCGCAGCCTACTTACAGCGATGAGGCGTCGGTGTACCGGAAACCGTACAATGAAGAAGAGGAGTCGAAACCAGTGCCAATTTACAGGGAAGAAATGCTATTCGGTCGAAGCACAGGTGCCGAAGGAGCTTACAGTGGCTTTGGCTATGTCTGCGGTTACCAGCCAAATTACGGAGAGGAGACGAGTAGTTATGACCATGGTGGCTATGGCGGATATTGGCAGAAATTCGCTGACGATGATCCGGCGAGGTTCGGAGGCGGGAGCGCGTATGTAGAGGAGCGCGTTCCAAATGCGTCTGCGCCAGCGCCCGCCAGCAGATCATCGTGGTGGTGACCGGGATGAACTTTTCTACTTCCAGATGGCTCAGTTCGAATGCAGTTTTGAATTTGGGCGGGGCGATCGGGCGGGTCTCTTCTACTTCTAGATGGTTCGATTCGAGTGCTTATTTGAATTTGGGCGGGGTGGTTGTGGATGCGACCAAGCATCGCTGGAACCTTTGACGCTCCTCTCCTTCTGGATGGTTTGATTCTAATGCATTTGGAATTGGAAGCGGGGGAATGTTTCTGGGTATCAGTGTAGTTGTTAGTCTGGTGCATAGGAAAGGAGCGTTTCCCATTGTAGGGAATGTGGAAGAAGAAGAAGAACTCTGATCCCTTGTCAAGATTGACGTGAATTTAGAGTTTGAAGACCTGAAGAGCGTGGATTTTAAGTATCTTCAGACCTAATATGATAGTTTCTAAATCGACATCTTAGAATATCAAGCATACTTATCACACACTCTGATCTCTCTTCGAGACTGGTGTGAATTTTGAGTCTGAAGACCAAAGGAACGTGGATTGTAACTATCCTGAGACTAGGTGTGACCTTCTCTTAAACATCTTCGAATATCCTGCGTACTTGTCACACTACAATGGACTAAAGCGCACTTGCCACAAGTTCAAACTATGCAGTAATTGTTCAGAGTTTACTCTGACTCCAAATGTATCCGACTTGTTTTGTAAATATATATGGGTTGTGTCTCATATTGATTTCATCAACATTTGTGATATTTATACTTAGTGTGAAGCTGTTTCAAATTGAGAGGGATAGAGTTACAACACATAATGCTGTGTTCAATGTCAGCTCTCCGTTGATCCACAAGTGATATATTCTTGCATTCGCTTGACATATTGTGCAATAACCTTCTCAAACCTGGCGATGGTCGTCCTTAGTGATGATCCATATGCACATGTTAAGCTTTAGGTTGTCAATGACTGAAACCCTAATCCCTAAATACACTCAAATTTTGGCGATGGTCTCCTCTTCGCGATGCGATCAATTTGCGTCGATCGCTGTTTCTGTTGTTGTGATAGGATCTCAGTAAAGGTAGGATTCCAAGCATATTCCGAAGAAAATCCACCCAATTCAAGTTTGTCTTCTTATAACTTTTGAGTATTATTATATTTTTATATTAAAATATCAGTCTTGGATTTCACACCACTTTAGATGCTATATGTCTTTGTATAATTAAAAAATGTAAACTTTTTGAGAATACTAATTGTTAGACAAATTTCATTGGTTTAATGCTAGAAGGGCATTGCATGCTCTAAGTGTATAATGGATGCCATAGAGAATCCTTCTATACAAGACAAAAGTGCATATGTTCATCCTTGAAATTTTGTGTGAAAAGGGGAGATCTTGAATAATAGTTTGACCTCAAGTGAATGTTTTTGGTTTATTTTAAACAAATGAATTATATAGTACCAAAAAGGTTGATTTCTATCCTAGGAATAATTTTCTAAAGACACAAAAGCCAAAAGTAGTTGATGCAAGTAGAAATGAAGAATGTATCTATTGGTTCAAAACCAAATTGTTTTTGACAAAATATTGTAGTGATAAGTCTCGTCTTTTCAAGGTCAAGGTGATCCTACCTCTAGGTATAGAGACCTCAAATCGCCTCTAAGCCCATTGCATCATGTTGCATCCTAAAATAATGTAGTGTGGAATTGGTTTGAAAGGGTTGAAGTCATATAATTATATGACTTCAATGAATACAAGAATGCAATTTTTATACATTGCAAAAGGTTCATTCATTATTCTACAATCTTAATGGTCACTTTGGGATTTCCAATACAACCATATTTAGTTCAAAGAATCACATTAGAATCCAAATGTACAAAAATAGTCCCACTTTTAAGGACAACAATAGAAAGCTACATATATTTGCTTTGAACACCTATAAGGTCCCTTTTTTCTATTCAAAAATAAATTAAACTAAATAAATATGAAAAATCTTATAATTTGTCATTTTATTGAAGGAAAAAAACTAAATTTGATGAGTTTAAATATATGTATGCAATGATCAAAGGGACAACAATGGATCACCATACATTTATCCAATATTGAATTAACAAAATACATTATTAAAATAGTATTATTTAATATAGTATGAATTATTGTTAGTATGTCAAAGTCTAAGATAGAATTATCTAGAACCTTTTATTTTAGTGTGCATATATATTTGAGTCAAAATATGAATAAGGATTTCCTTTCATTTGCAAACAGATGGAAATCATAAATTTTTCAAAAATATATATTATACTTTTTAGAGAATTTTGGAGAATTTTCAAAGTCTAGACTTAATAAATTTTACATTGGTCTATCTTTTAATTGTCTATCAAAAGGTCAAAACCATTTACTAAAGGTTTTATTACTACAGAACAATGTTGCACCATATATAAAATGAATGGTTTTCATTTCAATAATACTTCAAGTGCAAATTTTTAATAAGATATATCAATACACTATCCTCTTATGCAACAATAAGCATTAAAATAAGACACAAGATAAGATAATTGCACCTAATTGCAACCCTTTTCTAAAATCATCCTTTAGAAATTCTTATTTTTAACTTAGGACCTATATATATTGTAACACCAATTTCTTTTTTTTTTAAATTGGAAATTTGCATCAATCCATAGCATTATTATTCTTAAATCATGTCGATATCTAATACAATCATTTCCATTGTCAAAGATGAGTATCCGCACAACGAGATCTTGTTGGTTTTGAATTCCATTAAAGAGTTATTTCTACATGCATGTGATCTAAAGAATAAAATAATATAAATTATCTAGAAAAATCTATGTATGAGGGAAGCAAAGGGAAAAGATTAATAATATTATGCCTTTGGTCGAATTTTTGCAATAAATTCATCTTATCTTGAACTTGAGTCCAATCCATGAACCTAAGTAAATTTAAAAGGATACCACCCAAAAAGGTAGTCACTCAAAATGACTTGATTTTTGGACTAGTAGGTGTATCCTTCATTTATATTATATTCTAGAAAGTTATCTATTGATCACTTTTTGGTTGGATTGTCTTTACAAAGATAACCTTGTAAAGATTTTCCAACCAAAAAGTGTCTAATATATGACTTTTAGACACTACAAAAATGAAGAATATACCTATTGGTTTTGAAATAAATCATTTTTGTAAAGTACTTTTATTAGTAATAGATCTTGTCCATACAAGGTTAACCCTAGAAGGATAGTAAGGGCACTTTGTATCTTTTAAATGGTCAACTAGGATTTTTATACATATTAGAATGAATGATTTTCATCCAATTCTTTGTATACAACTTTATTGATGCCGTACCAACATCCTTGAATTGAGTTCAAGACATTTTAGTTTTAATTTTAATTTTATATAGGATCATTATTATAAAAAAAAAATGATACACTATCCATTGTATTTCAATATTTTGAGCTTTGACCTTAAAACTTGATTTTGGAAATTAACACAACTTCTTTGGAAGCTCCTAAAATGCAAGTTCTACTCCATTTGGAAATTTTGAAAAATTCTCTAAAATAAGCATTTCACTGAAGTTTGAAGTTCAGATCTACAAGCACATTTCTAAATATAGAATTATACAAAAAAAATATTTATACCATAATGTTCTGCACTATAATGCACTTCTACTTCGAAAATTTTAGATTTTTTGAACATCATTTATATCCGATAAGAATTTTCTTCATTTTTTTTTTCAAATATCCTTGTTAATTCGAAATTTTCAAAACAAATTTGAAAGTTTTATGAAAAATATCAGACATGTGATTTCATCCCTAAAAATTCACTCATAAATGGAGAAGAAATTAAGGATACAGAGTCAAGAACTTTCAAGTTTGTCTACATGGTCATAGACAGCCAAGGAAGATTGACCCCTTTATTGCCCCATGTTTCACCCTTTTAGAAAATACTAAAATATTTTATTTGCCATGTATAATAAAAAAATTTCAATTTCTGAATTCTTATTTACAATCAAAGACCCCAAGTTAGCTATGAAACATGACGAAATACAAAATTTAAGCAGCAGAAAGTAACGGGGAATTTTGACATTTACCCTCTGGTGGGGGCAATAGAGGGGTCAATCCTCCCTGTCCGTCATAGACTCCGTCCTTTCTTTATTTAGGGGTAAGTCTTGTTTCCAGTTTAACATGGTCATAGGCTCCATGGTAAATTAATTCTGATGACATGGTGTCAACATCGAGAGTCCCTTGGTGATGATGACCTGGCACTACCCCACTTGCTTGAGAGATATTGGAAGAAGAATTGATGGCCATCCCTTGTGCTTTGCTTTGGGCACTTAGCCCCAAGCAAAGGCTGGAGGAATTTGTACTTCAAAAGCAGGACCGGTGCTTTCCAGTGATCCCAGAATTGGTTTAGGGAATATAGTGCAATATGCTACCTTCAAGACAAACAGGTATCAACTTTGGCTATCTTGAGAGTGAGTGGGATTAAAAAAAATTTAAGAAGGATTTAGCAAGTTGTAAAGGATGATTGGGAGTACTATAACCCAAAATTGACTATGTAGATGCTAATTCCAATGTGGAAGAAGTAACAAATTGGCTAGTAAATTCTATTGGTTGTTGCAATCTTGACTAAAATCTAATTTTTTTGAGGATTTTCTCCTATGTACATTTTGTTGCTAAAAATTTTAAGTAGCAATGGAGTGAATTTTAGTCAGTTTTGTGAATGTTGGTACTTTCAGTTCACAAGGCTACATTGCAGTAAAGTAGGGTGCTCTAAAAGTGACCTTGCTCTAAAAGCAACCTCTACCATAGAGGTACATTTTTCTTTCTTCAATGTACAAAAAGCATAGATTTCAGGAAAGGATCGCTTTTAGTGACCACTAGTTTTCAACTTCAAAAATTTGTAACTAATTCCAAGAAGGTCCAAAAAAATGTGAAACGGCTTGAATTAGATGCATGTTCTATTTTTTTCCTATAAAAAATTACGGAAAATTGTTTGAAGGGGTTTAGCTTCTACCCTAATGCAATTAGCTCTTAAAAAGTCACTTTAAGAGCACACTACTTTAATAAATGATCTCTTTGTTCTCTTTAATCATGTAACTTAGTATATGAAACCTATCACACATCATCACACTTCAAAATCTTTCAATATGAATGCAATTGTAAGGTGGGTACCCCCAAATCCACTACTTTATGCTTATATGCCTAGTGTGCCTAGTTACTTTTATTAGATTTGTCAAATTTTTCATATTTTCTTGTTGACAAGTGAAAAGAGGTTCCACTGCACCAAAAGAATGGGACATTTGGATACTATATACAAAAGATATAAAACATCAAAGTTTTTTTTCTATATTTATACCTTAAGGTTCCTTGACTATATTTTTACCAAAAATGCTCCAAAATTGCCATTTTTAGGACAAGTATAAAAAAAAATTTAAGCATTTTTGGACACATTCAACCATAGGATGTTTTAGTATGATAATTTTTAAAGATGTGGAAAAAAATTTCAGAAATTTCCATTGTCTAGATTGCAAAATATTAGCATTTGAATTGACAAAAAGGCTTTTGGGGGCCCTGCAAAAAAACAAGCAGTTGCACTTCACAAGGTCACATTTGTATGAAATAATGTCCAAAATGGTTTCAGTTCTTTGGATTAATTTTTCGAAGCAAGTTGTCTACATGCTTGAAAAATTTCAGATCATTTGGAATTGTAACACATAGGAAAAAAATTGTAAATAGAAAGAAGTAGAGAATGAAAAAAAATACTAAATTGTTAATAATTTAGTTGTGGGATTGAAAAATGCCAATGCCAATGGTTGTAATGTTGTAACAAACAATCTTCACCTATTATTTTTATTTTCTTTCAAAAATATTGAAAACTAAGTTCAATAAAGAATTTCAAAGTTTATTTTGGAGTAGAAAATCCATAACTGCCCACAAACTAAAATACCTCATAACTTTTGACTCATTAATCAAAATGGAATGATTCAAATCTTTCTATGTATATATAAATCTAGAAAATTAATTTCAAGCTTTTGTTTTTGGAAAAAGTGATTTTTCAGATTTGCCCAGACTACCCGAGTTGAGAAATAAACTACATATTAGGCCATAACTTTTGACTCATATTTCCAAATGTCTTGAAATTTAGTGCATACAAAATATATTTCTTGTCCACATCTTTTTTCTTAAATTTGGGCCAAAAATATGGAAATCTCCACTCACATGCACTTGCCCAAAAAAGTTATGTTGCCAAGAAATGCACCTTGATCCTTTAGGGGTTAAGTTGGGCTATATGTTTGTTTGTTACATTGAGGTCTCTTGGATCGTTGATCTCCAAGTTGCATTCTTGGTACTATCAAAAAGCATTGAGTGAGGAAGAGTACGGTGCATGGGCTTTGTTTCATAGCATTTCAACACACAGAAGAAAAGATATTGAATTTCAAAGTTTTTATGAATCAAAAAAATTAGAAAATTGTTTTTATTTTTAGCTTGGTTGTGGTAATGGCACAAGACGCACTAGTATATTTGGAAATCATTCTTCAAGATATGTACATATTGATTTTGGAGATGTGTACAAAGTGATGATGGCAGTTTTATATAAGGTGTGATTTTGGATGCACCCACAAAATGTCAACAATGACATTTGACTTTTTACTTTCACTTTGTAGGATAGAAAGGTTCATGTTTTTCTTACATGACTAGCTACATTTATAAAGGTTTCATATTCCTTTTATACCAAAAAAAAAAATGAATTTAAATAGTGTAATTAGCTCAAGAAATTTGTGTAAAAAACATTGTACAATTATACAAATTTTGTAAATAGAATTTGCAATATTTGTAGACATGGTTACAAGCAAGAAATATTGCATAATTGCACATATCTTTCTTATATACATATGATTTCAATGTACTTAAAACTATATAGCTATTATAAAATGTCCACATAAACATGCAATACATTATTACTTTCCATCTTCCATTGAGTTCAAGAAAGATTATATTTGAATATTATATACAAAAGTTACAAGAATTCAAAATTCAATTGATCAATTTTTCAAATGTGTATCCTAATTTCTAAATCTCTTAGAATCAAATGCTATACTTTGAATAGCTATGTAATATTTAGATTTTGAAAGACTCACTTTTGAATACATACTTGAAACTATCTAATCTTGCTTTCTAAAACATAGTTTAATTGTAAACATTAACTTGCATTCTTTGCAACCATTAGGTTGTTCCTACACTATAACCTTTAGTTAAAATATGCCTCTTCTAACCTAATGGCTTAAAAAATGCAAATATCATTTTTTTACTTAACTCTTCAACATCTTTTGGCTTAGTAGGTAGTCCAAAGGAGAAAAAAAATCTCCTTGAAGTTGGATATAGGTCTTGCTTCTTATTCAAGACTTATATGGTCAATGCTCATAAAATTGACCAATGAACAAAGCTTTGACTTTATTGCCTAAATGAGGTGCTTGACAAGTCTTATTCATTATTGAAGTGGGTTGAGTAGGTTGAACATTCCAAAAGAATCTTAAATTTATTTTTGTCAAATATTCACTTGAAATCAAGCCTTTTGGCCTCTACTAATGTAACCATATTTGAAAGCATCTAAATATGAGCAAGTATCTTGTTATCAAATTGTTTAAGATTTTATTAGAAGGTAATAAGGTATTGACAATTGAAAGAGGATTTATTTTGTCTTCACCCCTAATAAGAGCTTGCATTGAAGATTCGACCTGTCATAAAACATGGACTCTTTATCCTTTTGAATTTTTTTTTGTGAATATTGAACTTGGAGAGTATAAATCCCACACCATAGTAGATGGTTCTATCTTCAATGTTGGTACACTCCAACCTTCATATTCTAAAATGTTATCTAAAGTAAATGACATGCAATATTTTAAAACATTCATAATTTACTTCATAGACAATTGAAGATCTAGGTATAAGTTATTACGGAATATTTTTTTGAACACTATATAAATAAATTATGAATTTTGTGAGTGTTAATTATTGATGTATTGGAGGGTAGAATCTCAATTTTCAAATTTGAAGGGGTTGTGAGTGTATATATTTTAGGCACAAATTTGAAGGGTTTTATATTCAATATGGTCAGTTGGTCACCATTAACATAGTTTGCCATTAAAACAACCTTTTAAAAGCTAATTGCATTTGGAAGAAGCTAAATTCTTTAGAACAATTTTCAGTAAAATTTAGTAGGAAAAAAATGGACTTAGCATCTAATTCAAGTCATTTCATCTTTTTTGCACCTTTGTGGAATTAATTATGAATTTTCAAAATTGAGATGCAATAGTTAGTGAAAGCAACCTTCTCCTGAAAAGTTCACTATTGGTGAATTAAAAAAAGCAAAATGTACAATCAAGGTACAATAATCTTATTAACTACCTATTTGAGCCATTCAGAGAAATTTTGTACAATGTAGATTATAATTGGTATATTTTGATACACATAATTATCATTGCATCCTTATACAATTCTAATCAAGTATGCCAAATTTCAAAAAAACAAAACTCCATTTTTTATGAATTTTCAATTTAATTTTCATGGTTTTACATTATAACTCATTGAAAAACGTTGGTGATAGATTTTTTAAACTTGATTGTGGAAATATGTAGGAAACATCCATATGCACATCTTTCCTTCAACGAGCATCTCCAAAAAGGTTTCACAATTCTTTCTATAGCAGGGATTTCAATATTGGAATGACAATGCCCAATTTTTGTAAACTATATATTTTTTATTATAATTAGATTTTTTTCTACTTGTCCTTTACATGGTAACAAAATTCACACATTTGAGCATGATTGTACAATGAATTTGCCAAAATCAAGTTAACTAATATAAAGATATCTATTTTACAAAGTCTCATTTCCGACCACTTAAGCAATTGAACATATGTAGAGTGTAGGTACTTTGGGTGGAAATTTTTTCCCATGTCTAGAAATAGATTTTAGAAGGATTCCATAATTTCTCACAACGTTATTCCCCAAAACAAAATTACTATGAATTTTTAAGGTGAAGATTTTGTTCATCCCATATTGGTCATGCATATCATCTTATTTTCGACCAAGGACTTGATGTAAAATCAACCAAGGGCTAGTTGCAATATTGAAAGTCCTATAACTAATCACAATGAATCACAAGTGCACCACAATCGTCCCATAAGTGATCATTTTTTCATCTCTAGTTGTATGGAAATAGAGCACCCTCTAGTCCCCAATTTGGAGAAGTGATAAAAATGGGTCAACTATTGTGTGACATAAATATATAATCTTTTAGGCTCACGGGCTCACATTCTTAGATTCATATAATAGCAGCCCTCAGTACTTCATGAGTAGTAGCTAAATAAATAGGTGGAGCCTCGATGTGATGAGCATTAAAAGGGGAGTGTAGACATGAAGGCTATTGAATGTTATGCTTTTTAGAGCACCTAACCTTAGGTGAGGTTCCCGCCGTATGCTTGAGACGGTGACTGCCTTTGGTTACACCGGAAGTCCGTATCAGCAGAAGTGGAGAAGAACGTGTCAGCAATCACTCTTCCGTTTGGGTCTGTGCAAAAAGGTCAGATCCCACGTTTTCCTTGTTATTAATATTGCATGTGGTTTGTTGTAAATCTGATGATATTCAAGGTAAAAAACAGTCTATGACAGGCAGAATGACTGGTTAGCGAGACGCTAAATCTGTCCCATGAAGGGTGAAAGTGCAGGATTTTTTTACTTCAGGGAAAACATTGAAGTTTTTTTTATTTTTCACAAATTTTGAATTCGTACTTGCAACTAGAGCCCCCAAATTAGTTTTGAGGGGTCTAGAACATATCTTAGACATGGCTCAAAATAAAGAGACTTTTTTTTTTTTAACTATTATCCATGATGAATCCCAAAATCACCCTGTTGAGTGCACTTTGTGCGTTGGATTTAGTGTCCTGCCACTAGTTTGTCTTGTTGGCATTCTTAAAAAAAAATTACAAAAGATTTCATGTAAAGATAAATGTGAGGAATGGGGTGAGCAATTGAGATTTTCTTTTTTAGAAAAAGTATGAATTTGTTATGAATTTTTGAAGTGTATTGCCCAATTGGCCTAGAAGAGTCTTTCAATTCCCCAAATCCAAGGATGAATATATCCATTATGGTCATCTTACTCACCTATAGCAATCATAGTATTTCCTAATACGGCCACAACATGAAGGCTTAAAAAAGTCACTCTTTGTGATGGATTTACACTCAAATTGTGGAAGTTCATGTTGTAATCATTGATTATTCCATCACCATCATTCAAGACATTGATTGGTGTCACTAACTCAATCTAATGTAGCCAAAATGTCATTTATTGAAAAAAGTTTATCATAAGTTCATAAAAGATTTTAATGGGTCATTTCCTATGTGTCTATAATAGGTCTTCTGCTTGTTATAGATTGGTTTATATGATATGTTTCCTTGTCATAGTGATGATTATAAATAAAAAAGATGCCAACTTTTTTTTACTTTGTAGGAAAATACAAGAATTAATTGGGAATTAATTATTATAGGAAGTTGATCAAATTTGATAAATTGAATTCATATATGGGATTGGGGCCTTGGCTATTTGCTAAAAGAGGTTACAAAATACAAAACTAATCACTCTAAAATAGGGAGCAAATTTTTACATTTAACAATCATAAATGGAAGAAATTGAAATTTTTTAAACAACTTAAAGCTTTTTAATTTAATGTGGCTAATATAGATAAGTATATTATATTATTTTACTTATTGTTCTTATATGTACATGTATCAAAAGTTATGTTGATTGAATATGCACATCATTGTAAAACTACAAAGTGAGCTCCCTTCCCTAGATTACCATACGTGAAGGTATGATTAAAGGCTCAAGTGTATAAATTGAATTTCTTCACATGATTCATAGGAATTGATGTCACCTTACACCATTCACAATTAAGATGACATGTAACATTTTTTTCTTACATAAACGATAAAATTTATATTGAACCTAACCTTCATGTAGGGTAATGATAAGAAAGTATAATCTTTTGTGAAATAATTATCTAGGAGTTGTTAAATTATAGACTTCAAAGATGTGGTGGGCTTTTTTATTCTTATAAAGCATCGTGTATTTTAATCTAATCAGAGTTTTCTTTTCAAGGATGAAAAAGGGCCCCTTCCTATTCCTAATAGACAAGGAACTAAGATAACTACCTAAAGTCGCACAAATAAGCAATTCAACTTGGTTTCTATTATAATATTGAAATACTTTTTGTAGGGGTCTTGTTGGTAGTCAAAAGGGGATTCTAGATTATCTTAGAATGCATTTTTTGCACATTGTATGAATAAACTATAGATTTTTGGAAACCAACCATAGACTTTCATGAATAGTAGGCAAGAATCTAGATTGTGCAATTTTAGAAAGCAATTGAAATTAGATGTAGTTACCTTGTTGGGGTATGAAGATTGTGTGCAACTCACTCACCCGTGAATGCCAAATTTGCACTTGTTTAAAGTAGTTTGCTCATAAAGTGATCATTTAAGAGTTGATTGCCTTTGGAGGGAAGCTAAACTCCTTGAAACAATTTTCAGCAAATTTTCAAAGGAAGAAAAATGGAAATGACATCTAATCCAAGTTGTTTCATATTTTTTGGACCTTTGTGAAATTAGTTACAAATTTTTGAAGTTGAAATGCAGTGGTCATTAGAAACGACCACCTCCTGAAATGTACACTATTGGTACATTGAAGAAAGCAGAATGTACCTCTGTACCATGATCGCTTTTAGAGCATGGGCAGACGATTATTTCCGAACTCCACGATTTGCTTGCTTATCAAGACCCTGCTTTGGAATTTGCACAATAATTTTCGACCGTAAGGCCCTGCATGAACACCTCCTGTCTTCAACCAATTGGATATTATGGATTGACCTGACGCTGTTTGCCCACATGAAATTGACTGAATCGTGCAGGCGTGAAAATTGTGCAATAGCAACGGAACAAGTTCGCAAGTCGAACTCGGGCGATGCAACAATTGAGAACAGCTCCATTGAAAAGAAACTTCACCATGAGAATTTCAGAACAGACTCAGATTGGAAAGAAAACACCTTCGTAATTAATCAGACGAGTTCAAAATTTCAATGGTGATGTACAGTACAAGAACAGTAACCTCACGTCGCTAATCAATCATCTCACTCAGTCTTCTCAATCTTGAAGCTGGGAAGATGATTGATCAAACCCTAATAAGAAACTGAATCCATTGAATCTGCAACAAACACGTTTGCAAGCTGAAAATTAAGTTAGTTCAAGGATTCGATCGATCTCCACATGACCAGCGCAGCAAGCGTCAATTCAATGTACAGGAATGCAATCAAGGTTTGGCGTCATCTTCAAGGTTTGGCGTCAAACCTCGGCTCGAACATCAATCCTCCCACGAGCTCTTCCACGAGCCCCAAATTGGCACTAATGTTGGGCAAAATGCTCCACTGCTTGCTCACTTTGTTGAACATCACAATTTTGTGTGGATCCACATCTTCAAACTGGGGCGGAAAGCAGTGCGGCTCCGAACCCATAAGCAACACGACGTCATCTGAAAGATACAGGGTCGTTTTCTCATACTTCTGGAGCGCTTTCGGAAATGGACACACTCTCTGCCACTGCGTCTCCAGCCTCTGCCACAGCCCTTCCATCCTCGGCGCGTTACTGCACATGAACAAGCTCCCTCTGCTCTCCAGAATCCAGCATTTGTCCTCAGAGCGGTTCAAAAATGAGCTTTCTTGCAACGCAGACGGGTACATGAGTCGTTTGATCGTCTTGGACTTCATGTCGATGGTGGCTAAGCCTTGGTACTCGTCGCCCTTGAAGAAATTGTAGTAGGACGTGAGCTGCGGAGGGGAGACGGTGGTACGCCAGGTGTTGGAGATCGAATCGTAGACTTCGATCACGAAGGCGCTTGCGCCGTCACACAATCCGACTAGAGTGATAAAATATTGGTTTCCCGTCGTCATGGACATGTGCGTTAGGGTTGGAAATTCGTGAAGGGTGAGATTGGGCGCCAGGAGACGCCATGTCTGAGTTAGAGGATTGCCAACCATGATTTCCAGGGCACCGTTCGTCTCCGAAATGTAACACAATAGACCGCCTGCTGCAGCGAACGGACCGCTAAAGCTGAGTGTCGAGGGGAAGCGTCCGAGACCGAACTTGCACCATTCTTGCTCGGGAGTGTCGAACACCCAAACCTCCTGGTGCTCGCAATGCTTGCCACTCTTCATGAGAGCCACTCGACCGCGTTTGGGCTCTCCTGGTAATTCGTTCGAAAAAAATTCCGTGGAGTTCCATAGCTTGCTCAGGATCCCGATGCGAATGAGGCTCTTGAGAGGAAGTCGCGAGAATACTTGATACAAGACGCTGTCAGGGAGGTGTCGCCATATGGAGGAATCGAGAAGCACCGACGGTGGTGGACGAGCGTCCTTACCAAGCAGACACGGTGATTCTCCGCAATTGACGAAAATGTTGTCGAAGTTCTGACACAAGTGCGCCAACTCCATCGGCATGATGATACACGCTTTCTTCCAGTTCTTGATCACCCAACAACCAAAAGCTGCACAATCACAGAAACTCTCCAGATATTCCCAAGAACCAGTCCTCACAATACCCCCAAACAAAACATCTCTCCTCAGCACCAAATCATCGCCAATGCCAACCTCACCTTCACAGTAAACATCAGCAAGTGTCGACACACCATGAAACCTCACTAAACCTCAAAACCAAAACATCTGTACTCAGCACCAAATCATCGCCAACGTCTCTAGCTCTCACTTCCACAAAAAACATCAGCAAGTGCCGACACACCACGAAACCTCAAAAACCTCAAACACCAAGACACTCTGCATCAGCTCAAACACAGCACACGATGACTGCACTAACGCGGAGAACCCAATATATAACACCTGATCAACGATCAGAAATGCTACTTCCGAGCTCAAATTAGTGTTCTGCATTCGACACCACGACCCTCCAGAAACAGAGAAGAAGCTTGAGATTCAGAAGAGAAGAGTCACAGCAATTGCTGGATTAAGCTTCCAACTCGCTGGCCAGGTGCTGAAAACATACCGCAGTCAAACCTGTCGTCACTACAGTGGCGCAATCACACAGAACTACCTACAACAAATAGTGTAGAATATTCCGACAACTCCGGCGAGTCTCGTTTCGCAGTCGGAGGCGTTTTGGTATGGCGGAGAGTGAAGAAGCGTTCGGGGTAGGTCGTCTTCCTCCGTGACTGGAGACTTGCGCTGAAATCTACAGAACATATACATTTTGGAGTTTCGTTTTCAAGCCTTTAGTCTTGGTTGTAGTCTTGGACTTAGTCTTGGACCTAGTCTTCGTGCGTGTGAGACTCCATAGCTATGGAGTTCTTGGTCTTGTTATTACTACAAAGGGTGCTTCTAAGCACCCTTCTGTATAGTCCTGGCAAGTACAATTCTTAGAACCCCAGGGCTTTTTCTTTTATTTCAGTTTTGGGGGTAAGCTTAGTGCATTCCTTGACTGGATTTTTTTCCTGTCACACTATTTTGAATTTAGTGTAGGTTGAAAAATGTTACTTTAGGCAAGAGAGTAACATTACATTTCCCAAAGATGTTCATGCATTCCCAAGATGCATGGAAGTTGCTACCAATTTTTATTTTTTAAAAGTTTGGAATATTGGAACCAGTGAAAATAGTATTGGAGTTAGTGTGTGGGGGCTTGTTCAAGAATGTTAAGAGGGCGTGCATGTATGCATGCATCTTAGAGCATCCCCACTCTAGCTTCCCTATCTGTATCCCTATACATCTTTTTCCATCCGTGTTGCTTGCAGTAGGGAACCCCACTCGCACTGGGCATTCCCTAAAATTCCCACTTTCTGTATAATATTAACCTCGAAGTTACTGATCACTCTGGAGTGGAGATGCTCTCTCTAGACATGGCTGGTGGGGGACAGGGCTGATGGGGGATAGGTCTGAACTGAGCTGAGCTGTCAGGGTAAAAGGACGCCAATTTTTTCTATTTTCAGAATACAGGTTACCAGTACCCTCTTCCCCAAACGCGAGCCAGTTTACAGGATTGGGACCCCCTCTCTCCAAAATTTACGGATACAACACTCCAGTGGAAGGGTCCCTTCCCTATCCGGATGAAATACATCCGGATAGGGATACAGCAGCCCCTGAGTGGGGATGCTCTTAGCAAGATCGAAGCAGGTGATAATACGGAGTATCATCTAATGGTTTGTCTTGGTGATATTCCGGAGCTGCACTACTGACTAGGAAATGAGGAGAGCTAGTACAACTACTTGTGGCTTGAACAGAGGAAGAAGTCTTCGTTAAGCTTAAGTTAGTAAGATTGACCTCAAGCGTTTCATCTATCAGGAGGCAGAAAGGGGATTGGAATGGTCAAAGAGCTCTTATTGAAATGGATGATTTTCATCCATTTTTCTTTTTTATAATTACAATTGGGTTAACCCCTAAACGTCCACAGTCTTCTTCGGAATTCACGATTTCAGAAAAATCGTCGTAAAGTACTATTTGGAAGAATAGTACTTTGAGTAATATTTTGGAATTGATATACAAATAAAAGTTGTAGATTTTGAGGACTAGATTCCGTCCATATGGTTAGATTCACCAATGCTATCACCAATATATTTTTTTATATGTTTTGAAAGGGAAATTTCAAAATTCCTTTTATATTTGATTACAAGCAAAATATTATCATTTTTGTAGTAGAATTTTTTGAAATGATTTGAAGTGAGATTCTCTTAACTTTGTGATTTTTTGAAATTTTTTTGTTTTTTAAATCCATGACCTCTTGTTTGTAAATCTAATTTTGAATTAGAGTTAAAGCAATTTTAGCTTGGCCATCCACTTGACATACTTCCACATTTGTAATTATAGAAAAATATGTACTCTCGTAAAACCAAATCCAACCATTATAGAGGACAACTACTTAATAAAGTATCTCCTCAAATTAGGATGACTTTCATACAAGCAATAATGAGGATGAAACTTGAGTTTCAATGTGTTTGTTGTTTGAAAAGTGAACATTAAACCACTTAAGAATTAATCCCTAAAGGATCAAGGTGCATTTTTTGGCAGAATAACTTTTTTGGGTAGGTACATGTGAGTAGAGATTTCCATATTTTTGGCCCAAATTTATATAGAAGGTGTGAACGAGGAATATCTTTCATGTGCACAGATTTCAAGTCATTTGAAAATATGAATAAAAAATTATGGCCTAATATGTAGTTTGTTTCTCAACTTGG
Source organism: Pseudoscleropodium purum (assembly GCA_963969395.1). Lineage (NCBI taxonomy): Eukaryota > Viridiplantae > Streptophyta > Bryopsida > Hypnales > Brachytheciaceae > Pseudoscleropodium > Pseudoscleropodium purum. Next base: position 10,811,602 of record OZ017802.1, read on the forward strand.
GCAATTTGGACAATCACTTTTTTATAAAATAAAAATTTGAAATTAATTTTTTAGATTTATGTACACATAGAAAACTTTGAATCATTCCGTTTTGATTAAAGAGTCAAAAGTTATGAGGTGTATTAGTTTGCGGGTAGTTATGGATTCTCTACTCTAAAATAAACTTTGAAGTTCTTTATTGAACTCAATTTTCAATATTTTTTTTGGAAAAAACTAAAAATATTAGGTGAAGATTTTTTATTACAACATTACAACCATTGGGATTGGAATTTTTGAATTCCACAACTAAATTATTAACAATTAAGTATTTTGATTCATTCTCTACTTCTTTCTACTTATTATTTTTTTCTTATATATTGTACAATTCCAAATGATTTGAAATATTTCAAGCATGTAGCCAACTTGCCTTGAAGAATGGTTCCAAAGAGTTGCAACCATTTTGGATATTTTTTCATACAAATATGACCTTGTGAAGTGCAAGCTACCCGGTTTTTTGTAAGGCCAAAAAAGGCTTTTTGTCAATTTAAACGCTAATATCTTGCAATCTTGCAATTTCTGAAATTTTTTCCACATCTTCTAAAATTATCATACTACAAGATGCTATAGTTGGATGTGTCTAAAAATGTTTAAATTTTTTTTGGGGTACTTATCCTAAAAATGGCAGTTTTGAAGAGTTTTTGGTGAAAACATAGTCAAGGAACTTTAGGGGTTAATGTGTGTCTTCACATCATAGGATTGACTTTTGAGTTGTATTGATTCTATTTTGAATTTTATGTAGAGTTTTGTGTTAAAAAGTTCATATAATTATGTGGGTAGTGTATTTAAAACACAACTTCCTTAAAACATGATTTCAACATTTTCTAATTTTGAAGAACCTATCAATAAATGAAGCTTGGCAAGTCTAATTCTTGATGATTGGAAATTTTCAAAAAATCCTTGAAATGATTATTCTCGTTAGAAGATTTTCTAATGCTTTGGAGGGCTGTGAGTTCCTCTAAGTTTTAAGACTTTAGGAACACGTTGCACTTGTTGCCTGACGTGGCACAACAACTATTACGTCATTAAAGAAGTTTTTTTTTTTCATTTGAAAATTAAAATTAAACTTTAAATTTTTTTTTTTTTGACAATGACCATTCACTGGCTACCAGAGGAACGATGATGGGAATGGCCCTAAAACGACCTTTCCAACCCCCTGAAAATCCTCTAATGATTATTTTTTGAATTTGAGAATGAAATATAATTTTCTAAATATAGAATAATTTTGCAAATTAGCTTACACTATGATGTCCTACTATTGAAATTTTTTTTTTATAAAGTGTATTTTGTATTTGACATTAAGACAAGCTAACTCTATGTTTGGTGATTTTTCATAGAATATAGGGACAAGGTTTTTCTTTGAGGTTCAACAATTTTCATAACTTTTGACTAGATGATTATAAAGTTATTGTATGGTATGTTGTTTTTTCCTTGATTGGGCAGTCCGGGCAAATTAAAAAATCAATTTTCTAGATCAATTTATGTATGTGTGTGTGTGTGTGTAAAAAGCTTTGAATCATTCAATTTTCCTTAATTATATAAAAGTTATAAGGAGTTTTAATTTTGCGGGCATGGATTCTCTATTCTAAAATAAACTTTGAAGTCCTTTACTAAACTCAATTTTCAATATTTTTAAAAATAAAATAAAATCATAGGATGTAGATTGTTTGTTACAACGTTACAACCATTGGAATTGACATTTTTCAATTCTATAACTAAATTACTAACAATTTTGTATTTTGAATCATTTTTTTAATTCTTTGCACTTACTATATTTTTCCTATAAGTTGTCTAAATCTAAATGATGTGAAAATTTTCAAGTATGTAGCCAACTTGCCTTGAAAAATGAATCCAAAGAAGCACCACCATTTTGGACATTTTTTCATACAAATGTAACCTTGTAAAATATAGCTACCCTGTTTTTTGTAGGGCTTCCAAAAGTATTTTTGTCAATTAAAATACTAATATATCTTGTAATCCACATAGTGGAAATTTCTGAAATTTTTTTCACATCTTCTCAATCCAACTTATGAGAAGATCCTACAGTTACATGTGTTCATAAATGTTTTTTTTCCTAAAATTTGGTACTAATGTTAGAAATGGTAGTTTGGGAGTGTTTTGGGTGAAAACATAGTTAAGGAACTTTAGGGTGAAAGTGGGATATGTTTGTTTGAATATTTTGAATGTTTTCTAATATTTTCCAATGTGAAAGTACAAAAATGCTAACTTCCTAAACTACAACTTCACTATTAAATTCCGCATGTGTATTTTACAAACATAATAGCAATTTTATTAAAACCCTAAACCATTCCTAGGTTTGCATTCTCAACTTTTGAACAATCAAATATATGTGGATATGACGAAAAAAATGTTAGGTAGTGTTATTGCATTTGCTGATTTTGAACATCATGATGAACAAATTTATAGGGCATTGATATGGAATGTGTTCAAAATCATTGGTGGAATTAATTTGGATAATATAAATTTCCATGGAATACACTTTGAGACCAAGCTACTACAAGCTACAATTGACCAATATTCAATTAAAGGAGCTTTTGAAGATTGGTAAAAATTCATATGAAGATTATATAGTCATGATTGAAGAGTGCTTGAAGCGGGAAAAAAAGAATCAAACACTATTTGTATGCTAGTACAAAACCTAAATTACTTGAAGAAGTCTAACAATGCAAATGTCAAAAAATAGGTAAGAAAAGTTATAGAAAACACATACGAGGTTGAACCTCCTTCTACTAAAATGCTTCTCAGTCGCTCAAAACTTCTTGGATTGATATGAAATTTTATCCATACAAACAAGACTAGTATGCGCAACTTTTCTAAAAACATTTATTGGAAACAGACATTGTATGGAAAAGAAACAAGATGCCAAAGTTCACTGTAATCCAAAAACATTGGGATTTTGAACTTCGAATTGCTCCCAAACATTCAATGAAACTTGGATTGACATGAAAATTTTACCACAATAACTAGACTAAAAGGGAAACATAATGTAATAAATTTTATTGAAAACAAACATTGGATGAAGGAGATACAACCCTCCGAAGTTGTAACCATCAAATACAGTTTAGTAGACTCAAATTGAACCTATGAACTTTGATTGGCTTCCAATTATTCTCTAAATTTTAATCAGTTTGAAAATCCTACCACATAAACTAGAAGAGTGAGTGCAAATTTTCCAACAAGTTTCATTGAATTCAGACATTGGATGCAAAAGTTATAGGACTTTAAAAATTGTGTGAGGACACTTTTGGTCCCCTTGGGCGATGAGGGGTTAAGACATTTTATGGAAAAGAAATCAAGAATTTAAAGTTGACTTGAATCTATTCTTTGGCATTTGTATCAAGGGATATTTTGATGCCAAACATATTGAACTTATCATCTCAACAATTCAAGTTGAAATACTTGTGCTTTTCAATGTTAAGGGGAGGTTGAGGTACAAAGATATCAATAGTTAGTTGAACCTTTTAAATCATGATGTGGATAGAGTTTTACATTGTCATGTGCAAAATATAAGATTTTGAATAAGGATCCCAATATCAAGATTATTGGCTAAAGTAATATTTTTATGCATGTGAAGTAAATCCCAATTATTAATCAAATTTGAATCCAATCTGTGCAAATATGTAATAGATTACAATATCATTGTATTAGCTTTGTTTTGTCAACCTTTCATCTATTGCAAGTATTGAGGTTACAGATTTGCTTCAATTTAGCTCAAATTTTATTCAAATAAAACTTGTGAATGAACTCAATCAATGCAAATTTTATTTTAGGAAATGTTGATTGTATAGATTTGTAGTTGGTGACAAATTTTTACTATACATGCACTAGATATCAAGATACAACTAGATTTCTTTCTATTTGTTAATTTTAAGCTAATCCTTTTATCATAGTTTTTGATCATAAAGTGAATGATGATTTTGAAGATGTTATAAGATCTTACAAGAAAAGTCGATAATAAAGACTCATTGTTTGTGGAGATCAAAAAGGCCTTTATCATGTTTGTGGATTCTATTGTATGTTTTGAAATGCCAAATTGGTCTTAGTAATTTTTCTTGTTAAACAATTATTGTTTCTCTTGTTAAATAGTTTTTTTCAATCTTGTAAAGAAAAACAATTTTGACACAAAAACTAGCATTCATCTCCTTTAAAACTTACAACAAATGAAAGTTTTACAAAACATATATCATAACTTGTAAGGTGTACTCTAATTTGTGAACTTTTTCTAAGTTGTCTAATAAGAATCATCTAAGGATCTTGACTATGGATTAGTATTGAGTTTGGCCATATCAAAGTTTTTGGTAGATTTCAGCTACTTTGGAAGAAGGTACGTCCTTCTTATACACTCTCCATACTTCTAAGTCACAGTAAAGGTAGTTGTGTATGAAACAACGATAGTGCACATATCAATTTTGACGATTCATTTCCTATTTATACACAAATATGAGCCAAAATGCAAATTCAAATTTGGAGGTACCAATACTTGGATTGGGAGCATTTTGAATGAGCAAATCATATTATAATACCTTTATTGATAATACTATAACTTGATGTTCCTTGTAGGTTACACATTATATTTTGGTTATATTAGCATTTGCACTTTGAAGTGAGTTTTTTGACAATATTTAGAATCATGGGAAAATGGGAGGTCATTATTTGAGCACAAAGGAAAGAGGTGTTATAATTAGATTGAGTCATTTAAGAATGTCACAATATAGCATGGCAACAAAGTTAGGCATATTATGTTCCACTATTGAATATGTTTTGAAGAGATTCTAGGATTATGGAATAGTGGTCACTCATAAGGCTATACATTGACATTACTAACTAACAGAGTGAAGTAGAAGGGAATTGGGATGCATTTTTATGCAAAAGATTCATTCCACTTACATCCATCATAGAAAAGATAATTGAGAAAGTTTGAGCATGCTTAGAAAAGAGCCATTAAATATATTAGATTTTGCAAACATATTGTAACAAAGAAACCATTTCTTAATGATAAGTACAAGGTTGATAGATTTGGCATTTGCTAAAAAATCAAGCTTGGGAATAATTGGATTGGATGAATGTAAAATGGATAAATGAGGCTTCATTCAAAGTAGGCAAAAATTAATAGCAAGTGAAGGTTTGGCAATGCTTGTATAGATGTTATTTATGGAATTGCTTAATACCCATTTAAAAATTTAGCCTTACATCCATCATGAGTTGGGGTGCTTTAACAGGTTATGAGAAGTGCTCCATTGTTATTATGCCATCTAATAGACAAACAAATATTGATTTCATGAAAATCATAATCTTTTAGAGTCTTTTGTTGGTGGAGGATGGCATACCAGTGCATCACAATACTTAACAAAGCAATGGCAAGAAGCACAAACTCATCAGACTTGAATTCGATAGAAAAATGAAGACTCTTGAAATCCTCATTGCCAATATGCTTCATTGACTAAAAGCTGTAATTTATGGAGGGGTGGTAGTAGTAGGTGGTAGATAGTATGCCACAAAATGCTTTATTGATGTGTGTTTTGACTACTTGAATGAAGTAAATCATTATTCCATAAAACTGTATTTGGTTTCCGCTAGGTGATCGATAGTGTGCCATAAAATGCTCTATATCTCTGAAATAAATCATTATGCCATGAAACTACACTTGATTACCTGCCAAACCCATTTCGAAATTACAGGTATACTGGTGATTTTTAGCAGCAGCAAGGGGTGAACGGTTCAGACTTGCCGGTACACCACATCAATTCATATCATCTGATGGTACCCCACCTATGTCAAAACTCTCTCAAACAAATTCAAAGCTTACTACATAGAGAAAGTCTCAAAAGTGCATCCAAAATCTTCATTAAGATACTCCACCCAATCTTCATCTAGTTCTCTTTCAAGAACCTATGCTCACATATGATTGAGCTTGCAGTAACTTAATTATCATCACTATTTGAAACACTGTGTAATGAGTGTAGGCGAAGCCAGCGATAAGTTCTCTCCCAATACCCATCTGTACTTGCCCTCCTGTTTACTCCAAGCTGCCCTTCACATGCTTTCAATCAATTCTGATGCTACTCTTTCAATTGCCAGGTCTTATTTTTTCCGATGGAAAAGGTCATTTCATTGCTCCTCATAAAGAGGTATTTTGCAACGTGAAGGGCACTGCAACCTTCAGAATAAACAGACACCACCAATCGGTGATAAGTATAAAATCACATAATTAGTCTGTGAATAAGGACGAAGACTTAAATTAGGTCAGACGGACTTTGTCAACAGCCCACCAAACAATGAGAAACATCCTCCGCAGCACAATGTTCTTCAGACTTCCTTCTAACTATTTACTAATCTAATACGCGCAATGAAACCATCCAACTAATACAAAAGCGGCAACCGAGAACCCACCGCAATCAGAGCACCTCACCCTTTGACAAGACAAATTACAGTTCCTGCTGTCAACCAAAAAACTGCGGAGTTTCGACGCGGCAGGCACACCCACCAGAGCCAGAGCAAATACACGACTTCAACACAACTCTAAGTGCCGACCTTAAACCACGTCCATCGTAAGCAATTACCAAAACGGGACCCTAAACTCTAGGCAGTGGAACAGCATCCCTTCTTCTTCAAATCTGGGGCATTGCTATCCAGAGGGACAATGTTGGTTCCCTGGCCAGGTCCTTCAGTGGTGTTCTCTTCTGAAGCCAAAGCTTTCTTGCTCACGATCCGATAAATCTCTGTCAAGATCCTCTGGAATGCCTTCTCCACATTCGTTGATTCCAAGGCCGAAGTCTCGATGAAAGAGAGACCTTCCTTCTCAGCAAACGCTTGGGCGTCATCCGTGGACACTCCACGAAGGTGCTTCAGATCGGACTTGTTCCCCACCAGCATGATCACAATGTTGGAATCGGCGTGGTCCCTGAGCTCCTTCAACCATCTCTCCACATTCTCATAAGTGACATGTTTGGTGATATCGTACACTAGCAACGCCCCCACAGCTCCTCTGTAATAAGCACTTGTGATTGCTCGGTACCTCTCCTGCCCTGCTGTGTCCCAGATTTGAGCTTTGATTGTCTTCCCATCGACCTGATATTATTGATCAAAAGCAATACGTCTCGTATAAGAAATTTATCAAACACAAATTCAATGACACCCAAACTTCGAGGGACACAAATCTAATCCCAACCTCGCTGACCAATAATCACCGTAGAATTTAATCTTCAAAGCGTCTGACTAGAGTCTGTAATCGCAGCGAACGAAGGACCCGAAACGCACACGGGACGCGTTCCGCAGGGAGGCAAAACCCTAAAAAAACCCAGAGTGCAGTGCATGATGACATTCAAATGCAAAGCCATTTTGCATTTGACATTCAAAGACATTCAAAGCCTAGTACACTGCGACCCCAACATGAAAATGTCCCAAAAGGACAGTAGATCGTCTCTGAGAGCTAAGGCGCGTTTCAGCTCCTCATTTGCAAGAGAAGGCAGGACGCCAGCGGTTACTTCAACACAGGGCATTGAAGAATCAGAGCGTGATCCGTATAAACAAATGTGCCAACGTCCCATTTTACACCCCCAACAGCTGGGAATAAAATATACCGTAGGCATTAAAAGTCTCTCTGCTAATGAAAGAGCAGATTGAACACCCCGAAGTCGGGATCATAAACGAAGTAAGCTTCATCATCTACAGTTGACCTGGTCACCATTATTCCAATGCAAAACGCGAGTCAATAATAGATGTAATGTGCAAACGCCAATCAATGATTGCAATTTTTTTTTAAAAGTGGCGTCTAAAAAACAATACCTGAATGGAACGCGTCGCAAACTCCACGCCGATTGTTGATTTCGACTCTAAGCAGAACTCATTGCGAGTAAATCTGGACAGAAGATTGGACTTCCCGACCCCGGAATCGCCTATTAACACTACTTTGAAGAGATAGTCATACTCGTCGTCCGCCTTGTGCGCCATCGTATGGCCTGCCCTATCAACCTTCGATTCTCAGTTCCCAAAACCTAACACACAAAGCACCATCTCTCGCCATAAGAAAAAACACCTGACCAACAAGAAAACCTAACCACAAACCAGATCCAAACCACTTAATGAGCTAAACAGACCAAAGTCCAAGCCAAAGTTCAAACCCTACCTAGAAAAACAAAAACATCCTCTCCCTCTTCCTCCCACACACAGCACATGAGGCCACGAGGCACTTACTGAAGCAAAACGAACACCGCAGATCGACAGCAAGATCCAAAATCAGAACCCCAAGCACACGCGCTTCACAAGAGAGCAGCAAATGAAGGTCGGTCACCTTAGATCGGACCAAACAAAACTTCAAAGAGCGCAGATCCGAGCACGCAAGCTGTAATGGAGCTTGCCTACCAACTGAGCAAGCCAGCGAGGCCTGGACTAAGAGAAGGAAAGTGAAGAACCACGAAGCTCGGATGTTGTGTCCAAGACAGGCCCGCAGGTCAGACGAAGACCAATTCCAACGCAGAATTGGTCACCCCAGACAATCGATTCTGGAAGAAACAGTCTCCATGATGCCTTCATGCCAGTTCCACTGTCAGGAAGTATCCAGAACATACCCGTATTGATAACCTTCCCACATGCTTATGACACCTGTTCCAAATGTCAGAAGGACTGGAGGATTGGACTGTGGAAAATTCTTGGGAGAACTGAATGGAGTCGTTGAGTCAGGAATGCAAATGCAAAGCTGAAATCAAAGGAGCTTCGAGTGTGTGTGCTGGGTTTTTTGTCGGCGTTTTTTGGAATTTTTATTCTGTAGGAGATCGGGAGCAATCGGATGAGTGTGCGAGCAAATCCTTGGAACAGAATTAAACGGCGTTTTATTCTTGATGGCATTTCTTGTTGTGGGCAGGTGTTTCAACCGCGATTTTTTGTTCTTCAGGCATTCCAGGAATTTGCTCCTCTATAATTGGGTGCGTTGCAATCGGCTGTGTTGGACGCTCTTTGAGCAAAATTAAGGAGAATTTTGTTCTTCTTCTTCTTGCAGTTCTTGTTTTTGACAGGGTAGCTTTGCTATCGTGTTTCAGTCGCTGTTTCGTTCTTCCGTCTTTTTCAGGTGTTTTGTTCTCTGGGTTTGGTTTGCGAGAGCGATCGGACTAAACAACAACCCTGAACCCTAGATTTATTTTATTGTATCCCTCAGTTAGAAGACCCACGTTGCCTCTTCTACTCTGTTTCGGTTTCAGTTTTCAATGCATTGTTGAAAATCCTGCTCAATGCATTTGCAGAGTGAGTTCTCTTATTCCTGCTTTCAGATAATCTCAAATCTTTTTCTTTTAGTATGCCTTCAAGCGCTGGCCAGCATCATGACCTAACTTAGTGTGTTCTTGTTGCTGCTACTGTGGCTCTAGTTTTTTCACTTGAAACTTCATCAACTCGACATGCATGGTGATTATAATATTTGCAAATTTTCGTTGTGATTTCGGCTCCGGTTCTTGGCAAGAATGCCAGCTTTCAGGCATCTTGTTTCCCCGTCATTATGATATTTTTCCGAATCTATGCACTCATTGTTGAAACTTGACGCTATTCTTGTCTTTGGTTTGAAATGAGTGGCAGCCATCACCAAGTTTGTTTTTCTGCCTCATTTGCAGAGTGAGTTCCATTGTTCCCAAAATGTGGGTCATGACTTCGGTTTTGTCAAAAGTCCCAAGGTCTTTTCTTTCATCAAATGCTGCTCAAAACTGCCATCTTTACAGTAGAGAAAAGAGCACAAACTTTTTAAAACTTGCATATTCAACTGTAGGGTTTTGCAGTAGACTAGTATGAGAATGTGTAGAAGAAATTTCAGAAACTTTGACCTCATAGATTGCTGCAAGATATTTGGATTCAAAGTGAAGAAAATGTAGTCTTTTGACACCAGGGTTAATCCCTAAAGGATTGGGGTGTATGAGCATAACTCTTGTTTTCTTGACTAGCTCTTGTAATAAGCATAATTCTTCATTTATGTAGAATAATATTGATGATCACTACTATTGAAATGAAAGAAGACTTTTGTAGCTTCCTAAAAAATAAATGATCAACAAAATCATACATTTTTTGAGAAATGCCATTGTTGACAAGATTGATGAAAGATATTTAATTAGGCAGTACTTTGTTCATACACTAGAATGGAAATGTTGAAATCGGAATGCTCAAATTAAAGTGTTCTAGAAACTTTGATTTTTTATATGGATACATATCATTATGATATAAATGTATAATTTTTTTCAAATAATTTTGAGTTGCAGAAAAAAAAAGATGAGGATGTGGAATAATAGCCAAGAACGTCTTCACCAAAAATCACTTACTTGATCATTTCTTGATCAAATTGTACCATTGGATTTTCTTCATCCCAAATTGCTTCCTTGATCATTTCTTGATCAAATTGTACCATTGGATTCTCTTCATCCAAAATCACTTACTTGATCATTTCTTGATCAAATTGTACCATTGGATTCTCTTCATCCAAAATCACTTACTTGATCATTTCTTGATCAAATTGTACCAATGGATTCAATGAAAAAAATCATTTGGGATCTCTTTGTTGTTCAAAAGTTGTTAGTGAGGTTAACTTATTAAATTTCCTACAAATATAGTTGCAAGAGCCACATGGTGGCTTTATGAATCCTTTAGGGGTTAATTAGTTTTTAAGGCTTTGAATCCTCATAGCTTTAAAAATTTTGCACTTCATATTTTGCATTAAAAAAATTATCATGAAGAATTGAGTTGAGATTCAAAGAAAAAACAATTAGTTTAAATCACATGATTTGAATCCTTAAAAAAATTGCTTAGTAGAAGTAGGTACAAGATACAACAAAAAAATTAAATTATTAATAGCTATAAATTGGAATTGAAATACACCAATCCATATGGTGACTAGTTCTAACAATCAAATTTAACCTCATGCAACTTTTGTTTTTGACAAATGTGAAAATGCAGTTCAAAAACAAATCTAATATGTTATTTTTTCAATAAAATGCTTCGATTGCCCACAAAACAAACGCCCCATAACTTTTTTCATCACTTAATATCCTAATGGAACAAATCAAATCTTTCTGTATAGACAAAAGTATTATCTGTTAAGAAAATCAAAATTTTAATGCTCCTGAAGCAATACCATTATCACTTGTGCAAACGAGCTCTGCTTTTTCATACTAGACTGATATTATTAATTGGTGGGAGTGGTGACAGGCCAATGCTGAGCAGCTCGAGCTATCGATGGAAGTTGAGGATCTTGAAAAGGTGAACTCTGTCCTGCAACTCGGATGTTGAAACCCTAAATAGTGTTTTTTTAAGCACTTTTGAGTGGGTCACAGACTCTCTTTTTCCGATCTTTCTTTGTTTTTTGTTCTGCAGATAGCAACATTCTTCACTAAGATAACATTATGGCCTGGTTTAAATGATATGTTTCTCAAAATGATCATTCAAAATCGTTCATTCTAAACCATGAGATCTTGGTCCTTTAGGGGTTTAAGTGCTCTCTGTCTTGTGACTATCGACAAGGGTTTGATATTCGACCGAACTTACCGTTAAATCAACTCTTCCAGACACAAAATCTTACTGCCAGAGATTCAAATTAAAGAATCTTACTGCGGGAGATTCAAATTAATTTGAATTTCGTTCAAAGAAGACATGGGAGATTGCAAGCGGAGGCAACGATGAAGTGGAGAGATGACTGCGAGCAGCGCCACTACTCAACTACTTGGCCTGATCTTTTCCTTCACAGACGTTAATTTTATGACATTGTCACTGTATTGGAGCTGAACGTCTTTTTAATTACTGCTCATTCAACCCCACCTCTCCTGGTCTGTGTCTCCCCAGTTGTTTTTGTTGAACGCCGGACACATATGGTTGGGGCCTTTCTCAAAATCCCCTGCCGTTTGGTCAACTTTGAGCTGCCACCTTGCTTGTAACGTGCATGTAATGATCGGAATAGGGAAGCATTTGCTGCAGAAGTTGAATGAGGTCTAGGAAGCTTGTAAATGCAGGTTGACCTCGTATTTTCCTGCCCATCGGGGAAGCAGTACTCTTGGCAAACGGAGTGTGCGTTCTCATTGGAAATGTAAGTCTAGAATTCCAAGTTCATGTATTTCTGGGTACTTTTGTCTTTTTGACGAGGCGAGCATGCTTTGAAATTCGTCTTAACCCTCACATGGGTTACATGGGTTAACCAATGCCTTACAGATTTACTGCTCTCAAGCAATTATTTGCCTTTCAAGTGAGGTGATCACTGATGACTGGAGCACAGGACATTTGTGGTTACGTTGTATCTACAAAGACATTCAGCTAGTAACAACTTCATGAACGGAAATTATTGCTGTTGTGCTCTCACTGCAGATATTACTGTACAGTGGAATTAGCAGAGTGTGCACGATCAGTGTACAGGATAAATTCTGGATTGAACATCTGAGAATGGAAAAGTGAACCGCATCAATTTTTAAGGGTGAGTGATTGTGTCGCACTTGAAATTGGAAATTCTGTGTTCATCCATCGTTCCAGACTACACCGATTTGTCCTGATACTGAAGGAAGAAACTAGTGTCACCTAGCTACAAAATCAATGTCTCCCCCAAATACATTCATTTCTCATGGAAATTGGTCCAATATTGTAATCTTTGAACTTGTACTACTTCAAAACACTGTGACTTTGCTAAATTGGTGTCACTCGCACTATTACGACAAATCAGTGTAGGTGTTTTACAATCAACTGTTGGAATAGGTTTTTGGGTGGCAATAAGTCAGGTGCAAATAATTTACAATAGGCCTGCTTTTGATACACCTACTGCAGGTGAGAAGGATTCCGGAACTGATTCAACGAGTCGTGATCGGCATTTGAATTGAAGGTTGCTCCTCAAGATACAAAAAGAGCACTTCAGGAGGGAGGGAAGGGCTTCTTCCACGAACATACAGGAGCACCATCGCCGTGTTGTTTCTCTTGGAAATTTGGAGTCTGCATTTATGGATGGTGCCCTAGCTTTGCTATCAATGTCCGCTGGGTTGACTTGGGATTTGGGTTTTGTCACTTTCCTTTCATTGAATCATCGTCTCACAAGCCAATTAACCCTTAAACACCCAAGCACCCAAAAAGTGGATGCGCCTTGGTCAACCTCAATTACAACTTTTAAAATAACTATTTTTGGAATTTAATTTCAACTAAGAAAACAAAGCTTGACAAGTTTTGTTTCTATTTCATTTTAAAGTTTTGAGAAATGTCAAAAATTGAAAGAGTTATTGCAATTGAAAGCTCCATGTATTAAAATCCAAATAATACAATATGGTGTGCTTTTCATCCATATTTTCTTTTTTTTTAAATGTATTTTGAATTTAAATGATAGAATTATGTTTCTCATCTCACTCTTCATTTATAGTAAAAATTATAGATTACTCTAATATATATTGTAATTGATATAATTTTATTTCCACCTTTAGCTTTGAAAAATCACAATAATTTTATTTTTCCTTAAAAATTATTGAAAAAATAGAAAAATAAATAGGAAATTTATTTTTCTACTAGCAAAAAATAGAAAAATTTTGTACATCAATTAAATAAAAGGATAAATTTGGTTTGATAGTTGAATTTGACTTCAAGGTGTTTGATGTGGCTATTTTGGGTGTAAAAAATAAAATAACCAATTGAAAATTTTGCATGCTAATTTTCATTGCTACTTTTACCTCCTGAAAAAATTTCAAATAATTTGAATTTTTTTGTTATTTTTAGTCATTTATGTTCATTTTTTGTAACAAAAATGATAACAATTAGAAATTTTCATGAAACAAATTGCAATTTCTCAAAGTGATATAGAATTTGGAATTTCAAGCAGTTTAAATATCAGATTGTTGTTTGAACACTATTGAAAAGACTCAAATTAGCTCAGATAAGAAATTTGACCATTTCACAGTAGATCAAGTCCTTAAGGGATTAAGGTAGAAGTACCTATAACGGATAACTTAAGGATTTTAGACTGGATGATGTGGAGAAGTCATGGAGAACTCAATTCAATGTGTGCCAAAATATGGTTGTGGAAGAAAGAAAAAAAAACGAAATTTTCTCCCCAAATAAATATTTTATTGAATATAAACATGGATTTTGCACCCAGACCCATCCCTATCATATAGATTCACCTATTTCGGTTAGCTTCAACACTTTTCTCAAAGCCAAGAGGAACGAGAGACGAGTAGACAAGAAGGAATAAATAGAGAACCTTTATCAATGAAATGTGCATCTAATTGTTGTCCAAAATAGGTCAATCTATGAAGCCATTATAGAGGGCCTGTCTGAAATAGATACTTCTACCATACAATGCATTGATGGATTGTCCTATTAATGAAGGTGCAAAATTTTATTGTTGAAGAAATTAGACAAATTCAAAATTAATTCAACCTACACTAATTTAACCCTTAGACGCCAAAGGGGTGACCCTCAAAACTTTCCTTTCTATTACCATGTGAATCACAAGTCTCCAAAATTGCAAAAGTAGTCATTGCAAGTCGTACTATTGTAGAAAATCTTTCCCTTCCAAAACAAATTTTGAGGATGAATAGTTGCACTTTTGTCCTATACAATTTGATTCCATGTCATCCATTGGACACAAACCGTTTGCCTCGATGTTCAAAGGTTAAATATTTGATAAATAGTGTGACTTTGGTGACTTTGTGTCACATGCACTAATAGGACAAATGAATGTACTTTACACAATTGTATTGTTGGTAATAGAATCACAAGTGCTTGTGCAATGTATGTACAATCACTTTCAATATTTAATCATATATTGTAATTGAGTTCTTTTAAAAGTTATTTTCAGCAAACTTATCTAATATAATATTTCACTACTTTTCACACAATTGTGATGGCAACTAGAACTTGTAGCAATGGAAATTTGTAACATGCAGGCAAAATTCGATGAATGAGTGATTTGTCAACAAAGGTGTCATGTATTGTTTACCCCGTAGAAAACTTGTAGAAAATGACAAAAATAACATGATCAAATTGAGTTTAGGTTGGAAAATATGGTGAAATGAGTGAAGCAATTGAAGGAACACGAGAGAGGATATTTACAGACATGTTTGAACTTTTCAATCCTACTATGCCTTATAGGATGAATATTGTGATTTGAATTGATGGTATGAGTGCTTCATAGTAGACAAACTTTAAATAAGAAAATCAACTCCTTGTATTTTCCAAACTTTTCAAAAAGCAAGTGCTTTAGATGTCAAATAGAAAATATTGTCTAACCTTTCCAATATTAATACTTTCTTGTTCTTAATTTAATGAATTTTTTCATTTGTTGCATTGATTTGAAGTTTCACACTTATTTACATTTTGAGCTACAAAATGACTTTTAATTGTACAAATGAAAATAAATTTATGACTTCAAACCCAACAACAACTATCAATTTTTAGCTCTCCACCCACTATCCAATTTCTACAAAATATTGGACCATGTCTAGGCAACCTCCAAAAGAATAGTGATGTCTAACTTTCATTGTGAAGTCCCAAATAGTATTTTGCAATAAGATATAATATCATTGCTAAAATAAATACGTTTCCAACACTTTCTACATTTTTGCTTGATACATTTAGATTTGGAGCCTCTGTACATTTTTTATGGGTTCCATGTCTTCACTTGCAAATTCTTGAAGTGATATGTACTATCAAAATGGTTTTGTTTTTGAGAAGATTTTCATTCTTTATTTCAACTAAAAGTGTCTTAGAATGGAATATCATCTAATTTACAATATTTTGGCATTTTCATAATTCAAAATATAGTTGTCATTTATCAATAAAGGTTCCAAGTAATGTGTTAGATATTGTTATAATGGTATTTTTTGGATAAAAAGAGTGAAAAGAAGAGCCAATCAAAAGGGCCCTTCTCCACAAAGAATGTTTAGCACTCCTTGAGTTTCATGTAGAGAATGAGAATGGAAAATGCCATGAAGTGTTCAATTGCAATTCAATAATTTTCTAGCTCCCTTTTTGGAATGTATACACACACAATCATGGTATGGCTAGGGGCAATTTTACTTTGATTAGATCAATGATCACAAATGCTAGAAAAGCAACAATGGGATTGTTAGGAAAGTGGTAGCACAACATGGAGGTGAATGCGGCTAGGTGATTTGGAGTGAAAGTGGCATGCTTGCATGAAACATTTGCATGCAAACACTTCTTCATGCTCATTCTTCACCTTTGGAGAATAAGAATGCCCATTCTCAATCTTCAAAGATGGACCCTCCGAAAGCTTCTACAAGCCAGCAAGATAGTGCTATGTCCCTTCTCTAAAGATTGAGAATGGAGAACAGAAAGTATGACAACCCCTATTGTATTTAGTGCATAATGTTAAACAAATTGTTGGCATAATTTTATCCATTTCAATAGTCATGTATTCATTCTTACATATTTTAATCCAAATAAAATTTTGATTCTAGCCTACCAAAGAAAATATTATGTTTTTTAATGCAATAGGGGTGTTGTACAAAGTTAGTAAAATGTTGTTACAATTTTACTAGTAAAGTGCAATTGGTACTCAAAAGCAATGATATTGGTCCTCAATGACCTTAAATTACCTCAAGTAGTGGGCAACACTAGTAGGAATCTATGTTTTTTCTTATGTTTCAAAATGATGAGCACGTTTTGAAGAACGTAAAGGTGATGATGTTGTTTTGGGTGGGGGAGGCTAAATTGAGGCGTATGTATCAGAAAACGTACTAACATTACAATTAGAACAAGGTGATGTTGTTTGTTGTGGGAATGTTGAAAGGAACATGACGAAGAACATGGTTGCGTATTTTTGAAACGTTCACAAAAACTTAACACTGCCACATTGGTAGCGAAGGGCTTTTCTAGTGTGGGTAACTTTGGGAAAAAGCAAATGGGGTTAGGTTAGACACTGCCCTAAAATGAAAAATAGAAACAAAGGGCACGTCCTTCCTATACATTTCACGAATACATGTATGGAAGAATGTTGACGTTGCACTTCTATAGTATTTTCATAATTAGTGCATATATATATATATATATATAATATAACAAATAGCTTAAAGAAGAATGAAGGAGTCTTGTAATATATAGTACTTGAATGTAATATTATTTTTGGGCATGAGTGGCCACACAAAACACGTAGAAGGAAACTAACTTTTTGTTCAAATTAATCAAATTTGATCGAGGAGAATGTTTCTAGAAGACAATTTTTTAAGTTTTATATCATTGAATTTGAGATGACTATTGTAATTGGTAGTTTAAGCATTGAAGGGCCATTGTCCCTAGGGGAGACAAATGGAATCTTGGTTAAGTACCCATGGATTTTTTTTCCATGATTTACAAACCTATTTTTTTAACATTGATAATTTCATTATGTATGGGAATTTTTTTTCTTTTGGATTGGTGCTTAGGAACAAAAGTTATGCCCAAATAAATTGAGAATAAAGGATGGGTGGTAGCTACTTCATATTTTGAAATATAAATTTATTGTTATCTAAAATTTTTTAGCTCATAGATTAAATTTTTGTGTATATACAAAGCTAGGATTCATTTCATTTGGATTTTCTATGAGGAAGTTTTGGTCCATCTAGCTCTTTGGGCAATTAGAGCATGATGTTCAAAAAATAGATTGTGGTATGCATATGTAAGTGCAATTTCTACAATTTTTTGAATAATATGGTTTGGTTTGGTTTATCTCATGAACTAAAACAATCTCCCCATTGGATTGACTGCATTTTAACCCCTTCTTTTTTAAAAATTATTCTAACGTCCATTTCTATAGTGAAAGGTAAAAGATTCTGAAAATTGTTTTTTTCCCACATATAACTATAGAATCTTACACCTAACTGGTATGAGAATGTGTGGAAAAAAATTCAGAATTTGTGACCGCCTAGATTGCATGATATGAGCATTTCAAGTGGAAAAACAAGTTATGGAGCACATTGTGGGACAAGATTTTATAGCTTTGACATTTTTAAGTTTAATTTTTTGCACTATAGAATTTTGCGCTTCTAATCTTTATGGTATAAAAAAGAGTTGAGAGTTTAAAAGAAATCCAAAACATTCAAAAAAAACTTAATTTTTATTCTTTAAAAAATTGTTAAGTAGAAGTAAGTAAGAGGTAGAAGGAAAATCTCAATTATTAATAGCTCAAAAATGGAATTTAAATGCACTAATCCCAATGGTGAGAGTATTTTAGCAAGCAAGATAAACCATATGGACCTTTTTCTTTGAAAAATTGTAAAAATTGCATTCAAAAATGAATCCTACAAGTTATTTTTTGAAGAAAATGCTCTAATTTCTCAAAAAACAAGATTGTCCATAACTCTCACATAAAAAATCAAATGGAATGAACCAAAGCTGTACATATATACAAAAATATTATGTACAAGAATTTTTTTTCTTAATTTAAAATTAAAATTTCTGAATTTTTTTTGTGCCTTTTGTCCTCTATTATGAGCTTATTTGGACATAACTATTTTCCCCAAGAGGCTAATCCATTTTTGTATCTTCAAATAAAGTTTCAAAAAAGAAAGAAAAAATTTGAGCTTGTAGGTACCTGCCCAAAATCCCATTTGTTTCCTTAAGGGATCCTGATAGTCTTCCTAAGGGATAGTCCTTCAGGGGTTAATTACATTTTCAATATACTATTAATTTGGATTAAATTTCTACCTTATACCTACTTCTATTGAATAATGTTGAAATGCATAAAAATTTCATGTTTTGAATTAATTTTTTTAAGACTCTCAACTCAATTCTATACCATAAAGATTGATAACTCAAAATTCAATATCCCACAAAATTAAAATTACAAATGTTCAAAGTCAAACAAGTTAATCCTATAATGTGTAGAAAAAATTGTTTTTCCTACAGTGAACACGATATTTTGCAAAATGAACACTCGTGAATTTTGAAATTTTATCCACACATTTACATATTATTTAGGTGTGAAGTCCAATGATTGCATGTGGGAAAAAAACAAATCTTTTGGTTACATTTTAGAGTAAAAGAAATCCTAGAGTACTCACTATTTTAGTTAGTTATTTTTAAAAGTGATGTCTTCTTGAAGTGTTGCTTTAACATTGAACATTTGATTTTGATGATGAATGATTATGATTTTTCAATTCAACATTTTGTGCAAAGGTGTCCATTGCAAATCTTCATTTTCTATTGTTGAGGGTTCTTTTAAATTAACGTGATGTGAAATACATCTTGCAAGGAAAATCATAATAGATATTTGATTTCACAAGGTATATAATACATTTAAAGAAATTGAGAAAATTCGTACAGCTTACAATTTTAGTTGGGACCAACATTTTGGATTTGACTTGGGACCAGAAGAATGATAGTAAGACTACAAATGATTTGCACACATTAGCAAGGGCTTAAAATTTGATTGCAAGTAAATTTCTAAAAATTCTTGGGGGCTAAGGTAAAACGATGACCTTATGTAAAAAAAATAGGTGAAAGCAAACCACATAGCATTTTCTTTTTAAAAGGGCACTTGCAATGGCATTTGAGTAATATGGCACCAAAAAAGGATGAAGTGGCATGCCATGTCAATTTGCTTTAATGCCATCTTAGAATTTTAACATTGTTATAGTAGACTTTAGCTAAGATGTTATGTGTCACATGTAGATGTTTTTTGTAATGTCAACTAAGACATTCTTTGTAACACCTAGATGTTTTTTGCAAGACAACGTCATGTTCATCATAATACTTAAATCTGAAATTCTGTTTTTAATAATTAAAAATTACGTTTTAGATGTCCCATATAGTTGGTCTTCCCTCCTACCACCCCTCTTGCATAAATAATTTGCCTTTTCATGTCAAAATACTTATAATACTGCTTTTTCAAGTCATTCAATATTATTGCCAATACTGTGTATAATATATGGTGTATTTTATATAATGTATGGCATATTGTGTATAATATATTATATATGGTATGTAATGTATTGTATATGGCATACATCTAAGCTAACATCTAAATTAATGTCTCAAGATACATCTCAAAAAATGTCTGGAGGTCAAAATTGATGTTGCTAAAAATAGTATTCAAATTCTTATGGATGTCCAAATTGATGTTACTAAAAACAATATGAAAATTTTCAAAAAACATGACATTAACTACAACATCAACTACCACTTCAAATTTAGGTCAAATGAAAAAAAATTCTATGTGGCATTGCTTGCGCAGCACTTATGTGGCTGCCACATAGCACACTTTGGGCACTTTTTTTAACCATGTTTGTTGAGACGTTACTTTAAAAACATGGCATATTTTTTCAAAATTTTCTTGTGTTTTTTCCATATTGATCTTGATGGATTTTTTGTAGATCCATAGTCTACATGTTTGACGTTACACTAAACATCAAGCCACGTTACTATACATGTCCAAAAAAAAACACCTTCCTTCTAGTGCAAGTAGTAGGGACTTCCGATGGAATCCACAAGGTTCCTAGTTCAACTCCCGATACTAACGTTGCTCGTGTGGAGGCTCTTTGGGCTAGTGCATGTGGAGGGGGTTTGTCCCTCCACTTGTTTTTGATGGAGAGGTCGATAGACTATCATAGCAATGTCAAGGTCTATTCTAGCTATGGCCCTCAAAGGTTGTATATTTAAAAAAAAATTGATATTGCTTCTTACATATTGAGTTTTTCCATAGAGCTTGTTTTCATTTGACAAAAATTTTCATCATCTATTATTGTCACTTTGACTATAGCATGTAACAAGTTAGGACTATAATATTGGATTATAAAAATAGAATTGTAATAGATTGTCGAATTGAAGAATATTTTCTATTTAATATTTCTAATGAAGAAGAAGGGGAGTTTGAACCATTTGAGTAGTTGGTGTACATGATGAATCTATTCATTTAGGAGCCCATGGTAGGCTATTCTAAGTAATATCCAAATTGCATACCTTCATGAGAAGGTTGATGCTAAGTTAAATTATATATTTATAGGGAGGGATAGTAGGAAGATGTGGTTGATGCGGGAAAGGGTAGTGATTGGTTGGAATTTATTTTAGAGGGTTTGGAAAAATTGTTTAATGGCTTATTGTTTTCAAGTTCTCATATGTATAAAAATAAGTAAGATGCATATTTGATGGCAAGGTTTTTAATTTTTGAAAGCATTTATTTTATTGCTTAAGTGGATAAGTCTCAATGATGGAATAATGATGGAATAATGCTTGTAATGATGGTGTAACTATGTGTTCTGCCCCAAAGTCTAGCAATTATGACAATGAGTAGTTTAGTATTCTAGCTAAAGTTTATGGTGGTAGTAATGAGGGATTGGTATTTGTAGACTTTGTGTTCCTGATGGAGTTTGTAGAGAATTTGTTATTGCAATGTGTGAATTCAAAAAATTAGAGAGTGTATTGTTGTAATGGAGTAGTTGGGGGATTATGGTGGAATTACATAGTATAGATATAATGTAGAATATGTTAGGGCATAGTTTAGCATTGCAAGTGCAAGAAGGTTGGATATGGCACTAATAAAGATATAACTAAGAAGGGATATATATTGTAGTCTTGTGCCATATATCATTGAATGTGTAAGGCTTTGATTTGTAAATGAATACAACAAAGGTCAATGAATATAACAAAGGAAGATGTGTATCTATATATCCCTTTGTTGTTGATTATAGAGTGTGCAAAGAAGTGATGGGTATTGTGAAGGCTAGAATAAGTGTTTAACCCAGGTAATGTTTATATTTAAATTTGAATAGGTGCATAATTTTTTGGATAATTTGTCATCAATATTTGGATTGTTAGTCTATTTGTCAATGTTGAAAAATTGTTGGGTGGATAAAGCGTTGTTTGGAATTTCAAGTTTGTGAAGGTAATATTGGAGGAAGTGAATTAGTCTTTTGTATGGTGTGTATTCTACAAAGGACAATCATCTTTGTAGAGGTAGTAGGAGATGGATGTGTGTGTTCAAATTCATATTTTGGTAAACAATGCTTTTTTTGTTTGCATGAGTTCACTGGTATGTTTGCCTTACCATTTCCTTGTATGTAGGTATGAGCTTTGAGTTTAATTATTGTAAAGGGTATAAGTAGGATTGTAATAGGTAGGAGTTGGACTATGGAGGTTATAATGGATTCATTTAGGTGATTATTGTAAGCAATTGGGTTGTTTATGCATATATTGATTAGATATATGTAGTTGAGGTTGTCACTAAATATGTGAGCTTGTTCATTGAAAATGTTGGTATATAGAAATTGTAGTATGTGAATGGTAGTGATTTCAACACATAGGATGTTTTGTAATCTTGAGAGTTGAGCAAAAAGTTATATTTTTTCTATTGGATTGTATCTATATTTCTGTGACTTGCTACTTTGGGGAGTCATTTATTTGAATCTAAGGGTTCTTTTTTAAGGGATATGAATGATGCATCTATGTAATAGTTGAGTGAGAATGAGTGTTCGAAGGTAGGGCGATTGTTGTAGGTGGGAATAGAGGTATATGTGTAGTAATAATTAGGGAATGAGTTGGAATAGTGTTTTATACCATTTTTTTTTGTTGACTTATAGTATTAGATGGTGTAAGTGGTATAATTTGTAAGAATGGTTTGGATAATTGGAGTTCCATTGTGATACATCAATATAGATTAATTAGCTAATAGAATTTTATTACCTAATAAAAATGTGACATTACAGAGGACCTTGTGATTTTAGTAGTATGATGATGGTGTTGGTTGATGGTGTATAACAAGCATCTTCAAAGCATGTTTTTTTTAAGTAAAAGGTTTAGTGTTTAGGTGCAAAGGCAAATTTTCAGTTTCCATTGTAGACAATAAAGGAACTATTATTGTCCTTTTCAATCCTATTTTAGCTCACTTGAGTCTTTCCGTAAGTATGATTATTACCATCACCATAGAAGTTTCATTCTTGGATAAGGTGTCACAACCCCTAATAGATCACCTTGCAAAAAGATCCATTTCCAAAGTCAAAATTTGAATAAATTGGGTTGCCGCTTCAACACTGAACATGGTTTCACTGTCCCAGTTTGAAAAAATTTCAAACAGGAAAAATTGTGACACAACCATCCAGCCTTTAGTTTCCGAAATTCCATGAGAATGGTACATTTCGGCGTCGACTTTCGGCCTAATTATTCCTGCAGCAAAAACAGATCCTCCAGGTGGGTAGATTGCGGAGCAATGTACGGGTTGGGCCTGATGTGACCTTTCGCTTTAAAGGCATGACCTGGCATCCAATCAATGGCGGTACACCAAGGCCCTGAAGCCGAGCCAAATGACAACTGCAGGCCCCTGTATAGCAGCCGGTAATTTAGGGGCCATGTGCTTATATCCTGTTAAGCTGTGAGTTAATCCATTTTTGGAGACGTCAGCGTAAGGAGGGAGGTTCCCCGGAGTGCTGACTGGAGACACAAACTTACTGTGGAGCCTTTGAAGGGCTACACTATAATAAGGGGTCACGGTGGGGTGAAAAATTTCAGCGAGTTGGGTGAATTTTGTGGAAATTGGGGGACATGAGTGGCCTCCTCAAAGTCCACCGCAATAACTTTTCAACCAAGTTTGTTAACCCATATCCTGTAAACAACACTGCAGACTTTTGTATCCGATGATATACAAAGTGCAACTATTCATCCTTGGAATTTTGTTGTGAAAAGAGAGGTCTTCAATAGCAGTTTCACTTCCAATGAGTGTTTTTGCATTTTTTAAGCCAATGATTCTCATGGTATTCAAAGGGGAGATTTTGGTAGTCACCAGTTTGTCTTGTAAAGGTTAACCCTTAAATTCTTACACGGGTGTTTTTTTGGTCCAAAAGATGACAAAGAATCCTTCTATATAAGACACAAGTGCAACTATTCATCCTCAAAATTTTTGTTGTGAAAAGCACTAGAAAATTTCAAGGGTCCAGGAGGGTCATTTCAAGCTAGTACTCCCCATAGTTCCCCCTGAAGTAAAAAACATGCTACTCTATAAAAAAAAATTGAATTTTTTTTAATTTCTTAGAATGAAAAAGTAATTGAAAAAAAAAATTATTTTGAAAAATAATGTGTCACTCATTTTGCCATGTCATGCTGTAGATTTCAGCGAATTCACAGAGTCAAAAAACGTCAAGGAACTTGCAACCCTCTTGGATCCCCGAAAATCTTCTAATGGGGGAGATCTTCTATAGTAATTTGATTTCCAATGAGTGCTTTTGCATATTTTAAACCAATTATTTTCACAATATCCAAATGGATGATTTTCACTATCACAAGATCATCTTCTTAAGGGTTAAAATACAATACATCAAGAGGATGATGATGAAATTTGAACAATGAAATTAGAATAGATGATGCTTTAGAGCTTGTCATTTACAGTCTTTTGTTTTTGGGTGGAAAGAGGAAAGCCATATAACACTATTGATTAGTGTTGACAAGTTTTTTTTGTTATAACAAATATGTAGGGCAACTTTGACAAAAAATAATTTAAAAATTAGATGACAACATTTTGGAGAATTATTTTTCAAAAAAAATGTTCAAAAATAATAAATCTTGAGGAATAATTGCATTTTTAGCAAACTTTGAACCTTATTTATGAAAAACTAAATATTTTGCTAAAAAGAGTCAATTGAAGCCTTCACTTAATCTTGTAAGGACATTGAGGCCAAAAAACAACCAATGGATGATTTTTCATATCACTTTTAAAGTGAATCCATTGCATCTATTGGTCCAAAAGTTATGTAGTTTTTGGCAAAGTACCTTGTGATAGGCCTCATATTTTCAAGATTAAAACCTCTCTACACTTGGGGTGAGAAGCCATGGATAGCTAACTTTCAACCAATGAAAGCACCCTAACCTGAAAAGATCAACGAATGTAACTTTACACTTGCAATTTAAGCCTAGTGGAGATATTAATTTTGACAACACTTTTTATCTTCTATGATAAAAAAAAATGCACAAGTTTTGAGTGCATTGGAATTGTAGCTAGGCCCATCTCAAGAAGCTTGGGCGTTTCTAAGGCCCCTTCAACAAATAGGCTTATTACCAATCATTTCAAAAGAACTCACATTATGAGTTTTTCTAGTTTAGAAAATATAGCAAAACAATAGATTGAACACTTTTGTAACTTCTTCATTTTATACTACTTTCAAAGGCCATGACCTCTAATAGTTGACCTTTTAAAGACAAACTGCATGAACATTGAAAAGATCTCTTCAAGACTTTTCAATTTGAATGTAAAGAATGCCTTTAATAGTAATTGTCTCCAAGAATCAAATACTAACTTGTCTCTTGTATCCAAGACAACAATAGAATTCTCATGAAAGTTGAAAGTATTCTCATGAATTTCATGGCATTACAGATGGACATCCAATTAGTTACTTCAAGAATCTTATGGATGATATTCAAGAGAGTAAGGGTAAAGTATGAAATTTGATGAATTCAAGTTAGTGTGAAAGTCACCTTATAAATTTGAATATACAATTATTGAGTTGTCAAGGATGTTTCTTGCTACCTATCTCCCTAAGTTTGTACTCTTCATTCATAGAAGTCTACTAGGCTAGAGTGTTTTTTTTGCATTGTTTTCATTCTTTTATGGACTTCGATGTTGGAGCTTGGAGGGATGTACTCTTAACCCCTAAAAGATTGGAAGTATATTCACAAAAAAATATCCAAAATTTCAGTCCTCTAGTGCATTCAACAAAATTGAAATATACAAATGTTTTTCAAATTTTTACTAGACTAAAACAAGAATTTGTTAAAAAAAAATTTCAGACCATTTGACTACGTAGACTGCAACATCATAGCATTTGAAGTTACGAGAAAAGATTTTTTTTATAGATCAATATAGTTTGACTCAACTTTATAGAGAAGGAGCCACTATCCAACTTTGGATATTTGGATCATTAGGTAAATAGTTACATTAGTTACTTGTGTACAAATTTTCAAAGATCATGGGGGGGGTCTAGTATATCACAAACCATCTTGCACTTAGAAGATGTCCTAAAATAAACAACTCCATGACTAAGATTTCAATTTTTTTTAGAGAATTTATTTTTTGGAAAAATAAAAATCTTCAATGGTCAACACAAAGCTTTAAAGTTGTTGAATAAAACTTTATAGCTTGCTTGACTTCTTGCTGTCTTTCTTAGCACATTGTCCAAAGCTACTAGCTCATTTGTAAGCCCAAAAACTTTTTGACCTAGGCCCTTGATTACTACAAGGGGTGTTTTAATTACAATCCTAATGTATAGTCCTAGTAATATAATCCTACAAGTAATGACTTCATAGGAGATTTTTAATAAAGTTTTACTAGCTATGCTTGTGTTTTTAGTAATATTTTACTAAAAATCTCCTAAAAGATCATTTACCTATAAGACTATACTACTAGGACCATACTTCAAATACCCCTTTCTTTTATAGTGGACTAAAAAAAATGTTATATTTTGAAGAAGCTTGTAGAAATGTCCATTTGGGGTAAAAAATTCACTTTCATGCATTCATACTTAACTTCATCTATACTTAACTTCATCTGAACTTACCCAAACTTTCAAAAAGCACCATGGGAGCTTATAAAAACTTTTGAGATTAAACCCCAAATGCTCAACCATCCACATAGTAGATGATGAATGTTTTGAATTTTGAACTTCATCCAATTAAACATTGATTAAGGAAGCTTCAATTTAAGAAATAAAAAAAATATTAATGGAAAAAAGAATGGATGCTCTATATGATTTGATGATATAGATAGTTTGAAGAAATTACAATCATCTATATACAGTCAAGCACTTATTAATTAACGTATACTACTTTCACAAAGAACTAGCATTAAGTAAAATTTTGTGGCCTCTATTAGGTACTAGATTTTGAGAATCTTTGAGGATTTGGAAATATTTTTTGTGATGGGCTTGACTTCCCTTGAAGAAGGCCCAAACTTGATTTTCCAACTCTATACCACCATCATCTTGTTCTAACTCCCCTAAATATTGTGTGCAAGAAAATTTTGACATATTTAGTTGATGAATGTGAGCTTGGTACACATGAATCATCCAATTATTTTGTAGACTATATTATACAATTTTCAAGGAAAAACGCCGGTTAGTTCATCATTAGCTAGTAAAATTGGGGGGAAAAAATGGTTGCAATTTGGAAAAACACAAGTGATAAAATCTATGAAATTTCTATTTGGAGAAAAATAGAGAAAAATAAACAAACTTGATATTTGAAAAAATTGTTGAATATGGGAATTCTTTTGGATCCACTCACCTATTCTTGCCTTTAGAGATATAGACCATGTTGTTTGGAACAACAACCTTCCTCCTATTATTTTCACTTATAGTTCTTTGCTCTGATTGCACCCATGCTCTAAAGGTGATGATGACTCAGAGGTGCATTTTGCTTTCTTCAATGTACCAATAGTGTACATTTCAAGAGGTAGTCTCTTTTAGTGATCACTGCATTTCAACTTCGAAAATTTATAACTAATTTAACAAAAGTCCAAAAAATATGAAACAACTTGGGTTAGATGTCATTTCCATTTGTCTTCCTGTAGAAATTTGCTGAAAATTGTTTCAAGGAGTTTAGCTCCCGTCCAAAGGCAATCGGCTCTTAAATGATCGCTTTATGAGCAGACTACCTCAGCTTCATTTTGTTCCTTTTTAGTTTGTGCTTGTTTCTCTTCATTGTCCAGCTGTCAAGCTTGGCTATTGTGTATTGGGTTTATTTAATGCAATGGTTCTTCCATTTGTTCCAAAAAAATATGGGAATTCAAAGAAAATAGCTGTTTAAAACTCCAAAAATACCCCCAGGCCACGTTGAAACCATAGGCGCCCTTTTGCTTCGATTATTGAAGGCATATTTGCCCATAGCCAGTGTTCGAAATGGACTTTCTTTCTTTCTTTCCTCTTTTTGAAAATCAAGTGGGAAATGCAATTGAAATTGCAGCCTGGCACAAACTGATTGGTGAGAATAATTATCAGGGTTTTTAATTGTGTGAATGCATGATTTCAAAAAAAAGAATTAAAATAAATAAATAGTGAGCTATTCAGAAATAGTGTGACAGACTGGGTCTAGAATTAAAGTGGTGCACATGGCCAAAATGGAGGCTTAGGTGGGGCACCTGTCTTATTGCTACTTGTGGACAAAAACGCTGGAATTGGCCATAATGCCAGCAACAAAAAGATGGAACTGGAAAATTGCAAAAGAAGTTTACCTTCTTGAGCCATTGAGGAGGCAGCCTCCATTTGCTTTTCGGATTAATCATGATATCCTTTGATCCTTTATTTTGTCAAACAGTAAAAAACATGAAATTATTGTAATTTACCACTGAACCCACAGACATAGATTGATACCCGGCCAGGGAGGATTGACTCCTCTATTTCTGCACCGGAGGGTAAATGCCAAAAATTGCCCCCTATTTTATATCGCTTAAATTTTGTATTTTATCATGAATTGTAACTTGTGTGGGATCTCCGATTGCAAATATAAATTCAGAATTTGCAAATTTTATCATGTGCGGCAAATAAATAAAAATTCAGGGTTTTCTACAAGGATAAAACATGAGGCAATAGAGGGGTCAATCCTCCCTGACCTAGATTGATACCCTGCATGGAAATCGTTTTGACATAAATTACGGAGTAATTAGTAAACACGAGGATGTTTGAAAATTTGAAATATTGTTAATTATGGTTGTTTGAAAGTTAAAAAGTGGATGAAATTCTTCTCAAATGAATGAAAAATGTTCAATGGATGAAAGATTGTTGAAATGAATTAAACTCTTCAAATCCTTAAAAAATAAAATTGTAGTGTGAAACCTACATTGATTTAAAAATGAACTTTCTTGTCAATTATATGTTGAAACCAATGATTATGTAGGATATTGATGGAAATAGGGTCAAGGATTTGTTATGCGAGCAAGGTTTTGTGGTAAAAATCATTGGAAGACATCATACTTATTTAGAATTCTAAATTCTAAATTTGGATTCATTGAATACAAATTACTTAAATGATTAATATGGGAATTATAGGATGGTCAATCAATCTCTTTGATCTTGTTTTCTTGGGTTCTAATCCTATGCTACATTGTTTAATACCTAATGTTCCATGACTATGTTTTCATCAAAAATGCTTGAAAACTGTCATTTTTAGTACAAGTACCAAAATTTTGAATTTTTTTTAAACATGTAACTGTAGGATCCTATAGTATGCTAACTTGAGAATATGTGGTAAAAATTTCAGAAATTTCCACCAAATAGATTGTGAGATATTAGCATTGAAATTCATTGAAATCATTTTTGGGACCCTGCAACCAAAACCCAACTACACTTCATAAGCTCACTTTTCTATGAAATAATGACCAAAATGGTGGTGCTTCTTTGGATTCATTTTCCTAGACAAGTTGGCCACTACTTGAAAAATATGAAATCATTTGAAATCATACAACATAAAGAAAAAAATAATAAGGAGATAGTAGTATTTAATTATGGGATTGAAAAATGCCAATTCCAATGGTTGGAATGTTGTAATAAACAATCTACATCCAATGATTTTATTTTTTTTCCAAAAATATTGAAAATTGGATAAGATAAAGGATTTGGTAGAGGTTACTTTAGAGTAGGAAATCATTAATTGCCCGCAAACAAAAATCCTTATAACTTTTGACTCATTGATTAAAATGGAATGATTCAAAGTGTTTCATGTATATAAAAACTTTAGAAAACCAATTTCAAATTTTTGTTTATTAAAAGAGTGATTTTTTTTATCTACCCAAACTGCCCAATTACGAAAAAAATAACACATCAAGCTATAACTTTTGACTCCTATCTCCAAATGTCATGAAATTTAGTGCATATGAAAGATATTCCTTGTCCTCGCCACCTTCTATTAAAATTTGGGCCAAAAATATGGAAATCTCTAGTCACATGCACCTATCCAAAATTTCCATGTAGCCAAATAACACAACAACTTGGTCCTTTAGGGGTTAGAAATGTTAAGATTACAACCTTAGTTTTGATCAAAATGTTAAAGCATTTTGGAGTAATTGATGAAATTGTTGAAGTAAGTCTCAAAGGACACAACGAATTTCAAAAACTTATCATAAACTATTGTATGAAAAGTTGATAAATGAGAACTAACGATTAGTGTAAGAGAAGCCTATTCATTCTCTAAAAAAGTTGCTTTAGAGTATGTCACAACTTCAACCAAACTGACATGCAATATTTCAATTTTTATAGTTTGAGCAATATTTTACAAATAACAAAAATATATCAATAAAAAATCAATTAATTGTAGGTGTGAAACATGATATAGGATTTTGTTCATGGGAATTGGTGTGTTGTTGACCAATAGGAGCTTTGGCTCTACTTGATATGTTATTAAGAGGTTATCTTTTATATTGGAATAAAATTTGTTCATTTTGTGCATTAAGAATTGAGCATTTTATTGAACTTTGATGTAATTTATATATCCCATTTCAATATCACTACTTCTTTTTTGATTTCTTCCTTGTGCAACTTGAAGTTTGAAGCTCACTATCTCTTCATAAAGCAACATGTGTCAAAATTGGAATTTGAAACCTATTCTAAATGATAATACTTAAAATATGGATATTGATTGGCTGATTTGATTTAAATTTTTAATCATACTCATAACCATCAACTTCAATTGAAAACCGAACACATGGCAATGCCATCAATCTTGGAATTTGATACAATAAGTTAAGTGCACCTATGCTCATCACTAATAATTAACAATTGAGTATAGTTACTATTATATAGCATAAATTACTTCTAATAGATTTTATTGGGAAATAAAAAAAGACTCATTAGATGTTTTTTTGGGTTTTCTTAGACGGCATGTTCCTGGCGTTATTCTCCTAGCAATTCGGAAACAACTATTGTCAAAAAAAAAAAAAGTTGAAATTTTTTTTTGAAAAGAAAAAAGTGACGTGGTAATTTTTGTGCCATGTCACTCAACTACTGCAGAACAATGCACTCAATTTGGGAACACAAATTTAGGTAGGGGAACTCACAGCCTTTCCAGGGGGTTGAATCTCATCTAATGTTCCAATATAGTTTTGTATGCATTGTTTGGATACTATATGAATAACTTATGAATTTTCAAAATATCATCTCTAAGTGTATCCTAAAGAAATTCTTGATTATCATAGCTAAGTTCCAATGTTCTAATTATATAACCCTTGGAACATTCATACTTTCTTACTTGAAAAGTAGTCCAAAATCTATGTTTTGAAGGACCTAACTAGGGTTATTTCAGGTAGAGCCTTCCATGTGTTCCATCCTTGTGTGTTGTACCATGCCTACAAATGAGACTTGGCACTAGCTAGCTCTACAACTCCAAATCTTTCTTCATTGTTCTTTCAAGTACCAAGTCTAGTTCTTTTCTCTATTTTTTTTTACACAAAAGAGAAAAATTTTCACTAATTTATGTTGATGTTTTCAAATTAATTGCCTCCATTTTTTCCCTCAACTCCACTGGCTGACTTTGAAATTTGAATTAGCTACATGTTGTTCTTGAACATAAAGTAAATCATCCATTGACTGCACAAATCTAAGAGTCCCACAACAATCCTTCTAATGAATACTAAACACTAATTACTCAAATTCAACTACCAATTCAACTGTGATTGGAATAAAATTTCATATCACCACTCAATCACCACACACTCTGTGATGAACGGTTGCAAGGAATTTTTTCCTAAATTCCAACTTCATTGCATTTAAATTGCAATAAAATTTGTAGAAATAACTCTTTTTGCATTTCGTTTTCCAAAGGTGAATCATTTGAACCTGACATTCAATAATTATGATGAATTTCAAAACATGTAACTAAGTTTCTATATTTACGTGGAGAAGGATTTTAATTTTAATTGTGTGCCAATTGGCAAGTTTACTACAGGTGGGTGCACAACTAACTTACACATAAATTAACCTTACTCTACACTCAAGTTAGATTCGTTAAAAAAAAAAATATAAATATAAATAAATAGGGCATGAAATGAAATTTTCAAAAACTATAGCATGGTGTATATGAACATTGTAGAAAATATTAATGAAAATAATATGAAATCTGGAAAAAAAAAAATTAGATGATAAATGAAAAATGAACGACAAGTACCAAATAAGTCACGAGTATCCAAATAAAGCTATGAGGCACTGGTGTGAAACGCCACGCGTATCATGGTAAACAATGAGAATCCAAATTTGACAAATGGTCATGACAAATTAGGTGAAAGCTATGAGTATTGTGGGAAAGTTGTGAGGACCAGTGGGGTCCCTGGAGCTGCAGCTAAGCGTCACGAAATATTCCAGATCCTCAAAAGCGAAATTCCAGAAATTCTAAATTCAGGTAACGAAAGGAAATTTAAGCAAAAAAGAAAAGATTTCGTACGGTAATACGGAGTACATCTCCACTTTAGCCAGACGGAGTCCCTGCTTGAAAAGTACAGTCCCACTACAGTGCCAAAATGCTCCAGATCGGAAAAAGAAAAATGTACCACTAATAACTTAAGCAACGTAACTGAGTGGCAGTTCACATCCAAACCAGAAAAAGTGACGCGGATTCGCACTGCAGTACAGACG
Source organism: Pseudoscleropodium purum (assembly GCA_963969395.1). Classification (NCBI taxonomy): domain Eukaryota; kingdom Viridiplantae; phylum Streptophyta; class Bryopsida; order Hypnales; family Brachytheciaceae; genus Pseudoscleropodium; species Pseudoscleropodium purum. The sequence goes on from OZ017802.1 coordinate 10,844,181, forward strand.
GTAACTTAAGCAGCAGCACTACCTTTGGATCCGGCGCTCCAGTCGGCCCAATATGATTCCTGATTGACTTTGACTCCACTGTAGCCACTGCGCACCTCGATTCCGTCCTTGATCAGAGCGATGACAAAGATATTCTTTGGCAGACGGATTGTGCGTCTCTGTGCGTGTGTGTGAGAGAGAGAATTCGTGACAGAGAATTGACAACTGAAGAGTATGGGCGTCATGTCCGGCTCGCTATTGTCGAAAACCTCCGTCAGCGAGGTGACTGACTGAGGTGAGTTTCCCATTTGGCGTGCACGGAATTGACTGGAATTCAGTGTGCAAGTTCAAGTTAACTTGGAGGAGAGGAGAAAAAATTGGCGCTCACAAACAGTGACGGAGGCGGCGAGGGGGGGGGGAGAAGAACGGGTCACGCTGGCACACTGGCAACTGAACCGACCTGCACGGGGACCTGCATTTGAGAACAAAGTGAAGAGCTTTTGGAAAACTAGTACAAGGTGGCTTGTACAGTAACTTGATTTCAGTTGGAGAATAGCAATGTTTACGAATTTTCACAATGAAACTTCCGGGGCCGTTTCAACTCAAGTTGCCGGATTGTATGTTAGCACGTCTGTACACGACAACGTCTCCGAACAGACACTGACATCCATTGGTAAAGTCCTGCGTCACTTCCTTACTCAAAAGCCGACGTTAAGTCTGAACCCAGAAACGATGACGTTGAGGATGTTATTTGTCCGATGAATGACAAAGAGTATTCTCCATGTGGGACAGAAATGCAACTTACTATTCATCCTTTGAATTTTGTGTGAAAAGGGGAGGTTTTTTAGAGTAGATTGACTTCCAATGAGTACTTTTGCATATTTTTGAGCCCAAGATTCACAAGGTTCCAAAACAAACAATTTCCAAAGTGACCAACTTGTCCTTTTAAAGGTTAAAGCACAATGCAAGCTCCTAGGGCATTTTGAAAGTCAAATCTTGGATTTTTGTACAGTTAGATCTTAATTTCAAATGTTTTTAAATAAGCTTACCTAAGGAAATGTAGCTCCAATGTTGACTACTACTTTTTACTCCATTTTCATTTTTTTTCAAAATTGTTAAAATTGTAATTTTGGTGACACTTTGAAGATATTGCACTATGAAAGCTCAAAATACACCACTTTTGAACTTTTCCTATCAAATTTCTCTTGCTGTGAACTCAAGAAGTACATTAATTAGACCATGATGTTTGTCACTATTATTTTCATTTTCCTTTAAAAATTCATATTATTTAAATTATTTTTGAAATTATTTTGATTTTTACAATTAAATCTCTTAAAAAATTTATATGGAATTTAATTTGATGTTTTGAATTATGAAAAGAATGAGATTAAATTTTGAACATATATTAGTACATCTAAAAAAAATAACAGGTTTTAACAATGCATATTTTAACGTAGAAATCTAATGAAATTTGACCAAATTTTAACATGAAATTTCGTTGAAGAGATAATTTTACCAATTATACATTTTTAGCCAATGGGAGTGCTAGGAACTTTTATTTTCATAGTATGTCCCAAGTCAAAGTGTCTCACCTCTATCACATATTTAAAAAAATTATGAGGACATGTCTAATTCTTAGAAGCTAAATTGAACTATACTTCAATTCAGGCAAATCAACCATAATACATTCAACCTTGGAGAGCTACCTTGGTCCCCAAATAAAAGCTTGTCTCTACTTTGTAATTGGTTAATTTTGTATTTCCTAACTTCTACCTAATTGGATTTTTTTGATTCAAAATATGAATTCAAAATTTCCATATAAGGTAAATAAGAAACTACACTATGATGCTTATCTTTGTAGCAAATTAGCAAAGATTTCTTTTTGAGTAAGGTATCATCACCTTTTTGCAAGAACATTTACATGCAAACAATGAGAATAGAGTTCTTTGCAATTACTCCTTGATTCAAATATAACAAAGCATTTTTTCGAATGTAACACTCATTTTTGAAACAAAACTATATATGGAAGTTGGAAATTTGATTTGAGGCAACCGATAAGAGTTGAAGCATTTTGTACTCTAGGCATGTCTAATTGAAGGTAGTTTAGTGTCAATAATAGGTGTTCTCATGACTTTGACATTAAAGACTTGTAGTATATTTATAGTGAATCTTAAATTTTCAAACCAATTGCATTTACTTTGTTTTTCATCTGCTAATGTCATGATGTGATATTTTTCCCAAATTGTATTTTAAAATGTTGGATCTAAAGAAAGTATCGGGTTTAAATGAAGATAGCTTATCTCCTAAGAACTTCTAGGAGGAAGACTAATGTACAGTTTGAGTTTTTTGGGCAAAAGAAATTATGGAATGAGTTGAATTTTGACAATAAATCTTCATTTTTGTAAATTTTTATTTTCTTCTCATCATTACATGAACCCCTTTACAATCTTGCAAATTAATCATGAAGCACTAAGTGATTGCTCTAGTTGCACTAATGGAGAATAGACAAAGATTGTTTTTTGAACATACTTGAATACACTTCATAAGTTTCTAGCTTGTAGCTTCAACAATAAGCTCTTGAAAACATTAATAATCCACCTAAGGTAAATGAACCTATGACAAGTAGAATAACTAGTTATCCTATTGGACTTGTTAAAAATTAAAATTTTTTTTCATGTAAGGACAAATGTAAAAAATGGAGAGAGCAATTGAAATTTTATTTACTAACAAAGTATGAATATCTTATAATTTTTTTTAGAGTTTGCTAAGAATACTAACCAATTGGCCTAAAATAGTCTCTAGATTACATCCAAACCAACAAAAAATATATTTATAATGGTCATCTTACTCACCTAAAGCAAGCAAAATATTTCCTAATAAAGCCATAACATAAAAGCTTAAAAAAGTCACTTCTTCTGATGACTTTATATTCAAAAGATAGAAGTTTGAATTGCAATCACTAATCACTCCGTTACCATCATTTAAGACATTGATTGTGGTCATTGGCTCAACTTAATGTAGTCTAAATCTCATTTATTGAAAAAATCATTCAAGACTTTCATGAATCATTCTTCAAGTGTTTGTGATGGGTCTTTTGCTTGTTATATATTGGTTCACCTAATAGGATGGGGGCTCTCTTAAATGACATGCCAAGTCTCTAGGGCTCAATTTAGAGAGAATTATTGATAAAAACTTTTTTTGCATTCATAGAGAATTTTCAACCTTGTGAAATCACTTAGTCCATGTAATTTGAGGCCTTTAGAGCTTGTTTCCATAAGCAACCTAAATTAGAGGCTCTTCTAGAGTAATTGCAAGTAGAGAAGGAGAAAACTCTAGAATCTTAACACTGCGTACACTTCAAAAAACAAGCTCTAGAAAAGGGTCTAAAAGGTCTAGTTCTGTATTTGACTTTTGTAGAGCTAGAGGTTTAGGCCTAAACCCCTCTAGTTGCTCCATGCATTAGGAAAAATCTAAACCCTTGGTAGGCCCAGGTACGCAACTCTTATATTATATGCAGGGGTCATTAGTATTAAAAAGGCTTAGACGACAACTTTTGTAAAAATTATATCAAATTAAAAAGGCCAAAAATTTAGGTGAAGACCAAATTAAAAATAAATTAAATGCAGAAAATGTTGGATTTTATACATATTAGAAAAAAAACTCACAATATATATGAAGAATTGAAACACTTATGCATAGTTTTAAAAAATTTATTCAAAAAGTTCCCTCCAATTAAAATCAAATTTTTATTAGAAAACCCCCAAAGTTGGGTAGCTCAGCCTATGATACATGTATTAAAAAAGTTCATATAATTAGGTTTCTAATGCTATTATTGTCTTCAAAAATACTAATTTCATATAGATAATTACATTTTTGGATACTTTGTTGAAAGGGCTACAACAATTTTCTACATGAAAACAAATCATCACTTGAGATTGGACTAAAATGCATTATAAGTAATTATAACTAGGGCCATATAATATGGGAGTTGCATACTCGGGTAGGCAGGGTTGTTAAGCTTTCATTTTTTGGCCTCTTGTGGTGCAAATATAGAAAAATTAAAAATAATTTTTTTCAAATAATTAAAAAAAATACTAAAATGTGATATGGCCCTGCCGTGGCACCAATAGTGCGAGATCAGATGCTTTCATTAAAAAAATAAAAAAATAAAAAACAGTTTTGTTTCCTTTGACAGGTATGTGTGTATGATGTTCCAAGACTCACAGCCTTCAGTGGCCTGAAATTTTTTCTAATGGAAATGGGCTCTTAAAGGGCGCTTCAATCTTCTTGCCAAAAATAATATTTCTAATAAAAAACATATATAATTAAAAATTAATATCCAATCTGTCATGGCCAAGGGATGGCCACATCAAATCCAAGGCAGATTTAATTTTAATTATTTTGAATTAAAAAAAAATTATTCAATTTTCTAAAATATTTTTTATTTTAATAAAATTTCTAGAATAGTAACTTGCGACCTTGTTCAAACCAAAAAAATTCTCCTAATATCTATGGTGAATATGGCTTACCAAGTATCACATTTGGGATCAAAAGTCTGAGCCCTATTGATTGATCACTTTTATATGTTGTGACCAAACAAATTTTGGGCAAACAACAAAGACGTGTGCCCCACTTCAAAGAGATTCTTTTTATTTTACCTTGGATTGTTCCCCTAATAAGTGGTAAGCAAATGTCATTTAATCTTAAACGATATTGAGCCTGAGCAACATCCAGTAGATGACTTGATTCTTCACTGTAGAAACAAAAAAAGCATCAATTGGTTCAATAATTAGAGCATTTTGATGAGTACCTTGGTGATGGAGGGCCGCATCTTTCAAACTTTAAGGGTTAATCCTTAAAGGATGAGCTTGTCATAGTCGAAATCATTTGTTTTTATGCCGTGATAATTATTGGCTTAAAAAAATGAAAAAGCACTCATTGGAAGTTAAAGTACTGTAGAAGACCTCCCCTTTCACAAAAAATTTTGAGGATGAATACAATCACTTCAAAAATTGGGTCTATGCTTTGTTTAGTGTCACTCCATGCATTATATGTTGAAAATGAGTGGATGAAATTTAAATGAGCAAACACAAATGTTGTTGTATCCTTTATGCACTACAATCCAAAAAAAACTTGAAGTGGAAACAATTATGGATTGGAAGTAAATGAATTCCAAAGCTAACCTCCCCATAGATTTAATTGTTGACGTAGGTTTCATAATCATTCCCAAAATTGCCTATGCTTCTTTTTCAACTCACTTCAAGTTTTTCTTGTATTGTAATGCACAAAGGATACAACAACATTTATATTGGCTCACTTGGATTTCATCCACTCATTTTCAATATATGGTGCATAGAGTGACACTAAGCAAAGCATAGACTTAGTTTTTGAAGTGATTGTAGTTGTACTTTTGTCTTGCATCAAGAATTTTATTGTAATTCATTGGTAGGAAAATGTCCTCGATGTCGATTATGGATTAACCCCTAAACACTTGAGACTTGTTTTGAGCTTCTTTGAATTTGCTCTAAATTGAACAAAATGCCAACATTTTGATAAGTTGTATCAATTTTTTTGAATTGTAACCATACAAATTCAAACTAGACGTATTAGAGATCTAATATGAAAAGAAAACACAAAAATATCACCTATGGAGTGAAAGATTATAATGTTTGCCCATGAGGGTGTTAAAATTGCAAAAGTGATGAAAAATCTTTCAACCCTCTTTTCACAAGTCAAATCTAAAAAGTTGGTGACCAAAAGAATATGAGATTAAGGGGCCTAACATGTATAACTCCAATCAATTCATAGTTTCTTAAAATCTATTTTACAATTTTTTTAAATAAATTTTGAATGTAATTTTTTCTCTGAAATTTAGTGTATTTGAAGCTCATTTCCAAGAGCTCTCCACACTAAGGGAAGTCAAGATTGCAATGGGTACCCTTGCACAAAATCATGAATAGAGAAATCACTATTATTTATTTTCAAGATCGGATTTTTGATGCTAAAAGTAGACTTCAAGAAGAACTTTCCAAAACTTTAAACTACTAAAAATAGAAACTTGGTTATATTTTATTTAACTTTGAAGTTTTGCAAACACATGATTTTTGAGCATTTAGAGGTTAACCCTATATTGATAGTTGGTCTCTAAAGAAATCATCATTTTCTAATATTGTGGAAATCAAATTGCTTAAAAAAATGGAAGAGTATTCATTGGAAGTCAAACTATTGTAGAAGATGTTTCCTTTTCACAACAAAAATCAGAAGATGAATAGTTGCACTTTTGTCCTATAAAAGGGAATTCTTTGTCATCCATTAGACACTTAATGGATGAGGGCCGGTTTAGACTACGGTCAAGAAGTGCACCGGTCAAGAATTCTAGGAAAATGGAGCAATATGATTGGAGCAAATCTTGTTCTTGACCGGAGTGGGTTTACACTCGGCCAACTCTTGTCCGGTGGAGAACTTGAAGTATGGATGAAAAAATGACATGGCATCCTAGGTGGCAACACTTTTTGTAAGAGTTCTTGACCGGAGGCCAAGTTTCTTGTCCGGCCTCAACCCCCCGGACAAGAAACTGGGCTTCTGGTCAAGAGCTACTTTCAATAAAATATTGTTTTCCCTGTACGAATCGCAATGCCGTTGCAACTCTCTTCTTGTTACAAATTCAAGTATTTCAAACAAATCCTCTCACTCGATCAACGTAGCTCTTCACAAATCCTCAAGTCTCCAAAGTGATCTTGGTGAGTTCAAAAACTTGTGCACATTCCTAGTTAGTTTGGTGTTTGAAAGAAATTAGGTGTTTTGAACAACTGCCAACTTCGGCGTCTTGTATCTTAGTCATGCAAGGTCCAAATGTTATGAAACTTGTGTTGAAAGTTGCGCAATGTTGTCTAGTTTTAGTGTTATAAATTTCATAGACATTGAGCAAAAACCGAGTGACCGATTGGTGTTTGAGTACAAAGAGGTTTAGTGAGAGGGGAGGTGAAAGTAATCTTAGGGTCTGTCAACTTCGGCGTCTTGTATCTTGATCATGCAAAGTCCAAATGCTATGAGACTTGTGTTGAAAGTTGCGCAATTTTGTCTAGTTTTTGTGGTATAAATTTCATAGACATTGAGCAAAAATAGAGTGACTGATTGGGGTTTGATTTCTATGACTACGTTTTTAAAACATGAAGTCTTTTTCCAATGAACCTCTTTGTACTCAAACCCCAATCAGTCACTCTATTTTTGCTCAATGTCTATGAAATTTATATCACAAACACTAGACAAAACTGCGCAACTTTCAAGACAAGTCTCATAACATTTGGACCTTGCACGACCAAGATACAAGACGTCAAAGTTGACAGACCCTAAGGTTACTTTCACCTCCCCTCTCACTAAACCTCTTTGTACTCAAACCCCAATCAATCACTCGATTTTTTCTCAATGTCTATGAAATTTGTACCACAAAAACTAGACAAAATTGCGCAACTTTCAACATAAGTCTCATAACATTTGGACCTTGCATGACCAAGATACAAGACGCCGAAGTTGACAGACCCTAAGGTTACTTTCACCTCCCCTCTCACTAAACCTCTTTGTACGCAAACACCAATCAATTACTCGATTTTTTCTCATTGTCTATGAAATTTATACCACAAACACTAGACAAAATTTTGCAACTTTTAACATAAGTCTCATAACATTTGGACCTTGCATGACCAAGATACAAGACGCCAAAGTTGACAGACCCTAAGGTTATCTTGACCTCCCCTTCCACTAAATCTCCTTGTACCCAAATATAAACGAATCATTCAAATTTCACTCCCTATTAATAAATTTTGAAACAAAAAAGCAAGATATGAATATGCACCTTTTCCAATAAATTTTGTTGAAATTAAACTTTGTAAGGACATAAAAAACATCAAAGTTTATCCTAATTCAATAATGCCCATTTATTTAAAAAAAATTCAATTGACTATTATCAATGCATACAAATTTAGAGATTCACCAAAACCACTTGAAAAAAATAAAAAGTCATACAAAATAGCACACAACAAGAAAAAACTCACCCAAAAGTATAAATTGTTTCAAGAAGAATTTAGAGAACATTGGAGTTTCTTGACTGCCTTCAATTTTCTTGGAGGTAAAGTTCACCGGTGGACTTCAATTAATGAAGTTGGCCAAAAGAGTTCTCTGCATGGTGTTTAGACTACAACCGGTCAAGACTTCTTCACATGTTATTTTATCATTTTTTCATCTTGTCCAACATTCCACCGGTTGCTTCAAATAGTCATGTCTTGGCCAAGACTTCTTGACCAACCGGTGAACTTCTTGACCGTAGTCTAAACTGGCCCTCAATGAGTCATAGCATTACAAGGTTAAGTTGCTCAAACTTCCTCAAGGTGAGGATTTCATTTTTTGGATTCCCATCTACTCCCCTGCTGTTCAATGTCTGACACCAGATTTTGGAGGGACATGCATGTTGTGGCCACGGTGATAGCTGTGTAATAAGAAACCTACATGTTACTAAGTTAGCTCCTATAGCGGACAAAAAGCCTCCTCCCCTTCAATCCCCAATTTCAACGTTTTTACCAGCAGGAGCCTAAACCAGGGGCGTAAACCAAGCGTCGAGGTTGGTTCCCCGTCCCTGCGCCAGGAGTCGTCTCAAGTCCCCAGACCCGAAGTCCTCGGGATCGATCTGATCCACGCGCCTCCCACGCCCCTCCCACGACCTCCACCGTCTCCTTCACCTTCACCCAGACTCCCAGAGTCCCAGAGCCCTGCCCTGCCCTGCCCGGGCAACTTAACTCTACAGCGCGCTGGCTCCTGTTTTTCGGCTCAGCCTAGTGGATCCATGACCTGTCTCACTACTGTCTGGCCCTCGGCTCAAGGATTCCAGTATCAACCCACAGGTACTCCATCTCTCTCGTCTCACCGCTCGCCTCTCCTTGCACGTCTTGCCGATGACAATTCGTACTCCAGTCTTGTCCGAGAGCCCAACCTCAACTCTCGTTTCACACGGACTTCGTGGAGGTGCTGAAAGGCAGGGGAGAGTCGGCGGTGGGATAGCTAGCTAGCTCGCTCGCTCCCAGTTGGCCCATTCAGGACGCCGTTTCAACAATTTGATAAGCGTAGCTACATATCATCGGATTCGGGGATTCAGAGTGTTGGCTTCTGGGAGAACATCTTCTTGGAGAGCGGGGTGGAGATTATTGTTCGGGGATTCGGGGATTCAGATTGTTGGTTTCCAGGAGAGCATCTTCTTGGAGAGCGGGGCGGGGTGGAGATTACTGTTCAGGGATTGGGGGCTTACCGAAGCTGCAAGGGTTTGGGGTTTTGGGCTATGATAGATCTCTCCGAAATGCTCGTTAACTGCTGGTTTGCAGCACCAGTCTGCTTGTGACGCATACTCCCACAGTTCCAAAGTTCTAAAGCCGTTTTCTTGGTTCGAATCTGGCCTGGAAGATTGGTGTCCTGTTGTGATTAGTGACGTTGACAGATCAAAGGGGTTCTGGTTTGCCTGCAATGAAGGGTATAGTAACCGATTTCTCGACATGAGGTGGCGGCAAATCCACTCAGGAGTGCATTTCTAGCCTGAGCCCGACTGTTTGAATTAATACTTCCAATCCAGGGAAGCCTTTTTTGGAGAGAACGTGGTGAAATTTCAAATGGTGGCGTGGGAAGGAGTTTTTGTTGCATCATCCCATTCTCGTAGGTAGCCCTTGGAGTGTCGGTTTTTTCCCAACAATGGGCCAGTGCAAGCACCACCCACAGTCGAGCACCGAAGGCGTCTGCCACAGCTGCTTACAGAAGAAGCTCAAGTCGGTGCGATGGGGTGAGCCCGGAGACTCTCTGGCGGTGCTCCCCACTAAACCAGGCGCCAAACTAGGCGCTACCATCGCCAAGCCCAAGCCTTTCATCGACTCTGTCCACCCGAAGGAAGCCATAGCGATTCTCGGCTCCATCGCCAGCATCAAGAACCGCAACCAGCGGGGCCTCCACCCCAGGCGAGACATCACCGAAGTCGGTCTAGACTTCGTGTTGGACAGCCGGTATACCGGCGGTAACCCCACCCAACCATTTGAAACATCGACTACAGGAGTCATCCCCATGCCAGGTTTGCTTGGTCCCGCTTCCAATACTTCCAATGTGAAGGATCGGAAACGGTGGTTGAACAGTACTGCCAAGAAGTCAGTGGGAGGCAAAAGCTTGGCTTTGCAAGATTCGAAGCCGCTAGTGGACAGGTTTGCTAAAGAGACTGCTTTGCGAGTGATTCGAGAAGTGACGGATGAAATCTCGGTAGAAGGAGATGGAGAAGGGGAAGATGAGGGTGTGAATGGGAAGGATGTGAATGGGAAGGTTACTAATGGTTCCTTTTTCAGTCCTTCCCATTTGCTATCGAAGTGGGGACTCAAGGGAATTGGTGGAAGTCCCTTGGTGACGAGTAGCAACAAGGTCTTTCCCAGTAAACAGTCGGCTGAAACGAGGTTGCTGCAGACGCATATTAGTCCGGCGAGGGATCAGTCGAGGGTACATATTCTCACGACTGCTGGAGCTGATCTGCAACCAGCCAGTGGGGATCGGATTAAGGGTCCCGGAGTGGCAACGAAAGCGGCGAAAGAGGAAAAGGTGATTGTGGGGATGCCGGACCGGATTTTGAAACCAGAGGATATGAGTCAGAGGTTGAGGACGTCGTACAATACTGTTCTTCAATGGCTGGAGGTATTTCATTTTTGGCCCCTTCCTGTTCTGTGATCCGATGTCTAATTTTTCCATCCTGGGCAGATCGAGTTTCGAAGTGGAAGTCAATGTTTTTTGCAAATTGTTCTTCTCTCTGTGCAATGGGGAACACTTCGGATGGCGTGTTTCAGAGCGTCACAATGGTGACGTTCAAGTGCCCAGAGTTCTGAAAATTGAGACTGGTATAGATCTGAGGTTACAACAGTGCGTCAATTTAGCTGAAATCTGCCATTTATATGAACACGAGGGGGATTGTTTGGCTGGGAAAAGACAACTCGGTGGAAGTGTAGGCATGGTGGTGTCTAAACTTGAATTGAGGATATTAGTTGTTGTATTGGAGAACGACTCGCCCGCTGTAAGTTTGGTTTTCTGGGTTTTTTGTAGTGCTACACTGGTGGTTGTAACTCTTCAAATTGGCTCAGTATGGACTAAGTTATGTGAAGTAGATTCTCATTGCGAGAAGGAACGTATTGAGTCATGGGAGTGGCAAGGAATGTAAATTTGTCAGTCTCGTGACGAGGCTCTACTTTCTACTTTCGGATTGCCGGACACAACCGGCCTCTGTCAATAGTTGGATCTCGTTCTATCTTGTTAAATCAAGGATCTAAAGTCACTAGAACACTATTATTTGGAGGACATGGTTGCTGTGAGATATCACCATGATGTGGTTGCTCCTCTAAAAATATAATGATGGTTTTATTTAGGTCATGTCGATTAAAAATACCACCTACATCTACGACATATTTTCATCAAAAAAATTCTGTGAAATTTGGTTAGCAAGCTCAGCTCTAGACCTCAGGTGTTGTACTGTATATATCATGTTCTAACCAAATGTTTGCTACACTAAGAGAGCTATCGCTAATTGCTAAAATGGTGAATTTCAAAGAGATTGGCACTTTCCTACATAGGAGCTCGTCTAGAACTCGAGATCTATATCAGAGTTTTTAGCGCTTCGCATTTGAACATCACACTATTGGTGCTCTGACTTACACTGAATTTAACGAATATGACCAAACTGAACTTCTTTTCATTGTGTGCGTAGGATCTGCCCGTTCCAGACACGTTGCTTAACCAGAAAATTGGTGACCCAGATCAAGACCCTTACATGAAGGAAACGAGAAACATTGGTAGGTTTAAACAAGACCTTGCTGTAGGCCATCTCCATGAAATCGCGGAAGAGCATGAAATTCTCGACGAAGAGTCGAACGTGGAGTCGGAGGCTGCAGCCTCGCCCAGCACAGGGAACCATCTTAACGAAGTCTCCTCCTTTGGAAAATTCCTCATCAGAGCTGCCCAACGACAACCAAAACAGGGTCTCTCTAGAGTGCAGGCGCGAGCAACCGCTTCGACAGCTAGCCCGGTGAAATGCAGGGGCTAATGTACCAAAAAAATGGACTCGTTTATTGGCTTTGGATCGAAGGGGAGGAGGCTATGCATTGACAAAAGCTTCAATTTACAGTAAACCTCGTGAGGAAGTTTGAGTAGGATCGTCCTCGAAAGTGAATGCTACGGGGACAAAGGCTCTTGTAGCGTAGCCGCGTGTTGATTTTTTAAACCCCAGTTGACTCCAATATTAGTCCGCCCAGCTGAATGACGATCCCTGTGCTCATCTGCAACTCAAATTGCACAGGAAGAAGGCCGGCATGAAACTTTCACTTCCGAATGTTGATTGAAATTTCGGTGTACAGAGAGACCATGGGGTGCAACAAATCACTTGAGTTTGAATATCTTTCTGTGAGACTCCGAGGGGAACAGAGTTATGGTAGATTCCACATCAGTTGTGAGTTAATCAACATTTGGTTTGCTGAGCTTCTGTATGGGTTGCTGATACCTCAAAAGAGGAGCCTGCCATCTGCAGGTGGCTGTTATTCTACTGGATACCGACCTATTGTTTTGCAAGCCTGCCAGAGCTTTACCCTGACTGTAAAAAAATGACCATAGAGTCTGAATTGGGTAGTTGATGGAGAGCTTCCTCTATGTTGTAGAAACCACTGTTACCTTCAAATATGAAATGATGACCCTCCTCCTCTGATTACCTAGAGCATTACAATTTGTATATGTTGTCCATATCCTCATTTCTGAAATTTGAGCTTTATTGTGTGAAATTTGAGCTTCATTGTGTGAAATTTGAGCTTTGTTGTGGGAACAATGAGAATAGGATCCCGACTCACTCTTCAGTTGCGGGCTTGACATGTTACATGTAATGTCAAAGCCTCATAATGGGGTTCTTCTTTCACGTTGTTTACCACGTGATTGCATTCAATCTAAATTTTTTTTTCCTTGGTGATCCAGCTCTGTCATGGCGTAGGAATGGTTCAAACTGTGCACTGGGTTGGTGACCCATCTATGAGTGTTGCTAAAATTGCCCCAGATATTGATTAGACAGCTTGTCTCCCTGTTACCACTGCACTCGGAAGAAGCGAAGGTACGAGAGCTTCTCCTAAGAATGGGTGGCGTTAGTGGATAATAGTGGCAGCATACTATAAATGTTCTGTCATACAGGTAGAACTGTATAATAAGTCATCTTCTATGACACGCTAGGAACTCTTTTGCACATGCCGTGCATCAGGGACTGCATCAGGGCTTGGCTTTAGTTGAGGCTGACTGACTATTTCTAGGGTAACAGACACTTGTTACGTGCAGCTTCAGCGTCCCCATCTGAGCATGTCAAGGGAAGGAATAGAAAAAGAAAAAGAAAACAGAGAGGTTAACTCAGGTCTTGAAAGACCACTGTGAATGAAGATGTGAATAAAGCGTGTATTGGGAATGGCTCAATCATCTAAGTCTCATGGGCTTAAGGTAGTTTGCTCTTAAAGTGATCTTTTAAAAGTTGATTGCATTTGGATAGAAGCAAAACTCCTTAAAACAACTTTCAGTAAATTTTCATAGGAAGAAAAATGGAATTGGCATCTAATCCAAGTCGTTTTGAATATTTTGGACATTTGTGAAATTAGTTACAAATTTTTAAAATTGAAATGCAATGGTCCCTAAAAGTAACCACCTCCTGAAATGGTCATTGTTGGTACTTTGAAGAAAGTAAAATGTACCTCTCTGTTTAGAGGTCACATTTAGAGCAAGGTCACTTTTAGAGGTCACTTTTAGAACACCCTACCTTAAATAGTGAACTAGGGAGGAATATGATATACCACAATACCTATCTTCTAACACTATAACTGGTGAAATTCAAGACAATATATCAAAAGTCAATGGCAACATAGTATACTAGTATACTAGGGGAATGACTATGAGAATATCCAAGTGCTAATGGTTTAATTTGTCATGAGGATTATCATTTTGGTCTATGTGGTTGATAATTTCTACTAGTGATTCTTGTGCTTCAACAAGCACTTCCTATATTGTAGAGAGATGCTTTTTATGACCAATTTGTCTTTATTTGTGACATAGAATATTAGCGCATGAATACCTTAACTCAAATAAGCTTTTGAAATTTCATTTCATGTTCCCAATCCTCTAAGTGTGCTAGATATTGTTTACATGTCCACTTTTATCATTCTTTTCATTTTAACATTGAAAGAAGTGTGCAAAAACATATTTTAGAATTGAAAAATTTGTGACTATTCTATATAATTTTCCATACCTACTTTTTCACCCATTAGCATTGTGGGTTTCATTTTTCTATTCTTACACTAGCAATTTCATATTCTTAAGCTTCAACAAGAAGCAATCAACATTAAAAATGTTGCCTCCTACAATATTTTAAAACTCATTGTTGCATTTGTTTGGAGACTTAGATATAGTGAATGTCAAGAAGGCATGAGATCAATCTAGGCTCAGCAAATCAAAGTGGGCTAAAGTATATAAAACAAGTATTTTCACAATTTGCATTTATTTTTATGGATTGAAAAATGTATTTGCATTTATTAGAATATTGTGGCAATTCAATAACCATATAGACTCTATATGTGGTTCACAAGCATGGTACATGAAATAAACTTGTTTGACCTGGTATACTGCCATGGGTTGTCTAATTTTATTTTCACCTTTCAATTTTCAAGTTATAAGTTTCCACCACTGGAAGCATGAAGACTAGTTTTCAATCACAATGTATGAAGATAGGTTTTCAATTTAGAAAATTGTATATCTTTTAGTTGGGTGATGACTTCATTTATTTGAAAAGAAAAGCAATTTCAATGAGTGAATAATCAAACCTTAGTGTTATTCTTTAAACGATGAATAGGAGATTTTTGTCCACTCTAACAAAAAAAATAATCACCGAATCAAAAAAGACCCCTATACTTGCCATTTGAGAGAAAAGTTGAATGAGAGCATTCTTGTGGTCCTTTAAATTTTGTCTCTCCAAAGTAATTGGCACTTAACCCCTAAATGCCCAAGCCTTTTCAAGTGTGTTTTGACTATGAAAAAAGAGCTTGGGTTTATAGTTATCTTCAACAAAGCCAGGGTTGACGAATCTCTACGTCCGCCCCAAAATAGCGTCCGTTTTCCGAACGTCTGGACGCACGGACGCTAGCGGACGCAGCGTCCCTCCCACCGTCGGAAGGCAGACGGGTGGGGCGGACGGATGGGGCAGACGAACGGGACGGATGGGCGGGGCAGACGGACGGGGCGGCTTAGAAAACCCGTTTTGGGTTTTTTGTTTTGATTGTTTTCACCAATGAGAGATTGAGAGTGAAGTCATTTTGATTTTGATTTTTCTTATATTGCAATTGTGATTCAATAGAGTTGTATATCACTATTTATGTAAAAGCTAAAATATGAAATATATTTTTAATTTTTTTTGTTGAATTTCATTTTGATTTAAAAACAAAATCACTTTAAAATCCAGCGAGATGTATATCATCAATAAACAAACAATTTTATAATAAAATGATTGAAGAAACCATTGTCATTTGTCAACATGAGCTCCATATATCATAAGCAATTAAACAATCAAACATCTAAATTCACATCTCCACAATTCCTATGGACGCCAATCCACATCTCCTCTAACCTCAGCCCCACTACTCTCTCCTGCAGCTCTCCGTTCAAAATCTTCATTATCGGAGTCATCTTCATTGTCGGAGTCATCTTCATTGTTGGAATCAAGTATCGTTGTCTCCTTCAAGTCTTCTCTCGAAGTAGGTTTACTCCCTTCTTTCGAATTTAATTTTTCTTTTTTACTTTGACAGAACGATTAAAGGCTTTTTGAATAGGAACCTTTCTTTTCTTTCTATTTGACAAAGTAGCAACATTTTCATCAAGAGGGGTCCTATTCTTCACTGGAGAGATAGCAAAAGGTTGCATTTCTCTTTTCGCTTTCATGTTACTTGATTCTTGAACCATCAATCTTGATGTAGAATCGACATGTCCATGAACGGTTATCTCCACTTTGGCTTTTTTTTGAAGTAATAGAGTGCCGTTTGTTGATTTGATGGGTTCTTGCGCCATTCCTTTTGCTAAAATGCGAGCACGCAAAGATGCCAATGGCATCCGATCACTATCCGTATCACTTAGGCTTGTAGGTGATGACGCTACTTTCCGTAGATTACCCCCTGTAGAAATTTCTTTGGAAATGTTCATTAGGCGTTTTCCATATCCAAAGCTCTGAGAATCATTCAATCGTGTGCTAACAGACTTCAACGGTATTGGTGGAAGAGCACTAGATCTCGGTACTTCAAAAATTGACTTCATTGGCTCCTTTCCTTTATCACTCTTCACATTTGCCGAATTTGTAATTGCCATCCCAAGTGAATCATTATTTTTTTGTACTGCAATATTTGGTTCCCTCTCATCACCACTATTGTTGCCCACATCTTTTGGAACGTCCACCTCCATGACCGCATCTTCTCTTTTGTCGTTTCCTTGCACTACATTTAATGCCACAGATGGAGATTGAGAAATTAAAACTTCTTCATTTCTCCCATCATCACCAATAGCATTCTCATTGATTTTCACCTCTTTGGCAATAGCGTTTGCCTTTTCCAATAGAATGTTTTCGCTATTCAAGAATCCCATTCCATTGCAATATGCAGCTAAAGAAGGTAGATTCTCCTCTCCCCCTACATTGTCCTCGTCTTCACAAAAGGTATATGCATCGTTTGCATTGTTGGGAACGACATCCTTGCGGTTTAGATGATAATCATGCGTATCATTCACCAAATCGGGAAAGTCTTGCATAACGTCTTCATCTCCCCATGCTGTCGCACGATTGAAGTCATCTCCGCCATCTACAGCTGAAAGGGCCCTTTCCAAATCCTCGTCATCATCGTCTTCTAACGTCGGCCTATCTGAATCCTCTGATTCCATCGGATCCACATTATCATTATACCATTTTTTTCATCTTTTTCCTTCGATGCGTTTAATACTTTGGAATTGGTATACACGTACACCAAATTTGCTGCTCTCTCCGGCTTCAATTTATTTCGAGATTTGTTGTGAACAAAAGAATAGTTGCTCCAATTCCGTTCACATGAAGATGATGACACCGGTTGAGCTAATATCCTCTTCACTAATGGAGCTATAAACTTGCCACATGCACCTTCAAAATCCCACCAAGCATGTGCGGACAACATTTGATCTTCCGGATTTAACATATTGTGGAATGGAGGTTCTTTGTGTCGAAAAGCTACAAATTCCTTCACCACTGCTACATATTCATCCGGTTTACATATTCTCTCCAAAACTTTTTTACATCCTGACATTGCATCTGCGTCATCCGCTAGTTCTTTGTCATGAAGAAGGTATGGATTCAAAAGAGTTGCGGCTGATTGGAGATCGTTGTCCACCATTCTTTTTCGGGCATAAAAAAACTGTACCAATGGAATTGCAAGTTTTTCTAGCAAACAAAATGGTGGACTTTGTAATCCGTTCACGTGCTTCTCTAACTTCCTCATGATATGCAACACTTTCCCCATGCATGGTGATTTTGAATCCAAATCGCGGAGTGCACATATGATTGGTTCAACCATCTCCACATAATTGATGGACCGATTCCAAAAATGGTCATCAAGAACAATTTTCTTCACCGCTAAGGCCAAGTCTTTTGGTTGGACTTTAGCTCCACGTTTCTTCTTGAGAGTATGTACATATTCAACCCATTGCGGATCTACCACCGTTTGTTCCAATGCTCCTCTCAATTTTGTCAAATGCTCCATCATGATAAATTTAGAGGCGAACCTTGTATCCCCAGGCATCAAGAGACCAAGATTTGGCGAATACTTTCGCAATAGAGCTAGCGGCATATGTCTCTTCCTGATAAATTTAGCTACAAGAACTCCTTTATCCAAATAACACCAACCACACTTGACGTGATTGTAAGGCGTATTATTCTACGAGTGCGTGAGGTTCTCCAATCGGGCATATTGCTCTTGGAGGATCATGATGGCAAGCTTCGGAAAGATCACACATACAATTGTGTGCCATATCATTTGCCTCACATTGATGGAAGGATTGATACAAGTAGTTCTCAGATTTCCGCTAGGCTAAAATGTGTATTATGTGAAAGTGCCAAATGCGTTGCTACTATGGTGTTGTGCGATATTTGTTCCACAGGGTGGTACACAAATTATTTGAGTCCGTCGTTAGAAGAAATTCTGGCGGACTGATGGGTTTGTCCTAAATGTGTATCGGGGCGTGGACATGCATCTTCATTTTTGTAGAGTTTTCTATTGTGTTTTTGTTGATTCTTCGGAGAAGATCACTAAATTCGCTAGTTTGAATGGGGCTTCGACAATGGTGAAGGGGGTGAGTAAAAAGGTGGCTGTAAAACCACTTACCACAATTGGTGTATTCATGTATCATGGTTGTTTATTTTCTTTACTTTGCTATGGATGTCAGTGGTGTTTAGTGCTTATGGTAATAGGATGTTTTTCACATTGCTATCATTGTTTGTAGGCTATTACCATGATTGTGACTCGCATCACAAGTCATGAGGCGTTTTTCTTATGACCATGGCGTCTACCATTGGTCAGGAGCTATTGGACCTTGGTGTGATTAGGTTGCTAGCCAATTATGGGGTCTAGTGTTTATTTATTACACGCTTTCTTTCATATTGGCTCGATATGATCTTGGCATGATGTGTTTGTGCATGACAAAATTTTCAATGGTAAAAATCATGAAAACACTTTATTCTTTCCACTAGGATCATTTTCAAAGCAAATGAATAAGTAGAATTTTTTATATATCAAATCAAATTGGCAAACTTTGCTCAAAGTTTGGAAATGAAGTAAAACTAGCAAGCTTTATTCTTTTACTAATAGACATATATGACTTTGGAGACCATTGATGCTAGTATGTGAACTTAAGAATACAAGCTTGTGAGCATTGAGCCTACAATATAGGCACCTATAATATAGATAATATACTCTACAAAAGGTGTATGTATCAAAAATACCTATAATATAGGTATTTGTAATCTCTCTATATATGCTATAATTATAGATAGTTTCTATAGTATATACACTTATAACATAGGTGTGTAGTATTCTAGGCTCATGGACTCACAATCCTATGCTCACATAATGGCAACCCTCCTTTAGAAACCTCTCAACAATCAATTATGTATATTTTTTAGTGAAAAATGAAAACTTTCAATAGTTAACTCTAAAAAATTGCTTGAATTTTTTTTTAAATAAGAAAAGCAATTTAATTGCCCGCACCAAAATGAGCAAAAAAATTTAGATTGACCATATATGGTTACTAAGGCAATTAAGAGTTAAGGTATACATGGGTCCCACGTGGTGCAACTTAAAGCTGTGACACCTCATTCTAAAAAAGGGAGATAGACAAACGCAAGAAAACCAATTCTATAGTGAAAGAGAATCAACATGCAATCATGGCAATATTTTGCCTTGTCTTTTCTTTTTCAAGAGTTTGCTAAAAGAGAACCCACATTGCATGGTAGTCATCAGAATTCAACAAGCCAATTGGAGTGGCACGCTTGATAGCAAGGATTAGGATATCTCATCTCTTGTCAATACATGCTAGACCTTCAAACTAGTACTCTAGGAAACCATTCAAAGAACCATAAGGGATGCTCTTAATTCCTAAATATCCAAACTTTATTTTCTTGTTTTTAGAAAGCATTTTGGAACTTTTAGAACGCAAGCTCTAGGAGTGATTAAAAAAAAGGCTTAAATAAAATTGTAATTATATGATCTTTAAGTTCAAGTTTTGTAGATGGTGGTGGAAAAAAATTAGACTAAACACCTACACAGATGTTAAGATATTTCTTTTTGAATGTAAATTTACAAGGATTTTTTTTAGTTGCTTGAAACTACTAATGTCAAAATGGTAGTTTTTAGATTGAAAATTGGGGGAAAACTAACTTTGATGATTCAATACTTATTATGTTTATTAGAAATCACTAATCCCCTTCCAAATAAATGACAACAATTTCACAAATTAGCCTACATTACAACAATGCTAGACATGCCACCTCATACAAAGGAAAATTTCAATTCAATTTATTGGCAACAAACTATTGCCAAGAAGGAAAAATTCAATGGTGGATGCATATCACATCCCATAATACAAATGATGTAATTGAAATGAGTGCAAAAACACATCTCAATTTTTGGCGATCAAGATTTTTCACAAAACAGAGCCCTTATTGCCTAAGAGAGCTCTTGTCCAACTTCAAAAACAGGTTTGAGGGCAACCCATTATCCACCTCATCATTCCCAATAGCATTTCCACCATTTGCACGATTCCATGAGAGTCCCCTGCAATTGGTAGTACACTCATAAAGCGACCATTTAAGAGCTGATTGCGTTTGGGGGGGAGCTAAACTCTTTGAAACAATTTTCAGCAAATTTTGAAAGGAAGAAAAATGGAAATGGCATCTAACCCAAGTTGTTTCATATATTTTGAACCTTTGTGGAATTAGTTACAAATTTTTGAATTTGAAATCACTAGAAGAAAATTGCGTTGAATTTGATTTAAACTGCATTTTTTTTGGTCAAAACTACATTCTACCTAACAAAAATTGTGTTGCACTCAATAGAAAAGTATAGAATTGGTTTTGTTGAGTTCTTTCTTTGTAATGCAAAATTTTGTGTTGAAACATTGGAATGCAGAATTTGACAAGTACAACGCAGATTTTTGACAAGTGAAATGCAGAATTTTGTATTGGAACTCAAAATTCTACATTACAAAGGGAAAACTCAACAAAACTGGTTCCATATTTTTTTGTTGAGTAAAATGTAGTTTTGGACAAGTTCAACGCATTTTTTTTCTAGTGAATGCAATGGTCACTAAAAGCAACCACCTCTTGAAATGTACACTATTGGTACATTGAAGAAAGCAAAATATACCTCTATGTCATGATCACTTTTAGAACATGGGCACATTTAAAGCAGACTACTATTTATACATTCACTTTCTATGCAAACATAGGAAGTTCTCAAAGAAGTTCTCATGGCTAAGTTTAGGAGTAGCACTTTTGTCAGCCCGGGTTCATTTCTTTGATTGCAAACCTTGGTTTTCAACCCACTGCCCAAATGCCTAACATGGCACCACTTCACAGACTTGTGAAATGCACTTTCCAGTGCACAACGGACATGGTTACAATTGAGCCTCCACCCAAAAAAACCCTGGAATTTTGAACACCAACATTGAAGTAGACTATATTTTGCACCTTCTCCAAAAAAAAACTTGACAAAAATACTTATACACACTGCCTTTGGCATGGATTCAAAGTTTCTGAAACACCAAATTTTGGTACCTCGGGCATTTAGGAGTGAATATGCTTCTCTTTATATGCTTCCAACAACATTGAAAGCTTTGCTGAAGAATTCAAATATGCAACTTGACAAGTTCTTTCCAACTGTGAGAATTTCCAACAATGGAGGCAACTAGGAAACCAACTAATGCCGGGATTGCTGGAACACTTTTGTTCATCTCTCGTGCCACAGTACTCTCTCTTCCAAGCTTCCCTTCTCAGTTTCAAGCTCTTCTTGCTCCGCCTTACAAATCGTAGTCATTCAAAAGCTCTCTCTCAGAAGATAACATGAGTTTTAGTTGATGGCATTGTCTGAGCTCTTGGTGGTGAGATGCCTCACCTCACATCTGAAGTCTCCACAAAGTATGCTTCTAAACGGTGTCTATGTAGACACCGTTAAGAAGCATACTTTGTGGAGTACACCTAAACGCTTTAATTTAGGTGTACTTCATTGTTGCAACTTGCAAAGCTTGTCATCTTGCAAAATAAATAACTTGGAAAGTCATAGGAAACTAAAGAAGCTGGATATAGCACAAGAAATTTATGTCATTTTATGGTTGAAAGAACCTCAATCATAAGACTTTTTGATGGAAAGGTATAGTGTCCTAGAACGAGTTGCAGTGTAAGGGGCACTTCATACTATGGCTAAAGGTTGAGAGGTCGTGGGTTTTCACTAATTGGATTTCAAGAAACCAAAAACTCGGCCTCTCGACCCTTCACATTAGAAGGTAGAGAGTCCAAAGGCCATTACCCTCAAATCTACCTCCATGGCAAGAAAATTGCCTTCATGGTGACAAAGTCTTGAAAGAAGTTTGAATTAGCTAAAAATAGAGACCTCGGGGGGGGGGGGGGGGGGGGCACTCCTTCTTAGAATTAGTATACACCTGCGATAATGTACTATTTGTTTGGGGGCTATTTACCTATTAGAATGGATTATAAGCCATGCTAATATTTGAAATAATGGTAAAGGGTTGTGATTATTTGCACCCTATTCGTAATTATAAATTCTTGAATGGTTAATTTTATGGTACCCTATATTACTTATATGTATTTTTTTTTCCCTAATTGCTCGCATTCCTTAAACTGTGGGATAAAGTAGAAGTCTTGTTAGAAGCACATGTATAGAGAAAGAGAAACAAGCATTTACTAGTGTCTCAGGGTTTGGAATCACACTGAAAACGAGGCAAAGAAAAATACTAAACAATAATAACAACAAAAGATTGCAAACAACACAAGCCAACAAGTAAAAGTTCTGTGTTGAATAACACAGCTAGAAACATTCAGGTTTTACGGAATAGGGCAGCCACATGTGACTCAAAGTCACATTTACAAGGTTTGCAGAAGCCCTACAATAATGCCTATGTACACTATGTTGCCGCAGAAATTTGTAAAGCAGATTCTCCAAGAAGTCCAAGATGTCCCGCAGATTCTCCAAGTCCTCTTCAAGAAGATCCTCCAGCGGCAGCAGCCGGAGGCGCCGGTCCGGGAGTGGTGCACTGAGCGCCTAGAATCCGTCACTGCAGCTATGTATTGAAGCCTTGATCTGATAGTCTGTAAACAGCAGAGGAAAATCCCACGCCATGCAAGCAAAATCCTCCTAAACTAGCTAGAGTATAATTTATAGTCAAAAATATCACCTATCTATTTTTGATTTGAAATGAACTCATTCAAAGAATTTGCATCTACCTCATCTAAGGTGTAGATTTTCGTACTTGATTCATACTCTAGAGACACAGTTGAGATAATGGCATCCACATCAACCCACACACAATCACTCTCAACATACCTGTATTTGTTGAGACCCGGCTATTTTTTGAACCAATGCAGGTAAGCTGAAGCAGTTGGGAAAAGCATTCCTCTACTACCGTTTTGAACAGCACGTTTCATCAAGTCAATGGGTTGCCTGCAAATGCCCCACTTAGTACCAACCTTCACCCTTATCTTTTGAACCCTGCCTATATAGAACACACCATTATCCAGTCCACAGTTGACTGCAACAGGTCTACCCCGTGTCCTTTTTTTGGTTGTCACCACGGTTGACGAAGTTCCAGATCCCCTTGAATCTCTGAAATAAACACCAACGTCAGTCCCCAAACCCAGCAACATGGATGTAGAGGATGACGCAGCAACAAGGTAATCATCTGAATTATTAAAATAAATAGAATTTTTCATCCTAGTTAATCTATCCTTAGACAAGTATGGATTTCCATTCATCTGACTCACAAGTGTTGACTTATAAATGGAATGACCTTGATATGTAACAACAGGATCAATCTTGTGAGAGATGGGGTTTGAAGAAACTTGTACTTCATGATCACTTAAGAGCTCAATAAACACATTTCGTGTTTCCTCTTCTAATGCGGGCAAGCACAAAACACCATCATCAACAATATCGTCCTCAAGTACATCGTCATGGTCAGGAACACTCCCTGTTTTGAGTCCAACTTCGGGCTGGGCTAGCAGTCTTGCTTGTTCGCATTCAGCATCTCCATCTAGACTTGGCGATGGCATCGCTGCTGGTTGATACGCCAGGTGTCGAGGATCCTGCTTCTCGAAATTCCAAGGGGATAGAAACCACAGTTTTTTGGAAGCTGCGGCTTGGTTAGATGGAGCCATATTCAAAACTCAAAGCATTACCTGGGCTTCTTTGAAGCCTTCTTTCAGGGCTGTAACGATGTCATCATCTGTAGCAACCAAGGAGTAGTCAGCCAAATTAGCGGGGGTCTGCCCCTCGAGTAGCAGATGCAAGGTAGACCATATATTCTCAACCTTATTGTGAACTCTCCCGAACTGAAGCCCATTCTCACCGTATTCAACTCCTGAAAGGCGGTTCAAGGTATTAGCAGTATTCACTAGGTCGTGAAAATCATAAGACCGCTCCATGCCGTTCATACCTCCAATTTTAGAAAAAAATATCTCACAACTGTCGCTCCCAGTTAGATGGAAAGGGACCAGTAGATGTGGATACTTGTCCCGAAAGTGCTTAACCAGAAGGACAACAAAGTAACAAGAGAGCTGTACATCTAGAAAACATTGTTGGCTAACAAAGCTCTCAGCAGGCTTAAATGTCACAGAGTTGTTTCCAACCGCATGATTTCCGTGAGTAAACCACAACTTCCACAGCCTAAAAAAGAACGAAACCTTAGAAGCTAGCAGTATCCTCCTACACACGTCAAGAACTGGCAAAGCAAAGATGTCGATGTAGTCACCACATATCTGCAGGTACATTTTTGTGCCAAGAGTGCGCTCACGGGGCGCCTCCGGACTGTTCCTCATCGTCGCAAGGCACTGTTGGGTTTTTCGCTGACACATGCGCTACGCGGACGCCCAGTTCTGCCGGTCCTTGCGTTTAATGTCCTCCAATTTCAGGCCGTGTTCATCGAAGGTATACTTGTTGTAAATCATACCAAGATGTGAATGGAATGCGCCATCCTCTCCAAGCTGGAGTGTCTTCACCGGCGAGTCAAGAGGATTGACCAGCTTCTTGCCGTTGTGTATCCAGTCTTGATCGTGAAGCCCAGTAGCATCGCCATATTCATTCAGTGAGGTTGTCAGCAACCAACCATCCCAGTCGACCCTCAATCGAGTCCCTTCTTGGCTCCTGTAATCGGACAACATCAGTTGCCGTCGTCTACTGTCTCCGTCGCTAGCATGCCCGACAATGGGTCCCACAATGTCTTTACACTCTTTATTCCACATGTCGTCAATTCTCAGCCATTGTTGCCTCACCCACGGCGCATCAAAGCAATTACAAGTACATATTACCACCAATACAAGTCGAGGCAAACTCTGGTGTAGGGGATTTACCATTACAATCCTGGCAAAAGCTCCCACACGATTAGTACAAAAACTATCCACAATTTTATTATACCCCTCTTCACCCGAGCCCACAACTTCTTTATAATTCGAAACACAGACATGATTATCATTGGGGCCACAGAATCCAGTTAGAGTGTCCCAACGATGATTCCACACAATCCGACCCTTCACCTTTGTTTCGTCCTCTGCAAGGATTACTGGCACAGGGCCAACGATTCCATGAGCAGCCTTAGCGTCTTTGTAGATCTGGGCTACACTTCAAAAAATATCCGCATGTTCTCCGGGAACAAACTGCACGCCCTTCTGGTTTTCTCTTTTAGTAGTACTAAAATTAGGACCAGCATAATTCAATGAAAACAAATCACACATGCGCCTACCTCCATACATTTTCATAGCTTGGGAAAATGCTTTAGAATTAGTGGACCATCTGAATCCCTGTTTTGACCGGTTCAGGTTACTAGCAACATCATGCAAGTAATCCCATAGCGCCGATTTCCCCCCCATAGCCCCAATTCTATGTGCTTTGATAATATTATGGCAGAATTTGTAAACATTATGTTGATCAGATGCCCCCTTGGCAGACTCTTTCAACGTAGGATGTTTCATTTTTAATTGGGCAATTCTCACCTTTGCAGACCAATGTCGCAGTCGTTCAAGTCTATGTTTTTTAGCCAATGTCCGACTGTGGGAAATCAGCTCAAAAACTGACAAGTATCCAGCTCTATGACCTCTACTAGTATCTCGAAGCCCTCTTTTATTAACTGCCATTTCCTCACGAACCACACGTAATCTGAAATCAGTTTCCAAGACAATACCAGAGCACATCGAACATGTGAAGTTCTGAAATGGTTCACCTGACATGGAAATCCTAGCACATAACCTATGCCGAAAAGCACCCTTTACAATGACAACATCAGCATCTACTTTCAACAGTGCTTCTAAGTGTGGCTCAGGGTACCACACCTTACCGGGATGGGGATCAAACAGCAATCCATCTATACTATACGACTTCCCAGCATAAACACAATTCGGCCCTCTCAGACCCCAACATGCCATCAAAGACAATGATTCTCTATCATATGACTGAAACTCACCTTCAGAATGCTGGAAAAACGAATGGAGTCCCTTCTGGCTAGCCAACCCACTTGATGCCGAAGATCGACTTGGCCTTCCTCTCTTCCCGGTGGATAAAGCTGACCCTTGACCAGATTTGGCTGCCAAATCCTCCATCGTTTTAGCATGCACCACTCCATGGAGATGGTTGAGTAAATTTGCCTCCAAATTCCGTTTGGGTGGGCACAACTGAAATACCACCTTTGGGCATATAACACACTTCACCTTAAACCAATAAGACTTCATTACATGGTCGTCAGGATCACCAATCAATTGGAAAGTTGGTTTTTCCAAATCAACAGATTCATTCAATGTTTCAATAATCCCGATGCCCTCTTCTACCATCCTCTTGTGGTCAACAGTAGTAAGTATAAGGGGATTGTTTCGAGTTGCTGCCAGCTTGCGGGTGGTTGGACAATTCTACTCCCTTCTGCCGACAGTAGTTCCTTATGTGGCTAGCACTATTCAGATGGCTTTTTCTGAAATTAGAAAACAGGTTTGCCACTGAATTCCTCGTGTGCTTGCCCGTGCTTCCACCAATGAGATACTTACACTCACCACAATACAACTTCACAACTCCAGCCCTGCCCTGGTACCAAGAATGCAATGACCAATCGTGGTCCTCCATCGAAACTTGCTTGAGATCTTTACGTAGTCTCTCCTCCGCCTTACTGTACCACTACAGCACATCATCGGGCACAAGGGTGGACTTCATAGCAGGGCCGTCTGTCACCGAATGCTCTTCCGTTGCACTAACTCTTGAAGAAGAGGCTGGATCCGTCTCTACAGGTTCATTGATCCTTGGATCAGTTTCTTCTGCATGCGTGTTTGCTATTTCATCTGCATTTCCAACAGATTCCCCACCCAATACAACATCACCCACCTGAAGACGCTTACAAGGTCGTCCCCCCTCGTCGTCCTCTGCAGGAATCAGGTAAACAGAATCTCGAACTGAATTCAAAGCTTCAAAGTCAACGTCAATCCTACAGCCCTCCTCGGCATCCCAAAATTGAAACGGCCCCAACCGCTTAAAGACGTTGAGCTGCTCCAATCTTGCCCTTAGAGTCTCTAGCGAAGCATCCTCTTCAGTGTCGATGGGGCTCAACAACTTAGGAAGGTCTCCTTCTTTCTTCAGAAAAAAAATCTTCACCCGCAACTTCATGGCGCACCTACGATGTCGACGTTGCCGGCAGATCAACCCTGTCACAGAAACCCACAGCCCGACCTTAGAAATCATACCCTGAAACCCCAACCGTAAACCCTGAACCCCAACCCCAAACTTAGATTCGAAACTCCAGCCCCAAGATCAAACCCTAAATTCCAACGGATTGCGATGATTTTGCAGAAACAAACGAGCAGAAATTATACCTCAATAGTAGCACCCACCACACCAACTTCGTTGCACGTTTGGAGATATACCCTAAGCAATCGAACGCGCCTCCAACATCCACCAAGTAGAAACGCACACAAATCCAACAAACCCAAAAGCAACACCAGAGGAAAAAAAAACCCAATGCATTCCACCAAAACCCTAAGGCGCACACGAAATCTCACAGCAATCCCTAATGCGCCGCTATGTACATGAGAATTCTAATCCCCCGCTCTTTTTTCCCTCGCTAAACACATGCGTGCATCTGAAGCAAGATCTGAACTCTGCTGCTTCGAAGGAGAAAGCTAAACCACAATGCTAGAGCCGTTGAGTGTGAGAATTCCTCATTCATCCACCCATTTTGGACAATACGTTAACATATTTTCATCCATGTTGGACAATTTAGGACCACTCAATTACAAGGTATCCAATTTTTTAAACTATCACTTTTTCTCCGTGCTATTTTATATATACCACTTAGGTAATTTAGTCATGTTTTGTCAAATGCTATATTACATATAATCATGTTTCACAATCCCTTAGTTCCCTATACTACATGTAATAGTTTTACAAATTTTACCCCGAAAGAATATACAATACCCTATATTTTATCGCACGTAGATCTACGTTTTTCGCCAGTGCCCCCCCCCCCCCCCCCCCCCGAGATAGAGACACAAACTATGGTTGATAGGTTATCAAATTTTTTCCATAAAAAAACAAAATTTGATAAGATCTCAACAAAATTTAGATTGGTATGGGTTTGGACTTTGGGCTTGGCCTCAAGTAAGAAGCTTCACATTATGGCCATCCCAATCAAGAAGCTATGAGAGTTCATTGCCAAGGCTTTCAATTTTAGGCTTGGTCTTGGAAGACTTCACACATTGACCGGCCAATGGTTCCAATTCCTATTTATTGCCTATTTATTGCGCATTTCTTAAAACTCTCAACCAAGAGTTCGGCCATTGAATCCCCTAGCCTCTCAACTTGGACGGCTATAGTGTGAAGTAACCTTAAGAAGAATATATTTGTATGACATTGGTCCACAATCACATGGACAAGCTTGCTTTCAAGATGTTCTATAGTGACAGCGTCCTTGATTCATGAAAAGCAAAAGGTACCTTCCTTTGAAATTCAAGAATGTCATGAAGATACAAGTAATGATTTACTTGCCTTCCTTGCACAAAATCTTATTACCCTTGCAACCATTTTGCCTCATTTTTTTATGATTGTCTTTGATATTTTTACAAAGTCCCATTCCTTTGAGTTAATGTTTCATCTAATCAATTCAATTATTCTTCAAATGTACCTTTCTATATGATTGTATTTACTTCTTCAATTATTTCCATTACCTATGTTAGTAATTCTTTGGTCTCTTTAGAATAGACATCTAACTATTTGGAGGTCAATTCTAATGTACAATTATCAATTCTGCTTGAAGAAAAAAACAATCATCCGACTCTAAAATGACCCTAATTTCTCTTTCAAATTAGATTTGTCATATGAAGATATTGAATTGTGGAGACGTGTTCAATTGATTCACTAATGACCTTCATAAAGAAAAAAAATTATACATAAGGACTCCAACCATTTGGTAATAGACCGTGTAATTGTGTGAAGAGTTTGCTCATAATAGATCTCGTGATTGTCTTAGAGGAGACAAGACCTTCAAAAAATACAATTCAAAGTAGCAAGACCTTCCCAACTTCAATTGAGACATTGTATTACACAGGAAATATCCCAAATGTCCATATATGAAAAATTTTAAGAGTTTCATAGGCAAGTCTAGTGATATTAGAATAAAATACACTAGCTAGGAATTGAATTTGGACACATGACATTTGTCCAATGTCTATATTGGATTTCTTGTGCTACAACCTTATGAGGAAATGTATGATCCAACATTCTAGCATTTCCCAAACCAAGGCTTGGGAAGACAACAAGCATACTCTAATAAATTCCTAAATCAGCATGAATTGAACCAAAAGGTAGTCAATGCAGTTTTATGAGTTGTCGCAGTAGTATGCAAAGTTAGGAACTCAAGAAAACTCATCACTAGGATCTATACAATTGATTATCTCCAAGAACTTGAATAAATTTCATGCACGAAGATGGTTTTATTGAAATGGCACTCAAAATTTGATTTGAGAAAATAGCAACTCAACCATCTCATTGACGACTTTGCAAATAGGTGATGATATAGAAGACTTTATGTCCAAACAAATTTATGAAGATCTAATTTTAATCAGTTATATACAGGCCTATGAATGCTTGCTAATTGTATTACAACTAGGATGGAGTTTATTACAATGCATCAACATCAAATGGATTTCATCAAGCTCTAAGGCTTTATTGAAAAAAAGTGTGGATGTCATTAGGGTTTAGCAACAACTAATGAATGAAAAGTTGTACAAATGAGAAAGTGATGGATGAAATTGTGATAAGGTTTGCATTTAAGTAAAAAGTTTTGTAGATGAGAAAGAGATGTATGAGATAAGTAAAATTTGAAATGCTATGCCTAGAAGCAAACCATCTAGCTCTACACTAAATTATTGCATTATGAAAAGGTGAAATAGTCACATTTTTATCCTTTATTAAAATCTATCACCTCATATCTAATCATGCAAAGAAAGAAAATCAAACCAAACCAAAGTCTCTAAGGTAAGTGAATCATATGCAAAAAAATTTACAATGCTAGTTTTTGAATTATTAAAATATAACCTCAATAAAGAATCATTTCAAGATAGAAGAATCTCTTATTGAATGAGGAGGAGAATGTTCTTTTGCATAATGTAGGTCTACTTTAGCATTAGGATCCCCTTCTTCTAAACATTTAGAAATAACATCCCTAGCCCACTCCCATAACTCGATACGTTATTTCTGATAAGAAAGTTCTTCTTTCCTTATTGCCTAGTTTATACAAGATGAAGTCTAATTATGAGACTTCATCTTCACATGGAATGTTTTCAATTGTTCCCCAACCTGATTGTTCAATGAGTGTATTAGAGTTGGCCTACTAGAGGGGATTTGGAACAAGAATTAAAAACTCTTTCAAACATTTTTAGACACATGTGTAAGATGTTCAAAGATTGAATGATATTTTATTCATATTTTATTCATTTAATCCCAAATCATGAATGTAAGTAGTTCACCACTTTATTACAAATAGAAACTTGCATTGCCTTATAAGTTTTATGGAGTAATAATTTTTAATTAAAATTGTTTATATTTAATATACACTATTGATAACGTTGTATCACCTAATTAGGAACTTAAAAAAAATTCATTTTTTAGCTATAATTAATTGTAGATGAGGTTTAGATTTTCAATCATATACAAACAGATTACAACTATATTTAGGTGAAGTCAACAATTAATGTTTGAGTAGAATATTGGTATGAAATTGTTATAAGAAGTCAAAATTGAATCAATATATTTTCATTGGTACTCTAATTTTTACATATAGATGTGTGTCTATATAAATGTATGTACATACATACAAAAATACCTTATTACAAATTGCAACATCAAATATTGGAACAACTTGTTCCTTTTGGGGACTTCAAAATTTGAATGAAAAAAATGAAAGAAAATGTATCCATTTGTGTGATAGATAAGATTATATCTTTGTGACACTTTCTATATACTAAAGTGTGTGTGTATATATATACACACACATGTATACATATAAATTTATATGTGGATGATTAAAATAGTGCTTTGAGGACTTAACCAAACATAGATGGATCATTTGTATCCAATGCTAAAAAAGTTATTGCACAAATTTAAGGTTTTAGAATTTCAATTAGGGTTCAAATTGATTTAGTATATTATCTATCTATAATTATCAATCCCACATGGCCATACATATGATGAGCAATAAAATTGAAGCATTAGTAGGACATCTTTTCTATACCCAAACCATAACAGTTATATGTTGAATTGAAAAATTTCTACCGATTCAACCTTAACATCTCACCAAATCTAACCACTCATTAAATTTTCTTCTTCTTTAAAACCTTGAACAATCTTCTCTCACTAATCTCTTATTAAACAAATTGTCTTTGCAAACACCAAATACAAATGACCCATGATCTAAACTTGCTTCCAACTACATCTTTGTAAAGGTAGTGGCATTTTAA
Source organism: Pseudoscleropodium purum (assembly GCA_963969395.1). Lineage (NCBI taxonomy): Eukaryota > Viridiplantae > Streptophyta > Bryopsida > Hypnales > Brachytheciaceae > Pseudoscleropodium > Pseudoscleropodium purum. The sequence goes on from OZ017802.1 coordinate 10,876,000, forward strand.
ATTGTCAATATAAATGTTTTAGTATCTTCTTCGTAGCCACTATGTGGAATTTTGTTCAACCATAGTAGCAAATTGTAGTGGATAATATTGCTAGTAGAATCCAAGTTTTTTCCTAGCCTACTTTGATAAAATGCAACAAATTTTCAAAAGCAACATGTTGTAGGCTCCTACAATTGGTTGTAGAGTCAACAAGAAACAACATTGTCAACACATGATTTGAAACCTCGAAGTCATAGAAAATGATGTATGAAAAATTGCACCCATGATTGATAATCTATTCAAGTTCTAATTAAGAAATTGCTGATTAGGTATATAAATTTGGTTTAGCTCTTAGACAAAAAAAATAGGAATTCATTTTAAGTAATTCATAGTTCAAACTTCAAAGTGTGCCCAACTACCTTCCCATTTAAGATTACACCCCATTCATTCCCACCTTGAATAGAATACAACTTCCCATTTTGTATAATACGACCCGTATAATACCGAATGGTCGTATAATACGAGACCTTTCTTCTCGCCTACCGGCCCATGATTCTTTACGAATGGTTTCGGAGAAGTTGCGTAGTGGGGTGCAGCGTGCCACATGATCTCTGCGCCGTGGCGATCAATTCTCGTTCGAGTAGATCACTTCTTCCCTCCGTCAATTTCAATGCCCTCCGCCGATTGATTTCGCATACCGTTTTGATCTCGTTCGTCCAAAACGCGGAGACATTTGGAAATTTGTGCAATCAGGGCGAGCAGATCTTGAGTGCAAAACCCTATCTCGCTTTGGTTTTTGAACATTTGGGGGGTTTCGATGGTGGAGAGAGTGGCATACAGGATGATGGAGTTTTGGTAGAGAGCTCGTGGAATTCAGGGGAAGGATGGTGAGATTATAGGCAAGTTCGTTTGGAGTTTATTTTCATCTTTTGGTGCTTTTTTTATTTTTTTTATTTTTTTATTTTTTCACCTCTCCACGACGTGTCGGGCGAGGACGAGGACGAGGAAGAAGTTGAAGAAGAAGAAGATTGCTAAGGCGGGCTGTGGATTTTTGGAGTTGATCCATGGCGACGAGGAACCAGACAGCGTTGTTCCGGAAGTACCGGGAAGCGTTACGCAGTGTTCGACCGTATGTGGCCACCTCTTCTGGAGCACATGGCGGTGCGATCGAGCTCGTGGAAGCGCCTCTGCTCAAACGAGGCGGGCCGCGAGGCTACAATGCCATCGGGGGCGAAGATCTCGATGCGGGACAGCCCAGGTGTGGACTCTTGTAACCCTAGGGAGCTTCTTTGCAATTTGGTTCCCGTTGTGCAACCCTATTATTGATCAGTGCGCCAGTCAGGGTGTAGAGTGCCACAGATTTGCATCGCAGGGCCTCACAGGGTATGTGAACAATGAGGGAGAGTCCTTCCTCGGTTAGGGTTTTTTCTGTTGGTCCTGCAACCAATTCCCTTGTTACGCGCTAGATCGAACTTATGTTAATCAAGTGTCTAGGGATCCGATCAAGGGAAAATGATAGGCGTGTTACGGAATTCATGCCTCTATGATATATGTCAAGGTGTTATGGTGGAAGGTCTATGATCTTTTCACTAATTTGTTGCCAGCGAGGGGAGAGGAGAGCTGGAATGTCTGGCTGCTGAATGTGAAGCATTGTGAATGATGTGTTGGTCTTGGCAATCCTTGAATTGAACCGCGGATAGCTCATATGTTTCGAATTTTTCATGATTTATCCTCGATAAACTTCGGGGAGCCCCAGGAGTATCGTTGAATGAAATGTCTTTGAAGAATTTCGGATTACTGTACTTTGTTCAAATTGTTACCGACTAGTATTCTGGAGAGCGAATTAGGGTTGGATTCATTGAACGAGGAACGCATTGTCGGATCCGATTGTCCTGAGGTCACGTGGTTGAATGTCAGACTGTAGTGTACTTACGTACTTCAAATGGTGCAGTGTGGGGTCTTCAACAATGAATTTGCCGCCAGGTTGGGTGGATATCTCGGATCAAGTCTCTGCGGACATGCAGCAGGCTCGTGCTAAAATGGCGGAGCTAGCGAAAGCACACGGTCGTGCTTTAATGCCCTCCTTTGATGAGACATCTAAAGAGGAGCGTACTATTGAGTTGCTGTCCCAGCAAATCACTAAGTTATTAAAGAAGTGTGAGCAGAGGCTTCAGCAGCTGTCAAGACCAACTGGCCCAAGCGAACAAGATGCTAATATTCGCAAGAATGTACAAGTAAGTATTGAATCTTGATCACCAGTGATGGATGTGGGCTAATTCAGCAATCTAGCAGTTTCATTTAGTCTCTGCAACGCGGTTTTACTAAAGTTGAACAGCTACTCAGAAGCGTTCCTACAATTTTTTTTATGGAAAATGTTCGCTGTCATGTGTAACCTTAATCTCTTACAGTCGCGTTTGCATCGGCTATGTTACAACTGACTCTTGCTTTGATCTCATCTTACTCATGCAGAGATCTTTAGCTACGGATTTGCAAACCTTGTCCATGGATTTTCGGAAGCAACAAAAAGGGTACTTGAATAGATTGCAACGTCAGCAAGAGGTGCATTTCTTGTCCTTCGCATCTCTGACTTCTTTTCCTTTCGAGCAATTGTTGTAACCAATAGTTCAGTTATTTTCAAATAGAGATGCTCAATCACGCCTGACAAGTATGACAGAAAACGAGGTCTATAGCCCCTTGTCACTGCGTTCTGTTTTCACATTTACAGCTCGGCTGTATCTGATTCGTTGTGCTGAAATAACAACGTGTAATGTTTTTCAATTAGGGACAAGCTGTGGATGATGGAATTGGGTTGAGAAAGCAGCCAAGAGCAAGCGAGGATGATGACTTCTCTCAGGTGGCTACCAATTCAACACTTATACGTATTTGAGCAATGCGACGCAATGATCTAGTTCTGTAGCATGCGAAAGTGGCACTCCTTTGACCTCCAAGGCTTCCAACAGTTTTCCTTTAAGTTTGGGTCCAACACAGTAGTAGTGACTTCAGAATTTTGATGTTAATGACGTGTGTGGTTTTTCTTACTTTCACCTGCTGTTTGATTTGCAGAGCTTCACAAATCAACATCTTGCTCAACTAAGACAGAATGAAGCTTTGTCAGTTGAACGAGAGAAGGAGATCGATCAGGCAAGTTTCCAAGTTCTCCTTTCCGATTCGACTTCTCAGAATGATTTCAATGTGGCTTTGATTAGGTCTCATTTGACTCTCTCTCTTTACTTGTCTATTTTAAGATAATTCTGGTTGGGATCCTTTGTGCAATGGAGTACTCTTTATACATGTCAGCTTGTATGAGTTTGAAGGGGAATGGTGGCTTCATAGTTTTTGCACACCTTTTCCGACAGGAAATATGCCTGGCAATTAACATGATTCGCTTCTGTTCATACAGATTGTCCAGTCTGTGAATGACCTAGCGCAAATTATGAAGGATCTCTCTGTTCTCGTCATCGATCAGGTATGACACGGTGGAAAGAAATATTTTTTGCAGTGAATCATTTTTTCGGGCTTCTGTTTTTTCCTTCTGGATTGATTGATTGATTGATTGATTGATTATCTCGATGTTATATCTGTTCTGCCTCGCTGACGCTAAACTTGTGTACGACCGATATGAGCAGGGAACCATTGTTGATCGTATTGATTACAACATCACCAATGTGGCTGCCTCAGTGGAGCAGGGTGTGAAGGAGCTTGTAAAGGTTAAGATCTTCTGATTTTGTGCTCCCTATAACTGGATCTCATACGCGCGTCCAGAATTTCTTGAAGTTCGTAATAAAGTTCTCAGTTTAAAATTTTTTTATCAAATAGAAGTTGATAATAATACTGGTTTCCTTGATGGTTGCAGGCAGAGGAGACCCAGAAAAGAGGAGGCATGGTGACTTGTATATTGGTGCTCATTGTCCTCTGTGCAGCCATGCTGATTATTTTCGTCCTAAAAAAAATCATTGGACTTTGACGGCGTTGATCTCTAGTTTGACAAGTAATGCGAGCAATTTTCTGTTCAAATACGTCTACAAATTTAGCAGCAACTGGAGAAGAGAGGATAGACTGAGTGGTAATTTGCTTTGAACACCTCACATATCGACTGGCAGGCATATTCAACTTTGTGATGACCAATAGTTCAATGCTTGGACTAGGACAGGAATCAAAGATACATATCGTCCCATCAAGTGATATGTTGCGAGGTCTTCCTTAACGACGCACTAGTCTCGAGGACGGTGGATATGTAGAAGGGGTTATCTCAGTGAAGAAGAACGGAGACGGGGTATTATTATGCTGTGAGGAAGATGATCCAAGTTCGAGGAAGACTGTTTATGCCAAGATTGTTGTACCATGGAGAGCTGATCACATCCAACGTTTATGTCAACCTCGCCTCAGCTTGGTTGAGCATGCTCAACGTAACGGAATTGTGTTATTTCTCTTCCAAGCAGTAATACAGCAGGGGCGAGTTACTGCATTGAAAATAGGCTCGGATTTGGGACTCTGGAGCTAAGCGAGGTGGAAGTTTGATTCTTCAACAGCTTGCTCACAGCTGAACCAGGGTGATGGACCGTCACTGGGACTGAACGTTTGACTGCACTGCACTCTTATACGCGGTGCCTATCTTCACTCCACAATGAGATTGCTAGCTCTTTTTAGTCTTTGCTTACCTTGTTGGTTCTCTTCAAAATGTACAATAATTCCTCTAGCGCATTTTAGGAAGCTCAGGATCATTAGGCTTAGCCTTGAGTTTGACAAATACTTGTAAGGATGGGTTCGGAAGCATGTTTAGAATTAGGAAGCGCCCGTTTATATTGATCGGCTGATAGACTTTCAGTTCGTTATTCATTTTACGGCATTTGTGGCTTCAGTCTGTTCTGTGCTGAAGTGTTCTATTAATTTGAGTTCAACGGGAGTAGCATGCTTTCTGATAATCATACCGTGTCCTTCCTTGACTAATGTACCTGCTTTTGACTTCCGCTCAGCTTGTGCCCTTACCTTCTCTACGAGAGTTTGGTTCAGAATTGAGAGCTTGTCTTTTGATGATTTTGGTGCACTGGCGTGGGAATTGTCTAGCCAGTGTGGGCTTCTATGTGGGTAAATTCCCGGCTTCTTCATGTAAATTTTTGTATCTCCCACTCAAGGTGAGCTCATTATTTTGCGCAGAAGAATCTGGATGTCAGTCGACTCTGCGTGATGATCACGAGTTTTGTGGAGATTGCCTTGTTTCCCGCTTATCTATCAGTGTCACTTGCACAATTGCATGAGGTTTTCTTCATGTGAAAGAGTCATCCTATGTTGGTTCCGTGAATGGGCGATCTTTGCAAAAATTTTGAATATGGTTGCCCAACATCCTGGAATTGGAAAGGGAAACAACTCGTGATCTTTGACAAAAAAATTGAACCCAATGACATGGTAATCAAAACGCTTAAGGTGGAAGCACCAATAACCGATCAAGTAAGCAATTTGGGAGCAGATTCTGTGTAGTATGAGTTGGTGTATATTTTTCCCATGTAGGACAATAGGAAATATGAGGATTGCTAAATTTTCAGATTTTTATTTAGTGCAAAATTGAAATTACAATGCATTTCGGGAGCCAAAAGAACTTTTGACCCATAAGCAATGTCTAGAGTCTTCCAATTCTGATCATACAAGTTAGTACTCTCTTGCTCATTAATTTAGCTAATGTGGCATGGCCTTACTAGTTCCAACCATGGAAGGAACAGAAAAATCAGATTTCAAGCTTGAGAATCAACAAAGGTTGGAAATAGTTCACCCTATTTGTTGGGTATTGGGCGTGGTTGGTAATTGGTGCCTCCACCTTAGATTAGCCTCAATCATTACTTCAAAAGCATTGGGAAGTATGTGTTCAAATAAGGATTGGTAGGAACTCAATTATGCCTTTTAATCCTTTAGGTCCTAGAGTTGTTTTTGTTAAAGCAAGAATATAGAAATAATCTTTAGCCAATGTGGGATTGTTGAAGATAAAGGAATCAAAGTGAAAAAAAAAATTATACCAAGTTGGAGAATGAGTAATATAGAGTGGGTGTGCAAAAAATTAGGACAATGTATTTTTGGTATTGCAAGAATTTAGAATTTTTTGATAGTATTTGCAACGTTGTTGAAATTGACATATGAAAATGTACAATTACATGTTGATGAAGCACTAGTAGTCTCAACAAAGATTCACTTCAAGAACCTAAGCTTCACAATGCCTTTCCTATCTTTTACTCTTTGTACATGCACCCCAAAGCCTAGAGATCCCCCTAATGTGGTTAATTAGGTTGACTTTCATATGACAACAAACTTCCATAATAGGCCTACACCATCCCATTGGCCCCTTGGTTTGTCCCTACTTCCCTTTAATCCAAAGTTTAGGCTTCAATCTTAAAACAAGCTTGTAATTCTAGTATACAAAAACTCATTCAAAAACACTCTAAAATTCTACTACACTTCTATATACATGTCTAGGATGATCTTTACTATGTAATAAGTGTAAAGAAAAGCTTATATAGAAGCTAGAAATAACTCACAAAACATCAAGTCTATATTGTTCTTAAAGAATGTCTATGTGCTAGGATGAAACCATGAGGCAAAAGATCCTCACTCCATGCCATAGGAAACTCAACTTAAAAAAGATGAGTTTAAAAAACACATGGAAAGTATGAACTTTGAGGGCTCAATTAAAGTGTCAAAAGACACCTCTAAGGTCCAAACCAAGGTCCTAAAGTCTAAAAAGTGCCCTACAAGCTACTTCCATACTCCAAGCCTTCCTAAACAAGTGCAAGTGCCACCCTCAAGTGCCACATATAACATGACACATTTAGGTGGTGTCACTTTAAGGCAATTGTTCATATGTTTTAAGCAAAAAACCACCCATCAAGTTTGACAAGTAGACATGTATCCCTAGTTTATGAGATGATACTACCTTTGTTTTTGAAAAAGACCCATACTTCCTTTGTAAATGCGTTACAAACAAAGGGAGTAATTAATTTGGAGAAGTTTGACTTGAATTATTTATAATAAATTTTCCTTGAAAAGCAAATACAATTGGCATCTAATCCAAGTCATTTCATATTTTTTTGGAGCTTTTGTGGAATGAGTATTGAATTTTTGAAGTTGAAATACAATAGCATCAACCTCCTCAAATGTACACTACTTTTACATGAGAGCACAATGTTCTTCTCCATGCATTTTCCATGAGAGAACACTTTCTGAGCCCAAGTACTTCATGAACCTCCTACCGTTCACTCTGAAATAGATATTACAAATAGCAAGTGCCTGAAGTTTCTTTACACTTTATTTGCAAACTTTCACTAAATGATCAAAAAGTTTACAACTTGGATATCAATACTTCATTACTGGGTTTGACAACCTGGATATCAATCAGTTTGACACCTTGGGGATGCTTGAACCAACCAAGGTTACCCGATTCTTTAATAGATTAACTTACAACGTGTCTATCGCAGTGCAGTTCCAAAAAGTGATAAAATAAAACAAATTCAATGTAAATATGTAAAGGAAGTATTCGTCGATGGAATATAATATAGAAAGGAAGAAATTTAGAATGCACAACAAAAAAATGAACGAATTGATTATGCCAGGCCACCTTGATCAATCCCTTTCAGCAACCCACAGGAACACATGTGTGCGTTTTCCATTGTCCCAACATGTCTCAAAAAGCACAAGATGAACGCACGAATCACGACTAACTGTCTATCACATCCAAGGGAGGAGCACATTGCTGCAATAGGTAAAAACTGCTTCATCCGCGGGTGGCTCAATCCCCTTCAGGGCACACCACATCGGAGCAATGCTAACACGAAACGCAATTTCATCCATCCCTAATCCTACTCTAACTACACAGCTTCCAAGCCTTTTTGATTCTGAAGCAGATACAGCCCCTTGCCAACCCTGCAATTACGAGTACATGCGTTGAGTCAGTCATAAACCTGCAATATTGAATCATGAAAAAGTTTCATCCTTGGTTCTACAAAAAGCAAAATGAGCACTCACAATAATTGAACTGAGGACAAACCGATTAGGGGTGGCTCAAACTGAAGTTCGTATCAAATGTGTTCCTAGTTCACTCAACGTAACTTGTAGTGCTTGAATCAGGTCACTATTGTCAATTTTAGAACCAGCAGCACCAGAAACACTATAGTTGGGGATAAAGAAATGCATTAGCTAACCACCGGGTAGAACTTGCCCAACAACCTTGGCCACATAATTGAATGAAAGTCAAGTTGCGAAATGTACGAGCTTACCAGGAACATCAAAGTCCCGAAACCAGTTGCATATGCCAATTTAACTCATCATGGGAGAAACGCCTGCCCAACATCAACCCAAGTCATCCGTGATATCAGTCTTTGCCTAGATAACAACACGATAAATAACCTTCGACTGTTCTATCCAAACGTACGATCACTCTCGAACGAGTGCAATACCTTTGCCTCCTGACTTGATGAATCAAAAGTCACTTCCATACACAGAAATGACAATTTGTTTTCAGTTTTCTTGTTTAAAGAAAACGATCTTCGACCATTTCTGTGAAAAGTACAGAGGATTAGAAATAACCTTGGGACAAACTGTGCGGATCAAACCCTGTGCCCCTGTTAAATGATGATACATCAGGCTTGGTATCGGCCTGAGAGTGCAGTAGCGCAGATGAGGTTGCATCTTGCTGGTCAAAATTGGCAGTCCTTTGATCAGGGACCCCATTCCCTCCATCAGAACTTCCACCATTCGTATCACCAACAGCTCCTGATTCATCTTGCATTTGATCACCCTCCTGCCTTGTACGCTTTTCCTTCGGTGATTCCACATCCGTGTCTGCTTCTGATTCACCATCCTTTGGCGCGACCTGCAAATGAGGTCTCAGTAAGAAAAAGCTACATGAATGAATACATGAACCTTGCTGAAGAAGGTGTCATATAAGCAGCAGATTAAGTGAAGATTTGGTACCAATTGCTGCTTCCTTTTGGCCCGGGCCTTGCGATTTTGGAACCAGTTATACACATTTGTCTCCGATATTGCACCATGCTGACTCAGCTCAGCAGTTATTTCTTTGATGCGTTGCTTGTTGGGAGTACCACTGCCTTGCTCGAACAGCTTCTCCAATATTTGCAGCTGATGTTGACTTGGTGTCCATCGCTGCCTCGCTGTTGACTTATGAGTAGGTGTTCCAGTCATTTGCTCCATAGACGCAATCTGGCCACCTGCTAAAATACCTGGTGGCACACATAAGGGCTTTCAGTATACAAACTAAATCACAGGAAAGTCTTGCGAAGTCTTCAATGGTCTGATTCAGCATTTTCAATTTCTATTATGCAGACACTGAACAAATGTAAGCAATAAACTTTGACTAGGTGTGGAGGCAGGACTGCAACTGACCAGGAAGAGATGATTGCTGTGAAACACTCGCTTTATGCATTTCAACAAGCTGTTGGCAGATTGTGGCATACACTGAAATTTGCCGGCGTAGTGTTTCCAGTTGCTCCTCTGTCATCACCTGGCCAACATTCGATTTAAGAGAAAAAAAATAGATATATTTATTGAAGAGCTTCCAGATATTACAACGTTCTCCAACTCGACATGTCTTGGCAATCGGTACTCACCTGCCCAGAGCCCCGGGTATACAAGGGTTGGGGCAATGAGCTCTCCAGCGACGGTCCGAGACCAAGCGCTGCGCCACCCGAACCAGGTTGCACTTGTAACCCTGATCCCATCGATGACATGTCCACCATTCGGCCTAATCTAGATTCGGATTCCATGCCGTTGCTCTATCTTAGCCGCTCACCCTGCGAGCTCTCACATGGCGCCAAATGTCAAAGGCTTCACCAAGGCAAAATGCACCGCAGAAGTGACATAGAACGAGAGAACGAGAGAACGAAGATGATCAGAAATACACTTAATCTATTCCCAAACGATTTTCGGCCATTGCAATCTTACCCTACCGCCAATACGTGATCGACTTGGCGCGCAAGATATAAGATAGAATTCAATGTGCCGAGATCAATCCTGCGAAGGACAAGTCCACAGTTTCAGACTGCGATTTCAATGGGATACAAGAGCATTGTGATAAACGATGCGGCAGAACGCAGAGTTTTGGAGGAAATTGAAACGACGAAGGGGAAAAATTAGATTCACAGATCGTGCATAGGCGAATTCTTACTTAGGGCTTCGAAATCTACCTACTTCACCAAACTCCGACGAAAATCATGCGGAATTTCAAAATCACTACAAAATGGAGAAGACGATGAAAAAAAAGGGAAGTACAATAGTCAAAACCTCGAATCCACCTGTGAACTTGAATCCTCTTCGAAATGGCTGTCAATTTTCGCACGACTCGCCCCCAGCGCTCCCGCACCCTCGAACCCTCGCGGAAAAGTTTTCAGCAAAGTTCTAGGAAAAATCCTTGACATGCGCACCAAACATGCGCAAAAACTACAGAATGGATGCATGCGCGACCATGAGGAGCCCGTGCGGCATGGCGTCAGGGAGTCGGCATCGCGGAAGAGAAGAAAGCTCTTAGGGTTTGCAGATCTATGGCGAACGGAAAAGCTTGCGTTGCGAAAGTGATTTGACGAAGTGCGTTTTCCTCCATAGGGGACTCCTAGCGTCACTCCTCCAGCCAAAGACGGACCCACGATGGATGAATGAATACGGTGGGATGAATTTTTGGAATGACTCCGTCGCCTCCGAGTCCGTCGTCTCTCAGTGATGATTGAACACAAACGTGTGGATGAATGTCGGTAGTGAAGCGAAGATCAAGTGATCTTGGAGGATGAATGTCTGTGGTCGCGTAGAAGGGGAGGATGAATTCTGGTGCCTGTCCGTAGTTGCGGGATGACAGAAGGAGCGTTGGATGAGGGATGCGATGGATGTGGATGGAATGTGAAGAGCCCGGGAAATCTTGTGTGTAGATTTTCTCGTTGGAGGGTCCATACGACAAAATTTTCTGGGACTTCGAGCTCCCCGCTTCTTAAGATACATGTGCATAACATGCACATCATTCATACTAGTGTGCCCTGGGCCGTTGCCACAGTATAATAATAAAATAAAAGGAAAAAGAATTTTATAATTTTTGTAATTTACATAGAAACTTTCGAAATTCAATATTTTCCATGCTGTGAGTTCAGAACGCCGTGAAACAATGTTTGTGCACCCCTCTTCTAAGAGTGGTTTCCAATAGTATGAAGAACACACACGGTTGCAGAGATCTTGCTATAATAAACAAACAAACATCCTAATCTAATGTATGGAATAGTGTACCCTTTGCCATAGCCACAATCAAAATAAAAATAAAAGTAATTTTTTTTATTTCGTTTAAATTTTGAAATTCAATAACTTTCCATAGGTTGGAACACCACAAAACAAAGCATGTATACCAAGGCTTTTTTTTTTTGGCTTTACAGTGCCAAATTGCACGAGAAAAAATAATCTAGCTAAAAAATGGTAGAAAAATGCCCCCCAAAAAATGGATGAAATTGCCAAAAAATTTCAATTCAAAAAAATCTTGGATGAAATCACTAGATTGTGAATGAAAATCAATTTATAGACATGTGATATGTGCTAACTGATATTTTCTATCCAATATGTGGATGAATGTTGAAGTTTGGAGCACCACTACAACATTTTATATCGCCACTTCGGCACTTCTTAGAAAATGAAAAAAAAAAAAAACCCTATTGTGTACCCTTGCTTGCAAAAAGCTTTCTAATGATACCAAGAATGCTACTTGGAGACAAACAATTGAAGAGATCTCATCATAACATACAAATAAAACAAAACAAACAACCTAACTTTAGGTTGTTAAACATTGTTATAGAAGATCAAATGAAGAAAGGGAGCTCTTCTTTAGTCCTTATAAAAGACATGGTGTTCAAATTTTAAACATCAAATTGGAGAACTCAAACACATACTCAACATGCAAAAATGCATTTTTTCCATCCATCAATTTTTGAAAGATTCTTGTATTAGTTCTTTAACATTCACACATGTTAGATTCTAAAGAGTTTGCTTTGCAAATTTATTTGATAATTCAAAGGATATTGGTAAATTGGCCTCAAAATTTTTTTTTTTAAATTTCAATTAAAAAAATAAAATTCTAAAAGTTCTAAAATCACTATATTAGAATTTAACAATTTGAACTTAAAGGAAAAAAATTCTTGTGAAAATTACAAATATTCAATCTACAATTGATTTTGGAAGGAATTTTTTACTTTCGGTTTCAAATATTATTAAAAAAATATTGGTTTGTGTCCTAAATGATTTAGTTGTATGGATATGATCCATAAATCATATTTTTTTATAGCTATTGTTTGAAATTCATTAATAAATTATTATTCTAAATTGCATTTTATAATACGTCTCCACAATTTTAGAAATCTAGACTACCCTTTGGTCCTTTAGAAGTTAAGTAGGGATTTTAGGAAATTAAACATTGATTTGAATTCCTCTAAATGTTTTTCATTCAATCTTTCTTGAAAAGCAAGATGGAGTGGCATCTAATTTACTTTGAATCATATTTTTAGAACCTTAGCTATATTAGTTATGAATTTTTGAAATTGAAATTGGAGGATATTCTAAAATCATCTCCACCTTGAAATGTTCATTGTAAATATACTTATATTCAAAATTTTAATATGTATATCTAAGTTAAAAGACACTTTTAGAGATACTGTTATTTTAAGTGACACTACATCATAGACATAGTTATTGTAGATATAACTAGGGCTCTATTGCTCTCCACAATACATGTGACACCCAACTTAAAGGATCTAGGGTCGAGGAACCTTGGCATCAAGAAAATTTTGAGCATCAATTGCATTTGATATGAATTATTTTATTTTTTACTTTAAAATTTATAAAATTTTAATTTTTTATCAAGATAATGTGAAAATTTTTACAATTAATATATGATAATGTAATTACTTTTCAAAAAAATAAATATAGAAATTCACATTTATAGGTACTTGCAAAATAAAGTTTGAAAAAATTATTATAGATTCAATATTTGAGAATTAAAAGTCTTTAGATTTCAATTGACATAGAAGTCTTGGTAACTATAAACTCATTATGTTGAACTTTGAAGATACATGTTTGTTGATCATCCAAATTGAATTCTATTTTTGTAAATATTCCCCCCAAAAAAGATTTGAACCTAGTAGATGCAAAGTGTAGTGAAACATTTCAATTCTCATAATTTCTTAATATAAATTCAAATTCAAAATTTTATGGCCTTTATTTTCATAAATCAATTGAATTCCAAAGGTTTCTATTAATCCCTCCAATTACTTTTCAACTCCTTCAATTGAAATGACAACGAGTTCTCTATAGATCTGTACTCTATGATTGCAAAATACATTGAATCAACTCTTATATTTGTTTCTTTTTAAAGTTCCTAAGTATTCCTTACTTTATTTCACCATTTTCTTTTTGACTTCATTCTTGACTTCATTAGTTGTGGTGCCTCAAAAGCCCCCATGGTAACAAAGCATCCCCTATATATGTAAATCTAGAAATTCCAAAGGTCATTTTAAAATTAGCTAAACCAATTCCAACATTGGAATTTTGACCCTTTCTATATTAGATAGGATTATTGTAGTTAGTGCAAATGTGACATTTGTTGCAAGGGATGTATTAGTTAGACATGTTAGACCGAGTTCTATAGCAACTAGGAGGGTGAATTTGATTTTTTATTATAAGTACTAGTGGTTGGTGCTTGCTATGCTAGACAAGTATGCATTCATCATTAGAATTTTATAAGAATTTTTAGGTATTAGATAGAATGTAGAACAAAAATTTCAATAAATCTTCAAATAAAAATGACTAAAATCTTTGTATAATTTTTTTTATAAGTAAGCATATATTGAAATGTACAATAGAAATTTATTGAATGATGAATGGAACATATGTAATGATGAATACTATAAAAGATACACATAGATTAGAATGTATTAGAAATTTGACTCTATTGTTACAAAATATGGCAACCCAAATTGAAGAATTGAAAAGAAAAAGTCATAAATTTCAAAAACTTTGTGAACAACCTCATTGTTGTGGAATCCAAAATTACTTCAATTGAATAAATTTCTCAAAATCATGTGGTAGTAGCAATAGAAAATTGAAATCATTAAAGCTCAAAGCTTACAAAAGCACAAACTCATAGAAGTGCAAAGAGGTGTAAAGCCAAGAGAAGCAATGGATTTGCTACCTCTATAATATCATCCTATGGATCCTCTTTACTATCACCTTAATTGCAACAACTACATTATTTTTATAAAACCACCCTTTGTAAAAAGTGATATTACAAAAGTGATTGCGAACTGCTACTCTATTTCTGTAATATCACATTGTGTGAAAATACAATTTCTATGTATGCATGATTGAAAATATTCTTACAAAATATTTAAAATAATTATTTTTAAAACTTATTGAAATCATTATCATGCATTCTATTTAAATATATCAAAATTTTACTAATATGTGATACAATGAATGTGTAGCATAGTAAGCATGAGCCCCTAGTATTAATGGTATCATTTGTGATATTACAGAGGGAGTTATGATTTTAGTAGTATGATGAGTAGATTATTAATTGGTTGAACTTTTTGACTTGAATTGCAACTATAAAACTACAATAAAGAGTCATGCTTAGAACAAAAAAGAAACGAGACCACCCCAGAGACCCACTTCATGTACTAAAAATATACTAATTAATAAAAAGAAGTAGAGATCAAAGATAGTTGATGACATATTAAGAGATAATTATCTTTGTTGTTTTTGAGAGTTTTTCAAATATTTGATCTATCCTCATTCAATCAGTCATTACAAAAAAAGTGTTTGTTCTAATTTCAAAAATACGTATTGAAATACATAGGAATCCTCTTTTAAATTATCAAAAATTATTTCACTAATTTGATCATAAGAAAATCAAACTAGCTAATTTGACATCATCTATATTTGTCTTTATATTTGTTATAAGCATTGATGATGGAAACACAAGTACAAAATTGAATCATTGATGCAAAAATTCTTCATGTTCCCTAAATCTAGTTTTAGCAACTCTTTTCTTTGCTCCAATATCTATATGAGATAGTTTTGAAATTATTAGTTCTAAATTTTTAAGAAGATAAAAGCTAAAGTTGATCAACAATTGTAGCAAAAAAAGCAAAAAAAGTCATATATAGAGAGAGACATACACACACACAATTATATTTACTATCGTATTCAATGGTTAGGGGCAATAAATAACATTTAAAAAGATATAAATTAAATGTTTAAAAAAAAATTTATTCAAATTTTTTTGTTGAATATTTGCCTAACAACATTTTCCAACTCTAATTGACATCAAATATGATAATTTTCTTTTGAAAAAATATTAAACAACAATATTAATAAAGTGCATCATTTGAATATTTTTTGTCAAGTTTGAATACACATGTAGTAATGTAATGTTCGTTTACAAATTTTGGATATAATTAATGTGAAATAATTTTCTATTAAAAAGAAAAAAAATGGTCAATTCAATGATGACAAGTTGTAATAAAAAGTGTATCAATACAACATCAATCAATTGTATAAGTATATATTATGAAATGTAGACTCATCATAATTGCAATCAACCAATCTTCAATTGACATTTGTAGACCTAATAGTATCTATTGAAAAACAATTTGGATATAGATATTTATTGTTGAGAAATCTTTGGTACTTCATAATTCATCATTATTTTTTGAATCATTAATCATTTCAAAATTTAATTTGATTATTGAAATGAAATCCAGTTCATGCAATAGAAATTAAAACTCTATATTATCAATATTTATATACTATTCACAATATTATAATTCAAATTTTCTTCTATATCAAATGTACAATTCATTTTTCAATTTTTCAAATGTACAATTCAATTTTTATATGAACTTGTATAAAGTAAAATTTTACTAGTATCATCTATACTTCAATATTTTTTAGAATATACTTAATTTAATCAAATGACAAATTCTCAAGACATGACAATAAATATTGGGATATTTTGGAGAAGAGTAAACTTCATGTTTTTGAATGAGTGTGTATACTTTGACATTTTCAACTGATGTCAACAATCAAGTAATATTTTGAAAACTTTTATATATAATAAAAGTTAGTTTTTGAAACTATCATGACAATTTAAAGCAAATTCATGTGAAATAGGTGTTTACTAATTCTATGAAATAATGTTTCTATTTTCATATATTTAAAGGAAAATTTCTAATTTAAACTTCAACTGTTGAAGAATTTTATTATTATTTAATCGCACTAGTGACAAATCTGGAAAATCAAGCAAGTTCACAACCTTCTACTAACAATGAAAATTTGCATATGACTATATATAATTACATGAGTATAATTGAATGATATAAATTCATTATTTAATTATCTTCTCATTGCATCAAAAATAAATATAAAATGTTAACATTTCTATGATCTTTTCTTATGTATATGTAGTTAAAAAAACAAGAATCCCAATCAATCATTTAAAAAATACACCATACCTAGAATTTATAAATTTGTTTTACATGTAGTCAAATATTGATTCTTGAATATTTGTGTAATGTAATAGCAAGCCTAAAAGTAATACAATGCAAAACAACAACTCACTAACCTAATAACATTGTTACAAAAGTGTAGATGTTAACCCTTGGAATTTTGTGCAAAAAGGGGAGGTCTTGGACAGTTGTTTGACCTCCAATGAGTGCTTTGGGGTTTTTGTAAGCAAATGATTCACAGAGTACCAAAAGGATGATTTCCATGGTGAATGGCCCGTTGTTTCAAGGTTAAGATACAATGCTACATAATGTCCGAAGGTGAATGCCAATTGAAAAATTACAAGCTCATTGATGCAGACACCAACACCAATCCCGTAGACACCCTTGCCCAAGACACAAACACTGAACTTTTGCATACCTATGTGAAGAATACCAATACAAATCTTTATGAATCCCTCGCAAGGGATACTAATACCGATCATTTACAAATACTTGCAAAGGATAGCAATATAGATCCTACAGAAGTGAGAAAAGTACAATTTTCACATACAACAACAAATACCGATGCTGAAATTCTTGCGACTCTCACATTAAAACAAGTAAAATTGGCGGATGTTGGAACAGATACTCGGGATGTTATAATCACAACATTCTCGATCGAAGATGCAGATGATAGTTCTGATACGAAATCGTTACATTCGGTGAGTTCTCATTTAGACGAGGAATTTTATGACCCAATTCGGAATGGGAATGAAGTACTAAACAATGATATTTCAAATCAAGCATATTATTTGGAGCAAGACCCACCAATACTTGAAACTCAAAGTTTGAATGTTGAAAGTAAACCATCAAAGTCTTTAGGAAATAATAAATGTATTGAGAAAGAATCAAAATCTTTTACGCCAACTTTATCAAGATGCAAATTACCCTCTAGGTCATTATTTCCTCATAAAGGTATTCAAAAGAGTCCAAGTAATAGAATGGTAAATAGAATTAATAATAATGTGAAAGATGAATCATACCAGAAAAATACCTCATCTCCTTCAAAACTTGCCAATGGACTTCTAGAAGATTCACATATTAAAACACATCTAAAACTTGAAAGAGAAGCTCAAAAGAAATTTGTAGAAGAATCATGGGAAGCTTCTTTGTTTAAAAAGGATACCATTGGGTCCAAACCAATTCTATCAAAGGCATCAAATGCATTGGATGAACATTGTGAATTGCATAAGTTTAGTAAAATCATTAATGCTTTTCAAAAGGAACCAGGTTTAGACAATAAGATAGTAGTTAGTAGTCCACCAAATTTTCAATCAAAATTATCAAATGAACATTGCAAATGTCATCAATTAGAATCACCAAAATTAGAGGGTGAAATACTACCAATAAAGACTCCAAGATTTCAATCCCCATGGACAAAAGCAACACCTATTTTAAAAGCTAATAAAGTCAAAACTGCTATCAAAAAAAGAAAATCAAAACAAATCAAAAGACCAACACCTCCTTTAAAAAGTTCTCGATCTACTCCTCCAAAAAGTCCTCAATCTACTCCTTTCGAATCTCCTCAAACTCCAAGGTGTATAAGAGACAAAGATTCCACACCTCCAAGTACAAGAAGTTATCTTAATCCAAAAGGTCTTAAGCCAATAAAAGCAAGTTTCTACAAACCAAATGTCAAACATCCACAACCATGGATTATGCCTTCTCCTAATGTGCATTATGATGATATTGAACTTGATAGTTTACCTCTAACACCAAGATATTGTTCTCGTGATAAAGAACCACTTCAACGATATGCACAAAAGTATTCTCCAAGACCACAATCAAGTAAATCGATTACAAAATCAAATGATTCTTTGTCACAACCTTATTTTGGAATGCCTTGTGTTGATGCATCAAAGCCGAAAGAAATTGTTACTAAAACAATAATTGAGCATAAAAAAATAGCTGACTTTATTATTCAAGATTTACCTCCATTGAAATTATCAAGGAAGCCAAAATCACCACATCGGTCACTACCATCTACATCACCAATATCTTGTTCACCTTTCACAACACCAAGAAAAATACATACATTACCACCAACTTTAAAAAATGATGAACCACAACTATTTCATATTAAATTGAACCAAGTTGTCAAAATAAAGTATATTGAAGATATGCAAATTTAGAAATTCATGCTTAAATTGAATGTGAATTTGAAATACTTTTATATTTATAATCATTTTATCAATTAATTATTTTAAATACTAAAATTTAATTTATAATACAATAATATCTAATTAATTTTACCATAGTACTTACATTCATGTAATTGATGACATACTCAGCAACCTTGATGACAAGAAGCCTTTGACAGATAGTACATCTTTTGCTAATATAAATGAAGAAACCATCGAAGGAATTAGATTCATAGATTCTATGTCAAAACATATTGAAACAAGTCCTAGAATATCTAATCTTCATTCTAAATTTTTGAAATCTGAAAAAACAAATTTCAATTCCAATTCCAATATGTATGCTTGTAAATATCATGATTATTCTCCAAAAAATCTAGATCATATTCCACCTCCAATAATGATTAAAAGATCAACATTGCAAATTGAAAACTTCAACAATAAAGGAAAATCTAAGTGTAATTGTTGTGGAAAAAAAATAGCAAGCAAAAGAGTTAAAAAAGAACATGAAAAAAACATCATTGACAAAACCAAAGAAAATACAATTACAATAATGAAAGGTGAAAAAAATGTTACAAAAATAATAAAAGTGAAAGGTATGAAATTCAATGTAGCTATTACTAGTGGAAAACAAGGTTCAAAAGTATTGCATAAGATGAAAATTTTGATGCGAAGAGGTAAAACTAGTCCTAAAAAAGATAAATCAAAAGATTTAAAAGAGAACCAAAATGCAATTCAACATGAGAATAATAAGTCAAGTAGGTGCTTTGGTGGTTCAAAATCAAAAGTTTCAAAATTGAAATTAAAAGCAAATGATAAAATTTCTTCAACTACAGAATCAAGTAGTATATGTAAAAATGATGAAGTTTCAAGAATTAATAGTCTATCTGAAGAAAAGATTGAATTTAACTCTAGCATCTTATCAATAGATGGTACTCAAAATGAAAATATTCTAAAATGATCATGTTCAAAGAATTTGCTAAGTTCTATCATCAATAGAAAATATACCTTACAATTGTACTTCAAATGGGTTAATTCTTGTAAAGACCAAATATATTGTAAGAAAAACAACAATGCATCAGTTTGAAAATAAGCTAATATTTTATAAATTTTGTATATATAATAATTTTAAAAATTATTAATGAATATATTATAAATTCTTTAGAGACATTTCCATAAAATGAAATTCAAACAAATATATTCTTTATAAAAAATAAAAAATATTTAAATTCTTATTTAAATTATTTCAAAGTAATCTCTATATATAATTAATTAATGTATATTATAGTTTACATATTAAAATCATCAAATTCAATGTCTGAAAAGAGAACTAATACTCCTATCATGTGGCTATAAAATATTAGTTTTCTAACTTGTTCTAAAATTGATCCTAAATTGAATAAAATCAAATTTCTAAAAAATATTTCATTAAAAAATATTTATATTATGAGTTGATGTATAAGGTAATTTTTAAAATTATATTCAATATTCATTTGGGAATATAAAAACTTATTATTTTATAAGTATATATTTAAAAAATCATTGCAAAATTTATTATTGAAGGTATCCAAAGAGATTTTTTACATTGATAAGTTATCAATACATCATGAGTATCATATTTATGAAATTTAATTAATAGATGGATTATTAAAGAAGATTCTCTTTTGGAGGTAACTTTTTATAAATTTTGATTCAATTCTTTTTTACTTTGTTTTTGCCATGAAACCAAAAATTATCTCCTTTGTACTTAATTTGGATATTAATCAAAACAATCTTTGAATGTAAATTCTTGTAGGGATTGAAATGAAGTAAAGTGAAAGATAAGAGAATATTTGCTGAAATAAATCAAGTCAATTTGATTTGCATAAAGATCCTGTATATGCAGATTTTTAATTATTGATTAAAACCAAGGTATATATATGTCTTTAGTGACAATTTAAGGAACTAAATGTGCTTCTTGTCATTTAACAACTATTTAAGAATCATGAAAAATTAGCAAAAATAAATTTTAACACTGATTCATTTTTAAATATAATTTAATTATAAATAAATGTATTAATAATCTGAAATAATTAATGATTTAATTAATATTATTGATATAATATTTATTAAAATTCAAAAAATTGATGCTTTTGTAGAATGTCCTATCAAAAAAACTATATTTTAAACAACATAGTTCAAACAATTGTACAAAAACACTTGTTCATATAGAATTTTATTGATGGGGGGGGGGGGGGGGGGGAATAAATTGCAGAATCTAATTCATTTTAGACCAACTTTTGCTTCAAAAAGTAAAATTTCAATATATGATTATTTATTCATTTGTATTTATAACATTTTTATTCTATCAATTTATAAATTGAAAAAAAAATTATAATTGTGCAATTATATGAAATATAAATACATGCAATGTTTTTTTTTTAATGTGAAATCTCAAAAAACTTGTATAACATTGCAAATATTTCATAATATGGATTGTAGGGTCTAACTTTTTCAAATATTTATAATTTAAATTTATAATTGTATTCATCATATAACTAGATTATTGTTTATCAATTAAAAATAGAGTATCCAAAATTTAAGTTAGTATTCTAGAGGTGTTCCATATATTTATTATTTATATTTATATTCTTCATATTACTTGATTACTATTTACTAATTAAAAATAGAATATCCAAAATTTAAGTTAGTATTCTAGAGGTTTAGTAATCAATAATTTAATAAGTATATTATTCAAGAGTGTGATGATATGGTCTTGAATGAAAATTATTTATAAAATATTGGTAGGTAAAATACAAGGTTGCACTAATGAATTAGTGTGTGCTAAAGATTGAGCTAACATGGAGTAAATGGAGGGGTTTAATATCCGCAAGAAAGTATCATTTGGTAGATGAATGGCACCTACCTCTTTTTTCATTCTTAAGCAAAATCTCACCTAGCCCTAAGATGATTCTATGAATGCTCTATGGATGGCCATTGTTTTTTGTATATTTGTTAACCTTGAATTCTTCCTCGAATATAATTTACTAATCAGCCTACTTCAACCTCCTATAAAGAATTATTAATATTTTAGAAACCACCTTGTAAGACTATTTATAGGTAGGATATAGTAGTCTTTAAGAGAAAAAAACACTGGTATATGCCAAAATATTATTATACAAAGATTATTAATTTTTTGAAATGAGAAATAATATGATTCACAGTATTTTCTTAATACTTTCAAGAATTAATTTCACCTTGTGGTACATGAAAACTTCAATGAAATCAATCACAAAATAAGAGAATGTACTTCAATCTACAAGATTATCAAAGAAATAATAAAGAAAAAGATTTTAGATACAAGTTATTAATTTACCAAAAGGTCCATTTAGGAACAAATTAAAGACCAAGACGTGTTGGAATTGAGTAGGTAAGAAGTAATGAGTTCAAGTCACTAGACTAATTTTAGGACTAGAAGTGGTTAGGAAAAGTTAGTTAGGATATTATAGAAGGAATAGGCTTGGTCCTATTACCAAAGGCAAAATGGTTAGGGTTTTGCTTAGTTCTCCTATGACCGTGGGAAACTATAAAAAAGGGAATTTTTCCCATTGCATCATCATTATTTTTACAATTATCAATATACAAGATCGACTTTCTAAATACCAATTCTTAAGCAATTCAAGTAAAGACCAACTCTCAAGCAATTAAGCAAGACCAACTATTACCATAGGATCAACTTTCCAAAACAATTCTCCAAGACAAATACAATTAGATAGAATACAATAAACATTTAGAAACATTTGAAAGAAAAATGTAAATTCATTACTAAAGATAATTTGAAAGGAAGTGGAAAAAGTGAGTTTCAATATTCTACAATTTTGAAACTTTTGATGTTGAAATGAACACCTTGATGTTTTAAGCAAGTTTTTTGCTAAATTAATTTTGAACATGAATACTAAAGAATGCAATTTAAGACATATTTGAGCTTAAAGGATGTGATGGATGCTAGATATAGGGACTAATGAGATTATATAATTTTCTTGGCAATGCGATTCCAAAGATGATGTGTCAATAATATTATTTATGGTTTCTTGTTTATTTAAATGACCACATGGAGTGCTAATGCATGACATTCTAACTTGTGCACATTCTTTAATCTAAGTTAAGAGCATTATTTAAATATGTGATTAAATAATGCTCTTGAAAGAGTTTAGATTTTATTCATTATTGTCCATCCTAACATGTTTAAATCTAATCAATTTAGAATGATTTAAGCTAGACTCAAAATTGCATACTTATAGTGAGTCAAAATGAGCATTAATTAATTATGAGCCTACTTATGAATTCATTTAATTTGAAAAGAGCATGCTTTTAAGGAGTACATGTTTAAAGTCATTCACATATATTAATATATAGAAGCAAAGGTTCATTATATACAATATACAATTCTATATACATGCAAAGTTGTGAATACATTGTGTATAAAAAAACTAAGGGATAATTGTATACTACAAATATACAATGTTCCATCATGTACTTAGGGGAGCACAACATGCTCAATTTGCACTAAAGTTTGCACTAGCATATTAATCCCTTTTTTCCATAGATAATTCATGACCTTCAACAAAAAATTCAAAACAAATCCACCTTCACAATTTGTATAAAACAAACATAGAAAAGAAGAATTAAAATAAAATATATTTTAAAAATGGAATCTAAAATTTTGGCCTTCAAATTTGAATATAAAAACTCAAGAATTACTAATATAGTATGAAATTGAAAAATAATATTATTTTAGCTGTAAAAATCTACATGATTTTTTTTTGGAAATGATCAAAATAGTTTTTAATGAGATCTTGAAATTTTGTATATATAATGATGATAATGATGTATAGTGAGTATTCTTTTAGTGTAAATTTCTCAATTTTGAGCACTTGAAGATTTTTGTGTTTTGGGGGGCAATGTAGCTGAGGTGACTTTTTACCTACATAAATTTTCCTCCACTTCAAGTTCTATGTGCATTTGTCGTGAACATTATTTAAGTTTCTCAAAACATTGCAGTTTAGTGCACTATGACAAAAACCTTATATATTGTAGTGTGTAAACATCCTAAGGGTTGAATTGTTTTAATATAATTTCTAAACAAATGATTTTTAAAAATATATGATTAGATAGTGAGCTAAATGCAACAAAAAGAGTTGTATACAAAAATATGATCTACCTAGTGTTTGAATGTTTGATGTTGGACACTCTTAACAATTTTCTTAATAAGAAGTTGTAAAAAAACATTATTCTTAATATTTGATATTTAAAGTTTTTTCAACTTTATTGTGTTTTAAAGTTGATGATGTAGTTATAAAGTTACAATATCTATGAATTTGGATAGTATTACCATTGTTACCATTTCCATGTAGACTTTGCAATATCTTTGTTGTATTTGTCTCAAATTGATAACAAATAAGAAAGATACACTATAATATGTATTATTGAATTTAGCTAAGAAAAATATTTGGGAAGAAACATCTATTTTTATATTTTAATGGTACTCTTTTAAATAATTTAACTAAAATTTATAGTTGACATAGATTCTCAAGTATAGACTAATACCCTAGATTGCAAATTCTCAATGTTTAGGCATATCTACACCACAATCTTTAAGACAATAAGTAAATAAGGTAACAACACGTAATTGTGCCCCTTCTTAAAACCGAATCTTAAAGATTCTTTCCTAAAATGTAAAACCTAGAGCTTTTCATAAGAACCTAGAGACACATTTGAAAATTCATAGTTTATTTATATGGTGTCCAAAAAATGCATTTTAAAATAACCTAAAATCTCCTTTTGACTATCAATAAGACTTTACAAAACCTTTTTTAATATAGTGATGCCACATTTAACTACTTCTAGACTATTCACTGAAAGATCGTGGGGTCCCTTGATTATAGGATTGGAAGATCCTCCAATGTTTTGCATAGATTTTCCAATGTTTTGGGTCCCTCGGTTGTAGGATTGGGAGATTGGGAGATCCCTTGATGTTTTGCATAGATTTCCTAATGTTTTGCATTATTTCTTGATGATAATTTTTTTTCTCATGATGACCATTATTAATTCTGGACTTTCAAAAGTCCAGAAGTAGTTAACTATGGCATAGTAGTAATGAGAATCATGATATACTATTTATTTGGTTTTATTTAGATGTAATTATCTCACTAGGGATATCTTAGAAAGCATCCCACACTTCAAACTTCAAAGTCCACAACTTGAAACCTCTTCAAAGGATAAAACATATTTTGCAAATTATAGTGTACCAATGTGAAATTGCTAAAGTCTAAACAGCTAAAGTCAATTTAGCATGTCAAAAAAATAAATATTCTCCACTTATCCAAAGTTACTTTACTAGTGAAAAATCACCACTTAGTATATATGAGGTAACCACAACTAATTTCAATTGCTTTCTAAAATCAACCACTACAGATTCTTGCCTAAATTATCAACTCCCACTATTCATGAGAGTTTATGATTGATTTTTAGAAACATCTATTTTGAGCACTTTGGAAATTTGTTGTTTATTAATATGGCGTCTAAAAAATGTATTCTAAGATAAATCTATTATCCCTTAACTTTTGACTACCAACAAGATCCCACAATAAGTTTTCCAATAAAATAATGAAAACCATGCTGAATTGCTTATTTCTACCATAATTTTAGATGTAGTAACCTTAAGGTAGTCTACTCTGTAAGCAACCATTTAAGAGCTCATTGCCTTTGGGGGAAAGCTAAATTCCTTGAAATAATTTTCGATACAAATTTTTGAAGAAAGAAAAGAAAAAGAATTGGCATCTAACCCAAGTCAGTTCATATTTTTTGGGACCTTTGTGGAATTAGTTACAATTTTTTTAAGTTGAAATACAATAGTCACTAAAAACAACCACCCCTAGAAATGTACATTGTTGGTACATTTGAAGAAACCAAAATGTACCTCTATGTCATGATCACTTTTAGAACATGGGCACTTTTAGAGCAGAGTACTGTAGTTACCTTATAATACGAGCACGTCATATATTTGATTCATTTGCTTACTTTGTAGTACACCTCTTTTTTTTTTTCTTCGTACTCACAAACGTCATGCTCACCCCATCCGTGCATCATCCAAAGGAATCTTTGCAGAAGATGGCCTCAGTTGCAGTACCTTACTTCCTTTACTTCCTATTCTCTTTACTTTGGGGGCTTTAGCAGATTGTTTCTGTCCTGCATGAACTTACAAAACTTTTTTGCATACAAATGATTGAATCTTTCATATTGCTCTAAGGTAGAAGGTCCATAAACCGACCATTTAAGAGCTGGATCTGATTTTGGGGGAGGTGAAACTTCTTCAATATTTTTCAGTAAATTTTCCTTGAAAGACAAGTAGAATTGGCATCTAACCCAAGTTGTTTCATATTTTTTGGAGCTTTGTGGAATTAATTAAGAAATTTTCAAGCTAAAGTGGCATAGGATTCTAATAGCATCCACCTCCTAAAATGTACATTGTCTATACATGGCTGAAGGCTACAAAATAGCAACATGTACATGCAGTGTACATTTAAGGAGGTGGTTGCTTCTGAAACCTGTGCGCTTTTAAAACCTCCTACCTTAATAGTTGGGTGGTTAAGGGAGAGGCACCCAATGGTTGTATCCAATGGCGTCCCTTTTTAGGAAGGGGAATCATTCTAAAATGCAAATCTAAGTGATTTGTACATGGTTTATCATGTCAAGTCAACAATTAATAAACTTTGTTTAGTATGTGTACATTTAAGTTCTGAAATGACGCCTCTTCCTAGAAAGGGGCGCCATTGGGTGCAGGGATGCTTTCAAGTGCCTCTCCTTTAATGTCTGTCATGGAGATTTGATGTTATTCTAGCTACAAGTTTGCATTGCTTGAAAATTACACTCACTTTCATTAGCTTTCTAACTTCCAATAGCCATGACTTGGGTGACATTGTTTTGGATGGTATAGTTGTTCAATGCCTTGCTTAACTCATACACAACAACACAAAGGAAGTTTTGTATTTGATGAATGATAAAGAATTATAATGTGTAGAACATAAGTGGATTTATTCATCCTTGGAGATTTGCTATGAAAAGTTGAGGTTTTCTATAGTAGTTTGACTTTCAATGAGTGCTTTTGTTGATTTTTTTAAGCCCATAATTCCCACGGTATTTAAAGAGATGTTTTTTTATGATCACTAGTCTGTCCTTTAACCCCTAAAGGACCAAGGTGCATTTTTTGGCAACATAACATTTTTTGGTAGGTGCATCTAAGTAGAGATTTCTATATTTCTGGCCCAAATTTTAATAGAAGATGTAGATGAGAAACATCTTTCATGTGCACTAAATTTCAAGACATTTGGAAATATGAGTCAAAAGTTGTGGCATAATATGTAGTTTGTTTCTCAGTTTGGGCAGTTCAGGCAGATCTTAAAAAATCACTTTTTTCAAAAGTAAAAATTTGAAATTAACTTTTTAGATTTATATATACATAAGAAGCTTTGAATCATTCCATTTTGATCAATGAGTCAAAATTTACGAGGTGTTTTAGTTAGCCGACGGTTATGGATTCCCTACTCCAAAATAAACTTTGAAGTTCTTAATTGAACTCAATTTTCTATATTTTTGGAAAAAAATAAAAAT
Source organism: Pseudoscleropodium purum (assembly GCA_963969395.1). Lineage (NCBI taxonomy): Eukaryota > Viridiplantae > Streptophyta > Bryopsida > Hypnales > Brachytheciaceae > Pseudoscleropodium > Pseudoscleropodium purum. Next base: position 10,903,328 of record OZ017802.1, read on the forward strand.
ATTAGGTGGAGATTGTTTATTACAACATTACAACCATTGGAATTGGCACTTTTCAATTCCATAACTAAATTATTAACAATTTAGTATTTTAATTCATTCTCTACTTCTTTATACTTACTATTTTTTTCCTATATGTTGTACAATTCCAAATGATCGAAATTTTTTTATGCATGTAGCCAACTTGCCTTGAAGAATCAATCCAAAGAGTTTCAACCATTTTGGATATTCTTTCATACAAATGTGACCTTGTGAAGTGCAATTGCCCGATTTTTTGCAAGACCAAAAAATGGCTTTTTGTCAATTGAAACACTAATATCTTGCAACCTATATGGTGGAAATTTCTGAATTTTTATCCACATCTTTTGAAATTATCATAATACAAGATCCTATGGTTGAATGTGTTAAAAAATGTTCTTAAATTTTTTTTGGTACTTGTCCTGAAAATGGTAGTTTGGGAGCTTTTTTTTGGTGAAAATATAGTCAAGGATCAACTACATTGCACATAGAATTGTGAAATTAGGTTGTTTATACCCAAAAAAATTACCTCATTACTCACTACTTGTCCACATGGAGATGCACATAACATTGTTAATCAATTTGAACCATTATCCCTTGGAGGAGGGATAATGCATCCTTATATGTTTGGGAATGAACTTAGTTATAATCCATAGAGAATTATTGGTTGGTTTGAAAAATTGCAATGTTAGTGTCATTGGACGAGTGGATTGTTGCAAGAGAATCATTGGCTTGTTAGAAAGTTGCTTGGAAAGTTGTCAAAATAGGAACTTGCACTTCTTGTGAAAGCAAAAGCCCCCTTTCAATGTTGATTAACAATGTTATGCATGCAACCCTTGAAATTAGACCTTAAATTGGTGTACCAACCTATGCTACACATATAGTTTTGGGTTGATGAGAAAATTATTGCATCCTCATATAACAACAATAAATTTATAAATAATATAAAATATTCAAAAATTAATTACAAACAACTTAATTTTGGTATTGAATATAGCTACTTGGGTTTAGGGATGTAAGTGATGGCATAATATATGCTTTGTATTCAATGAATACAACCTATACCACATTTACCTATAGTTGTTGCTAGCTATCTAGAGGTGTCTATTGTTGGAACTAATGACATCATTCATGCATAGCTCATCAAAATGTATAAATAAATAGCATGACATCTATTCATATCACATTCCTTAACACTTTGTTTTCATGCAACTATTGATTAGATTGAAAGTACTCACTTAGATTAAATCCCAGCCTCAAGTTATACATAGGGTAATCACCACGATGGAGGGAATTTTGGAAAAAAATGGGCCAATGAGGAAGCTGAAGTTAAACAACGAATGCCTATTTTATTTTTAGAGTTCTTGACAACAAGGAGATTGCTTCACATTAATGCCTATCTAGAAATGGATGAAATATGTGACTAATAAATGAAAAATCCATAATTAGTGATTATGTGGATTTTAGGTGCAAAGGGGAGGTTACATGGAATAATCTTCTTACAAAATGATTGAGACATTTTTTGGTGGAAATTTATGTATAAATGAGATAATCCATACGATGTTAATCATTTTGTGTAATTATAAGTTACACCTTGATTAGTAAAATACTTTTGAATTGTAGCTGGGAGCTATGGTATGCTACATAGCATATTGCATGTGGTATGACCTATACTTGTTTTAAGTGAAAAAATTTTAAGTTTAATCTTTTAACCAAATAGCTAAATTCAAGTTGTATTTTTAAACCAATAGTCAAATTTTACCAAGGTATTATTTAGATTTTAGATCCAGTATCACATATTCTATATTATCAAATTATCACATGTGTACATTTAGATATCCTTAATCTTATTTTTCTTTAAATGACATTCTAGAATATCTTGTATAGTTGCTATACAATCATTTTTTGGAGCATACTTGTCTCATATTCAAACTATTCAACTTGTATTATGACTACCTCCTAAGTAGTTAGATGATTCAAGTATCTTGAAAAAATAATTTTGTCTATCCTTCAATGATATAATTAGGATAAGCTTGATTGCATCATGATTCCATGTAAGGTTTAAAATCAATTCATATAAGGATGGTTAAAGAAAAATCTTGCATAGTTGAAGGTCTTATAGCTAGGTTCTTCTCAAGTTACAACTCACTTTGCCAAAAATCTTTAGATATACATTTTTCCTTCTACCAAACTTTCTTCATGATTAATGATTATATGTTTTTTTGCTTATACAATTCCTATTGACTTTTTAATTTGTTAAGCCATTAATACCAAAACAACAAAGCACTTTACAATGTTTTTACAAGCATGTGAAAAAATAAGAATGATGGATGTTGCAAGCTTGTATTTTCACTTTTTCATATGTTGTGGGAACCTAAAGGATGCTATGAAGAGGAGGAAAAGAAGTCTTGCCACTCCCTAGTATATCTTGGATTGTAACATATTATTGGTAAATGGCATACTTCCAATGAAGATCCATGTTTTAAAGTTATTCAAGACGCACTTCAATTTAGGTCCCAAAGTTTTCTTACAAGAATATATACAAAATTTTTAGTAGATGTGGAATGATTGAGGATTGAGGATTGAGGAGCTAGAGTGAAGAAAGCGATAATATCAAATTGGTGAATGAGTGATAGACAATGGGAGTACAAAAATATTGTAGTTGACAACAATGTATGAAAATTGTACAAATACAAGCTTACAATACTAGTAATTCCATAAAAGATTCACTTTGAGGACCCTTAAAGTCGGTAGACATTGCTTTCATGATTCATACAAAGCTATCAATTCTAAAAAATACACCTCCAATCAATGTGAAACTACATGTTTTATACAAGAAGCATACAAAATCTTCTATTCGAGATTGATGCAGGTTTAGTTATGTTTTTTAATTTGTTAGTCAACACTTACTAAAAGAGAGTTGAAGCAAGTGTCTCTAGCAAAAGAAGAAAAAAAGAATTGAAAAAAGCATATAGTTGAATATGATACTTAATACTTGAATTTTTTTTTCATCATACACAAAAATGTATGCTGTGTTTTGTTACAACAACCTTCTTTCAAGAAAATAATTATCCACTTGTGTCATCTTGGTATTCTCTTTCCCCCCTAAAGCCACCAATGCTATTTAAGATACCACCTTTTGTAAAAAGAATGCATCTTTTACACTTCTTTCCATATAAAATAGAGACTGGGAATGTACTTTATATCCTTACATAACAATTGTAGATAATAAAATTTTCTAGATCTAATTATTCTAATTCATTACATATAAAATGAATTAGCAACCTCCATTCCTAAATCACTCCGAATTCCCCCCAGATTTAAGAGTTCTTTCTCATTGTCATTGCCACATTGCATAACTAGTTTTCAGTTCCTTGGAACCTAAAGGGTTAATCTTCAATCTTGTACATTGGTCATTTATTGCTAATTGTTGGAATTGGCACCCCTATTTTCTTCAAATGGAATTTCGAAGTTTCCCTCCTTGCAGGCTTTGGTTTTCCAATTTTCTGTAGAAATCAATCTCTTTTAAGTTTTAATCCAATGTAGAAAAAATTTACTATAAATTTACAAATACTTAGAGATCCTAATTTTCAAATTAAAAATAATTCTCGTATTGAAAATAAGAATTAAGAAAACTGTGGAGATATTCTTTGCATTTGCAATTGTTTAGTTCAATTTAATATAGAATAATACATAAAATATAAATGTATTTGTAATAAAATGAGGAGATTGCCTCTTTGACTGGCCCTTTTGTTGGACTGGCACATCATTCATGCACAAAACAAAGAAGTTCATATCAGCTTCTGATGAAGTACAATATTTGAAACAATGCACGTGAGAATTGATTCCGTTTAAAATTTCACTTAGAGGCTTTAAAATTGTTGTAAAATCTTTATGAAAAAAGTGAAAAAAATTCATATCATATGTAAAGTATGCTAAAGAATTATGAAAATTTGACCAAAGGTGTATGTCAATGTGTAGAACATTATAAATAGTGTGAACCACATTTTCATGCCATTCTATACTCAGAAACATGGTTGTAGGTTTTCCACATTTAAAATGAAAATAGAAATATACTTGAAAAGACTTTATTTCTAAAGTTAGTTTCGATCAAAAGCAAAAAATAATTTCCAATCTCATAATCAAATTTTGAAATTGAATTGTCTTAGTTGGGTTTTGTTGTTAAACAAAAGAAGGTTTTAGATTCTCTTAGTACCGTGTATTTTTTTGGACACCATATGAATAGACTATGAATTTCAAAGTGTTGATTATTGGTATATCATAAATGAACTCTAAATTTTCATGTTCAAAACTTATACAACTTAGACCAATGTAATACGTTACTTTGTAGAATGCTATCACTAGTGAAAACACAATCTGTATTGACTAGAAGAATGACCTACAAGAAAACTCATATGGCTAGTGAACCCCACATGTAGGTCTTTACGTGAGTCATTTCCTTGGTATAATAAAGCAACCACTTAAGAATTGATTTCTTTTAGGGGGAAGCTAACTTTCTTGAAACAATTTTCCGTAAATTTTTGTAGGAAGAAAAATGGAATTTGCATCTAATTCAAGTCCTTTCATATTTTTTGAACCTTTGTGGAATTAATTACGAATTTTTGAAGTTGAAAAGTAGTAATCACTAAGAAAAAGCAACCACCTCATGAATTGTACAATGTGGGTACTTTGAAGAAAGAAAAATGTCACTCCTAGAGCAAACTTGCAGTCACTCTTAGAGCAAATTACCTTAAGTTAATTGCACCAAAAAGTGACACTCTCCTAATTGCAACACCTATCTTGAAATCTTGCATAGCTGTAAACTGTAGATAAGTGTTGCAATTAGAAGAGTCACTTTTAGGTGCACTTACCTTGTACCAAGTAAGAATGAATGCCCGCAAGTTGCAAGAAGGGTATTTTACTCGTAAATCGGCAGTTGTTGAAACCCAGCTCCCGGTGGCTGATCGCAAGCTTCTGCGTCGATCTCCTTCACTTTGGCGTACCCTGGCCCCGTTTTGCACAAGTCAAGCATTTTGTCAACGGACGCAGGCTTCCCCGAGAACACGGCTTCCACAGACCCATCTTTCACGTAACGAATCCACCCATTGATGCTCATGGATTTGGCTTGCTGCCGGGCCCAGGTCAGGTAATGCACGCCTTGCACTTTTCCCGTGATCCGAACATGAACCTGAAGCTCACACAACATGAAGTTCACGTTCGATGAATCTTTTCGTGCACTATCAGCATTTGTTGGGTCTTATTATAGAATTAGGGTTTTTGCTGCAGTAGATTTGAAAGTTTCCCCCTGAGAGATTAATGTCTCAAAACAAGAAACATTGTGCGTTCATTACTTTGAATGTGATGCGTTTCATGTGGATTAGGAAACTGTGTCTCGCTTAAACCCTACCTTAATGCCGAAGAAGATACCCAACACGATTACTTATGGATGATTCTGTCGACTGCTAATCGAGATTAAGAAGTAGGAGAGAGATTATGTAGCGAGAAAGGGTTTTAGGTCAAAGGGAAACTCTATTGAACGAATTGTATCGTTTTAACCCTACCTACCTCTGTAGAATGCCGGCACTCTTCTGAGATTTTCATTCAGACTTTTCTTCTACTCCGAAGAGAGACTGTGTAGCGAGAAAGGGTTTTAGGTCAAAGGGAAACTCTATTAAATGAATTGTATCGTTTTAACCTTACCCTACCTACTGTAGAATGCCGGCAATCTTCTGAGATTTTCATTCAGACTTTTCTCCTACTCCGAATCCACCACCTTTTGTAGAATTTGTCAACATTTTCTTCAGGCTCTTTCCCAAAATTAATCAAGTATTATGGACATGAAGGAGATAAGTGTTACGTACTGATTCCACAGGGTTGCCATGAGGGGACGGAACAACAGATTTGATGCCATCTCGTTGGAAACTATGAACCTTGGATTGCTCCTCTAAATGTTTGATGTATCCCTCGTTTTTGCGGGTAGAGACATGAAAGTGCGTGCACATCCCTGAACACATCTTTATCCACGTGCTTTGGAAGCACTTTCATGTGCCTTGATTGCAAAAGTTGTGGTCACTGTGGAACCAAATCAAATTGACCAAATCAGTCCTGTCAATCTAGGGATGCTGCACTTCCTTCAGGAAAATTCCACCCCCAAACTCTATCTGTTAAAGTTAGTCTGAAAATTTCTTGTAACACATAATTCTCTTAGACAAGACATGGAGTTAGGTTGGCATGTTGATTGTTGATCCCTATTGTTGAGACATTCTGGACCAACAGAGGAGAAGGAGTTGCAACAAAGACTACATCTTTCACTGAAACGAGGAAAATGTTAACGTCGTTAAGTTGGTGGAATTTTTGGAGCCCCAATTCTCCACAATTTTTGGAGCCCAGAATCTCTCACCAATTTAATGAAACTGGTTATGAAAGTTTGAGTAGCTTTGTGTGTACAATACTTGTTGTAACTCAAAAACCAAGACTTAGTCCCTCCCTCACTTACATGAAACAAGCTACAGAAAATCTCTTAAGCTTAGTTTTGTAAGCTTCTGAAGTCTCTTGTAAACATAAGCTTAGCTGCTTGCGTCTGCAGTTAGGGTTGAAGGGTTGTGACTTTTCCATCTGTTTCTTAGTGTCTAATCTAAAGCTGAAGTACCTTAGCCCTGTAAGGACGGACTGATCTCCGAAGAAATCATCATTTTCTAATACTGTTGGAATCAATCGCTTCAAAAAAATGGAAAATAAAAATGGAAAAGTATTCTTTAGAAGTCAAACTAATGTAGAAGATGTTCCCTTTTCACAACAAAACTCCAAGGATGAATAGTTGCACTTTTGTCCTATACATGAGAATTCTTTGTATTCCATCGGACACTTACTATATGTGGCAATGTTACAAGGTTAAGCTTAAGTCTTAATGTGTGGATAATAGTTAGATCTGTATCCCACATGATGGATAACTTAATTAACACTTCTTCACATTTCAGACGTGCCATTCTCTAACTTATCTTTTGAATGCCTCAAATTACAAATGGATATTTGGAGTTGAAATTCAATTTGGTTTAACACAATTATTAAGCTTAATAAATTTTGAAAAAAAGTTGATTTATGATCCTTAAATGAGGTCTGAAATTCTACAAAATGAACACAATTTCTGTGTTTTTGCTTTGAGCACTTCACCTTGCTTCAAATTGATCCCATAACCTTTGAGGGTTGATGAAGAACACTGAACTTCGCTATAAGAAAGACCTCTCCACCTACACTTCGCACTATTCGCCAATGGAAAACTTCCATCAAATTTCCACATGAATATCTCTTGATACTGGATGATGCATGTTTAAATGTACTCAAGTATAAAATTTGAAACAATATGACATCACTTGATTACGATTGCTGAAGTCATTGATTTGTACAAAAAGTTCATTTTTATTTTTATGAATTATTTTTTGTCAAACGTGCATATTGGCTATAGTATTTAGAAGTAGTGTGACTAACATGACTAGTAGGATCATGTTCATCCAACTTACTTTGAATTGTTCATTATTGACCAATTCCAACAAAGTTAGATGGGTGCCCGTACTTGAACTTGACATGATCACTACTAAAATAAGGTCACTCAAATATCTCCATCTATTTTAATTACTACCATACTTGCAAAGCAATTTTGGCGTTTTGGTGCCCAATTTTTAATGAAAGTCTAAAATAAGCTTCGGCACTTGAAAATATATTTTTCAAAAGTTCAGCTTTGAATTTAAGAATAAATAAAAATCAACAGCTGGCATAAAATATCTTCATCCCTCACAAATGGATATTCTTGGATCCATCTAATTATACATACCTACTATAGTTCACTTAATATATATTTTTTGTCCTACTCACCATTTATATAAATCTTTCATATAACTTGGAAATCTTTACTCATGCACAGAAAGATGGGAAGAAAATTTATTTATACAAGTAGGAGGTAGGAGGTAAACCAATCTATATGGGATATAGAAATTAAGGTTTGTAGGATCCAAACCGCTCATAGTCAATTCAAAAGCAAGAATTGTAATCAAAGTAGAATTTAAAGCCTCATTTAGGCATTGTAGAATAACTTTTATAAAAAAAATTTGAACTAAGTTAATGTGAAAAATCAATCTAAATTTCATCTCTAAAAAACCATTTGAGATTTCAAGTTTTTACTACAAAGTTATGGACAAGGTACAAAGAGGATTTGGAAAAGACATTTTCATTGACATTTCAAACACTTTCTTTAAATTTCGTCAATAACTTTTTTTGTAGGCTCAAAAATCACAAACAAGTTTTGGCAAATGAAATCCAAATTGATTTCCCAACTTTGTTAAATTATTCTACTATGCCAAAATGAGGTCTGGAATTCAACTTTGAACTCAATTTCTAGGTTTTGACAATAAGCGTGTGGTTAAGTTCTCATCTTCAAATTGTCCCATAAATTTTGAGGATTCATGATAGACAATGCATTTCATTATAAAAACAACCTCTCCACTCTTCAATCATATTGAACTTGAATAAAGTACCTCTAGCTATTTACCATAAAAAAAAATTCTTAATATTTGATTGTCAAGTCACAAATGGGTAGTTGACTCAAGAGATTGTTAATGGATTCTTTAAATTTTCTTACAAACCATCTTTACATATATTTTTAAGAATCAATTGGTTGGATTGATAATCAACAAAAAATAAAAGGCCCTTTTTTAAAAAGAAATTAAAACCGACCTTATTACCCATGTATGGTATCATTAGATTGGTAAAAAAACAATGCTCTTCTTGGAGAATGAAAAGAGATTCCTAGAAAGTCTAAAGATTGTCTCATTTGATTATGAATCCTCAAAAGCTATGGGACAATTTGAAGATGAGAGCTTGACTACGCGCTTATTGTCAAAAACTAAGAATTGTGTTCAAAGTGGAATTTCAAATCATTATTCTCAGACAAATTTTTTGGAACTTTTGCATATAATCAAGCCAATATTGACATCTTTTTCACAAATATGTAGTCGGTTCTCATCTATATATGGTTTTAGGCCGTGATACTTTTGGATGTCCTTGCCTTCTTGTAAGAATCAAGAATAACTTCCATGGCATGGTTTTTCTAAAGCATTGTCTTGTGCGTATTGGACTAGGTCCTCACAAGTCCATCAAGAAGCATTGGTTGTCTCGTGCAATTGACCCAAATTATCCTCCTATTAAATTAGGTTGTTTATTTGTTTTGTTTGTTTCGTTGAGATCTTCCAAACCGTGTGTCTCCCATTTGTGTGTTTGGTATCGTTGGAAAGCTCTCGATGAGGAGGGGTGCACGGGCTTCATTTTGTGGCGTTCCAACCTAAGGCATGAAAGTTATTGAATTTTGAAGTTTTATGAATTAAAAAAAATTAGAAAATCATTTTTTCTTTTGTTTTGACTGTGGCAACGGCACGCACGAGGCACACTAGTTCGTACTCAAGTCAAGATAGGTATTGCGAAGCTTGCATTGATTTCCCTGCAATTCAAAAGAGGAAGGTATGATCATTGGAAACAATTCAGTACTTCGATCAGGGCTCGATCACTGTTCCAATAAACTGTAAAAGCTGTACTTGAGAGTTGAAGAAAGCCGCACAGCTCTAACTTATATAACAAAAGCCTGCTGGATTTCATGAACTGTACCTCTACGGTGAGATATTCGAATCCCTGCAACCATATCGACCACAAATAAAATGCCTATGAGGAACATTAGCCAAGTATGCTAGAAGAGAAATTTATCTATGAGACTGTAGTACAAACTTCGGAGACGACCCACAATAAGAGGTTGAAATTGGTTGCAAGTGGATCTTCTCGCAGTCATTTTTTTTTTTTTTTGGTCTATGTAATTTAAGTTTCCATTGATGAGAAGACCCATATGACAAAACTTGACTCCCAAATTATAGGTATTCTCATAGTCATTTCTTTAGTCTATGTGGCTCTAATTTTCAGTATTGAAGTGCAAGTATTGTCTGGACTAGACAGACGATTCATTTCGAGAGAAGCCGAGATGATTCTCATGAGAAGTTTTACTCAACTTAGAAATGTCAGTTTTTTTGGTTAGATTGGGAGAATTCCACAATTCCACAACTTTCCCGATCCTCATTTTTCTATCCTCATTATTTCTAGAGCTTTCGTGACGATGAGTGCACAATTTTTGGTAGGCGAAATTTCATTGAAATTGATTAATTGTATTGAAATTGTATTGAAATTGACAATTGAAGAGACTGAGTCTTTCAAACTGTTACATTGGAGGAACTCCTTCCAGAAGACCGACATCTAATCGTTGGGAGAGTCGGTGTTCCTGGGTGGGCCAACTCAGGACCAAGATAAGGCAGACATATATGCTCCACATGAGCTTATATTTTTGTTGGGTCGCATTTCCCATAAAATTTGAAGTGCTTGCTAGAAAGGTAGGTACACGCAAATGTGCCACTGACCTTAAACTGCCATCTATATTATGTGTACATCTCCAAAGTCAGTTTTGTACCTGTGTGGAAGAAACTCTTTTAGAACCAAACTTTGTTCCTTAATAACTTTTGCATTCAGTATCCAAATGCCACGTTTTCTGGTGTGTTGGAACCTTCTTTCACTTGCCAACAAGAATATATGAAAATCTAATCAGTTTAATAATAAAAAATAGGCTGAGCAGCAAAAAGTGACGGTTTGGGGAGTACCTACCTTACTATATCTCCATAGATGCCTTTGGGGATATTGCCATATGTCTTGGCTTTACTCCAATCCCAGCCTGCTTTAGGCGGTGGCAACTTGACGTTGTAGAAGAAGTCGCAGACTTGGCCACTCCTGGAAGTAAGCTTATCATTAGGATTTCAAAACAATTTATCTACTTAAATGTTTTCTTCATTTGAATGCAAACAAGAAAGTGAAAGAGATCATTTTATCTTGAAGAGAAATAAATGTAATAAGGTAGCAATACCTAAGAGAGACTCTTCCCATTCTTCGATACAAATGCTTTCTCTATTTGAATGCAAACAGAAAGTGAAAGAGATTTGTTTGATCTTACAAAGAAACAAGTGTAACAAGGTAGGAGCATCTAAAAGAGACATTTTCCATTCTATGACACTTGAAAAAAAAAGGACACTTTCCATTCTCCAACACCATCAAAATGGCCTTGCATGAACTCGATTTTCCATGACTCAAAAGCACAACAACTTTTCAGATTCAACCAAATGATGAGAGGTGAGGAGTTTTCTAAAGTAGTCAATGAAAGTTAGGACATAATTAATTATTGTGCTTCAAGGGTTTTTCATTCAAGGTGAGTCTAGTATTAATATAGCTATCCTTCCTTTGCTAAATTATTACTAGTGTTGGAAAATTACAAAACCACTTGGAATGCATTTCTTTTGAGTTTTCTAATGACCTCATCAAATTTTTTTGGTCATTCAACCTTTGAGGGAGGGAGACTAAAAAAGGTGTCTCTTTTAGGTGTTGCTACTTAGGAGCTCAAGCAAAGGAAGGATCTAATTGTTAGGTTTAAAATACTTTTCTCTTTTTTAATGAATATAGTTTTCATTGAAATTAGTTTGCTTCAAGAATTGTTAGAAAAAGATAGAAAAATGAATTTTTTTCATGATTCTTGAAGAAATCTCTCTACGTCTTCCTATTATCATAGGAAAAATTCTTCTTTGAGATCATAATAATATTCAACATTGATAATTAGTTATCTTTGGGTTCCATGTAGGAAAAAAGTATTCTCTTTACAAACATGGATAGAATTATGAAACTATCATTGTGGAGGAAGAGCTTTTGTATTGATGTTTGTGCCTCTTCACAATGCAAACTAGTTTTATAGGGAGTCTCTCATTTGCTCTTCAAATATTAATTGAAAAATTCAACTTTTTACAAATGTTTCCTTGTGTTTTTTAACAAGGAAAGGCCTTTGCTTCCGTGGAAAATCTTAAAATGTTCTCTCAAATTTCTTGAAGTAGTTCATTTTATTGAAGGTTTTGTTTGTTTAAAAAAAAATTAGAGGTGCATCATTATATACTTAATCAAATAGTAATTTGCTTTTCCAGGATGACAATCGCAAGCTATGGTCTCTAGTCAATTGGTAAAATTTCCGTAGTTATGTCTAAATCTATAATCTATAGATCCATTAAATGATGAGGGAATTGACTTGCCATCAACCTCTAGAAGGCCAAGCTCTTCATCTTCTCAATACTTACATTTTGCTCTAACGGCACCATTATTCCCCTTCCACTAGCCATGAGTTTTGTTGAAATTTTTTTTTTCAGTCTTTGAATTCCTATTTGGAACAAGTCTTGCATACAAATGTAAAGTTTAACCCTATAAGGCTGCTATGGACACTAAGTGTGCAATGGATGATGGAGAATTCCTCTATATAAGACAGAAGTGCAACTATTCATCTTCCATGTTTTGTTGTAAAAAGGGAACTTCTTCTATAGTAGTTTGACTTCCAATGAATATTTTTCCATTTTTTTAAACGATTGATTCCCATAGTATTAAAAAATGATGATTTCAGTGGAGACCGGCCCATCTTTACAGGGTTAAAGGAAATTGAGACCTAGGATTTCAATATGGAGTGTAGAACATCAAAAGACATTTTTCTTATCTTAATTGCCACCTTTCTTGGTTTAATAAAAATCACTATTGTTGTTGAAAGCACAAATAGTGGCCAAAGACAAATAGTGGTCAAAGAATATGTTCTTATGATAATCACTTGTGTGAACTCATCCTTCTTCAAAAGAGATGGCAACTATAAAAGATAGAAATACAAGTTTTAACATTCTCTATAGAAAGCATGTCATGACATTCTTTAGCAAATGTGAGAATCCACCCTTTCATTGTGCACAAAAACCATCAAAAAAGACTAAAAAAATTCAACATTTGCTATAGAAAGCATGCATGGAGTGTGGCCAACACAAGTCTTCTTCGTGAAGCTATTGGTACCTCACGACTAAGCTAACATCAAACAAACAATGATAGTGCACACGTATAATCTAGATGCGTGCGAAGATGTTGAGGCATTCAAGGTAAAATCCTTCCCATTCAAAAAGCAAGGACCATAGGCATCACACTGGACTCGACACTTCATACCCTGCACCTAAAGAGCACCGAGTGCACCAAAGACGGCCAAAGGCGTTTCACCAAGGCTGGTTTGCATACAAGAGTTCCAACACAACGTGTCTAAACACAAAAGCATGCGTGTGCATATATTTACAAGCTATATCTGTGTACAAGCCTGGTGTTCAGCAAAACCAAGATATTATACAAACTATACAAGAACGTTGGATCAAAATGTACACAAGCTCTTCTATAACAGAGCTCCGGAAACAAGTGAACCTTGTTGCGGTTGCTCACACACAAAATATGTGGATGTAACTAGATATTCGCCTTCACGTGACTTACTACAAGCCCCAGTCTAAGTGGAAATCTGTCCCTGCTGGGTATATTCGAAATGAGGGTCTGTGTACATTACCTTGTCTATAAAGACACACGATACTTCTTTCATTGCAGAGTTGTAATAATATCTGCAGATATATGAAACAAGTCTTGAGCAGGTTAGAAGCCAAGATGAAAATTCATCTGGCTTGCCTAGCGTTGGGAATCCGACTTGGAGGTCGACGTTTCAGCGAGGTCGCCATGGCCTGCCTCCAACTTCACCATTAGTCTCACGTACAGGCTTTCCATCCGGTGGAGCGCTTCCAGTTGTAGGAGTCGGCCCATTGAAGCTGCTGAACCTCTGAGTCTCTTTGAAGACTTGCATGCTGAAGCAATCTGCACCGGAACACAAACCTACAAAAGGTTAGTAACAAAATAGAGAGCACCACCTTCTGCTGCCATGCAGGGAAAGAGAGAAAAAGGAAACAAGCGGTGCTTAAAAAGCGTGCTGCAAAGGAGTCATTCCCTATCTTTTCCTCAAACAAGTTACAAATAAAACAAACCTGTCAGAAACACAGTAAAGAGAATGTGCTCAAAGAACCAATTCCTACCCTTTCCTCAAACAAATTACGAGTAACAGAAACCTGGCAACAAAGAGAATGTGCTCAAAGAGAGGTCACGACTCATGAAATAACTCGAGTAGCAACAAGCAGAAGCGAGTGAGCATCAAAACACAAAACCTCGCAGTTGCCAAGTGGACAATGAAACCAAAGTTGGAGCCTCACAAACAGAGCGGGGTCGATGTGTATGGTCAAAGGACGAAGTCGGTGCACTCGAGATCGACAACACAAAAACCAATCGAACAGAGCCAACTCGCAATAAAACACCCCAAATTATGACTAGTTCGGTGAAGCCGCCTGCTTTATCTTGTTGAGGAAGCAACAAAAAGCTAGTCTAGTATCTGGCCACCTTTGTGCTGCCGACGAGCGCCGACGAGGAAAGCACTCAGATTTTTTTTGCCATAGGTGCATTATCTATAGGTCTGCGCTCGACTGCAAATTCAAGAAAAAAACACGAAATCCTCGCAATCATGGGAACACTGAAATTTTCAAGGAACTGGAAAGGATCAAGCCGCCTCTACAATAGTGCTAAAGGATAAAGAAAAAAGCACATGGCCTTCAGTTTTAATTTGAATTACGTTTCCGTTTCCGTTTCACGAAATATAACAGTTTTCGTTTGATCCAGTCGTGGGTGTAATCAGCGGAGGTCACTTCCACACTGATGACGGAGTCGAGGCCAAGCAAAGGAAAAGAGTGCACATCGAGGAGCACCACTCACACCACCCAAGGTTATCCAAAAACTATAACCGTCAACATATTATTAGTGGAAAAGCTGTGAACAGTACCTGGACAGAGCAGAAGACAGTTGCGGATGCGGCGATTGAAACACACTCCACAAGAAAAATTTCGAGAAATGCATGCCGCGATCACAGGCTGCCCGAACTTCGAACTCTGCAGAAACACATTGGTACAGCTGGTGAGCCAATGGAAAAAAAAATTCAAAGACCCTTCAGCAGCACGATCTTTTCGGTTGTTGCGTGTGGGATAGTGTTGCCCAGTCAATTGCGGGCACAGGCTTCCACAATCACTCGTCGTCGTCCTTGTCGTATTGCAACGAGCCATGGCCAGGCGATACACGACTTAGATTGGTTTCATCAGTTAAGCTTCTTGCTGTGGGCCACCAATTCCAGGAGAGAGTCGCTCATGTCAAACTTGGCACTTCCTCCTTGTTCTTGATCTGGCTTTGCAAGAGATGAGAACATTTTACTTTCCCGGAGCACAGATTCTCTGCCTCCATTGGTTCACAGTTTAGCAACACACACAGCTGACGTCCTTGTACCCTCTTATTAATCATTGCCGATTCTTCTTTACCAAGTGAGAAGATAAAGAGCAGAAATTGTGGACAGGGGGTCCACTTAAGCAGTGCCTCTAGAATCGCAATAGATATTGCAAGTGTCTGAAGGAAAATGAATGAATGAATCACAGGCCTTCCGAAATACGACTTCACAGGACTAGTCCAAGCTCACAGCATACTTGACTGGAATGTGAAAAGACAGATACGAGAAAATAATCAAATTCAAGAAAATCCCTGATAAAAGGGCGTTGACAGTCAAATATCAGATGTTACAAGTTTAAGAATGTACACACACCAATCCCACTTAAAAACCAACTGACTGTTAGCTAGATCATTCTTAATCCCCACAGCTGCAGGTCGCTGTGAAGGAGCAGTAAATAGTGGCTGGAACTGCTTCTGCTGGTAGAGGACAAATCCTGATCAATAGCACCGCCAATCTACTACTCATAGAGACCCTCTTGCTCCCATACATCGACAAGAAAATCCACCATCTCCTGCAAGTTTTGGCCCATATGGGTATGGTTAGCACATGATTACATCTGGAAATTTGCGCAGGATGTTGTCATTAATTGACTACAAAAAGGCTCCATCAAGGCAAATAACGTCAAAAGTATAAATCTGGCATGACACATGGAAACTTGGAATTCGAAAGTACTAGAAGAGAGTTTGTATCTTGAAGCGTACTGGTAAAGAAATTGGCTGCGAAAACGATCTGCTTGTGCCAAGCAAGTCCTCGTACGTCGTACTCCAGCTGGCATCCCAAGACACCCATCAGTGTTTAAACACATCACAGCTCTTGCACACAACCCAATTTCCAGGACAGCCAAAAGCCGAGACGTACACATTTCCAGGGCTTCAACTAAGTTATATTCAAAGGCCTCTTCCATACCAAGGGTGGGGCCCGGGCATTAGGATAAATACTACAGTGGTCTCATATAAGACTCGCGCCTACGTTCGTCATAATTCTGAGTGATCCAGAGCATAACTCATACATGGTTGTCTTATAACTCCCATAATTCACGCAATATTAAAAGTGTGACTTTAGAGAAGAGAGGTCGGACCTGATTACTGGTTCTCTGTGCACTACAGGTCGAGGCCTCTCTCGGTTCCCCACCCATTCCCGCCTTCTCTGTGTCCACATCCTCAATGCTGCACATGAAGTGAACAGAACAATTACACAAACAGTTGAACTTCCAAAACCACCAGTATAGGCGGTATCAATTTTAGTCTGAAGGTTAACCCCCCTAAGTTTCCGAACGACCAAAAGTGTCAGTTTCTATGTTATAGGAGTTGAAAAAAAATCATTCAGGGGGCTTGAAGGAAGGTAACAAAATGTATCAATAGGAAATAGAAATCAACCTACACATTTAAACGATAGAAATATATTTTCAAAGTTCCAATAAATCACTATGAGCTTCCTATGTGGACTTCCTATTCATAGCTGAGGGGTTGACACGAAGGACGCTCACACACAGCTCATCAGGAAAAGAGTAACAGTGACCTCTCAAAGCATATTTGATGTTACAAACAACCAATAATTTGGACCGACCACTCAGGTGATCACTACTCCAGAACGTTTCAACTTTATGCAACTTTATGCGACTTGCAACACAATGAAATGACAAAGATCGAATAGCACAAACCTGAAAAGGCAATAACATACCATGATTCACGTAAGGACCATTTGCGTCATTCTCAGCAGGTGATTGAATCTCTGACATACGGTGATTGGCACTAACTGAGGGTAAAGATCTTTGTTGTTGGCGAGAGCTGCTGCCGTTATTTTCCATCTCATTGGAACTCGAGGTTTCCAAGGGCTTATTGAGGGGCACAGTTTCACCTTCAACTGCCCCCCTGGAATCTTTACTAGACAAGTTTTCAGGGTCTAATCTGTGAGACTTGGTAAATCGTCCAAAGCAATTGCCACACTGTTGCAAAGTAAATCCAACACCACAGAATTAGGTCTGAGGATAATGAATAAAGCAGAGAGTGAGCAAAATCAAACAATATCGAATAACCCCTAATTGCCCAAGTGGACTAAAAAGCCCGCCTCCGTATTCATAGGAGTTGAAACAAATCATTTAGGAAGCTTCAAAGGAAGGTCACAAAACGCATCAATAGAAAAAAGAAATCATGTCCATCTTTTCTGAACGATACAAGCATGTTTTGGAAGTTACCATAACCAACTGTTACCTTCCATTTTGGGCACTTCGAGGTTAACAAACGAGGATGCTCACTTACTAGAACCAGGGTAAATAGATGTACTAACCAAATCTGACATCCTAACGTGACCCGTAAGCCTAGATGAAGAAGATGTAGAGCACCCTGCTGCGCATAATAGCTCACGTTTTTGGTATGAGCATTGCTACATGGACTCCAACGAGAGGGTTTCAACTCCACCACATACGGACATCCTTTAACTGTCAACAAGAATAATGCAGTGCCATGTTCAGGTGGGGTGGGGGAGGAAGATAGAAACGCACCCCATACATACAGCGCACGCAGAGGAGTGAAAGCTTTACCAGCCAAGACCAGTCTAGCATACTATACAACCGCTGAAGCTTCAGCTACTGCTATGCAACGTAGAAGCTACTGAGGCCAGGTCTGGCCCAACGCAACACCGGAAACCTTTGTCATCCTGCACCACTGCAAGATCAGGATATGAACGTCACAACACTGAACTAGGGTTTTGACTGCGTGGAACTTCCGTAGATTCAGTGCAATCGTCACGCATTGGCACTGAGCGGATCACAGTATTACACAGCACACATAAACAGAAACCCTGCAAGAACTATGAACGTGGTAACATATCGCCTTAATTTTGGAATCCCAGGCAGTCAGAAAAAAGAGGTCAGGGTGTAGCGAAAGAAGAGGAACAATTTAGGGTTTAGGAGTAGGATTACACACCATTGATTGCCTTTGAACGATACTCCCGATGACTCTTTAGAGTGCAAAAGCCATACCTGGACAAAGAAACATACACAGCACAGTGTGTGTCAGCTCAAAGAAAAACGACCGACGGTCAGTAAACCTAAAAATAATTCAATCTCCTTCCTGCAACAAAGAATATGCTGAAGAGCTTAGGTTAAGATCAAATTAGAGGTTCTGAACCTTGAAATAGGTTCCACATGAAGATTAGGTCAAGGGGAGAGGAAAAGCGATGCCGACAATTTGTTCAAAGCGCAGCAGAAACATCAAGATTAGATCATTTTTTATCATAGTTCTCTGGATTAGTACACTAATCCTCATTCAATAGTGAAGTTACGATCTTCAGGTTCAGAAAAAAGAACGCCTGATCCATACCAAGAACCAGAAGGACATGTCCGATGTAAACGCTTCTAAATTTCGACACTCGCAGCTGAATCTTCCGAATCGTGAGCGAAAAACGCAACTGAAAAAGAACGGAAAACAACAAGCGAAGTCGGAAAAGCAAAGCTAATCTTTATACGCAACTCTAGCTCACTTCCCCAAAGATAAAAGCGTCACAAAAACATATCGTACCTCAAAGACAAGGGCTTGGACTGCCACAATCGTCTCCTGCAAGATTTTGTGAATTGTGAGAAGCTCAAGTAACCCCAAATAGGAAAAAAAACCTTGAACGTAAAGGAGCGAAGGCGAGGAATCCCTTCACGAGCTGCGACTCCGTTCACAACACACAAACCCTGAAAACCAAAAGAGAGCACGGAGGAACGGATCTCTCACTACTCGGAGAGACGGAGACAAAGGCTTGTCGGGAAAAAGTAGAAGGCTTCCCCCACCAAAAGTAGAGAAGGAAAGCGATGAGAAAAAAGTAAAAGGCTCGTGTGATGTCGTCATAAAGCTCAGTTCACTATAAAGAGATCTCATCTTGAATTCAAGTACTCCCTCGCATTCCCGAAGGAGGAATCTAGGTGGTCCGAGCTGGGCCCCCCTTGCCCTAAATTAATTTGAAAGTATGGATCGTCTATATAGGAATGTAAATGAAAAGTGAAAAATAAAATCTTGTATTCAAGTAATCCTAAAGAAATAAAAGATTCTATGGTGAGAAAAATTATTTCTTGCCTCAAAATTTTCTAGGAATCATACATGTAGAGTGTTGAAGTGTGACCAAATTGAAGAAAGGTAATCTAAACTTGAGATTTGTATGATGTCTGATCAAGAAGTTGTTGGAAGTAGGTTCCATTTATAGAACCTTAAATGAAATTGAAAAGAAAATTTTAAGGAAATTTTGCTCAAGTTGTGAAATAGTTTCATAGAAAGAATTTTTTAAATGTAATTGTTTTGAGCAAACTTTTTTAGGAATTTTTATTATTCTTGATCCATTACAACTTTATTGGATTGATGCTTCTTGAGACATATGTGCAAAGGTTTATGTTTGAGAAGGTCTAATATCATGGAACAATAAAAGGTTCATTTAAAACCTATTAACAAACAAATGAATAGGGAATTTTGTTAAAATGGCGGTATTCTGGTAAAATGGTGGGAAACTATTTTGGCAAAAGGCTGAAAATCTCAAGCAAAAATGGGATTGTTTTGGGAAGAAAAAAAGGTGGCAGAGTTGTGAATTTTATTGGTTTTGTGAGCAGTCCATCACACCTACGCCTTCCATGCACACATACAATAGTGTTTTGTGGCCCCATGCGGTAGAAAGCACTATACATATGGCATTCGGAATAAGCCACCATCATACAAATGGCATCTGGAATACCACCATTTTAACGAAATTGCCCATATGAACAATCAAAGATACTTGTGAGCAACATATTGTACAGAATTGCCTATAGAAAGGAGGTATCCTATGTGAAGGTCATATTTAGACATAAATTTCATATTTTTGGAATGTTTGAATGTTTGGAATATTACAAATAAAATGTCCAATATGTTGTAGAACTTTTTCATCCATATTGCCTAATTTTTGAATTTTTTTGAAGCATACATTACACCTTAAGCCCTGCATGATAGGTTTTCCAAAACAAGAAAATCTAGAAGTTGCCAAACACAAAAAAATTTGGACACCAAAATGCGTAAACCCTAACACCAATAATTCTAGCTACCCAAACCATTTGCTTGGGAAAAGAAGTATTTGGCATTGAAGTGTCAAATCAAACCTTCACATATGGTACCCTTTATTAAATGCCTACAACACTTTGGGTCAATCAACTTCAAATTACTACCTCTTATAAGTTCGGAGAGATAGAATTAAGATTATCTATACAAATTATTATCAAAAAATAGTAGTAGACCTAGAATATATATATGAATCACTTCAAAAATAGAATAAATGAAAAATAGCATAAGATATATAGAATTTTTATAAAGATTGAAAGAATGCTTCAATATTTGTAGCACTAAATTCATCTTTATTATTCATAAAGTCATTCAACACAATTTCATTCATTAAATGCAACTCACATGTGGTCCAATTATGAATGTCAATGTTGATTTGCTACCATAGCAATCATTGTTTCAAAGTCGATCATTATGTGATTGATCAAATCATTTGTCTTCACTACACTACTTGATTTTTTTATACATGAACAAGTTTTTATCTCTGAGAATTTAAAATTGATGATAATTAAAAAATTTATTGTCAAAATAGATGAGATATGTAAGAAAATAAATGAATTATAGGCACCAAGACCTCACCTTACTTCTCATCCACTTTAAATCCTATAATCCTTTATTGCAAACAATGTCTCATATTTGATAGTGCACAATACATTTACCTTGTCAAAGTTTATAAAAAGTCCTAATCTCAAGTATATATCGTAACTCATAATCCCAATAAATATGTTTTTTATCCATCCAAATGGTATTGTAAGTCTCTTTAGCAACCTTGATGATAGCAACATGTAGACATATGAGAAACAAAGTTTACAAATATAAGAAGTTCCTATATATCATAGATGTGGTGGAAGAAGAAGATAACAATTCAAGCTTATGATCCAAAGTTGATGTGATTTAAGACTCAATTCAACAAGATTCTACACCAAACAGATTGTTGGAGATGAAAGTTGGTTCAATTCAACAACTTTCTTCAATTCAAAGTTTTTTGGAAAAAAAGTTCATTTATTATGTGTAAATTACCTCCAAAGTCTGTTGACTTTAATGGACACCGAATTGTACCTAAATACTTAATTTAAAAGAAAACTACATCTCCAACAATCTGTTTGGAATTATACAATGAAGATTCCAAAAGATTCCAAAAATGTTCAACAAAAATTTGTTGATTTTGTCATTGCACTATCCAAATGAAAAAAAATTGTCACCATTAACAAAAAAAAATGTAAAAATGGACATTGCAATATCCAAATCAACAAAAGTATGTTGATTTTCTATTGATTTGGAGGTCATTTTCTAGTAGTGAAAGCTCACATTGACAATGGTAAAAACTAAGGGTCTAGGGTTTAATTAGGCTAATTAGAACAATTTGAAATTTTAGCCAATCAATAGAAAAGTCATATTTAATTTTTAAATTACATTATATCAATGATTTATCAAAGTGAAATGCTTTAAAAATGCTTCGGAATATATATATTTTCAAATTCAAATGTATAGGTTCTTTTAATTCATCATGTATCAATTTTTTTTTAATGAAAACAACAATTGTTTTCATAAAAAAAATTTCATATATCATCTAAATCTTCACCAAGTCTTCTTTAGTCATTAAAAGGGTGTCCATTTATAATAAGGTAAAAAAACTTGATTAAAATCAATAACAAGTTTTTGTTAATTTGATGTTCGAAATCTTTTAGAATAACCCTTGATTATTCCTAATTAATCTTGATTTATTCTAGCAATATTTTTTAATAATCAATTTTGGATCATATTGAAAAACTATTAAGCACACACACCTTATGAATACTCATGTGGTTAAGGCCAAGGACTTGAAAGTGATACACACCTTAAAATTGCACATAATTAGGATAACCATCCATATTAGCAGAATCATTCATCATTTTTTCCATCGCATTTATAATCACATTTCTTATTAGTAGCTTCATCCAAAATTTGACAAATCATATATATATTGTTACCAATGCTTTTGATTATTTCTCCCAAAAATTCTCCAATTTTTTCCCCAATTTTTTAAGTGTATGATTCATCAATGTCAATTCCAAGTAAAACTTTGGCTAAAATTTGAGCTACAAGAACTCTTAAAAATGTTAGAAATTAAATCAATGGTGACACACAATAGTGTTTATTTGACATTGTATAAAGTCCAAGCAATGGTCCTCTTCTTACTAAAAGCCTGGAATGAACTTATCATTGATTCAAAGATTAGAATTGGTTGAAGACTTATAAAAGACAATTTTATTCACTATAATGATCCATTTTCCAAAGATTCAAAAGAATCCCTAGCCTCATTGGTAAACAATGTTATGTGTGAAGTCAAATGTAATTATGAGTCAAT
The DNA here is from genome assembly GCA_963969395.1 of Pseudoscleropodium purum. NCBI lineage: Eukaryota > Viridiplantae > Streptophyta > Bryopsida > Hypnales > Brachytheciaceae > Pseudoscleropodium > Pseudoscleropodium purum. The sequence continues at coordinate 10,926,018 of OZ017802.1, forward strand.
TAGAAGATGAGATACATAACATTGTTTACCAATGAGGCAAAAGAGTTCTCTTGAATCCTTAAAAAGGGACCCTTTATAGTGAATAAAAATGTTTCATATGATTTTTCAACCCTCCAATCCTTTAATTAACTAATAAGTTCAACCTATGTATCAAGTAAAGCATAATACGTACCTTGACAATATAGGGAGGATGACTATGTGGTTATTCAATGTTATATATATATATATAACATTGAATAACCACATAGTCATCCTCCCTATATTGTCAAGGTACGTATTATGCTTTACTTGATACATAGGTATATATATATATATATATATAACTCTTGTAGTGTATTTTGGCCATTTCTTACTATTTACTCTTGATGTGAATTTTAGCCAAAGAAATGATATTTTTGAATTTGAGTTTAGCTAATGAAATGAAGCTTATCAAGTGTAGTTTCTACTCCAATTGGAAATTTTGAAAAATTTGTAACTTCAAATATTACAAAGCAATATGAATTTTGAGCTTACAACCATGATTTGCTAATTTTTTTAATTCGTGAATGACACGGTAACTTCAATTTATACCATGATGTTATTCACTATAATATACATCAATGACAAAAATTTCAGATTTTTTTAGTATACTTTACATTTGATATGAATTTTCTTCATTTTTTTCTTAAGAAATTTCAAATTGAGAGTAGAAATTTCAAATTTCAAATTCCTCCACCCGCCCTCAATTTGAAAATTGTATGACTTGTAGCAAACCTACGACTGACTTCATCTTTGAAAACTGTATATAAAAATTTCCATTCACATTTGGTTGCAAAATGGCAGCAAAGCAAACAGGCTATAGGAACCAACCCATTTTTCATCATCCCACCCATTTCCAACCTATAGATTGATTTCTTTTCGTGAAGTGTTGTGGTTCCCGAAGCCGTTGTAGAGCATTATCATTAGTTGTCAAACTCTCAATATTGCAACCAACCCTTGATTGATTCTACAACCAATCCGTAGTTGGAAATAGAAGAGTCAATATGACCAATATCGATTGTACAATACAGTTCAGCTAAAAATTTATGATAATTATAATTTTGAGTTAAAATTATTTGAAAAATTATATAATCCTTCCAAACTCTATTCCTACATTATGGAAAAATATTACACTCAGAAAATCTGTACTCCACATGCCCATAATTGCTTAAGTGGTTAGAAATGGGTCGGCTCCCTTAGAGTGATGGACAAATGAGGCTTGAAATCAGTGCTCGGGTGCCCGTCCTTCCCGAGTTAAACGGAGGTGAGGATATCGATCAACGCCACCGGAACAGACAGTGATCGAGGTGTCCGGAATCACAATAATATAGCGAGATCGATGTACGTAACTCATACTCTATTGCCGTGACACATGTCTGCACGCAATGAGGTCTGCTTGTACACGACAACTTGTGCCAGTTCGTCTGATTGTAGAAAAGTCCAGCTAGATAGATGCAACCAATGGACAAAACATAAGCTCGTACCTTGCAAGAATAATGCGCAAACCAACCCAATGAATTGAATCCGATCAGACAGACTCAGAATTATTGGCTTGCTGGACAGAACACTGCATTAATTGATAGTTCCGTTCCTATAAAAACACAACTGTAGGATAGACAACATCACTGTTCAGTTTAGAGCATCAGTAGTCAGAGTGCAAATTAACTAGCTGCAGATCGACACGGGACATAGTCCTGGCAATGCCAAATGGCAGCTAGGCATGGAATACAACCGGCCGGAACTGCGGTCCACTTTTCTTCCTGGTATGTTAGTATAACTCCTCCTCAATGCGAGCCTGCCACTTGAGTTCCTACATTTCTCTCGACAATGAATCTGAGACTTTTGAACATGTTTTTGTTTTTCTTGAAATTTTGAAAGTTTTCGTCCTCTCGGGGTTCACGGAGTTTGGATTGCCATGGCCATGGTCGACGAATTTGCTCTACAGAGCCAAGTTGCAATTGCAAGCTCTTCACATGTTGCTGAAGTTCCCGTTTGAATTGAAGGGTTGAAATATAGAGAGCCTGTGAGTTCGGAGCGGCTCAGTAACGGTCGCATTGAGGAGCCATAAATTCCCTTTTTAAACCAGACTACAGGATTATTCCATTACTAGGCTCGTTTTAATGAATATATAGTGGATACTCTTACTAAAACACTGCTACGTACGGCATCTCTGAGCACGGTCATATGTTAACATAATGGTCAATTTTGTTAATTTCAAATTGACATGATTCCAATGCGAAATATGCGTACGAAATGTTACTGAAGAAGGAAGTACCGTAGCCGTGTTTGAAAATGAGTTCATAGGGATTGGTGAACGTACTGTTTGGTGACGAGGTTCAAGCCTCCGAACTCCAGGGGTTATTTCATGAGCGCCGTATTTAGGTGTTGGAGCTCTTGCTCACCCAGAAATGCCAAATCTCGATGAGTAAGTTAATACTTGAAAAAAACCCCTCAGTGAGCCTAGGTTGGAATTTACCTCCTCGAGGTGCTCCTTGATGCCACCACTACCGAATACGAAATAGCTAGTGCATGCGCATCTATTAATGAAACTGGTGACTTGAACGCTCCATCTGGGGCACACCTTAGATTGGGAATTGAACTGATCGAAACACGAAGTGCTTGTGCAAGTACATACGTGTGGTTTTACAAGCTCGCTAGATCCTTGTGCAAGTACGTCCACACATAAATTCCTCAACTTTGAGTAGAGCAAAAGTCTCACTCCAAGCGAGCTCAAAGTGTTTTGCAAGAATGAGAGGAAATTTTTTCACAAAATTCAAATGTTATAATCTTGATTTAACCAATAGAAATTGAAAGCATAGGATACCTATTCATGTCACTAAACTCCCCTAAAATGGCCATCCTCAAACCAAAAGATGCTTCAATTTCTATTGGTTAATATTTATTATAAAGAAATTTTCAACTACTAATGATTGTTCTTAAAAACTACAATGATAATGATGTTTAGTGTTACATCACTAATACTATAGTTACCTCTACTCCTTCATTTTTACTAATTGTCAACACCTTTGAGTCTTGCATTGTGATTCATTCATTTCTTACCTCTTCATGTTAGAAATTTTCCCATAGACGGCGGATGATCACCACAACCCAACTTTGGGCCAAACATCAAGTCTACTCCTAGTCACTTATAAAAACTTCAACTACTATTGTGTGTTGTTGTAATGCAAATTATTTTTGTTATATAAAAATTCTTCATTACCATTATTTTGATTTGATTGAACTCACTTAAAGAAAATCAAAAGGAATAAAAGGGAGGGTTCATGTGTGAGAACCCTAGTTTAATTCAATGTCAAAGCTTGTTAACTTATCTTAGGTGTCGTGCATCTTGTCACAACTCAAGGAAGTAGGTAATGGATTGGATGTACATTTTTTCTGCATCATCTTGCTAGCAATGTCAAACTAGGGGCTACCTATGCTATTCAACAAGTCCAATGGAGCTTGAATCCAAACTAGATAAGGTGGAAAAATTTTCACTAGCCAGTTAAGTCTACAACTTTAGTTGGTAATTAATTTTAATGTCATGAGACTTTATAGCCTTCCAAGTTGACTATGAGGTCTCATTTTTTTTTCTTTTGAAATAGCTTCATATTTTATTTAGGTTTGGTTGTTTGGTTAAAATTTCCAAATATAAGGTAAAACTTATTTTATCTTCTTTTAGATTTTTAAGGATTGCAACTCTATAAAATAAATGTGGATAGAGTTATGAAGGAGAAATGAATGGACAATGGATGAAATCTAGTCTACGTGGTATGATATGGGTTGAAGTCCACTTGCTTAAAGGATAAGGTAGGGAAATAAGAAAGAATCTTTTCTTCCTCCATAATATAGTTTGTTTTGTTTTGGCAAGTATTTGAAAAGCTATAGTAAGTTGTGCTTTGCAAGTTTTGTTATGAAAATCTAGGAGCAATTTTAATTCTTGTTGTGATTTTAGGAATTTTGAAAATTTTCTAAACCACAAACTCCTTGATGCATTAAATTGGTTCAAAAATGTTAATTAGTGTAAATTTTTTGTGTGAATTGCTAATTAAGCTAGCTTTTTCTATATTGTTCAATCCAAATTCTATCAATACAATTCAATTTAGGGATCTAAAAGACAAATGATTGCTTACTAAAAAACTATGTCATAGTTGGATCCAATAGTTCAATAGTTCATAGACATCCACAATTGATTGTTTTGTTGTCCTAATAAGGTAGATTGACTTGTAATGTTGAAAGGAGATTGCAATTAGATATGCGTACAAATTTTCATTTAGGTGTACTACAAAGGGAGGTTCAAAGCAATATGTTAGATGAAAATGTCATAGAAACTATATATAAAATACATTTTGTTGCCAACATGGACAATGGACACGCATTAGGTTTGGGAAGAGACACCAATGTTAAGAATGCAAAAGTAGTGTTTGGTGGAGACTATGAAGATGGTTTTACAAACATTCTCCTTTGAACAACTTGAATAATTTTTCTCTACCTTTATTGGACTTTGTAGAAGTCAAACCTTCATTTAATGATAAAAAAAAAAATATACCTATTACTGTAGGGGACTCCAATAAAATTTGTGTGGCTATTCTAAACCTTCGAGTGACTCTTTTAGATTAAATATGTAACTTCTTGAACCTTCCTAATAATCCCTAGGGTTTTTTGGTTTTTTAGTGCTTACTAGTGACTCTCAATTTTCCTTAAAAAAAACTTCGAATTGTACTAGGAATAGTATATATTGAAGGCAAAACCTCAATCTTGCCAACACAAATCTTGGAGCATTTTTGATAAGCTTTACATTACACCCTTTGAGTTAAAGAAACATCTTTGATTTTTTTGTGTTACATACTCTTGTTTTCTTAAATAGTAGTGACGTTTTGGAAAATGATAATAGGTATTGTACACTTCCAATTGGGTATATACTCTTAGATAGCCATGGAATTTTGGAAAGGGTAATAGGTATTGTGTAGTCCTCGTTTTGGTCTTTTTGAATAGTTTTTAGATTTGGAGAAAGTTGATAAATGTTTACACTCACAATTTTGGTCTTCTTGGATGGTTGTGGGATTAATTGGTTGATAGGTATTACACCTTCATGGTTTGGGGCTTTTGGAATAGTTTTAGGATTTATTGGTTGATAGATATTGTACACTCATGCTTTGGATCTTCTTGGATAGTTGTGAGGTTAATTGATTGATCAATAGGTACTACACATACCCAATTTTGGTTTTCTTGGATAGTTGTGGGATTGATTGGTTGATCGATAGGTATTGCACATTCCTTGTTTTGGTCTTCTTGGATAGTCATGGGGTTTATTTATTGATCAATAGGTATTGCACACTTTTGTGCTTGTATTATATTAGGTTATTATGTCCTCAAGACATAGTCATAAAAATTTGTGGGGAACATTGATTAATGATTGAATCTCCTATGTTCATTGTTACAAATGCAAACAAAAACTATTCTATTAGAGAGCTAGATGACAAAGTTCCACATGTTAGGTATAGCCTTATAGGAAGAGGCCTAAAGGTTAAATGAACAAGGCTCTATTTCTATAATATTTTGCCGAATCTTGTGCATTTCAAGTTGATATACAACAACATATAAAAGTGATATGTGTTGATAATTATACAATCCATAGTATCAATTCCAAGGTGATGATTGTATTGATTGAAATACAAACAATTTTCTTTTTTTTTGCCATTGTACTCCACACATTTGTATCAACCAACAAATACTTTTATCATCTCCAAAATCAATGATGCTTGGACCAAGCACTAGGAAACAAAAAAAATGGAGTTCACTAAAACAAATGCCTAGCAAAAAACAACTCATGGAGATGGACAATGGTTGGATAAGCTTACCAATCCAAGTTGGCATTTTTCTTCAATTGATTGTTGATGGTGTTGAATAGGCAAATAAGAAAATAAATTATAATAATATGTTGTATGCTAGAAAGGCCATAATACGTTGTAGCATGATGTTGGTGGTTGATGGCACTTGAAGTGTAAATCAATTATTTCTACATCTTCAAGAAATGGTTGCTATATATGAACAATACTTTTAACGGTAGGATGTGGTAGACTATGGTAGGCCAACCTAAATGTATATTATATCCTTCTAAACTTATTTTTAAAGATCAATTTTTCCATTATAAATGGTTCCCATTTTTACTAAACTAATTTAGTCATGTTCTCATTTTTTGTTTGCTTTGCTATTGAACAATACAAACAATGCTTATTGTAGGTTTTTACTTCCATTTTCATCAATAATATATTTGTTTTTTCATTGCTTTGTACTATATGTGCATGATTATAGTTCTTTATTATAAATGAATAATTTTTTTCTAATACTAAATTCAAACATGTCAAAATTTAATAAGAACCTAAAATTACTATAATTGGAAATTATTGTTCATGTTGACATTTAGTGTTAGTTATCTTAGTAGGATTGTTGCCATTTAATATTCAAGTTTGTAATTAGTGTTGTGTCATTACAAGAAACATTTAACATTTTTATCTCAAAAATGCTAAATGCTACTGACTATAATGCACTATTATAGAACCAAGGAGATAAAAAAATTAGCAAAAAATGGGTACAATAATATTTTGATTTTTAGTATTTTCAAAAGATCATAAAAATGAATTAAAAAATGCTCATTTTCCTACATATCGATGTGCTTGAATTGCACAAAATACTTTAAAAAGGACGTTTTTTTCTTATTCCAATCTTTGCACAAAGGACACATACTTTGAGCCCATGTGCACATTCTACATGTCAAAATTTGCATAAACCTTCATTGTCAATGAGTGCATTCTTGGTGCAATACCCAAATTCTTAATTTTAGACTCCAAATTTGGATTTTTAGGTTGAAAATAAGACTATCCCCCCCCCCCCCCCCCCCCCCTCCCTTAATGGCAAAGGTAGACATTCAATTAGGGGCTCTTTAAAAATAGTAAACTAATTTTCAAAAAATATAAAAAAATTACTCAATGTTTACAACTATTACGTGTACCTTTATTTCAAATTTCATATAGATTGTACACATATTTCAAAAGTTATAGCCCAACACCACCTATCTAAAACCTAGGGGACAAAAATAAGACAAGTGTTTCTTACAACAATTTTATTACAAACACTAAATATCAATATTAGATAAGAAGTGGTTTTGGGAGATGTAGTAGCTTTTTTGGCCACCCTTCTCTAGTAATTCTAGAAAACTTACTAGGTGATACAAAGCATATAGAGGCAAAATTGAAAAACTTAAAATTGGACATTGGACAATGAAGATATATTCACCAAATTAAAAATTGATATAGTATTGGCATGATTTTGCTCAATTTGCTAAAACCTCAATAATAAGCTTGCTTTTGAAGAGGGTTTATGGGTGATTGCAAGGAGGGTGATTGCAAGAAACACTTGTCCTTTTTGTGTGTCCCCTTGGTTTGCATGGAGGTGCTTTTTCCTCATAACTTTTGCGGCTTAAGTCTGTTTTAGTTTAAATTTGGAGTAGAGGCGTGTGTTGTTTATTTAGACATTCTATAATTTTTTTCAATTAAAAAATAATAATTTACTATTTTTAAGGTGGCCCCAATTGGGTGTCTACCTTGGTTGTTTTGGAGGTTTTTAGTCCTATCTAGGGACCAAAAATGTGATTATGAAGTTAGGGTTTCAACATATTGTAGGTGGGCTAACATTCTAAAGATTTTTGATGAGATTTTTGGCAAAGAACCTAGTTCAAGGGCTACACATGGGTTGAAAGTGGACACTGTTTGTGCAAGCACTATGAAGAGGGGAAAATTTTTTATGATGAATTTTTTGTTCATATGGGACTAAAGAGAAGATTAAGAAAAATTCCTTTTAATTATTTCAATTTTTTTACTATTTTCTAAAAATCGAATTCAAAAGTATCTATTTTCTTGCATTTTTCTAGGCTTCTTTGTTGGACAAAAATTTTAGAAATAAACTTTTTTAGGCTTGAATTTTCACACATATACTATTTTTAATGCTTTACAAATTTTCCATATTTTATTTTATTTTTAAAATTTTTATTCCCAAAGTCACCAAACTCTAGTAGTAAAGCCGTTTTGAGCCCAAAACAATAGGTGTTTCTTGCAACTACTTGAGAACACTTCATTGCAAAAAATACCAATACTATTTATTTGCCATAAGGGGAGTGTTGTAGTTTTCTTTCATAATAACTTTTGAAGCATGAATCATTTGAAATTAAAATGTTTTTAGAGATGGTTGTATTTAGTGTAATCATATCCCATTTTCTCTTTCAAATTTAAAATGATTTTATATTTAAAAGTAAATTTTGCTAATTTGTCATATTTTGGGTTATGGAATATTCAAATTTCATGAATCTGGGTTGAAATTTTTGTGGTCTATTTTCACACTAAGAAGGCATATTCCTACATAGGGGCATCTAAAAACATATTTTGTATTATTTTTAATCTTCTACATACATGCAAATAGGGCTTCCTTGCACGTACATTTCTAAATATTGAAGATGGTTTCAAGATCATTTTTTGTTGAAATATCTTCACCATGAAGTGCTTTCAAATGGGCAATTTTTAGTTTATTTGTAATTTTTTTTCCTATTTTCTACAAATTAAAATGTAAAGTCTATATCTAATTTTTCTACTAAATTTTTTTATACTTTTCCCTCCTAGTGTACCTTCTTCTTACAAGTGTATACATTGGATATATTTTTCATATTGAAAAAAATTCTAATTTTATAGTACTTTGAAAAAAGGGCAAAAAATTGTCAAAGTGGAACAAAATCAATAGGACATTCTTGCAATCATCCCAATTCTTCTCTTCTTTGTTGTATTTTGCTTCTATAATGAAAAAAAGTTGTTTGGAATTTTTTAAATAATAAAATATAGAATATTAGTAGAACATTGAAAATGATTTAACTCTTAGAAATTTAGCCACTTTTTCTCCAAATATTCTCTAAACTTCATGTACAAAATAGAAAAAATAATTTAATTTATATAACAAATATTTTCATGTGTACATTTTCGAAAATTAGGGAAAAAAAAAGTTCCCCCCAAATGGCTATTTTTTCAATGTAAGGGGCTTTTAATCAACTAGTTAAATCCTAATGAAAAATCTTGATTTAACAATTCATATGTTGATACAAAGTCAATATACTTTGAACACATGTACATGATGGAGAAATTCTATTTAAAAAATAAAATTGGTCAATATAAGTAATTCTTGTGGGTGATCTCAATTCCCAATTGTCAACTTCAAATTTGCTTATTAGGGACCAAAAGAGTCCTATCCCTATCACACATAATTAGGGTGACATCCAATTAAGAAGAATAAATATATATTTTTTAAATATGAAAAATCAACCAATGTATGTAATTATAGTATTATGCACCATGGGTAAGAATTTCGGATCCTTTAAAGGTATAATGCCAAGGTTATGGCCTAAAAACATATAGCCCTCTAAAGTGTGACACAAAATATAATAAATGCTTCTTGCCATCACCTTTATTTAGATAAATTATCCAAAGTATAAATATGGATGTTATTGTGTTCATTGAATGTACTTTTGGATGCGATTATCATTATAACAATTTCAAGTTCTAATTATCAACCAATAGGAAGTTAGTAATGTATATGGAGAGTCCATTTGTCAACTATTTGGCAATTGCTTTGATAACCTACTATGGGAGGCAACCCATTTTTTATGGACACTTGATTTTGGCAATGTAGGCTATTCTCTTTCTATGTAGAAGAGATGAGCAACAATTAATTATGGTACAATTCCCCATGCAATTGTGGCATATCATGATTGGCTAACAAGACTCTCAATATTAGAACCAACCCTTGGTTGGAAAGAGGAAGGTCTATATCACCATTATGGGAGAAAGCCCATCTTTTGCTAAAAAATTCACAATAATTCTATGTTGTAGAGAAAAAAAATGAGAAAATTATACAAACCTTCTGATGTCTATTTCTACACATGAGAAAAATTACCCTTTGAAGAAACCCACCCTGCAAATACCAGAAACTATCTATTTTTGACATACACAAAATCACCTTCAGGTACGGAGGACAGGGTCCAAACATCCACTGACATCGTGACACACTTCCAGCGTTCCACAGATCTCATAACAGTTCAATCTTCTTTATTTTATTTTATTTTTTTGCGAACAACTGGATTTAAACTGAACCCGTGTTTTCAAATTCACAATCTGACACTTTCACCAAGCACTAAGTTATACTCGCCCTTTTTTCCAATTCCGACATTAAAATACTCGCTGTCGGATTCCAACCGATAACCCATAGGAACAGATTTTGTATTTCTAGGAATGTAAAGGCTTCCTTGAACATTATTCACATTTGCTAAAGTTCTCTGTCATGGCTTCAAAAAAACCTTTCACTAACTTAAAACTAACTTACTGTCGCTGCTCCGGATGATTGTCACAGATGTGCGTCCGGGTCATTCATTGAACTTTCCCCTGGTCAAGGGCGGTTCTTCCACGAACAGATTCTCCAAGTTCTAAACTTCACCACCACCCTAATTCACTGATTCTGGTCTTGAATGAGCTGCGTTAACAGCCACGCAGATGGCAGACCAATAAACGAAGAAATCCTGAGAAGGAAGAACGCAGGGGAACGATTTAGAGTTTACCGAAGGACTGGCAAAATAACGGCGCGTGTCAGTGCCCATACAGAATGGAGTCAATGGACCAAGAGTGCTTGACGTACCACCCTGAGGGTTGAACCTCACGTAATAATCCTGAAGAACCTTGCATCGGGTTTGTGGTTACTGTGCTTCACTACAGCAGCTTAAACGGAGCTGGACCCTTTCTACAGGTACGTAATGGAATGATCGATGTCCAGTCCTCAATTAATCACGAGGCTCCGCCTTGTGTGTTGTGACCCGACCTGCTTTTGGGGTCAATGACTTTTCGGATCGCTTTCACACCCAACCGCCTGACGATCGACTCCTCGGGCAACCGCTCTTCCGTATGCGCCAGTTTCTGTTTGAACGTTTCTCTGGCCTTCACGCTTTCGGGCGACGATGGGTCCACTACCGACCGCATCAGGTCTAGCGGTCCGGGACGCTCCACTTTCTTCAGCTCGTCCAGCTTCGCCTTCAATGCCTCCCGCACGGCTTCTGCTTTCGCGTTCTCGATGCACCAGTTCAGAACGCCCTGAGCACAGTCGTACGCGTACTTCCAGCAATTCCCGGCCAAGACATCGTAATCAGGGTCGCCACTCGACAAGAGCGTGAACATCCGTGCCAAACTCCATCGGTCTTTGCCCTCGCCTAAAAGGATGTTGTTGGTCTGAAATCGAATGCTAGAGCCACCGATAGCCTTCAGATCTTCAGGGACATCCGAGTAGTGCACGGGAGACAGGGTGATGCCGGCGTCGTGCATTCCGTGTGCGGACTCTCCACCTTTCTCGGCCTTGATCCACAATTTGCCGGCGGCGTACTGGAGAAGGATGTAGTCGTGTTTGAAAATGAGGCCATGGGAGTTGGTGAACTGTTTGGTGACGTGGTTCGAGCCTCCAAACTCCAGCGGTTCCTCCATAAGCGCCATATTTAGGTGTCGGAGCACCTGGTCTCCCTGCAATGCTAAACTGTCATCGATCTTTACTTTCCCAGGAGCCCTCAGTGAACTTGGGCTGGAGCTCCCCGCTGAGCTGCCCGACAATCTCGTCGAGGATCCCCGTGATGACATCGCTGCCGAAGTGATACGAAAATAGCTCTAGAGTGCACAACAAGAAATGAAACTGGTGACTCGAACGCTCCAGCTTGGGCACACCTTAGAATGGGAAATGAACTGAAACACGAAGTCCTGTGCAATAGTGGTTTTACAAGCTAGACGTACCCTGTGTATATGTGTGGACATCTGAGACGGATCGGAGGCACCCTACTGCAGGAGTTGTACCAAACTAACTCGCTAAGCTTATATATACATCTGCCATCCAAGCGCTAATATTTATAAACATAGCACAGGCAGAACACATACAGACAGAACGCAGACAGAATCCAGTGCAGATACTATGCATCTGTGGTAAGCTTGCAAATTAATCTATATATATCCTTGTTTTAAGAGATCGATCTGTGCACTTTGAATGTCATAATTTAGCGCATTGAAATAGCTTATTTCAGTGACTATTTATATGACCATGAAGCCTCCGTCTTGCATCAATCTGAAATAACGTTAGGTTCGTTTAATTGGCGGAATTCCGCAATTTTGGCACTTTCGAAGCGCTTTGCCAGCAACGTGAATCTACGCTTGCCCTCTTTTGAAAGCGTTATCTAGATTCGTGTCACAATTTTTGGCACCGGAATCACTCATACTTTCGGTCACTTGAAATCATAGGCGGGTACATTCTTCAAACCATTATTCAACAATGAAGTTGGGCTGGGAAAAGATCATTCAGCCTCTAAACAAAATTTTAGGTCTCAGCAAGGAGCCCAAACTTGGATTTGAAAATATTTCTTATATAGCATCATCCAGCTAATACAAAATTACAAATGACTAAACAGTGATAAGCTTTCGTCTTGCTAAAGGCAACGATCAACCTCATTCAAAGCTTAAGCATATTTTACCGACAATTTGGCTTTACCACATTACTGTACCGCGCCCCCAATTTAATATTCATACTTACCAGTGTCTGTGTCTGTACCACTAGTCAATTGCATTGATTCAAGTATTCAACAGTTGAAAATATTGAAACTGATGAAAATAAAATTCTGTTTAACTTAGTTCGGAGTCCCGGACTAAGTCTGTCGGAGCTTTGCAAATTGCAATAACTGTACTGTACGATTACACAACTTCCAACTTAGAGAGTTTTGAAACCGGTGGCAATTTAGTCCTGTAAGGACGGGCTGGTCTCCATTGAAATCATCATTTTCTAATACTGTAGGAATCAATCGCTTTAAAAAAAAAGGAAAAGTATTCATTGGAAGTCAAACTACTGTAGAAGATGTTCCCTTTTCACAACAAAACTCCAAGGATGAATGGTTGCACTTTTGTCCTATATAGAAGAATTCTTTGTCATCCGTTAAACACTTAATGTCCATAGCAACCTTGCAAGGTTAAGTGACAATTTTATTTGCCTGCACAAGGGTCATTTAACCCTTCCTTCGCTTGGAAGGCAATCCAAGGGAGAAAAAAAATGTGCTTAAAGCAAGGGAATGGGTCTTGTTGCTTGTCCAAAACTTATTTGGTTAGGGCATGCAAAAGTGATGAATACATACTTACATAGTGCTTTGACTCAGCAGCCTAAATGAAACACTTGGCAAGCTATATTTATTCATTGCAGAATGGATCCAATAGGTTGAATTATTTCAAAAAAATGTAAAACCTATTTTTTTTTGTCAATGATTCTCTCAAAACCAAGCTTGAAGAGTGTGGCATGTCATTTAAGGATTAAAGGGGATTAAGAAAAAAATTGGGCATCAAATAGTAGATGTTACTAATAATTACTAACCCCTAAAGGTTTTTGACTATGTATTCATCAAAAACGCTCCAAAAAAACTACCATTTCTAGTGCAAGTATCAAATGTTTAGAAAAATAAATTTGGACTCATGTAACCATAGGATCTTGTTTTGGTATGAGAAGATGTGGAAAAAATTTCAAAATTTTCCACCCTGTAGATGATAAGATTCTAGCGTTTGAATTGACAAAATTCATTTTTTGGGCCCTACAAAAAATTGGGTAGTTGTACTTCACAAGGTCACATTTGTAAGGAAAAATGTTCAAAATGTTACTTACTCTTTGGATTCATTCTTCAAGGCAAGTTAGCTACATGTTTGAAAAATTTCAAATCATTTGGAATTGTATAACATATAGGAAGAAAATAGGAAGTAGGAAGAAGTAGAGAATGATATAAAATACTAAATTGTTAAAATTTTAATTATAGAATTGAAAAATTCCAATTCCAATAGTTGTAATCTTATAATGAACAATCTACACCCAGTGTTGCTATTTTTTTTTCAAAATATTGAAAATTGAATTAAATAAAGAGCTTCAAAGTTTATTTTAGAGGAAAGATTTCATAATTGCCCGCAAACTAAAACTCCTCATAACTTTCATCTCATTTACCAAAATGGATTGATTCAAAGCTTTCCACATATATATATAAATCTCAAAAAACAATTACAAATTTTTATTTCATAAAAAAGTGATTTTCTAAGAAATTTTTGAGTTGCCCACTGAGCAATGAAAATGGCATATGATACAATAACTTTTGAACTATGTAGTCAAAAGTTATGAAATTTGTTGTGCTTTAAAGCTACTCTTTGAGCACATGTTGTGTGAAAATTTCAAAAGAAAAATTCCATTCATAGTAAGCTGTCCCAAAAGGCTATGTTATCAAAAAGTCATGTTCAATGCTTTAGGAATTAACCAATAGACACAATCACAAATATTAAATGAATAAAGTATTGAAGTACAAACATGTAGATGAAAAACGATTTCTATGTAAAAATGTCTATGAATTTAAAGAATTTCATTGTTGACACTTAAAAAAAGTCTCGAAATTGATGAATCTTTCTCATAGAATGGAAATATGGTTAACCCCTAGAATTCCTTTGCATTTTGTGCCTTCCCCAAAGTAGAGAATGGTTATTTTTGTATCAAGATTTTTCAAATGAGAAAAACAAATAGTGGCAATTGTAACTATAAAATCTTAATCTAACCTTTATGTAGAATACATACAAAAAGTTTCAAATTTGAATTCCTTACTATTTGCAAGATCGATCTAAGGCCAAAGTAGAGTTTTTATTTTTTTCATTGTATGCCCATAGTGGTATCTCAACTTCAAAATTCAATGAAAATTAGAGGATGATGAATTCAATTTGCATCTTTTAGTATGATGAAATGCTAGCATACTTCAAATTATACCTTGAATCCACTTTGTACAAAAACATCAATAAATTTATTGAAAAAATTCAAAAAAATCTTTTTTCTTTAATCCAAATAATGAATTTTTGATATAATAGTTGTATTGTCATAATGCATGAAAAGTGAAAGGAAAAAATTTAAAAAAATTAAGAACACACTTTTTATGGCCTAAACTCCAGGGGTGCACTCCCATTTTTTTTTATTGGTAGTGTGTAATGAAATGAAGGGTCATTTTAATTACCTTGGTCTAAAATTTTAGACAATTTTTTGAAGTAAATTAGCATCATCATAATAGGATATTTGAAGTAATAACTAACGAGGGTAGGGGATAATATTAAATATTTCCTATTTTTTCTACAATAGCCTTGCTAAAAATCCCCCCTAAATATTTGAACTTTTAAGGACTAGTATAAATTTGGGAGAAGCATCCCAAGGTGACATCCTATGTACTGTACTATACTATACTGTAGAAGATGATGAACTGCAGTGGCCGTGGATGAGAATATAGATGAAATGTAGATGGACTGGTTTTGGATGATGTCCAGTTAACTACAGGGAGTCCATATTTTCAAAAAATTAGGGCTGCAGAGTTGTGTGGGTGCTTACGATTGGTTCGGATATGTCTGTGAATAGGGATTGGGGTGGATTGTGAGTAGACAATCTGTATGAGCACACTTAAGATTAACGGTTTTGAAGAGAATCCTTAGGGTTTAGGGTTTAGGGTTCAGAGAATCCTTAGGGTTTAGAAGCTTTGGGGTATAGGGTTTAGGACTGGGTTGGAATTTGAAATTTGAGTTATATGGCTGCAAATATTCTGGACGTGGTCACACTATGGACGTTAGAGCATCCGCAGTCCTGGCCCCCCATACACCCCCGCCAACGGTGCATGGCGGGACCAGGAGCTGTTCCGGGCTCTCTCCACCTGCCTGGCGCCCCAGTGCATCGCAGTATCCCCTCCCGGCATATCCCCCGTGGCTCCCCACCGTGGCACACTCCCCACCGTGGCACCCCACCGTGGCACAGTCCCTTCTCCTCTCCTCTCCAGTCGCATAGTCGCCCAGCATCCCCTCCTGTGCGCAACAGCAGACTGTACTGGGAGTGGTTTTTTGTATTGGAAGTGGTTTTTGTGAGTGGAGGGGTCCGTGGGTTTGTGAGAGGATTATAGTTTGTGCATAGTTTGGGGCAAATTTGAGGATTTTTGAGAAGTGCTTATTATTAAAGTGAAGAGATGGAGAGTTGGGAGGATGAGCTTGAGAGGAACCTAGGTTTTGATTTAGGGTTTGAGGAAGACATGGAAGATGAATTGGAGAATGAGTTGTTCATGCAAATGGTTGATGTTGTATCTTCAGAGGTTTTGGGTGAGTCCAGTTCCACCCCCCGGATTCGAGGAAGCTTACCCGGACGGAAGTTTGTGTGGCGTGATAGGGAAACCTATCAAAATTTGTTGTACACTGATTATTTTGCAGACACCCCGACTTATGGACCTGACATGTTTAGGAGACTGTTTAGGATGCGGAGGGAGCTCTTCTTGACCATTGTGGATGCCGTTGCCACACAAGATCCATGGTTCTTGCAGAAAGGGGATGCGGTTGGACGCTTGGGTTTGTCAACATTGCAGAAGTGCACTGCCGCCATTCGTATGCTTGCATATGGGGCGTCTGCGGATGCAATTGATGAGTACTGTAGGTTGGGTGAGTCCACTGCCCTAGAATGTTTGAGGAGGTTTATTGTAGCCATAAGAGAGTGTTTTGAGTCTACATATTTGAGACAGCCTTCTAGGGAGGATTTGGTTGTACAGATGAGTATCAATGAGAAGCGGGGGTTTCCAGGGATGTTTGCTAGTCTGGACTACATGCATTGGACTTGGAAGAATTGCCCTGTTGCATGGCAGGGGCAATTTCAGGACAAAGACAAAAACCGTAGCATTATTCTTGAGGCAGTGGCTGATCAGAGGACATGGTTTTGGCATGCTTTCTTCGGGTTACCGAGGGGAAACAATGATATCAATGTTTTGGATCGTTCCCCTTTCCTCTTGAACTTGTTGCGGGGCCCTGCACAAGACATCACTTTCGAGGTAAATGGCCATATCTACCCTCGATATTACTTGCTCACCGATGGGATTTATCCACCTTGGGGGTGTTTTGTGCATCCAATTCATGAGCCCGAAGGTGAGATGAAGCAACATTTTACAAAGTGCCAAGAAGGCGCTAGGAAGGATGTTGAAAGGGCATTTGGCATTTTACAATCAAGGTGGCACATCATCAAAAATCCAGTGCGGCAGTGGGATCTAGGTGTCATCAACAACATCATGATGGCTTGCATCATCATGCACAATATGATTTTAGAAGATGAGAACGAGTTGGAGCTAGAGCCTTTTGTTGATTGTGCCATTCCAGTAAGGAGTAGTTCTTTTCCCTTCACATTCTTTGATTTGCAAAGTGGGACTAGGGAGGTAGAGAATGTGGAGACTCATTTTGCTTTGCGAAATGATTTGATTGACCACCTTTGGATGATGAGGGGACGTGGTACGCATGTATGAACTAAAAAGTTTGCAAGGCATTTTTATTGAGAATAGAATTGGGCATTGAGGTTGAAACCTTGTCCACAATTTCTGTAACCAAACTCTTGAGTTGTTATATTCCCATTTGGAATTCCATGCACCACTCTAGAGTTCTCTAAACCATATGCTACATTTCTATGTCCTAGAAAAGTAGATTGAATGCTAGATCCCTCACTTTGCAGCTGCGTATTTGGAACAATGTTTGAATCCTCCCAAAAATCTCCTTGAGAATCATCTGCGCAAGAAATAAAATTGCCACTAATTAAACACAACGACGAAGCAAACCACCATCTGATGACAATGAACTGAACACCATGAAGGCGAACTGTACACCAAAATGAAAGCAAACAGGACGTGCTCATGAACTGCAAATTGCTGTAACTGACATTGCAAGACACGACCAACATAACGGCCAGTAGCAGGAACATGAACATGAGACGGCGATCAGCAAGACACGACCAGCATGAACACGGCGATGAGCATGAACACGGCGATTAGCATGAACATCATGAACAGCATGAAAAAAATCGATAGAAAAAAAAATTGCTGCTCCTCCTCGTCGTCCTCCTGATCGTGTTCCCCGAACTGAACACGATCAGGAGGACGACGACGAGACCATGACGAAGAGGAAAACAAGCAGCATGAACCCTAAAATGACAATTACCGATGCGATTGGATAGAAATGAGAAATTAGAGAATGACATCGTGGAGAAGGAATTTTTTTCTTACCTGGCAAGCACGAGCCGTCGGGGGTCGGGACCATCGAAGGAGTCGCCACCGTCGGAGGAGGGGCGCTCGCAACACGCTGCGGCTCCAGGGTGCCGGTGGAAATTGGGGGGCTTGGAGTCGCAGGAGGCTGTCTCAGTGGTGTGCCGCTAGCAACTGCAGGTGGAGCAGGTCGTTCGGTGCGTGCTTTCTTCGCGCGTTCAACCTCCATGGCGCGCTCCCGCATTACTTTCTCATGCTCCGCCTTCTCACGCTCGGCCTTCCGCTTCTCCGCATCGATTCACCTCTTTATCCTCTCCATCTCCTCGCTGCGGCGGAGGAGGAAGTATTCCCTGGCATCCGCGTCGAGCTCCTCAAGATTCATCTTGAAGAGATTCATGGCGGAATGGTCTTGCATGGCTTCCGCTTTCCGGAGGTTGGCTTGTGCCATCTGCTCAGTGGCCCTTGCCTGTGACTTCAAAATAGAGTCTCGGCGACCAAAGTCTAGGAGCTCGAGCTTCGCCGCCTTCTGACCCTTTGGTCGCACTAACTCCCGAGCAGTTGTTTCAATACTTTCCAGACCATCCCCTTCGCCGCTCGCCGCCTCTCCGTCGACGTTAAGCTCAACGTCGCCTTCGTCTACTGTCTGCGAGGGCACTGCAACCTTGCGGGGTGCCATGCCCGGGGTCCCCTCTCCGCCACCACTCCTCCGCTGCACATCCAGGGGAGGTTCCCACCACCTCGGCACCTCTCTCAACAAAGTCCAACAATGCAAAAACGTAAAATTTTGCAGCTTCGGGTGCCTATCTCTATAATATTCCAACGCACGGTCTATAACATCCTCCAGTGAGGTGCCTGATTCTCTACAATCAAAAACTTGCTTGTACGCACCACAAAACTTGGCAACGTCATGCTTGATGCTCCCCCACTTCGACTCTAGAGATCTTGCAGGTCGCAGTGGACTCCCCCTTGCCTTTGTCTGATTGAAATGAGTAGTGATGCGCTCCCAAAATGCGGTGTTGCGTTGCCCATTTCCACAAATAGGGTCCTGTGACACAGCCAAAAAACTCCTACACAAGCACATCTCCTCCTTTGCTGAAAAGTTCTTCCCCTTCCTTCCTCTTCCCGCCTCAATACTTGCCATGGTGGCGTTGACTGAGTTTAGAGGGAGGAAAACTTCTCCCTGCAAAGGTGCAAAACTTGGAGAGACCGGGAGCTCAATGGCGAGTCCCGGCAGTTTAGAGAGAAGGGTAGGGAGACCGTTGGAGCCCATTTTTCCCTCCGGCCCCGCCATGCACCGTTGGCGGGAGCCGTTGCAGTGACGACTGCGGATGCTCTTAGAGTCGGAGGCTAGAGATTCAGAGTATTTCGGGAAGGTCCACATTGAAGGGGCTTTGATGCTAGAGGCACGTCGATTCACGTTAGAATCGAATGACATTTTAGAGTGGCCGTTTGATTTTTGAGATGTCGAAGAGAGACAATGCATGAAGAAGAAATTGGTGTGACTGAATGGAGGTAAGACTTTCAGAACTATGGTAGCCGACCCATTTCCAACCAGGGATCCATTCACGTCCTATAGGCTACACTCTTCCCAATCAACTGGAGAAGAGTAGGAGATTAATTATGGCATAATATATAATGCATTCATGGCACATTAAGATAGGTTGTAGTCTTTGTTCATTTTAAGAGCAACCTACGGTTGGAAATAGGAAGGCCTACATGACAAGAATAGGTTGAATAGAATCTTCAACTAAAGAATTTGTAGTAATAAAATTCTGAAAAAATATGGAATCTTTCTAAACCCTGTTTCTATACGTGGGAAAATTCCTACACTCAAGAAACCTCAGCTCCAGATATGTGGAATTGCTTAAGTGATCGAAAATGGGTCGGCTACCATATGCCTAAATTGTTGGTTGATTCCATTTCTCATTCTTGGTTCCATTTCCTCGATCACTATATTTCATTGAGGTTGTGTTTTGGTAATGTGCAGGTTGTTGGCATTACACTTCACCTATTCACTGCGATGGACCCCTTACGCTGCTAATTGCTTTGGTGTCCAGGATCTGCATGTATTACTTGCTATACGTTTTGCTACTGGTTTTTGAAACTAAAACATTGAACCCTTGACTGTGCAGCCTTCAGTTTTTGACACAAGTGTAAATGGTGTGAGTTGTGTTTTTAAACACATGCACAGGTTTTTGTCATGTTGCATTTTTTGTGTTGCATTTTCAGGCTATGGTACTATGTGTTTTGTTTTCTACATGGTGGTAGTTTGTGTTTCAAAAAGTATTACTCTTTGAAGTCAGTTTGAATTCAGATCACTACTGAATTTAGTTTGTGTCCAATTCATGTTTGAATCCAGTTTAAATCTAGTTTCAATGCAGTTACAGTTTAAATCTAGTTTGATTCCAATTGCAATTTTTATCTCCTTTGCATCTAGTTTCAATGTAGTTCCAATTTGAATCAGGTTTGAATCCAAGTGCAGTTTTAATCCCCTTTGCATCTAGTTTGAATCTAGTTACAATTAGAATCTTGTTTGAATCCAGTTCTGTTTTGAATCCACTTGTTACTTGAAAGTGGTGTTTGTTTGAGTCTAGTTTCCAATTGTTCCATGGTTTGGTTATCTATGGAGTATATCAATGAAAAAAATACATTATGATCCCATCAATTGTTTGCATAAAACATGGACCAATTTTTTTTTTTATAATGAACATAGGATACACAAAACTAATGAAAGAAAATTTTCAAAATAAAAGATAGGGTACATGAAATTAGACTAATTTAGAAATTTAAGTAAGGATAGCCTTAAATTCACTAAATCCACCTACATAGCCCTCCTACAATGGGGGCTTAATACACGTGACCATTAAACAACATATATAGTGCACCCCCCAAGGGCCTAAATGGTGATTTTTCATGTCATTGTCTTCAAGGGGCAATATTCTCAAGTGTGAAAAAACTTTCAAGTCGCAATCCTTCACAAGTCCTTCAATAATTACAAAAAATGAATTTTTGAGGCTAGATCACTTAAAACTTTATAGAAAATGTATTCAAACTAGGTTGGATATGCAAAAAATTTATTGATTTGTATTGAAAATGCACATCCAAAAATAAAAATTGTGAGCAAACAAATCTAAAGTCAACAATAATTGTTGAATAAGACCTCAAAGACTATAATTTGGTTTAGAGAAATCTTAGCGTTTAATTATTGCAATATGTTTAAAGAATCTATAGTTGTTAGATCCTTCATAATTTACTTGGGATTTTCCAATCTTCCAATACAATAAAATACAAGTATAAAGAAATGTCACTTTTCTACTTCTATTAGATGGATGGTCCAAATGATGTTTTTCGATAAAAATATGAGCCTCTTCGAGAGAAAATCAACCCAATTTATGTTATTATTTTCAAATACTTATGTAATTTTCTATGAATTTCTAAAGTTGAAAGTATAGAATAGTTACCTACTTATACCACTAGAATCCCATTAAACAACCATCTCTAAAGCAAAAGGTGCTTCAACTTCCATTAGGAAGGTAATATACATTATATACATACATATGTAATACAGATCACATTATTCAATCCAGCTCAATCTACAATAGGTTGTTTGACTTTGTAGCCCTATTGGAGCACTATAAGAACTTGATGATGGGACCAAGTTTGGCAATGGCTAATCTTTAACATTGTTGTGTGTATTTTGGCTTGATATGCATTTCTTATCTTTGCTTTGTTATACCAATCATTTATTTGGCAAATAACCAAAATATGGAGTGGGTATCTCACCATTGGCAACAAATTTTTGTAAATACCAACACAACTTGAATGTTGCAATTTCTTCCTTGAATTCTTTAATAGTCTTCACTTTAATTTTGTTCTTGTAACAAAGAAATATTTGAGAAAGGTCTGAAATCTTCTTTGCAAAAACTTTTTGCATTTTTGCTACAAGAATGAGCATTGAGTTGAGCTCCATTCATCTACATTCATTCAAGTGGGGGCAATAAGGGGGGTGATTCACCCCAACCTTGAATTATGGTCAATAAAAACTAAAGCTAATGAAATGGGCTAGAGGAACAATGGTTGATTGAATAGGTGTACACAAGGTTTATTTTAAATCACTTTAGTCTACAATAATTTGCAAGGAATCATGATGTCCCATATTTAAACTTTGTAGAGGTTTATTTCAAGTCAATTTGGTCTATAGTAGCTTGCAAGGAATTATTGTGTCCCATATTTAAACTTTATTTCTAATGTAGACTTCATTTGTGTGAAGGCAAACTTTATTTTGGTTTGGAGGGATCAAAAGGTTTCTATTTTGAAGGATTTATTTGAACATGCAAATGTTGATTCAGGATTTTAAGAAAGACAAAGGAAATTCATGCACTTCCCAAAGGTTTCAATTTATATAATGGATTTGTTTAGCTAAGTTATTTGAATTTATACTAGTTGAGGAAATCAAGGAAAATAGAGGGGATCCATGCATTTCCAAATTTATAGCTTGTAGCTTATCTAACAACTTGAATGTATAGTCAACATAGCAAACTTAGTTACTAGAAATAGAATTTGGTTATGATTTGGTATATATAAAAGGTATAATTAATCACCACATATCTCAATTTCTGTTATTGGGCAATTATGAATGGTAATATTTATATTGTGAGCTAATCCAAACTACAATTGACTTGCTACTTTTCTTGTTGCTTAACAATTTGGCCATTATCTAGTTTGTAATGACACCTAATTGAGATTATTTATTTTGTTGTCAACAATTTATAAAAAAAATTTGTATTAAAAAAAATTTGAAGAGGTAAAAATTCAATAAACTTCTATTTGTAAATAGCTCTAATATGTGGCAAATTTGACGATGAACTTGATGACCTAGGTCTTTAGACCATCCTTGGGTCATGTGTGTGGTCATTTGGCTAGTCTAACAAGACCATGATTTTACTATTGAATGAGTTTGTTGAACAATGTTACTTGCTCTAAGCTCAAGTAACAATTTGTCATCAAGTTTGCTCAATGTGCTAACAAGCTTATAAAATTGAATAGACATAGGCCATGTTTACTTTGTTTTTGAGTTTGGAGAGAAGATTGAGCCTATAAACTTTGACTCTTCCTACTAGTTGCCTCAAAGAATTATTCAATTCCCTATGTTTGCTCCAAAGAGCTATAAGAGTGTTATTTTTGGAAGGCATCTAGTGACTTTTTTCAATCTTTTGCCGCCCCTATTTGCTCCTTCTAGAAGACTTTTACTAAGTCATAGAAAATGAACATTGGTAGAAATGGGTGTTCCTAATTCCCTATCTTACGATAATGCAAAGCACCTTGGAGGCTCACCACTCCAATGTTAGTAGTAGAGTAAATTTTTTGCCCTCCTACCATATTGCTAATGTAGGTAAGATAGAAATGCCAATTTCTACTATGACGAATTTTGTTAAAATGGTGGTATTCCATATGCCATTTTCACACCTTGACATCTAGGACAAGTATACATTGGTAACATCTAAGTCACTTTTAGATTTCAAAAATCTATAATTGACATAGATATCAGATAAGCAATCTGAACAATCTAGGAATGATATAGATATCATATATCTAGGAGATATGTAGATCTCAGAAATCTAGTAGTGCTATAGATTCTACTACAAAAAACCCGGTTCAAACCTTGTGGTTTGAATTGCTAAAAGTGCCAAATTCACATAATGCAACCATTTTAATGAAATTGGCCATTACTATTCTAAAGTCTTTTTAAAACCTTTTTTCTTTGTGTTTCATAGTTTATTGTTACAAGAAATATTAGGCAAATCCCTAGCCCTCCCTGCATGATTTGGCAAAATGTAGTAAAATAAAACACCAAATTTCCTACATTCTTGTCTCAAAGCCCTGAGGAAGTTTTCTTTTTCTTTTTTCACAAGCAACTGCGCTGGTCAATAGTCAAAGAGTGTTTGGAGCACCGACACCCCCCACCGCCGGATTGTTGCATACTTCGGCAAATGCTTTGCAGTGTGCGCTAGTTTCTTCCTAAACTTCTCTCGCGTCTTCACGCTTTGCGAATCACACGGATCCATTACCGACCTCAAAAGCTCCAGCGGCGTGGAACGCTCCAGCATCTTCAACTTCGTCTTCAGCGCATCCCGCACATGGATTGCGCTCTTTTAGCATTATCGATGCACCAGTTCAGAACGCCCTCGGCACTGGAGAACGCGTGCTTCCAGCAATTCTCCGCCATGAAATCATAGCCAGGATCACCATTTGACAATGGAGTGAACATCCGAGTCAAAGTCCATCTGTGTTTGCTTTTCCTAAGCGGATGTTGTTCGTTTGAAATCGAATGGTGGATCCATCGATCTCGAACCTTTCAGGTTCAAGGGAGACAGAACGATGCCGGCGTTGTTCATTCCGGCTGCGGGCTCTCCGCCTTTCTCGGCCTTGATCCATTTGTTGTGGGCGTACTGGAGAAGGATGTAATCGTGTTTCAGAACTAGGCCATGGGTGTTGGTGAAATGTTTGGTGACGAGGTTAGAGCCGAGGAACTCCAGTGGGTCCTCCATGAGCGCCAAATTTAAGTGGTGGAGCTCGTGATTTCCCAGAGAGTTGAGATAATTATCAATGGTTACTTGACCGGGATCCTTCAGGGAGCCTGGGTTGGAGCTCCGCGGCGAGCTGCTCACACAGCTCGTCCAGATGCTACTGGCATGGATGACATCGCTAACTAGCTGCCGAAGTGATCCGACAATTGCTAACGCTCAAGATAGAATTATTTAATCTGGTGACTCGAACTGGAACGCTGCATACAATTCGTACGACGGCCACCTGGCTGGGATTCTTATAAATCGTCAGTTGGTGTGATCCGGCGCCACAATTGATTGAGACAAAGAGCTACACTAAGCTACACAAAGCAAGAAAACTAGGATAAATGTAGATTCGCGTTTCAGGACGCACCAAAGTCGTAGAGTCACCTCCAATTTGACGAAGTTGACCTTAAATCCCAACAGCGTTTACTATCCTCCATGCTCCTGCAAAATATAATTCAATTTGATGACCATGCTTTAGAAAGGCGCGCGATCAATGCCTGCAAGAGTAATTTATTTATGGTCTTATTCATCGAAATGGCGCCCAGAATCGTAACATTCAAGTGTGCAAAGCTCTATAAACTAGGACTGGTACGTGAAGATGTTTGACTATGACGTACAGACAGAATAAGTACCAATATTGACTACGACGTACGTCGGTCTGTACCGATGGGATTGCAATTCCCGACAAAAATAGAAATCTGTAGAACACTGTAGTCCCTGGCGGGACTGAGTCTGCCGGAGCTTTGCAACAATTGAATGATTAAGCTTATATCGTACGCATGCGCGCCACTTACCGTGCATATTTGGGTTTCGTAGTATGTGTACGATATAATCCGCATTCAATTGTTGCAAAGCTCCGGCAGACTCAGTCCGCTAGGGTCTACAGTGCTCTACAGATTTATATGTTTATCAGGAATATTTGGGTTTAGTAGTACATGCACTACAAGAAGTGGGTACATTATGAAATCTTACTAATTTTTTCTTAAAATTGTCATAAGTGACTGGATGCGATTGTTGTGGAAAAATGAAATGGCATTTCCAAATCAAAAGTTGCAACCTTTCGAGGATTCAATTTTGACTTGTATGTGTCCCTCACTCCCTCTCCGTTCATCATCCGAGCGAGCCACTAACCGTGCATCTCAGGTTTCACTACACGAGCTATAAACATAGCTTGTTTTTTCACAAGAAGTTTTTTAAACCTTTCACAATCCTTACTCTTTCATCTATGCAGTGATTTAAAACAGATACAATGCGATTGAAGAGGAGTGGCTATGGTGCATATGATACCAGAAATGACGCCACCACCGCATCCAAGTTGCGAGGACAAATGTGCACGGTCTTCGGTCTTGTAAAAGTGCATGATAAGTGGCTGCACACGGTAAGAGTGGCATACTTCCAATAGTACAACAACCGAGGAAATTTGGAAACCATAAAACTTAATTTTAATTTTAGTGACAAAATTCCCTAGAAACCAAATTTAACCCCTAAAGTCCCAAGGTCATTTTTCTATCAAAAACCACTCAAAACTGCCATTTTTGCTGCGTTCACCCAAGAAAACAAAAAAAGCATTTTTTTTATAATCAAACTATATAATCTTGTATTTTACTTGTCTTAGCCCATGTGGTAAAAATTTCATGAAGTTTGACTCTATAGATTGGAAGATATTAGCATTTGAAGTTGAATATGAAAGTTTTTTGGAACACTAGCCTGCAATTTCAAATGACTTTGACCACCAATTGTGGAATTTTTTTGCACAATAGACTTTGAATTAAAAAAAAAAATTGTGTTGAAGAATTGGGTTGAAATTCTAGGAAAAAAAATTTTTAAAAAAAACACTTGATTTTCATTCTTTAAAAAAATACTAAGTAGAAGTAGGTCCAAGATTGAAAAAAAAAAACTAAATTGTTAATAACTCCAAGATGGGATTGAAAGATAATAATTCCAATGGTGAGATTGTTTTATCAAGAGAACACAACACTTTAAAAAAAAATTGTAGAAAATTGTGAAAATTGCATTCAGAAATGAATCCTAAAAGTTATTTTTTGAAGAAGATGCTGAAATTGCCTGAAAAACAAGATTGTCCTTAACTTTTTTATTATTAGTCCAAATAGAACTAATCAAAGCTTCACATGTAGATAAAAATAAAACATTTAAAGGGAAAAAAATTTAAAACTTATTTTGATTTTTTGCAATTTTTTTGTATTGCCCGCCAAGTTCAGTTTCAAGCTTTTGTAGTATAACTTTTGCTCCCAAGCACCAATTGAAATAAAAATTATATTCCTACTTAGATAATCAGATTTTATATCTTATGGGAAAGTTTCAAAACAATTCACTAAAAATTGAGGTCACGAGAACCTGCCCGAAATTTGATTTGTCCCCTAAAAGGACAATAGGACTTTAGGGGTTAAGGAGGAATTTCCTACACAAATTTTTGAGCTTGTACTAAGAAAATCCTTCTTTTTTGTTGCCAAATTATGGATGAAAATCATTAATATTGAATGTGTGAAGTTTAAAATGCTAATGAACAATGTTTTTTAATTCCAAAATGATTGTATACATAATGGATTTTGTTGTTACTTTTACAAATCATTGATAGAGTTGGAATTAATGAATATCTCAATAAAAAAATTTGAGTGTATTTTCCTAACATAGCACCTACCGATTGCAAGATCATAGAGCCGAAATGGCTAATTAACCTCCAAAGCTCCAAAATCCCTTGGAGAGACAAAATGGATTTCAAATAGGGTTGAACAAATTCAATTTTTGATATGATTTTTTGAATTATTTTAGAAGGTAAATAAAAACGTTAACTTGGGGGGAATCTAATTTTTATTTCAAATGGTGACTAGGAGCAAAAGTTATCCTAACCTAAGCTCAAAATGGTATTTTTTTAGCAACACAAAAAAAATTAAAAAAATTAAAAAAATGTCAAAAAAAAAGAATTTGATTTTTTTTCTTCATAGAAAATATTTTTGTCTACATGGAAAGATTTGATTCTTTCCATTTGGACTAAGGATGAAAAAGCTAAAGAGTCTTGTTTTTCAAGTAATTTAAGCATCTTCTTCAACAAATGACTTCTAAGATTCATTCAATTTCAAACTCAATTTTTACAATTTTCAAGAAAAAAAGTTCACATGGTTTAGTTTACTTGCTAGGACAACCTAACTATTGGAATTAGTGATTTTCAATTCCATCTTAGAGTTATACCTACTTCTATTTAACAATTTTTTGAATAGGCACTATAGTATACACAACAAATTAAACACCCATCCAAGTGTTGCACAAAGTTAAAAGAGTTAAGCTGTGCAATGACTAAGGTACATGTACACCCATATTAATCAATAGTTTCAAAATTGCAACACCTATATTTGGACCCCAAAGCATCACTTTTCCCTAAATATCAATTACACAAAACAAACACAACCAAAACATGAAAGACAATGAGGACCTACTCTTGGTTTTTGGTGCACCTAGAAACAATTGGTTTGAAACTTTATAACCTATCCATCTGGTATCCAAATAATGCACACTTAAGTGCATTGGAGTCCTTTTTCAATTGCCAATAAGATCTCATGAAAACAATTTATGTTAGATGATAGAAGTTTTGGGAGCACCTAGAGGCAATCAACTTTCAAACTCCGTAACTTATTCATCCGGTATCCAAACACAACATGCTAAAGTGCATTGGAATCTTCAATTCAGTTGCCTATAAGATCCAATGGTTTATGTTCACTAATAGTAGTTTTTGGTGCATGCTAAAGTGCATTGGAACCCTGTTTCATTTGCCAATAAGATCTAATAAAAGTATAGTTAATATTTAACATTAACAGTAACTATGCTCATTCGAGGCGCCCATATGATACCTTACGCCTTCCCTTGTTGCTTGGCCACCAATTCCGCCCTGTGGAAGTCCGCCAACTCGCGTGCCTTAGCAACCACCTCAGGCGAGGCTTTACTCAGACTGCCCGTGTTGAACGGAGGCTGCGGGTCGTACTCAATGAACAACTGCGCGCCCTGGGCGGTCAACTCGTCAGTAAGCAACGCCGCCAGCGCAATGGCCATGTCTATTCCTGATGCAACGCCTGCTGCTGTGATGATCTTGCCTTGATGCACCACGCGCTGGCTCACGGGGTTGGCGCCGAAGTCTGCCAACATGGGGAGCAAGTTCCAATGAGTTGTGGCGTCAATGCCGGTGAGGAGTCCGGCAGCGCCCAACAAGAGGGACCCAGTGCAGACTGAGGTTGTGTACAACGTGGTTTCGTGTGCCTGCAAAACAGTCGTGTTTAGTCAACAACGATTGAGTATTCATAATCTCAACATTTGAGGACTTGTAATCTAATGTAGAGTCTCCATTCACCATACAGCAAGGGAGATTCATAATCTCAGCAAAATGAGGACTTATAATCCACGGATAGGCAGACTTATAATCTAATGTAAGGTCTGCATTCACCATACAGCAAGAAAGATTCATAATCTCAACATTTGAGGACTCATAATCTACGGATGGGCGGGCAGGCAGGCGGGCAGGCATTCCAGAAGAGGAGCTGCATTAGAATTATAAGCTACAACCACTTCTATCTTCCTTTTCTGATACTTGGTTCTCAAGTAGTCTTTTTGGTTTGATGTTAGATTGCTTAAGATTGTATCATCCTCATTGAAGGCTCAATTGCACTCACTTCTGGGCCAATGTCAATAATGAAGTGACCCGAGTTGGATTGATACACATTAAATGACATCATGTAAATGACATCATGTAAATTAAGGTAAACTACCCCATTCCAGACAGAATGGGAGCAAGCCCATTGCAAGCAAAATTTTAATGGTGGTGTACATTTAAGAACTTAAATGTAAAACACCATTACAATTTTGCCCACAATGGGCTTGCTCCGATTCTATCTGGAATGGGATGGAATGGGATAGATTACCTTATAGGGCATGATACCAACTCTAAAATGGATATGGCAAGTCATTAGATACCATACAAGACCACCACTAGTAATGACATGACTCATAGCAACATGACTTTCGGCTCAATGACATGCTTCGACAATGATGATGAAATGCTTGCTCACAAATCTATAGATTTGTGGTTGGCCATAGACCGAATTCTGTAGCCATCCTTGTGTGACTTCAACGAACCTCGAAAGGTCTAAAAGTGACTGACCGATCGAGTGTAAATGTCTCTTGAGATTATGCTGGGTAACTTAACGTTGAAGCTTGGTTGGGAAATACTTACAAGTTGCATGACAAAGTAAAATACGATTTTCTACAATCAAGCTATAGATTTAAGAAACCTAGTACATCTCGATTTCATCTGTTGGATGGTCACAAATTCAGCCTTACACATTTCATCCATAACTTGGAACTTGTTCTCTTCATTTTAAAACCCAGTTCTAGCAAACTAAAGAAAATCCCATAATTCTTCTGAAGGAGTTGTTGCAAATGTTGCAAGAATTGTACTGATAGTAAAAGTATACATGCAATCGTAGCGAACACAACTCAAATTGGACTAACCCACCAGGAAGAAACGAGGGCCAATTTCGTTTCAATTTGTGAAATTCCCTTCACAAAAGGTGGAGTGGTCACATACCTTACGAATCCAGTCCAGGAAGGGCTTGTCGTGAACAAGACCGCGAGTGCCAAGACCTCCAGGAACCAGCACCACGTCCGGGCTCGGAATCTGCAGCAACTCCAACGATCGAGGATTGATTTGAAGGCTGCCAATTAAGGTAGCAAACATTCGACAACCAGAGAACAAGTGCATTGAGAGCAGCAATGACCCTCATTCTTGGCCATAATTTCAGACAGCTGCCAATTTTCGGACATGACCCTAATTAGAGCTGCAATTGAAGCTATGAATGCCAAAATTCCACACAATGGTATCCAGATTCTGTAAACAAAATTGCCAAATTATGACCCCCAGCCACAAATGACTGCCAGATTGTCTATCAGTGCCAGCGTAACAGTTCGCCAACAAGAAAGAAAAGAAGGTGTAGACCATGACCTACCTCGTCAAAGGAGGCCTTGGCTTCCATGGTGAAGGATCCGAGGTCGGAGAAGAAGCCCTTCTTGTGGCTCACGAACACCACGTCCACATTTGGGAGCGTGTTCAAAATCTCGTAAGGCCCCACCAAGTCCAGCACCGTCATATTCTCGTAGATGGGTATGGCCACTTGCAATCTCCCCGTCCCCTTCTTCGCCATCGCTCCAGAACACTGTTTGATTGATTGAAATATAGGAATCGGTGAAGTACCAGCCTAAACCCTATTTCTTTGGAGATGTCCAATCACTCTGCAGGCCAGCAAGAATTTCGAAGGATTAGTATTGGCCGTGAATTTGGGGATACAAAACGAGAGTCTGTTTCTTCAAGATCCCACATCAAAGCTCACGAGACAGACAGACAGACACAAAAATTCACATATCATATGCCCACAAGACAGAGAGAATGACACAAAACTACGTACCTGGTGTTGCTGTTGCAAATGCACATTCCACAAGGTGATTTAAGGACGCCAGGAAACACACAGCAGGGCGGCTCCAGATTAGAAGGAACATTTTCCGATGCAATTTCAAGGATTTTTCTATCGTCGTGGAAAGGCAGTCGCGAAAGTAACATGACGTGGTCTTCAAGGTTTAAGTTACAGCATGTGTTTCAGGAATGAGCTCTTGGAGTGCAATCAGTTAGCCCAGTCGGTATGTGGATTGACTTGACTGGGTTACTAGAGAAGTGGCTTTTGGTTCTGATTGTTGAGTTGTAGAGTCTAGAGGATTGACTCTTGGCGTTTCATCTAACTTAGGATATGGTCGCACTTGGTGTTAAAGAATGTTGTTAATGAAGGTATTACAAATGAATTTAGACCTACATTTGGACTAGATTCACATTCCAAACATTATCCCTAACACCAAGTGCAAAATAATCCTTTATTTGCTTCTTAGAATGCCTAAGCTAACAACACTTAAAAGTGACTTTTTTGAGTCCTAATACCTCAAAGGTCAAATGGCCAAAGAAAATTTGATGAGGTTATTAGCAAACTCAAGAGAAATGCAAATCACATGGTTTCGTAATTTTTCATTGCTTTGGTAACACTAGTCATCATAATTTATAAAATTTCAAAGTTGAGAATATAAGGTAATGTAATACTAAACTCACCTTGAATAGACACACTTGAAGTACAAAATGTTTCAACTTTCATTGGTTGCTTTAAAAAACTTCTCACCTCTTATTGGTAGCTTGTGAAAGTTGTGGTAGTTATGAATCTTAGAAGTGCTCATCGAAGGTCATTTTTAGATGTCGGAGAATGGAATTTATTGCAATTAGGTGATACTCCCTTTGTCCCTAAATGATCTTTTGGTTGAACAAAATGTTTGGGATTAAGGTTGAAAATAACATTAATCCAACCCATTTCAAGTTGTCGTAAGTAGAGTTTGGTGCACTCCTATCATCTTGAAATTTTGAATTTTGGAGCCTTCAGTTTGAAAGTTTAGTTTTTTAAGTAAAAAAAAAAAGTGGAATTGTTTGGACATTTTCAAGGAGCACCTATGAGCATTTAATTGATGAGTTTTAGGTCGTTATTTTGTGGGCATTTGGTATGGACCTCTTTAAAAGGCCCAAATCTTCATCTCCTTCAATCAGGCAACACTCATTGAGTTGCAAAAACATAAATAAACAATGTTGATTGATTCTTTCAGTCATTTCATTTGTCTTTCGATTCATGATTACAAGCATATAGGGAAGAAAAACTATCACCAAAAATCACTTTGCTAGTCCCAAATAACAATTGAAGCCAAATCTAACCAATTTATAATGTCACAATATGCAACCGAAAGATCATTTAGATACCAAAAAATTAAAGGGAACTAGAAGGTCATTTGGGGATGGAGGAACTACTAACTTAATAAACCCTCAACTATTATTGTTTTAGGTTGTCGGGAAGAAAAGGATCAAAAGATATCACTCATTAAGCACTTTTAGAATGTCCCACAAAGTTTCTTTTAGTTTAAACAACCTTTGAATGATAGATGGGGTGCTCTTAAATTTCTATTATGTACCCAAAATATGAATTTTGAAATTTGTTTTTAACTTGTATTCAAAAAATAAAAATGGCAAAGAATATTAGATAACAACCTAATTAAAGAGCATATAGTGTGTATAAAGTTGACATTATTAGAGTAACTATTGGAATACTTTTGAAGAATTTTGTTTTGAAAAAATAGGCAAAAATGAATATGAAGTGCCAATAAAGTTATAAAATTAGGTGTCAGGTGAACCAAAAGGGAAGGATTGACTTTGCGTCAAATAGAAAAAAAAGCAAAACCTAACTTACAAGGACATTTTGCAATTCTAATTAAATTAGAATAAAAATTTATTTTAATTTAGAAATTATAGAATAAAATTATCAAAAAAGAATAAACTTAACATGGTAGTTATTCCTAATAAAATTTAACATATTGTTTAATTACTTTAATAAACAATCCATCTTATTTCTTTTAGAAGATTTCAAATCCAAATTTAAAAGAGTATGAAATAGCTCATATTATTTCCCTAGGGAGATCACTTAGAGTGTCCATTAGAAACTATGTGCGTTAAGATTTTTGACCCCTTATTTTATGCCCTAAAATTTAAATAAAAAGAAAAGAAAAAAATATGAGGAGATTCTTTTACTTTGAAAGTTTATGTTGTGAATTATTGGTATTTTTATTTGTTAATTATAATTAGTTACAAATTTTTGAAGAAAAAAGATACATTGTAAAGCTGAAAATAATTTTCACACCCCTATTTTATATAAGAAAAAATTGTCTAAAAAATAAACAAAAAACTGCTAAAAATAACTCTCTATTGAAAATTAATTATCCTAGAATAATGATGCAATGGTCATCTAAATGTATTCCCTATAAATATTTGAGTTGAAAAACATGCCATTTCAATTCATTTTTCAACCTCTTCTATAAATCATTTCATAAGTTATTTGAGTTGGGAATTTTCAACAATGGAAACCTATAGTCATTGTTAATCTAAGTTCAAAATTATAGGTTGAAATTATAATTTATCAAAAAGTATATAGGGGTCCAAAAAATCATGTTAACACACGTAGTATGTTATAGATATACTAAGTGATCTCCCCGGGATTGTTTCTAATTAGGAATTTCACACTCATATTACTTTTTCACACAAAAAAAAAATGAGTTTTTAGATATTTCATCACAAAGTTTTTTTTTAATTTAAAGATCATAGGGCCC
The DNA here is from genome assembly GCA_963969395.1 of Pseudoscleropodium purum. NCBI lineage: Eukaryota > Viridiplantae > Streptophyta > Bryopsida > Hypnales > Brachytheciaceae > Pseudoscleropodium > Pseudoscleropodium purum. The sequence goes on from OZ017802.1 coordinate 10,959,999, forward strand.
TTAGGGAAGTTCATTTTGACAAATTTTGTCAACTTTGATCATTTTAAACTTGAGAATGCACCTTTGGGTCTTGATGAAACTTTTTAGAATGGTATACAATTCAAGATCCTATAGTTACTTTGTTGAAGTGTGTAATAAAATACAAATCTCAACACATTTGTGTATAAAAGATACTCTGTGGACATGGTTAATGAGAGTAAGAAATTTATATTCAACAATACCAAGTTAGAGTTTAAGAACAATGGTTGTTTTTTGTTTCTTCAATCAAATATATTTGAATTCTACAAAACTAGGTTACTCTTTTATAAATTACCATTGTAAATTCATTCCCATGCACATGGACTAAATCTATCTCTCATAGACAAGGATTCATCTCATCTACCAAGTTCCAATGTAAAAACATAGGAAATGAGATTATAGTGCCAAGGACAAAAAGATTCATTATTCATTGGGATTCTTCCCTACATGGTCAATAATTCACCAAAATTTAAAACTTATCTATATGTTCTAAAACTTGTGAAAGAGAAACACAATATACTTAATTTTGAGGCATGTTAAACAAAGAAAAATAGCAGTAAAAAACTTAGAAATAATAAGTTAAAATCAAGGTTCGTAGAAGGATTTGAATGTTGTTTTAGTCCCTTAAGTTCCTTGACTAAATTGTCCCTCAAAATGCTCAAAAACTGCCGCCATTTCTATTACAATTACCAAGTCTTCAATTTTTTTTGGACAAATCTAACCATAGGATCTTGGAGTATACTGACTTGGAAATATGTGGTAAAACATTAAAAGAGTTTTGGAGGGTCTAGAAGCCTATTTCAGGCCTGTTCTCCTACAGTTGTTCCCCGCAACGAGGGGAATGGCCCATTGTCAGAATTCTTTTTCATAAAAAAATTAAAAAAAATCTAGTCTCCAAATGCAAAAAAACTAATTAATTAATTTTAAAAAAATTAAAAAAAATAAATTGGTCAATGACGTAGCAAGGACTCAGCCACGTCAAACCATTGTGCCGAACCTGTTTCCTACGTTCGCAGGCTGTGATAACTTGCAGGCATCCAAAGGCTCCAAAAATCTTCTAATGATTTAAAAAATTTCCACCTTGTGGATGAGATGATATAAGCATTTAAATTCACTAAAATCATTTTTTTGGACAAGTGCACTTCACAAGCTCATTTTTCTCTAAAAAAATGTCCAAAATGGTGGTGCTTCATTGGATTTGTTTTGCTAGATAAGTTGGTTATATACCTAAAAAATATCAAATTGTTTGGAATTGTACAACATATAGGGAAAAAAATAGAAAGTAGAAAAAAATAAAGAATGATTCAAAATACTAAATTATTCATAATTTAATTATGGAATTGAAAAATGTCAATCCCGATGGTTGTAATGTTGTAATAAATGATCTACATCCTATGGTTTTATTTTATTTTTCCAAAAAATTGAAAATTGAGTTAAATAAATGACTTCAAAGTTTATTTTAGAGAAAATAATCCATAACATACAAACTAACTCTTCATCATTTTTGACTCATTGATCAAAATAAAATGATTCAAAGCTTTCCACATATATATAAATCTTGAAAAAAAAATTTCAAATTTTTATTTATGAAAAAAGTGATTTTTTCTTATTTGCTTAGACTACCATAGTTGGGAAACAAACAAGATAATAAGCAATAACTTTTTGACTCTTATTTCCAAATGTCATGAAATTTAGTGCACATGAAAGATATTCCTCATCCACACTTTCAATTAAAATTTCAGCCTAAAATATGCACATTTCTAGTCACAAGTACATACCCAAATTTGCTATATTGCTAAAAATAGTAGGCTACACTAAAATTGGTAAATAGTGTTGGGTGATAAATAGTGTTGTTCCCTGTTTTTTACCCCCAATACTATTTTCCAACTTGTATGCAAATAGTGTTGGGGCACTTAACTCTCGCCATCAAACTTTGGCGCTTCTTTCGAAACCTCAATTTTTGCCTTCTGCTGTCAAGCTTTGGTTGTCTTCAACAAGTTTTGAGCCTAGTCACTCGCCGATCTATCGCTTCTTGGATGGTCAAGGCACTAGAAGAAATTCGTGTTTTCTTGGACAAGTGCTAAAACGTGTCTTTATATTTTTTGAAATGTCACACATGTGTACTATGGATGTCTAGAAAAATCCATCAAGATTGACATGGTAAAAACACGAGGAAATCTAAAAAAACATTCCTTGTTCTTAGAGAAACATCACAACAAAGACAATCTAAAAAAGTGCCCAAAATGCATTATGTGGCAACCACATAATTGCCATGCAAGTTGGTAATGCCACATACAATTTTTTTCACGTGACCGGAAGGTGAATCCTGGTTGTCATAACAGACAACATATTACTGTTCACAAACAAATTGGACCAATTAGGGCTGGCCGGCTGCCAACTTTGGAGCCCTATAATTTTTGCAAAATGTCTCCGATTAGCCCTAATTGGTTCGATTCGTCCATGAACAATAATATGTTGTCCGTTATGACAACTAGGAAGTGAAGTAGTAGTTGACATCATGTTTTTGAAAATTTTCATACTATTTTTAGTGACATCAATTTAGACATCCATAGAAATTTGAATATTATTTTTAGCAACATCAATTTTAACTTGCAGACGTTTCCAAAGACATCTCTTGAGACATCAATTTTGATGTTAGCTAAAACGTATGTCATATACAAAACATTATATACCATACACAATATATTATACACCATACAACATATTGAATATACCATACATTATACAAGATACACCATATTGGCAATAATACTAAATGATTTGATAAGCCTTATTGTCAATATTTTGACGTGAGAAGGCAAGCTATTTATACAAGAGGGGTAGTAGTAGGGAAGACAAACCATATGGGACATCTAAAATGTAATTTTTTTTATTATAAGAACAGAATTTCAGATTTAAATATTATGATGAATGCGATGTTGTGTTGTAGAAAACATTCAGACGTTACAGACGATGTCTTAGTTGACATTGCAAAAAACATTTGAATGTCATAGTGGACGTCTCTATTGACATCACAAAAAACATCTACCTACGACAGAAGACATCTTAATTGACGTCTACTATGACAATGTTAAAATTCTAAAATGGAATTAAAGCACGCTGACGTGGCATAGCACTTCATCCTCTTTGAATGCCATATTACTCAAATGCCAATGCAAGTGACTTTTTTTGGAAAAAAAATGTCGTATGGTTTGCTTGCACCTATTTTTTTCACATGTGGTTATCGTTTTACCTTATCCCCTAAGATTTTCTAGAAATTTACTTGCAATTAAATCTTAAGCCCTTGCTAATGTGTGCAAGTCATTTATAGTCTTTCTATTGTTCTTTCTATCCCAAGTCAAATCCAAAATGTTGGTTCCAACAAAAACTATGAGCTCTAAAAATTCTCTCAATTGCTTTAAATATATTATATATCTTATGAAATCAAAGATCTTTTGTGATTTTCCATATAAGATGTATTTCACATCACGCTAATTTAAAAGAGCCCTCAATAACAGAAAATGAAGATTTGAAGTGGACACCCTTGCACAAAATGTTGAATAGAAAAATCATAATCATTCATCACAAAAATCAAATGTTCAATGTTGAGGCTACATTTAAAGAAGATGTCATTCTTAAAAATAACTAATTAAAATAGTGAGTATTTTAGGATTTATTTTATTTTAAAAGTTTAGTCAACACCAAAAGGTGGTGCCTTTGCATTTTGGATTTACATGTCATAGACATACTAGCAAAAGGTGAATATCTACTTTTACAATACTATAAGTTTACCTACATTTTAAAGATAATTTTTTATTATTGAATTAATGAAATTGGATAGAATTTTTATTTACAATAGAAAAATTGCCTCATAGAATTTCACGATGATAACAAAATTGTTTCTAAACATTCCAAGAAGAATTTGTGCTAGAATATTGAACATGGCTTTGATATGAAAAGTGCAACTTTATCTAGTCTATTTGCAATCCAATTATTTTAAAGCTTTCAATAAAAAATAAGTGCAACATATAATAGAAGTGAGTGCAGAATCATTGTTTTGTTTCTAACTTTCTTTGTTGTTTGGAAGAAGATATAAAAAATAATTACACTTAAAAAAAATCCAAAAACATCCTCAAAAAATAGCTAAGCTTCCAACTTTTTTACATTATCAAATTGTTGCACCTTGGTGCATGTGTGAAATATGAATTTCATAATACGAAAGATTGTTTTATACATGTGAAAGATTGCTTATATAATCTTAAAAGCTTCTTTTAAAATTTTAAAAGGTGCCTTATACCATACCGGTTTGTTAGGGTTGGCAAAGAAATTACTTTTCAAGAATCCAAAAATAAAATAAAATGAACAAGAAAAATTTTCAAATTCACCAAAAATTAAACCTTGACATCCCATTGTTTCCTTGAGCAAAAAAAGGGTACAAGTAGAAATGGTGTAAAAATTTGTACAATTAGTGTGAAAAAATTTCAATTGGTTAAGTTTTATTTTTTATAACCAAAACAATCACAATAGCATCCTTAAAGTGAAATTCTACTATCAAACCAAATTTATCCTTTTATTTGATAGATGTATAAATTTTTGATATTCTTTACTATTATAAAATTTGATTTTTTTAATAATTTGGATGGAAAATCAAATTATTGTAATTTTTCAAAGCTATAGGTGAAAATCTAATTATATCAATTAGAATATATATTAGAATAATCTATAATTTTTACCATAAGTAAAGGATAGAATGAAAAATATAATTTTATAACTAATATCTTAAATAAAATTTAAGAAATAATATACAAATGAAAAATGTACAATATTGTTCTATTTAGATTCAAATAAATGGGGCTTTCAATTGCAATAATCCCATCAGTTTTTGACATTTTTCAAAATTTTGAATTAGAGAAGAAACAAAACTTATCAAACTTCATTTAAAAAAAATTTAAATCAAATTTCAAAAGTAGTTTTTTGGAAAGTTGCAATCAAGGTTGACTAAGGTACATCTACTTTTAGAATGTGTTAGTAGATCTTTAGAGATTAAAGACCAAAAAAATAAAAAATAAAATAAATACAATTTTGTGTTGTTAATTAAAAAAAAGAAAATCACATATAGAAATCCAAATAGGCTATTTTTTGTTTTTTCAACAACCAAGTATGATGCTAAGATTCCTTTAAAACAACCAAAACAAGGCAATGTGTTGATATTTTAGATAACTTTTCCAAGCACAAATTATAGGGTTAAGCTTGAATGAAGAATCTTAGAAAGAAAAATTAGCCAACAAATTGCAGGGCTTGATTAGTACATGACGATTTGATTACTAATTGAAAAAAAATCTGAATTTAAAAATAAAATTCCATCAATCAAAATTTGGAATTACAAAATCTTGAATTTTGATGTGGCATTCACACAACCACTTCAAACTACTATTTTTGAATTACTTTTTATTTATTTAAAAAGTCTTTTAAAATGATTTGAATTCATTTCATTTTTTTTCATTGTGGCTACTATTCATCATTGAATTGAACAATGGCCAATGTCCCATTGTCCCTCAAAGAGGCTATGAGTTCTGTTGAAGGGAACTCCTCAAAAAGAAACAATTTTTTTTTCAGCTTATTGTTTTTTTAATGTCTATGGTCAAACTTTTTGAATATTTATCACATGATTTGAGATAAGTATTTAAAATATCCTATGATTAGATTTTTCAAAAATGGCCTTTGGACTTTAGGTTTTAAATGACCAAGTTGGTATAAACATAAAAAATACCCAATACTTTAGCCCAAAAGTTTAAAATGAAATCCAATTACTATCTACTATCCAAAAAGAATTTGGTAGTAAAGTGAAGGATTTTCTTTATTAACATATATAAGATTGCAAAAAGGAGAAGTTGTTTTATAATGATAATTAATGTCCATTATTAATCCTCAAAGGATTCATTAGAAGAGTTTTGGGGGGTCCAGAAGCCTGTTTCGAGCTTGTTCCCCTGTAGCTGTTTCATGTAGTGAGGGGAACGGTCTGTTGTCAGAATTCTTTTTTCATAAAAAAAAAAAAGAAAATTTAGTCTCCAAATGCAAAAAAAATAATTAAAGAAAAAAATGAAAAAAATTGGTCAATGACGTGGCAAGGTCTCGGCCACATCAAACCGCTGTGCCGAACTTGTTTCCTGCGTTCATAGACTGTGATAACTCGCAGGCATCCAAAGGCCCTGAAAAATCTTCTAATGTGGGATAGTTTGAAGATGAGAACTTGACCGCCCATTTCTATTGCGAAGTGCACAAAACTTTAGAAACTTTTAAATGTGTTGCATCGACCTACTCTTTTATTTAGCAAATTCACAAATCCTATTGAAACTATAGTATTTTTTTAGGTTATACTAGTTTGAATCTAATTCTCATTAATTGTTAGTTCAAGAATCCTACATAATTTGAATAATGGAAAAATAGAAAAAAATATTTTTATTTCTTCTAAAAGCAATCGCAATCTTGAAATTAAAGTGAATGTATGTCCATAGAAGTATGACCTCGTTCTATTGATAGAAGATCTTGTTAAAAGAAAGGCAATGAAAATGAATGTAGTGGTTGAATTTGGCTCTCGTCATTAGTCATTTAGAACTTAAATATAGAATGGCGAAACTAATGTCCTGAACTTTACTAAACTAATTTTTTTTACTACTTTCACTACATAGGATTTTTTCATGAAAGGATTTAAAAACTGCAACTTTTATGTGCATCTAGGTGACTCTCTTTTGAAAGGATATGAATGACATGTCTTTCTTTTCTATTTACCATAGTCAGTCAACTTCCTACATGACCCTATAAGAATTGCCCTAAATAACCTGATCATAAAGAGGACTCCTATTGCCAATGTGATAATCTTGTGTTTTTTAGGACGTTTCACAAAAGGCGTTGATGTTCACTGTGATGTTTCAATTAAAATTCCCATCAAATAGAACATTCACTCATTTTACATCTGACATCTATGTATTCGTGATAACATCCTCAAAAAATTTCACTACCAAGGCAGCCATCACATTTTAGAGATCTTGTTCTACAAAACATGCATGTCTGTTGAAAACATTTAAAAAAATATTGGCTTCTTCTAGTGAAGATGTTGCCGTTCATGGTTTTGCTAGCCTATATCCTTGAGTCATTCAAGCATTTCCGGAACACTTTTGTGGCCAATGCCCTACCAACCTCATGAAAGCCAAACACTAATGGCAGCAACGTCACCAATTCTATGAAGATGTTGTAGGCTACACCACTCCATTCTCTTGTAATCAAAGCCAATTGGGCAAAAGAAAGCGCCATTCTCCAAAAGCCAGACCGGGTGAAGGCAAAAAATAGAGTGAATGGGTGCAATATTCATACCCTATATTATTTGAAGAATTCAACCACCTCTACAAATTAGGTGTCAAATTTTCCTCGCACCTATTTTGTGAATTGGCCCTTTCTATTCTTGTAGCTCCTGAATTCATTTTCATAGCCCATTCTATTGATCCAAAAGACAATATTTTGTTGGTCAACAAAATCACAACAAATTGGGTTTATCAATTCATGGATAACCACAACATAGTCCTTCTATTCTAACATAGTCATTTGACTTGTAGCCCTAAAAAAGAGCTTCAAATCGAAATGCAAAACGCCTACTATTTGGGGGAATTGCATAGGGGATTTGCATCTAAGGAATTCGATGAAAATCCCATAGAAAACTTAGATGAAACGCATTTTGTTGTCAATCTTGACAATGGCCGAACTTTAGGGTTTCGAGAAGATACAACTATCAAATATGTTGAAGTTGTCTTAGGTGGGGAGTCCATGACTATGGTGGTTGGCATTTCAAATAGCTATCGTGCCACAATAGAAGCTCTTATGCTCATTTTCTCAAATGAAAATAGAAGCTATCCTATATGAGATTTTATTGACAATATTCCTAGAGTTTCTTATAGAATGGACCTTAAAGGTTGAATGGACCAAACCATCTTCTCCGAATATTTTCTAAAACCTCATGCATATCAAGTTGATCTTCATCAACGCATGAAGATCATATGGTTTGATAATTGTAATAGTCACACTATGACCCCTAGATTGGCTACTGTCCTAGTTGCCAAAAACATAGTTTTCAAATTTTTGCCTCCATGTTCTACTCACCTTTACCAACCAGCAAATACATTCTTCATTTCAAAAATCAATGATGCATTGACAAGATGGTGGGAAGCCAAGAAAATTGAGTTAATTTAACAAAATTCTTGGCAAAATGCACCCCATGTAGATGGACAATGGTTAGGGAAGTTGACAAATCTAAGGAAATATTTTTTTCTACAATTGATTGTTGATAGTATAGAAGATGTTAATCAAGAGGTGGATTGTGACAACATGTCCTATGCTACAAAAGCAATCATTTGTTGTGGTTTGGCATTAGGACTTGATAAATCTTGGAGTGTAGAACAATTGTTTCTACATCTCCAAGAGATAATTGCAAAACATTTGCAATATTTCTAAGGGCAAGAACTACCTAATTTCAATAGGGCAATTTAAAAATCTACTCTGATATTTTACTATTTTTCCCTCAAATTTTTGGCCTACAGCTAGGATTATGATGTTGTGTTTTTGATTGTTGCTATATTTAGCAACTTATACATACACTATGAAATATTTCAGTGTTTCAACATTTCATTGTCTATTTCAGCATGTCATTATTCATTTCAGTATTTCACCATTTCATTCTCTATTCCAACATGTCATTATTTATTTCAACATTTCATTGCTTATTTCAGCATTTCATTGTCTATTTTAACATTTCATACACTGCTTTTTTCCCACCATTCTAACTTCTGCATTTTGTTCCCATCTAACACTAAATGCACTCTCGTAAAAATGTTGAAATGACCAAATCTTACTATAGAGCTAAAATAGAGTTAGAATGGATAAATAATGTTCTAACACTAACCTTGCAAATCACAATTAGTGTTATTGTTGACAATTAGTGTAGCCAATACTATTTACCAATTTTAGTATAGTCTTTTAGGGGTTAAACCTACCACAATTTTACACTATCCATTCTCCATCTATAAGATGCTCACTTGATTTGAAGCACTTTCAAAGTTTTGAAGAACAACCTTGAAGCAAAGCAATGTTATTGAATATTTATGAATGCAATACATTCCTTGAGCTAGGTATAGGTGCAAAATTATACTTGGGAAGGATTTAAGGGCTAGTGTAGCAATTGTTTACACATTAAAATTTAATATATTTTGCCTCCATTCTCACTTTTCAAAATACATATTCAAAATACATAATTTAAAATTTGGTGGAGAATTAACTACAAAAAGGTCCACCTAAAGAATAAACTTTCCTACCACATCTCTAATGCTAGTATATATATAAGTTGCATGATTACAAATTCAAATTCATTACATCCAAAATGATTCAAAGGGGATTACATTTGATTGCCAATTAATCAATCCAAATGTATCTTGCAATTCTTATCAAATGTGATGAAGACTTAAGCATCCCTAAGTTGATGTTGTAAGACAACACCTAAACACATTTGAATAAGGATTTGAGTAAGATTTGTATTATTGAATTGTAAGAGATTTTATTGGGTTTTCTTGGCAATTGAAAGAGGATTCTAGACTCTCTTAGAATAAATTTTTTGGACTCCCATATAAAAAACTGCAAATTTTCAAATTGTTAAAAGACTTGCAAGACCTCAGACAAGCGACTTTAAGCAACTCGATAACCTGGGCGACGAAAATGCTGCGACGTTTAGAAGATACAGCTCAGCTGTTAAAGTACAAAGTACAGGGCAGCAAGTGAATTCTCTCTTCAGAATAACTCAAGGAGTCTGCAGAATTGTAGGCCCACAGCAAAATAGTGAAAGCGGTGAACGGTAAGTCATGGGACATCAAACGACGATAAATTCCTGGGACACAGAAGGAGAGGAGGAAGAGTAGCGTTTTTTATAAAACATATGAAGGCTGCCCACTCCAACAACTACAAAAAATCTCAATTGCATTAACAATGCCATCCTCCACTTGAAGGTTAAAGATACATATGCTGGTCACGTGTAGCAAAAACAATGTCACCATCAGTAATGACTTCTGAGCAGAAACATAACAATCATCACGGGCCTGCAGTTCAAGGAACTACAAAGCGGACCACCTGTTAGAACTGCTCCACTGACATCTTTGAATTCACAGACCGCAATGAACAGTCATCCCACCAATTGAGTTCTCATGACTCATCTTACAGTAGAAATCTCAATGCCCTACACACGTCAAAGGTCTTGTTGGAAAAGAATCCAACTGACAACAGTGCTTTTCGACATCTCGTGGCCAACAAGCAAATGAGACCTGTGCTCCTCCCCTTGCTGGCAGCTCAACGTGCTATAATCTTGGCATCGCAGGCAACAATCTTCACCCGGTCCACTGCTAAAACGTCATTATCTGTTTTGAAAGATGCGTTCTCCAAGATGAAGGTCCAAACATTGTCACAGAATCTGTAGGTGTGGAGATGACCCTGTTTTCACAACAAAGCATTTCAGACTTAAAGAAACAACAAAAACATCTGGCAGCATTTGAATAAACCCAACCGAATTACGCCCTGAACCTACAATCGGTGTCATTCATGTGCGCACGCAACCAAAAGCTAAGAACGCTCTCTGCACGATCTGTCCGAACGTACAAGACGCTGAAGAACTGTACCTTGAAACTTGTCTTCACCTTCACTTTCGTAGACAAAGCGTCGTTCATTGACTGTGCCATTCCAAAAACTATGTGTCAAAAACTCGGCAGACAGAAAATAACAGACTAAATTGAAATTCAGGTATCGAAGCACTCCGTCGCGAATTGAAGAGAAGACAACTTAGGGTTCAGGAGCACCTTATCAAACTGCATCAGCACTTTGACAGCAAGCAGAGGCGAGATGGTGCCATTCGTGACAAGCTCGTCCAAGGCGTCCGTCAGGCTCATCCCAATTGAGGACTTCCTGTAAAGCTCGTAGCTAGCCATCGCGCGTTATCAAATCGCTCAGAAGCGCACGAGAAGCACAAAACCTTCACCTAGGGTTCGGAAAATGGCACCAAATCGGTCGACGTTGGTCTTGAAACGAGGATAGGCAGCCGAGGAAAACGACTGTAATGGAATCCAAGGTCGCAAATGGGAAATCCGAAGCCCCGATGGGATTGCGCAAACGAGGACAGAGAGTGCGCACAGACAGACTCCGGGCTCTCCGAAGTATAAATAGGTCGCCGACGTCCCTTATAAAGTCCTCCAGCCTCGATAAAGCGTACCGCAAGTCCTGGGGCCCGTCGGTGACATAGTCGACTGATACCCGCCTACGATGTTCCCACCCTCGATTCGGCGGGTATATACATGGATATTGCACTCTGGTATTATTCAGTGCTCTAATAATAAAGAAATTTAGTGTTTGCAACAGCACCATAATTACAAACTCTAGCACTAAATGTTAATATGAACATTAACTATCAAGTGAATTTCCACCAATAGCCCTAAATTAATACCAAGATAGTTCAATATTAATACTATTTGTCAATTGAAATGAGAATTAAAGAATGGGATAAATGATATTGTAGGTAACACAATAGTGTATTTTTAAATTAGTATAGTGGTTAAACACTATAGAATGGAGGTGAATATGACAAAAGAAGCATCCATTTTGTACATTCAAATCTTAACATTGTCATTTGTAATAATTACTATCATTCACAATTTTCCTAATTTTATGAAGGTTAAGTTTGCTAATGCCAAATAGATAAGAAACTTGCAAAAAAAAATTCCATAACTTGAAATTCTAAGTGAAACCCTCTACGCCAAGACATGCAACTAATGATATTCATCTATGAACATGGCAATTGAAGATCAAATATCAATATTTGATATCAAATAAGAATAAATGTACAATTAGATTAGCTATTGAAATCTTCTTAGCTTCATTTATTTTAGAGGTGTACTACAAAAGATACAACTATTTAAATGAAATATGATTTTAGGAAATTACAACTTAAACTAACTATAAATTCATTAATTTTTATTCTAGGCTAATATTTTCTTTCATGTAAAATCTTTATTTTTGGAATTATTAAAATCGAAATTATCTAATTCTGGGTTCATACTATCACTTAGTAATTCAAAAAATAAAAAAGATACTGTAGTGCGGAATGAAGCACGGGTGTAATGGGAATTGAACGTTTGGCCTCTTCCTCCGGGTATACACCCGGGCCTCGTTTAGGCGTATTCACACAGGCACCTTGTAACTCGCATCTCTTGCACACACCTCTGTCAGGGCTTGCCTTCTTCTGAACTCTCTCCGTCGGCACGATTGCCACCCAAAATATTTCGATTCTTTTGAGTACAACGAGATGATCACTCTTCAGATTTCTTCCCTGTCAATGCTTTCAGAAATTCTCTGACGATAGAGTTCGAAATTTGCTGATTTGGCCGTCTTTAGAGCCCTCCATGAAGTTGCCGTGTTTCCCAATTCACTGATCGCTTCCCACACGATTTATCGCAGTATGAATCGATTGCGAGGATGTGGAAGCTGGTAGAGTCCTTGCAAGTGGCGTGGTTGGGGCCAAAGGAGGGGGGAGACGGAGAAGGTGCGACCTCCTCAGGAGTCATGGAGAATAACAATCGGGGGCCCGGTGCTTCCCCGGTGCTGGGGAATGTGGACGGAGAGCGCGTGGTGGAGAAGTTGAAGGGTTACTTCAGTCTCGGCAAGAGCGAGATCGACAAGGCGATTCGGGCGGACGAGTGGGGACTCTTGGAGGATGCGTTGCTGCATTACCGAAATGCTAACCGAATTTTGTCGGAGGGGGTTGCGTTGCCGGCTATGGTGGAGTCGAACAGGTCCGTGTGTTTCAGTTTTCGATTGCAGATGGTTGAGCATCTTGATAATTGGTTGCAGTGGAATATTGAGTTTTTTTTCAAATTAGGGTTTTTTGGCCTCTGTTTTACGTGAATTGTGTGGGATCGTTTAGATTGGCGGATGAAGTCAAGCAGTGGAAACAGAAAATGTCTAAGTGGAAGGTGAAGGTCGCCGAAAGGTTGCAAATTCTGGAAAAGCGAGCTCGAGGGGAGAGCATTGATCCGGTACACTATCATTTTGAGTGCTCATTGTGAAATTAGGGTTTTCAGGCATAAATGCTGTGAACGGTCAGTTTGAGCGTTTTTTTGAGTGAAATTAGGGTTCGCAGGCATAATTCGGAAGAACTCTTGTAATTGATTCTATCCTGATTTTCTTGTTTTCAACCTAGCATTGTAGACCTAACTGTGTGTTGCAGAGCCCAGAACCTGCACCCGTTGTGTCAAGACCTGCAGTTGCGCGGACACAATCTGTGCCATCGTCGAAGCCAGAAAAGAAGGTCGCGCGAAGGCCACAATCCGCTGCTCCCAATGGTGGAGTGGCTCGAAATGCTCGACCTACAACTCCCAGAACAATAGCAGTCCCTGGCGTGGATGCCAAGCTGGTTGAGCTGATTGAAAATGAAATTGTGGATAAAAGCCCGTCGGTCAAGTGGGATGACATAGGTAATATGCTTGAAAGCGTATTCTTCTTCAGGTCTATTTAATTGATCATTGCCACGGCTAAAGACTGCTGCCTGGCAAGGAAATATGAGTGTATATGCTGCTTGGCAATGGTTCTGCTTGTCTTATTCGGCACTTGCCTGTAACTTTCAATCACAGTTGCTCCTTGGTTTATGAATATTTCATGGACTTTGAGTATAGTATAGAGAATCGTTTGTTCTGAATTTACCCATGATGTGATGGATTTTGAAGGGTCTTTCCTAATGATTACTTGATTTTATAACAGCTGGCCAGGCAAAAGCTAAGCAAGCACTCCTGGAAATGGTTATTCTTCCTTCAGTCAGAAGTGATATATTTCAAGGGCTTCGCAAGCCTGCAAAAGGTAAATCTACTTCGAAATAGTGCTCATGTCTCGTTGATACCACTTGTCAGTTTGCCATTAGTTTGTCAAGCTATAAGAAGTGGTTATAATCAGTTGAACTTCTCTCATGTTTGTAATGGAATGTCTTCAGTTTCGTGGATGTTGTCCTGGAATGATCATATTTTAGGTTACCTAATGGTTTGGTCAATTTTGAACTCTGACGTTCTACCTTTGAACTTGAGGATGCAGGCTTGCTTCTGTATGGACCACCGGGGAACGGAAAAACCATGCTAGCAAAAGCTGTAGCATCTGAGTCTGCAGCTACCTTTTTCAGCATCAGCGCCTCCAGTCTAACCTCAAAATGGGTGTGTACTCGGGCACTTTTTGGTTGGATACAATATGTTTCTTTTGAAAAGGTATAGAGTGCCTCTTTTACACCTCAATGTTGATTTCGATGTTCACTTAAAGCTTTCCGATTACTGCATACATGCAGGTTGGTGAAGGGGAGAAATTGGTGAAGGCATTATTTGCAGTAGCTGGAGCACGCCAACCATCGGTCGTTTTTATTGATGAGGTGAATTCACATATGCATTGCACTCTTTCACACGAAAATTCTATGTACTTGTTCTTCCCAGCTTCAATCTGCCAGAAACAGATGGCTTGTGACCATATTATGCAGAGGCGACCGTATATGATTCGTAATTTTACGAGGTAATGACTTGAAAGAGACTGAATTGTTGCAGATTGACAGCCTGATGTCAGCAAGATCTGCTAATGAGAATGAAGCAAGTCGAAGACTGAAAACAGAGTTTCTAGTTCAGTTTGATGGGGTGGTGTCCAATGAAGATGATCGGGTTATTGTTATGGGTATGCTCGCGATACAATTGTGGTGATTTTTGGATGTCATTACTGCGATGCCTCGATATGTTGCAAGTGGAAAATATCTGTGAAGATAGAAGTGTGTCGACTGGATTAGGCCATCCTCTATTACCGAGCTGCAATAGTAAATGTACCTGCTAAAGTTGATGTTGCATGCATGCATCAGAAGTGGTTCTCCTTAACTGACAAATGTTTCAATTGCAGGGGCTACAAATAGACCGGAGGAGTTGGATAGTGCTGTTCGACGACGTCTGGTACGTTGTTTAGTCTTATTCGTGAAACTTCTTGCTGTTATGGGATATGTAGGTTCTCAATGTAGCAAGGTTTTGACGTTTCCTAATATATTAGACGGGATTTATCAGTGTATTCACTTTTACAGATACTTCCTTTATATATGCTTCACGCTATGAATTATTTGAACACAAGTCTTCTCGGTTAAGTATTCGCTTTCTAATGTGGACAGGTGAAGAGAATATATGTCCCTTTACCCGATGCAGAAGCTCGGAGGGCTCTTTTGAAGAATCTCTTAAAAGGGGACGATTATGCACTTCAAGGTAATATCGTGCATTCTTTCAGTATTTTAAGCGTTGGATATTGTAACCTCATCAGAGAACCAAACTAGTCAAATAGGTCATGGATTAGTTTTGACGTGTAACTGACCTGTTTATTCCACTTTCCAGGATCAGATCTGGAGAGACTTGTTCGGGAGACTGATGGTGAGTTGTGGTTTCAGTATCAATCGGTTTGTTTTATTTTTACACTCATGATTTGGCGTTCAGAGAGACATTGTATTCTCATAGCACTCCATTTTTTTTCAATCAATAGGTTATTCTGGAAGTGATCTGAAGGCTCTTTGTCAAGAAGCTGCTATGCTACCGATCCGAGAACTTGGTGGACTTGTTAGCACTGTCAAGAAGAGCGAGGTATCTTTTCCACTGCCTCCTTGTCTCAGGATCTAGATGTATGAATATGTTGTTTCTTTATTCGCAGTCTGAATTGGTCCCAATCACTTCTTTCTGTTCTTATTCCGATCTGACCATCTATTGAAGCTATGTATGCTGTTTGATAACCTGTTGGTTAAATGTAATTTCTGTGCAGTTGCGACCATTACGGTTGTCAGATTTCAGGGCGGCAATGAAGGAGATCCGGCCTTCTGTATCTCGAAGCCAACTTTTGTCATTCGAACAATGGAACCAGGAGTTCGGTTCTGGTTGAGTGCAACTTTCTACTGCTGAAACTACGCTCAATTTATGTCCTCCTCATGTAAGGAGAACTGCGTTACTTTCCACCTCGTCTTTCATGGTGTACGTGTTCAAGTAGTGCCAAAAAACGTTTTTTCACTTACTGGTTCAGATTCATATTTCACTCAATGAACAGGTGGGGACCATTTCACAGACGCTCTTGCGGATCTGAAGA
Organism: Pseudoscleropodium purum; assembly: GCA_963969395.1. NCBI lineage: Eukaryota > Viridiplantae > Streptophyta > Bryopsida > Hypnales > Brachytheciaceae > Pseudoscleropodium > Pseudoscleropodium purum. Next base: position 10,976,220 of record OZ017802.1, read on the forward strand.
AATAATGGAAGCTGTTGAATTGAAGCTTGAGAGGCGCTGTCAGCAGCCAGATTTTGTAAATATGCATGTATTGTTAACAAGGAGATGGATCATATCCACTGCAATTCTAGACCTCGGGCTTGTGTCTTTTGATTTATTGAATTGCAGTGTGAAAGTTCTCTTATGGAGATGGCTTTGTTCCCATTTGTCATGGCTAGGAGAGGGCTTGGGGTTTGCTCACTTGCACTGTATTGTGACTGATCGAACTCCAATGTACGGTGTGAACTAATGAGAAGTGAAATAGGGAGAGCACCTTGCACTTCATTATGAAGCGTTTGGTACCTCGCACTCACAATCGTATGGAGTTTTTCTCCTCACAACATCACAATCTTGAATGGGAAGGTGGAGGGGTCCTGCAGTGTCACATCAAGAAGCAAATATGAGAGTGGCCCACAATTTAACCCTGAAGTGCTCCAATGTCCAATTTCTGAATGATGAACAGATTGAGAATCATTTTTCATCATCCCTAATTTGTGGGGATACTTTATCAAGTTGACCTATCTAATGGTTGGATTTGGTCTTACTAGAGAACATTTTTTTTAAATGTGGAAGTGTGTCAAAGTGCTTGACGAAGCTGAAATTGCAATTACTTTAGTTCAAAATTGGATTTGCAAAAATAAGGTCATAGATTTAAAGAACAAAAAAAAATTCAAAAAATCACTATATCAAGAGAATCTCATTTTAAAGCCATCATAACAAATTTTATCCAAAAAAATGATAATATTTGGCTTGAAATAAATTTAGAAGGAATTTTAAAATTCCCCTTTCAAAATTTATAGAAAAAATATTGGTGATGGCATTGGTGAATCTGATTGTATGGTTGAAATTAAAAACTCAAAATCTACAACTTCTGCTGGTACATCAATTTCAAAATATTTTTCCAAATAGTACTTTATAATGTTTTTTCCCAAATCATCAATTTTGGAGAAGAATCTCATCCTTAAGGGGTTAACAAATTCCATTCCCACAATCAAAGATAAGTATGACCTCCGCTATATAATAAATTGGTGAATTCCTTCCGTTAAATGTCATCTCCTATTATTGACTATTGATCCCACTACGTTGACTTGAGGTTATACGTTTGATGATTCAAGTGAATATTCAAAGTTCCGAGGTGATCTAGTGTAGTTCTCAAATGGAAATGTAAGCATCAAAAATACTGCACAGATTTGGTCCATGGGTTCTCGAGTCATTGACTAATAAGCTCATCCTTGTGTACTTATCAAAGCTTCGAAGTCCACGCTAGAGAGACATTTCGGTCACGTAGTCCATTCAAACTAGAACTCTTGGAGACTAAAATGACAATGGACTTTCTTCGACGGAATGTGAGAAATGAATAGTAGTCAATTTGCTGATCAAAACCAGCATTTAATATTCAACATGAACTTGCGTTGTTTTGTACACAAATAGTAACGGTACAAGAACACTAGACGGTGCTAGAGTTCATCAGAGCTACGTTTCCTGCAGACAATTATCTGCACTATCAAAAATTTGAGATCCACTGCATAACATTTGTGGAATCCGATGGTAAACTATAAGCTGGAAGCCCGCACAGATGAGAGAGATTATGCTTGTTTCCTTCACTGCAATATATCAGAAGATTCCAGATGGGTTTGCACTGGGACCAGAGGAATCAGGGCGACATCGTTAGTGCTCACAGATTTTCGCTGTTGGCAACACTGTAAACCGGGAATAGCAATCCGGAATTCGGTAACCAGAGATCAGGGAAGTGTACCTGTTTGCGACCCCTACCTGATTAAATCACGATGCATACCCCATTTGCGTTTCAAAACCTAAATCTTAAGTTATCATTCTTCTCTGATTCATGTGGCACAAATCTCGTTAGATAAGAATGACTGTCCAGGATTTAGGTTCGAAGAGAAAGCAGGGCTGTACATAGTGACGCAATTAGGTGGTGGGATTTGCAATTAGGATTACTTACGATAATCTCCCTGTGGAAAAGGAGAACACTAGCTGAGATCCACTTGCTGCTGTATCAATTCTTGGTTACCATGGAGCAGGATTGGAAGCTGGCGATGGCGCCCTTGTTGCCCAAGACGAAGCGATCCTCGACGGTCCCAGTGATGTTGCACTCTCGGTAGAACTGTCGAAACGTGTGCGTGTGGAGCACATCTTGCCCGCCTTCGAAGGCACATTGGTAGAACGCCGCCTTATCTGCGCTCACGCGCGTCGCCACAGCTTGCACTTGCTGGTGGCCAGCAGCAGTGTTGCGTACCGTAAAGCCCTTCCCGATAAACCCCGCACCTTCCACAACTAGAAAACCATGCACAAAAACATGCACAATCTCAGACTTCTCAGACTTGTCAGTTCAACAAGTTCGATGCAGTACCCTAAACCCTAAATACTCCACTGCTAATGAGATTCAGGCATCGTTGATCTGAATAGCTGCTTATCGCTTGGCTTGGTGAAATTCTACGGGTCAATGGTCCACCTCCAACGGTGTGGGAAACTCCAAAGCGTGAAATGGAAGTAGAGAGATTACAAAAGAGTTCCCAATCTCAAACTTGTGAGTTCAACGAGTTCAATGCAGTACCCTAAACCCTAAATCCTCTGCTGCTTGTGGGATGCAGGCATCATTGATCTGGATAGCTGCTTATCGTCTGCTCATCTTGCAGGTCTACGGATCAATTGTCCACCGTCAACGGTTTGAGAAACTCCAAGGCGTGAAATTGAAGAAAAGAGCTCACAAAAGAGTTTTGATTTAGGGTTTATAGTGAATTTTCATGACCTAATTAGAGAAATCCACCTTGTCGAGAAGGATTTCTCACAAAATTCTAAAATGAAGGGAATGTCCAATGCAGTATGAGGTGTAATGATATTGTAACTTTACTGCTGTGTAGTTTGCAGAATATTCAACGGGGTCACTCCATGTCCTGCAGGACATTCCTTCACTCTGGATTTTTTCAAATTTCTTATGAATGACTGAAGAGAAAATTAGCTGACCAATTCCTACCAGGAGAACAGCAGGTGGTGTGCACTTTGCAGTGTGCTCAACGGGGTCACTCAATGTTTTGCAGGGCATTCCTTCATTCTGGGATTTTTCCAAGTTTCTTGTTAACGATGGCAGAGAAAGTTAGTTCACCAGCTCCTATCACAAGGGGCGACAGCCTCAACTAGACTACGGATAACCCACTCAAAATAGCCTAATTACTGTAGTACAAATCCCACTAATCACAAGACGACAGGTAGACCAAAAACAAAAGGAAGAGAATGTGCTTACTCAGCGACGGCGAGAAGAACGTCGTCATCCCGGGGGTCACAGCAACGCTCCTGTTCCCCGAGATGACGGCCACCCCGGCGCCATCTCGTAGAAACATCAAGTTTGTCGCCGTCTTGGGCACAATCACCTGCTCGTTGTACACCCCACCTCGAATCCCAATAACGTACAGCTTCGCATTATTCCTCGGCGACGCGTCAACGGCGCCTTGAATCGATTTGAACTTCCCGGAGCCGTCCTTCGCCACGAGAACGTCCACATGGGGGGGATCCACCTCCGTCAGATTAGTCCTCTCCTCCCTCACCCACGACGGCGAGGCTTCCTGCCCGTGAACCTCACCATCGGTGTCGTCGTTCATAGGGTACCAGGAAAGCAAATTGGGACCGAAGCGCGAGAACGCGGCGACGACTGCCATCGCGTTGTGGAGCAGCTTCTCCGCGTGCTGCTTCGCGTCGACGGTGTGAGGTTCAAGAGCTTTTGCCGCGACGAGCGCGTCAATGCACGTCGTATGAAATTCTGCGGCTGCACGAATGCGCGTTTGGATTTCTTCGAACCTGGGATACAATCCAGGGACACATATGCTTGTGAATCGAATTAGCAGACACGCAAGATCGAGGTAATCAAAACCAGTATTGCGAATAGGGGGACAACACAAATGGGAGATCGAGAAGGTGCTTTAAACATCGTGATTCTTTCGAACCTGGGATTCAATCCGGGGTCACGCAAGATAGTGAATCGGACTTGCAGACACCCAAGGTCGAGGTAATGAAAACCGCTCTTGCGAATTGGGGGATAACACAAACAAGAGATCGAGCAGGTGCTTAAAACGTCATGATTCTTTAACTTCCGAATCTGGGATTCAATCCAGTGACATATAAAGCTACTGAATGGGTTTACCAGACACTCAAGAACGAGGTCATTAAAACCAATTTTGCAAACTGGGGGAGAACACAATCAAGAGATCGAGCTCGCAGGTCCTCAAAACGTCATGATTCTCACAACATTACCATCGAAAGCGCCAGGCACTACCCGTTTGTTGAAAAACTCGATCATAATTACAAAACAAAGTACAGAGTACAAGCCAATATATGCATTTCGTTTGATCTTTTGCTTGCTCTTACCCGTAATGTGGCTGCGCCTTCAAAACCGCAAGCGCTGCATCCAGCTGCTCCACCGACGAAACCAGCGTGGCATGACACACCCTCTCCCCCGAGAATCCCAGCCGACTCACGCCACGATTAGCAAGCACCGCCGCAAGCGTCCTCCCCACTCCCTGCGCTGCGCTCTCGATCAAAATCCCCGTCAGCTCTTCCGGAGTAGCCGAGTGTGCACGGTAACGCGGCAACAAGGTTTGCAAGCAAACGTCGGCGAAGCTCGTCACTCCGCAGGCGGCGCGAAACGCTTTCACTCCCACCACCTGCAGATCGGGCACTTCCACACCCTCCTGCTCAAACTTCGAATTCTGCTTCCCTCGGCAGAGAATCAGCACAACCAGCACAACCAGTGTCGCAGCGATGGCGCAACCCACATTACTGACGTTTCTACGAGGATCGCGACGGGGTGTCACTCGAAAGAAGAGGAGAGTGGTGGCATCGTCTTCCACGCCCAGTCTCGCCATGAGTGGAGAGACTCACCGTACTCTAGCTAGCTAGCTAACTACGAAGTAATTGAGAAAACACTGGCAAAATCCGGTGTTGGTTTCAATTCCTGAGTGGAGATCGATCGAGGATTGTTGGACAATCTTCTGCATTGGATTGGAATTGGGTGCTGCTGTCTACGCTGGCTAGAAACGTACAAGCTAGCAAAGACAGGCACCAGATAAACTCGAGTAAGCTTCAGTTAACGGCATCTTAGCTTCCTGTTTTCTGTACTGCTCGATTGTGGCAACCGCCTATTGTGTCTGCGAATGCGTTGGCACAAGCGTGGGTTAAATATGGCACACGGCAGACGGCGATCAATTGCGAGGGGCCGACGCTAATAATGCTGATCTCTGTTCGAGGTTGGGTGGAATTAAGAATTTGTTCATCGGAAGGTAGGGACTGCTTTCATCCAAATGTGATGAAATTACTAACCCTGGAAGGACGGGCTGGGGGACTTTAGAGAAATCAGCTGTCACCGGCCGTGTGGTTGCAGTATTGTGAAATTTGAAAAAAAATAGGTACCCTAATTCTACCACGCCACTGAGTTTGAGATAGGAGGTTCATAATCCGCCCATTTAATAGCTGAAATTGAATGGGGGGGTGTGAAACTTCTTGAAATATTTTTCAGTAAATTTTCATTGAAAAACAAGTGGCATTGGCATCTAACTCAAGTCATTCTCATAATTTTTTGGAGCTGTGTGGAATTAGTTTTGAAATTTTGAAGTTGAAATAGCATACGACTCTACAATTGCCCACCCCCTCAAACATACATTGTTTTTTATAGTATTGAAGGCTACAAAAAAAGAAACATATCTAAACAGTGTACATTTGAGGAAGTAGGTGATTTTAGAGCTTATCGGCACTTTTAGAATATCCTACCTTTGTAAGAGAGAAAAACAAACCTTGATAAATAATTTGTGAACAATGTACTTGGTATGCAAACTCCCACTAGAAAATTCCTTGTTCATTTGTTGGGTAGGTTATTTTATGTAATCAATGCATTTTGTAGGTTCACCCTCATAAATTGTCATTGCAGATCTTCATCTAAGAAGTTTTTTGTTCATCCAAGGAATATTCATCATCTCTTTTATTTCCCACATTTTTTGGCAAGTAATTTACATTGGGCAATCCCCTTTGCCGTTGAAAATTGCCCCCCACAATGTATCATTGAACTCCATATAAGGAGACACAAGTTTTTAGTACAATTCCCTCCTCTACAAACACTGCCTTATAGAAAGGTCCGACTGCCGTGCTTACAAGGTCATCGGGTGGTTTTTTGGAATCTTTTCATGTACATAAATATAGATGCATTCAACAAGTTAAAAAAAAGCCTTCCATCAATTATGAAGGCCTTGGTTGTAAGGCTAAAAAAATATTGGATGAAAATGTAGAGTTCCATGAGCTAAAAAATCTTCCAAAGTCATCAATGTGAAACCATAAATTTTATATTTATTTCACTTTTACATTCTAAAAAAAACATTTTAAATTGTTCTTGTGGCCTAGAACTCTCAATTTCTCTTAAACATTTTAAGTAGCCTTGCCATGGGCTAAGACTTAGACACCAAGACACTCACAAGATATTTTTGAATCATTTTGAATTGAAACATCCACTTATAGTATCAAATACAATTTATCTCATTAGAAGACTTGGTCTAGAAGGCTATGAGTTCCCTGGGGCTCTTAGCTTGTTGAAACTTATGACAGCTACTACTTGAATTGGCATAATGACTGCCATGTCATTTTTTATTTTTTATTTAAATTTCAACTTTTTTTTTCATTTTAAGAATTTTAATTTCAAAAAAAAAATTTAATTTTTTTTTGACAACCTAGTGTTCTTTAATTGCAAGGGGAATTGTGGAGGAACAGGTGTAGATAAAGTTAGGATGTAATTAAAAAAACTAAATCCAAGCTAATAATAAAAGTTCGTTCCTAGGGAGGTCTTTTAAATAGGGTCACTTCTAATTTTGATTCTTAATAGTCATTGCAATTATAGAATATTATAGGAAATATGTTCTTTAACCACATATGCAAATGTTTTTTCTCACATGATAAATCTAATTGCCGGATTCGCCACTCCCCTCTTAAAGGCCACAAAGGTTAGGAAAATCTCCCAAATTGGTTTTTTATCTTTTATCTTTTCTTTTATAATCCTTTATCTTTATTAATTTTTGTCTTAACACTTCTTTCCTTTAATCTTTTACTTCCAACTTGGATTTTCAATCTTTACTACCAAATTGGATTGGACTGGTACTAACTAATAAGGCCTTGCACTATCAAATCTGGAATTGATTTACTTTGGAATCTTTGTCTCCAAATAGGGAACCGGCATCTAATTCTTTCAACTTGTTCCCTCAAATTACTATTTCATACCCCTCGAATTTACACTCCAAATTGGTAAACTCCACGCACTCTTACAAACATAACTCTGACCAATTACAGACATAGCACAAGCATTTACAATTTGGTAATTCATTCAGAAACTGTACAATAAATTGGAATTCTTAAAAACAACATTCATGCTTTATTCACATGCCTACTTGGACAACTACAAATTTACTTTAAACATTCCGATTAAGATTCAAATACAAATTCAATCTTAATCAATAAGCACCTATTCAAACTTCAATATAGTTCACTTGATTGATCACTAACTTAAGCACTCTGTAAATATACTACAATGACATTTACAGCACAATTTGGATCATCTAAATTTACATAATGGCAAATAATTCCCAATTAGGCACACCACTATCTCTAAACAACATTTATACAATTAGGATTCAACATTTAACACTCAGCGTACATTCAAGTTACCATACATCACACACAATGCAAATCACACTACACCAATTTCGATGAAGATATATTCACATTAATTTCCAAATTGGTGATCAAATCACCGTTACAGATACAACAACTTTGTTCATCATCAAAATTCATGATCTATCTCTTAAGCTCTAATCAATTCTTCAATTAGTAAATTTCATTGTCATGACACTATAATTTCCAACTAGGATTGGTAAATTTCCTCAACTTCAATTAAACTCTACTTCCACTTTTCCGCTCATACTGCAAACTATTCAACTTCCACACACTTCTACAAGTTTAGTACTTAACACACACTTCTCCATATCAACTTCCGATTTGGATAATTTCAATTTAAAATCCTCACGCTTTTACACATCAACAAACTGCCACACACTAGTACACATACATTCCAACTAGGATACAAACAAACTCAATTCAACTCATTGATCCAAACTTAGACCACATAGACACTTCCCAACTAGGAAATCACATACATGAATATACAACAAAAACAAAATTACACATCACACCTAGGCTACGACACACATTAGAAATTCGCTCAACAATGGGTAAAGAAAATGACTTCCATTTGGAACCTAATAGGACTCGCAAAGACGATTACTAAATCAAGGAAGATAGCCAACTGGCATCGATCCAACTAGGATTTAACAAGACACAATATTAACATACATTCCACACCAACGGTTGGCCATTCATCCAATTTGGTTGACTCACTTAACACACCATTTACTACCTATGAACTTGGAACTCACGATTTGGAACTTAGACAACTAGACCAATCGACTAGGCAACAAAACAACTCCCATTTGAAATTAAATTAGTGACCAAAATACCCAATTTGGACAACACAACAACCAAACTATCACCAAAAGCTCTCACACTACATTAGGATAGCTCAAAAATTTACAAAACATACATTCGATTCGGTTATCTATAGTAGGCCCTGAAATGGCCCTCCCGCCCCCCTTAAAACTCTTCTAATGCATTTACATTTTCCTTTCAAGGTATTGGACTCATTGTCAATGTTAGTAGTTAATTCTCTTTTATTATAGCTAACTAAAGCCAATGCAAAAGTAGCTAATCTAAAAAAGCTAATTAATGAAGTACATGTTGGATAGATCTATTATCTTGTTATCTTGGATCTATCAAAGTCAACTCTATCTTCAACAACTCATCTAAGTGATAAAACCCTATCCTATTTGTAGCCTTCTAAATGTGTGCAAATATCAATACTTTCATCTTCCAAATTATCAACAATGTTTGTAGAGTGTATAGTGAACCATAATAGTTGTCATCATTTGAATATGAAGGTTTGAATCAAATATTATAAATCTTAGTAGAGGATTAAAGACAAGTGAAGACTAATTTACCAATGTCCTTTCACAAAATAGATGTTTGCTTTGAATAGGAATTGTCTCACTTAACTTTCAATCTCCTATTTGCAACTTTTATAGATTATCATAGAATGCAATTGAAGGTAACTTAATTATTCTTATCAATTTTATTCTTCATGATGGTACCCAAGGTTTACAAATTTTTTTGAAAAATCTACAATGTTAAGGTAAAACTAAAATTACAATGAAGGTATGATTATTCTATGCATTTTTTTGTATGCAAGGTATTAGTGACAATTAGAAATATTACAAACACTAGCCGCAATACTCACTACAATCCTTCTTTTTTTGTACTCCTAAAATATAGAAAGACATAATCCTCATAGCCATATGAAAGCATGACTTGTATGTGAAACCATCTCACTCACCACTATGCAGTTCTTGTGCTTTTAGAGAGGAACAAATACTTGAATTGAATACAACTAGATGGCAAAATATGAAATACTAGAACTTAGATTTACTAAAACTAGGTGTTACTAGAACATAACATAACCATAACATTTTTCAAGAGAGTTGAATGTTCCCTCTACCCTATGCTCAAGTTAGATTTGTTAAAAAAAGAATTCAAAAAAGAATTATATATGGCATGTAATGAAATTTTCAAAAATTACAACAAGGCACAATTGAATATTGAAGAAAATACTAATGAAAATAATGTGAATTATTACAAAAAAAACTATGAAAAATGAAAACAATGTACATACAAAGGTGATTGCTATATAAATGTAAATAATCCATAAGCTTACTAAACTCAGTCGTTTTTCTCCTCCTTATAGAGAGACCATGTTCATTGAAAGGAATTGGAACTTAACCAATCTTTTTACTAAGTTGTAGAAATTGGGCAACTAAAGATCACAAAAGATTTGGTAAAGTCCCGAGTATTGGTATAAATGCCAAAGGTCATGGAATATTCCACATCTTGTAAAATTAAATTTAAAAAAATTCTTAATCCACTTAATAAAAGATAATTCAATCCCAAAAGAAATGATTTTGTGTGTGATATGATGAATTTGACCCAACATATGGTAGTACAATCCAAGAGATATAATATTTATCTTTGTCAAGTAGTAAAAACTTTGTAAAGAAGTCAATATTAATTAGTTAACTAGGTGATTGCAAGAAAGACTTGCCAATTTTTGTAGCGTTTTGCTAGGTATTCCTGATTTTTTCAAAACTACTTTACAATTTTTTTTAAATGTGAAGAATGTGTTTAATGTATATACCTTTAAGAAGAAGGTACCTTAGGAAGGAAAAGCATAGAAAAATTAATTAAATAGGAGAACTAGAAAAATGCTTAATCTCAAGAAAATAGGTACTTTGATGTTTTAATCCCTAAAGGATTGGCCTTATGTTTTTGGCATTATAAATTTTTTGGGCAAGTACCTGTGACCAAAGATTTGATTTAATTTGGCCCAAATTTTTTCACAAGGTGTGGACAAGGAATATCTTTTAGTGCGTCAAATTTCAAGACATTTGGAAATACGAGACACAAGTTATTAAGCAATATGTTGTTTGCATGTCAACTCGGGCAGTTTGGGCAGCTCTAAAATATTCACTTTTTTCAAAATTTGAAATTTGAAATTGGTTTATTATATTTATTTATTCATGGAAGACTTTGAATCATTCCATTTCAATCAGTGAGTCAAAAGTTATGAGGATTTTTAGTTTGCGGGCAGTTTTGGACTTTCTACTCTAAAATAAACTTTGAAGTCCTATATTTAATTCAATTTTAAATATTTTTGGAAAAAAATTAATTGATAGAGTGTAGATTGTTTATTTCAACATTTCAACCATTGGGATTAGCATTTTTCAATTTCATAAATAAATTATTAATAATTTAGTATTTTGCATCATTCCCTACTTCATTCTACTTACTAATTTTTTTCTTATATGTTAAACAAATCCAAATGATTTGAAAATTTTCAAGCATGTAGAAAACTTGTCATTAACAAAGAAAGTCCAAATTTACAATCATTTTGTCTTTCTTTTCATGCAAATCTGACCTACTGAACTGCAGCTGCCCGGATTTCAGCAGGGTCATAAAATGGCACTTTTGCAAGTTCAAACACTAAGATCTTGCAATCCACAAAGTGGATTCTTTTGAAATTTTTTCTACGTCTTTTTAAACTATTATACTACAAGATCCTATGGTTAAATGAGTTCAAAAATGTTTTTTTTTCAAAAATTTGGTACTTATACTAGACATGGCAGTTTTGGAGCGTTTTTAATGAAAACATAGTCAAGGAACTTTAGGGGTTAATTTGTAAGAAATAGTAAAAACCACTTTAAGAAAAACTAAAAATTGTCAATTTAGGAGAACTACATGATGAAGAGATTTCACCAAAAACATCTTATAACCATAGTTTTAATGTTCAAAAATGCACTTGCAAAGTAGCACTATTAGCACACATGTGGAGGACATAAAATAATATTTTTTAAGTGACCTTTGGTAGATACCTACCTACCTAGTGTAAGAGTAGAGCACAAAAGTTTCAATTCTAAATCAATAATTTTGGATACCTTGCAATATTGAAAACCCCTAAACCACAAAATGTAATAAATTAGCTAAATCGATACTTTAAGTTAGGTTGTTTGTTTGTTTTGTTTGTTATATCACAATCTCCTAGACTATGTGTCCTGTGGTTGCATTCTTGGTATCATAGTAAAGCTCTTGTTTTGTGGCATTTGACCTACGATATGAAAGTTATTGAATTTCCAAGTTTTTATGAATTCAAAAATTAGAAAATTACACTTACTTTTATTTCAACTGTGGCAACAACATAGGGGACACTAGTTGAAATGTAATTATAAAAAGTTTTTTGGAAATTTTTGAGAAATAAAAATTTTCATTATGACCAAATTAGTCATCTTCAATAAAAATTTCAAGTACAATCAAACACTTCATTCTCCAAAAGTTATGGCCAATCTAAACTCCATCAATTCAAATGTGACGCATGAAAATATAGGTCTTTCTTGCAATCATCCAACTATGGATTGAAGTGGTCCTTTAACAACTCAAGGTAATCAATCAAAATTTATAAGATTTATAGATGAAATGATCCATTCTTTATTTTTACATTGCACATACTACCTAAATATCTATGACTTAGATATTAGAACTACCTCCAACAAACTCTTCATTCACATTGGTCATTCAACCCAAGTTACTCTTCTTTTTCTTCAACTTCTTTCTACAATTTTTATAAAAGTATTTATTGAACCGATTCTAATTCTTCAATTTCCTTATTAAGTTTAGAGATTTTAGAAGAAATTGGAAGAAGCCCAACATCACATTCAACTATATTTTAATTTGTATTGAAATATGGGTCAACGGAAACTATCGTCCTACATGAACTTAAAGTCTCAAACGACACTTCATCCATTGCATAATAATGTTGTATTATGGGTCCCTCCATGCATAAAAACTTGGATAAGGTAGATGACTCACTTAAGCAATTTAATATATCTACAATATGGGTATGGTATGGGGAAAAATTTTCCTATTTAGAAAAATAGATTTAAGAAGGATTTCATATTTTTTTTACGTATTTTTTCTCAAAAACAAAATTACTATGAACTTTTTTCATGAAGATTCCCTTATTTATTTGCATTACAAAAATCACCCTTTTCCTAGCGATAGACTAGTTACAAAATTTACAATGCTTCAATGTAAGTGATAATTGTGACTTTCAATGTACATTTTGTGATCATTCTATACTTTCAATGTACACTTCTTTGACATTTATGTTGTTCCTATTGCTCTTGCTCTATTTGAATTGGCAACCTATACCAATAAGAGTCTTATTTGCAGTTACAACTTTTTGGAAACATAGCATTAGAGGATTTTGGGGGGACTGGGAGGGCCGTTTGAAGGTCTTTCCCATCGTTGTTTTCCTAGCAGCCATGGAATGGTTGCTCTCAGATTTTTATGATTTTTTTATAATTTTAAAATGAAGAAGATAGTTTTTAAAAAAATTGAAAAATTCTTATTGACATGGCATTTGTTGTGCCACATTAGGCAGTAGATGCATCAAATTCCCAAGGTCTAAAAACCTAAGGGAACTTGCAATGCCTAGTGCAACTAAAAATCTTCTAATGCAACTTAACCCTTTAGTGACTGTGGTTGATTTGGGGGGCAAGTGAAGTTTTTGAATACATATTTGAAAAAGGGAAATTTGATCACTACTCCAAGGAAGTAATCCTAGATCAGACCATAGGAATTGATTTTGTAGGCTTCATCCATGAAAAAAATAAAAAGTGAATATGACAAACAGTGCAATTTGTTGTGACTGATCTTCAAAGTGCGATGCAACGAAGTAGCCTTCAATTGAAGCAACATAATACATTATTGCCCATAACTTTTGAAACATGCCTCTACAATTCATGGGATTGCTAGGCAATGTTTCTTTTGTTCTTAGGCGTCAATTTCAAATGGAATCTCATGAGTTGTTGAATATATATGCGACTTAGAAGGTATGACTCAAGTCAACCCTCTTATCTTTGGACAAGCACAATTACCTTGTTACTACACAAAATTTTCGGAAATTGGATTTGTTTGGAGCACATATTGAAGCTCTATTTGCGTTATCCTTTGAGTTTTTTCAAATCCCCTGTATGAAGGTAGTAGAAGACAAAAAAATCCAAAATTTGACCAAAAAGTGGTCAACCAATTACTAAAGGGTTAACTTGTGAAAATCTGTGATTGATTGAAAATGATTCAGTTACTGTAAACACAGTGGTAGTGAGTGGGGAATACAAGTCTCAATTTGGTATGAGGATTTTTTGTTATTATTCGACACGAATGAGATTTCTATGCAAAGAAAAAAGTGAATATGGAAGCAATCTATTTCTGACTACTTTAGCAGTTACACCTATCAATAGGGTGGGTTTCTTTAGTGGGAAAATTTTTCCATGTGCAAAAATAGAGTTAGGAAGTTTTCCATAATTTTCTAGATTTTAATATATCTAAACATAATTATTGTGAATTTTTTAGCTAAAAATTCTACTCTACCCATATTAATAATATAGACTTTTTTTATTCCCAACTAAGTGTTGGTTGTAATATTTAAGAGTCTTGGAACCAATTATAATGTGCGAAGAACTGCGCTATAATTGATCACTATTCATCTCTTCTTGCACAAAAATTGAATAACCTACATTGTCTAAATGGGAGAGTGATTAGGATTGGTTTGCTTTCCATAACTGAACTCAATACAACTTGGGAGATGCAACATTTCTCCTATTAGGAACGCCGCATTCAACAATAATAATGAATGAAAAGCAATGTTCCATGAGAAGCTCTAATGAGATCATTATTAGTTGGTGGAATTGGGAAGAAAAAACAATTGCAATTTGAATCATTGGAAAAAACTAGTGAAAAAATTTGTAAAATTTCTATTTAGAGTATCAAATAGAAAAAAATGAATTTGATACAAAAAACAAATGAAAATAGTTGGTAAAACTCAAAAAATATCTTGAACATTGACGAAGACATAGTACACCCAAAATGCTTGAATGTATTATGAATAAAATTAATCTATACCTTAAATAAGGTTGTTTGTTTGTTTTGTTTGTTACGGTGAAATCTCCAAAATTGTGCGTCCCCTAGTTGCATTCTTAGTACCATTAGAAAGCTTTCAATAAGGAGGGGTGCATGGGCTTTATTTAAATATGTTCAGACCTATTGCATTGTGTGAAAGTTATTGAATCTTGAAGTTTTTATGAATTGAAAACTTTAAAGAATATTTTTACTTTCATTTTATTATACTGTGGTCTACACTACACTAAGGTAGTCTACTTTGAATTCCGCTGGCTTTCCACTCATTAGAAGAGTTTTTCAACCCTAGGAAGATTGTGAGTTCCCAAATTGCGGGAATTGCCCTGTAGGGGGGCCGCGGTAGCTCGATGACGTGGCACAGTGATTGCTATGTCTGAAAAAAATGAATTTTTTTTTCAATTTTTTTCTTCATTTCAAGATTATTATTATTTTTTAATTTAAAAAAAAACAAATTTTGTTGGGAACAGCCGTTCCCCGAAAACTGCAGGGGAATTTGCGACCCACCTGCTTGAAGCGGTCTTCCCGAGGGCCAGAAATCCTCTAATGCCCCCACTCCCTTCCAAATTTTTCTGACTGAGGGACTTTGTCATCCACCACGACTGGAGTACACAGATAAGCTTATTTTGAGTATGTTTCGCTTTTAATTTCTCTCCAACGTGGCAGCAGAGGGTTGAAGAAGGAATCTTTGACTTTTATAATTCATCCTTCCTTTGTTCCAGTGGACCGGTTCCTTTATTTTGGAGGATTCTGTGGATCTTTGAGGGCGTCACCTGCTCTGTGAGTTAGACCGTACTCAGTTGCAGTGGGAGCATTACCACCGTCACAATTAAGGTAGGGGTTCTAAAAGTGTCCACCTTTTTAAATGTGCACTGGATGTACATGTTGCTTTTTTTGTGGCCTTCAGCAATGTACAGACAATGTACAGACAATGTACATTACAGGAGGTAGATGCTTCTTGAGCCCTTTGCCATTTCAACTTCAATTTCTTTTATAACTAATTCCACAAAGCTCCAAAAAATATGAAACGACTTGGGTTAAATGCCAATTTCACTTGTCTTTCAAGGAAAATTTATCAAAAAATATTTTAAGAAGTTTCACCTCCTCCAAAATCGACTTTGGCTCTTAAATGGTTGATTTGTGGACCTCCTACCTAAACCAAGCATGTCAAGCATTAGAAGAGTTTTGGGGGGTCCAGAAGCTTGTTTCGGGCCTATTCCCCGGCAGTTGTTTTTTGCAGCGAGGGGAATGGCCCACTGTTAGAAGTTTTTTTTCATAAAAAAATAAAAAAATAAATTTAGTCTCCAAATGCAAAATAAATAATAAATAATAATAAAATTTTTAAATCAATGATTTGGTAGGGTCTCTGCCATGTCAGACTGCTACGCCGAACCTATTTTTTGCGTTTGCAAGTTGTGATAACTCGCAGGCATCCAGAGGCCCCCCAAATCTTCTAATGTTTCTTATTCTGCTCTCAACTTCATAAGGATAGTGAATTTTCAATAAGGCTTGGAGTTGACAACTTTCTTGTGTTTTTGTGGCACACCTTTACTATTTGAAGACTCCGGAGCTTGTCAAATGAACAAGCTTGTTAAATGAACAATCAAAGCTTATAACAAGAGCAAGAAGTTGATGCTTCTAATGTAAAATAAATATATCCAAATTTAAGCTTGTGCATTCTTTGGGACTATAGACATGCAAGTGAAATTGATGAAGATTTCTTTACATTGAAAATGTTTATGAAACAAAATGCAAATAATTGCATAAATTTTGGAGGTACTTAAGAGGTATTTGAAAGTCTTGGTGTGTGTTGATTTAAAACCAAATTCTTTAATGTTTTTTTGACTCACAATGAATATATGTCAATTCTTCACATAGATTGCATTTGAATTCTTATTTACAATCTAATTGGTGCCAACTCCCAATCAGAATATTTATCCCAAGCTTGCCACTTGACTTGCAATTCTAAGACCATACAAAGGTCATAGGGATTTTCTTCAATAGTTGCAAAAGGGGTTTGATCCTTCATATCATGAATTTTTTTTTGTCATAAGTGTCTTTGTGTCCAAAAGTCAAGTACTTCGACACTGACTTCAATTCTATTGGGTGCATGCATCAAAATTCAATAGAACATACACACCATCAAACATACCACCAAACATTTGAAATAACTCGAAAGAATTACTTAAATATTTTCATAGGTGAAGGTCATAGGAGATTGTAAGTGTAATTCAAACATATGAAATACCTCAAAGAATTACTTCAAATATTTATATAGGTGAAGGTCATAGGAGATTGTAAGTATAATCTAGTGGTAAATCCATAATCCATTTGATGTGTACAAAAATAAAATTCTTAGTATTGGGACCCAATTGTGTTCAATACCTAAATATGCTCAAGGTTTCTAGATAAGTATGTTATATATGAAAAGATAAAGGTATGAATGGTCAAGTTACCTTCAATAAACTCTCTAGTGATGATGGTCTTAGGACCAATGTTATTATTTTTGTTATTGTCATTATCATCATTTATTTATAAGAAGATAGGAGATGCAATTGAGAATGGAAAAATATGGATGTATTATTGAGTGTTTCCTTTAAGAACCAAATTCATTAGAAAAGTTTTGGAAGGGCGAGAGGGCTGTTTTAGGGCCTGTTCCCTATAGTTCTCCCCACACTTAAAGAATGCCAAGCTGTCAAACAAATTTTTAAAAATAAAAAAAAAAGTTGAAAAAAAAATACTTAAAAAATGACATGGTGGCCTGAGAACCCCGGGGAACTCACAGCCCTCCTGACTAGGTGAATCTCTTCTAATGGAGTGTTTTTGGTTTACAGATTGCACTCTCAGCTACTGCATTGACCAACAATCAGATGAGGAAAAAATTGAAAGCAATTCCGAATTGTGGGACCAACTTAAAATTTTTTATGCACCGGCTTTGTGATTCAGCAGAGATCCGACTGACATGATTGAGAATTATCTGACTTCCGATGTGACTTCCCTTGATGGAAGCTCTCAGCAACCATTGCATCGTCCAATAAATAATGTATCATAGTCCCTGCGTGGATCAAGCGTGTGTCTATTCAAGGCCCCAAGATAATTCCCATAGTACACGGACACTGAGAAATAATGAGCTAGAAAAGGTAACCGTTCATTCAGTAGGGTCCTCGTTTTTGGTTTCAAGTATCCATCCTACAATTACATTCTTCAAGAACATTCCAGAGGTCCCTTCCAATCCCGAGAAGATGGGCTCAAAAATATACTCACCAAGTAAACTTGAATAGCTTGTCTTTGAAACTAGAATTAAAGAAACCCTGGAGGAATCCCAGAGAATGAAGGGAGTTTGCAACGCTATTTCAGAATGTTATGATATACCTGACGAAAGTTGTAGCGGCAAAATCACACGTTCTGAGTTGCATTCAAAGGTGTCACACAAATTTCATGAGAATTGAGACTCACTAAGCGAAAAGATGTCTCCTGCTCTTTGTTAAGAAAGGTTAACTGCAATCATGTGAAGTTAGTAGTCCAGTTTAAGGATTCTAAATTGTTAGTTAGCAATTTATACATACGTCACAGAATTGCAAAGGGACTACAAATCAAAGGAAGTGACCGGAGATGGTTGAATCAAAAGGAGGCTATGGAGCTGGAGTTGAATCACGACCTGAAGTTGAATCACTTGGAGAATCACGACACCACTAGTCTCCATCAGCTTCCATTGAAATAAGGTTTCGCACGATATCAACTTGCTTTCTATCCTTCTCTATATACTTCTGGAAGAGAATCTCGGTAGAGCTGAGCATCCGATTCAACGACCAGTCAACACCAGCGGATTTCAGAGCTTCATTCCTGGGTTTAATACGATTTTCTAAACTATATCCAAAATACTGAGGAAACACCACTATCTCTGTCCTGCAACGGTCCATTAGCACGAAATACTGCCACTTAGGTCGCAAATTCCCTTCTATATTCAGCCCTAAAATCTGCGGAAACCGAAGAATCATCGTACAGAGCTCTTCCCTGTCGTATCCATTATCTGTGAAGAATTGAAGTGTGGGCTTGATGTTGAGCTCCAAACTCAGCCCAAGAATCTGAGGGGACCGTAGGACTAGCGTTTTCAAGTCCACAATCCCAATGCTGTTGAAATGATTCGTGATAGGTTTCAGCTTCTCCTCAACGCTGTAGCCAACGATATGAGGGAAGCGGGAGAGTATCCTGCCTGAGTCCTTGGGAGACATCCCCATTTCAAATAAATACTTCACCACCAAATCTACCTTGGCAGCACTGTAGGTCAAGATATGTGGAAACGCACAGAGTATCTTCGCCCATCGCTCTGGCTCCACGCCCAAGCCTTCTAAAAGCAACACCATGGGCTTTATATTCTCCTCCAAACTGCACCCGAAGAGCTGCGGCCTCTTCCAGGCGATCCTGGGTATGTCCCTGCTTGTCACGCCCATGCCCAGCAGGAAATCCACCACCGGTTTAATTTTGCCTTCCACGCTGTAGCCTGTGATCATGGGAAACCGAGACACCATACTTTCGAGCTCAATCGGCGTGATTCCAATAATTAGAAAATACTTCAGTGAGGGTCGAAGATGTCCATCTACCACATGGGATTGAAGATGGGGATAGTCGCTAAGGTTTACCTCCCCAAGAACAGCCGAAATGAACGACGTGTCCCTCGAGGATTGCAAACCTAAAATTTTCTTCTTCACTGGGGGAGGGTCTGGGAAGCTTAGCAGTACCTCTACCAGACCCTCCTTGTGTTGCGCTCCCAGATTCTCCAAGAACGGTAGTAGCGTCTTTCTAACCTCTGATGTCGTTGGCTCCCTCCCTATTTTGTACATTTTGACACACATTACGTTGGTCAACAAACAATCAGAAAGGTTGGGGTCTACACAAAGAATTGGTTTACGAAAACGCCCATGTTTAACAACGTCACCAACAGATGTGCTCCAGTGCTCTCATGCACATAAATAGATTCAACTGATAGGGATTATTGACTGATCCCTGTTACCAACAAGAACTCATCTATTCATAAACTTGTTTTGCATTCGACTGGCAAGTCGTATAAGCATTAATTGTCCGAATATCTATGGCCAGCGCTCTTTGAATGGAAATGCAGTTGTCTACAACCTCCCACATTCAATGATTGCATGGGATTCATAGGTAGTGATAAAAAATTCGACCAAAAACAGATTGGCTCTTGTACCGAGAGTGATTTCTCTTCAGCTCTACAGTGATCTCCCAATGAAAGCGCACTCCTACAAATGTCAAAATGCTTACAGGATCCTCTGCCTTGCAATTTTCAATGAGTGACAAGCATGACTAATTACATGTCAAACATGGTAGAATTTAGACAAGTGGAATGCTACCTGTAATGTAACGATTCCGGTACACAATGCGCAAGAGGGAAAGGAGATGGACGACGAGTCGGGTGGATTTGTTCACTGCACGCGCAGCAAGAGGACCACTTACACCCCGAGCTCGTAAGAAGTCGACTAGCATGGCTTTCGCCTCCTCTCGTTCCCCTACCATTTGTTTTAAGTCCCCATTCAGCTCCCAGCTACTTTTTGGCCCACCCACTGATTTCATTATACAAGTATTATCAGTCGATTTGCAGTGCACTGTCATAACATTTTTGACTAGTAATGGCATGGCGCCTTTTGTGAACAGCACACATAAAAACTATCTAGAGCAGAGTTATGCTAAATCCAAGCCAATCAAGTGAACCTAAAACTCTGACATACTCACATTCAAAGACAGTGGCTTATTGGTTTGAGGAGCTCTCACTAGTTAGAACTGAGCTCAACTTTGCAAAACAAGGTGTCAGGTATTCCATTTCATATCACTTCAGGGGTTGAGCAACAAGGACTCTCTACAAGGTTATGGTACTCAACACTGACGCTTGATTCAAGTACAAACATAAGGATAACGAACTCGTTCGCAGAGAGAATCTTGATTTGAAGGACAATTTCAAAATTGTAAGATTCGATGCTTTAGTCTGATTGAGTTACAACTGTTATATTGAATCTGCAACTGATTACAAATCTGCAGCTAAAGACAAGGTTCCATCGCTGAAAATTTCGATGCGCAAAATGGGCACCAGGGTAAGGCAATTACAGTACCTGCTGACCCTGTTCCGGATGCTCCAACATCAATGGGTTGAAAGTTGCCAGAAGTGCTCGACACTGCATAGCGAACAAGGGATAACCCGGAGAATTTAAGGTTTCCCCCGGACCCTGCAGTTGCTCCACTCCGTAGAGAATTCCCTGCCATTTGCAAAGTGTGAAAGTCGCATCACTACTTCAGAAGCAACATAGATAACCAAAATTATGCCCCTTGAGCTAGAAATACAAACTGGGCCCGGAATTAATCCAAGTATGCTAGTTACTGCAAGTGTAAGCACCTACTATATTAAGGTAGTTGAACCTTCTGTGAAGCCTACCTATGGACAGCTAATTTTTCAAGATCTGAAAACATGAGAGTGAGAACCTCATATCAACAATAGTATTGACATCTTCTAATTGTAATTACAGATGGCAAGATTTCGTGAACAAATGGTTGAATTATGGTTTGTACTAGGTGGCAATAGACAGTGGTTGGTTTGGAACTTTTGTTGAAGAAAATCATTTCCCAACTTTGCACATATGTCATGTATATTAGTACATTAGTACATTAGTACTTCCAATTTTGTTTGTTCAAAAACAGTCAATGAGTGGTTATAGGTGGATACTAGTCATAACTTACACTCTAAAAAACTGTCATTTAGACTTCTCTGGTGTTGGTTCTGATTACAGAACGTTGTTTCTGAATTTCTAATACATTTTCTAATGCATTAGAAGCTTTACTATGCCCGACAGTGTGTCACAAAACACATACAGCTTACAGTGTCGCGATTACGTGTGGTCATCTTAGTGGATTAACGGAATGATCTGAAATCAACGAGATAAATTTAACATCAAGGCTAGGGAGCCCTAATCCAACATAATCCTAAGCCCTGACTTAAACCCTAAAGCTTGAAATCACCAAAAAAAATTCAAAAATTCGACTTCTATCGCTCTACGTTTATAATCTACGGGTAGTTTTCTTTCCAGTTACACAACCCCTTTGGCAGGAATACAATGAACATAATTGAAAATGCTCCTGATACACACTACACTCCTTCAAATGCCGTGTTACTCGTACTACCACCTTCAACGAAAGGCTCCCTAGACCACAACATGTACCTGAGAATGCATTGTAGTAGGCAACTCGCAGGACCTCGACTGCTTGGAGTGCTTGGAGAGCTGAATTGATCCCAACCAACGTCATCTCGAAACCACGTATAGAGTGCTGCTCAGGAGCCACCCAAAGTATGTTTCATGGAAAGAATGTACCAGTGATGTACATTTCAGGAGGTCATGTCACCTGAATGGCACTGTTCCCTCCTTGATTAGCCCCGTCTTGACATCACCCACCCTTCATCGTTGGCCTGGAATACATTAACTGACGAACACGGCAACTACTTGAAATCCACACACCGAATTTCATAAGAAAAAATATAGCCCGGCGTAGACAGAAGTGGAAATTTCTCTCTGAAACTCATGGTAGCATTCCCCGGCATGCCTCCCTCTCAAACCTCGCAGGATAAGGTCACAGCCCACAACGAGCATATTCCACAGAATTGCAACCGTCGGCACCCAGAAGCGCCAATGCGGCACAATAGATTCGTAAAGCTATACTGCGACATAGACCTGCACTGCCCACAACGTCGTATGCGAGAATTGGAATAGTTGCAGCAATCTCGAAGAAGCTGCTGTTCCTCTGCAACACTATGTACCGAAGAAAACAGAGGTGGAATCAGAAACGCGAAGAGGATATGGAGTGAGTGCAGGAGGAAGGGGAAAAGTTCAGGAGCTCGGAGGGGGATGATGTTGGACGGACGGACTCAAGTTCTCGCGACCGATGTGGACGCCTCGTTGATGAAAGTGGATGATAAGTTTGACACTGCTTAGTTTCATTTGTTGCAGGATGGCTTCAAAATTAGAAGAGAGTTACATATTTGTCATGCAACAAAGTTTATTTTTTGAAACTGAAATTTTGAAGATTTTCTAAACATCACCTCGGTCAATGTTTTTTTTTTGTGGCAATTTGTCATCAAATTGCAACAAATTTTTTTGCCCGGCACCAAGCCTATAGAAAAAAAATGGTAGTAGAAGAGCCGAAAATTGCCAGAATACTTCAAATAAATAAAAATCTTGGATGAAATCGCCTAATTGTGGATGAAAACAGAATTATGGATATACAATATACACTAAAGTCATATTTTCTATTCAATTTGTGGATGAATGTTGAAATTTAGAGCAACACTATAACATTTAGTGTTGTCATTTTGCCACTTTGTAAAAAACCAAAAAAAACCCTGACCTCAGATTTTAATACTTATACCTTATAGAGAAAAGTACCCCATATCTAGAAAGTTTATATGGTAGAACTTATCATTACCACCATCCACCCAATTTTGCCACCTACAAGACCATCCCATTTGCATCAATGGCTCACCTATTACCACAGTCTTAGCAACCCTTTATCATGATGGCAATGCACTTGGGGAGCCAACATATCAACCTGCACTTTAACAAGGGTTTGCTCATGCTTCAACAAAGGTTTATACATGCTTCAACATTTCAATTTTGAAAACTCACAAAAACTCACTTCTTGTCAAAATATCTTCATTTTTTTTGCCATTGATTTTCCTCAAACTTTTCAATCTCTAAAAAATATGAGAGTTGACAAATAGCTTTTCCAAAATATCTAGATAGAAAATCTATATGCTAATGGGCAATTCTACCTTAACACCAAGCATTGTCAATACACTGACTTCTCCTTGACTTCTCCTGTTACTAAGGGGAGGAAATTAGTGTCACCGTAAAATTTCATTTTTGTGGAATTGGAGCAACAGAGGAATATTTCAAGCTGTACTAATTAAAATTACTGTGACTGCTAAATTAGGGTCACTCACACTACAAAGACATTGTTCCGGTGCCACAATCACCAGTGAAATGCCACAGTATGACTGGACTCCGTACAATCACGTGCATTCTGGGAGTGACATTAACGAGGTGGCCGGGTGCCCTCCGATTCTCCGACGTCGTTAAGGAAGTTAGACCCCGGAATGAGAAGCGGCACAGAATGGGAGATCATTAGGGTTGAAGGAACGTCTTGATTGAAGTAGAGATCATCGGAGGTAGAGGTCACATCATCCCTACACTGATTAGGGTTTCGATCGCGGCCAGGTACACGAGCAGAACGAGCCATGGCGCCCACCGCGAAGCTGAAGCCCAAGCCGGCCATCGCTATCTCGCAGGAGGGCTTCGATGCGGCCGTCAAGGAGAATATGGAAGATTTCGACATGGACTTGGCGGAAGCCGTCGAAGATGCCGTCAAGACGTTCCAAATCCAGGGCGCCGATCTCGCAGGTACGATATGTTTTTCCATTGCTCCATCTTGCTGCTCAATCGGTGCTCTTTCTGTCGTTTTAGCTCAATGTGACTTGTTTTCTGGTCTATAGTCATTCATAGATGTGAAATCGGTTGCCGCGATGGAGAATATAATTGAATGTCGCGTTGGAATGTGCCAACTTCATTTTGTGCTTTACAGCAGTGTTGTTCCCGCCTTAATTAGTTTGTTCCAATGGTGGATTGTATGCTGTTGGAGTGGAATGTCTTTTTTTTAAAATGCTCCAACTTGCAGCTCAAGTGGTTTTCCTTTGTCTCATGGTTAGCTCAATGTGGCTTGCTTGGGGTTTTTTAGTTGCCCATTGATGTGGAATCAGTTGCTGCGATGGAGAGGTGAATTTGAAATGTTCCAATTTCATTATGTCTTTTATGCCGGATATGAAAGCCTTGCAAACATGATTTGAAACCTTAAACTTCAATTGGTCGCTTCAATACTGGGAATTAATACGTGTGTATTGGTTTGTTAGAATCACATACAATAAGCTGTGAATAGCATGAAATTGACCTAAAAATGAGCAAGAAATCTCAAATAAATAAATTGCCTGTTTGCTTTCTGTGTAGTCTGCTTTTATATTCGCCGCATACCTTCAACTGCTTGCTGTGATCTCGATACTTGGAGGTAGGAGGCGTATTACAGCTCTCACGACGAACTTTATTACAAGAAACCACTCAAAATATTTGGCTGAGAATTGATCATAAAATTTTAGTTGGAATTTTGAGTGCAGTCATTCATTACGTCATCTCTGGTTACTGGGGCTTCTTATACCTGGTGTTCCGGTTTAAAGCATTGATATCTTTCACTGCATCAAAGGAGCAGTGCTTTTCGGATGGCACAAGCCGAGCGCCAATGCGACCTACATTGATTTCTTGCACTCGGTGTTCTTGACCCACGATTTCTGGTACCAAGCTTTTTATATGTATTTGAACCTCAAGCTTATCAGTCGACCGGTTCAAGTATTTGACTGAGCAGATCTGAACCTCGATATCCGCTCAGAGCAATCGCACCAGTGTAGTACCCGATTATGAAGCCAGATGTCATTATTTTTTCGAGGGATTGCTTTCAGATATAGTACGGGGGAAGGTGAGCTTCCGAAGGCTTTGGACACGAAGGACCTCGGACCTGCTCTGGAGCCTTCTATTGATTCTGCTCTGCAGCCATTTATTGGTCCTGTTCTTGAGCCTTCTATTGAGCCTAATACCGGTGTACACGATAGTGAGTCTCCACAGACTGGGGAGGATAAGATGGTTGGGGTTGTTGAGGATGATAACATGGAAAATACCGAGCCTCCTCTCTCAAAAGCTGAGATTGAGCAGCCTTTGAATGATAATAGACTCGACGACGTTGAGCCCCTTGTGGAAACGAAAGTGAATTTAGTTGAAGTTGAGACTTCACTTGCTAAAAATCATAATTCGGAGCATCCTGTGGCTGAACCTGGTATCCCAGAGCAAGTTGAGCCTCGAATTGATTCTATTGCTGTTCAGTCTCAACTGACCAAATCTGATAAAAGGGGTGATGTTGAGCCCGTGGGTAGAATTGATGATGCTGCCATCGCAGGCAAGCTTTTAAGTTCTTACTATGTCTCGTACAGATGGGAGGACTTCGGTTTTGACCAGCTCTCAAATCTAGATGGTCAAAACTAGCGGTCACTCTGGTCTGAACGAGACTTATCATCGTGTTTTTTTTGTCTACAATGTTCTTTACGTGATGATTCTTGTTCAAATAACAACTCAAACATTCTGTCTTGTTACCAGGTATTGTTACTGACGGAAGCAACATTGGAAAGGACGACTATGTGCATCCCGTTGTAGGAGCTTTGAAAGAGCTGGATAAGAGCTTGCTCGTTCTACGATTGGAAGATGGGAGCTACATCAACTGGGAACAAAAACAAACAGGTGACTTCGAGAGTTCTATAAATTAGCTCCAATTAGATTGAACTCCTGATTTCGGAAGCACTTAAAAACTGCTGCATCATGAGGATTCTATTTTTTTATATTTCCTTTAAGAAACTGTTGGCTTTGGAAAAGTGTTCATGTTCCTCAATGAAGATCTGCAAGCCTGATTATCCGACTTTGACCTATTTACATGGGCGAAACATTGCGGGTTTATCAATAATTTGTGTGAATTTGTCCTTTTTTGGAGATAATTTTCACCAACTTAATGGTACTTTCCATTGAGATGTGTCCGGGGTGCGCTATTTTATTATCGTTGAATATCGGAGTTTGTCTTGGAAGATACACTACTTTGGAATTTTAAGTTTGTGCGGTTGTTTTGTCTTCGTCGTGAAGTCGATCTGCAATGTTTTATATATTCCCTCCGTCCCGAAATGATTGTTCATTTTGAATATCATGTTTTTTTAAGGTTGTTTTGAGTAGGTCAAAGAAATACTTCCTTGAGGCTATTTTTATTTAGGTTGCAATGAACACTTGCAATGTTCTTTATTTATTCTAGTGATATAAATTTGGAACCTTTCTTAATTATGTTTTTCACATAATGATCAATGAAATTGGCTCAAAAAAGTACCAACAAAATTGTGGACAATCATTTTGGGACGGAGGGAGTAGTGTTCTTGGTGGCTTGGATCTTGTTTTGACTTGACATGCATGTGGCTATGCAGAACCTAAAAGAGTTGAAGCATTCTTTGAGGCAGCTGTTGAGGCTTTGGAAAAAGTTGCGAAATTGTGCGATAAAACTGAACCAGAAAACTGTCAGATTGCTGTCAAGTACGGCGGTGTGGAAGCAAGCATACAGGCCTACTATGCCCTGCAGACGTATAGGATGTCTTGGGGAAGCCTGGCCCTTAAAGTTCTCCACAGTCTTATCGCAGGTGAATGCAAGATTCTCGTGTAGGTTTTTCACAAGCAGGGGTTGCCTCTGCTTTTCTGGTTTGTCGATGGTTAGAATTTGTGACCCTCGTTTCTTCTGCTCACTGTCTGCTGGTTTTCTTCCTAGGACACCCCTTCAGAAGAACCAGGTAAAGAAGTGTTTCTGAAAGCAAATGGGCCCCAGGTTGTTCTGGAAGCTTTAGCCATTGAGAATATTGTGAGTTTAACACTTCCTTCATTGACCTTTGACCTTCTAGAGGATTATGTCGACTTTAGTCGAGCAATTTTGAAGTGGAAGTTTCTGAAATAGGAATCTGTGATCTGTTTTAGAATGAATTTGTTTACGTTCCTGATAGTTGATTATGACCCATTTATGTGCCGGAGTCGTCCTTAGATCTATATCAGAATTTGTTACCTTCTTAATCTTCCCTAGATCTTGTGTAATATGCTCCACGGTAGTATGCCGTGGACGCTGAGGTTTTAACTAATGTTAGTTTTGCAGGAACTCTATGAACCTATGAATCGCGAGTTGTCCTGCATAGCAGCGAATGCTTTGGCCTTGGCTGCAGCAAAGAACGAAACTGTGAAGAGCAGCTTTATGGATCTGGGGGCAGATGAGGCACTTGTAAAATACCTCAAAAATCATGCCGAGGAAATGGGATCGGATGGAGCAGCACTCCAAGCAGCCTGTGATGCTATTCGGTCATTGACTGTGGCGGATGATGATCGACCTGCTGCTTCCAATGTAATTCTGATGGGCTGCCTTCTTAACAATCTTCTCAGTGTAGTCAATCATTACTGAAGTGCTATTGGGGATGGTTTGTGAAAATCGGCTAGTTCATGCATAATCAGAGGTATGTTTTGTATTGACACAGGCCTTCAAGAACGCGATGAAGATTGCCAAAGCTGGGGCAATGGATGCCTTTCTTGAGATTCTTCCACAAAGATCCAAGGCCCTCCCAATTCTACCCTCTCTTTGTCTCACTCTTAAGAGCTTGGCTGTCAACGTAAGCTGCCTCCGCCTCCAACTTCTCGTTGTATTACAGAACTTCAGTAAAATTGGTATTTCAGGTGCCTTCAATACGATTCTTGAAATGGGGGTTTCGTATTTGTTGAGATTAAATGCCCAGTTTGTATAATTTTATGATAAGAAGTTTCCCTTACGCTAACACGGTGGTTTGCAGGATGAAATATGCAGGGATTTCGCCGAGGAAGGTGGTCTGGGTATGGTCCTTGATTTTTTGGATTATGCCTGCAAATATCACAATAAAATTGTGGGACGTACTTCTTGTGCACTCTTGTCTCAGGTTAGTTGTCTGACTATTTTGCTCAACTGATCCCGCTCTATTGCGTTTTTCTCATGCAATTGCTCCTCTTGTGCTCTTAGTTTGGGTAGTACTAAGTATTTTAAGCATGCTATCCCACAGTTCAAAACTGGTGCCGCAATGATTGTGCTCTATCTCAGGGTTGTCTTTTTTCCCTGGAATGAGGATTGCAGCTTGCAGGAAGCGATGCGAACAAGGAGACAATTGTGAAAAGTGGTGGCCTGCAAAAAATATTCCATCTCATGAAGAGCTACAACGAGGAACCATCAGTGCTCCAAGAGGTGAGCAAGAGATCACTGATTAATGGGAGGGAGGAGTTTGCTATCACCTTATCTGGTTTGATACGTGTATTATGGTGCTCAATTGGTAACTCTATACTTGAGTTGCAGGGTTTTGCAGCCGTAGCTACATTGACTCTCCGCTCACCACAACACGTGACCAAGGCTGTTGAAGCTGGGGCTCTGGATGTTGCAGCGGAGGTGATGGAAGCTCATCCCAACGCCCCTCACATGCTTCGGCAAGCTTGTCAGATGGTTCGCAACCTAAATGTTCGAAACCCAGAGAACAGGTACGAAATTCTGGACTAGTCAAATGTGTGTATTGAGGTTGTTTCCTTAGGAGGAATACTCTCAAACCGATGTCTTGGGTTGAGTCTTTCTGGTATTTGAAGTCCTGATACAAGAGATATCGTCTGAAGTTTGAGTGAGTCATTCGCTGTTTAGCTTTGATCTTATTGGTGACAGTGAGAGTCATGAACAAGGATGTCTTCTGCAAAAAAAAACCATTTAATTTTTAGAAAAAAAGAATTGAACTGAATTCGTAGAAAATCAAGAATGCGTTCCATGACCAAACCACGTGACGGGCTGTACACAAATTCTTTACCTTAAATTATTTTAGCTGCAATCAATTGACTTTTAAGAATCGTCGATCCCTCTATATAATTTTTTGAAAGTATTTATGATCTTGAAAGTTTCTGTGCTGTTGTTGTGGTGCAGGCCTATTAGTCTTGAGAAGGGTCTGGAGCCATTGTTGCGGAGAGCTAAAGATACTCACGAGATCTGCAAAGACGTTGCTTCAGCTGCTCTTCGTGACATAGGGATTGAAGATTATCTGTAATCAACGTACTTTTAGGCCCTTGAACCTGTTGTTACTGCATACTGGTATTCCATAGACCCCTTTTTTGTGTGGTCAATGTCCTCAGGCTGTAAGTCACCTGGCTTAGATTAAATTTTGCGCATGTCTTTTGTCATACATCTTGTGCTATCAATGAGAAAGTGGCAAAGAGAGAATCTGTTGATGAAACCGTTGAATGCTTCATACAGCACTCTCTCTGAACGTAAGTCTTAGAAGGTGACAGTTGTGATGCATTCGTAAGATTACGGATACAAGAATTAGAGTAGTTCTAGATCATTTTAGCTGGCGCTTAAACCAGCCTACGGTCATGCTTCATCGAAGCTTGCCAGGCATCACTTTGCTAACGCCACCTTTAACACGAAGTACTTGTTTTAAGTTACCGTTTTTTTCTGGCAGAAACTCCATGTACTTGCACCATGTGTACTGTACATACCGAAATATTCAGGTTGCTTTCCGACTGAAACCCTTGTAAATATGTAGAATTAATTGTGCAAAAGGTGTGTAGAACAGTCGGCAGTTCCATTGACATTTATAATTCAATTCGAAAATTATGCTGCCTGTGAGTAAAGTGGGTCTGCTCTCCAACACACAGTTTTCCTTAACTTAGTTCCACAACTTCTACAATGCAGACTTCCACCTCTTACAGCCAGGACTTTGTTTTTTTTAAGCTTTCCAGTGCCAGTGCCAGATTGCACCAGTAAAAATAATTTGGCTAAAAAATGAGGAGAAACCATGAAGTTTTTTGCCATAAAACTTCATATTAAAAAAAAATCTTGGATGAAATCACTAGATTGTGGATGAAAACATAATTATGGATATGTGATATATGTGTGCTAATGTGATATTTTCTATCCAATATGTGAATGAATGTTGAAACTTAGAGCACCATTAGAACATTTTATGTTGCCACTTTGGCACTTCATGAAAAATGAAAAAAAGAAAAATTGGTTACCACTTGCAGTGTACATTCTAGATCACAAATGTGTATTGCTACTACATGAGTTGAAAACTTGTAAATGGTCTTAAATGATCTTTACTTTTTCCTAGCTAAGCTACCTAATATTTTCAACCAATGGTAGGATTTCTTTGCTTTCTCAAGTTGTCATTGAATCCAATGATGTAAATTAGAGTAAATTACCCTAGTCTAAGTTTACATAACTCCTTGGTTAGTTTCAACACTCATGAGTGAAAATAGATTATTTTTGAAATTTGGATGGAACAAAATGTTACTTTTCAATTTTCACTTTTCTTAAAAGATTTCAAATTTTGCTTAAGATTTTTGAAACCAACCTGCACAGAGAGAATATAGTTTTGCTTTGCATCTTTCTCTGTTGAACCCACACCATTGGCCCACATGCCATATCATGATGACATCTCACTTTGACATTATCATTCTTTAGCCTCACCAAGTTCATACTTACTTAGTCTCACTATGAAACATCCCAAAGAATTTTAAAGTAGAATAGTATCTCCTTATTTAGTTGGATGTAAATAACTTTGAATGAACAAATGATGTTTAATGTATAATTTGCATATTTTTAGATGTAAATAATGTCATGACTCCAAACAATTTAATAAATTTCATTTCTTTAATAATTGTAAAAATCCTACATCAACTAAGGTCAAATTCTATATAATTCAAGTTATATTTATTAAAAGTGTCATTTATAATCTTATGATTGATTTTGGATAACTTGAATCCATCAAAATGAAGCATGCAAATTCAATGTTGGCACTCCCTTGCTAGAAACTAACCCTCACATAAGGTAATAGCACTTAATTGTAATCCCTTCTTACAACCAATCCTATAGATTCTTACCTAAAATATACATCTTCTATTCATAAGAGCCTAGGGTTGCATTTGGATACATTCATTTTCAACATTATGAAAATTCAAAGTTTCTTTAAATGGATTCACCAAAAATGCATTGTAAAAGAATCTAAAATCCCCTTTTGACTACCAACAAGACCCTACAAAAACTTTTCCAATATAAAAATGTGAACCATGTTGAATTGCTTCATAATATAATACAACCAACTAATTAGTCCATCACAATTTGGGAAGGTATTAGGGTTTGCCAGATACATAGAATGGATGTATTTTTCAATTCAAGAATTATGGTTGGTTGAGTAGCTACAAGAAACACTTTTGTTCACTATAGGGGGGCCCTTTTTATGGATGTAAAAGGCCCCCCTATTTCATTGGTAAACAATGAAGTTTTATTCACACATTTTAGGTAGGACACCTAAAAGCACCACTTTATTTTTACAAATGCATAGTTACAATTATTAAACTGATCAAATTTACATATTTTCTAGCGTGTTGATAAGTGAAAAGAGGTTCCAATGCACAAAAGAATGTAACATTTGAATATCATATGCAAAAGAGTTATGAAGGGTCAAAAAAGATTTTAGTAGATGTTGTCGAATCATTTCCTTTTTTTATGTGCAATTCACCCCATCTCTTAGGAAGCATCCAATATCTCATCAGTTAAACATTGAATTCAAGCTCAGACTTTCTTTGCTAATACTCATACCGTAGATACACACTAATTTTAGAGATGTACACAGAGTGATGATTGCGGTTTTAGACAGGGTGCAATTTTAGGTGCCCAATCCGTGTTCCAAAGTCGCCCTAGACCTCGAAGTCAACGTTGGGACGATAACCACCGTTCCGGTCAACTATCGTCGTCGAGTTTTCGTCTCAAACTCGCACGCACTTCTCGCCTTACAGTAAGTTAGCCCACTCGGGCCGCTTCATAATTCTCCCTCAGGAGAACAGGACTCCTCTCTCTTGTCAGTTGTCACCTAGACTTCCTTACCTCCGCCATGGCTGCGCGATGGCGAGGCGCCGCTTTTCTGCTTCTCTTGGTGGTGATGCTGTCGCAGTTGCTGGTCCCTGCGAATGCAATCTACTGCGAAGAAGACGACTGCTATGATTTGCTCGGGTATGAAGTGCACTCTGTTTTATTGAAATGAATTTCGCAATACCGTTCTCTCTGGGATTGGATAATTTTATCTCTGAGAGGTTTGGTTTGTTTTCGGAATTTCCTCGATTGGAATTCTGTAGATCAGGGATTCGGGTTGCATCTGGTTGCGTTCTGAGGCAGAATTAGGGTTTAGGGTTTAGGGTTCCTGGCGGAGAGCGATCTGACTGTTCTATGACATTGATTGCTTGGATGAATTGATGAGTGAATAAGATGGTCCGTGCTAAGTTTTGGCACACGGTTTGGTTTTATTACTTTTCGGCACACTTTTTTCTAATCGAGCACTCTATGGGAATAAATATTAGAATGGCTGTCGGCGGATAAGGGAGGGTCTTCTTTGTCTTTAAGTCACTTTGATTTGAAAAAGGAGTTTATTCTAGCAGAAACAAATGTGATGTAAAAGCAAGTAGAGCGTCTCACGGTAATTGAGATGAATGGTGTATTTTTTTGCTTTGGCATTCATTGCGTGTGTGAGCGTTGGAGCTTATTTTGTGTGGTTGAGGGAGGTGTGGAGCTCGCTGTGATTTCGATCTGGGAATGTGATGCCTCTCCTCTGTCATTTATCCAAATTCTAGAGTAGCCGGATCACAGAACTGTGCTGTATTCTTGCTTTTTTTGGTTTTCTTTGAGTCTTTATTAGTTCGGGATTGTAATTTGGAGAGGGCTCGCTCGCAGTTTTAGTTCTGATGTATATGACTATGAATTACATCGTATGGATGCCCTGCAGCTTGGACTTTCATTTTTGTCTGTGTCGTTTGACGCGCGCTAGCAGCTCCAACATTGAATTTTTGTTGTGGCCTTGTGGAACAGGTTGCCGACATCTGCATCAGCATCCGACATCAAGAAATCCTACTACAAATTATCTCTCAAATAGTATGTGTGCTTGCTTAGCGTATATCGTTGACAGTGAAGTCTTTTACTGTGTTTATAGAATTTCACAAATTTCTTTGATAAAACCATTTTTGGACCCGGATGGTTGTTGGGAAGGATTTTTTTTGCTCATGTAATACAGTGCAGTCATCCAGATAAAAATCCTGATCCGGAGACCAAGAGCAAATTTCAGAAGATCGCTACTGCTTATGAGGTGAGCGTCGTCTATTATTTGTCTACTGTAATGTTGTTTCTAGACTTGTTTTTTCACTGCTTTTGGCTTTATTTGGGTTGGATGGTTGACTTACTGTACGCCTGCATCGTTTTGGGGCTCAGATCTTGAAAGATGAAGCCAAGAGAGAGCAATATGACTATGCCATTGCTCATCCAGAGCAGGTTTGCAGCTTCTGTTCCTTGTCTCCTACCTAAGCTCCTGCTCTATATTAAGAGTTGTGATTTCCAACATCGCGGATCTTCTATCCTATCTGAGTTTTCGTGCTTGTATAAAGTATTGGTTACACCGTCATTTCTTTTAATGTCTTAGTTCTGAGAGCTGAGGTGGTATTGTTGCAGTTCTTTTATAACACTGCCCGCTATTACCAAGCTTACTATGGACCTCAAGCGGTAAGTTGCTCCCTTGTACTTGCATGCTTTCCTGTAGAGTTAAATCAGGCCATTACAGCTTTCTATTGTGAAGCTTCGTAGACTTTCAGCGACCGTCTTATGAGTATCACTCTATTGAATTATTCCTCTGAAGATGTCGACCTGACCCTGGGGTGGTGTTTTTCAGGATCTACGCGCAGTTCTTGTTGGTGTCTTGATCTTATTATCGTTCTTCCAGTTTTTGAATGAGAAAATCCGTCATGCTCAGGTCAATGGGCCTACCATATCCTCTTGTTTATCTTGTTTCACCATTTCATCTCCGTAGGTGTATGCATTACTACACTGATCCCTCAATTTTTGATGAAATGTTAGGCACAAGTAGTTTGTGAATGGGATATGCATTATCATTGACATGGCTGAAATTGTCTATGCTTGAGCCCTTGGCTAAAGTGTGCTCAGTCTGACTGATTCTTGTAGATGGTGGATATGGTGAAACAAACACCCGCATATAAGAACAAGCTGAAAGCGCTTGAATTAGAACGTAATGGTGGTGTCACTTCCAAGAAAAAGGCTCCAAGAAACAGAAGGTTGTTTTCATTTACATTGTTATACCTTGTCAGCTACTCATTGTTATTTTAGGCATTTTGGGTTGAATTTATTGCAGATAGAAGGATACGTTGAGAGCAAGTGATTGAGTTTGGATGCTAAGATTTCTACCGATTTGTTCTTTCTGGTTAGCTTGGGAACGTGTTTCCATGTTATTTTAGATTGAATTTTGTTATATTCATTAATTAAAAGATTCATACAGGGTGGAGGGTGCGGATTTGAGCAAGGAATTAGATTTGCAGATTTCAGGAGCTGAGAATCCTACTGTCTGGAGATTATTGGGCGTCAGATTTATTCTTCTGCCCTATACCCTTGGGAAGGTTAGTTTTTGTGATCAGCATCCACGTGGTCTGTTTGACTTCATCTACGTCTTGAGGAATTGCGTCAATTTATCAAATTGATGACGCCACTGTTTTGCTCGAATGGTACAGTTAGCGGCATGGGAAGCAGCGTGGATTTGGCGCTATTGGATAAAGAAGATGCCTTATTCTTGGGATGATGCTTCATATATGACCCGCTCGTGTCTTGGGATTCCTTCAGCAAATTGGAGAAGCATGAGTGAGTACATATGATAATTGTTATGATGAAATTTTGGTATTGCAGTAATAGTTGGAAAGTACAATTATGGCATTGACACGTTTTTATTAGTTTACATTACTAGGATTCATTCTCCGTTAGAGAGAGGTCTGGATTGAATTTCAGCCAGTCATTTTTTGGATACTTCAGTGACTACGAAGCGATCAATGCAAAAATGCAGAGTAATTATAAATAATCAGCATGGTTTCAGGTGATAGATCAAGAGATGACCTGATCGTGAAGAGGTTGTGGGTGAAGTCCAACTTGGCTGCCTATAGGGCAGAGACTTCGAAAGACGTTAGGCGGCGAAAATGAGGTGGGCATTGTCTTCATCCTTGCATTCGTGTTCTGGTAGAACTTTTGCATGCCAACACTCTGAGTAAGATGGAATCACATGCATATTGTTCTCTTTTGAGTTCCATGAACTCCTCTTATACATTTTGTAGCTTGAGTATGGAAAATAGTAGCTCTCTTGTGGACGGGGCTGGAAATACTACAACGGAAGGGGAACTAAGTTGTTGCTCGTTGTGTATTAGGTGCAGCTTAGGTGCGAAGTTATGAGCAACTTGACAATTTTCTTTCTTTCACCTGGTGAGAGTGTCAAACCTAACGAGGCTTTGGACATTCTGGAGTTTACCATTTGAGGTTTAGTTTTTCTCCATTGGAATGTCCCAGGAGCAGTTTTTTCTTTAACTCATTGACCATGTTGGCCAATTAAGTCCATCCGGTTGTTTTTTGCTAGGGTACCCTAATTTGGAACGAATCACTTGGTTCAATGATGTCTGTGTGCCTTAGGAGATTGATTTTCTGAGAAGTGCAGCTTGGAATGGATATACAACTATTTAGAATCCTTTGAGGGTCAACAGACATGCTATACAAATTTGAGTACTCTCAAACAAGGATCCTGTTTCTGTGTTACTCCCAGAAGTGCATTGGATCGATGAATACATTCCTTATAACATTGTCAGTTGATGCTGATATTGAGTAGTTGCACTTGCAAAAGTATTCGCAATGTAAGAGGTTGTCCATTGTATTGACAACAGTGTGTTGTCCATTGTGTTAAACGGTGCACCGTTTGCTACCACTGCAATATTCTTTGCTCTGTATGCTCTACTTTTTTGCTACATATTTGTGGAATTTTTTCATTTCAATTTTTAAGAGTTTAATATCACATT
Source organism: Pseudoscleropodium purum (assembly GCA_963969395.1). Taxonomy (NCBI): domain Eukaryota; kingdom Viridiplantae; phylum Streptophyta; class Bryopsida; order Hypnales; family Brachytheciaceae; genus Pseudoscleropodium; species Pseudoscleropodium purum. The sequence goes on from OZ017802.1 coordinate 11,012,507, forward strand.
TCTTGTGCATGTGCTAAAAGTTCCAAATTTTTTAATTAATAAGTGAAAGAAATTCATAAAAATATAAAAAATGGTTAAATTTTTTAGAAAATATTACCATTGCTGCATATTATACCAAAGCCATAGTATAAACCAAGTATTTTTTTTGTCATTCTATAATTACAAAACAAACAATAGATTGGTTATGTAATAGAATATTGAATTTTATGTATTTTACAAAATATGAATTAATTTAGAAACTTGATTGAGTAAACTTTAGTCCATTAGTTTGTCTTCGAATTCAAAAAAGATAAAAAAAAAGATCATTTTAATGTCAAAAGCTTAGATTAAGTGAGGGTGTTTAAGTTGCTAAAATATATTAAAAAGGTATTTTCTATCATTTGGTTTATTAGCATCTTCTTGTATAGAGAGGTCATTAGAAACTCATTGAGGGAGTTTCCATTGCCATTCAAAGACTTCTAAAAAAAATTGGATGAAAAATTTCAATCCTTCCAAAATTTGCATTTTAAATCATTCAAGAGTCACTTTTTGGTTTGAAATGCATTTGGTAGTTAAACATTTGCCTTTGACATAAGTACTATTTAACACTAAACAAGTTGAAAGTGCAAATTGTATATAATTGTTTTCATCTTTTAAGAAAAATATCTAGTGCTCTATGATTCAACTCTTAATTTGATTGAAAATTTTGTAGTATCACAGCTTTCTAGCTTGGGCAACTTTTTGCCTAATAATTAATTAAAGTGTAAAAACTAATTAGGCAAAACAAAAATATATATATTCAAATAATATTTTTAAAATATAACTACAATAAGTTAGGCATTCATTCAAATTGTTTTCTTACAATTTTTGGATGGTTGCTACTACTTTCATCTAAGGCATCCACATTTATCTAAACCCTTGTCTTGCAATTGACTTTCAAACCCTAAACTCTCTACTTTGTATATTAGGATTTTATTTAGTGCCAGGGTTTTGTTGTGTGTGAGAGATTTGTTTTGAGTCAGTGAAAAAATGTGCTTTAGTTATCTATCCTTACCACACAAATTAATTCAATTGATGTAAGAAATTGATTAGTGCTAGAACCCTTTGTACTAATTTAGATAGATTTGAATGAATCCAATCTCATAAAAGGAAACCTTTGGATGAAAACAAATGAAAGTAGATGAAATTTGGGTGAAAATTATAATGTTTGAAATAGAATGAAAATAGAATAGACTATACTATATAAAATTTATCTAAATTACTATGAACTATATTGATTTGCTGTAATAGTGTGTAATCCTAATTTTATCATTAAAGTTATACTATTTTATATCATCATAGGTTGAAATATTATTATATCTAACAAATTTTTTACAAAAATAAAATTTTGTAGGTGACAATACTCTCTTCGTCTTAATGATAGGCTATATTAATGTTCAATAATTTGTCCCATTAGAGAAGAGGGACAATTAGCATCACCTTGAAAATTAGTGTCACCTCAAAATTTTTGTTTTGTGAACATTAGGACAATTCACAAAAATTAATTTCAACTTGCACAAATTCAAAATAGTATGACTTTATTAAACCAATGTGACACACACCTATAAAGACAAATTAGAACTAATTATAGAATACCATGTTAGTGAGCCTCACAAATTCACATAATTCAGAAGTAATAGAATTAGTGTGGAGCGTAGTATTCAAATTCAGATTTTGTAATGAACTTTGAAATTTGTGTGAACTATTGTGAAAAGAAGGATGTTAAATCCTACATTTGAAGGAAGGTAAACCTGCCTATGATAGGTAGAATGGTTGATGTATCCTATTGCCATTAACAAAAAAAATCAGATTTTTCTTAATACAAAGACAAATGTGAGAAATGAAGGAAACAACTAGAATTTTATCTTTTCGACAAAATACGAATTTTTTATGAATTTTCGAAGTTTGCTGTCTAGTTTGCCCTCAAAAGTCTGTAGACTATCCAAAATTAGCAAAAAATTGTTTCCATGATGGTCATCTTACCACCTGTCATAACATTCTCTAACATGGTTACAAGATTTTCTAACATGGACATGACATAAAATAAAGAAATAAAAGAAATAAAAAAATAACTTTTTACTAACAATTTACACTAAAAAGGTATCAATGTTCTACTACAATTACTAATAACTCCATAACCATATCCCAAGGCTTTGATGACAATTACAAATCAACCTAATGCAATCTTAATTCCATTTTTAAGAAAAAGTTTCTCATGGGTTGATGGAAGACTGTAACGGGGGAGTTCCCTACGTGCCTAACATGAGTGATTTGCTTGTCATTGGCAGGTTTACCTTAAGGCCAACAAGCTTGGTTTACCTTGGGGAAAAATGCAGGAATTTTTTTATTTTTTATGAAATTTTATTTTTCAAATTTTGAAATCATATTTACAATCATAGACCCCAAATTACCTTCCAAAGGTCTAAAACATACCCTAAAGACGGCCCAAAATAGGGAGCTTTTTATTTGCTCTTACCCCCTGGAGAACCCAAAATTACCCTGCTGGCCCCACTTCGAATGCAGGATTTAACGTCCTGCTCGTGGAAATAGTAAGTTTAGCGTTAGTCGAGGTACCGACGACGAGAGCCTCCAAAAGGCGAGCGCAGTGGAGGCATCTCGTTGGGCGGGCGATGGCGAGCGGATAATCCCCTTGTCACAGGGCACGCCATTGTCGCTCTCCTCGCTGGCATTCTCATCAGCAGTCTCACGGAGTACGTCACCGGCAGTCCTTCTCTTGAATTATCTGAGGCAGACTAACGTTCACAGGCAGATTAATTATCTATCTTTCCTTTACAGCAAATCCGAAACTTTTCCGGATGATTTTGCTCAAGAAGTGGGGAAAATCAGTCCAAAAAATTCGCAAACAGGGAAAATCACTGCCACAATTTCTCCCTGTTGTCAAACCGGAAACCCAGAGTAGCAATCCGGAAACCACTCAGAGATAATCTCCTTGCGATTTCGCACTTCAAATCTTCTCCAGCTTTTTTTCTGTCGCTCAATACAAATCCAGTTTTCGTTGCAGATGGTGCGTTCAACTTGCAGTGATTGCTTGCTAATTCGTGCTGTTCAATGTCGCAACACTGATCGTAATTCTAATTAATCCAAGGTGCAGTCGTCAGTTCAAGGTCTTGAAGTTTGAGATTCAGTCACTCTGTGCGCTTGTTTTCAGTCGTTTAATTTGGTGTCTGTAAGCTAGAATCTTTTCTTGTCTAAGTGTAGGTTTCGAAATAAGGTGCGCGTTGTTCCTGAGGTATTGTCGGCAAACCATTAGATTCTGAGGTGACACTTGCAGTAAGAAAGTCACTCGTAATAAAGTGGCCCACATTAGATAGACTGAAGAGTGTAGAGCATTATGGCGAGGGTATGTTTTGTGGTACTCCGGGGTGAGAATGTTTTGGGTTGTGATTGAGCTGAAAAGTTGCAGTGATGTGGACTGACAAGGCAAGAGTAGGATCCGTTTGAAGAAATCTGTGACGACAATCGAAGTCACTGAAACGTTGGTGCGCAGAATGGCGCTGCGTTTGGAGAGTGAAGCGTCTCGATGTGGCTATGACCTTGCGAGAATTGCCAACCGTGGTAATGGACCTGAGCGCAATATGGCTTGTAGAGTTTCACACCCTGGCCGGGTAAGTGCACTCATCCCTTTGAACACGTCACTAAATTGCAAAGAGAGCAAATTGCTGCAGTTCTCAATAGCAAAGGTCAGGGTCTCAGATTAATTTCAAAAGATTATTCAGAACTACGGAGACTTTCGTTGCATTCCTTTCACAATAGTGGCGTTCGACTTGGAGATTGACGGAAGTGAATGAGATTTGTGCGGTCAATGGGAACTCCAAGCCATCCAAATCCTTAAAACTTCGACACCCAGGCCAAAATTTAACTAGCTTTACACAAATAGCAAGAAACACATACTCTTTAGCGGCTCATCGATTGCAAGTTCAAAAAGTAGATTTCAATCTTCCTTCAAAAGTGGTCCAAATCTTTCTAATCCATTAGGACTTTGGAATTCTACAGAAGAATTGGATGAAATGTAGAGAGATGTTTCTAACTTCGGTTAAATAGTTATGAATGCAATCTTCTCGCGTTGACACCCACTAAATGTTGACAAAGATTCTCTTATTCACATTTTCGCAAAGTTATTCACCAGGCTTTCACAAGAAGTGAGCAGTTGGGGAAACGGCTTGGTTACCAAAACAAGCTGCCAGAACAAGCACCGACATTGATAAACCGAAGAATCAGATGCTCCAGAAACCCCGTGAGCCCTCCACTCGCCTCGGTTTCTCCGTCGCTGAGCGACCACATCTTGGATGGCGTCAGTAGCTTTCTGCTATCACGAGGAAGAAGGCTCATGCCGGAATCATTCTCATCCCATGACGCTCTCAATTGGCTGCCTCCCAAACTTCATGAGCAGGTTCACAAGAGCGAAGCCTTTGTAAGCCAATTACTTTCCCACCAGAGTTCTTCCACGTTCTTCCCTTCCTAATTTCAAATTCTCAACGAATCCTGTCCGTCACCCATTTTGAATTTCTGCTTCGGAACAGGCCACAACGCTGGTGCGTGAAGGGTTGGTGTTTGGCACTTTAGGGTTGATGTACTGCCAGGTCGAAGCTCTCTGCCAAGGACTTTTTCGGTATGGCTCCCTTCTTCTTCTTCTTCTGCGGCACGTTCATTTAAAGTCGTCGTATTGCACATATTATGTCTACTTGACGTCTGAGGTTTGATTTTCCAGAGTAGATTTCTGATTTATTATTCCAAGTATACACTGGAATTGTATATGCTTGTATGATAGATGAGGGGATCTTTAGACAACTTTTACTTGACGTTGTATCTTTCCGTGTGTTTGGAAAGACAACCTGGCATTCATTTGCTGAATCATTGTTGCAAGTGGCACCGACGTAGCTCCAGGCAAATAGAGTGGAATTTGGAACTGTGGTGTAGAATTAGGTTTGCTTGGTTTAGCTTGAGCTTGCCAGGGGATTGATAAAGTGAGAGGCTCTTGTGCACAAGGATTGTCTCAGCAACGAGGCAAGCGCCTCTCTTCACAGATGGTGCGGAGTACAAGAATTCGGTATACCATGCTGCCACAGACCCACTTCGTTTGCTCATTCTCATATGGGCGTCCACACACATGTGAGCGCGCGTCTTAAACCCTAAACCTCTGCGTCAATGTCTTTGAATTGTATTTGGCAGGGGTTGTGTTTTCCTCTTCTATTGCATTTTCTGCAGCTACATTTGGTTGTTTCTTTGTATTACATGATCTCTGAAATGGGTTTGAATTTGCGAGCGTTCCAGGCTACGAGTTATAGCTTCTTCAGGGCAATTGCAACACTACATCCAGGCTGATTTTTTTGCAAGAGCACGGAGCATTGGAGTAGTGGTATCTAGCACGTGGTTTCTCTTCCGTTGGAAACAGCATTTCATTGACAAGTTCATTACCAAGCACAAGGATGACGAGGTACTTCCCTTCCCTGGCGGGGAAGGTAACTACACCTAATTTAAACCTGTACTTCAAGTGGAGAGTAAGGCAATCTTTGATGATGATTTCGTAATTGAACTTGAGAGTGTTCGCAGCGCTCGTGTGTGTTTTAGGTCATTTACCAAATAGGCGTTTGAACCCTTGTTACTCTTGCACACAATATTTAAATTTGGAATGCTTAGTTGTGTTAGGATCTCCTTGTAATTGTTAACGAGAAGAAAAAGAAATTTGACGAGTCTTATGTTAGTAGCTATGCTCAATGCTGAAGTGTCCAAATTAGATTTTGGAAACAGATTGATTTCAGCTTCTCAGAAATATTCAATGACAGGGTCTTCATGTCTTTTTTTGAAAGTCCAAGTTACACTACAATGCCCATAATTCTCCTTCATATCTGAAATCAATACGCCATTCAAGCCGCGAATTGATAGCGCTATCTTACTCGCTTGTGCAGCCGCGCGTATTAGCATATGATCGGCTGCTATCCTTAGTCTTGTACTTCCTAGCCACCACGTACATTGCAGACATCGTGGGCTTTGCATTGAATTCGTTACTCGCAGTTGGTGGTATCTCAGGTATTCTTGTTGCCTCCCTAAATCACTTGATTTGCACTGAATAGTTTTTTTATGGTTTGCTGATTACACAAACTGACAGAATTGCCTGCTTCATACTTGCAACAGGCCTAGCAATGGGTTTGGCAGCCAAAGAAGTTGCAAGCAATATATTTGGTGGAGTAGTGATTTTCGTCACACGACCATTTTTGATTGGCGAAAGAATAAAGGTGAAGAATCTGATGGCTTGACAGTTAGTTCCATGACCTGTTCCTCAATTTGGCTTTATTCAATAAAACGCTTAAATATTCTGTTCAGCTTCTGTTCGCTCACAAGGTTATCGTAGCTTCATTTTCAGGGGATACTAGATTTGATCACCTGTGACAGTTACGGACTTGTGAAAAGATTGATTTGTGAAGTTATTTGAACAGTGCATTTTTAAAAATTTTGGGTGGGTGTGACGACGTAGGCTGGAGCGATTTCAGGGCAAGTAGTAGACATTGGGTACATGCAGACCAAGGTTCTGGGTTTCGATGGCACACCACTTTTAGTTCCCAATCAGGGATTCATCAACCAGGTCTGTACGAAATCCAGAGATCTGTTGCAATTAACAAGCGGATCAGAAGTTTGCAATTTTTTTTGGCTCAAGTAACCTAAGTGGAGGAAGCCCATTGCATTAACACAGGCTACATCTACAGCAGAAAGAGTTGGAGGTCTGAGTTGGATCTTATTTATTTTACTCTGTTGCGTCTTGAAAACTGAGCCTTAGTCCTTGATATGAAATAGGTTACACCTACAATACAACTATATTGTAAAATAAACTTCAGAGCTTCTCGTTGCTCAGTGGCTTCACTTCAGAATGGATAGAGCCTCATCTTGTAGTGTAGCTGCTGGTTTACGTGTGCTTTGTTCGACTGCCGCAGGTGATTACAAACTTCTCAAGAGCGAAGTCAAAACAGTTGGAGGCAAGTTTCTATATACACAATCAGGACATATTCTTGGTGAATAAAATCACGAAGGATGTGGTGGAGTACTTGAAGACACACCCTCAAGTGGAGACAAAATTATCAAAACCTCAGTGCTATCTCAGCACCATGGGACAGATGGGCCCTGAGATTTCCATTTTGTGCTCCATCAATTTTGGGGTATGATCCTCCTCTCAATTAACTGGTGCTCATGCCATGAAGCATAAGACTGCTAATGGCCCTCTATTTGGACGAAACCAATTATTTCTCTCTAAAATTCTTGCATTGGTCCTACACTTGAATCATATTTCTGACATTAGAAAAGATGTAATACAAAGCCCTCTATGGTTTATCTCATCTATGGTAGGAGTATTATCATACGGTATTATTTAGCAAGTTCCTCTTCTCATCCACGCATCTCTGGACTTATCTGCAATATCTGTGGTTTGCAGGAGGGGAGCTTTTTCGGAGTTCGGCAGGAGATTATGGTGCAAGTTGCTAAAATTATTTGTGATGTGTTGGGAGACGAGTCGCCATATTTCCGCAACAGTGTTACAAATCTAATGTGGGAATTGCGGATGCATCTGCTCTATCATGCAGGCCAAGGTGTGCAGCCTGGAAAAATGTAGATTAGTGATTTAGTATGTACATTAGAAGATGCTGTGAAGTACTTTTAACTACTCTCTGCCCAAATCTTGAAACAAAGATTTCTTGTACTTTTATTCAGGAATGCGCAGCCTATCTCCTCTACAATGTGTCAACTCGTGGCTGATATCTTGCCTGGATCATGACCAGAAACCATAAATCTAGGATTTTGTTCTTGCCTTCATCTACCGAACACACAAAAGTTTCAAACTCAAATTCACCACCATCTTCACGATCAGGTGATTGAAAGGGTTCTCGCACTGCTTATCCTTGGGTGACCGAATGTCCTTTGACCACAATATGGCATTGGAAACGTTAGGATTAGTTTTCATCAAGTTTTCTTGGCAATTGAAAGAAGATCCCAACACTGTTTAGCATGATTTTTTTTTAATATTTTATGAATACATTAAGGATTTTCAGTACATGTGTACCGAAAACCAACCGAGGTTGTCATGTTCACAAACTGTACATTTTAAGGATTTTCACTACATGTGCACCGAAAACCAACCGAGGTTGTCATGTTCAGAAATTGTACATGCTCTGTACGGATTGCTTTCAAATAAAGATTCTTAAGTGGCAGTTACGTTCAGTGATGAATGCCTGATGCCCGGCTCAGAAGTTTTTGCGTCTCCAAAACATAGCGTAACCATTCAAAGAATGTGTGACCGTGCATGTTCAGGAAAACATGCACCATAGATAATGTTACTGGAAACTAAAGACATTCAACGATCACAAGAATTGAACGCTTTCATTAATGGAGGATATACCTCGCTCCCAGAATAGCTGCTGATAACTCCAGAACTCGGGGTTACTGCACATCAAATCCTGCATCTACGATCACAGGAAACCTAAACTGACACCGTGAACTTAAACGCTTGCTTGCAGTCAAGTTTGTGCTGCTCTATGAATCCCCCCAAAGAGGAACTGACATCTGAATAGGAAGTTTAAGTTTCTGCCTAACCACGCACTAACCTAGTCTCTACTAACCCAATCGCGAGATTACTGAACCTTGCCTCGTTTGGAATTACGACACGCTTGACGATGCAAGTTCAGGAGATCTGTAGGTAAGACTGCGAGCAGTGTCAAAAAAATGAGCCACGCCTTCCTCTGGCGTGCCCACAAGCACACCATGACCTAAGTTGAGAATATGGCCATTATTCCCTGCCTTGTTCACCACACTGCAAACAAACAACTTCACTGACTTAGAATCCATGCACGCTACTTGGGTAGGATCTCCAATATGCACCCATTGACAAAAGATTTAGGAAGGCAAGTTCTAGTTTTGCAATCCTACTTCAAAAGCAGCCGAAAACCACCAAACTGATTTCAAATACCCACAGATTCAAACAGGCCACTAATTTGTTAGACAGTTGTAGATAGACCCCTAGATTTTACAGAAAAGGTTAGCATCCCGATATTGACACAACTAAAGGATAACTCTATTGATTAGGAGGTCAATCTACAACTGTCTAGTTAATTGTAACTATTGCATATGGTATCCCAATAATGGATTCATTGGTGCAGTGGAACCCTATTCACTTGCTAATAAGACCATATGAGAATTTGAACTATCCTCAGTGACAATTTTGGGTGTCCCTACCTGAATGATCTTATTACCGACAAACAAGTTCAAGGGCAGTCGTAACAGGATACATGAGGGTGAAGTTGAAGTACCTTTCAATGGCTTCAGTGATTGCAGGTAAGGGAGCAAAGAGAACAGCAGGGTCCACGTTGCCTTGAACAGCTATGGAATCTCCGAGTCGTCTTCGTCCATCTGCCATATCTATTGTCCAGTCCAGACCTATAACGTCAACATCCACTGTTGCCATCCTCTCCAGCAAGCCACCATTGCCATTTATGTACATCACCAACGGCACCCCCGGACAACTTTCTCTCACCTTTGTCACAAGCTGCAAAAAGCACTCTAGCGCATCAGAGATGTGACCCAAAGTAGGGATATGGGAGTTGCTGAGCCTTTGTCAGTAAAAAGGAGAGAAGAAATCTCTGGATTCGTACAACCACAAATTAAAGGATTATTCTAATATGTCCTCAATACGAAGAAAGGAACAGTGGGAAACCTTGTGCCGAGGATAAGCCTCAAATAAAGTAGTTTACTGCAAAATACATATTTAGAGTCTAGTGAATATGGCAATGTACAACAACAGTCCAAAGCTTACCCACAGTAATAGTCACATTAACTTTGAAAATTCATAACTTGTTCTTACAGAATCCAAAATAATACACGCTTTAGTGTGTAGTAATCCTTTTCCAAGAATAAAACTACTGAAATGAAAGTCACGGATTCCCTACCTTAGATTTAAAATACTCATTTAGATATAGTTTGATGACTCAACTTTAGGGAGACGTATAAGAAAGTGAATATCAAGAGAGCAAAAAGACCAGGGATGGCAAACCTGCTGGATGTAAGGCTTGGACCACCGATCCCACAGGTGAGGGGGAAGCTGGCCACCCCACGAGTCAAAGATCTGCATACATTGTGCACCTGCTTTGACTTGGAAAATCACATACTCGGCAATCTCGTTTGCCAAATGAGAAAGAATGGAATGCAGCAATTCCGGTTGCTGGTGTGTCATGCTCTTGATCTTTGTGTATGTCCGGGTCGTCTTCCCTTCCACAATGTAAGTTGCTAACGTCCACGGTGCACCTACAAACCCTAATACCGCTGCTCCATCCCCCACCTAGAACCAAATGCCACACCTTAACATGGAAAGTAAATTCTTCTGGTCCTCGAGGCAACTAACTTAAAGAGCCATTATTATAGTTACTGTAGTAATAATGGTCAAACTATTCTGGTTAGCGAAGCAAGAATTTCCTTTCCATGTTGAGGTGTCAGAAAATTCTGCTTGTGTTCTAAAAGAGCCACTTTAAGCGTGGATTATGATTACTCTTATCATAATGGTCAAATTCTTATACATTCTTGTTAGCAAATCAATGGTGCATTGCATAAGTTATAAGGATTCAAGTTTTACTGGTAGGTGACCTAAAACCTACACGTTTTAAGTTCTCACGATTTAAGGAGTGGAAATTCTCAAAATCAATACATACTCATCGTACAAGTTTCTAGTGCGTCACAATTAGGTAGCAGTCTCAATTAGATACCTCAACCTTAAACTAATAGCAACCAATCCTTCACAGATCAAGACAAAATTTAAAGGAAATTTCAACAACGATGAGCAAAGGGAAACGAAGAGAAGATGCTACACACCTCCTTGCGCAAGATGCTCAGAGACTCCCCCACGAAGTTCACCTTGTCGAAATCCATGCTATGAAGCGCTTGCAACCCCGCGTCCGACTCAATGGGCGACTCCAGCACGGGTCCTTTGGCTTCGTCAATCTCGAAAGGAATGCCAATTGCCGGAAGCGGGGTCAGAATGTCGGAGAATATGATGACCCCGTCCGGTCGGAAGGCCTTCCAGGGTTGCAACGAAATCTCCACGATCAAGTCCACGTTCTCGGATCGCTCACGGAACGAAGGGTGCTTCTCCGCCAGCTTGCGGTAAGCGGCCATGTAGCGACCCGCTTGCCGCATCATCCACGCCGGGGCGCGCTCCACGTTCTCGCGCTTGGCTGCCCTCACAAGCAGTGGCTCTGCCAACAACCAAAACGGGGTCAATTCTAAATCCCAGTAGCCCAAGGTAAACCAGAATGCAACTCGAAATGCATCCGAAATGCAATTCAAATTTGGCGAGGTGAGTAGTAACAAACAGTCACAACGGGGTCAATTCCAAATTCCATTAACCCAAGACGAAACAGGATGAAACCCAAAACGCAATCCAAAATGCAAAACAAAAGGCAAAACAAAATGCAATCCAAATGCATCCCACAAATTGGGCGGGGTGAGTAGTAATGCAGGGACGGGATGAATTAGCGTGGGTGCGCACCTGAGTTTGCAGGTGATTGAGCTACACAATGTAGACGGTTCGGGTGGCGGTATTGCATGCGCCGCGGCGAGGCTCGCGTGGTGGGGACGCGGTCGCCGCGAAGCTCGCTGTTGACGCTGCTGGCGGGGGGATTGGTGCGCCCCAGTTGCTGCAGCGTGAGAGAGGAGGCCATGGTGTGGCCCCTCCGGAGCTTGGGTGCGCGACGAGGGAGCTCAGGTGCGGGCAATCGAAGATACCCAACAGAGGATGTGCGAGAGAGGTCGCAAATGGAGACGCAATTGGGGTGACAGACGCGGGGGAGAGAGTGGGATTGCGCGCGACAGGGGTCTATCCATTTGTTCGCCGTGTACGGTTTCGTCGCGTCTACCGGTAGCTCTGTGTATTTATACTCGTATATGGAGACTCACGTAAACTTACTTTGAAACCCTACTTCGGGCACTTATAAGGTAGGGACACCCAAAACCGCCACTTTGTCCACTTTACTGCGGGCACTTTCTATTCCTACGCTGGTAAAATTTCTGTAATTTCTCAATAGCAAGAGATAGGAGATTTCAATGCACTTAAGAATACATTATCTGGATATTATATGCAAAAGTTATGAAGGATCAAAGTTATTTTGGCAAATGTTTTAAAATCATTTATGCAAGAATATTGATACATATTGATTTTGGAGATATATACAATATGAGCATCTCATAAACTCACTCTTTAAGGCACAATGCAATTTCGAAGAGCTTCCCTCATATAACCTACTCATTTGCTCCCCTCAATGAGAAAATATAATTCCTTCTTTGATACTTGGTGATGAGTTTATCTATAGATTTCACAAGATGTTTTAAAACTTGTTTAAAACTAGTCAAGAGGGCCTACTTTCCTAAAAACTTTAGGTGTTGTTGATTGTTTAGTAAATGATAATTTTTTGTTATAAAGATTTTTTTATTTCAATTTATTTAAAAATAAAAATAAAACATAGAATACTTGTAAATTAATTGATATTAAAGTATTCAAATTGAATGATTTGAATTTAGAAATTTAGAAATTTACTTTGCAAATGGCCCAAAGTTTCTTTTGTCCCTTTTGGGATAAAATGGATTTTGAGTAGGCTCTTATAGTTTTAATTTTCATAATGATTTTTTGGAAAAAAATTTAAAGATTAAAAACTCATAAGTTTTTTGGAAATATTATTATTTTTCAATTGATGCCTAAAACTAGAAGTTTTATCAAGCTTACACCTAAAATGATGCTTATCAAGTAATATCAAAAAATTACAAAAAGTCAAAATTTCTTTTTAATTTATTTCATCACAAAAAATACTTTTGTCTATATCAAAAGATTTGATTCATTCTATTTGCACTAGTAATGAGAAAGTTATGGACAATCTTGTTTTGGGGGCAATCTAAGCATCTTCTTGAAAAAATAACTTACAGGATTCATTTTTTAATGTAACTTTTATAATTTTTTTAACAAGGTTTAATTCACCTACGAGAACAATCTCTCCATTGGGATTACCACATTTTAATTCCATCTTAAAGCTATTAACAATTCAGTTTTTCATTCAACCTCAAATCTACTTCTACTTATTTTTAAAAAAAATTTTAAATGAAAATCAAATATGTCTTTTTTTGAATTTTTTTCCTGGACCTTCAACTCAATTTTCAACATAATAATTTTAAATTTAACATGTGTAGTGAAAAAGTCTCAAGCTATCAAGATTCAAAACTTTAAAATCTAGGTAGACAAGATGTAAAAAAAAGGATTTTTTAAATTTCAAATAAAAATATCTTGCAAGATATTCATGAGTTCAAATTTTTTGAAATTTCTTCCACATATTTTTATACCAATCTAATGCAAGATCCTACAATTAGATATGCAAAAAAATAACTTTTAAAACTCTCTTTACTTTACAATAGAAATGACATTTTTAGGTGGAATTTGATGAATAAAAGAGTTCAAGGCTTTAGAGGTTAAACATTCAAATTTTAATTTTTCAAAGCCATTATTTACCCAAATATTTATCAACCATAATTGAACATATTTAGAAGTATTGGAAATTAAAAATTATCATAAATTTCAGCAAAGAGAGCAATGGAGCCCTAATATAAAAAATTAACAACAATACTAGTCATTTTATCTATATTAGACATGTTATTTCTAAGTGGCATTATCACACTTGGAATAATTCTTCGTAATACTAGAAGTTCAATCAAATACAAAGTATTCAATAGAAAAAACTATTTTATTTTACAATTAAAAGTATCAAATTTATATATTTAAATGAAAATTTCCATGAACATCAAATGCATATGTTCACATATTTTATAATTTTATAATTTCAAACACTTGGATGACATTTGAAGAATAGTAATTGAAGAATAGCAAAGGCCTTTATTGTAAAAATAATAATAAATAACTTGTCCATCTAAGATTTTATACAAAACATATAGAAATTGATTATTTAGGAGGCTTTGGAAGTTCAAGATAAACTTCATGCCTCTTTGCACCACTTTTTTTGCTTTGTCTCTATGTTGTTGATTTTTTTTATGTCTTGTAGCTAGTGCAATAATAACTTTGGTTAACCATATGGATTCCATTTTCAAGGATGCAAAAGGAACCTCCACTACATAGGGAAATAATGTTATATAGGATTGGAATGAGTCCTCCAAGGAGTGATTCCAAGGAACACTAGTATTATTTGGGTGTCATGTTGTGCGCAGTCATGTTTTCTACTATAAATATTGAACTCTTGGGGTAATGGACTTGAAATTTAGTAAAAAGATGTGCACTACCTCTTTAAATGTATTAAAGATTTTTGAAGATTTAAGAAAATCATTCAATACTAAAAAAACAATTTTGATAATTTGTCACACTTTAAGTTTTCATGGTTTGAAAGATTTTTGAGGAACCAAAATTATTATCATGACATGTGAGCTTTTAAAAATACACTTTTACAATTGGCATATATTTACAATGCAAGGGACAATTAAAAATAAAAAATTTCAAGTTTTCCACTTAGATGCAATGAAGGCTTCCTTATACGCATTTGAAAATATTTTTCTATCATATTTCTAATAGAACCTTATTATTTCCATAAAATTATTAAAAATAGAAAAATTTTGGATTTGATTTTTTGAATTTTTTTACTATTTCTAATAATTAAATATCAAATTGTTTATTATTTAGAAAAATTTCATCATTCTATTTCATGAATAACTTGACTGCCAAGATTTTACTTGGAAAAATTGGAAAAATTCACATATGAAAGTAGAGACTCCAAATTTACTAGGAGATATTACAAAATACAAAATTAACGAACCACAAAATAGGGGATAGTTTTTTACATTATTGACCAAGTATAAAGGAAATATATCCCATACCAACATTATGTATTCTTGTTGAACATTTGACAAATCTAAATGTAGGATTTAGTTATTTAATGTCAATTTTTTAAGTTGGTTTTGGGTGCATTACCTCATAATAGTTCTATTTAATATGAAGAGAATCCAAGTTAATAAAAATTATTCTTTGTTAAGAAATGAGGTGGCCTAACATCCCTAGCACACATAAGAATAATTCTTTTTATATTCTTGAATCTTCAATTATAGGGGTTGGAAATCATGCTACATGCCATGATATGAACTACTATGTTGTATTTTCTTTACATGGTGGGGGTGGGGGTCGGAGGTGAGTTTTTTCCCACTACATATTTAGTGGCTATTTTTCTACCTTAGAAAAATATGACCATATCACCAAGATATTCTACTCGTCTATCAAGGTTTGCAAAAAATAATTCTAAAAGCACATCTTAGAAAGAACCTTATACATATTATTATTTTATTTCAAATTGTGTAGACTAAAGAAATATGAAATTGAGTGAATATTTCAATTTTAAACATATGCAAAGTTTGTTTTTGCCAATTTTTATTATATTTATTTGCCATGATAACCGGATATGGTAGTTAGATTCAAAGAAGATGCATTTTTTGTTTCTCCAATTTTGTTGAAAGTCACTCATTAGATACATTTAGTCCTAGCATCCTTTGTAGGCTTCCCCCCACAAGACACTAAATCCATCAAAGTGGATTATGAAGGGTGAAAATTATATTCTATGGAGTAAGTGTAAAAAAGCAAACTATTTTGAGCCTTATTGATTCTATATTCTTCACCTCTCCCTAAGAATTTGGTGCCTCTGATTGCAATCTAATATGAATTTCAAATTTTAAAATTTTATCATGAGTGGTAAATAAAAAATTCCTGTGTTTTCCCCAGGGTAAATTCGCCCTACAGGGCCCACTTCGTAGGCAGACGGGTTCAGCGTCCTGCCCGTTTCCTCCATCCCTGCTTCACTGGCTTACCATTTGTTCTTCTTCACTAGTAATTGAACCTGTTCGTGTTTTTGGCTTTGGGGTTTCATTCGAGGAGCTCGCAACTGGCTTCCACTGCTGTACCGACTTCCATATAAAATCCGGCTGAGTTCGGTTTCTTCGGGGTTTGGTGGCAGGAGCGAGAGAAGGGTTTTACTGCTGGGGTTCTCAGTGAAGGTTGAAATTTTCTTGTGACAGCAGGAGTTTGGGTGGATGGCTAGCGCGGTGGAAGTCCTCGGGGGTTGATCGATGTCTCATCGAAAACCTTAGTTTTGTGCGTGTAATTGTGGGGGTAATGAAAGATCGCGAGGTACCGAGTGAAGACAGGTGGTGGTGGTTTTAGTCGAACTCCAGTGGCGTTCGTTGCTGTCTACAATGGTGCTTCTCAGGGTTGATCGATCACTCGCCGACTTTTGTGTTTCTGGTACTCATCTCTACCTTAGACCTCTTCGATCAAGCGCGCCGTAGTGTGCACCGCGCAGCTGTAGATTATAAATGTTTAGGAACCTCAGTTCGTCATTGTCGGTAAATTGTCGGTATTCCACTATTTTGGCGTTTCCATGATGTGTGACCTGAAACGTAAACCTGAACCTGTCCAGGCATTTTAAGACTTCGAGTATATGTGTGTCACTGTTGTAGGCACTGGAATCGTGCCAAATTTGATGAAATTCACAAAGGATTGAGGGTTTCGTGTTTGACTGATTCCCAGTATATATGGCAGTATGGGTTGCGGGATGGTTGATCTTATTATTCTTGCTTAGTAAGGTTATCAAAAGCTCTCATTATAGCCTAGGACCTCTTCGAAATAAAGATCCAGTCGTGTCTCTTTATCCATATTCCGACAAGATCAAATATTACATATGATCGATCGGTTCCTTGTTTTGTTTCGTAAGATCGTAAACTACCATTCACTGTTTCTCAAGACATGATAAACGAGATGAACTGAGCTTTAACTGTATTCTTTCTTCCTGTGAGAACTGAAGTCCGCTGCTGGACAAATTAGACGTCAGCCAATTTCTTTACTTACGTGGGGATCAATCTAACCATTCATGCTGGTGTGGCTCTGTCAGGAATATTTCTTTGGAGATTTGCTACTTCCCCACGCACAAGAAACTCTGCACCGGTACTTCCCATTGGATAGTGCAACCCTCGAAGCAAGCTCCTACGAATTGTAAGAGGAAAACGGTTTGCTAATTCAAAGCCTTCCTGTAGATCTGATTTATGGGTTAATAGAGTCCAAGACTTTTTTGTTTTTTAACATTCAGACCGTTCTAACAAACATCATTCCATGTTGAATGAACCCTAGAAGGATACCAGTACAAAGTGTCTGCCGATGGGTGACTTCACCTGAGGTTGTAGGCTGGAAAAAAAACATTTTTTCATCCAATTCTTGGGAGTTGCTTGAGGACATTTGTTGAATAGTATTGCAAATTTCCTCACTACAATATTATTGACTTTTTTCAAGAAGAAGATGCTTAATCCACATATCACCTTTGTAGTATATTTTGGCCATTTCTTGCTATTTACTCTTAATGTGAATTTTAGCTATAAAAAATGATATTTTTTGAATTTCAGTTCAACTAATGAAATGATTGTAATCAAGTGCAATTTCTTACACCAATTGGTAATTTTGAAAAATTTGTAAGTTTCAATATTTTATAGCAATATGAAGTTTGGACCTATAACCATGGGTTTATTGATTCTCTAATTTTAGAGTGATATATTAACTTTGTTTTATACCATGATGTTATACATTATGATATACATCTTTGGTGAAAATTTCAGATTTTTTGAGTATATTTTGAATTTGATTTGAATTTTCTTGTTTTTTTTCTTAAAAATTCTTGGTCATTCAAATTTCCCATAAAACATTTGAAAAGTTTGTGACTTGTAGCAGACATGTGATTTCATCTCTGAAAAAAAAATATAAATTTTTTTCTTTCATATCTACTTGATCGAAAAATGGCAGCCAATATAACGATGGACAGTGAGGCTCGGAATATGTGGTCATGGGCCTGTCCTTCTAGGGTTAAATAACTGTGCTTGTGTGATGCTGGCTGCAGTATTCAGACACTGAACTGCCTGTAGAGTCGATCGCACTCGATATTGACTACCGTATCAATTAACTGCTACCAGACAGTGAATCGAATTGCGTATGATTAATACGTTGTTGCTCATGCAGATTCCAGTAGTGCCCGATCAGCACTACTTCTTACATTTGACAGATTTTATATTTGAGTATGTTTTAGAAATTGAGTTCTGGGCGAGATACATCTCGACTTTCAGACTTTCTGCGATCATTGGGTCAGGACCGAGCCACTTCGTTCACATGCACTGAACGCCGTCCTTGTGTGCATGCAGAAGCTAGCATTGAAGGACCACGGGACCACTGACCAAGCTGGGTAAGTCGGACTCGATCATGCCCACGAGCACTTAGTACTAACCCAGTTCCCGAGCATGTATTTTAACACCGTGCTATGAATTGTTGTATCATCCCCCAAAGTTGCAACTTATCTCCTCCACTTACTGCCCTGTTTATCCGTGAAGTCCAAGTTTCTCTGAGTTCCTTGTTTTCGTATGACAGGTAGTTCGGACGTCGAAGGAGCTGCACATTCACTAGCGATCTCCAATCGGTTATTGATTTATCGATATGTCGCATCATGAATTCAGCATGTATGACCGAGATCCCAAAGCATCAACAGATGAAAGCGCCCCACCTCCGGGTATATATTTATATATTGAGCTTTCTTGGCATGTACATTGCTAGCTCTTGTCTTGCAGAGGCCCGTCTAGAAAGTTATCAGCTGTGGCTATATTTTAAACGCATTGTTTGCTGAGCATGACGCACTAGTGCAGAACACAGGTTTTAATGACATTTTAAATGACATTTTTTGATGTCATTTCAACATACTTATAGTGTACATTTTAGTTCTTCAAAATCTATCAAATAAGTAGGTCTTATTTTTCAAAATCTTAAAAAAATGTAGATATTCTTTTCAAAAATGTAGATTTCACTTCCCAAAATCTTAAAAAGATGTAGATTCTACTTTTCAAAATCCCCGGAAATTATAGATTTTACTTTGCTAAATCTTTAAAAACGTAGATTCTACTTTCCAATAATCTATACTGTTTTGACATATGTACCTTTCATCACTTTCATATGTTTTGAAAGTAATCTACATGTTCATAGACAGCCTACTCGAGTTACTTATTTCTATTAATTGTCTTCTCCATGACAATTGATATGGGATAATGTTTTCTTCTAAAATCTACCAAATTTGTTGCACAAAATGACATTAACTTCATTTTTTATTGAAACAAACATATTGGGATCAATAATTCTTCTGAAATCTACCAAATTTTCAGTAGCATGGTTGAAATGACATTTTTTTGAGAAATGTCATTTCAACATGTCATTTCAACCACCCTTCTGCACTAGTGACGATCATGTACATGAGTCTGACATATCGAACCTTGTTATGTCAAATTGATTCGTGGTAGATACCTACCATTACCTTCAAGTCTATTAGATTGGCGGAATTCCAAGATTTGGGTACTTTCATTGGAGCACCACCCGAAATGTAGAAATTGTGACATTTTCTAAAGTGTAGGACTAGAATACACATACGTTTGGGGCCGTGTGCCCAAAAAAGTGACAGTCGCACATGGAAATCCCCCAATTTAACGAAATTGACGGAATCCGATTCATGGGGAATCAATTTGCAACATAGGCAGCTCATATTGAATCTCCTGTGTAAGAAATGTACCCCAGGGCAGATGAAAAGTACGTATGTACATTTTTCACACGGTTTTTTTTCAATATGAGCTGCCTGTGCAACTCGTAGATCACGTTGCTAGAAGTCGGCATGTCGACATATACTTATTATTTCAATTCGTTGCAGTACCAATGGCGCCAATGAGCAAGCCAAAGTTCGGCACCGACAGTGGCGGCAGCCCGGGAGGTTCATTGGGAATAGCCTGGAGGAGGCAGAGAGGCGGCGTGGTGTCGCCCTGGGGGAACGAATGGAAGGCGCAGATTGAGGTTCTCGAGAGCAAGATGAGCAAAAGCAGTAACTGTTTCAGTGTAAAAATTCGCCCTCCGAGATGGCAAAATTTTTTTGTGATTGGCGAGCTCGAAACTCGCGAACTCACGCAATACGTCGCAGATGCCGTATATCACTACCTCGGAAAGCCACCGTTCCACTTCGAGGAGGGCTTTATGACGTTGCCATCCATCACGTGTATCGGCACTGTGATTGGCACCCCTGTGGAGCTTTCAACCCAGGAGATGTGCGCCAATTACGTCCGTGAAATTGCTAGGGGCGAGAATTTTAAACCCCAGCGACGCGATTTCATCCAAAAAGTGAGAAACGTGGTCAAGCATCCTGATTTTCCCTTTCTGACTCGTTCCCGCCGAGATTCCAAAGCACCAACAGATGAAAGCGTCCCACCTCCGGGTATATATATTCAGCCTGCTTGGCATGTACACTGCTAACTCTTGTCTTGCTAGAGGCCCGTCTAGAAAGTTATCTGCTGTGACTATATTTATTAACGCATTGTTTGCTGAGCATGATGATCATGTACATGAGTCTGACATATCGAACCTTGTTATGTCAAATTGACTCGTGGTAGATACATACCATTACCTTCAAGTCTATTAGACTAGCGCAATTCCACAATTTGGGTATTTTCACTGGAGCGCCCCCCGAAATGTAAAAATTGTGACATTTTCTACAGAGTAGGACTAGAATACATATTCGTTTGGAGCCTTGTGCCTAGAAAAGTGACAGTAGCACATGGAAATCCGACAATTTAACAAAATTGACGGAATCTGATTCATGGGGAATCAATTTGCAACACAGGCAGCTCATATTGAATCCCTTGTGTGAGAAATGCACCGCAGGGTAGATGAAAAGTACGTATGTACATTTTTCACACGGATGTTTCAATATGAACTGCCTGTGCAACTCGTAGATCATGTTGCAAGAAGTCGGCATGTCACCATATAATTATTTTTTCAATTCCTTTGCAGAAAAATATGGATCAATGATGAGCGAACCAAAGTTCAGCACCGACAGTGGCGGCATCCCCGGAGGTTCGTCGGGTACAACCTCGTGGAGGTACAACGGCGTGTCGCGGTGGGCGATCGAATGGGTGGCGGAGATTCGGGTTCCCATGGGCAACAAGCGCAACAAGCGCAACAAGATCTGGCTGGGCGTGTATCCCACCCCGTTAGAGGCAGCGTTCGCCTACGACGTGGCCGTCACGTGCCTCGGTGGCGGTGAATCGATGCTCAACTTCCATCACCCCATTTACAAGCAGATTCCTCGAATTTTGCCGGATTTGTCGCCGTTGGACTTTAACTCGGAATGCAAGAGAGTGGTGAAGGAGTTCTCGAAGTTGGCAAAAGAGGCTGGAAATTCGGGTAAGGCAATAAATCGTCAGTTCTCTACTCGCAAACATCAATTGCACGGAACGTCAGTTATGTTAGAAACCGCTATTTCGTTACCTAGGTCGTGCGATTTTGACGGCAAAAATTGTGACATATGTCTTCACAAAGGTCTAATTGCAGGCCGCAAAGTAGGACATGTGTGGATTTATGTCTCATGTTGTGCGGACGTCAAGAAATGTGCCAAAATATTGGAATACCTCAAATCTAACAAAATTATAAAATTGACATTGAGATTGGTAGATTTTCACGATTTTGCTACTTTCATAGGAACGTCACTTGAAATGTTAATCTACACCATCCTAGACCAAGTTTTTTGAGAGTCATATCTATGAATGTCACAATTTTGGCACCTAGAATCATGCCAATGTAACATTGCTAGTTTCAGGCCTTGAAAAGTGACAAAGTCGCATATATGGAACTCTATCCATTTAGCGAAATTGACGAAAGATCGTTTGGCCCTACCCATAATGAATCAATTTTCAACTCATGGACCACGTTGCTAGAAGTTGACTTGTCAAAATATACTTATTATTTCAATTCTTTGCAGTACCAATGACACTAGTGGGCAAGCAAAAGTACAACACCAACAGTGGCGACAACATAGAAGGTTTGCTAGAAACATCCCTGAATTGTCCCGATCTATGCCCAGAGTGTAGCAAGATCTTCTTGGTGTCAAAGTCTATGTTTCTCCACTTGATGGACCATTGGAGAAACCAAAAATTCTTTCGTCTCCTACAATCTTCTCATGATTGTAGAGGAAATTCTCAACCTCCGAAAATGGATAGCTATTGGTGGTCAATGTATAAAAGCATACAATATAGGGAGGTGCTTGACTCGAAGGTAGATGCCCTTCAAGTGGTGGGAACTCACAATAGCCAGGCAAGTGTTTTGGCTTAACTTTTCTATTCCCTCCTTAAATAGGGAAGCTTTTTTTATTGTGGAGGTAAAAAGATCATAGTAGAAAAGAAGACTTTGTAAAAAATCAAAATAGTATAACTTTTATATCAATCATAATAGTTTGGGACAGCCAAAAGTTATTTTAAGAATTTATAATAAGAGAGTTTTCTCAAACAAGGGGGAGCAATTAGATCCCAAAGCATTTTTTTTTAATTATTAGATTTTTTTATTTTTTATCTTCTTGAAAAGATCTTTTAAACTATGCATGTTATTAAAATTTTATATTGTCTTCACCACATTCAACTATTCAACTTTAGGATTTGTATAATAGTATTCATGACCATTCGCCACCCAACTACTTTAATAGAGCATTCAATCATTTGACATTCAAATTGTTCATGTATTGTAAGAATTAAGCTCATGAATTGACAACCGTCATAAAGTTGAAATTGGATAGTAGTAGTATCATAGACATATACATGGACATTGCAAACTTTATTATCGTTCTTATAAAACTTGCTATATATCAAAATTACCTAAAACTCTATTATAAAAAGTAATTGGTAGAAGTAGATTTTAACAGAAATTATTTTACTTCCAAGATTAGAATGCTTCTTTATGTAGCATGAAGTAGAACACATATTACTAAAATTTAGCTTTCATTGATAAAGTATTGGAATTTATTAGAAATCTTAGCCCTTGTAAATTATACAGGACTCGCCCTCTCAAGTGGATTATTGGAATGTGCATGACATGTGGGTGGTTTGGATTTGGCTTCCCCATGATAATGAGATCATGCTAGGTTTGTACCCCATGATGCTAGAGGCCGCATATGCCTATGACGTATCCATTACGTGCCTCGGTGGTAAATCGTTGCTCAACTTCCACAAACACCCTATTTATATGCAAATTCCTCAAATCTCCACAAATTTGTCACCGGAAATTGTTGCCATGAAGTTCAAGAACGTGGTGAAGGAATTCGGGAAGTTGGCAATGGAAGGTGGATATTATGGTAAGAGCATCCACCTCCTCACTTGTCAAACTCGGTATACTCAAGTTTAATTTTATTTTGAAAGAGCTCTCAAATTCCTTATCTCCTATCCCTTGCTTGCCAAATGTGACCCATAAATAGTCAAAGTCAAGTGACCAATCTTCAAGTAGGATGAAGAATAAAGTGAACTTAACTTAGATGAATAGTTATTGAAGGGACATTGCTCAATACATTAGGATTGTGTATCCAAAGAATATTTGAAGATGCACTTCATTATCATCCATATTTGAAGAGTATCAAATCCTTTGTAGGGAAGTGCATAGATGCTCTACGACAATAAATTGTCAATTTTTTGGTTGTCAACATTAGGTGTACAAAATATTGGTTTTGTTAAGAAATACTATTTTGTTAACACTTGAAGACTTAGGTGTTTTGAAGTTCAAAACTACTTCAAAATATTCATATCCAAAGCAAGGTTTAAATCTTCATCTATATTAAAACTTTAACAAACCCAACTATAGGATCTTTTAGTTAATTTATTCAAGTATATCTTCTCAAAATTTTAGAGTGAAAACCTTCACCACCCATTGCAAGTTCAATGTATCTAAACTTTAAAATGTAGTTTTTTTTAGCCCTTCTATAAGGTGACATTTTGTCTTTCAACATTTAAAAAAAAGAATCATATATGTCTCATAGCTGAATGCATTGAAAATACAGAGAAAAAAAATTTAACCAAAAATCTTTCATATTCATTTAAAAAAAATTGTAATGTAAAAGTTGATATCTAATGGAAGTAAAACCTATATTACTAGTATCTAAAAGAAAAAATTGAGAATCTTTAATCCCAATGATAAAAAATTAAAAATGTTTTAGTAAGCAACAAATATCCTCTAGTTTTATTTTGTTTTCAGATTTTTTAAATTGAGTTCATAAAGTAAATTTATTCATTTTTTCTACCTTCATTTCCAGCAAAAAAACATTTAACATAAATTTCATCTCAATTGAAATTCAATGGTTCAAATGTTTTTTTGTAGGTAGTCAATCCAAAAGATCATATAAAATAAATTAATCTTTTGTAAAAATATTTTAAGTTTTTTTTAAACTTAAAACTTTTGCACTATCTATCAGATTGTCCTACAATATAGTTTTACATGTATATTATGATGCTTATTACCCATCTTAAGGATTTCATGTAGAAATTCCAAATTATTAAGTCGATGGAGTTTTGCCCACTCTCAAATAATCCAAAGTGGGTTTAGTCCTTTAGGGGTTAAAAATTGGTGACAAAACTTGTGATATGTATCTTCACAAAGACTAATTTCAAGCCACAAACTAAGACGAATTAGGACATATATAGATTTATGTTTTAGTGTGCATCTTGAAATGTACCATATTGAAATACCTCCAATTTAATTTAGCAAAATTGAAGTTTAGATTGATGGAATTTCACAAGTTTGGAATTATTTTAGTGCATGTGACTTGAAATATAAAGCTATGCCAATTTTAGAATTTGAAGCCTTGCATATTTGAATTTAATGCCATTTAAAGAGAATTTTAGTACTATATAATCATGATTTTTGGCACCTAGAGTTGCACCATTTTAACAAAAATTGATAATCATTAAATCATTTCTAAAGTGTCACTTTATTTCACTTAACTTTCTTCATACTAGACTATACGTGTAGTGGGGAAAATACTGTGAATAGGATATATAATTAGCCAACATCAAACATCATGTTTATTAAACTTTATATTTGATATTTTGGCAAATATTAGTGTACCAAAATGTAATGTAAGTGCTGAAATTTAGAAGTTGCAAGTACTTGAATAGGCAATGGAGTTTTAGAAACCTAATTGAAACCTTAGAGCTCAAAAATATAGGACTATTTACATATGTGTATATGAAAGTCCTAGATTCTAGAGTATATCCAAGTACGTTAGGTTTCAATTGAGAGTCTCTATTCCAAATGCATGACTTTTGTGAAACTACACCA
The DNA here is from genome assembly GCA_963969395.1 of Pseudoscleropodium purum. Lineage (NCBI taxonomy): Eukaryota > Viridiplantae > Streptophyta > Bryopsida > Hypnales > Brachytheciaceae > Pseudoscleropodium > Pseudoscleropodium purum. The sequence goes on from OZ017802.1 coordinate 11,037,756, forward strand.
TTGTAACAAGTTTGTCTTCATATCAAAAACATGAGTTATCCTTAAAATGTTTTTCAATTTGTGTAGAGGGCTGTAAGTTTTTAGAGGTTCCTAAATTGTGGGAACTCGACCTAGTAGTTGTTTGACGTGGCACAACAATTGTCATGTCAAATAATCTATTTTTTAATTAATTTTTTTTAAAATTAATTTTTAATTATTAAAAAAATCTAATAGTTTACATCAAGGGAAACAAGTTTGAAATGGCCCTCCCCTTGTTGAAATCCCTTCTAATGTTACTACAAACAATTGGAAACACTTCTACTTGTATGATTCCTCAATTAGGTAAATTAGGACTAGAAGCTCAAAATAAAAAAAAATCTTCAGATATGGTCGATTTTGTTAAAATGCAAGCAAGATTTTGTGAAATTGTCTCCATTCAAGTTCTATGTCTAGAGGTCCAAATCTATAATAGTCCTTGGTTTTATAGCCTTGTGTACTTGAATGTCACAATTTTAATGATCTGAATGTGTCCAATATGACCATTAACTTCAATATGGATCGGATGACATGAAAAGAAAATACAAGAACTAATCCATGTTGTATATAAATTAATGCAGGGGGGTCAATACAGGAAATGACGTTGAAGGAATTTTTAGACTTGTTTCCTAGCAAAATATCCAAGAAAATATCAATAGAGAATGAGGAAGATTTTTTACTCAACTTTGTTACACAACAAGCTGATGACCTTGATACTTTTCAAAAGAATAAGCGTCACCGCATCAATGATATCTCATGTTCTGATGAAGATGTCCCTAAAAATTGTTTTGATGATGAGGATATGTTCCTCAACTTTGGTTTACAACAACCCAATGACCTCAATACTTTCCAAAAGAATAAGCGTCATCACATCAGTGATATCTTCTATTCTGATGACAATGCTCATGAAAATGATTTTCTTGATCAATTGGATGACAAGAAAATAGAGGAACTATCTATAAGACTTCAAGAGGCCAACATCACAATGCAAGGGGTACTGCCTCCATATTCTAGTACCAATGCACCCGATATCTCAAATACTCAACCAATGATAGAGCCTACCAATACAAGAAACAAACAACCCTATCAACTAGTCCCTCCTTGTCAAGATATGTTGTTAGGAAGTCCCGATGGAGTTTTGAACTTTACAATGGTTGATTTGAACATCATTACTGCGAATTTTTCTGAAAGTCTTACAAGTGGGCAAGGAGGCTCTGGATCAGTTTACTGGGGGCACTTCAAGGATGGTACAACGGTTGCTGTCAAACGAATCAAGAAGGTAATACAAGCTTCAAAGCAAGTTCATAATCTAAGTTTCATAGCATGGTGGAGTATTTTGAATTTGGTTGGGGCTGTAGCAATTGTATTGTCAATTTTGGGGTAAGAAATTGTAAGCTACATCTAAACAAAGCTCTAGAAATGTATAGATGGGGAATTTTGCTAAAATGGTGGTATTTTGTTAAAATGGTGGGAAACTATTTTGGCGGAAGGTTGAAAATCTCAGCAATAAAATGGGATTGTTTTCGGGAAAAAAGGTGACAAAGTTGTGAATTTTGTTGGTTTTGTGAGTAGTTTGGCATGCCTATGCCTTCTTTGTGCACATAGGGCATTGTTTTGTGGCCTCGTGCGGTAGAAAGCTCTCTTTTGCCACTATACAAATGGCATTTGGAATAAGCCACCATTGTAAAAATGGCATCCGGAATACCACAATTTTAATGAAATTGCCTATATAGACAAGTATATGTGTGTGTTTTAGTAGCCACCAAGGTCTTGAATAGTGCTAAAGAAATGGTGTATTGTTAAATTGATGGTTGGAGTTATGTTTATTACCAATGTTGAGAACTTGGAATCTTTATGGTGTTGACAGAATGGAAAAAATGTGTTGGAGATTGAAGATGCCAAGGACTTTCAGATTGAAGCCAATATCCTATTTAAAGAAAAACATTTGAACTTGGTGAGGCTATTGGGCTTCTTGGAGAATGAAAATGAGTTGATTCTTGTGACGGAGTACGTGACAAATGGGAACTTGAGGCAACATCTTGATGGTATACACTTGAGTTCTATCAATCCTATGTTGAGTGTTGTTTTTGAAAGTGCTTGATTAGACCAGGGTTGACAAATTAGTACGTCCACCCCAAAATAGCGTCCGTAACCTGGACATCCGTCCTCACGGACGCAACGTCCCTTCCGCCGTCGGAAGGTGGACGGGTAGGGCGAACGGCCCGAGGCAGACGCCCAAATCATGCGGACCACATCAGTCCGCATGTCGATCGGATGGCCGTAACCGGGCGCTGTGGACACAACATCCGCGTCCGGACGTCCTGGACATCCGACCGTCCTATCAACCCTGGATTAGACTAAGTGCCAAAGGCATGTTTGTTTGAAGTTTAGTAACTTAAGTGCAAATATGAAATTTAGATAATGTTCCTTTACACACTTTGATTAGTTGGGTTGATTTATGTGAGTGAGTTGACTGATGCTCGTGGGTGTTATTATGCAGGTGTTCCTTATGGGGTCACTCTAGATATGTCCAAGCGGTGTAGGATATCTCTAGATGTTATTGCTGCTTTGAAACATCTTCACAATCAAACCAAGGGTAATGGATCATTGTGTTGAATGTTTTTTTAGGTCCTATTTCTTGTGGACTTTGAAGGGATTGTACTCTTGAGCTTGGATGTTAAGCTTAGGAGAATGATATGAAGTTATAATGTCGTGGTAGTTGATAGTATTTTCCTCATTGTTGTCCTTTGGTGGTTGTAGATGACTTGGACATCATTCATAGAAACATCAAATCTTCCGATATTTTGATTACAAATGATTTCCGTGCCATGGTTGCTGGTTTTGGTTTATCTCAATGTAGTCCAATTGGAGAGGGTACTTCTAGTAGTTCTACCCTAATGAAGGAGACATTAGAACATATGACACATGAACATTCAACAACTCATCATTTAAAGGAGAAAAATGATATATACTCATTTGAAGAATTGTTGGTCGAAATCTTCACTGGACAATGCCTTGAAGAGTCAAGTCTTCCTAGTGATGAATGCTATACTCTAAGATGGGTAATTTCTTCTTTCTCTTTTCACAATTTCATAATTTTTTGAACCTCCCATATTGAAAATATCTTTGTAATATCTACTATTTGAATGCACTTTTTGGTTGTATGTTACATGACAAGCCTCGAAACAATAATTTTTTTCAATTTAGAATTGATTAGGTTTGCCTAGTTGTAAGGAAATCCCTTGATGTTATTTAGTTGGATTAAGTTGTGTGAAAGTTAACAGTGTTAGTGGATAATATTATGAGGTTATAATTTATCTATTTTTAGTGGACTGTTTTTGCTCATAAGATTTCTTGTTATCAAGTATCTCAAATCTAAATCTTGGTTTTGAAAAATAATACATGTTGAATTGCATATAGTACACATAAAGAAAGACTATAGGGTTAATTGAGTTTTTAACTTGAATTACTTAATATTATCTTGATGAAGATGCCATAGTTAAATTTGATTGAAATGGTGGAATAACAAAATCTTTGGAATTGAGTGTCGAATTAGAAATTAGTAATAGGTAGTAGTCATTGCTTATAATGCAACTTACTTTTTTAGATTGTTGTTTGTTTTCTATATATTTTATTTTCTAATAAAGCCTCACAAAAGGATGTTATTGTCTATAATATTCTGAAAGAACATCTTGCTCCCAAGTTCTAAGAAAATAGCACAATGTATTGTTTTAAGTTCCCTTCATTCTAAGTTTGCAACTAGACCTAGTTTTTAGTACGTAGTAGATTAATAATAGGAGTTCATGTCAAATAACTAAAATAAGTTCTTTGGTAATGAAATGAAGTTGCTTTTTTGGTATGAAATAGTTATTTATTGATTGGCAGGTGTTGAAACATTGTGTGGAGGGAAGGTTGATGGATATTATTGATCCAAAGATTACACCAACAACTTTTGAGTTGGAGATTTTAGAGCAAATTTTCAAGCTTGCAGCTTCTTGCTTAGCATTCAAAGAAAGCAATCATCCAACTATAGAAGACATTTTTGGCGATTTGTCATTTATAGTGGGCCATTACTTTGGGGATCTCAAGGATGAATCAAATTCTAAAGGAGATAAATATGAGGTTCATGAAGAACAAAAAGGGGATCTTGAAGCATGCATTGAACCGAACTCACAAACCCTATGTTTGGAAGAATTGGAAGCATTGAGAGAACAAGAACCAACAAAAAATTTAGTTAAGGTGGATTCTTCAAATCCATCCTTCATGGCTATCAGGGTTGACAGGACGGTCGGACGTCCGGAACGTCCGTCTGCCCGTTCGCCCCGTCGGTCCCGTCCACCCCGTCCGTCCACCCCCATCCGCCCCCGTCCACCCACGTCCGTCCACCCGTCTGCCCGTCCGTCCACCCCGTCCCGCCCTGTCCGCCCCGTCCGTCTGCCCTGCCCCCGTCCACCCCCATCCGCCCCGTCCGTCCGCCCCCATTCGCCTCCGTCCGCCCCCGTCCGCCCGCCCGTCTGCCTTCCGACGGCGGGAGAGACGTTGCGTCCGCTGGCGTCCGTGCGGACGGACGTCTGACCATCCGAACGTCTGGGTTATGGACGCCTTTTTGGGGCGGATGTAGAGATTCGTCAACCCTGATGGCTATTGAGCTTGATGGTAGTTTTTTTATTGAAGGTTCTGAAAGCAATAAGGTCCAAACAAACACACAATTAGAGGTGGATTCTAAACAAGAAGCAAGTCAAGTTGTCAAGCAGTCGATTACAAAGCTAGATCAAACTTCACCATTGATTACAAATATCATCACAGGTACTAATTTTTATTCCAATTGACATATCATTATGCTAGTAAATTGTAAATAGTTCTTTTTTACTCAAAAAGCATGCAATAAACAATGCTTTTAGTAGAAATTGATATAGTGAATTATTTCCATTGGATCAAAATTTTGACTTCCTAGTTTATGGTTTAGTTTTCTTTTATAGTATGGATATTACTATTTGTGTTTTAACTAAATTGTGTTTAAACTAAATTGTGTTTATTTTTCTAGATGAATTCTATTTGAAGTCCAATGAGCCATATTTTGAAATGCTTCAAGAAGAAATTGCAAAACTTCACTATATTTCCTAGCTATTGAGTGAGGGTGATGATTTTGAGCAAAACCTAACCAATATTGGCAAAACAAGTTTTTTTCTTTGTTTCAATGAGAAAGATGATGTGTTTGAATTTTATTTCAAGAATTATCAAGGCATGGCAAGTATTGTTGGTGTTGGCTTGGAATGTGCAAAGGTTGTTCTAGAAGATGGATGGAGAGTAACAATTCAAGAAATTTCAAAACCAAGTTGGGATGATGCATGGAAGAATTTTGATTCTTCAAGTACACTGAAGGTAACAATACCAGAGCCATTGGAAGAAGGTATGGATAAGATGGAAGATTCTCTAGAACTTGTTGCATCTATTCCAAGAGGGCAATGTTTACTTTTGGATCTAGCACAATATTTTATATTAAAAACGGCTATCGCTTCATTTCTTTCAAGGGATTCAATGATTCATGCCAATAATGGTAGTGGTACAAGCTCAAATCCAAGTAGTGAAGATATTGCAAGATCTTCATCTAGTAGTGATGGAAAGCTTTCAAATCTCCTTCAATCTTTGAAAAATATGTATTTTTTACGAGAAGCTTTCAACCAATTGAAGATAGGGAATGGTGATGGTCATCTTATGGATCCCCTTCTTAATGATGATGTGATAATTGATACTACAGTGCATCTTAAACTATTTCCAGGCGGAGACCTCTATGATGGAAATGATCAATTAGATTCAACAATCTTAGATGATGAATTGAAGACATTGCCTTCTCAATTGGATAATACAATATATTTGGAGATGATGTTCAAATTTGTGAATGAAGATGACATGAAGGAAATCCAAGTCACTGTTGGGCCCATATCCTTCCAATTTCAAGTGAAAAATGAAGTTAACTACAAAACGACCAAACGATTTGGGTGGTACCACAAGTCATTAGATGTATCTTTTGGACCTGTTAATACTTGTGATTCAGAAATTGGTCCCAATCACAATGCCCTAGATATTGTTAAGGTAAAAAAGACCATAACAATGGGGTCTTCAGATGCAACAACAAATGGAACATCAAAGTTAATTAATGGTGGAGTCCAAGGGAAAATTCCTCAATTTTTGACACTATCTAGTGGAGGAAATTTAGGGTGGTCAACTACCAAATGTCTCTCTGATAATGTTGGTTATGCTATTAAAAAGGAGTTTGAAGAGACACGTGGTGGATTTGCAATTTCTTCAGAGCGAAATCTAGTTTCTTCAATTTTGGAATACACCTATTGCGCTCCTAATTATATGCATGAGCTCAATTATGAAAAACTCCCCTATGAAGATTATCGAAAACATGAACTCAATCTTCTTCCAATATGCCGTTCACAAGATGTCAAATTTGAAGGTACTTGGCATCCAAAGCGTTCAGAAAACAATCCTCAAGTAGTGGCGGAGTATTCTTTATACACGTCTAGAGAGGTTCATATGACAAGTCAAGAAATTCCTGAAAAGGTTGCAAAAAGAACACGGATTAAAAGGAGTAGACATCCTAGGATACAAGAGGAAATTAATGGCCCTCTGAAGTATACACAGAAATATGCTAGAAGTCTTTTCCTCAACCATACAATGGCACACTTGAATGGCAAGAAGTTTAGAGTACAAGAAGTTTTGAGTCAACAACCTTTGAATGAAAGAGAGCCTGAGACCCATCTTGAAGATCATAGTAGTTTTGCACCTTTATGGCATGCAAATCCTCTTGTAGGGTTGCATTCCGAGCTTCTTGAGCTTTAAGCACTACCTCAAATGATTTCCATCTTGACAAAGGTACATCCCACTGATGACATTTGTATCAAAAAGGATTTACCTAAATTGAAATGTGAAACTTTCTTTGGTATCAACCTTATTGGCATTTTTGTTTAAGTTTTGATTACATCCCCATGCCTCTTCCATGAGGATCTCAATATTAAACAAATATAAACTAATATTTGATTGCATGAGTAATTTGACTTGTAAAAATTATAACTATTATTTCTAGACTATATCAAGGTTGGCAATTATACAATGTGTACATTGATTGATTTAAAAATGATATGCACATGTAGTTGGGAGTTAAAGTTAATAAGAGTTTATGTTCCAATTTGTATCATTGCCACCCTTCATAACATATAAGTCGTCTATGTAGAACTTCTATCAAAATATAAGCAATATTTTGTCACTTGTATATGAATAGTTAGTTATGAAATTCAAATTAGTGGAGTTTTTCACTTCTTTAAATCTTTAATTAAGTAAGCATGTTTGATTTTGGTGTTCTCTTTTTTAGTTATTAGGATTCTTGGATGTTTAGCTTGCTTAGCATGTCTTCTTTTTTGCATGATCTAGCATAGTTAAACTCTAGGGCAAGTTGCCATGCCAAATTTGCTAATCTATACAACCCATTACACAATTTCTCATCTTAGTTGAATTTCACTACATCCTACGACTCATTTTTTATTTCTAAATGCAATGGTGACATGTAGATTTGATTTCAACACCCAAATATTTATGAGTCTTTGTAAATTGAGACTTGTTTGTTGCTCCATTTGTTTCTTCTAAGAAAGCCTACAACTCATACATGGTCAATATATTTATTTAAGTATAGAGTAGGCCTTAACTCTAAAATGAACAGCTAGTCACTGTAGAAGTCAATCTTTTGGGTGTTGTGTAAATCATTTGCTTAAGAAAACCTAAGAGCACTTGTAGAAAGTCAAACTATTGTGCAAGATCTTCCCTTTTCATACAAGATTCTAAAAATTAATATGTGTATTCCAAATAGAAGAACTTTTTGCCATCCAATGGACACTCAACATTCACAACGTCCTTCTAGAATCAAAGGCTTCAATGCTCTAGTTGGCAAAATCAAAAGCACTAGAATCCTTTAAACAACCAAAGCAAATGAGTTTAATGATGCAATTAATTATTGTGGGTTGAGACTTGTTTGTTGCTCTATTTAATTATTCCATACGGAATAATTCTACAAGCAATTACATTTAATTGTTTCATTCAACTAAACTCTATCAACTTAAAATTATGAACCAAAACTTATTGAAAATGCATTAAGGTATAAGTGTTAATTTAATATATCCCTCCTATATTTTATTTCAAGTTTTTCTTAAAGCTCTAAAGAAACCTTTGTAGATCATAGATATGAAGATTCTATTTGAAAGACATTGGTTAATAATCCAAAGTTGTCATTGCAAATTCTTGATTTTTGCTCCATCCACTACAAGAATATAGGCATTCTATGACTACGTAAATGACTACGTTTTCAGTCATTTCGGACATATATGACTGCCTGTGAAAATGGGGCTCTGTAGTCATTGTGGACGAGTCCTTTAGGACATGACTGCATTCTTAATATCACCATCCGTCATTGTACAAGGAAAGTTTTGGATGAATTATTCCTATGTGGCCTCTGACGTGTTCAGGTCTGCATGATGTGGCACTTGGGTTCGTTAGTCATAGTGTAGTCATTTTTTAGTCCCACTATAGTTGAGTTCTGATGGTGTGCCCCACTTAGTCCACATGGCAATTGCTGGTAGGCGGTTCAATCCAATGTTCAGACGTTCAGATGGACAACAAGTTCTGGTGTAGTTATTTCCTAGTAGGGATTCAGTTGAACTATAGTCATGTCATTGTGTATTGTTGCAATTGCAACTACAACTTAGTGAAGTGGTAGTTAAACAGTAGTCAGTCTCCTATGCTTAAGTGCTACTGCAGTTGCACCTGAGTTGCATCTCAGTTATATTTCAATACTAGGGTTGACAACGTAATGAAGCTTAGAAGCTGTTTTAGTACGATGTGGTTGTATAGCTCAGCATTTGCTTTCATGAAAATGATAGAAAATTGATGGCCAAGTAAGCCAACTAACATGAGAACTATTGAGAAGAAAAATAGTTGTACAAGCAATGGATGCACATACCATTACAAAATGGAAGACAACTAAAGCATTTTGTCAATGTCTACATCCATGATTGCATTTCTCTGAATTATTACACACAAGGTTTTGTGAGAATTCAAGGCATTGACCACTCTAAAATCAAAATACGTGCCCTCTTCCTTTAGAAGTACGACAATTTTGTACTATAGAGGGCTATCAGTCTTGTATGCAAATGTTACACTACACTTACACCAGCAGCGAAGTAATCTCATGGGTTCAACTTTATGTACTTGGAATCCCAAATGATGTTTTCACCTTGAACGTCGTGCATTACTTCTTGGTTAGCCTCCGGCTTGGGAAACATCAACAACACCTTCGGTTGCGAAACCTCCCGCACGTCCACTCTAAACCAACCATCCGGAATGAGCATGCCATGGAACTTATCTATCCCTCCTATACCGCTGATTCTTCCCAAAGCCACCTTCTGCCGAGTGGATTGTGGATTGACGAGGTACACATTGTCATACAAGCTGAGCTGAAAGATAGATTTGTTTTGTTAGATACAGGAAGTACTCCTGCCCGTGGGACCTTCAAAACATACTTCTCATTGCCAATGTAGTCACTCATATAATAAATAACTGAAAATTGACTAACAACTTCCCCAGTTGAGTCACATATGAGGACTAGATGAGGATAATGCAACTACCAAATGACTAGGCAGTCATTCCTGAGTCATACAATTGAAACAACATTGACCTCAGCCTTCTAATTCCCCGAATGAAATTTGTGTACTCCAACACATTCAGGCTTCAACATCTCACTTTTTTTTTGGAAGAGTCACGGTTCTTGTCCTCTACCGCTGTCGTCTTTGCCTTTGTCTCTCTTTTCCATGCCTTCAACAAACACACACAAATTTTTTGTTAGAATTGAAAACAATTAGAAGGTGAGGGGACACGAATGAGCTTGAACCTTGTGGTCCACAAGTCCCCTCCCCTTCCTCTGTAAGCGCATTGTCACTAAGATCTGAATTTTGTGTCAAATCATGCCCTTGAACTGCATTGTTCTACACATGTGAAGCATTTTGTGCATGGAACTCCTTCACATCTGTAGCGACATACAGAGCTTTCAAAAGTGGCCACAATGTGGACTTCAAGTAATTTTTGTCATCAGCTAGTTTTGCCAAATCAGCAACATAGAACGCACTGGTGATGACGACATTGGCTTGCGGATTGCATGACACTCTTGATGCATTGTTGTCAACGACCACAGTGTTTGAGGGGCTAAATTGAGGCCATTCACTGTAAACTTTTGACAAAGGCTTCCCCCAAGCTATTGGTTTGCCGCCCTCAAACTGTATAGCCTCACATTTCTTCCTACCCCACACAAAGGGAGGACTGAAGTCACAATATCCTTGCCTTTCTGTCGTTGTGGGCACAATGTCTTCCATGTAAGACTGACTCTTACTGCCCCAAAATCCCACTTTGAAATTAAAGAAGCACCATGCCAAAAAGGATTGCAACCATGGTCTTAAAAATACCCTCCTGCTCTTCGTTTTCAACGTGGGCCTAATTCTAGAGTTTGGATTCTTCTCCTCAGCCAGACTACAATCCAGCAAGGTCCCATGAATGTTGAAAATTAGCAATTTAGCTTTTGCATTTTCGATGGGTACAATGCGTAAATTCGAAGCAGCTCTCACTTGACCTGATCCAAAATCAGTAAGTGCTGCCTTTGCATTTACCTCAGTGGATGCTTTCGTTAGCTTCTTCTGCTTCTTTGGAGAAGATTTCGTTGGAGCACCACTTGCTTCCACTGCCTTCTTTGAGTCGTCCACCATGTTTTTCCCAGCTTGGACCACATCCACTGCTTTTGTTGCCTTCTTCTGCTTAGGAGGGGAAGACTTGGTTGGAGCAGCAATTGATTCCACAAGTTCTCTGGGGTCCTCCACTTTGTTCTCTCCATCCTCTTCAAGATCCACGATATTGCTTGCATCACCGCTAGTAATATGCGTGTCGGAGTCCACTTTGCTAGTGTCCACATTCACAAACTCCCGATCCTGCACTTCCGATGGAGGATATTGGCCAATTCCGTCCACAGGGATGTCGCTCGCGTCGGCCAAGAAATCATTGCCTTATACGACCTTCGGAATTCCCTGTGTGCATTTCGAAATAGTCTCGTCCACATTGCACATCGGAATGCTAGTCTTCATACGCGGATTCAATGTTGTTTTCGGCTTTGGACTCATAGTTTGACATATTGGGGTCGGGGATGATCTCTCTTTTTCTCCAGCGCAGGGTGCCTGTTTCTTGCCTTCTTCTCCAGAGGGTGATTGCACTTCCAAGTGTAGCGGTTCTTCAGCCGCACTAGTCGTCTGCGATGGGGTGGGAGGAGGAAGTGACTCAGACCTGGGCACTTTTTTTCGACAAGGATCGGTCATTAAGTCGGCTCTGTCTCCCTCTTGAAGCAAAATGGACGTCTGAATCTCCATAGGAGACTTAGATGCTGAGGGGCTTCTATGGGAAGTGTCCTTCATTTTCCCCATGAAAGTGCTGAACATTGACTTCAGCTCTTCTACTGCGCTGTTCGTAGCTGCTGTACTCACAAGAACTTTCGAGAACTCGCCCTTCAAGTCTGTTTGAGACTTCTCTATAGCACATATTCTTGCTGAATCTCCTGCAGTGAGACCCTAAAATTCTCAACCGCCATTCAAACAAGGGAAACTCCAGAGTTAGTCAATTATCAAGTTTCTACCAATGGGGTCACTGATCAATGACTTGCCTATTGCTGAATGACTACGTTTTGACTTGTCCACCTACGTACAACAGAAAATGCGACTGGATCATGACTGCGCTACAACCATTGTAGAGATGACGCCACTCATTGTTTAGCAACATGAAAACATAAAATGTGAGAGAAGTTCAAAGGGCCTCACCGATCCGCGTCCAACATGGCCTGCAAATAACTGCATTCCATCTGCAATGTCCATTAGTCCTGAGTTGGTAGGCCTTCCCTCCTTCTGCATCCAACATGGTAATAGCATTCAAACGCGGCATATTCATTTGCACATATTCTTTACAAGTGAAAGCACAGAACAAGCAAGAACAAAGGTAATACTATCTTTCGAACGTGGAAAATGGAGAACCCTAATCTCACCAACTCTGCCTCCTTTCCGGCTTTTCCTTTTTGGCCCACAGCGGAGAAATTCTTCACTTGCCTCCTTGCATGGGCCATTGTCGCCGCTTTCTTCTATTGCGTCTCTGTACTCCAATAATCCTACAGCCTACTCCACTGATCTGGATTCACGTGAGATGGGCATTCATCTTCTGCGCTGCTTAGGAAATGAGCCTTCAACCTAGAGCGCTCTGTCTTCAAGTACCTCTTGATGGCATTCCTGAAGCCCAACATGCTCAACTTGTTGCCTAAGTACTCGAAGTCATTGTCCAGGGTATTCCTCAACTTTTGCACGCTCTCATGCTTCTGTTTTTCCCAATCTATGATACTCATGTCAAGAATATGTGGCACATATGTCCTCACTGAGCTATCCCAAGCATTTTTCCCCACACAACCAGCATCAATTTCTCCGTCATCAGTGACTGTGATGCTGTGGGGTTTTTTGCCAACTCTGCTCCGCTCCCTCCTTCCCTCGTCATAGATGTTGCGTTTCAGACGTCGCGATGCCCTCCCCACGCTATCTGCAAACATTTTGCTTGCATTGCTAAAGTCTTGTCCTAGAGAATTTCCCACCCACTTGTCCGGATAGGGAGCTGAGGAAGGTTGTAGCCCAGCACCCCACTACGGTGGCTGCATCCATTGGCCGTTAGGCACCCATTGCCAATTCCTAGCATATGGAAGCCCTGCTTGCGATGGTACTTCTGAGGCGCGTTGTGCAATTGGAGATCGTGGTTGGTGAATTTGTATAAGGGACCGCATTTGCACGTCGACTCTCTTGCGCTTCTGCCTTTTGTCAATGAGGTTCTCCTCAGTGTCCAAGTCATCGTCCTTTGAGTCGAACACTTGCATCGTACTAGCTTTGCCTGCATCCATGTCCAATAATATTTTCATCAGCAACCCTAAACCGCTCAAGTCCTTCCCTGTGTGGCATTGCTCTTCCATCTTACAAGTAAAGAAGAAGTACAATTGTGAGTCAAATCTGCTTCTCTATCCAAGAGTTTTACTTAAACTACAGCGTGTATACAGTGAAGTAAAAACCGCCATCTTTTCTAACAAAACAAATCACACTATAGCCGTCACAGAATGCAACTTCTATACGTACCATTCTCCACTATGATGACGTTTACAAACCCTACTCAGCGTACGAGGAGGCCCACACCGTGAGAAGGGCAAATTACCTGTAGGTGGGACCTTCGAGGTCGCCTTGCTCTAAACATGTGCACACACAATTGCTAGATTCATCATACCTGCGGCAATACCTTCGTCGTCTGTTTTGGTTTCGTCGGAAGAGAAAGCCGCATCTACACTCATTTTGCCCCTCCTCTGCACGCGCTTGCTCCTGCGTCATGCGTTTCCCCTCACTGGCAACGTCGGATGACTTCGTCTGGGCAATCCAAAGTTCTCTCTTGCAATGTGACCCCTTCCCGCATCGACTGCCTCAAGCAATACTTCTTTCTGGGGATTCAAATCCTTTGTCCTACACATATGAATTCACAGCTTACTACAGTCCAATACGTCGCTACGAGGTAGGTCAAACAAAATATAAGAGCGCATGCTACCGTGAATGTCGACAAACTCTCTACTCCAAAGTCCGTGCCTCAGAACGGGTTTAGGGTTTCGCTAGCCTTTGCAGCCTCCGTACGCCGCCATACAGCCGCCAAACGTGTGCAACGTGGCAGTTTTCTAGTACTCCTCAACTTATTCAACTAGTTTATGCCCACTAAACTAATGTATGACTCTACAATGACTCGAGCGCTACTAGAATAACAAACGCAGTCATACATGAGTAGTACGCTGCAACTAGAAGTCTACTATACAATGACTGGACTCGGCTTCCGAGACCAATTAATGTAGCAGTTGAGCAAGAAACAAGAAAAGCGGACAAAAATTGCACAAGAACTCCAGTGCATGAAGAACAGAAGGCTGAGGACTTACATTCTTTGGATGGCCACTTCCATAGGCTTCAGTTTTTGCCGTAAGAGCTGCACACGCTTGTCTCGTTCTAATTCGTAGGTAGACTTTCCCTCGTCTCCTGTTGCCGTCTTCTCTTCCTCCATTTGCTTTTGAATTAGGTTAGTGAAATGCCCGTAGTACCCAACAATAGTACTGTAGGGATTGACGTTCACAAGCAGCGCGTTACCAAGAAACAAGGGTATGCACACCTTTTTCCTGCTCCGTCACTATCTTGTAGGCGCCTAAGTGATCGGACGTCTGTCACAGGAAGAAAAGTGATGACCGCGTGCCGCAGCTGCGATCAAATAGCAGAATGCAAAAGAGTCGGCTTTGTCGTGAATCTTGATTTTGCTGCCTCCTTAGCGTCGTTGAAGAAATTCCGCTAAAGTGAATAACGAAGAAGCCTATAGTAGCCAGTACTCTGTGTCGCTATAGAACGACGGTAGAGAATCACCTCTTGATACGGTAATAAATGTCCACTGCATTTGGTCCTTTTCTTGTGGACGTCAATCATGAGAGCAATGTCCATGCTCTGTGTCGGTGATAATTTTGTGGGATTGCCTTTGAGGGCACGGAGTGTTAGCCTTTTATTGTAGAAATTGCCTTTCAATGAACCCTGAATTTCTTAAGTGCTTTCAACCCTAAACTGCTCATACGTCTTCAGAATTATGCCGAACTTACCTCAAGCACTAAATGTTGTACTTCATGATGCTCTGCAAGATGATCCGACAGTCTTAATTTGAATTACTGTGCTTTCAAAAGTTCTTCTATTTTCCCTTATATGCCATGCTGTGGTTCCTTGTGCATATGCTACGTTGCCCATATACATTCTCCTTCAGTTTCTTGTTGTGTTGAGAAGCCATGTGAAATGAAGGGGATGCTATGTACATGTCAGGAAAATTGTATTCAAGTGTGGACTTCCCCTTGAAATTATATGGACTACGTCATTGTGCAATGAAGTAGACAAGGTAAGGACTCAACGTGAACCCTACGAAGTCATTACTTTGTTTGAGAATGAGAGACGTTGGTAAATGACTAGGTATTAACTCGTTGAAGTCATTCTGTAGTTGTATGTAGTTGTCACTCAGTTGATCTTCGGGCTCTTCAGTCATTTTGTACTTTCATGAAGTTGGCTATGAGTTCACAACAGTCATATCGTAGTCTGTTTTCATTGCATGTGAAGAAATTTAAGTGTGGTCTGCTTGGAAATTTTCTGGCATTCCATAATTCTGTTGTCAAGGTTAGTACTCAGAAAATTTTTGGAACTCACATTTGAAAATGACATCCTCGTGTAGTTGTTGAAGTTCAGAAGTGTACGATCAAAATGCTACCAGCGTGCTTGCCCCTTTCAAATCCACAAAGGCAACATCTCCGCGATGAGAGATTATGGATTCGCGAGTTTCAGCGAGCTCGTCAACTCAATGCTTCCAGAATCCATTGCCCGTGCATGGATTGCCAAGGTCAACGCAAGTTGCTCATAAAAAATATGCGGGAACACCTCATGCGAAATGGACGGCATCCACGGTTCAGGGTGTGGAGAGGGCCTGGCACTCGAGACTTGTCCGACAATGAATGGGAGGACGAATTCTGGGGCTCCCATGACAACTGTAGCGTAGGTGTGGATGCCCAAGTGGATATGCGAGGGATCCTTGAGAATGCATTCACTCATGACGATGGGACAATTGATATTGAAGACAGAATTCTTGAAGAAGTGGCACAAGCCTTCATGACCGCCGATTCACTGCACGATGAGTGCAGCATTGGGTCAATGCAAGGCCCACCAGAGAATGACGAAGGTTTTGCTGATGGGGTGCCTGCCAGTGAAATTGGAGAAGCCGCTTGGGAGGACCGACAGTTTGATCCTCGCCACTTACAAGAGGCAATTCAAGATCTTTTTAGTGGCACCAAGTGCACAAAGCTAGCAGCCACAATTTTGCTTATGAACTTGTGCACAGTGCATGGAGTCAGTAATACCTTTGCGAACGAGTTGTTCAATATCTTGCATGGTCACATATTGCCTGATAGGAATTGTTTGCCGAAGAACTACCACGCAGCATGTTCTTTGACACAGACATTGGGACTTGCCTACACAAGCATACATGCTTGTCAAAAAGGTTGCATCCTTTTCAAAGGCTTACACACAGATGCAATGTGGTGCCCTCAATGTGATGGGCCTAGGTATAGAGATGAGGAAAGGAAGATGTTACCTGTGAAGGTTCTGAGGCACTTCCCCATCATACCAAGACTACAAAGAATATTCAGGAGCCCCAGCATTTCAAAACTGATGCTCTGGCATTCCGAGAATAGGAGCGATTGGGAAGGCGGGGATGGTTTGGTCCGGCATCCCTGTGACTCAAAGGCATGGCGGCATTTTCACGAAAATGTTGACCCCACTTTTAGCAACGACCCTAGAAATATCCATTTCGCTCTAGCCGCAAATGGGGTGAATCTGTATAACCAGAATCGGTCCAATTGGTCTACTTGGCCGGTGCTTCTACTGAATTATAATTTGCCACCTTGGTTGAGCACGAAGAAGTTCTTCATCATGTTGTCTTTATTTATCCCGGGGAGGCAGTCTGTCACCTGTGAAAATTTTGATGTGTACTTAGAGCCACTAATAGAAGAGTTATTGCAATTGTGGGAAGGTGTTCCAGCTTATGACATAGCAAAGGAAGTCTCAGCAAGAGCATTCACATTGCGGGCCATGCTCCTATGGACGATTCATGATTTTCCCGGCTATGGGGTGGTTGGCGGATTTTCCCATCAAGGATTTGCTACTTGTCCTTGGTGCGGTTCAAACTTGGGTGCACAGCACTCTATGGAGCTGGAGAAGCAGACATATGGTGGGACTAGGCGTTGGTTGCCAAAAAGACACAATTACAAGTCAGCTCACATGAAAGACTTATTTGATGGTTGTATGGAGAATCGACTGAAGCCTCCACGAGTGATGGTCGAGGAACGGCTACAGCATGCAGCCGACTATGAAGCATGGAAAACAACGCCAAATCGAGAAGCAGGATCAAGGGACCCATCTAAAGTGCATGGTATCAAACGATTGAGCATCCTATACAGGTTGCCTTACTGGAAGGTAATGTTGTCTTCAGACGCTAGTAATATGTGTCAAATTAAGTATTGAAGACTTTCTAGAGTTCAATTCTGATTTCCACGAACAAGTTAATGCAGTTTACTGATCTAGTGGCCTATTGTCAAACCACTTTAGATTGTCTGTCTATGGTATTGGCCTACAAACTATGCATATAAAGAACTTGTTAATTGAGGTGCCGATGTTCCAGTGTGGTGGTCGCAGACTACAAGTACAATAATGAGACAATAGGATAGGTGTTACTTAGTTGTGAGGTGGACAGTAGTGACTTAGAAGTGACTCTCTTTCAATTGTGTCTGTCCTACTAATTAGTCATTTCTCAAACGTGCCATAGTCATGCAGTGAAATTGTAGTTATTCATTGCTCCAGTGCAGACAACAATTTACGATTGAATTCTTATACCGTCTCCTGAGTGCATGCAGAAATTTCTTATTCGCTACACTTTGGATGTCATGCATTGCGAAATGAACTTGGCAAAGAACTTTTTGAAAACCATCACTAGGAAGAAAGACACTATGAAAGTAAGGCGGGACTTATAGAGGCGGAATATACGACCGCATTTGTGGCTAATTGCGCACCCGAGGAATCCAATGAAGATGGTGAAACCTGCAGCACCATATGTATTGAGAGATGCAGAGCTTGAAGTATTCTTAACGTGCATTGAGTCTTTGAAGACACCAACAGGCTATTCCTCCGACTTGGGCAAGCACTTACGTAAGAAAAACTTTGGTGGACTGAAGTCTCATGATTATCATGTCTTAATACAACAAATATTACCATTGGCTTTGAGAGGTTTGATGGAACCAGGTCCCAAGATGGCTATCATGAGGATGAGTAAGGTTTTCAGAAGAATTTGTACTAAAGCATACAATCCCGCTGAATTCTCTTCCTTGGAAGCCGATGTGGCGGAGACCATGGCTTTGTTGGAGATGGAATTCCCACCATCATTCTTTGACATAATGACACACCACCCATATCATTTGGTTCAAGAGCTGGACTTATGTGGTCCAGTCAGCGCAAGGTAGATGTACCCAATAGAACGGTACATGAAAACACTGAAAAATCATGTGAGGAATTTGGCTCGCCTTGAAGCATGTATGGCTGAGGGATACCTCAAAGATGAATGCATTGGATTTGTAACGGAGTACCTACAGAGCTTTTAGTTCACAGAAAGGCGTGTCTGGGATGCTGATGAAGAGTATGGCGATGCAGAGGAGGTGCTACAGGGTGGAGGAAGACCGTACATGATGACTCCTGCACTCCGGGATGTGGCACATCAGTACGTTTTGGCCAATGTGTCTTGTTTGCAGCAATATTATTTGTAAGTAGACCATATACCTTATTTGTTTTCTATGCATATATACGTTAGGCACAGATGTACTAGTTTTTTTATTTTATTTTCTATGCCTTCCAATGGAAAAGAATGTGCAATACCAAGATGAACAATGCTGAAATACTCTATGTTAGTAGCAATGACAAAGTCAAGTGCGAGTTGTTGTGTAGTCAACTGTGAGTCACAGCTAGTCATTGGATGACGGCTCTTACTATAAAATGACTAAGTGCAGTTGTAACCGAGTCATTGATCAGAAGAAACCACTGATCACCTAAACCGTGAACTCCTTTTGCTGTAGTTGAAATCTTGTAGGAAGTGGTCTCTATTTTGAGTTCTATGTATTGGAGGTTCACATTTCTACCTTCAACTATAGGAATTGGAAGGCCGAAGTTCAGCAAGATGTGACTATTCCAGCATTTGAGGACTGGCTCCCGAATGTAGTACAGAACTCGGCATTCGATGTGACAAACCCTGACGACAAGGATTGATTGATACTCATCAGAAAACCATCACAGAAGGCAGCAAGATATACGAAGATGAAATCATTCGGTAGCCATTTCAAAGTAGATGATGGAGATACACATCGTTTCCAAACATATAATTCCGGAGTAGCTTCGGTTTTTGAAGTACCGACTGCAGATGCAACGGATGTGTCCGTGAACTATGTCGGAGTTCTAAAGGACATATTGAAGCTTGACTATGGGCCACTGCATACACCAATCATTCTTTTTCTGATGCCAATGGATGAAGACTACAGATAATAGAAGCAATGCAACGTATGTCCGCGATGATGCTGGCTTTTTTATGGTCAACTTCAAGTACAAACTACCACGCATGTCGGAGCCCTTTATTTTTTCCAACCAAGCAACAAAAGTCTTCTTCTCTGATGTGCCACAGAAACCAGGATGGAAAATAGTTTTGCAAAAAGAAGCACGAGCTAAAAGGGAGGTGTTGGATAGTTCTAATGTATTCATAAGTACCACTGTAGAAACTCCTAGTCTTACAGCTCCAGAAGTGGTGTCAACACCTTCACAAGTACCGTCTCTAATTGGGGCCATTGATTTGTCACCTGAGGACAATTTGTTAGCACATGCAATATACTAGGTTGATGAGCATTCTTTTTCTCTAGGAATTATGCTCACACCCTTCCATTTGCCTTACACAGCAAATTGAAAGAGGTCTTCCACATGTGGATGACTATAATTTTGTTTCAGTGCATGTGAGTTTTTTTGAAATTCATTTTCAAGACCGTAGGATGCCTTGATTTCCACTAATCTCATGGGAAAGAATATAATTTCAAATTTGAGTATGTTGACTGTGGACATCATAGTCATCTCCTAGTACAGATCAGTCATTCCTTAGTAGGAAGAAGTCATTCATGCAAGCAAAACACAGTCATTAACGGACTACCATACAACTGAGTATGTCAACCGAAAGTCGTCATCCGCCCATGTCATGCCATTGAACAATGTGATCACAGAAAACCAACGGATGAACGCACTATTTGGTCACAGTTCCAACAGTCTTCACCCCTACGTCTGCAAAATGACTATAAAATGACTACCTTACAAAAACGTCGTGTAAAATATGAAATAACAGAGCTCTAGTCATAGTGTAGTCATTTAGGACATCCAGTCATACTTTAGTTGGTTGTGCCGGACAGGTTTTTCTTGTAGTGATCACCAATCAAAATGATAGATTAGGGAAACATTTATTGTTTGTTATTTGATTGAAATCAAGAATTATTTTTTTAAATAGTATATAAGCAAACTGTCATTGTAGTTAATTGCAAGAATTTTCTATTGATTTTGTTGCATTTTGCTCTAGAATTTGTAGTTCAATCTTGATACACTTTAAAATTGAACTAGACTCCAATCAACTCATTTCCCTAACAACTATTTGTATTAATAGTAATTTGGAAAAAAAATAAAAATTTAGTAATAAAGGCTATTTCAATTCTATTTTTTTAATTTTTTTAATTTTTTTAATTTTTAATTTTAAAAAAAAAATTAGAAGTTACTCAGAAATTAGAAGTTGTAGACATTCTATGATACAAAAGGAAGGTGGTGAGCCTTTGAAGTCATAGTAGCGCAAGAAAAGATTGGGAACAAAACCAAGGAATTCCCTAGTAGTGACTCTTTTAATTGGGAAAGGTCAAATTGTCTATTGTTTTGTTTCTAAGGTCACTTTTAACATAGGAATTCACTTAATTTAATGATTTAAGGAATAATATTCATATGCCATCTCTTTAATTACTTCTTCAATTTAATTCATTGGTAGTTGGTCAATTGGTCCAATAATCTATTTACTAATCTAATTGCTACTTATACAAGGATGCAAATTCACAATTTAGTATTACCAAATTGTCTCCATATGCAAAGTATGCAAGGGTAAGTAAACTTCCCTATTATATATGCTCCATTCAATTAGTCTCATTTTCTCTTTTTTTCCAAGCTCCATCTAACAATCAATAAGTCAATTGGTCCATTTATTACAGTTTAGACTTTCATAGTCTAAGTGTATTTGTTGTATGGTCAATTATATTTGTCTCCCTAACAAAGTAACAATGGCTAATGTTGTTGATTTTCTATTTTTTTTGCACAAAATCTGTAAACAATCTCTAATAGATTGTTATCAATGTCAATTTGTCAAGTACTTGACTCCTATATGATCTAATTGTCAATTAGCCATTCATGTGCTAACTCCAAGTCTAATAATCTCACTTAACATTAATCTATCATTTACATCATATCAACTTGACTAATTGACATCTCAACTACTAACAACCACCGAGCAAATAACTAGGTATACTAAGAACAATTTGTTTCATATATAATCAAGGTGCTTGACTTCTCACATGTATGTTAATTTATCCATTAAACTATATGTAAGATCAATTTGTCACCACCATTCTCACAACTTCTATTATACAATCCTAAAACTATTACCAAGTCAATTAGTCTTTACAACTTCATAATAACTGGATCTCTAGTTACTCAATTTCCAAAGTTAAGCAAAACACAATATAACATAGGTCTCTCTAATAGACTAGGAACAATTAAGAGTATCTCTTTCAACTTCAACTCTAGATAAGACAAACCTATCACATGCTAATTTTCCTTTTGTATTACTCACAAATATAAATTTCTTTTACCAATTAATTTAGCTTAGCTATTCACTATCTATTTGACTTCAATTTTCAAAAAGTCCCCAATCAATGGCTCAAGCTTCTTCCAATTTCTTCTAGTATAGTTCATTTGACTGTAGGAAATGTATTCAATCAAATTATTTGACTTAAATTATTAATTCAAAATCCTTCTCAATTACTAAGACAATTAAACTACAATAATAACTAGACCAATCATACAAACATAGACAATTAGACAAGATATTTTAATAGACCCTTAGTCATCTACTAAATAAATTGAGCAATATAATCATTCAACTAGACAATTAGATAAATAGCTGCAAACACCAACTATACACAAGTTAATTGCTCCTCCAATTGACACCATTTCATCATCTACAATTCTTAAACTTGAATTGTAGTGACTTCAGTAGACTAATAGATTGATTAACCAAATAATTGAGTCAATCCCTTTCTCATTTAATCACATTTAAGTTTGCAAACTATTCAACTTCCACAATTCTCTTGACTATCTAATTGACATGAATTATAACCAAACAAAATCATCTCTCAACTATCTAATTGACTTTAGATCCAACTTTGACCCCTAAAAGACTAAATTGTATTTTTTGGCTATTTAGAAATATTAAGTATGTGCATGTGACAAGAGATTTCCATGTTTTTGGCCCAAATTTTAATAGAAGGTGGGGACAAAGAATAATTTCATATGCACTAAATGTTATGACATTTGAAATTAGGAATCAAAAGTTATAGCCTAATATGTTCCTTTTCTTTTTCAAAACTTGGCAATTTGGGCAAATCAAAATAAATCACTTTTTTCAGAAAAAAAAATTTGAAATTGGTTTTTAAAAATATACATGGAAATCTTTCAATCATTATAATTTGATCAATGAGTCAAAAGTTATGAGGATTTTTTGTTTGTGAGTATTTATGGATTCCTTATTCTAAATAAAACTTTGAAATCCTTTATCTTACCCAATTTTCAATAATTTGGGAAAAAAATAAAGTCATAGGACGTAGATTGTTTATTACAACATTTCAACCATTGGAATTGGCATTTTTCAATTACTCATTTAAATTCTTAATAATTGAGTATTTTGAATCATTCTCTACTACCATAGTACTTGATCAGTTTTAGCACCTTCTACCAAATAGTTAATAAAATTTAACTTTTTAACTTTGGAAGTAAATAAATAATTATTGCAATTTTCATTATCCTAGATGTTGAATTAATAATGTATTGAGCACCTAGATCCATAACTAATCTTATAAATGTATATGAAGTTGAAAAAGACAAGTTATTTATACAAATTGTATGGTAAAAGGTAAAAACAACCCATATAGAATATATAAATAGTTAGGGTTAGTAGGAGTTCTATTTTGAACACAATTATTACTTTTTAACAATGAAAGGTCAAACTCTCATCTTCAAATTATCCCATATCTTTTAAGGGTTCATGAGAGACAATGAATTTCATTAGACAAACAACTTCTCCATCATCTAATCTCACTAATTTTCAATGAAAAAATACCTTCTAGCCTTCATCAAAAATTTCCTTATGGTAGATGATCTTTGGACTTTGCAAAGAACCTTCTTACTAACATTGAATATTTTATTTTTTTAAAACAACTTGGTGATTCCTAAACCTATTGAATTTGGTAGGGTCTTTAAACCCTAAAATCTCCTATATTTCCATTAGTTTCAGCAATCAACGTTATCAATTTTAAAGATATTTGACAATTATCTTTATAATTTCCTGAAATTATAATATCTTTAAAATAAAATTAATTTTTGCTAAAATTGAAGAAGCACTACAATACTACCTACTTACTATTTTATTCCTATATGTTATATAATTCTAAATGAGTTCTGAATTTTTTTAAGCATATGGCCAACTTATCTAGGAAAAATAATCCAAAGAAGCACTACCATTTTTTCATAGAAAAATGATTCTAGTGAATTTGAATGCTTATATCTTGCAATCTATATTGTAAGAATGTTTGAAATTCTTACAATATGTTATTGATACTATATACAACAAGATCCTATAGTTATATATGTCAAAAAATAGTTCTTTTTCTAAATTTGATATTTGTACTAAAAAAATGGCTATTTTGAACTTTTTCGGTGAAAATATAGTCATGGAACTGTAGGGGTTAAGTAATACCAATCACTGGTAATTTTGACTACTTACTCTTACAATCAAGTAGACAACTAAAAGTTTATAATGCAAATAGAGCCGCTCACTAGTTTAATTTTTCCAATCTATAATTGTTGACTAATTGACTCAAAATAATGCTTTCACATATACAATATAAAAATTGTTTCCTTCACTAAAACATCATCCAATTGACATTAAAATTAACAAGAATATAATAAGCTAACCTAGTTTTGTCATAGCTCAACTATTAGATTAACCATCTACATAAGAGTTGCCAATCATTGGCTACTTTAAGAAATTATTACACACACAAAAACCTCATTCACAAAGCTCTAATAACTTAATTAATGGACCAAAACAAAATAAAGAACAACACCAATCCCTAGCTAATTGTCTTGTACAAATTCAATCAATCACTGACAAAATTGACTACTTGACTCACTTACAACCACTTGATTGTACATAATAAAACCAAACAATTAGACAAACTTACAGCTCAAGACAATTGGATAGATGCCAAAAAAAATGCCGGTCACTAGCAATTGCTCAAACAAAAGACCAAGCCAATCACTATCTAAAACAAATTACATAAACACAAAATTAGACAAATAGACAATTTGCATTGAATTTGAAGGAATACACAATCACAATAGACATAGGCAAGCAATTGTTGCAAACACTGAGAGAGAAAAAAGCCTTAGTTGATTAGTCTTATAGTTCTTGGCAGTAAACTAACTCACAATTAATTGGCTTGCCTATTTGTTTAACTATTTTTGTTCCAAATTAACCCTTACTCCTCATCACATTGTCTAATGGTCCTTTCTACATTTGTATGTCTATTTGACATGATTCTCATTCTAATTAGCTTTAAGGATATCTTAAACTTATCAATTAATCTTTACTTTCAAAAATTTCAAAAATTTATCCAAAAAGTATATCTATAGTCATGCATTGAAAAATTCATAAATTGAATTCATGACCCAATTTACAGATTTTTAGAAATCATGCTTTTTATTCTTTGTCACATTTTGATTCATGTAGTTTGAAGAAGTTTGCCATAGCATATATATAATTGTTTGAAGTTGTTTGAAGTTTGAAATTTATCTAATGGTCCTAAAGTAATTCTATCCATAAATTAAGTTTTCTATTTTTGTTTAGCTTTAGTTTCTATGCATAATATTATATATTCCACAAGTCAATGCATACATCATGTATCTTTTGGAGTTGTTCATGACATTATTCAATGTTTGCTACCAATTTAGTTCCAACACCTATGCAATGTTGGTAGCTAAAAAGCATGGTTGTCATAACAGGCGAGTTAGGGTCATCGGACAGGATGGATGGACGGGCAAACCGGACCAGATGAACGGTCCAGACGGCTTTGATTTGTAACTTGTGCAATTTTGCGGAATGACACGTCACCTCAGAATGCGAAATCCAGGGTGCGAACGATCTCATCCACGCCTTGACGATCTCGTCCATTCGTCCATCCGTCCATCCGTTCCTTAATCCACATGGCATCCACGTGGCCTATTTTTCCGTTATCAGAAAGTCAACTATGTGTTGACTGTATCAGACGAGCGGGACCTCTAACGGACGGGCGAACCGGACATCCATCCACTATGACAACCATGCTAAAAAGCATGCATTTGATCATGATCCAATTTCCTTTTGGGTTGTAAGATCTAAGTCATTTACTATTGCTATTAGGCACTTTTCTTTTTAACAAATTTGCTTTAAACCATTTTTGTACATCTTCAAGTGTAGCTAAAATAATTATGCCTAGCATCCCTAATCTAAACATTAGCATAACATTCTTGGCCTCACTTATTTGTTACTTATTTTGATCAAACTGTAGGATACTAACTTTGTAGTGTGGACTACAAGCACCTTCAAATCACAAAGCTCTTTTAAATGTCAACCAATTTTTGCTTTTCTATTGTTTCCAATTTCGGTCACATCAATGGTCCACAAAGGTTTATCCCACCATTTAGCTCTCCATATATCTTACTGACATGAATTAATTTTGTTAATTGAACTTTAATTCCATTACATGAATTTTAATTTTTAATGTCCCAAGGCTTTTTTTCATCAAAAAAACACTCAAAACTGTCATTTTTGTTGCAAAGAGCAAAAGACATTACAAATTATTTTTTTTGCATATTTAATTGTAAGATCTTACATATGTCTACTTGTCTAGTATAAAAATTTGTGGAAGAAATTTTAGAAACTTTCACCTCATAGATTGCAAGATTTTTGTGTTTAAAGTAAAGAAAAATAAAATTTTGAGCACTTTCTATGACTAGATTATTTGACTTTGAGTTGTTTTAACTTAAAATTTTTGCACTACAGATTTTGAATAAAAAAATTTTGATGTTGAAGATTTAAAATGGAAATGAAACATACTAATCCCAATACTGAGATTGTTCTAGCAAATATACCTAACCTTGTGGATTTTTTTTTTAAATTGTAAAAATTGAGTTAAAAAAAATTCAGTGTGTTATTTTCTCATGAAGTTTCTATGATTGCCCACAAAACAAGAAGCTCCATAACTTTCACATCACTAATCCAAATGAATGAACCAAAGCTTTGCGTGTTAAAAGAAAATAATCTATGCAAAGAATTTTTAAAAATATATATATTTCAAATTTTGTGGATTCTTTTGGCTACCCAATCTCCCCCATTTTGAGCTCATTGTGGCATAACTTTTGCTACCCAAAACACCAAATGAAATAAAATTTATATTCTTTGAAAGCTATTGTATTTTTCTATCTTAAGAGAAAATTTTTAAAAATTGCCTCAAAAAATTTGAGGTTACACAAGCCTACATCAAAATCCATTTTGTCCCCCAAAGGTACTTCACGGGTTAATTTAAATATGTAGAGAGTCTATGCCTTACTGTTCTTTTGTACCATACAGTTCTTCCACTTGATGTTTCATTCGTCTGCTTCCATTTATGAAGGCAGATAGTCATCCGTTGTTTCTGCACATCAGAGAGCTAATTTAGACAATCAAGCGACACATGAAGCAAGTCAATCCAATATTCGAAGCATATTAACCACATGGCGTCAACATTACAATCAGTGTCGCACAACAATTTCAAATCTGCATTGACGTTCTTGCATCTCTGAGATACCCAGCTGCGTAAATTGAAGTCATTTATTGCAAGAAAAACAACACCACATGGAGATTTGTACCTTCAGTGTCAACAATGACTGTATATATGGTGGAGACAAAGCCTCCAACAAGTGGAAAACCGTTCAAAAATTGCAGTACAGAAATTTTGGGGGGCAAAACTCCCCGCTGCATTCAAACAATTTAACTACTTCCCCGCTATAGTCCACATTTGTAAGCTCACAGTCCGTCACTAAAGACTACTAAATCCATTAAGCTGTAGAAACTGTAAAATAATGACATAGGATAGCAACAGTTCCACATGATCGATTTCCATTGCCTATTGCAAGTGGTAGAGCATTGTCCAAGGTGGTGCCTCTTCTCCAACATCAAGAACATAGTGTGAACATTATGGCAGAAAACGCGTTGTATGCTTATCCATTATTGACCTTGGCTGCACATGACCCCTAACTTTGATTTCGACTTCCATCCAACTCCAGTTATACCCAGCGCAACAGCTACACTTCTGTGACTTGGGTGCCGCATCGAAATAAATTTACTTAATGGAGGAGGATCACTCGTCAACCGCGGGATGATCAAGAAAGGCGTGTCACTCTAGATGCCGTGTGCAGTAATATATTCCTTTTCATGTGCAGTGTTAGGCCTTCGAGTTCCGCAACGCGTGGCCAACCTTCAGGGCAGAGTGACGAAAACATGATCCATATGCAACTCTACATGAAATGACTCTCTCCTTTTGGAACATCTGCTGCTAAATTTACAATATCATGGTGCTTATTTACGGAGCTCGGATGGGGTGAAGGGTGCATAGGCAAGCTTGGCTGCTTCGTCGTCTTAATGCTCTACATTTGAATTTAGTCGTGAGTGAGAATGTATTCTCCTGAGCCTGCAATCACGAAAGATTGTCAAACGACTCCGGTTATGAACACACTGAATTCTGTGGCAATGACGCCTCGCCATGTTCTTCTTCAGACTGAATTATCGGTGAAGTCATGATCACGGTCTATGGCCTTTTTGTGTGCGTTATGTTCATAAGAACGTCTTCGTCTGCATGTAGACACATGTTCCACGTAATTAAACCACGTGCTAGTAACGGTTTGGGATTCTAGACAATGCAAAAGAACTCGACAAAGTTCACTTTACGTAGCACGTGAGATTTCAAAATAATTGGATGATAAGACGGGAGCACACCATTGCTGCCTAGTTCATTCCCACCTCTAGCATTGACGTCGCGAAGAGTCCCGAAATGTATAGAAATTTGTTGCAGTAGTCCTCAAAGAGTCTTGCATCTCCCTCTTTACTACAGCCATCAACTCCGCGGTGCTGGAGTAAGTGCTCTGAAATTCACTGCGCATTGTATCCATTTTCGTTCCCATTTCCATCCTCCATTCTCACTCTTTCCGACTTTCGCACTTTTGGGGATCGCGCTACAAGACTTCGATGCCCTAGAACAAAAAGGGACAGTACAAAATCTGTAAGAGTCATAGATAAAATGATAATAAAAGTCTTGACGGATGTGCAAAAATTCACGAGTGCCGACTCAAACCCCTAAAATAACTTATTAGATCAACCAAATCTAAATTGAGAATAAATCCATGCTGCCATAAACCCCTGCCATGAATCGCCGGTCAGACACCTCCGATGCCCAAACCAAAAGCTGACATGCATCAACGATCATAGGAAACCTAAACCCAACATTGTCAACACAAACGCTTGCTTGCAGTCAGGTTTGTGCTACTCTATGAGTCCGCAAAAAGACGAACTGACATCTGAATAGGAAGTAGAAGGTTCCGCCTAAGCTCCCCGCTAAGCTCACCCTAAGCTTGGCTCCACTAACCAATCCTGAGTTTACTGGACTTTGCCTAGTTGGAATTACGACACGCTTGACGATGCAAGTTTAGGAGATCTGTAGGTAAGACTGCGAGCAGTGTCAAGAATGTGAGCCACGCCTTCCTCTGGCGGTGCCCACAAGCACACCATGGCCTAAGTTGAGAATATGGCCAATATTCCCTGCTTTGCTCACCACATTGCAAACAAACAACTTCGTTGACTTAAGAATCCATACATTCTACTAAGGTAGGATCTCCAATATGTACCCATTGATTAGAGTTATAAGGAGGCAAGTTTATTTCAAAAGCAGGCAAAAACGACTAAAAAGGATTATCTTGAAATGCCCAGTTGCCCACAGATTCAAACCCGATCACTAACTTGTAACTCTTTCTAGATAGACGCGTAGATTTTACAAGCAAGGTTAGCATCCTGATATTGGTATTAAAGGATAACTCTACTGATTAGGAGGTCAATCTAGATACAACTGTCTAATAAATCGTAACTTTTGCATTTGGTGTCCAAATAAAGGATTCATTGGTGCAGTGGAACCCTCTTCACTTGCTAATAAGACCATATAAGAATTTGAGCTCTTCTCAGTAGCAACTTTGGAAGTCCCTGCCTGAAAGATCTTATTACCAGAAAACAAGTTCTAAGGTAGCTAGTTGAAACAAGATAAAATGAAGTTGAAGTACCTTTCGATCAATCGCTCCTGTGAAAGAGAACAGTAGGATCCACGTTGCCTTGAACAGCAATGGAATCTCTGAGTCGT
The DNA here is from genome assembly GCA_963969395.1 of Pseudoscleropodium purum. Classification (NCBI taxonomy): domain Eukaryota; kingdom Viridiplantae; phylum Streptophyta; class Bryopsida; order Hypnales; family Brachytheciaceae; genus Pseudoscleropodium; species Pseudoscleropodium purum. Next base: position 11,067,343 of record OZ017802.1, read on the forward strand.
CTTCGTCCATCTGCCATATCTATTGTCCAGTCCATGGCCTATAACGTCAACATCCACTGTTGCATCCTCTCAGTTCTTAAGCCACCGTTGCCATTTATGTACATCACCAACAGTAACCCCGGACAAATTTCTCACTTTCTCAACAATTTGCAAAAAGCACTCGAGCGCATCAGAGAAGTGACCAAAAGAAGGGCCATGGGAAGTTACTGAGCCGTTGTCAACAGCTAGGAGAGAAGAAATATCTGGATTCATGAACTTAAAGGATTATTCTAATATGCCCTCTATGCTAAGGAACAGTGGGAAAACTTGTACCGGGGATAGGCCCTAAGTGTAGCAACATTACTGAAAAGCACATAATTAGAGTAGTGAATATGACAATGTATAACAACAATCAAAAGCCTAGCCATAGTAAAACTCACACTAACTTTGAAAATTCATAATTAGACTATCTTACTACATCCAAAATAATAGATTATAGTGTGTAATTAACCTCTCCAAAATAGGAACAATTCTCACCAAAACAATTTCTTTCCAAGAATAAAATCTACTCAAAGGAAGCCACAGGCTCTCTACCTTGAATTTTTTGATACTCATTTAGGTTTAGTTTGATGGTTCAATCAGAAGGGGACATCCAAGGAACTAGATCATACGAGAGCGAAAAGATCAAGGGTGGCAAACATGTTGAATGTAAGACTCAGACCATGTACCAATCTCATAGGTGTGGGGGAAGCTAGCTACCCTACGAGTCAAGGATGAGTTGGGAAATCACATACTCAACAATCTCGTTTGCCAAATGAGAAAGAATGGAATGCAACAATTTCAGTTGCAGGTGTCTCATGCTCTTGATCTTTGTGTATATCTTAGTCATCTTCTCTTCTACAATGGAAGTGGCTAACATCCACAATGCACCTTAACCCCTAAAAGATCATTGTCCCTTCGGGGGACAAATGGGATTTTGGGCAGGTACCTATAGGCTAAATTTTTGTTGTGATTTTTTGATACTTTTTTTGAAAATAGAAAAAGAAATAAGCTTTATGAGAGTATAATTTTTTTCACAATCAATGCCCGGGAACAATAGTTATGACCAAATAAGCTCAAACGAGGGGACGGGGGGCAATCTGGGCAGCAAAAAAAATTTGCAAAAATTTGAATTTAAAAAAAAAAAAAAAATTCCTCATAGATTATATTTTGTTTATCTGAAAAGCTTTGATTCATTTCATTTGGATTTGTTATGAGAAAGTTATGGACATTCTTGTTTTTCGGGTAGTTAGAGCATCTTCTTGAAAAAAATAACCTGTAAGATTTATTTTTGAATGCAATTTTTCAAATTTTTCAAATTTTTTTATTTTGCATGGTTTAGTTTACTTGCTAGAACAATCTCACCATTGGGATTAGTGCATTTTAATTCCATCCAAAATATATGAATATTTTAGATTTTCTTTCTATCTCATACCTACTTCTACTTAACAATCTTTTTAAGAATGAAAATTAAGTATTTTTTAATTTCTTTTTTTTCTCCAAACTCTCAACTCAATTCTCCACTATAAAGATTTAAAGCTAAAAACTCTATAGTGCAAAAATTTTCAGTTAAAAATGGTTAAAGTCAAAAAATTCAGTCCCGCAATGTGCTGAAAAACTTGTTTTTTCCACTTTAAACTCAAATATCTTGCAATTTGTGCAGTGAAAAATTCTGAAATTTTTTCCACACTTTTTTTTATACTAGTGAGGTGTAAGATCCTATGGTTAGATGTGAAAAAAAAAATTAAAGTTTTTTACTCTTTGCTATAGAAATGGCAATTTTCAGTGTTTTTTGGCAAAAAAAAGACCTCAGTCCTTTCAAGGTTAACCCCTCACCGCCCAAGGGGACCAAAAGTGTCCTCAGAGAGTTTCAAGTCAAATTTAAAGTGATGTAATTTTTGCTTCCAAAACATGAATTCAAGAAAATTTGTTGGAAAAGTTGCACTCTCTCTTCTAGTTTATGTGGTAGGATTTTCAGATCAATACAAGCTATCTTGATTTCTTGAAAGTCAATCAAAGTTCATAAGTTCAATTTGAGTCCACCAAATTGCATTTGATAGTTGAAACTTTGGAGGGTTGTATCTCCTTCATCCAATGTTTTTTTTCAATAAAATTTGTTGGATTATGTTCCCCTTGAAGTCTAGCTATTGTGGTAAAATTTTCATGTAAATCCAAGTTGTTTTGAATGTTTGGGAGCAATTCAAAGTTCAAAATCCGAACATTTTTGGATTACAGTGAACTTCGGCTACTTGTTTTTTCTCCTTACAATGTCCTTTTTCAATAAAATTTTTTTTAGGAAAGTTGCGCATACTAGTCTGGTTTGTGTGGCTAAAATTTCATATCAATTCAAGAAGTTATGAGGGAATGAGAAGCATTTTAGTAGAAGGAGGTCTAGCCTTAGATGTGTTTTTTGCAACTTTTCTTGCCTATTTTTTGACATTTGCAAGTCATTTTGCAACCACATTGAGTTAATTTATTAATATTTTTTTCTTTAATGTGTTTGTATGCTGGTTTTGAATGACTTTATAGTTTCAAGTTTTTTCATTTGAGTAAGTTTAAAAATCGAATTTCACCTCTAAATATGTTGCTAGGAAAATTTCAACATCTTTTTTCAATACTAAAACATTATAATCTTTCAATCTATACAGTCAAATGACTCCAAATTTGATTCACATCATCTACAACATGTTCACTACAAGATTGTACAATTAAGGTCTTTATAACTTAGTGACATTTACATCTACATCACTTCAAATACCTTTTTTTTTTTGTTGAATCAGAAAAAAATTTTGTGATCTAAAAGTACTAAGGACATTACTATATAGTACTCCCTTTGTCCCAAAATAAATCCATAGTTTCTTAAAGAAAATGCTAAATTAGTGTGTAAGGTGCTCCTATTTGCATGGGAATGTGTAGTTTTGATAGCTTCTTGTCAACCCCAATAGGAATGAAAGTTTGAAGTTAAAAGTTAAGCAAAAACATGTTGGAAGTTGGTGCCAAAATTTTCTCCTACTTTACAATTAGCTCTAGTGCAATGAATTATGATCAATTTGCTACCTATTTTAGTGCAGTGAATTTGAAAAGATCCTATACATTCAACTTTGAGGGTTTCCTATAATTCAACTTTGAGGATCTGGTAATAGTCAACTTTGATTAGTTGTTGTCAAAGAATTTCAATGAACTCCCATTTTTGTCATAAAACTACTATCAAAACTTGAAATTCAACTGCATTCAACACTTATAATTCAATTGCAATCTAATCTAGTGATTTAATTTCTATCAAAATTTAGTGATCCAAGTTAGATCATGGACACCATTGAGTCAACCTAGTGTTTCATTTTTGTATACTATTGAAACATTAAATTTAATTTGGGACAAGGAATTTTTGAAAAGCATAGATTTATTTTGAGACACAAGAAGTGTTATAAGCCATATTTCTTTATGGTGACCTTCTTTCCCAAAATTGCCTATCAAGTTGAGCCATCTTTGAGCTTGTTTTCCCTCCAAAACACTATCAATGTTCAAGGTGCAAGATGGGACACATCTTTTGCAATCCTTTTCATATATTTCCATGTATTATATCGAGATTGGCAAATATAGCTATACAAAAATGCACACAATAGTTGTATGCAATTGTATTTTTCACACCAAATAGCTCTCATTCATTCTTTATAAAACAATCAAGGGACCTCCATTTCCTAATTCATTTCTAATTCCTCTTAGATTATGAATTATTTATGATTTTCTCACTCTAGAAATAGTTTGTGGTTCTTTGGGCCTTAAAGCATTAAGGTATACACATGACTAGAGATCTAAGAAATCTTATATATAAGGATATCAATGTGAAGTTTTTAGTGTAAAGACAAATGAATAACTTGCACTGAACAAATCTATAGAATTGTATACCTTCATAAGTATATATAGATGTACTTAAACATGATGCATCCATCTCTTGAACAAATTCAATTCACTAATGCATAATGGTTTTCATATAAAGTTCTTAATAGAAGATTTATACGTGGAGGTAGTGGAGTATACATTCATATCTCATATTAAAAACTCCTATATTTAAAATAAATATACTGCAAATATATAGGTGGTATGATTTATTAGAAGCAAAAATGGAGTAGCAATTGAATTTCAATCCACAAAGGAAGTATAAAGGTTTGGTTGTTGAAATCAATTCCACATATCAATATTGCATTTAGAAATAAAAAATGAGTCTTATGATGCCCTTAAAACTCAAAGCAAGACAAGAATGTATATGATGCATTGAGCACATTAGCAAATTTAGTAGGTCAACTTGCCCTAGAGCATATCAACACTAGATCTTGCAAAAAAAGTGGACATGCTATTCAAGCTAAATGATACAAGAATCCTTATGACTAGAAAAATCCCATTAAAATCTAGAATGCTTACTTTAAAAAAAGAGAAAAGACTCGATAAATCAAATCTTTGTAATTAACTCTTTATAAACAAGTGAACAAAATATTGCTCATACTTTGATAGAAGTTCTATATAGAACATTCACATGTTATGAAGAGTTGCAATGATGCAAATTGAACATAAACTCCCATCAACTTAAGCCCAAGCTCCTAGCTGCATGTGCATATTATTTTTGAATCAATCAATGTACATACTGTGAAGTCTCAACCCTAATATAGTTTAGAAATATTAGTCATAATTTTACAAGCCAAATTACTCATGCAATCAAATATTAGTCAAGTTTATCAAATGTTTAGATCCTCATATATAGTGGAATCATGGGGTTGTACAATACTCATAAAAATTTGGAAAATAGTTATACTATATAGTCTTGCCTCTAGTCACTACAATTGATACAATGTCTTCATTAATAATACTCCCTCTATCCCAAAATAAATATGTAGTTTCTTAAAAACGGCAAAATTAATACATTAGGTGCTCCTATTTGCATGAGAATAAGTAGTTCTTATAGCTTCTTGTCAATCCTAGTAGGAGTGAGAGTTTTGAAGTTAAAAGTCAAGCAAAACATGTTGAAAATAGGCACCAAAATTTTCAATTCTCTCCTATTTTGCAACTAGCTCCAATGTAATGAATTTTGATCGATTTACTACCTATTTTGGTGCAGTGAATTTTAGGAAGATCTTGTGCATTTTGAAACTTTAAAGGGTACCCTTAATTCAATTTAGAGGATCTAGTGATAGTCAACTTTGATCAATTATTGTCAATGAACTTCAATGGGCTCTTGTCATGAAATTGCTATCAACTTGTGATTCAACTGTGATTTAATCTAGTAATTCAACTTCTATCAACTTAAATTATAGACACCATCAAGTTGGCCTAGCGTTTCATTTTTGTAAACCATTGAAACCTTGAATTTAATTTGGGACAAGGAATATTTGAAAACCACAGATTTAATTTGAGATTAAGGAACAGGAATTAAAAATTAGGGTTTTGTGATGCTATGCATGACCATTAATAATTGTATTGTAAGGAAGAAACATCTATTTTTAATTTCATTGTAAGAAAAAATGAAATTGTTGACAATGACAAAAAAAGAGACATTGTGCGTGTATGTATACACATTTTGAAGAATTTCATACAATACTATGAATTGACATTGAAGATGTACCTTTGTCAAGATAGGAACCATTTAAAATAGTACTTAGAGCTCATGTTTGATCCTCAAGCTCAGAATTCAACTCTACTAGAGGATATTCTAGCCATTGGGATGCATAATGACTAAGATCATGAAGATGGGTCTCAGACTCTTCTTTATTCAAAGGTCGTTGATGTTGAATTTCTTCTATTTTGAACTTGCCATTCAAGTGTGTCATTGCATGGTTGAGGAAAAAACTTCTAGTATATTTTGTATATACTTCAAAGGCCCATTAATTTCCTCTTGTATCTTAGGGTGTCCACTCCTTTTAATCCATGATTTTTTCACAACCTTTTCAGAAATTTCTTTACTTGTCATATGAACCACTCTCGATGTGTATAAAGAATACTCCACAAATTTTATTGGATTGTATTCCGAATTCTTTGGATACCAAGTACCTTCAAATTTGACATCTTGTGGACTTGACATTGGAAGAAGATTGAGATCAAGTTTTTGACAATCTTCACAAGGGAATTTTCCAAGATCAATTTCAAAATTATGTTCAAGAGTACAAAAGGCATATTTTAAAGTTGAAGAAAGTTTATATCACTTTAAAAAAATGTCAAAGCCACCAATTGTCATTTGAGAGGGCTTTTCAAGATTGTCAACAACATTAACAGATTCACATTTGGAATTTGAGCTCCCTAAATTTCCTCCATCGGAATATCAGATAGTGTAAATACATGGGGAACTGATCCTTTGATTCCACCATCCATTGATTTCAGTGTTCTATGTATTGTTGCATCTGAAGATTCTACTATTTTACTCATTTTCCAATCAATAATATCAAGGGCATTATGAGTGGGACCAATTTTTGAACAGTGAACATCAACTGGTTTAAAAGATATTTCCAACAATTTGTGGTACCAACCAAATCTTCCAGTCGTTTCATAGTTATCTTCATTTTCTTCTTGAAATTGAAAGGATATGGGCCCAACAATGGCATGAATTTCCTTTCTATCAACTTCATTTAAGAATTTGAATATCATCTCCAGATATATAGTATTGTCCAATTGAGAAGTCAATTCCACTAATTCTTTGTCATCTGAGATTGATGCATCTAATAGATTACTTCCATCATAGAGGCATCTATCGGGTAATAATTTAAGATACACTATAGTATCAATTTTCATATCACCACTTGGAGGATACACATGGGAACCATCACCACTCTTTGTCTTCAGTTTGTTACGAGCCGCTTTTGAAATAAAATAACTTTTCATAGCTTGGAGAAACCCTGAAGACTTTTGGTCACTACTAGATGAAGATCTTGCAATATCTTGATTGCTTGAACTTGAGCTTGTACCACTACCATTGTTGTTGACATACATCATTGAAACCCTTAGAAGAAATGAAACAATAGCCATTTTCAATATATAATATTGTGCTAGATCCAAAAGTAAACATTGCCCTCTTGGAATAGATGCAACAAGTTCTAGAGAATCTTCCATGTTATCCATACCTTCTTCTAATGGCTCTGGTATTGTTACCTTCATTGTACTTGAAGAATCGAAATTCTTTCATGCATCATCCCAACTTGGTTTTGAAATTTCTTGAATTGTTACTCTCCATCCATTTTCTAGAACAACTTTTGCACATTCCAAGCCAACACCAACAATACTTGCCATGCATTGATAATTCTTGAAATAAAATTCAAACACATCATCCTTTTCATTGAAATAGAGAAAAAAACAGATTTTTCCAATATTAGTCAAATTTAGTTGAAACTCAACACCCTCACTCAATAGCCTTGAAATATAGTGAAGTTTTGCAATTTCTTCTTGAAGCATTTCAAAATATGTCTCATTGGACTTCAAATGGAACTCATCTAGAAAAATAAACACAATTTAGTTAAAAACACAAATAGTAACATCCGTACTATAAAAACAAACTAAACCATAAACTGGGAAATCAAAATTTTGATCCAAGGGAAATAATTCACAATATTAATTTCTACTAAAAGCATTATTCATTGCATGCTTTTTGATTAAAAAAGAACTATTTACAATTTATTAGCATAATGATATGTCAATTAGAATAAAAATTAGTACCTGGGATGATATTTGTAATTGATGATGAAGTTTGATCTAGCTTTGTAACTAATTGCTCAATTGCTTGACTTGCTTCTTGTTTAGAATCTACCTGTAATTTTGTGCTTGTTTGGACCTTATTGCTTTCAGAACCTTCAATTAATAAACTACCATCAAGCTCAATAGTCATGAAGGATGGATTTGAAGAATCCACCTTAACTAAATGTTTTGTTGGTTCTTGTTCTTTCAATGCTTCCAATTCTTTGAAACATAGGGTTTGTGAGTGTAGTTCAATGCTTGCTTCAAGATCCCCTTTTTGTTCTTCTTGAACTTTATATTTATCTCCTTTGGAATTTGATTCATCCTTGAAATTGCTTAAGTAATGGCCCACTATAAATGACAACTCCCAAAAACATCTTCCAGAGTTAGACGATTGCTTTCTTCAAGTGCTAAGCAAGAAGCTGCAAGCTTGAAAATTTGCTCTAAAATCTCCAACTCAAAAGTTGTCAATGTAATCTTTGGGTCAATAATATCCATCAACTTTCCCTCCACGCAATATTTTAACACCTGCCAATCAATAAATAACCATTTCATACACAAAAAAACCCTTCGTTTCATTACCAAAGACTTTATTTTCATTATTTGACATGAACTCCTATTATTCATCTACTACGTACTCAAAACTAGGTCTAGTTGCAAACTTAGAATGAAGGGAACTTAAACCAATACATTGTGTTGTTTTCTTACAACTAGGGAGCAAGATGTTCTTTCATAATATTATAGACAATAACATCCTTTTGTGAAGCTTTATTAGAAAATAAAATATATAGAGAACAAACAACAATCTAAAAAAGTAAGTTGCATTATAAGCAATGACTACTACCTATTACTAATTTCTAATTTGACATTCAATTCCAAAGATTTTGTTGTTCCATCATTTCAATCAAATTTGACTATGGCATCTTCATCAAGATAATATTAAGTAATTCAAGTTAAAAACTCAATTAATTCTATAGTCTTTCTTTATGTACTATATGCAATTCAACATGTATTATTTTTCAAAACCAAGATTTAGATTTGAGATACTTGATAACAAGAAATCTTGTGAGCAAAAATAGTCCACTAAAAATAGATAAATTATAACCTCATAATATTATCCACTAACACCGTTAACTTTCACACAACTTAATCCAACTAAGTAACATCAGGGGATTTCCTTACAACTAGGCAAACCTAATCAATTCTAAATTGAAATTTTTTATTGTTTCAAGGCTTGTCATGTAACATACAACCAAAAAGTGCATTCAAATAGTAGATATTACAAAGATATTTTCGATATTAGAGGTTTAAAAAATTATGAAATTATGAAAAGAGAAAGAAGAAATTACCCATCTTACAGTAAAACACTCATCATTAAGAAGACTTGACTCTTCAAGGCATTGCCCACTGAAGATTTCGACCAACAATTCTCTAAATGAATATACATCATTTTGCTCCTTTAAATGATGAGTTGTTGAATGTTCATGTGTCATATGCTCTAATGTCTCCTTCATTAGGGTAGAACTACTAGAAGTACCCTCTCCAATTGGACTACATTGAGATAAACCAAAACCAGCAACCATGGCACGGAAATCATTTGTAATCAAAATATCGGAAGATTTGATGTTTCTATGAATGATGTCCAAGTCATCTACAACCACCAAAGGGCAACAATGAGGAAAATACTATTAACTACCACAACATTATAACTCCATATCATTCTCTTATTAAGCTTAACATCCAAGTTCAAGAGTGCAATCCCTTCAAAGTCCACAAAAAATTGGACCTAAAAAAACATTCAATACAATGATCCATTACCCTTGGTTTGATTGTGAAGATGTTTCAAAGCAACAACAACATCTAGAAATATCCTACACTGCTTGGACATGTTTAGAGTAACCCCATAAGGAACACCTGCATAATAACACCCACGAGCATTAGTCAATTCACTCACATAAATCAACCCAACTAATCAAAGTGTGTAAAGGAACATTATCTAAATTTCATATTTGCACTTAAGTTACTAAACTTCAAATAAACATGCCTTTGGCACTTAGTCTAATCAAGCACTTTCCAAAACAACACCCAACACATGATTGATAGAATTCAAGTGTATACCATCAAGATGTTGCCTCAAGTTCCCATTTGCCACATACTCCGTTACAAGAATCAACTCATTCTCATTCTCCAAGAAGCCTAGTAGCCTCACTAAGTTCAAATGTTTTTCTTTAAATAGGGTATTGGCTTCAATTTGAAAGTCTTTAGCATCTTCAATCTCCAACACATTTTTTCCATTCTGTCAACACCGTAAAGATTCCAAGTTTTCAACATTGGTAATAAACATAACTCCAACCATCAATTTAACGATACACCATTTCTTCATCACCATTCAAGACCTTGGTAGCTACTGAAACGCACATACATACTTGCCTAAACATTTGTAGAGCTTTGCTTACATGTATTTTATAATTTTTTGCCCCGAAATTGACAATACAATTGCTACAGCCCCAACCAAATTCAAAGTACTCCACTGTGCTATGAAACTTAGATTATGAACTTGCTTTGAAGCTTGTATTACCTTCCTAATTCGTTTGACAGCAACCATTGTACCATCCTTGAAGTGCCCTTGGTAAACTGATCTAGAGCCTCCTTGCCCACTTGCAAGGCTTTCAGAAAAATTCGCAGTAATGATGTTCAAATCAGCCATTGTAAAGTTCAAGGCTCCATCAGGACTTCTTAACAACATATCTTGACGAGGAGGGACTAGTTGGTAGGGTTGTTTGTTTCTTGTATTGGTAGGCTCTATTATTGGTTGAGTATTTGAGATATTGGGTGCATTGGTACTAGAATAGAGACGATTTTATGAAATTTACCCATTTTAATGAATATGACCATACTAAGAATATTTGATGATTTAAAGCTTCTAGCCCTAATTTACCCAATTAATTAGGAATCATGGAATTAGAAGTGTTTCCAATTGATTATAGTAAAGGATATATTATGTCTTTATAGAGATACTTGTTACATTAGTGGGGTTTCATAAAAGTGGTTCATTCAAAATAGGGTTCCTCAATAAAGACTTCTAGTAGTTGGAGATACTCAAAAAATCTAGGACTTTCAAGTATTCAAATGTAAACCATTGTATATTATAGAGCTTTGAAGTAAAAAGGTTTCAATTGTGTACATAAAAACCCATTACCAATTTGAGTACTTGCAACTGCTAAATTTTAGCACTTTTATACATCACATTCTAGTATACAAAAATTTGTCAAAATATAAAATTATAATGTTTAATAAACATGATGTTTGATGTTGGGTAATTTAGTCTCCTATTCACACAATACATTTCACATTGCACTTACAATCTAGCATGATTTAATGATCATCAATTTTGTTTAAATGGTACAATTCTAAGTGCCAAAAATTGTGACCATGTGGTATTAAATTTCTTTTAAGCAATATTAAATTTCTCTTAATTGGTATTAAAATTCAATAGGTCTTTAGAAGGCTTTAATTTCTAGAATTGGCATAGATTTATGTTTCATGTCACACATACTAAGACAATTTCAAACCCATGAAATTCAACAAATCTAAAGTCTAAAAGTCAGTTTTGTTAAATTAAACTAGAGGTATTTCAAAGTAGTACGTATCATGAGTTCCTAACGTGCAGTATGAAATATAAATCTATACATCATGTCTTAGTTTGTCCTAAGTTTTGTGGTTTGAAATTAGCCTTAGTGAAGATCTACGCCACAATTTTTGTTGTTGATTTAATCCTAAAGGACTAATTGACTAAGGAACTTGGGCAAACTGTACATACTTCATAATTTGGAATTTTTTTTATGAAATCTTTAACATGGATGCTAATCATTGTAATATATATGTGAGACTTTTTTTTAGGTCATTCTGATAAATATTGCAAAAGGTAGAAGTTTTTTTTAAATTTCAATGTCAAAATTGGCAACTAAAAAGTAAAAATAAGGTTTAAAATACAGATTATTTTATTTATTTTATTTTTGGGGATTGACTACCTACACCGAAACATTTGAACCATCCAATTCCAACTATTGAGATGAAAGTTGTGACAAGTATTATTGTGCTAGACATAAAAGTAGAAAAATATTATAAAAGTCACTTTTTGAATTCCATTATGAAAATTTCGAAACAAAACAATACCAAAGGATATTTTTTTTCTTACTAAAACATTCTCACCATTAAAATTCACAGTTCTCAATTTCATGTTAAAGTTATTAGCAATATAGATTTTACTTTCATCTAATACCACTTTCTAGTTTATCATTTTTTTAAAGATGAATATGAAAGCTTTTTGGTTAATTTTTTTTTTGTGTATTTTCAACCCATGACTAAAACACACAAATTCTCGGATAAACACGTTTTTTTCTAAAAATGTTGAAAGACAAAACTTCACGCCTTTTGACAAGGACTAAAAAACCTAATTTTTTGAAGCCTAGGCACATTGCACTTGCAATGGGTGATAGGAGTTTCACTCTAAAATTTGGGTGGGATGAACTTGAACAAGTTGAATGGAGGATCCTATGAATGAATTTGTAAAAGTATAAGTATAGGTGAAGATTTAAACCTTGCTGACTATGATCCCCTTGCAATTTCACTAGAACCAGGTGATCCTTGTCACTATATGTTTCCTCCATTTGATTGGTAAGCTTGTTTTGGGGGACACCAGAACTTGACCCTGATTTGACACTGAAGCAATAATGCTCATACTCCTGAAAAGCACGAAGGGGATCAGTGGCATCTTCCAAAATACATTTCAGCACCAACAAATTCTCCGGGGCATCATCTGCTTGCTCTTCTTGTTCTTCCTGAGGCGATGATGAGACTGCATTAAATTGTTACACAATATTGAACTGCATACATTCAAGTATTCCAATATTGTCAATTTAGAATATAACTAAGTTTCAATCATGCAATTTCTTGCCTTAAATTAATTGGTAGAGGAGTCTAAAAAAGTGGACACTATTCTATATGTTTATTAGTATAGAGGATAATTATCAAGTTTTGCAAGTTCATCAAGAAGAGTGTTGGGTGGTAGTTAATTTCACCCTATTTCAAATTACAGTATATTTCACACTACACCTATAGGCATGAGGAATTAGGAGAATTTTTTGATGCTGGTTGGCAACTCATCAAATGACAGCTACTACAAGAATCTAATATAATGAATGACAAGACTTTGAGGTATGTAAGATACACAAACAAATATACTAGCTCATCTAAATGGTCGCCTTATTCAAGGGAGTTATTCCTACGAGAGCCTACGATGATAAATTGATCATAAACACTACATATAGGTCCTATACTAATAGTAAATGACATTCTAGAATGATCTAATCTAGCAAGGCTAATGTAGTATATATAGAAACCAAACACACTCAAGTATCCGGAGGTACCTGGGAAAATGTGCATACAATATGCCATTGATTCCACCCCAGCCTCCAAGGTGGTCTTTTTTTTTTGTTGAATCACAAAATTCTACTCTCCATTTGAAAGTGATAAAATATTTGGATCCCTCAGCAAAGCCTTTGAATACAAATGGAGAGGCATTGGTCTGGCACACCCATATAATGAAGAAGTGGCTCAACAAGCACTACATTGGGCAAGACTAGTAGCCAAACATGAACCAAACACCATAACTATACTAGTCATACCAAACACAAATTAGTACCAAAACTTCTCCCCATATACTGGGCCATTCAAAGACACACATGTAATTGCCCATTTTGCCATTGACACTATTACATGCAAAGAGTCAACAATCTCCCTTGAACTAAATAAACAACCACATACTGAACCCTTCACAATACATATTCATTGTACACACCATCAAAACCATAATATCGGCCCACCCACTCAACTAAATTCTCTCATAGAGGTCCTCCAAATATGTAAATAATACAATATGACATACAAATTGCTGCTCCAACACCTAATAATATAGCAGTAAACAAAAATTCCAATTGGAATAAATTCACATACAAAAGAGACTATAATCCAACAAATATATACATCCTTCCAATTCTAGACTATGAAAGTAATCCCTTACTAAAATTCCCACCACAATATAGCTACTACATCGATGGATCTTTTATATCACCAAAACAACATGAAGATGGCCATTGGAGACGGGAAAAAACAGGATACAACATATACAATCCCTCCAAAGTAGAAATTCAAATCTTCAAATGACTACCAAAACTTCAAACTAGTTTTAGAGCTGAGCTAATGGCTATATATAAAACACTACACCTCATCACTACCAAATATCCACATGAACCGGCACACATATTCATGATTGCTTGAATTGTATATACGTACTCAACATACAATTAAAACATCCTACTCTACACCATAACCATGCAGACAAAACTATATTAGAATCTATGGTAGAAATGCTACAAAGACACACACAACCTACAATAATCTCCAAAATTAAAGCCCATGTCAATATTGAAGGGAATGAAGAAGTAGATAAACTTGCTAAAGGTAGTACCTCTAAGGCATACAAATTTGCCTCTAAACCATATGAATTTGTGCTCACTACACCATTTTATTATCAAAAAGATGAATGGCCAAGCCCAACCCATAGACTTGACAAAGGTCCAGTAAGATGCCTCAAAACATACATCACCAAACATAATCAGGACAAAAACTTGGATATATTAGCACAACGATTCCCCAACATTTGTACATAGACACTTAATCCTAATATAGATAATGACCTCTCTAATAAATTTTGGTCTAACCCTAAAATAATAGACTCACAAAAAACAAGTTTACTCAAATTCTGCATTGGTCAATACATGGGAAATGCTAGAAAACAACTATTTTTTGGCATAACAAGATTTCCATCCATCACATGCTCCATATGCAACAACACATGGCTCTATGTTCTTCTCAAATGCAATCAACACCATATCCACACCCTCTAAGTTAAAAGATACAACAAAGCAATATGGGATTTGAGAAAGCTACTTCAATCTATCAAAAAAACTAAAAACTACACTTTCATGAACACAGGTACATTGAATAACAACCCACAAGAAAACATAGTCCCCCCATGGCTTCTTCCCTGGTCTTGCGAAAAACAAAGATGTCACTACAATGCTAGATTCAAACCAAACATTCTTTGTGTCAAAGGCCATCCATACCAAAATGATCCACCAACCATCACAAACAACAATTTCACAATACAATTCATTGACTTTACATACTCTAATGACAAATTCTTACAAATAACAATAGACAATAAAATCCAAAAATACCAACCACTAATCAATAGCATCATTGTCCAAGGGTGGCTGGTAGACCCACTCATTGTCATTATAGCAAGAGCTAGAGGAACAACGCATACACCCTCAATGAAATTCCTTGAATCCAAACTAGAGCTACCCATAACTACTATAAAACACACAATCAAAACAATCAACACTGTTGCTATACAATTTGTTGGTTCCATCATCTTATATAAAAGAAAAATAGAAAATAACCAACCACTTCCAACAAAACAAAGGATGTAAAAATTAAAATATAAAATATAAAATATAAACATATAAACATATAAATAACATAAATAAAAAATAAGCAATGGTAAAAGGGAGTGATGTAGATCACTTTTTATTTGTGTTAAATACATATGCTAACACTTATCTCAAATGGGGAGGATGGGCCGATTGGTTGGTATAACTTTCTTGCTTTATGATAACTTACTAGCAGTACCAAGCCATGTATATCACACCATTGCTCAAACATGCCCAACAGGAATTGAATCTAGACCACATTTACATGATATTTAGTTCTTCTCCAACTAACCTTTGAACTCATGACTTGGTGATCCAATGCCACTACACACTACACATTGCATTTATAACCCACATTTATCCAACCACCTCAACTCTGATTACTTTAATTTTGGTTACTGATAACTAAAGTGTCTATTCTCAAAAGGGGAGAGTAGTCTTGTTTCAATGGCCCTTGATTTAGTAGATATTAGCTCATTGTCATTACAAATAGACACTTTATTCACGTCAGCTTTAGAAGGAGGCTGGAATTTCTTTTATATATAATGTCTTTGGGGCCTAGGGGGCTTGCTTATCATAAGTTTGTACTTATTATTCTCTTATTTGTACTTAATTGAACTTGTTAGTACACTTAAAGAATTATAATATGTTATTTTGATTGATGTTAGAATGAGAGATTTCAAGGTCTTTGAGATAATAAATAATTTCTTAAAATATAATAAACTATATATCACTAAAAAGAATCAATTAATAATTCTATAATAAAAAAAATTATTTAAAAAGGAGGAGTCAACCATCCAATTTTTATGACCTAATGCATAATTGTTAATACAATATGATATAAGGATTTAAATAATTGCGATGTGTTACAATAAGTTATAATGATATGATAGTCATAATGTTATTTGCCTCAATTTTATTTTCTTAGTACTTAATAGGAGAAAATGGAGTGTCTTCTTGATTTCTTTCAATTGCCTTGAAGTCCTTGAAATTTAAGATCAAATTTTCTTCTTAAATTTACAATTATTGTAAATATATCTTTATAATTATTGTACAAGTGTTATTACAATAGTATATAGAAGTTATCATACTAGATGGACAGATTATTCGTTTAGGAGACGTGCTACCTGTTTGACGTAGTCAACATATAGTTGACTATCTATGAAGGTAAAAAAAGCTAGTGTAGACTTACCTTAATGACACATGGCTGCCAATTCAGAGTTAGAGTGTGAATGTAAAGTTGGGGTGCGGATGTAGAGTCAGGCACTTAGTTGTCTTCCTTGACAAATGGACAACATGATGGACAAAATGTATTGAACGTCTAATAGACCCTTCGTTCATCTAATGAAGTCAATTCTAAGGTTGATTTTTGCAAAAAAGACTTAGAAGTTATAATTTTGATATATTTGTGTTCCATTTTTATTAAAGTGATCCAATTCGATAAACACTTACTATATTCTAAATAAAGGTTCATAATTAAAGTGAAATTCAATTTGCCTTGGTTGTTGAATATGGCCTAATTAGACAAAAATGACATGTACACTCAACACTTGTCATACACGACATACAATATGCAACGTTTATCAGACACCCAAACCTAAAATTTTGTCTGATAAGACAACCTTGGTCAAACGTGGATGCAACTTGAAGTTGGGCTCAAACATTGGGATGGGCGTAGATGCAAGTTGGAGCTGGGTGCAAACATTGGGATGGGTGTGGATGCAAGTCGAGGCAAGGTGCAAATGTATGGACAGGGACTCAAAGGCGGGAACATAAATTTACTTTTCATTTTGTGATTGCATTTTTAGAAATTATGAGGCCTATTATACACCATTGGAAAGGTCTTTAAAATACCTTTCCAATGATATATTTCATGCCCTTAATCTCTCAAAATTATTGTAAAATATTAAAAAAGAAACTTGGTTACACAATGGAATATATAGGAACAACTGAAGATATAGCAGTAAGAATGTAGGTATAGGTGTAGAAGCCTAAACAAGCTTAAGTCCGCACCCAACCATTAACGTCTATGCTTGACCTACTTAGGTCTGCGCCCAACCCATTAGCATCCATGCTAAACTTGCTTACGTACATGCCGAGTCTATTAGCATTTGCATCCAATCTTGCCTAAATCCACATCTAGTCCATTAGCGTTTGTGTCCAATCTTGCCTAAATCCGCACCTAGTCCATTAGCGTCTACTCCCAGCCTTGCTTAAGTTTGTGCCCAATCCATTACTATTTACACCCCGACATGCTTAAGTCCCTATCTAGACACAATTGAATCCTCACTCCCTTACTATGTTCCCCTTCCAATCCAACAAGGCTTACACCCAAGTGTATTAAAATCTCATGGTTTAAGAAGAAAACTTTGAACCTTTGAGTCCACATCCTTGCATATACAACCAAGAGTCCTAAAATCTTATGAGTTTAGAAGTCAACTTGGAGCCTTTAAGTCCGCACCTTTGCATATGTGCCCAAGTGTCCTAAAATCTTATAGTTCTCAAAGTCAACTTAGAGCCTTTAAGTCCACATCTTTGGTGTTGAGCTCAAAAGTCCTACAATCTCACGGTTTGAGGAGTGAACTTAAAGACCTTGCCTTCATGTCCATGCATCACCGGCCCACCCTTAAGTTTGCAACTATGCATCCATGATGTTCAAGGAGTAGATTAAGTCTACATCTAGTCCATTAGTGTTTGTGCTTGACCTACTGAAGTCCATGCCCAACCAACTAGCATCCGCGCCCAAACATGCTTAAATCCGCACCCAACCCATTAGCATCTGTGCCCAAACTATTAGTGTCCGCACCCAGACATTCTTAAGTCCTTGCCTTAACCATTAGTGTCCTCGCCCAACATGCTTAAGTCCCCATCTAGACCATAAAAGTCTTCGCTTAGACACGATTGAATCCACACCTTTGGTACGAAAGTCTCCTAGGTCTACTTTAGTTTCCACCTAGATTTGTTTAAGTCATTTGTAGCTTGTATGATTCAATTAAATCCCCACTCCATTAAAGCATCTTGGCTAGGACCTTGTAGGCGCTTTGTTCCCACCCTTGAAATACAACATACACAACTAGATTCAAGTTGCCTTGTCGTAATAAAAATCCTAACAGATATCTAACAATGTGTAATCCAATTATGCCTTCCAAACAATGGATTTTTTTTTTTTTTTCTACCTACACTTTTCTTAAGTAATTGCTAACCCAATTCAAAGAGTTAGTAAAAGAGGCCAATTTTGGCTAGAACAATCAAAACTGAGAGCCACTGGGGTTAGTCAATTAGAAAGATTTAATAAATGTAGTTGTAGGGCTAAATTTTCCCTTTTCCAGAATGATAAAGAAATCTCACGTTGGCCTAATTCTCTAGGAGATATGTGCGGATGAAGTTTGGTCCTAATACTAACTTCTAAAACTTCATCCGTTGATTTCTAAATTTCTAACTATCCAAATTGAATGCAAATTTTTGGGTCAATTCTATTTTAAAACTTCTACCTAAGTTGTGAATTTGACTTGGTTTGGTCAACTTTAGTTGACTTTCATCCAAATTGACTGTATTTTTGTTGAAAACTTTACTCTACTCTAGTTTGTTTGATATCCTTCTAAATTTGATGGTTAAATTAGTTTTGGAACCCTGAAAAGATTTTCCACAAGATTCTACCTTTAAATTACTCTTTTGTTATCTTTTAATCTAGTGGATAAATCTTTAATTGTTTTTACTACTTTGGGTGAAATTGGATTTTTGTTTTACTTCTAAAGTTAATTGGTTTGATTTTTTACCTTCTATTTTTACTTCTTTTCTAAAAGGTAAAAACTCCCCCACCCTTGACTTCTTTAGTAAATTTTGTTCATGGATGAATTTTGACCATTGACTGGTTCATCAAAATTCTCCCATAATTATTTTTTATCGTGGAATTCCAAAGTTACTTTTACTTTTGTCTTTTGACTTCTATCTTAACTCTAGGTTATAAGATTCCTAAAAGATTCCCTAAAGATTCTTTTGAAAGATTCTCTAACTTTTCATCCACTTTTGACTACTTTTTATCCAAGGATAAACTTTGGTAACTTTCTTTAACTATTGTGGTAAAATCTTCTAAAAGTACTATGGTAAGTTTTCAACTACTTTAAAATCTAACAATAGATTTTTGAACCTACTACGAGGTATTTTAATCTAATTCGGAATTCAAAAGTTCAATTCTAATCTAATGATTTTTGGTAAAATGCAAAGATTGTGGTGAAAAGTTCAATGACTAACTTCAATGTTTGTTTCTTTTTCATCAAATGTTGTTGCTAAGTTGTTGATTAGGTGCTCCAACTCCATTTTTGATGTTTTGTAGTATAAACTTGAATTGTTGTAGGCTCCCACTGGATTTGAAGATGTCGTGGGCTTGTCCTTTGATTGATTCTCCCTTCCTTTTCTTTCCACTTCTTTGAAATATTCTCTTTTTCTTTTCTAGATATTTTTGGGAATAAAATCCTATCAAATCTAATGCTAAATGCTTTGCTAATTTGGTTTTGGGAATCAAACAAAGCCTTAAGACAAACTTCCCTAACTTCTTCTAACTAATAACTAATTTTTAGCATCTCCTAAAATCAACTACGCTTCTTTTTGTTTTTTCTATTTGTTCCTATTTGATAATCCAACGACAAAATATGTGTTCAATATTCCCAAAGCTCTTCCTTCAACCCCTATAACCTTCTTTCTTTCCAATTGCTAACACTTAATTCTATCTCTCATTAGTCTTTCTCCCATTTCTTGAGTGTTCTTCGTACTTAGCTTAATCAAACACTCTTGAGTTTTGAAATTGCAATGGCACACAAGTGAGAGATGTCTTGGATGCAAGTGGATAACCCCATGCTCTAAAGGAAAAAAAAAAACTCATTCAAGTGCCTCCCTCTTAATGCCTTGTATGCAATTTAACAATTAAAATGATAAATGCTTATTAGGAAATAATCCCAAGCTTGAAAGGAAAAAAAATTTGGTTGATGTGATTCCTTCCAAATTCCTCATGTCCAATTCAACAATTAATTTGGCAAATCTTTTTTAGGAAATGACTTGGAGCTGCTAAAAAAATTGGTTCAATTGCCTATTTCTTAATTCTTTAGGTCTAGTTTAACAATAAATTTGACAAATCTTTGTTAGAAAATAACCTCACGAGCTCTAAAGGAGAAAAACTAATTATTCAAAGGCCTCCCTTCTAATTCACCTTATCCAATTTGACAATTGAATTGGCAAATCTTTGTGAAGAAATAATTTGGTTTCTTTTAGGCTATGAGAATGGAAATTTTTTCTTCAATTTGTTCACAAACTATATGACATCAAATTTCTAATGTGGCTAATTAATATTCAAGTATGTGATGATATGAAAGGAGTGCAGATATGAGCTACCAACAATGAAATGTAAACTACTTTAAATGGGAAGGAAGAATCCTGTGCCAAATTCAACATGAGAGGTCTAAGTGAATCCTAGATCTACCTTGAAGTTTGTTGTTTCTGCCCCTCTCATTAGTATTCCTACCCTGACCATTAGTGTTTCTCTTCCTCCCAATAGAATCCCTGCCTTAACTGGATAGCATCCTAAATGTGACCGATTACCATCCCTGCCTTGACCAAATAATGTCCATGCCTTAACCAATTAGTATCTAAGTCCTCACTGATTAGCGTCAACGCCCTCATTGAATAGTGTTTGTGCTCTAACCAAATTACATAGTGTGCGTGCCTTGATTGATTAGTGTCTATGCCTTAACCGAATAGTGTCCATGCCCTAGCCAAATTATATAGTATCTGGGCCTTGACTGATTAGCGTCCGTACCTTGACTGATTAGCATTCGTGCCATGACCAAATAGTGTCCACACCTTGACCAAATTGTATAGTGTCTGCGCCCTGACTAATTAATGTCCACGCCCTAACTGATTAGCATTCGCACCATTACCAAATAGTGTCCGTACCTTGATTGAGTAGTGTCCACGCCCTGATTGAATAGTGTCCCCGCCTTGGTTGAATAGTATTCTAGCCTTGAGCAAATATGGTCCTTGCCCCAACCAAATAAAGTCCTTGTTTGGAGACCAACGTGGAATGCCACATTATGCAACAAAAGTAACTCATGGTAACTTTTTTTTACTTGAACAAATTTGAACCACTAAATTATAAAAGTTATTCGGTTGCTTGTCCATCCTGTCTAGACTGCTCGTCCATCTGTCTCGTCCAATGATTCTAAACTGCCCAATTCGACAACCCTAATAGACCTACTTCCCTTTCTCCCTATTGAAGGACTAATGGTTCCAAATGTTGAAGATTGGATAGGTACAACAATCACTAGAAGAAAAGCATGTTCAGCACAACCAACTACTAACTATGCAACTAGTGTCATATACAACTATCATGCAACTAGTTTCTTCTTTATTAGCACCAAACCTAATGTAAAATTTGTTTTATGTTGTTGTTTTATAACATTTGTACATTATTTTAGTTGCAAAGCAATCATTCTATAGTTGTAAAAAATGACTAGGAAATAACTAGTGTCCTATACAACTACCATGCAACTATAAAATGACCATAATTATTTTTTAGTTGCTTTCAAAGTTCATTCCCATTTGTCTTATATCAATTATCCCATATCAATTGTAAAGAGCACCATTAAATTGGGCATGTAAGATTCATATGTTGTAGTCTTCTACAAAGAATTTTTTTGATAGAATTTTAATAATATCTACAATTTGCAGATTTCTACTATCTATAGAAATTAAAATTAAAGAAATTTTGAAATCTATGAAATTGAATTTTAAAATCTAAGAAGAAGGTAGATCTGGAATTTTGGAATCTAGGAAAAGGTAGATCTGAAATTCTGAAATCTACACAAAGGTAGATTCAAAATTCAAAAATCTAGAAAATAGATAGTTCTAAAATCTTAAAATCTAGAAAGAAGGTAGATATGAAATTTTGGAATCTATAAATAATTGAGATTGATATTTTAAAATCTACAAATTTAGAAGTTGCAAATGTTGATGAAGTTCTTCACATATTATCAACTAACAAAAAATCTTGCAACTAGACTACAACTAATGCAACTTGTCACTGCAACTATATGCTCTATATTGTCACCTAGTTGCAAACGTGCTATGCAACTACAAAATGGGTTGTACATTGTAGACGCAAAACCCTTCATTTTCTTTTAGTGAATTGAGTAAGCGGGGTCTTATTGCTGTTAGGCTACCAACGAAGTGCAAGGAATTCTTAGCTTCATGAGTAACTTAATAGTTAAAGCAAAGGTGGATGCGCAATCCAAGAATGGGAATTAAGCTTACATATAAAGTGTGCCATACATGCAAATCAAAAAAATTCAGAATCAGTGGACCTTGTTTGGGTGCTGTCCAGCCTGAGAACTTGGCATCTTTGTACAGTACAGCTTATAAGGACAACAAGACATGTTCAGGGACTAACACAGACATTGCGGACTGTGTATAGGAGTCGCTGTGACTAAAAAGGCAGGGTACTGTATAAGACATTGAAGAAACCCTACAGGTATGTGAAGCAGACTTCATATCTAATAAAGGGTACGTTCTCAGATTGTCGTGTTTGATTGTGAGCTCATTGTTTATTCATTTTTGGTTCACAACTTTCTCGCAGTAAGCTAGACGCCTGGTGCAACGGCACAGTCCAAGACGCGGGCAAGGCATGCCCTGGAGCTTGAGGCCGATGTGGTTGCATTGAAGAAAGACGAGCTCACCTGCCTGTAGCTAGACTATGGCAGAGGAGGAGGAAGAGTGAATGGAAGCAGGTTCAAAGTTGAGGCTGCAATTTTTTAGGGGAAATACGAGAGCTGCAACGCTCGTGCATGGAGAAAGAGCTTCTGCTTCTAGTTAAGCTTGGTGCAGAGAGAGAAACCGTGGCCCCAGACTTGGCTAGCTGCTTGTCGGATCATCCAGAAATAAAATGATAAGCGCAGAAGAATGCAATTATCGGAAACCGCTTGTGCTCTCTAGATGTGAAGCAGAACGAGAGTCGTTTGCAGCAAAGCCTGGCTTGCAGAAGGAGCTCGTGTATCGGATCCCGGATGAAAATTCACTGCTTGGTTCCTGCATGTGTAGAGTCAGTCGCTCAGCAACAAACGCGAATGATATGGTTGCAGGACAGTCTGGTAAATTGCAGGTACGATACTCTCTGTACAGAAATTCGATGAAATTCGCGAGGGTTGAAATTTGGTTTATTATCTAAGTATGAATCATGAACTCGGCTAGCTATCCTTGGTTTTATTTGGATATAACTACATTGTTTCTGAAACGTGATGCTCACTAGTGTCTAACCTGGAAAGGATGGTCATAGGTTTAAAAGAGCTCAAGCCCTAACTGATATCATAACTGGACCTGAAGTGGAAAACCTTCAGTTGGAGCAATTAAGGCGATCGGTCAAAATACTAACCACATTGCTGGTGCTATCCGTCGCTTTGAGAGCGCTTTGGGCTTGCTGCAGTTCTCGGGCAGTTCGAATTATTTGTAAGTGCACTTTCCCTTTGTTGATATGAGTTATACAAGGTTTGCGTTGTCCCTTTGCAAGCTATACCACCAAAGTCGGATTGTGTCGGCAGTTGATGGCCAAAATCAATCCCTAGTATGTGATTTTGTCGATATTTGATTTTGTGACTGCAGCAACTGTGAAGGGTGAGAAAAAACGAGGAAACTCAAATATAAGCACAGCCATGCTTGGCTCCGATCCATCAGTACTTAGTAGTGAAGATGCTCATCGCTCGCTTGCCACAGAATTTGAGGGAAACAATAGTAACCTTTGAACATTCTAACATCTCCGGATCCAATCTCTGTGTTCCTGTTGGTGCCGCTGAATCCGGATATCCCTCGGAGATTTGCTTTATTTGGAGGTGGAGGAGACTTCAGGAGGCAATCGGAGGTTGCTCAAGACTTGGATGGGTTGAGCTTTTGTCTGTATGCTTTCAAGGTCTATTATTACTACAAATTTTCGAGGATGTTCACAACGAAGCAGTGTTCCTGGTTTATGTTTTATTTGATGTTGAAGTAGCATTTTAACAAAATACGGGTCACAAAAGATATTCTCTACAACATATGGTGATGAGGGTGCGAAATGTCTGAGTCACTAGTGTCATGATACTTCAACTTAGCTGAGGTTTATTGAACCCAAAATCGCCACTAACATTGACAAGTGGCCATCTATGTGTATCGAAGATTGTGATATGTTTGACCATTTCAAATTTTGATTTTGATTGCAGTAACGCAGCAATTCGGGAAGTGGCTTGTAATCGTGCTGTATCACTCTGGTGGGCTTGCGTTTTCACAGAAGATACTTAAAAGCATTGGGTATTCACAAAGGATCTTGCTTCCGAGGACCAAGATTTTCCATCTCACAATAATCGGTGCTTGTTCTGTGGATCAGCAATCTGTATGGGTTGCAGGTTAGTGATAGCAGTGGTGTCTTGAAGCTTTTTACAATTCAGTGTAACGCAACAATCTTGGGCTCGTTATTTGGAAGATAGGGCAAAGCTTTGAAAATTGTTCCTCATCTGTTGCTGGTTACAGATTCTTGAGAATTCTTTTGCTTGAATTGTTGGCTTGTCCGTGGAAACATTCAATTCCTTCCAGCTTCTGACATGGCCAAGTGTAATTTCTGTTTGAACAGGAGAAAATGATTTGGCAACGTAAGTACACCCTCATCTATTGCCAATTATATAGAGAAAGCAATTTGCTTGT
Organism: Pseudoscleropodium purum; assembly: GCA_963969395.1. NCBI lineage: Eukaryota > Viridiplantae > Streptophyta > Bryopsida > Hypnales > Brachytheciaceae > Pseudoscleropodium > Pseudoscleropodium purum. The sequence goes on from OZ017802.1 coordinate 11,092,341, forward strand.
TTTTTTTTATTCTGGTTTCAGTTTTTATTTATATTTTGTTGATAGAAACAATACGTACCCTTCTATTAATGCAGAACATCACATATAGAATTTTCGATTATGTTTCATGTCCTTCCACATAACATTCTTGACCCAGTTGAGGGGGTCTCCTTTTCAAAAGGCGGGACATCAAATCATGCCCAGGAAATGAGCCCAGGAGGCTGGATTTATCCCGGGTGAAAACGCAGGGTTTTTTTCTTACAGAATTTTTTTTTGCAAATTTTGAATTTATATTTGCTAAAAAAGGTTTAGAACATATCCTAGACACGGCTCAAAATAGGGGGCTTTTTTTACTTTTACCCCCAATGAACCCCAAATTATCATGTTGGGCCCACTTCGAGGTCATGATTTAGTATCTTGCACCCTAAAGAGGGAATCCACTAATTTAGGAAGAATAAAAATAATAAAAAATAATTAGTAATGCTTTTCATATGTCCAACATTCCCATAGGTCAAGAGAGTATTTGGAATGGTCCAGGAACTTATCATCCACATTTGGAGAGTGCCAATTCATTTTTTCAGCCCATTTTGGAACATATTGAAATGGAAGTTGAAAGGTATCTAAAGGAATCCAAACATTGTGACATGGGAATAGGACATGGGCATGGGAAATACGTTGCAACAAGCCATAGGCCATTTGTTTGAAGACAATAGTCTTAAGGTCAATTGAAGATTCCTCCAAGGTATTTAGGGAGTATTATCCCTTTTCTCTTTGGATTTTGGTGCATAACAAAGTAAGAATGTATGTAGTTCAAAATATACACATCTGCCAAGTAATTGTATATGGTTTAGTGTTGTGTAGTACTACATGTGCACATGGATATAGATAGGAAGTTCAACCCTTGTTGCTTCTAATTGAAAGTATACTCTAGGACACCAACTCTATACTATATATGTATTGCCCTTGTATAGAGTTTGAAAAATGAAGTTTGAAAAAGTCACATTCAAACCTTGAGAAACTATTGCTAAGAGAGAATCAAGGGCAAAGAAATGTCAAGGACTCTAAGATGTTACAAATACATTAGTGGATTTCAGATTCTGAGGCATAGATGCTATTATAACTTTATAAGAAGATTCACTTCAAATTGACATTACGATAAACCAACCTATAACAAATAAAATGGTAGGTTTGCCATGTTCACATTTCTGAAAAAAATCAATTTTTTTTCCATATAAAGATAAACATGAGGAATGTATAGAGCCATTAAATTTTATTTTTTTTTGACAAATTGTCAATTTGTTATGAATTTTTGAAATGTGCTACCTAATTGGCTTAAAATCACCACAAAGTATTACCCATAATGGTCATTTGACCACCTAAAGCAATCTCAAAATTTCTAACATGGCTATGACATAATGAAATAAAAAAAGTTAGTTCTTTTAATGAATTTACACTAGAAAAATAGAAGGTACTAAAGCAATCACTAATAACTTCATCATCATCACCCAGGGCATTGATTTGGGCCACTAACTAACTTCATGAAGTCAGATTCTCATTTATTAGCAAAAATTTGCCATGAATTAATATAAGGCTCTAATGGGTGATTTCCTAAGTGTCTTCATTGGACAATTTGCCTGTCATGTGTCGGTTTACCTTAAATGTATACAAATAATTACAAAGGAAGTCGCTTTCCACTTCAAAAGATTTACATAAGCGGAACAAAATCTTTGTACATACATTGACGATTTTGCAACCCAGTGTACATGCGGCCCAGTAATTTTGAATCCACAATATTGAAGCAAACTGCACCACCAAATTCGAATGTGCAAGGTTGTAGTTATCCTTCAATAGAATCTGAGATTTGTGAGATATTAAAATGCCTGCGACAAGGGGAAATAAGTTGACCGTTTACCTCGGAGCCACTGGCCTCTTGCAAGGCTTGGAAAGTCTTGTAGTCTCTTTCAATGAAGCCGAGAACAGCTTTCTGCCTGAATATAGAACCCAAAGTCTTGTTCTAGCAATTGAAGCAAAGTCGAATAAGGCCATCCCACTCCTTACAATTGATGGGAGGTAGAGGATTACGAGGCTCAATTCGAACAACTGATGAATCACCTATGGTGGAGGCCGAATGTTGTTCTTGCCCACTTGGTTTAGCCCAAAAAAGCAAGGTCATCAGTAACCTAACAAGACAAAGATTGAAGATACTATAACCGCTAGGGATCTAATCCGTCTCCTTTTGACTGATCCATGTTCCCAACAGCAACCCATCCCTTCCAATACACGTGGTTGGCCTTCAAGTGATGCAAATATGAGAAGGTTAAAAATCTATGATCACTGCTCTTTGAAAGGAAATTGGGTTGTCTACTGAGTCACTATTAGTGGCCTACAGCTTCCCACTGGAATGATGGCATTAGGTATTCACGAATAGCGATAAACAAATTGCTCTGAACGAGAGTTTGGCTCTTGCACCTAAAGTTCATGATGAAAGCAGAATCTAAATATTGGTTAAAATGCTTAAATTGGGCAGGACAGAAATTTAAACAATAACCCCATATCATCCGCTGAAATCACCCTCTACAAGACCTAAGGAACTACTACTATCCAGGATTCATCTATTCGGACGGTCGGAACTTCATACAGGATCTTCAATGACAAAGAGGCAAGAGACACACATTAGAGATGTAAAGAAATTCTTTTTGCACATGTACGAACAGAAGGGGTGCTACCAACCTTCAACAGATGAAAGACTTGAGTCAATAGCTGCGTATTGACTGAAAGACGGCAGAAGAGTGAGTCGCAAAGAGACTTTGTGCGAACTCCTCAAACATTATGACGGCGCATCGGAAGAGAGAGAGCAGCTTGAAAGTGATGGGCGAAGAAATTTGATAAGGGATGTTCGCAACACACACGTCAAAGTAGGGTAGCTCCGTTTTCAATATATCACCTTGAATCACCTGCATAGAAACGCACCGTGTCACGATTCAATATGTCACAAATGAAAATTAACCCCTTCGTTTTAGAATACCCAATTCGATTGGTGATGCTGTGGATAATAAAATTCAGATGGGGCTAAATCTTTTATCGCCAGAATCAATGAAGAACTTTGCATGTGTTGGTCGAATTATTTTTTGTAAAAAACAGGAATTGGAGAAAAGAAAGTCCTCATGTAGCCTTCTCAAAACTACTAAAAAAGCACAAGTCCCAATTTAAAATGCTTCATCTTTCAGTCACCAATTTCTACTAGCATTTAATTCCGTAGTCACCACGGGCCACTGTACTAGATAGTTTGCACAGAAACACAAACTTTGAAAGACAAAACCCTAAACCCTTGACAGAGGTGCTAAAGGTGTGCCCTGAACGAGCAGCGTGACCTCCGACATCATGCGAGGATCGAGCTCTACAGCAATAACCTTCTTACAAACCTCCAGCAGCTTCATTGTCAGATTTCCTGCAAGAAAAATACTACATGAGCACAGACGACACTTTTTGTAGGGATCCACAATTTAAAAGAAACTCGCGAAGACTCTTAAACTCTGAAAGACCAAGGACTCACGATTTTAAAATGCCCAGTTCAAATTGATCATATTGTGTGCAATATGAATCCAATGGGATCAAATTTTATATCATCCAAATTAGTGAAGAATATTGCATGTGGCGATAAAATGCACAAAAGAAGTCCGCATATGACATACTTAAAACTGATTTAACAACATGAGGCCCAATTCGGGCTCTAGATCCTTCTCAGGTTATCCAGAAACACAGAGGGATTTAGGGGGTTTAGGGTTTAGGGTGGCGTTACCTGTTCTAGGACCAATTTCGAGAACAATGTCAGTGCTTTTCAATCCGGCTTTCTGCACTATGGACTGCACCAAGAGTGAATTCTTCAAAATATGCTGGCCCTTGCTCTTCTGAAACTGAATCCCCTGAAACCTCTGCAGGTCGGGTTTCCTCTTCACAGCCTTTCGTTCCCACCATCGCTGTGTTGTCCCACCTTTCGTCTATGCCCTGGAAAGACAGAAGGACAGGTACAGACAACCACACCCATGTGATTAAGAGCGCCCTTGTGAAAAGGGAACCAACAAATATGGCGGTAACTCTACGACTCGTCCTTGTCCATGCCATTCCACAACGAGATAGCGACATAGAGCAGAAGACAAGTGCTGATTGAAAACGCAAACCGGTGAAATCCCGAACCTTTGAAGTATTCGAGGACGCTCTCGCGTGTTGATGGAATTGAAGGAATGATCCTTGTAGAGCTTGAAACAATAGTCTAGGCGGGCCTCTTCGTAGACTTCCACTAGCGGCTCGCAAGCACTCGTTCATACATGCAATCCTTCGGTATTCCTGAGAAAAGAAAGAAAGTACTTGCTTCTAGAAAATAGATCCAGTTCTGCACCAATTTCATATCTTGAAAATTTCAAATCTAAAGGAACGTGGTCCAGCCCAAAGCGTAGAGTTCAAGACCTTAGACTTGAACTTGCCAATTAGCTAACATTCAAGGAAACAAAATTGCTGAGAAGACCCATACCCAACCACCAAGGATCTGTAGTCTCCGTTCTCCAAAGTCCGAATAGTTCCATGGAAACATAGCCTTGGAAAGTGAACAGGGCAACATTTGAGACCAAACACTAATTTGGGCTAAACCCTATAAATACTAAGAGTTGGGGTGGCTGTGTGAAAAGGGACGTGAGCATTTTCGATTCCCCTCTAAAGGTAAATGTGGCGAGTTTTGTTGACAGGAATTAGCTATTACTCGTTTCGCTTGTGCGGTGTAATGGCACTTTTATTTGTTTTGCACCTGCCTTGCTGATTTTGCGAGGACAACTGCTTGCATTTGTGGAGTGGATTGCTGGTACTTGATCTGCCATGGTTGTCATCATCGTAGGGTTCACAGTTTTGATGGACGGGCATCTTTTCGACGTGATTGATTTTCTGCCGTGTGTGGTTTTTCGTTGCGTAGGGTTTCATGAAAGATCGATCATTTGGCTTTCCAAGCTTGGATATCTTCTTTAATCAGAGGGTGTCTTCGGTAGATGGAAAATGAATCATATCTGATTTTCTTTGCTTGAATTGTTCCAATCCAAAAGGCGTACCTTTAGTGTTGTTCCTCCGGCGTAACAAATTTGATTGATGGTATGATGAGCTTCGCTTTTAGGGTTTTGTAGGGTGGAATGAGGTATTACTGGAAGTCCCTCCATTAGATTCTTCGATCTGAAGCTTTCGTAGTGGTAGAAGGGTTTTGATGTCCACTGTACTGAATTCGGAGCCCGTTTTGCATCTACACAGGTCTGAAGTGTGTGTACGTTTCCTTACATGGGGGCTCAAGTATTGGCCCTGTTTGGCGTCACGTCTTTGTTGATGTGGGGATTGCCTCTCTGGGTTTTGTACGCCTTCAACAATCAACTGTTTCCGGGAAGTGAGGGATTGTCGCAACAGTCGACTACTTTGTGGAGCGGATTACTTGCAGTACTTTCAGTGAACGTTGTCATTGTTTGTTACATCATCCTAGCTCTGCGAGAGAGGCCCGTCAGGGCGAACCCTCTACTGGACCCCGCCTTCCTTTCGAAAGCAAGAGCTAGCGTTGCTCAAGACCAGGGCACGTCTGGAAGTGCCGCGAAGACGGACTAAGTAAGTGTTCTTCTCCATCGTTTCTGAATCTGGTGAGGCAGATGAGATGATAGCAGTAGCCGATCTCTACATCTCAATGTACTCAGAACCACATCATTAATAGAATTTTGAAAATTTTGCTCTAACCTAGTGCACCGTGTTTCAGGATCTGTATTAGAAGTGCCAATGGCTCAGCAGCAGGTGGCGTCGCCCACACAAGCCCCTCTACAAATCAAGGTATCCCCTTCAACCGGTCTATCTGTGCTTACGAATGCTTGTCCTTGGTTATCCTTTGTTAATTGATGTTACTCTGCTCTGATAAGGGTTTTTAAATGTGAGTCTGAATTTATCTTTCGGATACCTTTGAAAATTGCGAGGAGATTAATGAATGATTCAAATCTCCTACACCGAGATTTTGAACCTCCCAAATATCTATATAACTTTTCCTCCTGATACATTGCAGTAATTAAGTTTGAAGTTGATAGCCTTTAAGGGACCACGAGTCCCAAATTGGGCCTATGGTTCTTTCATCAATTTTTGAGTAGTTCATATGAAGATTTTCTTTTGCTCAATTTTATTTATTTTTTAACCAACACATGCAGTGCTCTTCACTGATTCTAGTGATATAATATTTGGCGCCATCTGAATTAGATTTGTCACAATATGATGCAACTTGAAGTGGTCATGTTCAAAGCTTGAAACCTTGAATCTTTAAGGAATAACGTTTGTTAGACAAAGATGTTTGATAAAAACGCGCTTGCATATTTAGGCAGGATCTGAGACCATTGGTGATAACCAACATCAACTTGACGTTCATAGTTTTGGAAAAGGGTCCACTGTCCAGGATAGGTGAAGCTGGGCCTCTAGTATCAGTGGCGTTGGTGGCGGATGCGACTGCAGCAGTTCATTTACAGCTCTGGGGAAATGAGTGTGACGCCTTCTTGCCAGGCGACATCGTTCGTTTGACAAACGGAGTGTTTTCCTTCCACAAGACGAATTTGGTGTTATGGGCAGGCAAGAAAGGCCAGTTGGAGAAAACGGGTGAGTTCACCATGGTGTTTTCCGAGAATGTGAATATGAGCAAGCTGCAATGGGTGCCGGATCCTCAAAATCCCAAAGCATGGAATCCTGTGGGCTTCAATCCTAATGCGCCCCAAGGCAACCAATATCACTATGGAGTACTTATGGGGAATTCTCGTGGGGGGTTTCACTAGAACAATTGTCCACTCCATGTTCTGTAACCTCACGTACTTTTTGTCTTTGATATTGCTTTGAATGTGCGCTAGATAGTCGATGATAGTTTGGCCAATGTGTAGGATGTTCTCGACTGTCGCTTTAGAGAACTTACGTCATGATAAAGAAGTTTGAATGTATCAGAGCTTGTGAATACTAGTGGATATTCATGTGTGAATTGTGATAATCAACTCCTTTTATCATGCGGACGTACTGTGCTTTGCATTTTGGCTTTTAGGTGTTGAATCTTAGTAGATTCGGACACTGTCGACCTGCGGAGCGGTGAGCCGGTCGTGAGACAGAACCCTCTCCTAGATTATGACCCCCAAATTTTGGAGATCCGCGTCCCTCTCTCAAGTAGTGGATGGAGGAAGGGTTATGGCTCTTCACCTTCTTGACTCATTTCAATCTTTGGGCGCCTCGTGGTGATGCTAGTGACTTGAGAAGGTTATGTTGTTTTGGATTATTGTGTCCTTAATCAGATGTTAATGACTTCCTGAGTTTTTCTGGTTGGGATACATGATTGATAGTTGAGTTCTCTGCAGTAAAGATTAACCCTTTGAAGAACAAAGGAGACCATTTTCTACCCTCATGTTTTATTAGCAGTTTTGCAGTGATTAAATGTGGATTTCTATTTTTTTTTAATATTTTTTATTTATAACCAGCAAATGCTATTTTCTTCACTGAATCCTTTCACATGAAGATTTTCTCAATGTAAATTGTACTTTCTACAATATGATCAAATCAAAATGATCAATTGAAATTGTCCTTGAAGGGATAAAGAAGTGGACCTCTCAAAACCCCTTTGAGAGCATTATTGTTGGATAGGGTCTTATTTGGCTTGCTCCCCTTGTTGGAGGAGATTTTATCTATATGCATATCCTATTTGAAGGATAGATTTAACAAAGCTTAAGTTGGTTTTGTAAAAAAGAAAATGTCACATAGTATCTTGTGAAATTAAGTCAATTTTGTAAATAAAAAAGTACCACATAGTATCTTGTTGTGATTGGTGTGAGGTGGACTTGGCAAAATTTGATGTGGAAATTCCATTTTGACACTTCTTACCAACTTTGACCTTCATGTAGTGTGGTTTCTAAGTGAGAGTATAGGATTAGCACTATAAAAGGATGTCTTTATTTTGTAGCTTCTAAGTGAGTATAGGATTAGCATTATAAAAGGATGTCTCTATTTTGTAGTTCAATTGGGGCACCACTTCCATGGGTCCATGAAATATGGTATTTTATACTTGCATTTTGGGTGGAATTGATGAAAATTACAAAAATACCAAAATGACATGATATGAACACTAAAATTTTTGTTATTTAATGATGATTCAAAATTATTTTAATATATTGGAGGTGTAAAATTAGTATCAAATAAAAAAATAATCAAATCAAGAACATTAATAATATTTCAAATGGTATAGTAATGTTTTACAAATAGTTTACTTCTAAAAAGAGGCAATAATTGAAGTCTTTGGCATCCATGTCCTTGAAACATTTATAGCCAAACCACCCAAAGGTAGTGCTCTATTCACAATGATAGTCCTTCAAGACAAGTTTAGTAGTAGTAGTACAAATTATGTGACAGGTAATTTGTCTTATCTTAATAAGACAAATGAGTTTGTTTACTTTCAATGTAGTATGTGGTACTTTTTGTTGTTTCCAATAATTCTTCATATGCATTTCTATATGTTGGAGAGTCTATTGCAAATGTCATGCATAATTTTTGTTTTCTTTCAATTGTGGCTCTATTTGCAATTTGAGAGTGGTAGAATCAAGAGTTTAAACTTTATTTGCTTCTTGAAGCTCACCCTTGTAGAATGATGTTGCATGTTGTGAAATTTGGAGTTGTGAGGTCATTGAAACACTTGTGTTGGTGTAAAGTAGATACAATAGGAGACTCTAGAATCATGACTAATTGAAGAACAAGAATAAGGTGAACTTAGGGACTATTTTGAATAATGTATGAATCTATTTATAGTATTGCAATGGTGGTGGCTTTAGAAGGGGTTGATTGTGATTAAAATTTCTCCCAATTAAACTCTTGTTTAGACAATATTTTGATACTATAAATGTCTTTTTTTTTTAAGTATCCAGTAGATCGATTTTGGATACACCTAGAGTACACCTTTAGAGGCTTCTACAAACTTCTCTTTTAAAAATTATAATTAAGATAGAACAATCCATTATGGACAGAAGATTCATTTTGAACACCTAGAACTTAAATATATTATCAAAAGTACTAAGGTAAAACAACCTATCATTGTCAAAATTTCAAGTTTGCATTCATACCTTGGCTGAATTTTAAAATTTTCCCCCCATATACAGACAAGTGTAAGAAATAACAACAATAATTGAAATTATATTTTTTCAATGAAATATGAATTTACTATGATTTTTTTGAAGTAATTTGCCCAAAGCAGTGTGTCGACTACTCCGCAACCAACAAAACTTGTATTCATAATGCTCACCTTTTTCACCTAGAATAGTCAAAATATTTTCTAATTTGGAAGGCCTTGAAAAAGTCATTTTCTACAATGATTTACACTAAAAAAGCTATGTGTTCCTAATGGGGTCACTAATCACTCCAATAGTGTTAGGTGAGACATTGATGGTAGCCCAAACTTTCATAAACTGATAATAACCATCATGGGGTCATCTCTTAGGTGCATGTTATGGGTCATTTGACCATGATGGGTTGTTTTACCTTAGTTAGGCCTGCTGTTATTTATGCATCACTCTCTATTGCTTTAATCCCCACAATCAAGACCAAAGTTTATTCATATACAAGACAATTAGAATTCAAATAGGTGATGATGAAGTAAAAAATGAATAGAGGTTTTTAAAAATTGAATACAAGATGGATACATTGACCTTCTTTGTATAAATTTAAAAAAATTCTATTGGAAGTCTACATTAAAAATTATTTTTTGAAAAAATCTAGGCAATTCAATCAATTTTGTCATTTTTAGCTAAACTCTTCATCTACTTATAAAAATAAGGCATTTATATAACTAACATGATAAAGTATGAAATTGTAAAAGATAACTATTTTTAGTGAAAAAATCTCATTCCAAGAAGTGTCAAAACTATACTAACTATGCCAAGCAAGTGGTCAAAAAAAAACATTTTTACCTAACTACAAATGCCATTACTTAGAAATCTTCACCTTCAAAGTTTTTGAATTTTTTCCTACACATTCCAAATAATTGTCTTTAAGTTTTCACAATTTGAATACATATAAAAAAAAATCCTCATTGTAAATAAAATCATAAAAAACTATTATATTACTTATGAACTTGACATCTTCATATTGTAATGTGATTTAGAGTAAGATACCTCCTTATTTGCTTGTAAAATTTTGCATATATACATATAAAACAAGGTTTTGTACTCAATGGTATAGAAAAAAATTTGCTTCAAAAGGACTCGAAGTTTATTAACCTTATATTGTAGGAATGGGAAAAAAAATTCTCACTTCTAATGCTACTATATCTTTCAATTAATGAAGTGAAATGTGCTGAAATTTTTTCCTCATACTTCTATGGTGGTCTTCTACAATTTTGGATGGCTAAAGCTCAAAAATAAATCTTTCATTTTCAATTTTGGTCCATGTACTAAAGAATAGCAAGTTTTGATAATTTTTTTGTCCCCCTTGGTCTTTAGGAGTGAAGGTTCTAAATGTGTTGTTTTCTACTAAAGCCATTGTAAGATCCTACAAGATGTTGCTTTTGAAAATTTATATAATATTCTCTAGGTGGAAGAAAAGTCAAATTCTTCTTCAACATCTATCGTCATAATTTGCTAATGTGGTTGAACACAAATTTCATGTCATAATTGTACAAAAACACTTGAAAGACTTACATTTACAATTTGCCACTACCTTTCAAGGTTTGTTTTTTTGTACAATTTTTCATCACTCTACTAGAGAAAAAGAAACACTAAGGCTAATTTTTATAAAGGAAAATTTAGTTTTTTTTCTTACCAAATAGCTAGAGTCTTGCTATAGAATTTAAAATCCAATAATCAAATTTTAATATCCAAGAATGACTTAAAGTTTCATATGGATATTCCCACGACATATCACCTAAGTATGACATGGATATTTGAAGAAATAACTAGCTAGCTACATCTTGAAGGTGAAGAAAAATCCATTGCTACCTTTGGAACATCTATATCCCAAATGAGGTTGTTTGTTTGTTTGTTACGGTGAGATCTTGGGGACTATGCATCCCCTAGTTGTGTTCTTGGTAGCGTTGGAAAGCTCTCTATGAGGAAGCCAACAATGTACGGACTTTGTTTCGTGGGGTTTGGACTTACAATGTCTAGAATGTTAAGAGCATCACCACCATGGGCCAGACTCCAATGCACCCCAAAAGCCACATGAGTTCATAATGTTCTCCATTGTGTCCCGCTCAATGGGCTCGGTGAAAAGCCATACCCCTTGAAATCAACTTACTATTCTTTTCATTTACTATTTTTCCTCTTTGAATTTCTAAGTGCGTTGAGAATCACGACCAAAAAGGAATTTGGTCAGACATGGGAAATTTTGACCGTGCTCTGCAAACTGAAGGGCTCGGAGTTTTTTTTGAGAGAGCCCAGTTGGAAAAGTGCCTGTGCCGTGCGTAGGGTGGGGGACGAATTCGCAGCCCCCCCCGCTCTCCTGCCGTCCCGGGCTCATTTGGAGAGCAGGGGTGGCGATGTTCTAAGTATTTTGACTGTGGAAACGGCAGAGAGGACACACTATCATAGTGAGTTTTTCGTCTAAGCACCAGACTTCCAGCACGCGGTCCTTCGGTCAACTTGCCGTGTCGGTTGCGAAAGCCAGTCACGGACCCACGCGCGGCGCAGGATCTGCCAGACGGACAGATCCAAATGTTCCAAGGATTCATTCGTATTTAGAACCCCCAAAATAAGGTAAAGAAATGTTTCCGAATCATCTAAAAATTGTCTAAAAAACTGCTCCATTTGGTGGTCTGTCTGTACTCCAGATAAAACCTTTACAGAAAGTGAAAAATGACTTGAGAATCTGGTCACCACGGCAACCCAATTGACAATTGATGTGCGTGCTTCAAAATTCCAAAGTGCTTGGATTTCTTGCTACCAGATTGTACAGAAAATCTTCACAAGAAATTCAAAAGTCATCTGTCGCGTACGGTAACTTAACAAGTTGAAACAGTCGGCAATTTCAGTCTAACTTGGAGGACGTCGATTTGCACTTAGAGTAGAGGCGAGGGTGAGGGCAAGGCCAGGCCATTTCCCTTGGGGCTGATTGCACAAATTAGGGCCTTTTGTTCAATCACAAGTGAGGATTTCAAGGCTCTTATGCAACAAATTGGCCTGGCCTCTAGGAATGAAGTGTCCTTTAGATGGCTAGTCTTGCCAGTCAAGTGGTGTTTTTTGAACAAGAAAGTAGGAGGTCCATAAGTGCTTTAGCTTTAACCCTTGAAGTCCCAAGGTCATGTTTTCAAGGGTTAACTTCTGAAGTCTTAAGGTCATTTTTTCAAGGATTAACCCCTAAAGACTCAAGGTCATTTTTTTCAAGGGTTAATACTTAAAGTCTCAAGGCCATTTTTTCAAGGATTATCCTCTAAAGTCTCAAGGTTGATTTTTCAAAGATTAACATCTTGAAGTCCTAAGGCCATTTTCTTTGTCAAAAATTGCTCAAAACTACCAATTCTAAAGCAAAGAGCAATAAATTTAAAAATGATATTTTTATGGCATATTTAATTATAGGATCTTGCAACAGAATAGTATAAGAATGTGTGAAAAAATTTCAGAAACGTTTACCTCATAGATTGTAAGATATATGCATTCAAAGTGGAAAAAAAATGTTTTTGTGGCACTTTGACAAACTACTTCATGAGACTTTGAATCCTTATAGCTTGACATATTTGCACTATTGATTTTGAATTAAATTTTTTTTATTATAAAGAATTGAATTGAGGGTCTAAAAAAAAAATCCAAAAAAGAATAATGTGATTTTCATTCCTTAAAAATTTGTTACATAGAAATAGGTATGAAATAGAGGAAAAAACTATACAATTAATAGCTTTAAGATGTATTTAAAACATTTTATTTTAAAGGGGAATTTTTCTAATAATCAAAGTTAACTTTGTAGAATTCTATACTTAAAAAATTGTGAAAATTGAGCTCAAAAACAAATCCTATATGATATTTTTTCAAAAAGATGCTCTAATTACCTACCAGAACAAGGTGCTCCAAATCTTTAACATCTTGAATCCAAATTAAATGAATCAAAGCTTTTCATGTAGACAAAATATAATATATGAGGAAAAAAATTAATTTTTTTTTTAATTTCAAGCTTTTGTAAATTTCTTTTGTTGCCCGCCAACTATTGGAATTTAGACTTATTATGGTCTAATTTTTGCTCCTAGGGACCAATTGAAATAAAAAATTATATTTCCAAAAGATAATGAGTTTATCTATCTCATGGAAAAGTTTAAAAAAAAAGTGCCAAATTTTTGTTCATAGGAACTTGTCCAAAATCCATTTTATCTTCTATAGGAACAATAGGACTTTAGGAGTTAAAAGTTGATTTGAAATTTTGGGTGGTGACTTCTTTGAAATATTTTTCAATACATTTTCCTTGAAAGAAAAATGGAATTGGTATCTAATCTAAGTGATTTCATATTTTTTGGACCTTGAGTTTATAGAATTAGTTATAAACTTTGGAATTGGAACCACATCAAGATTATTAAAGGCATTCACCACTAATATGTTCACCATTGATACAATGACAAATGCAATTGGTACATTGAAGAAAGCAAAATGTACTTGTGTGTTAGAAAATCCTTTTAGAACTTAGTCACTATATAGACCTCCTACCTCCTAATTCCTTTTTTGTCCTCACTTAACCCCTAAAGGACCATTGTGCCTTCGAGGGACAAATGGAATTTGGACAAGTACCTATGGGCTGAAATTTTTTCCTTATTTTTTGAAACTTTTTATGAAGATAAAAACAATTGATTAGCTTCATGGTAATATAATTTTTTTTTCAATTGGTGCCCGGAAACAAAAGTTATGTTCAAATAAGTTCAAATCAAGGGACAGGGGACAACAAATAAAATTTCAAAATATAAAATTTTAAAATAAATTTTTTTTCCCTCATATATTATATTTTTGTGTACATGTGAAGCTTTGATTCATTCCATTTGGACTTTTTATGAGAAAGTTATAGACAATCTTGTTTTTCGGGCAATTAGAGCATCTTCTTGAAAAAATAACTTGTAGGATTCATTTTTGAATGCAATTTTTACAATTTAAAAAAAAAAAGTTTTACATGGTCAATCTTTCTTGCTAGAACAATCTCACCATTGGGATTAGTGCATTTTATTTTCATTATAGAGATGTGACTATTTTAGATTTTCTTGTTGTCTCGTAACTACTTCTATTTAGTAATTTTTTAAAGAATAAAAATTATTATTTTTTGAATATTTTGAATTTTTCTAAATTCTCAACTCAATTTTACACCATAAATATTTAAAGCTCAAAACGCTGTAGTGCAAAAAATTAAAGTTAAAAATGTTCAAAGTTAAAAAATCTAGTCCCGCAAATGCCGCAATGTGTTGAAAAGATTGTTTTTTCCACTTTAAATGCAGATATCATGCAATCTGTGCGGTCAAAAATTCTGAAATCTTTTCTACACATTTTCATAAAAGTTAGATGTAAGATCCTATGGTTAGATGTGAAAAAAAAACAATTAAAACTTTTTTTTTACCTTTTGCCATAGAAATGGTAGTTTTGAGTGTTTTTTGGCAAAAAAAAGGCCTTAGTCCTTTAGGGGTTAATAAAAGAATATAAGAAGGGATATGACAATACATTTTTCTTTCTATTAGAGTTGAAAAAATTTGCCAATCAAAGAAATATTTCCCATCTAAAATAGTATAGAACAAGGAGATCATTGTAAACAAAAATGTTTCCATTTTGCCATGATGTATTGTAAAAAAATAGTATGATTTTTGGAGTACATTGATAAAGATTATTTATAAAATTTGTAAGAGCCCACATGGACATAAGTAGGTAGTGAAGGCCATCCTTAATTTATGTTTCTAGTCCCTCCTGTAATTATTAGTAGACTTGTAGCAAAGATGTGTAAAAAGTATTTCATGTGTTACAATATATCCATTGTATATTTATGATTTCATACTTAATTCTTAAAGGATAGTTTCATTCTTGGCAAGGCCAAGCCTTGAGAACCTTGTATAAAATTTTAGGACATGGATATGGGTAATTGAATAGTTCATCAATTAAAAAAATGACAATGCTCAATCTAATAAGGCAAAGAAATAAGCTAGAGTTTTGCTCATGTATTGTTCATAATTGGTATTCTTTCTATACAAGCAATGTCTTTAGACTTCACATGATCCAACCTCTTGATCAAACAATCTTCCTTGTGCAAATTAAGGAATTTAAAATGTATTGCACTAATGCAACATATGTGATTCTTGTGCAACTACGATTACAAAAAGCCCATCCAATAAAAGAAATATTGACTACTATATTGACAATTTTGATTATTTCAACAAAGAAATGTCTAAAGGGTTAGAAATGTCTTTTAAGTGTTAAATAACATTGCAGCCCTCTGGATTTTGGTTATAAAAGAATCAAAACTTATTGACACAAAGAAGACTATAAAATGACATGTAATTATAGCTTGACCTACTTATATTGTTTTCTTAGTTTCCTTGAAAAACATCTAATGTAATACTAAGCATTGTGATTCAATTGATAAATTTTCTTGAATGTTGACAATTTTTTGGATTATAATTGAGGTTTAGTATTTGAGAGTTTTTTTTTATTACACTATATACATTACCCATCAAGTGGTTAAAGTAGAAGTGTATTCAATTTTTCAATGTCATTTGTCCCTACTTGGACATTTAATTTGGTTCACTAGTCACCATGCTCCTACCTATCCTATGCCCAAGCCTTTTTGGAAAGAAAAAGAGTCCCAAGGTTGTCCACCAACATCACATAGATATTGAAATGTGGTTTAAGAGTGAAAGATTAAATGTATATTTCAGATACTCTACTAATCTCCAAATGCTCAATTATTTATTGAGTGGATGCATGGTGAATGTTTTGAAAATCATACGTCATCCAATTAATATGCATGATTGAAGAAAATTCAAGAAAAATCATACAAATATGCAATATGTCAATAGAAAAAAGAAAGAATTTTCTCAAGAAATTAATGATATATACACTTTGGAGGAGTTGCAATTATTTCTTGTGATTTTTTAACCTCTAAAGTCCCAAGTGTCCCAACTTGGATATACTTGAAGGTTAGGTAGGTTCCTATGATCTTAATTTTTGACATAATTTTTTTAAACCTTTTTTGAAGATAGATACACATATTAGCTTTGGAGGGATATAATTTTTATTTCAATGGATGCTTAGGAAAAAAATTATACCATCCTAAGCTCAAAAAACAATTTGTTAGCAACAAAAAATATCACAAAAACTCAAAATTATTAAATTTTTTTTTGCTTCTCATAAATAGAAAACACAATTTTAACCTACAACAAAAGTTTTGATCCATTCCATTTCAACTAGTGATGAGAAAGTCATATCCTAGAGTCTTGTTCTTTGAGCACTCATAGCATCTTCAAAAACAACAATTTGTAGGATTCATTTTTTAACTCAATTTCCATAATTTTTCAAAAAAGAGGTTCTAAATGGTTTGGTTTACTTGTTGGAAACTTGGAATGATCTTACTATTGAAATTAGTGTATTTCAATACCATCTTGAAACTATTAATGATCTTGTATTGACTTCTACAAATAATTATCATAAAAATAAAAATCAATTTTTATTTTTATATAGTTTTTTTCTCCAACTCTCAATGCAATTCTTCAATATAAAAATTTGGAAATTCAAAATGAATAGTACAAAAATTTCAAGTTATAAAGATTCATAGCCAAAAAATCTAATCCAGCAACTTAGCAAAGTGTAAAAAAATTTGGTTTCATTACTTTAGGTGAAA
Source organism: Pseudoscleropodium purum (assembly GCA_963969395.1). Classification (NCBI taxonomy): domain Eukaryota; kingdom Viridiplantae; phylum Streptophyta; class Bryopsida; order Hypnales; family Brachytheciaceae; genus Pseudoscleropodium; species Pseudoscleropodium purum. The sequence continues at coordinate 11,109,171 of OZ017802.1, forward strand.
ATATCTTGTGCACAATCTACATAGTCAAAGTTTCTAAAATTTCTTTCACACATTCCTATACTAGTCTAGTATAGGATCCTATGGTTAGATATGAAAAAATAAAATAAAATATAAACTTCTATGCTCTTTGCAATAGAAAAGGTAGTTTTGATTTTTGAATTGTTTTTTCATGAAAAAAGGCCTTGTCAAAACTTTAGGAGTTACAAATACCCATACTTTCATTAGTTCAAGTATTCATGGTTAAACCATGTAAGGACACTGCAACCAAAAAGTGGTCGATGAATGACATGCCAAATTAGTGTAGAAATGAAGAATGCACCTATTGGTCCAAAAATCCCACCAAAAATCAAATCATTTTGAGTATGTACAGCGTCCTTCTAGACTTCCAGAGTGAACTTGGGCAGTTTGCGAGAGACTTTACAGAACGACATGATGCAATTTTCTTTCGAAAGTCAGCCAGTGCAGAAATTATTGTATATATAGCTTCCCCGACAATGATTGGATTTAGAGTCAGCGAGGATTTCTGTACGGGCCCAATTTCTGATGAGCGGCAGTTGATTATAGAACTTTGGTTGAGTCCAGAAATCTACAGTTGGCGAGCTACTAACTTAGGAGCCAACTTACAGTACAGACAACTACAACTACAGGAAGAAGGTGCTCTATCCCTGGACACCAGGATCTTCCTGAGTAGGCGCCATACATGTGGTCACAAGATACATTCCTAAGGACAAAAACATGACAAAATTACGAGGGCGCCAATTCGCCACCCTCTAGGTTCGGGGCACTGCAATCAATCCCAGCTTTAATGAATTTACACGGGATGATTGACTTCTGCATATGCAGACATGCAAGGAATCGACGACGAGTATATATTCGTTGTAAACTGCGAATTAAGTTAGACTGGCATCTTCAGATGCATGGACATACAACTAGCGCATGTCAAACTTCATTCAAACCAGCGTCCACTCAGAGCTAGCTAGAGGTAAACCTACTCGCTTGCCGATTTAGTGTGACACTACGTTAATGGATGCTGAAAATCGGTACATGCTTGAAGCTTCGGAGCATTTTTTTTCATTTCGAAAGCAGTTATGCAAGTGATAGAGATTTGCAGAAATACTTTGCAGGTCCATTGGTTACGTTACGGGTTCATTCATTCTATTGCTGGACACTTTTTGAAGATGGGTTCCTTGTTGCGTAATATGGACGTGAGTGCGAAGACTAGAAGAGTATCATTTTTCCAGTCTGAGTGCTTCATAAGAATGGAAACAGACGTTGGAATCTAGTCCTTGGTTTAGCTAGACTGATTCGCTTGCCGAAGTAGTGTGGCACTGGTGGCTGCTGAAAATCGGTAAACGCATGGTGCTCCGGAGCATTTTCTCCCATTTGGAAGCAGCTCTGCAAGTGATTGCAGTGGAGAGTCTCGCAGAAACGTCTGTTTACAGGGCCTTGGCTCAGTCAGGTGTTCATTTATATTACTGCTGGAATTTTTGTTTGCTAGTGGAGTTTTTCTTGCTTAATATAAACTAAAACTAACAGGGCGTCATAGGTCCTCCATTTCCAGTGCCTAATTAGCATGTAACCAGACTACGGTTTATTCCGAAGACCGGTTTCACCTGATGATTGGATTGGATCAATGAAAGCGTATCGATCGTGGTATGAAGAGGATAATCTTCTGGGCAAGAGGAACGGGTGCCTTATATGCGCAGTGTCGCGGCTCGTAGCAAATCAAAGGATCAATAAAAACTAGAAGCAGGACTGCTGTAAGGCAGGATCATGGTTATCATTCCAGTGATGATTAATTACCGTAGCTGACAGTGATCGGCTCTGCTAGTTAATAATTAGGACTCAGTCGGACTAAACCAGCCGTACTGATATCCGTCTTCTTTTTAATTCAAAGCAACAGCTTGCCTAGCCTGACATACTTGTCTTTACGGTATGCACCGCTTGAAGGGAATATTACGATGGTTCTCTTGAGCTCGCCTTCATTCATGTGATAGGATCCAGTCTAGGATTAAGAGGGAGTATTTACTATTCGATCAGTGCACACATAGTAGAGCGTGTACCGGACTACTTCCTGGTGAGCAGTCACTCTTCATCCCATGTACTTCGTTTTATCTTATTTCTTTGGGGGAAGGGAACGAATGAAGGGACCATTGCAGTGAGAGACGTTTAGTTCGTTATTAATCGCCCTTTAACAAGATGAAGGGAATCCTGGGAGAAAGGGAAGCCAACTTTGGGGGGTGAAGGGTTGAAGGGGTAGGATGGGACAGTCACGAACAAGTTCCAATTGCAAGGGTTTTGAGTATCTTGCTAGATATCTCTAAGTAACTTGTAATGTTCCTAATCTTGACACGGTTTGTCGGTTAGCATCCATCCTGGGTGTCTGCACAAACCCATAAGCACCCCAGATTATTAATGAAGTAAGCCACTACTCGGGAACATGAAACTATTATCATAACTTCCAGGGTGTTGTGTGGCCTGTGTTGTGTAGACTGCAACAGAAGATGGGACGAACAATGACGGCCCAGCCAGCCACACAGCTAGAACCCAAGTAGCGGTCATTTTACAGGTGATGGCTTCTACTTGCTTGGTTTGTTCAAGAATAGTTCTGAATGTTCGATTATTACAACCACTCTCCACTGATAGCTCTTATTGAAGTACCTTTTGAACACTGTTGACTGTTCACAAACTGAGGAACCATTATATTCTTACAATCAACGTACATATGTAACCTTGTGCATAGTTTCTTGTATGTCCCCGTTTCAGAAATGGTTTAATTTCTTCATGGTGTGCAAATCCGGCTCACTAGCTTGCCTCTGTGGCCTTGGCATGAGGTGATTGGTACGTACATCGATCAAATGGAGAAGGGCAGTCAGTTCTGCATCGTGAGTGAGTATTATTAGGCGGTGTCAGCGTACGAGACTATATCTGTCTGCAAGATTCTTCTTTTTGAGGCAGACGATGTTGTGAATCTCGAATTCTCGTCTGAAAGCCTTGAAGAGACTGATAATTATCTCCTTCTTCGGAGTTCGGAGGAAGAGTCTTGTACTCTGACACCCCTCTAGTGATAGTGACGACGGCTATGTATTCAAGCATAGCAAGAATATATGTACTTGCACCAACGCCACTCCAGCTTCCGAATTCATTCCAGGTACGAGATGACTGTGACAGCTTGGAATTTTTCTGCGAATTTTTCTGCGAGTCGTGCTCGTTTTAGAATGAACAAATGATTGGGCACATACATTCCTTTCGAGTCACGGCACGATTTACGAAGCAGATTGTCATGGACCGTTCACCAATGTGCACGGTTCATCACGAGTATATTCTGTCCCTACTGGGCCTAAGGGTTACCTGGGCATGGTAGGGAATCTCAAGCAAGTTTTATATTATTTATTATATGGTAAGAAGAGATATTCGAAAGGCTTGCAACCCTACTGTAGCCACGAACAATGAGATGAGTGACGGAGAATTGAATCGTGTCTGTTCAACTTCCTTCATCCGATTGATATCCGAGGCACTAGGGTCTTTTCGCGTTTCCCTGTCTCACTTTCCCCTGTGTGAGCGACAATTTTGTGACACACAGGAAAGTCACAGGATTGCCGCTTAGACAGGAGAAAGTGAGATAGGGAAACGCAAAAGAGCCGCCAGTGAGGATGAGCACCTCACGAGTGGTGGTAGAATATATTTCGATTTTCGGCGAAGGCGAAAATGGCTGGAGCATCTCTCAAGAAATAATGCGTGTTTTGTTTTGTTTTACTTAATAATAAACCAAATTCGCAACGTTTTCTGAGGCCGGTCGCTATTTAGTGTAGCCTCAGTCAATTACTAGCAGAGTTGGCAGTTGTCAAAACAAAAACATGAAATAAATCATCATGAAAATTTCACAGATCGGTGGATCAGATCAATGTTGAACATTAATCGGGGATGACTGGAGTCCTCTTCTGCTTCGAAATGTGAAATGATTGAGAGAAAATTGGAAAAATTTTAGAGTTAAATGAAATTATGAAGTCGCTAAGTAGCTAAGGCCATAACTACAAAACATTTTTGAAACGAGTTAGAAAGCTTTCTTTCATTGCCGAGGTAGGTCCAAAATATCCTTTTGATTCACCACAGATCAATATAACGTCAATTTCGTTTAAAGTGGCGCAATTCCAGCTCCAAATTTTGTGACATATATGTACATAAAGGTCTAGAATACAGGAAGAGTATGGATTTGTGTTTCAGAACAGATGCACATGACGAATTATACGAATTCCGTCAATTTAACGAAATTGACGTTACTTGTGGTTGAGTCATTGGTTTCTTCACTTGTCAAGAATATATTTAAGCCATTAAGGCCATTGCAATTTTTTTCAAGAATGGAATCGAACTCTAGCTGCTGATAGTATCGAATTCTTCACATTCCAATATACAATTCTGATTGAACTACATTCTTCAGAATATGACATTCTAAAATTATGTTTCCTTGTGAAGTTAAGTACACTCTTATAACATATTTGTACATGTTTAAAGTTTTAATTCTAATATCGATATTTTACAGATATGGTACAGAATGAAATATAAGAGTACATTAAGTCTATCATTAATGAGTTCATATGTAATTTTATGACTCGAAATGGTTTTGATCGAGTTCCTCACTGAAATGAGTATACTTTCATTAGGGATTGATGATCTGTACCAAATACAAATGCGGTAGCAATGAAATTTGGCATCGGTACGTTTCTTTAGTGCCGAAAGTTTATTTTATGACCTATTGTATTAATTTCGTTGGGGTAGGCCTCCCTAGTCTGTGAATTATGTTATCATCAAAATAATGCAGGTCAGGATGCAAGACTCACTTCTCCCGGGTAAGTTTTTCTTCCTTCTATTTCAGAATTAAGTACACAGCAGAGCCTCTTGAAAGCAATACCTTTGAAGGTTTGAAACCATCTGATTGTGTCACACGAAAATTGGACAAGTATCCTTATCAATGGTGTCTATGAAAATTGAACAAGAACGGTGTGACGTTGAGACTCTGTCCTAGATAAACAACAATATTAGTTTAGTAAACAACAACTAGTCTGACCCACATCCCCATTCTAACCAAAGTATCAAACCCGAATTATGTTGTGCAATGTGAATGTGGTTACAGATAGGATTGGAAACTGGGATTCATAAACCATAGTCCATGCTGGAGTCGATGCCAGATTAAGGGTAGTCACACCTTCTTCACCTTAGCAATCTTCTCTAAAGAATGAGAGAAAACAAAAGTCAATGATGAGCAGTTAAGAGTGAAGAAGGCGTGACACTCCTTTTGTGGTCTTTTGGAAGATGAGATCGAAGGATGGGGACGTGGCGGCAGCAGAGAGGGGTGGAGCTGCTGAGCGCAAGGAGCCATGAGAATATACTTTGGTGAAGAAATTTTCTTCACACCCATTATTCACCTCCGGAGGAGAATAACAGATGTGGAGAAGATTTCACATGTGAAGAAGATTTTGTCAACAGGAAGCCAATCGGGAGTCGCAACGTCCTCATTTTCTGAAGAATGGGCGTGAAGTCAAGAAGGTGTGACTATCCCTTAGAACATTTACTGTGGAGTTCTCCCAGAAGTCCATAGATGGATGTTTCAGATTTCTCCTGTGCGTCTGCAGTTTGTCTGTAACGCTTGAATCTTATATTCTTATTTGCAGGTTGTTGCCCCTTCCTGGTGTTTTCCCTGATAGAGATGGTCACATTTGTTAAACTTAAATGGTGAGTTTCAGAGTGTCGAATTGTGATTAAAAAAAAAAAAAAAAAAATGGTGCAAATCAAAATGAATGTCAATCTCAAGGTAACCAAGCAATGCCCCACCCCAACCGATGGCAAATTGTGATTTTGAAGGATACTGACCTTTTTTTTCTAGATTAAAAAAAACTACACTAGCTACATTAAATAGGGGTATTAAGGGGACCCAGACTAATTATTGGACCCAACACATTATATAAATATCTATCACTAAAGTGTTGAAGGGCTATACATCATGTTTCAAACATCTACAATTTCTCACGATAAGTCCCTTTAATTTTTTGGTCCCATTATCATGTGGTGCGAGCCTATTGCGTTCAACATGCGTTCAAGATGACTGAAAAACATTAACCCTGGTTTAAGGGCTAACTACATTTGCATTTAAATAATATTTAACTTTGTGTACAAAGTTAGATATTATTTTTCAGTTGGGCGACACTAACTGTGTCAATACCACTAAAATCTGCCATTGCTCCGGGTCACCTCTGGCGAAACAATCCAGGCTTAGCGACTGTCTGCAGTTCCAAATCCAATATTTCTATTTTTCAGTGGCTGAAAATTTGTTGATTTTAGGATTGATCTTTGATGATCGAGTTGAAGACTCTCTACCTAGTTAGAGATCAGATCCCAGGGTAGTATTGGATTGGTCGAAAAACCCATTGTTTTCTTTCGAGTTTCAAGTTCTCCGACAAGGCGGAATCGACCCCGGCGTGCTAGACTTCCTCATCTGCAAGCAACCACTTCGACGGTCCTCGCTTGAGAATCATCAATCCCGCGGCGATTGTACATGTTGCTCTGGTACGAACCTCTCCCTTAACTTAAGCTCTTCGAATGACCGCGCCCGCAGCTGTACGTAGCTAATGATGCTTGCTTGAACGGTTTAGAAAAAGCTCGGTAGTCGGTACGAATAAGGGTTTCGTGATCTACTATCCGCCCATGATCATACTCGACCCGATGGTTTGTGAGTTCCCTTTCGGTGTCTTCCCTTTCAATTTTCCTCTGACTTAATTTCCAAGTTCTGAGTTTAACTTCCTTGTCGCATATGTTAGGTTCGCGGTTCGATCAAACGTCGAAGAAGTTGTCTCCGCATTCATTAGCAATTGCCAATCGGCTCTTCAATAGGGCGTTGATTAATCGATATGGCACATTCGAAATTCAGCGTGGATGGTCCTGCTTTTGAACGTTCCACACCACAAGTCATACAACCAAACCACATCACTCGGGTACAGGAGGAAGAGGAGCTTACGGAAGTAGGCGGTGGTACTCAAATTTCCCAGACACCTCCAGGTATTTGAGCTTGCTCGGTTTGTATACTGCTCTAGCCTTGCTAGAATAGATCGTTCAAGAATGTCATCTGCTGCTAGTACAGATAGTGTTTAATATGAATAACTCCCTTGAGCAGGGCAATCATTTAGATGAGCTAGTAAATTTGTTTGTATTCCTTACTTATCTTAACTTGTCATTCAGTATTTTAGCCTCCTCTGATAGCTGTCATTTGATCAGTTGCCAACTGGTATAAAAAAACTTCCCTAGTTTCCTCATGCCTGTAGGTGTAGCGTGAAATTTACTATTTGAAATAGGGTAAAATTAGCCACCACCAAACAGCCTGCTTGATGAGTTTGACTGTTTGAGAAACTTGATAATTATCCTTCAATACTGATAAAAGAATGGAAAAGTGTCCACTTTTTCGAGACTCCTCGACCAATTAATTTAAGGCAAGAAACGGGAAAACGACGTGATTGAAACTTTAGTTCTATTCTAGATTGACATTGGAATACTTGAAAGTGTATAGTTCAATAACCGATCAATTTCGTTTAATAATTTAATGCAGGGTTACCAGCGCCTCAGGAAGAACAAGAGCAAGCAGGTGATGCCCAAGAGAATTCGTCAGTACTGAAATGTATTATGGAAGATTCCCGTGATCCCCTCCATGCATTTCAAGAGAGTGAACTTTACCTCTTCGGTGTCAACTCAGGGTCAGATTCTGATGTCCCCGAAGACGACCTTACCGATGAAATGGAGGACACATCCAGTGACGAGGATCGGCTGGTTCCAGTGAGCGTGCAAGAAAAGGAAGGTCCTACTGAAGGAAATATCCCACTGGACAACACTATTGCAATTGAAGAAAATATTGAGCCGAGTGTGGTGAACCTCCAGGTAACGCTAGTGAACGTTCAAGTGACAGAGCCTGAGGACCCCAATACTTCGAGACACCTGTATGGAATGGAGGACACTATTGCTATTGAAGAGAATCAGCTGGTTCCAGTGAACTCGCAAGAGGCGGAGCATATTACTGAAGATGACCATGATCAGTCGAGTCCAGTAATCATCCCAGTGGAGGATATGTGTAGTGAAGACGATGAGCTGACTCCTGTGAACTTGCAAGAGGAGGAAGATCCCGCTTTTCAAGGGAATCTTGATCAGATGCGTCATTCAGGAAGCATCCCATTGGAGGAACTTACAGCTGTTGAAGAGGATCAGCTGATTCCACTGAACTTGCAAGAGGAAGATCCTACTGTCAACGGCGATTCAATTGATTTAAAGGACGTCAACGAAACCGCTTTGAAACAAGCAATTGAAGTTGGAGCTCCAGAGACCGGAGAGCCTCGTCGTGACTCTCCAGAAGCATTCGATCAAGTCAAGATCAACTAGCTCTTCAAATGGGCATTTTCAACAACCCAAGCAAGAACAATTATACCTCCGGAGGTCTCGTGAATGATGCCAGCTAGGTGTGCAAATCTTACAGTTTGCATTGTGTGGGTGTACTTTAAATGGAGCAGGCCGGTGAAGAATCGATCAATAATTAATTATAGACTTAATTAACTAACTAGTCAGACTCTTTCGAGGATGCCTTGTTGACCTCTCAAATCTTTCTTTTCCAAGATAGATCGATGTTGTTGGTGTTAGTGCATTTAGACTGTAACTCCTCAGTCACGCCTGTTACAGACACCGTTACGTTACAATAGCAATGTTCTCTCCTTCTATAAGAAGGCTGGCACAAACCTTTTTATTAATTAATATAACCATTGTACATATATATATATATATATATATATCTGTGCATGCTTGCTTGTTCCACTCTATCACATGGTATTAGAGCATCATGTGCTACGTTAAGGCATTGATAGCTGATGTCGACGACTTGATCATTCTTGACGAACTCCGAGAAGAAGTTGAAGCACAGCTGTGCCTTAATCAAGCAATTGAATTCAATTTTCCTGCACTTTCAATCGAAGGAGATGTAGATCCTCTTGACGATGGAATAATCTCATCTATTTTAAATGCATATTACCAAGTACTCATCAAACCTATGGATGCAACATTGCAGAAACAGCATGTTGTCTTTGACATCATCCCATATGGGATTTCCAATGCACCTCAATCTTTTTTTAATTCAAGACCCATTGTTTATGATGAACTTGGACAATATGACGACGTTCTACCTCAGTACTTTGTAGATGATTCATACGATACCATACCTTCTTTTCTATATCAGGAACTTTAAGTCTTGATACACTTTTCAATTTTATTTCTAGGACAAATTGCTTTTGTTGAATCTTGAAATGGCTAATGTTGGATCCAGTTCGACTTCAAGAGCCTATTACATTTAGCAGTTAACTGCTAGTAATTATGCTACATGGAGCATTAAGTTCAAAATGCTACTTGTCCGGTTCGAATTATGGATTGTTGTGAACGGTAGTGACGTAGCACCTCCTACATCTAATGCTAACGGTCTCTCAGCTTGGAAATTAAAAGACTCTAAAGCCAGATCTGACATTTTACTACATTGTGGCGAAAAACAACTTATGTCTCTCAATCCTAGTTGTCATATTGGACAGCATATTACTATTCACAAACGAATCGGATCGATTTGGGCTGACCGGCTGTCAACTTTGAAGCCCTGTAACTTTTGCAAAAAGTATCCAAATTGGATATATGAGATGTTTTTCGACATTTACAAAAACTGTAGATGCCGAAAAACATCTCATATACCCAATTTGAATACTTTTTGTAAAAGTTACAGGGCTTCAAAGTTGACAGCCGGTTCATGATTGTCATAACGGGCGAGTTAGGGTCATCGGACGGGACGAACGGACGGGCAAACCGGACCGGACGGCTTTAATTTTGTAGCTTGTGCAATTTTGCGGAATGACACGTCACCTCGGAATGCGAAATCCAGGGCATGAACGATCTCGTCCGCACCCAGCATGTTCCTTAATCCACATGGCATCCACGTGACCTATTTTTCTGTTATCAGAAAGTCGACTATGTGTTGATTGTATCGGACGGGCGAACCGGACGTCCATCCACTATGACAACCATGGTCTTCTCCCAGTTGAGTCAAATTCTGTGGTTACCACATTTACCAAATCAGATTATGAGACACTTAAATGGCATTATCGCTTGGGACATTTAAATATTCGTTCCTTGACCTATATGAAGACTCACAATCTCATCATAGGACTTCCTTCACTCAAAAATTATTTACCTCTGTGTGAAGGTTGCGTTTTTGGTAAACAAGCTTGCAATTCTTATTCCAAAGATTTTGCTACACAAGCTACTGTACATCTGACCTTAATTTACACAGACCTGTGTAGTCCTATAAATACACCTTCCCTTGGTGGTGCTCTCTACTTCCTATTATTTATTGATGATTTTTCCAAGTTCACTTATGTATACTTCTTGTCTAAGAAATCCACCATTTTATCACAATTTCAAACTTATAAAACACTAGTTGAAAACCATTTTCACAATCACAAGATTCTCATTATACATTTTGATAATGGGGGCAAATTTACATCATCCATCTTTAATCATTTCTGTGAAGATCACAGTATTCAACGCCAATTCACTATTCCATATAACCCAGTTCAAAATGGAATTTTGAGCGTAAAAATCGTACTTTGATGGAATCTGTGCGCAGTATGTTTAAAATTGTTCAACTTAGTCTTTCTTTTTGGGTGGAAGCTATTTCTACAGCTTGTCATTTACAAAATTGTTCTTTTACCTCAGCCTTAACTAATATTACACCCTATGAACTTTGGACCAGCCTCGAGTTTGACCTTAGCCATCTTCACATCTTTGGATGCTCCGCATATGCTCATATACCAGATGAGCAACAAAAGAAATTAGATTCAAAAATACAGAAATGTATTTTTATAGGCTACGGTATTTCTATTGGCATCAAAAGATATCGACTTTATAATTGTGATACAAACAAGATTATTACCAATCGTGATGTTCTCTTTTCAAAAGATTCTTTGTTACCTAATCATGAGCCACTTGTTTTTATTGATCACAATTTATCAATTGGGTCCACTAAATCTGGCGATTTCTATTTTGTTGTTGAACACTCTCCGAAGTCACTATTGGTTCCTTTACAATCAACCAACTTACAACCAGACCCACCAGTAACCCCACCTCCTCCAAATCCTCTAGATTCCCCACCTGACTCCCCACTTGACCTATTAGCTTATCAACGCTCTCACGAGAAACAAGCTTCTTAGTCTGATCATTCTCCTCAGTCTCGATGATCCCAACATCCAAATAAAGGCCAAAGAAAGAATCCATGTTTTTATGATACTAATTTATATACTTTTGGCCTATTAGCCCAGCTTGCTGATCCACTTACAGTTACTGAAGCTCTTTCCGGCAAGTACTCTCATGAATGGAGACAAGCCATGGACAATGAGTATCAATCCTTGATGCATAATTATACGTGGGATCTTGTTGATCTTCCACCTCATCACTCTATCATCAATACCAAGTGGTTATTTCACAAAAAAATTCACTCTGACGATACTCTTATGGGATTCAAAGTACTGGTTGCTCGTGGTTTTATTCAACAAAAAGGCATCAATTATTCTGACACCTTTTCTCTAGTAATTCGTATGACATCATTACGCATTCTTTTAGCCTTGGCTACCCTATTTGATTATCACATCCACCAAATGGATGTGATTATTACTTTTTTGCACGGTATATTACATGAAGAAATATATATATTACAACCTGAAGGATACATTCAGCCTGGTCATGAACATCTCGTTTGTAAACTCTTAAAATCCTTATATGGTCTAAAGTAGGCCTCTCAGGTCTAGTATGAAACTTTTGATACTTTTCTTCTTAGCCACAGTTTTATAAAATGTATCTCTAATCCTAACATTTACCTTAAACGCTTAAACGCTTAAACTCTTCAGTATTAATCTTGGGCTTATATATTGATGACCTCATTCTTATATCTAATAACTTTGAATTTCTATTAGCCACAAAGGCTCTTTTCTCTCAACGTTTTTCAATGATAGATAACCAAGAAATTAGTTATATACTAGGTATTCAAATTCAAAGAGATCGTTGTCATAAGATTTTAAAGTTAAGTAAAAAAAAATACATTACAGATCTCTTACTTAAATTTAAAATGGAAAATTCTCATGCTGTTAGCACACCACTTGAAGCTGGCATGCAATATTCCAAAGACCAAGCTGATATTCTATCTATTGCTAACCAACATCTCATGGATCACACTCCCTATAAACAAGCCATTGGGAGTTTACAGTATCTTGTCACATGTACTCGCTAGGACTTGGCCTTTGCTATCAATCACTTGGCGTAGTTCATGCAATGGCCTATTCTTGCTCATTGGCTGGGAGTTAAACGTGTTTTTCGTTATTTCCGAGGATCTTCCAAGCAAGGTCTCCAATATACAGGTTCTCCTCTTCCGTCTACTTTTCTTCATCAACTTTGTGGTTAGAGTGATGCGGACTGGGCCGGCGATCTAGATACTCGACGATCAACTTTAAGCTATATATTCCAACTTGATTCCACTTATCTACTCTCATGGTAGAGTTGTAGGCAATCTATCGTTGCTCTCTTGTCAATAGAGGCTAAGTATATCGTTGTAGCTACAACTACCAAAGAACTACTTTGGCTTCAATCTATTATTATAGAACTTGATTATCAGCTTTCTTTTCCGAATATTATCTACTACGACAACCAATCATGTATATCACTCAGTGAAAATCCCAAGCATCACGAGTGCTCAAAGCATATTGATCTGCGATATCACTTTCTATGTAAAAAAATTCAATCAAAGCTTCTCAACTTGTTATTTACTCCTACAGCCACCATGTGGACCGATATTTTGACAAAATCGCTACCCAGCGTTAAACATCGAGTCTGTATTCAAGGACTCAATCACCCAACTTCCTCTAACTCGAAGCAAGGGGGCGTCTAGTTACTAAGATGCTTCTCTTCAGTTTGACAAACTCTAATAATTTTAAATCAATTCAGCTATGAAGATGAAGGGGGCGTGTTAGTGCATTTAGACTGTAACTGAGACTCAACAATTACGCCTATTACAGACACCATTACATTACAGTAGCAGTGTTCTCTTCTTCTATAAGAAGGCTGGCACAAACTTTTTTATTAATTAATAAAACCATTGTACACATATATATATCTATGCATGCTTGCTTGTTCCACTCTATCACAGTTGGAAGCGCAGGTAGTGTGCTATATACTGGTATAATCAAAATTTTGCTTTTGGTTTTAAATAATTGTTGTCTTTGATCCCACATTTAGAGCAGCAGTAGCTGATCCCACAGCTAGGATGCTAAGTTGTGGGAAAATTTCCAAGCTTAATTAGGAGTCATACATGACTGTCCTCCTTGTGTAACTTATATAGTTCTTTTTCTATGGCAAAACTATCACTTGTGTTCACCAGAGAATTATCCTACTAGTAGTCCCATAGGAACATTACTGTTTCAGATCGATATATGTCGTCTTTACCTTGGAGGCATTTTGAAGTACTTTCATGGGAGTATTAATGTATGGAGGAAGAGCCTTCTTATGATCACTGTGACCTAAGAAAACCTCCCTGTTGAAGCAGGGGGAGTATATATTTCTTTTGATGTTTTAATATTTCGCTGAAATGGGTTAACTTTTAAAAAAAGTTATTGTGGCCTTAAACTTCTTACTCATTTTGATTTGAAAGTTAGCAATTGTGAAAGCAAATTACTTCTATAGTTCTACTCATGTGCATGTTTTTGGTAGGAATATTGAACTAGATAAACCATTGTGATTTTTCAAGAGTGTCCATCAGATTAATGAGATTGAGGTTCTTTTATTATGATCTTTTTCGTCTTTTCTCCAACACAATGTAGCAAAAAGATGCAGGCAGCCTCGCCCTTGCCTCCCCCGACTTAAAAAATGACCACCGATTGGTTAGAATTAAAAACAATTTCCCCGCCCCCCCCCCCCCCCCCCCCCCCCCTCTCGTGCCGTCTAATTATCTAATTTTAGAAGAACCTAAAACCGCTGTAGTAGAATTCCGCAATCGGTTTCTTTTTTTTTAAATGCAGAACCCCTCATAATGCCGTCCATCTTGAGCCACGGAACTAAAATCATCGCCGTTGATCATTGCGCCACCGATCTTGGCCATCTGTTGTTTGTTGTTTTAGGGTTTAGGGCTCGGGCTCTAACTGTGTTTGCACGATGCCTTGCCTCGCCAATCTATCTTCGGGTGCAGGGTTCGGCATCGTAGAGGCAATTTAGTTAACATATTTATTTGTATTATAATGCAGCAACAAAAGTTCAATCACGATAATCAGTTTCACGAAATGAAGATCACAGCATAGGGATGAGTAATTTAACAAAGTCCCATTCCGCTCTTTCTAAAAACTTACTTTAACAAAATAGAATGAAATTGGGGTTGGAACGTGCAAACACGTCTGTTTTTTTTTTTTGGCCAGATTGCACCAGAAAAAAAAATTGGGCTAAAAAATGATGGCAATTTACAAAGTTTTTCATCAAAAAACTTCAAATTAAGAAAAATTCTTAGATGAAATTACCAAATTGTAGATGAAAAAACAGATATTTCGTTAAAATGGCAGAATTCCTTAGGTATTTTTCCATGAAATTTCTAAAATTGGTATAGATTTCAGACCCTGAAACCCTGAAATTTAGGACAAATATATAGTTGAGAATGCACTTCTTGAACCGCAAAGTGCCAAGTTTGTGGAATACCACCATTTTAATGAAATATCCATTAAAACAAAATTATGGATACGTAATATATGATGTGATAATGTGTAATAATGTAATATTTTCTATCCAATATGTGGATGAATGTGGAAATTTGGAGTACTACAAAAACATTTAATATTGTGCTTTGGCACTTCATCAAAAATGAAAAAAAAGCCCTAGTTGCAAGGTTGTTGCTCGACTATTTCAAGGATCACATTTATTAATACAATTCAATGATTGTGCCTTGGATTTTGGCTTGTAAGTTTTGATGGTGAAATAAGGTAGGTGGTCCATAAATCGACCATTAAAGAGCTGGAATTGATTTTTAGGAAGGTGAAACTCCTTCAAATATTTTCAGTAATTTTTCCTTGAAAGATAAGTTGGATTGGCATCTAACCCAAATCGTTTCATATTTTTTGGAGCTTTGTGAAATTAGTTATTAAATTTTGAAGCTGAAGTGGCATAGGGCTCTAATAGCGTCCACTTCCTAATATGTACACCATTTGTACATAGCTAAAGGCTACAAAAAAGAAACATGTACATGCAGTGTACATTTAAGGAGGTAGATGCTTTTAGAACCTGTGCACTTTTAGAACCTCCTACCTTAGTGATTTTAAGGGTTTAGGGTAGCTTCAAGTTTTGCTTATAGACTACTATTATGGCTGTGGAGTACAAAGGTGGTGTAATTCTTGGAGCTGATTCTCATACCACTACTGGGTAAGTCCAATTGAACTTTTTGTAGGGATTAATTTTGGAGACTAGATCTTTGGCTTGAGGCTATGAGAAATAAAACGGTAGTTTACACTTAAGGTACTACTATTATAATGGTCGAATTTGTATAGAGAAGCAAAGAAGATTTCAATGCATCAAAAGAATGCATTAAATTTGGTTACGTATTGTTGGTTTAATACTGAATCAAGTCTTACTTTGGGGTTTGCGTACATTTTCAAAGTGAATATGTACTTACTTGCAAGATTTTAGGGACTCAAATTTAGGCCAGTGTCTTGATTAGAGTCACCTTATGGTGCTACTTGAGCCTCATGGTGTTTTTTTAACTGTTTTGAGTAGGTCAAAATGGATCTTTCTTTTATTCCATTTTATTTATTTATTGTACAACACATGCATTATTCTTCATCGACTCTAGTGATACAGTAGTTGGTCCATCTGGAGTCTATTATTTTCAGAATATGATCAATCGAACTGGTCTTTTTATAACCATGAATCCCTGGTTCTTTAGGGTGAGGGGTTAAATCTCTGTGCCTAGTGTGAGCTAGTGATATAACTATTGATCCATATGAAGTACCTTATTTTCAAAAAATGATCAACCAAATTGGTTGTTTCATTACTATGAATATGTGGTGGTTCTTCACTGGTTCATTAACCATCTCATTTTGGCATATACCAATATTACCCTCGTCGAGTGTGTGCATTGCTCCATCAATGTCATTTCAATTTCCATTTGCTTGTGAGAACAACTTTTAGAGAGAGCACACTGGATATAATTATGTTTATTTTTGTAGTCAGTGCGAATCAGCTCGCACAATGTTCTTCATTGGCTCTAGTGATATAATAGTTGGTCCAAGTGCATTGGAGGCAATAGGGTAGTCACATCTTCTTCAAGAAGCAAAATTCTATGAAGTCAGAGAAATTGGTGAGAGAAAAGAGAAGTCAATGGTGAGCTATTTTGTGTGAAGGAGTGGCACCCTTTTTTTGCTATTTGGAGCAATTCTTGGAGAATGTATTACCTACAAAGTTGGATGGGACTTCCGCAAGTCAATCGTAGCCAATGAAACTAAAAAATTTCTTGAGAAAATTTTCTTCAAGAACGTTTCTTCACCTCTGAAGCAGAAGAACAGCACTTCTAAAGTCTCGGAAGTTGAGAGCTCTACAAGTCATGGAAAACCACACATAGAGCACCACGCGTCCAATCTCCAAGAATTGTCTAGGGGTCAGAGGAGGTGTGACTACCCCTATTTAATGTTCTTCATTGTGTATAATTCACTATTCAATCCTGCATTTCACCATGATTTTTTGGCATGAGATTTACATTGGTCTCGTTCCATTCTCGTTTTAGAAGTACCCCAAACTCCTTACTCTTCTGTTCTAGTCAGTATGGCCGGGAGGTCTCATTTCTGGAGTTTGTCGTTCTTTGGGATAATCAGTGGTTTCATCTCTCTAACTTATATAATCACAATCAATTCTTATGATTTCTCAAGTTACATAAGTTACATGTGATTCAGGATTGCAGATTATCAGTGGCTATTCAAAAAGGGTGGCAGGCAGAAAACATTCTATAGCAGGGTTGACAGGACGTCCGAACGTCCGGGACGTACGGACGCGGACGTTGTGTCCACAATGTCCGTTGACATTTGCGAACGCTGTCCGCCCCGTCCGCCCCCGTCCGTCCGCCCGTCCGCCCTGTCCACCCTCATCCGCCCCGCCCGTACGCCTTCCAACGCTGGGAGGGACGCTGCGTCCGGTAGCGTCAGTGCGTCCGGACGTCCGGAAAACGGACGCTATTTTAGGGCGGACGTTGAGATTCGTCAACCCTGTTCTATAGGCTTTAGAAAAAAGCTCTTGTATGACAATATTGCTCTTTATGAAACTGTTGGGTCAACACTTGCACTGCACAACATATACAGTGCAATTGCAATTTGACTCTCTTGGTTCTATTGGCTAGGTTTCTGATTGATTTTTTGTATTTAATTTTCAATTTATTGATACAATTGCGATTTTCTAGGCCATATTTTGTTTAACCCTTGAATGTCAAGACAGACATTTTTTGTCCAATGGATGACAAGGAATCAAACTGTGTAGGACAAAAGTGCAACTATTCATCCTCAAAATTTGTTTTGGAAAGAGAAGATCTCCTACAATAGTTTGACTTGCAATGACTACTTTTGCAATTTTGGAGGCTAGTGATTCACACTATAATTAAAAAGGATGATTTTGAGGGTCACCTCTTTGGTATTTAAGGATTAAGGAAATTTTGAACTTAAGAAAAAAAGACTACACATAATTGTACCCCTTTGAGATTTTTTGAATGTAAAAGTTTTGCAACCAACAAGAAAATGACTAGTTCACATTAGGAAAAATCTGAACCCTCTAGAAGGCCATTAAGCATGTATTTTTCAGCACCCCGCAATGCAAGTGCAGAAAAATAAAAAAAATAAATTTTTTAAAAATATTGAAATCTGATGTGGCGCTGATGTGGAAAAAGTAGTGCCACATCAGCAAATTTCATTAAAAAATAATTAAAAATAAAAAACAGTTTAAAATCCTCTCTAATTGCACTTAGGGGGGTTTAGGAAGGTTCCAAAGTCATGGCCTTCCAAAGGACTGAAATTTTTTGTAATGCCCCTTCCAAAATTTTTGTAAAAGCTTTACAACCTACGAGAAAATCACAATGTGTTCAAAAGAGACAAACCTAGACATCTTTATCAATGTCTTTTTAATCTTTTCCCTTAGTAAAATGTAATTGAAATAAAACTTGGTATAATTTCACAAAAAAAAGATTTGGTATACTTATTTAATACTCCCTCCATCTCAAAATAAATATGGGGTTTCCTAAAAATGGCTATATTAATGTTTGAGTTGTTCCTATTTTCAAGGGATTGTGTAGTTATCATAGCTTCTACTAAACCCCACTAGGTGTCAAAGATTGGAAGCCAATAGTGAAGTGGTGCATGTTCAAAATAGGTGGCAAAATTGACAAATTTTTGTCTTTTTTGAAACTACTCCAATAATATAAATTTTGATCATTCTTTAAGCAATGTTATTGTAGTGATGTCCATTGACATCCCTTGTATTCAATTTTGACAATATTTTGTAATTCAACTCCAAGAATTTTTCAACAAGAGATTTGTTAGTTGCAATTTTTGTAAACTTTTGGGTTTAATACTTCACCTTTGGTTGGTTAGAGGTTGTGTTTTGATTCTCTTTGTAGGGATCTATGGATTCTTTTGCTTCAAGGTATTCAAAC
The DNA here is from genome assembly GCA_963969395.1 of Pseudoscleropodium purum. NCBI lineage: Eukaryota > Viridiplantae > Streptophyta > Bryopsida > Hypnales > Brachytheciaceae > Pseudoscleropodium > Pseudoscleropodium purum. The sequence goes on from OZ017802.1 coordinate 11,127,940, forward strand.
TAGCTTCAATTTTTTTGTATGAAGTTGTAGAGAGCCAATTTCAAATTTCATTTGAAATAAGTATATTTAGAAATTCTAGATTTATTTTGAAACAAAGGGAGTAAATATTGTGTTGCTCATTATTGTAATGATCATTATATTAAATTCCACTTTTTTCATTGAAATTGTACCAACATCTATCATTTAAATGTCTAATTTTAATCCCTAAAGTCACATCGTCCCTACAAGGGACAATGTGGATTTTGGGCAAGCTTGTGTAACTTCAATTTTTGATGTAATTTTTTTAAGATAGAAAATCACATCAAATTTTTAGAAATATAATTTTTATATTAATTATTATGCTACAAAATAGAGAGAAACAACAACAAAAACCACAAAAACTTGAAATTATTATTATTTTTTTAATTCTCATAGATTATACACTATAAGAAACTTGCATTTTAGGTGGAGTTTTGTAATTTTCTTAAACAGATTTTAGGTCAATTGTATTGTTGACATAGAAACATGGATTTGTTGCAATGAATGTCACCTAAAATCTATTTTTAAAAATTACAGAATGTCACCTAAAATGCAAGTTTCTTCTAGTGATATTTTTGTCTATATGGCAAGCTTTGATTCATTCCATTTGGATTGGTGATCATGCAAAAGTTATAGAGCTTCTTCTTTTGTGAGCAATTATAGTAACTTCTCAAGAAAATATTGAATTAGGTTCATTTTTGAACTCAATTTTTACAATTAAAAAAAAAATTGCAAGGTTAAATATGCTTGCTAGAACAATCTTACCATTGAGATTAGTGTGTCTCAATTCCATCTTAGAGCGATTAACGATTTAGTTTTTCTTTCAATCCATACCACCACCTACTTAATAATTTTTTAATAAATGAATATTACAAGGGGGGTTTTCAATTTTTTTCTTAGATTTTCAACTCAAATCTTCAATGTAAAAGAATTTTAAATCAAAATTTTTAGTACAAAAAATTTTATATTAAGAAGATTCAAGAGATGATTGCAAGAATTGGTGATTGATTTTGGCATCACACATAGCATGATAGACTTGTCTTAAATTGCTATAACTTTTGAAATATGAAACTTATCAACTTAATTTTTTTATTGAAGATGGATGATTTGATAGTTATCAAATCTGGTTTTTTTTGTAAATTAAAAAATCATTTTATATTTAAAACTTAAGTCAATTTTGCTAATTTGTTACACTTTGAGTTTAGGGGGATTTAATATTGGGTGTATCCCCAAGATTATAATTAATTCCTCAAGGACCAACACGTTTAAAGGCCCAAAACTACTTCAAAATCTTCATCTCCAAAACAAGGTCAAAATCTTCACCAATATCTATTTTTTAACAAATTCAACCATAGGATCTTTAATTTATTTGTTCAAGTACAATGTCTAAATTTTTTAAACGAATATCCCCACCAATTGCAAGTTCAATGGACCTACATTTCAAAATGTAGGCTTTTTTAGCCCTTCCAAAAATAATTAATGATTTTTTTAAATGTATTTTTTGTTGCCTGATTTGACATTGAAATAAAAAAAACTTCTAACTTTTGCAATATTTATCAAAATGACATGAAACAAAACTTCAAATGTAGATTATGATGAATAATACCCATCCAAAAAATTTTATTAAAAAATTCCAAATCAAAAAGTCAATAGAGGTTACTAAAGTTCTCAAAATGTCCAAAGTGGGCTTCTTGATTTTTTACATGATAACCCCTAAAGAACCATAAGGTAATCACATGGCTTTTGCAACTACATTTGTAGAAAATTTGATAGTCTAATCTCACTAATAGCTTGTGAATAACAAAGAAACTCTAGATGATTTTTTCCATTGAATTCGTTGGTGCAATTCAATTGAGAAACATTAAGTATGCAATTTTTGGTGAATTTTTTTAGAATAGAAAAGACACTTTGGGCTATCACTTCACATCTTCATATCTTTTTTTCTATAGCTGAAAATTATTTGAAGAAAATTACACATCAATACCATAATGCTATGTACCCATGGAAAAAAAATCAGAGTTTTTGAGCGCTTTTGAGCGCTTTTGAGCATTCTAATTCAACATTCCCATTTTAGGGTATGTACAAAGTATTGTCTACCCAACCGAACATCTTTCATCAAACTTGTCAATAGTGGCATTTTCTCAAAAATTATGTGATTGAATTGATCTTTTTTCATAGGAAAGTTATATGAGTCTTTTTTTATTTCAATAGTGGCAACTGTCAAAATTATATATAGTAAATAAGGAATTACATTTGTTACAAGAGCTAGTCAAGAAAACAAGAGCTATGCTTAAACACCCCTAGTCTTTTAGGGGTTAATAATCTAAAGTTGAAATTTTTGAGGTCTCTTTCCACAATAGGTGAAGATATTCTTATTAAAGACATCTAAAAATATAATTATTTTATGTCCTCTACATTTCTACAAATAGGGCTTCCTTGCATTGGCACTTTTGAATATCAAAGATGGTTTTAAGATCATTCTTTAATTTAGTATAATCTCATGACCATCAATTCTTCACAAAGAGCTAATTTTTTTTAGCAATGGTTGATTTATTATACATTAAAAAGTTGATATAGCCCTTTTCTATGAAAAATTGGAACACATTATTGGTGGGAACAAATAAGATTGCTGATATTGCTCAAATTTGATACTTATCAATAATACAACAAATCTACAATATGATTGACAAATGAAAATTGACCAATTAGGTTTTCCTTCCAGTATTCATAGTTTTAAGTATCAAAATTCCAAAGTTTGGCAAAATGCTAAAGAAACCACCACCAATTCTTGCCATCACCCAAAGTCAAATAATCTAATCAAGGAATGTGCTCAAAATCTCACTTTCTTTACTTTAAACGCAAATATGTTGCAATCTACATGGTGAAATTTTGTGAAATCTCTTCTTTACATTATTATATTAATATATGTAAGATTATATGGTTTGATTTGACAAAAAAACAAGTAATTTTTTTTCTTCTTTGCAATAGATATGATAGTTTTAACCCCTAAAGGACCAAACAATGTTTTTTGACATATAGTGATTTGAAGCAAATCACTACAAACGGAATTCTTACTTTTTTCTTTGAAATTTTCACACAATGTGACCAAAGAGTAGCTTTTAAGGTACATCAATTTTCATAACTTTTGACTACATAATTAAAAAGTTACTGCATGATATGTAATTTATCATTGATTTTTGGGCAAGTCAAAAAATTCTTTAAAAATCACTTTTAAAAAAAATAAAAATTTAAAATTGGTTTTCTAGATTTATACATATGTAGAAAACTAGAAATCCTTCCATTTTGATTAATGAGATGAAAGTTAGGAGGAGTTTTAATTTGCACGCAATTATGGATTCTCTACTCTAACATAAACTTTGAAGTCTTTTTTTAACTCAATTTTCAATATTTCCTAAAAAAATCATAGGAAGTAGATTATTTATTACGACATTACAACCATTGGGATTGAACTTTTTCAATTCCATAACTTAATTCTTAATAATTTAGTATTTTGAATCATACTCTACTTTTTTCTACTTACTAAGTTACTAGATTTTTTCAATATTTTGTATAGTTCCAAATGATCTAAATTTTTTCAAGCATGTAGCCAACTTGCTTTAAAGAATTAATCCAAAAAAGCACTACCATTTGGAAAAAAAATTCATACATATGTAACCTTATAAAGTGCAATTACCCAATTTTTCATAGGGCCCAAGAAGGATTTTTGTCAATTCAAACATTAATATCTTGCAATTTAAATAGTAGAAATTTTTTCTACATCTTTTCAAACCAGTTTATGAAAAGATCCTAAGGTTCCATGTGTCCAAAATTTTTTTTTTCTAAAATGTGATACTTGTAGTAGAAATGGCAATTTTCAAGCATTTTTAGTGAAAACATAGTAACAAAACTTTAGAGGTTAAGTATTTTTTAATGGAAAAAAGAGCCTTGGGACTTTAGGAGTTTACATTTGGTACAAATGAAAATGTCACCCATAAAAATATGATTATAAATTTGTAAGTGACATTTTGTGAATTCAACAAGGGTTTGTTGAAGTTAATTTCAAGATTGTCTTGCCTAATTGAAAAATCAAGGGTCATCATAATAGATGTTTGACATCATATATCTTATTAGAGAATTATGAAGTATTCGTGATATTTTTGTTGAATAAGGTTTTAGGATGTAAATTTTTTTATCCCATGGTAAATGATTAGTTCAAGAGTGACATGGACATGGAAGCTAGAACTACATCATCAAGGATGAATATGGATAAGGGTAAGTACAAATTGGAGTGTATGCAGGTGGATGAAGGGGTGACAACAAGTGGTTTGAAGGGGTAAATGTAGGTCCCTCAAAAGGGTGACCAAAAGTAGGTGAAGGAATAACCAAAGGAAGCAATCTTCTTCAAAAAGACAAAAATTGTAAAAATGAAAAGAGATGCTAGTACATAAAATCTCTCATCTCCCATTTTAAAAAAAAGTCAACATGGAAAACAATACATGATTAGGATGAATATTTGCAAATTATAAATATTTAAAAAGAAATATTTAAATTATATAGATATTTGCCCTTTAGTTTTTTATTTGAAATATCAGGATGACAAATAATATATGATTACAGAGATTCTTTGAAGATTGAAAAATATAAATAAAAAAAGTTCTTTACTTAAATCTTTACCTTTCATATTTTATTTTATTTTTGAAATTAATATGAAAAATAAATCATAACTGTAGGAGAATTAAAAGTTAAAGTTTATACTTAATTCTCCACCCATTATTTTTAATTTTTGAATCAACTTGATATATAATACTTGAGTAAGATGAGTCATTGAGAATTGCAAAAAATAAATAGGGAAGTTCTAACTTAAATCTCCACTTATTATTTATTATTTCTAAAATCAAAGTGACAAATAATTCATGATTAGAAGGAGTTTAGGAAGTTTCAAGAAATAAATAGGAAAGTCTTAATTTTAGTATTTTCTTTTTCTTTTTAATTTTTAAATCAACATGACAAATTATACATGAGAAGGATGATTTTTTTTGAATTGCAAAACATAATTGGGCACATTTTTACTTTAATCACTATCCTATATATTTTATTTTAAAATAAAATAATACATGATTTAATAGAATTATTATTTGAGAATTGGAAAAAATTAATAGGAAAGTTTTTACTTAAATCTCCACCATTTGTATGTAAATCAGCATAAAAAAATATTCAAAATTGACAAGGAGGACTCTTTAAGAATTGCAAAAATTACAAGGATAAGTTTTTAATTGACTTACAACCTTTTATTTTAATTTTAAAATCAACTTGAAAAAATAATACATGAGTAGGATGATTTTTTGAAGATTTGAAAAATAAATGAAGGAGATCTTACTTAAAACTTCCACTTGTTATTTTTTAATTATAAAATAAAAGTAATAAATCATTCATGATTAAGAATCTTAGATAATTGCAAAAAAAATGAAATTTTTTTACTTAAATTTCCACCCTTTATTTTTCATTTTTATTATCAACATGACAAATGATTTGTGATTATGAAAGCTTTTAGAAAATAGTCCAAAATTAGACAAAATTTCTTTAATTTAATCTCTACCATTTATTTTTTACTTTAAAATCAATGCGACAATCTCTTCATAATTAGAAAGACTCTTTGAGGATTGCAAATACTAAAAAATAAAAAGACTCACTTAAATCTGAATTTTTAGAAGAAAACACTTTGAAGAAAGAAAAATGTATATCATTAATAAAAAAATTCACTTTTAGAACTCTATCACTATATGGACCTCCTACTTTAACCCCTTTTCTATCTCACTTGATTGAAGAATATAGGAAGGGATGGGACAGTATATGTCTCTTTTTCTCAAAACTAACCAAATTTTTCTAATCAAAGAAATATTGTCCCTTTTGGAATAGTAATGAAGACAAGACCAAAGAAGAATGTCATTGGTCCTAATATCATTGTAAACAAAGAGGATGTTTGGATTTTGCCATGATGAATTGTGAAAAAACCATACATTTTACAAGATAGGATTAAATAAAGATTATTTATGAAATTTATAAGAGCCTACATTGACATAGGTAGGTAGTAAAGGCTACCCTTGTACATTCTCTAAGTAGACTCTCTAGTAGACTCTCCAATTAATCCCTAAAAAATTTTCTATGTTTAAAAGTCTAAAACTGCTTCAAAATACGTGTCTCCAAAGCAAGGTCAAAATCTTCATCAATATTTAATTTTCAACAAATCTAACGATAGAATCATTAAATTGTTCATATACATTGTCTCCAAAATTTTAGAGTGAATATCCCTACCAATTTGCAAGGTGCCTAAACTTCAAAATGACAAAATGTAGGTTTTCTTAGCTCATCCAAAAGGTGAAGTTTTATCTATCAACATTTTTAGAAAAAAAATACTTATGACCTATAACGTGCACATTTAGTTAATATGTTGGAAAATAAATTGACAACATATATCAAAAAATTTAACCAAAAAAACTTTCACATTCATTTTTTTTTTAAATTGTAAGGTAGAAGGTGTTACTAAATGAAAGATAAATAATAAGCTAATAACTTTTTAAAGAATTTGAATTTGATGATCTCAATAGTAAAGATGTTCTAGCAAACAATTTACATATTTTATTTTTATTATAAAATTTCAAAGATTTATATGACAACTTTATATGTTTTTTCTACCTTCATTGTTTGCAAAATAAAACTTATAACTTTTACCCCATTATTTGAAATTGAATGTTTCAAATGTTTTTGAGTAGATATATATTAATCTACACAATCCTCAAAAAAAAAAAAAATTTTTCTAGAATATATTTTTTGTTGCTTAGTTTGACATTGAAAACCAAAAAATCCTTGTAACTTTTGCAATACTTATTAGAATGACATGATATAAAGTTTTACATGTAGATTATGATGAGATCCATCCTCGAAATTTCTTCAAAAATTCAAAATTATAAAGTCAATACAGCTTGCTTGAGTTTTCAAAAAACCCAAAGTAGGCTCTTTGCTCTTTTAGAGGTAAAAACATCAAAGTACTTAAGTTTTCTTGATATTTTGCATCTTTTTGATTCTCTTACTTAGAAAATTTTTCTAGGCTTTTTTCCTAAAGTACAATATTCTTAAAAGTATATACATTGACTTTATTTTTTTTAAATGAATTTTTTTCTAATTTTGAATTATTTTCCAATACTAAGCATTAGTATTATAGAAATACAACAAAACCAACAAGTGTCTCTTGTAATTGTTGTATTGAACTATTTAGTGAATGAATGGTAAATGTTTTGAAAAGTATGCACTATCCAATTAACCCCTAAAGGACCAAATGACCATTGAATGTATGCAGGAGATTTCAAGTAGGTGTGTATGAAGCCATTTTTTAATGGATGTTCTTTAAATTTTGCCATGAGGTGTGAATTTGTACTTCCTTATAGGGAATACAATTTTTTTTCTAATCAGGTCCTTGGATCAAAAGTTATGCTGTTTGGAACCTTTTAGGCAATTTGGGCAGCTTCAAGCAACATGTGCAAAATTCTTCCTCTAAGTATGAAATTTGGAAGGTATGCAATTTACATAATACAAGGTGCAAATGTAGAAAACCCCCACCATAAATGGCGAATTCCATTAAAACAACACTATTCCATTAATTTGGCAATTTTGGCAGTTCAGACTACACAGTTTGAAGTGTTTTTTTTGTACTAGAATCTATATTAGTACTAGATTTTTTGAAATCTACATACCTCCTAGATATCTGAAATCTATATCAATCCTAGATTTTTCAGAGTGCTCGGTCTAATATCTATGTTAGTCCTAGATTTTTGAAATCTACAATTGACCTAGATGTTAGCAATGTATACTTGTCCTAGATGTCAAGATCTGAAAATGGTATTTAGAATACCACCATTTTAATAGAATTCACCATATAAGTAGTGTAAAATTCTCACTCTAAAAGGTGTTAGTGTTTGATAGCCTTATTAGGCAAGGTCAAAAGAATTTTTTTTTCTAACTTCAAAAGCTATAATCTCTCAATCCGCAAGGTCAAAGTTTTTGAAATTTTTTCCACACATTCTCATAGTAGTCTAGTGCAAATTTGTATGATTGAGTGTTTTTATCAATTTTATTACAATGCCTTGAAAAGTGATAATTTTTCACAATTTTTGTCCAAGAATGTGCCTTGGTCCTTCAAAGATGAATATGCATTGAAGAAACTTCAAGGAAAATTGTGCAATGTGTCAATAGAAAGAAGAAAGAATGCTCTAAATAAATTAATGATATATACACTTTGGAAGAGTTGCAAACTTGCAATTGTATATTATGATTTCTTAACTCCTAAAGTCCCAAGTGCCTCCTTTAGGAACACTAGAAAGTTCAAGTAGGTTTATGCCACATTAAGCTCAAAAATCATGTTAAAATTTCATTTGAGAATTTCATTTTGAATATTTTTTGCTTCTTGTAGAAAATACATGAAAAGCTTTTATTCATTCTATTTGAACAAGTGATGAAAAAATTATGGAGAGCCTTTTTTTTGAAGCACTAATAGCATCTTCTTCAAAAAATAATTTCGAGGATTCATTTTTGAACTCAATTGTTACAATTTAAAAAAAAAGGAGTTCCAAATACTATAGTTATTATAAGTATTTGTAGTATATCTTCTAATAAATATCAATTTCTACATTATAATTTCTTTTAAGAATGAAGATCAATTGTTTTCTTTTATATTTTTTTTTCCAATTCTAAATACAATTCTTCAATGTAAAAATTTAATAATTCAAATTCAATAGTATAAGAATTTTAGTTACAAAGATTTAAAGCCAAAGCATTATGTTTTGCAAGGTGCAAAAAAACCTTGTTTTCCTCACTTTGAATGCAAATATCTTGTAGTCTATGTTATCAAAGTCTCTAAAATTTCTTCCACACATTCTTATACTAGTCTAATCCAAGATATTGTATTTAAATATGAAAAAAAACTAAAGACTTCTATGTTTTTTATAATAGAAATGACAATTTTCAAGAGGATTTTCTTATGAAAAAGGAATTAGACTACATAATTTATAAACACTTTTGTTTTCATTAGTTTGAGTATTCAAGGTTTAACCCCTAAAGGTTTTTGACTATGTTTTCACCAAAAATGCTCCAAGATTGCCATTTCTAGTGCAAGTACCCAATTTTTGAAAAAAAACATTTTTAAACACTAGTAACTGTAGGATCTTGTAGTAAACTATTTTGAGAAGATTTGGTAAAAATTTCAGAAATTTTCACCATGTCGATTGCAAGATATTAGCGTTTGAATTCACAAAAATCCTTTTTTTTTCCCTACAAAAATCCGGGCAGCTGCCCTTCACAAGGTCACATTTGCATGAAAAAATGCCCAAAATAGTGATTACTCTTTGAATTCATTCTTCAAAGCAAGTTGGCTACATGCTTAAAATTTTTTAGATCATTTGGAATTGTGCAACATGTAGGAAAAAATAGTAAGTAGAATTAAGTAGAAAATGATTCAAAATACTAAGTTGTTAATAATTTCTTTATGGAATTAAAAAATGTCAATCCCATTAGTTGCAATGTTGTAATAAACAATGTACACCTAATTTTTATTTTATTTTCAAAAATGTTTAAAATTAAGTAAAATAAAGAGCTTCAAAGTTTATTTCAGAGTAGAGATTCCATAACTATCTACAAACTACCCCAAACTAAAATTCTTCATAACTTTTGATTCATCCATCCAAATGGAATGATTCAAATCTTCCCATATAGATATAAATATAAAGCATCCATTTCAAATTTTAATTTTTGAAAAAAAGTGATTTTTGAAGAATTTTTTTTGTTGCTTGGGTTGCCCACCGAGTGTTGAAAATCACATTTCATTCAATAAATTTTTAGCCATGTAGTCAAAAGTTATAAAAATTGTTGGGCCTTAAAGCTACTCCTTAGGCACATATCATGTTAAAATTTCAAAAAAGAAAAAAGAAAAAATTCCATCTGTAGTGAGTTGCCCAAAATCACTATGTTGCCAAAAAATGGGGTTTAGGGCTTTAGGAATTAACCTTGTAAGGATGCTGCAACCAAAAAATGGTCCATAGAATATAGATGATTTTTTAGATCATTATAGAAATGAAGAATGCATATAATGGTTCAAAAATTAGATCATTTTAAAATAACTACCTTGGTCATAGCTTGGCATTTTACTAGGCTAAGTCCCTAAGGGTCTAAGGATATTTTTAAGAAGAATGATCAAAAATTGCCATTTTTTAGTGTTTTGCCTAACTTTGAAAAGAAATCTTTTTCTCTAATTTCACTCATACAAAAGTGTAGTAGACTACTATAACAATGTATTGAAAAAATTTAAACCCATTTGACCATGTGGCTTCAAAGATTATAATGTTTGAAGTGAAAAAATCCTTTTTTATAGGGTCAACAAACTTCAAGCCCTTTTAGAGTTCTAAATCTTATTAGGTACATGCATGCAAAATTTCAAAAGCAAATATAGAATTTAGCTTACTCAAAATCACCCTATAATGCAAGAAGGTTAATTAAGTGAACTAGCAATACAAAAGTTATTTTTTTGATGCTTTCTTATGCAATGAGGATTATGAGGGAATTTTTAATTTGAAATCTAAATGGTAAAAGTTAGAGATAAACATTTGAAATATATGAAAAATATTTAAAAAACTTTGATATCACAAATTGCAAGATAATAGGGTTGATTAGGGACCTAGGGCTTAAAGAGAAGAATATGTTTTTTCTTAAAAGCACTTCCATATAGCTAACAAAGTTTGGCATCTCCTAGAATTTGATTTGAGAATTAAATTTCTTTTTTGACAAATTTATGCCATAATTTTATATTTTATTAGTTATATACAAGCAAATTTCAAAAGTCAATAAAGGTTTAAACAAAAGATGCCTTAAATGCTGAAAGATGTTTGTATTGTCTAAATTGCCCAAATTTTTTTGAGCAACACAACTTTTGATCTTGGCATTTGATTGAAATTTTTTTAATTCCCATGAAAGACGTGAATGTTCCCCCATCATGTGTCAAAATTTTGAGAACATCTATGAAAAATTGACTTGAGTTCATATGTCCCTATTATCCAAGTTTCGAGTGCAGCGACACCTGGTCCTTCAGACGTTAAGTTAAGCGCCTATGTGCGTGAGATTTTTACAGAACAACTTAATGAAATTAGTTTTCGAAAGCTAGCCAGCACATAAATTACATTTTTGTCATGTTTTTGTGCAATGATTGGATTCCTGGTCAGTGAGAATTTCTGTCCGAACCCAATTCATGATGAGAGAGTTGATTAAAAGCGTTGGTTGAGCCCCAGAAATCTACAGTGGGCGAGCCACTAGTAGCCAACTGACACTATACACAACTACAGGAAGAAGGTGCTCTATCCCTGGACGCTAGGGTTTTCCTGACTACGCGGCTTACATGTGGTCACAAGATACAATCGTAAGGACAAAAACATGACAAATATACAAGACAAAATTACGAAGGCGCCAATTCGTCATCCTCTGGTTTCGGGGAATCGGAGCACTGCAATCAATCCCAGCTTTAATGAATTTGTACGGGATCATTGACTTCTGGAGAATTGGAGCATACGTGCAAGGAATCGACAACGAGTACATATATTCGTCCTAAAGTCCCGCCTGAACTGCGAATTAAGTTCGATTGGCATCTTCAGATGCGTGAGTGGACGTACAACTTGCGCATGTCAAACTTCATTCAAACCAGCATCTACTCAGAGCTAGAGCTGAACCTAGCTACTCGCTTGTTGAATTAGTGTGACACAGTTAATGGATGCTGGAAAATTGGTACATGCTTGAAGCTTCGGAGCATTTTTTCATTTCGAAAGCAGCTATGCAGGTGATTTATAGAACTAAGTATGTAGATCTATAGATTTGCAGGTTCAGTGGTTACGTTAATACGTGTTCATTCATTTTATTGCTGGACACTTGCTTGCTGGTGGAGTTTTTGTTGCTGAATACGAACGTGAGTGCGAAGACTAGCAGAGTGTTATTAGGCTGCCGTTTTCCAATCTGAGTGCTTAATTTGAATGGAAGCAGACGCTGGAAGTTAGACCACGGTTTAGCTAAACTAATTCGCTTGCCGAAGTAGTGTGGCAATGGTGGATGCTGAAAATCGGTAAACGCATGGTGCTTCGGAGCATTTTCTTCCCTTCAGTTTGGAAGCAGCTATGCAAGTGATTGCACTGTAGAGTCTTGCAGAAACATTTTGCAGGCTGGTCCTTGGCTCAGTCAGGTGTTCATCTATATTAGTGCTGGAACTTCAAATGCTTGCTAGTGGAGATTTTGTTGCTCAATATGAACGTGGGTGCGAAGACTAACAGGGGCGCCATTAGTCCTCCGTTACCAGTCTGAGTGCTTAATTAGCATGTTACCAGACTACGGTTTATTCCGAAGACTGGTTTCGCCTGATGATTGGATTGGATGAATAAAAGCGTATCGATCATGGTATGAAAAAGATAATCTTGGGTGCCTTGTGTGCGCACTGTCGCGGCTCGTAGTCAGTCGATGGATCAATGAAAACTAGTCTAAGGCAGGATCATAGTTATCATTCGAGTGATGGTTAATTAGGTGACAGTGGTTGTCTCTGCTAGTTATTAATTAGGACTCCGTCGGACTGAACCAGCCGTACTGATATCCGTCTTAGTTTTAATTCAAAGCAATAGCTTGCCTAGCCTGACATACTTGTCTTTACAGTATGCACCGCTTGAAGGGAATATTACGATGGTTCTCTTGAGCTCGCCTTCATTCATGTGACAGGATCCGGTCTAGGATTAAGATGGAGTATTTATTATTCGATCAGCGCACATAGTAGAGCGTGTACCGGACTACTTCCTGGTGAGCAGTTACTCTTCATCCCATTTACTTCGGTTTATCTTATTTCTTTAGGAGCCGGAAGGAAACAAATGAAGGGACCATTGCAGTGAGAGACGTTTAGTTCGTTATTGGTCGCGCTTCAAGTCTTCAACTAAGATAGAAGAAAAAGGGAATCCGGGGAGAAAGGGAAGCCAACTTTGGGGGAGTTGAAGGGTTGAAGCGGTGGGGTGGGGACAATCACAAACAAGGTTCAATTGCAAGGGTTTTGAGTATCTTACTAGGCATCTATGAGTAACCTTGTAACGTTCCTAAGCTTGACACAGTTTGTCGGTTAGCATCCATCCTGAATATCTTCTCAAACCCATATGCACCCCAAATTTATTTATGAAGTAAGCCACTACTCGGGAACATGAAACTATTATCATAACTTCCAGGGTGTTGTGTGGCCTGTGTTGTGTAGACTGCAACAGAAGATGGGACGATAACACAATTAATCACGACCCTGCCAGCCACACAGAACTCAAGTAGCGGTCAATTTGCAGGTGATGGCTTCTACTTGCCTGCTCAAGCATAGTTCTGAATGATCGATTTTTACAACCATTCTCCACTGATAGCTCTTATTGAAGTACGGAGTACCATTCACTGGTGTTCACAAACTGAGGAATATTTATGTTCTTACAATCAACATATGTAACCTTGTGCACAGTTCTTGTATGTCCCCGTTTTCAGAAATGCTTAAATTTCTTCATTGTGTGCAAGTCCGGCTCACTAGCTTGGCTCTGTGGCCTTGGCATGAGGTGACTGGCATATATCCTTACGCACATCGATCAAATGGAGAAGGGCAGTCAGTTCTGCATCGTGAGTGAGTATTATTAGGGGTGGTCAGAGTACGAGACTATATCTGTCCGCAAGACTCTTCTATTTGAGGCAGATGATGTTGTGAATCTCGAATTCTCGTCTGAAAGCCTTGAAGAGACTGACAATTGCAGTATGTTGCTCAAATCTCCTTCGGAACAAGAGTCTTGTACTCTGACACCCCCTCTAGTGATACTAATGACGTGACGGCTATGTATTCAAGCATGGCAAGAATATATACACTTTCAACAACGCCACTCCAGCTTCCGAATTCATTTCAGGTACGAGATGACTGACAGCTTCCAATTTTTCTGCAAGTCTTGCTCGTTTTAGAGTGAATAAATGATTGGGTATTTAGATTCCTTCCAAGTCATGGCACGATTTACGAAGCAGATTGTCATGGACCGTTCACCAATGTGCACGATTCATCACGAGAATATTCTGTCTCTACCGGGCCGAAGGGTTAGCTAGGTATGCCAGGGAATCTCGATCAAGCAAGTTTCTCAAAGCTTATTAATTTATATTATTCTTAATATGGTAAGAAGAGATATTCGAAAGACTTGCATCCCCACTGTAGCTACGAACAATGAGATGAGTGAGATTAACTGAATAGTGTCTGTGTCCAACTTCCTTCATCCGAGGGTGAGCACCTCACGAGTGATGGTAGAATATTTTTCGATTCTCAGCGAAGGCGGCTATGGTTGGAGCATCCCTCTAGAAATGATGAGTGTTTTGTAAAGTAACGAACCAAATCTAAAACGTTTTCTAAGATCGGTGGCTATTTAGTGTAGGCTCAGTCAATGATTACTAGTAGAGTTGGCACTTCGCAATTGTCAAAACAAAAACAGAAAATAAATCATCAGTGAACATTAATCAGGGATGACTGTTGCTCTCTTCTTCTTGGAAATGTTAATGATTGAGAGAAAATAGGTAAAATTTTAGAGTAAAATGAAATTATGAAGACGGTAAGTCGATAAATCGATCAACACAAAACAATTTTGAAAAGCGCTAGAAAGCTTTCTTTCAATGCCGAGGAGGTAAGGTCCAAAATATCCTCTTGATTCACCACAGATCAATTTAATGTCAGTGTTTTTTAAATTGGCACAATTCCAGTGCCAAAATTTGTGACATAAAGGTCTAAATTCTAGGACAAACATGGATTTGAAAATTCACGAGTGCCTTATTTTATGACTCGAAATGATTTTGTTCGAGTTCCACACTGCCTCTCAAATGAAGACTGTAAGCAGGTCTTAGGGGCAGCAAGTGTGGAACTCGATCATATCTGGCCTCACTGAAATGAGCATACTTTCATTAGGGATTAAAGATCTGTACCAATACAATGCAGTAACAATGTTTAAGATTGCTAGGAACAGATATTTCGTGAAAATGGCGGCATTCCTTCGGCATTTTTCCATGAATTTTCTAAGACTGGTATAGAGTTCAGACCCTCAAACCCTGAAATCTAGGACAGGTATACAGTTCAGAACGCACGCCCCGAACCGAAAAGCGTCAAGTCTGTGCAATACCGCCATTTTAATGAAATATCCGTTTAGGTTAGTTTGCAATGAAATTTGGTATCATTTAGTACTTCTCTGGAGTGTTGAAAGTTCATTTTATGACCTACTGTATTAATTTCGTTGGGGTAGGCCTCCCTAGTCTGTGGATTATGTTATCATCAAAATATTGCAGGTCAGGATGCAAGACTCACTTCTCCCTGGTAAGTTGTTCTTCTTACTATTAACGGATATTTCATTAAAATGGCGATGTTCCACAAACTTGGCACTTTTCAGTTCAGGACGTGCGTTCTAAGCTGCATACCTGTCCTAGATTTCAGAGTTTGAGGGTCTGAAATCTATACCAGCCTTAGAAAATTCATGGAAAAATGCCGAAGGAATGCCGCCATTTTAACGGAATATCTGTTTATTTCAAAACGAAGTATACGGGAGAGCCTTTGAATACAGTATTTTTGTAGGTTTGAAATCGTCTGGTAGTGTCACAGGAGAAATGCAATATAAAATTTGGACAAATGTCCTTTGGTGTCTATGGAATTGAACAAATGTTCTTTTCTGTCCATATTCCATTCCTAGTATATCTTAGAGTATCCTAGAATTCGATCATCATTGGAGCATTTACTGCACATGGAGTTCTTCCAGAAGTCCATAGATGGACGCTTCAGATTTCTCCTGTGTGTTTGCAGTTTGTCTATACGGGGTTTTCGATAAAGGTCCAGTATTTTCGCATTGCTCTGGGTAACGACGTAACGACCAGCGAAGCTTATTTGCAGGTTGTTGCCACTTGCTGATGTTTTCCCTGAGAGAGAGATGGTCGCATTCGTTAAACTTAAATGGCTAGTTTTAGAGTGTAAAATTGTGATTTAAAAGGAATAGAAAAAATGGCGCAAATTAATCCCAAGGTAACCAGCCCAGCCCAGCCAACCCCTACCCCCAAAAGACAAATTGTGACTTCGAAGACCCTTTCTTTTTTCTAGATTAAAAAAACTAGGCTAGTCTACTGCGTTCAAGAGTGAAAACATTAACCCTCAAGCGCTAACTAGATTTGAGTTTTTATTTTACGAGTAAACGTAAAAGGTACATGTGAGTTTTCAGTTGGGCGACACTAACGGTGCCTGTCACTATAATCCGCCTATGTTCCGGGTTCCCTATGGCGAAACGATCGAGGCGTAGCTACTGTCTGTAGTCTATTTTTTAATGGCTGCAAATGTGTTGATTGTTACGATTGTTGCTCTTTGATGTTCTGGTTGAATCGAAGACAAGGTAGCTGGGCGCAGATCCCAACACAAAATTGGATTGATTCTCAGCTGTGGGCAAGCCAGACGCGCTTAGGTTATCTCAATTGGCCTACAGACAGGCGTGCCAGTTCCTTTCTTTGCTTTCTTTCCTCTCAGCACAGGTATTCTCGAAGTTTCACAAGAGCTCACAAGCCCTTTGGTTTGAGTTTGCTTTCGAGTTTCAAGCGCCTACTTCGACGGTTCTCGCTTCACAATCAATAATCACGCGGTGATTGTACACGTTGGCCTGGTATGCATCTTTCCCTTAAACCTCTTTGAATGACCGCGTCCGCAGCTGTAGCTAATGATGCTTGCTTGAAGGGTTTAGAAAGCTCGGTACGTCTAAGGGTTTCGTGATTTACTGTCCGATTCATCGACTGTAGCATGCTCGATGTGCTCATCGGCTACAACAAGTAGGTCGTTACGATTACTGTTATACCTTTGCTTCCGTGGTGCAATAAAGCAGGCACGAATGAAAACCTAAATTGCACTTGGTGTAGTTTCTTTGGCTTGAGGGACCTGCAGTAGTTTTGACAACTGCGACCTCCCAGTTCTAGAAACCAGGTCTTGTGTAATTTAGGTCTCCAAACGCCCGCCTTGAAATGCCGTGAATCTCAGCCAAGATAACGAATTGGACGTTCTTACCGGTGGATCGGCTCATCGATATCCATACTGTTGCGATCTGTAGTATTCAGCGCAGCCGCACCGCCTGCACATGAGAAATTTTGTAAGCTAAGAATACGAAAAACCAAGCAATGTTTTATTGCATTGCTTACCCCTAAGTTTGCAACTTAACTAGTCAATTGGACGAACAGCAGACCCTTGAAGTTGACCCGATGGTTTGTGAGTTCCCTTTCGGTGTCTTCCCTTTCAATTGTCCTCTGACTTTACAAGTTCTGAGTTTAACTTCTTTGTTGCATATGCTAGGTTCGCGGTGTGATCAAACGTCGAAGGAGCTATCTGCAACCGCCAATCGGCTCTTCATAGGAGTGTTTATTTATCGATATGGCACATTCGAAATTCAGCGTGGATGGTCCTGCTTTTGAACGTTCCACACGACAAGTCATACAACCAAACCACATCACTAGGGTACAGGAGAAAGAGGAGGTTCTGGAAGCAGGCGTTGATACTCAACTTTTCCAGATACCTCCAGGTATTTCAGCTTGCTCGGTTTGTATGCTGCAGTAGCCTTGCTAGATTAGATCGTTCAATAATGTCATCTTTTGTTAGTACAGGTAGTGTTTATGGTCCATTTATCATAGCAAGCTCCCGTTACCGTTATAGTTATTCACTCCTGGGAATAATTCCCTTGAGCAGGGAAACCATTTAGATGAGCTCGTAAATTTGTTTGTGTATATTACGTACCTTAACTTGTCATTCATCATATTAGATTCCTGTACGTAGTAGCTGTCATTTGATGAGTTGCTAACTTGTATCAAAAATTCCCCTAGTTTCCTCATGCCTGTAGGTGTAGTGTGAAATAATTATACTGTTTGAGATAGGGTAAAATTACCTACCGCCAAATACCCTGCTTGATGAAATCGCAAACCTTCATGAGAAACTCGACCAATTAATCTTTTAAGGCAAGAAAGTGCGTGATTGAAACTTAGTTCTATTCTAGATTGACATTGGAATACTTAAAAGTATATTGTTCAATAACCGATGAATATCGTTTAATAATTTAATGCAGGGTTACCAGCGCCTCCGGAAGAACAAAAAGAGCAAGCAGATGATGCCCCGGAGAATCCGTTACTGAATTGTATTTTGGAAGATGCCAGTGATCGCCTCCATGCATTTCAGGAGTACGAGCATTACTCCCTCGTTGCCAACTCAGCGGAGTCAGATAGTGATGTCCCCGAAGACGAGCAAACCGATGAAATGGAGGACACATCTAGTGATGAGGATCGGTTGGTTCCAGTGAGCTTGCAAGAAAAGGAAGGTCCTACTGAAGAGGATCATGGTCTGCCAAGTCCACAGAACATCCCAATGGACGACACTACTACTGCAGATGAAGAAAATGTTGAGCCGAGTGCGGTGAACCGGCTCCACGTAACGCTGGTGAACGTTCAAGTAATAGAACCTGAGGACCCGAGTATTCCGCGACACCTGGATGAAATGGAGGACATTGTTCCCGACATTGTTACTATTGAAGAGGATCAGTTGGTTCCAGTGAACTCGCAAGAGGCGAAGCATTTTAGTGAAGGGGATCATGATAAGCCGAGTCCACTGATCATCCCACTGGAGTATAAGTGTAGTGAAGAGGATCCTGTGAACTTGCAAGAGGAGGAAGATCCCACTTTTCAAGGGGATCGTGATCATCTGAGTCCAGGAAGCATCCCACAGAAGGACATTACTGCTATTCAAGAGGATCAGCTGGATCCAGTGAACTTGCAAGTGAAGGAAGATCCTACTGAAGAGGATCATGATCTGCCCACTCCAGGAATCATCCCAGTGGAAAAATTATCTAGTGAAGAGGATAATTTGATTCCAGTGAAGTTCCAAGTGGAGGAAGATCCTGCCAAGGGAGATCAGTTCATTCCAGTGAAGATGCAAGAGAAAGATTTCACTGTTCAAGGAGATCATGAGCAGCCAAGTCCAGGAAGCATCCCACTGGAGGACATTACTGCTCTTGAAGGGAATGAAACTGGTCCGGTGAATCTCTACCTAACGTTGGTGAACGTGCAAGTAACAGAGCCTGAGGATCCAAGTACTTCGAGACGCGTGGATTTCAACATTACAACCTTTGATAGACTCGTTGGTGGTGAAGCAGATCAGGAGGTCATTCCTGAAATCCAATTGGATGTCAAGGTCGAGACAGTTACAACAACTTCAGCTGCAGAAGGGGAGTCCAGCTCTTCCAGCCGGATTCTCATGGACATTCACGTGGACCTTAAACCCCCTGAATCAGAGGACAGCTATGAACTTCTTCCTGATGCCGTCGTCAATGGCGATTCAACTGATTTAAAGGACGTCAGCGAAACACTTTGAAACGTGCATCTGAAGCTGGAGCTCCAGAGACCTGAGAGCTTCGTCGCGCACGGCTCTCCAAAAGCATTCGATCAAGTCAAATACTGTAAGTTTCTGGAAATGTATCCATAGTGTATAGACTTAGTTAACCAACTCGTCAGGCTCTTTCGAGGATGCCTTGTTGACCTCTCAAATCTTTCTTTTCCATGATAGATCGATGTTGTTGGAAGCGCAGGTAGTGTGCTATATATCTACCGGTGTAACCAGAACTTTTGCTTCTGGTTTGAAATAGTCGCTGTCTTTGATCCCACATTTAGAATATATGAGCGGCAGTAGCTGATCCCACTGCAAGGATGCTGAGTTGTGAATTTATTTACAAGCTTAGGAGTCATGCACGACTGTCCTCCTAGCTAGTGTAACTTGTGTAGTTCTTTTCCTGTGGCGAAACTATCACTTGTTTTCGCCAGAGAGTTTTCCTGCCGGCAGTCCAACAGGCACATTAGTGTTTCAGATATATATCGTCCTCACCTTAGAGGCATTTTGAAGTACTTTCACGGTGGTATTAATGTACGGAGGAAGAGTCTTCTTATAATCACTGCGACCTAATTAAAGGACTGTGACTCTTTTGATGCTTTGATTTTCCGTTGAATTTGGTTATCTTTTTTTGTTTATTGGGGCCTCAAGCTTCTTGCTGATTTTGATTTGAAGTTGGTAACCATGAAAGCAAACCACTTATTGATAGTTCAGTCTCATGTGCATGATTTTGGTAGGAACATTGAGCTAGGTATATGAAATTGAGGTTTTATACTTTTATTGTCATGGTTTTTAAATTTCCTCGATATGAAAGTGTAACTGATAAAACTTGGTATAATTTCACTGAAGAAAGACCTGTTATAGTTACTTAATATTGTATTAATTATTGTAATGATTTTTAGATTTACTTCCACTGTTTTCATTGAAATTGTACCAACATTTATCATTTGAATATCTAAAGTTAACACAAAAACGTCACCTGTGAAGATATGATCATAAATTCATAAGTGACATTTTGTGAGTTCGAGAAAGGGCAGTTTCAACAAATTTAAAGAGTTTATAATTTATGGGTTACCTTTGTTAAATTGGTAGAAATAGAGAAAAATGACTTGGTTGACACTCAAAGAAAGTACAAGAGAAAGTAAAAAATGAAGTGAATTGGCAATATGGGTGTGAAAGAAGAATTTGTAAAGAATAGCATAGAGGGATGGAGATCATAGATTCTCATTGTATAATTTATTATACAATGATAGACTCAAATCATATTCATGTTTGAAAAATTGGTCTAATATGTAACCATTATCACATACTTTAATACTTTCATCTTAAAATGCATTAGTTTCAAGTTGTAGAAGAACAATTAGTCAAGTGCCATTACACTATTTTGTTTGAGGTTTCATACTCTACATTAAGACAAGCATTTAGACTACAAAATGCTACTTAGAATTCAAACTCCCGCCAAATTGTAACTCAAATGAATCTTAAAAGTAGGAAGTAAAATTCAAAAGATCAATATTGCTACCATAGAATGCAAGCTAAGAAAAAAATAGTAGGAAGGTCTTTTCTCCTTTAGAATTAGACATTAGAAGATTTTTGGGATGCTTGCGAGTTATCATAGCCTGCAAACGCAGGAAACAGGTTCGGCGCAGCAGTTTGACGTGGCCGAAACCCTGCCACATCATTGACAAAAAAAATTAATTTTTATTTTATTTTATTTTTTGTATTTGGAGACTAAATGTTTTTTTTTTATGAAAAAAAAAATTCTGACAACGGGCCATTCCCCTCGCTGTGGGAACAGCTGCGGGGGAACAGGCCCAAAATAAGCTTCTGGACCCCCAAAACTCTTCTAATGCCAATTGTAAATCTATCATAAATAAAGATTGATAATTAGCACATTTCTTGCTTCAAACATTATAGCATAAATCTACTCAAAATTCTAAGTTGCACCATGGTTAGAAAGTGCCAAGATGAGGAATTTCGTTAAAATGACAATATTCTATATGCCATTCACACTTTGACATCTAGGACAAGTATACATTGCTAACATCTAGGACACTTTTAGATTTCAAAAATCTATGACTAGCATAGATATGAGACCAAGCAATCTGAAAAATTTAGGACTAGTATAGATTTCAAAAATCTAGTACTCTTATAGATCCTAATACAAAAAAAACAGTTCAAGATGCACGGTCTAAACTACTAAAACCGCCAATTTAACGGAATGACACCATTTTAATGAAATTTCCCATTCAAAGTAGTGAAACACACCAAATGAACAAAATTGACATTTAAAAAGTCATCAATTGACCATTATTTCCTAACTTTGGGGCACTTGATCAATTGAATTTTGAATTAAAATTTAAAATAATAATAATATTATTAATATTATGATCATTAATATAAGATGCACACTTAAAATGGGTAGGTTTTGCATCGCAAAGTGTTTAGGTTATTTTTGCAATCATCTACATTAGCAAGTTGTAGCGTTTTTGGCTAGCAAACCAAATCAATCTGGTTATATTTGGATATACATTAGGGCAAAAAAAAATGATTACTAATTTTCTTACATTAAGGATAGTATTGGGATTCTTTTGTTTTTCCAAAAGAACGTTTTATAATGTCTAAAATTATTTTATTACTAAAAATAACTATTAATTTCATGAATTCAAATCCAAAATAAACTCCAAAATTATCATAGTCTTATAGACAAAAATCATAAAATAGAAATTTAAAGGAAATGCATTTTAATGTTTGTATATTAAAAATAAATATAAAATATAAAATATATATATATATATATATATTTTTTTTTTTTTTTTTTTTTTTTTAATTTTAAAATTTTTTTTTATTATTATTATTTTTTTTTTTTTTAAATGGCCATTTTTACGAATTTAAAGGGGATTTTAGTCAATTAATTACATCTTTATATAATTAATTTTTAATATTTCTATACTTCTACAAAGGAGAAGCACTTTGATACTCTAAGCACATAGATAAAACAAAAAAATTCTATTTGTAAGTATCTATGTAATAGACTGTATAATCCTAAAAGATGATTTTAAGTCTTACTTAGCAGTTCCAAATTTGTTTTTTTAAGATATAAATTGTATGAAAAAATCCAAATATGTAAGTGGGACATTCATGAGAGGGTTGGCTTTAAATAACTAAAATAATCTCAATAATCTAAGAAATCTTTAGTTTTTAGTTTTAAGAGTTTTTGGAGATGAGTCTTGAATAGTAGTGAATTTGTAGAAGGGAAGTCACATTGCAAATTCATTTTAAAAATTTATAGAATTTTCTAATTTTCTAATAAAAAAGATTTTAGAAATGACCCTAAATGCATTGAATATTTGGAGAGGAAAATTGTATTGTTAATTTTTTCAAAAGTTATAGAGTAGATTTTTAAATGCACCAAATTGATTATGAATGTACATGTTATATCTTTCAATCTCATTTTGTTTTCATGACCATAATATTGGATTTGCAATGAAGAAAAGAATATCTAAACTTTAAATCACTTTTAAAATATTACACACCTCTAAATCAAACATTATAAATTTATAACCTTTCAAGTTTTAATCTTTATGTAATATTATTGTATTTTAATATTTTATCTTTTATTTGATCAAATTCCCTCCTAGTTTGACATGTTATGGTTACAATTCAAAAAAATGAATGACAATTATATATGCTTTAACTTTTTGTTAGTTTTGAACATACTCCAAGAAGCTCAAAAAAAGCCATAATAAAAAAACAAAGCCACATGCGTTCATAATTTTATGATCATCTTCATGATGTTTTTCTTCCTCGCTAGCTTTCCAAAACACAAAAAATACAACAGTTATATAAAAATTTCAAAGACAATTGCACAATGGCATCCTCAATTAAAATAAACATTTGACTATAGATTGACTACAAATTGACTAAAAATTAAATATTTTCATTAGAAATTTATATATAAATGAAATAGAATACATCTTCAAGTTGTAGTTGCTTGTGGCCCACCAACAAGGCCAAGCAATTTTTTTGTTGTTTGAAAATCTTATTATTGAATTTTTATTTAAAAATAAAAAAATAATTTTAGATAATACAAAATAATACTTTAAAATCAAATAATTTAAAGAAATTTATTGAAAAAGGAAAACCACATTAGTATAGTACTGTAGTAAATATGAAAAATCAAAGCTTTTAATCATTTATTATTTGCATAGGTGAGACTCAAGCCTTAATTCAGATAGAAGACAATCCAAAATGATTAAATTGCATGCAATCATATCTTCTTATGATATAAAGCAAATAATATATTCATATTCAATTAAAAATTTAAAAAAATTTAGGAACCTAAAAGAAGGTGACTTTTGAGAAGTTTGTGATAACTCCACAAAGAATGTGCATATGAATTTTTGCTTTTTATTAGTTGTTAGGACATCCAAGGACAAATTATGGTATTATTTAGCTATTTTTGCACATTGGACAAGGCCTAGTATCCTACTAACCTTAAGACTTTTGATTTTTTGCTTAAAATTTTTTTGTATAGGATTATTATACTATATTATAATTATAGGATGATAATTTTAGTAATAAAAATATGCATCAAATTTAGATGGTTAACTAATACATTCATAAGTTCCAATTGATACATTTCAATTCTAGGAGAGATTTATTAGGTACTTGATTTATCTATTTTAATGATTATTTAAAGAATGAAATATTTTAATTTAATTTTGAATAATTATTTTAAAATCTTTAGTTCAATTTTCCAATCATATGTACAAATAAAAGTCTAAAATTGTAGCAAACCATATTATTTCTACTTTAAACACATTAGAAATGATATATTTATTGTCCACAACAAAAAAATCATTGTGAAAATATTGGCAAAGGTGTTAAACTTCTTGTTATTCCAAACATATGCCAAACGTAACTCTATCATTTTCTTTCACAAAACATAATTACTTAAATCACAATGGAAATAGTGTCTCAAACACCATACATTGCAAGCATACAAAGAATATGGGATAATTTTGAAACCTTTGAATTAATACATTCAAATGAAGACTCAAATTTTGGTAAGTTTACAATTCTTGCATTTTGACATATCTCATACATATTATCATGCTTCCTATCTCCCACCTATATTAAGTACTTTTCTTAT